>OX465515.1:22402263-24804526 GCA_950022985.1 Udea ferrugalis
CTGGAGGAGATTCTAACGTTTCATTCGTCCATCTTCCGTTTTAGTTCCGATTAAATCCGTGGCTGGGGTCGCGTAGTGGCGCCCCGGGGACCGCCTTTGTTTCGTCTCGTGGGCAAAGTTTACTGTCACTTTCAACGCAAAGGAACGCTTTCGATGGGAACTAGCCTGTTTTACTTTAATACTTCATAAATTTTCTTATATAAAAAACATAGTTGGGTGTTTTTAAATTAAAATTTGAAAAAAAATAATTGTACAATAAGTTCGTGGGCTTTTGTACGGTCAACGGCACATCACGATACCCATTGAAATACCATTTTTGCAAGAGCTAGATCAAAAACGGGAATGAGTATGTTAATGTGCCGTTCGGTTGACTGTACCTGAAAATCAGCCGTTATTATAACTCTTGGTTAATATACCTTAAAGATTTTCTTGTTTTAACAACGTGAAAACTTCCTTCTCTTTGAATCAAACTGTACGGTCAATGGCATGACCCGGTCAGTCGTCGTTGCTATATTGCAAAGAAATGCGAATCAGCAAGACAAAAAACGGAAACGGGTAGCCCGAACTGCCTCTTACTTTTTGTATCACCAAGTACTTTTCGTTATTTGTGATTCAGGCAAAAACACTGCAGCAAATTTTCAAACTGTCCATGTGACTTTCAAACTGCAAAGTTCAGGTGAAACGACACGTGTTTCTTTGAAACAGTTTGAAATAATTCATGACGAACTTACGTTGATTGCTGTGTAAATGCACTGTCATAATTATTTCATTTCTGATTCATAATTAGAGCAATTATATGAACGCCCCTGACTACTGCGACCGTGACTTATACGCGAAGGCTTTCTCTATCAAAGTATAATTACAGGCCGGACTGTCATTACACTTGTACAAGTGTCACTTATTTTTCATTGTCGGAGCATTTTAGCTCAATATTGTAAAATGCAGCGCCATTCGCGTTCTGTATTTAAACATTGTCACAATAATACCTACGTTTTTTGAATTTAACTTATGGGAAAAAAAAATCAAAATCATGCAACTTCGAGCTCAATATTTACTATAGAGGCAGTTATTTTTTGAATATCGTGATAAATATCATGACATTTACTGATGTATCTTGGGCGGGGTCTGAGCACACCCTACACCATCTATACGGATCGCGTCCGTATCTCGCTCGTATTGTGATCCGTCAATACACTACCCTACACGTCAATAAATATCTTGATCCGTCAGTACATTATGGACGGATCACAATATGAATCTTGCGTGTAGCGTTCGCCTAAGCGAATATGCATCAGTTAGATACACAACTAATAGTCCGTTCGCATTAAGAATGCAGTGATTTCATTCTTGTCCTTCGATTCTAGCACGGCCCGCTAACGAATCAAATCGTTCCCAATTAGAAAGTCAAATTCACAGTGCCCAAATGAACGCATTCTTACAAACGCATACTGCATTCTTACCGCGAGCATACTAACTGCAATTTCTTTCATAAAAGTTACGACACTGTTCTGTTTGAAATAGTTTTTCCAACTTGTCAGTGCGGTATTAGCGGGTAAACCTGCTCTGAGGGGAAGACAACAGCACAGTATAATTTTACAGTAAGCTATCTACATACAAACGTGCCACTCTGGGTTTGAAAGTGTGCGTGCGCGTCGCGTGCCGTGTCGCGCGATATCACGCACACGCTAGCATAAAATAGGGAGGCATAGGGAGGCGGCAGTACGGACGGGCTGTGCCGCGTATCTGTGTGCACGCTAGGCTAATAACTCGGCGGGCGGCCTTAGATAGCCTACTGTATGGTTATACTGTGACAACAGTGCCTGTAATGCGCTAGTAATTTGTTGAAGACCTGCTTTCCGATGCTAATGCTGGGGAATGGGGCCGGGTAATGTCGAGTTGACTTGGGTATTATTAACTTCAAGCTTTCTACAGTTTCTGAAACCATTTTCTTGAATTGTCTAAGGCAGTGTGATATCGAAGGAAAAAATACGCAAAGGGCGCTCGGAAGTTAGAATATTTTGACATTTACTCGAAAAGCCCTTTAGGTTGCATTTCAGTTACATGTAGGAATGCCATCTCATCTTAGCATAGAAGTGTAAATGATTACATTTTGATTTACACGTTGTCTAAGATCTCATTATTGAAATTGATTTTTAATGTGCTCATAATAATATCTTTATTGTATTATTAAAATAGGATTAAAGAAATTAAATTGGTCAGATACTCACATGGTTTCCGGAAAACCATCTGGATACGTTTAAATTAATAACGGCTTAACTGACTTCGATGAAATTGTAATGTTTGTTAGGTCTGAATAGGACGAAAACCATTTTAAAAAAACGTAGGCCCACGCGGGCTGAGCCGCGGGCGGGCGCTAGGTTTGATGATAGATATAATGATAGATTTTGCTGTCCAAGAGAGTGAACGACTTTGCTCTAGGATAGCTCGCATTAGCATGCATTACTTAGCTTCTGCAATCGCTGTGACTATGTAACGGGCACTTATTTTAAACATACATACATCCAACCATTATCCTACTACGAAAGCAAAGGTTGTGGATCTGAGTTTTTATTGAATTCAAAAATCACTGCATTCTTAACGTGAACGGACTATGGGTTAGTAGCCACCTTCACATACAATCAGTAAAAGTCACAGCGTATTTTATCAACATAATTTAGTGTCGAGAGCGAAATGACCTGATTTTGTTGACGTGATAAATACGCAACGGGGTTCCCCGGTGCACTGGAGCGGCCATTATTAAAAATAATTAATTAATGTCCAAATTATTTGAAAGCGGACCGTCAACATTGGAAATTGTTTGTTGATTGGATGAGAGCACTTATTATAACGAGGCAGTTTATGACGCCTTGTTTAATGTTATTATGAATTTCAGCGGTTCGTTAAATTATGTTGACACCATGCTTGCCAATGCAAATTTATCACTAACTCTTCAATTATGAATGTGCGGTAGAATTTGTTGGTTTGGTCGGTAGTTTTCCTACCTGTCTCTCAGCTTATGATTTTCTTTTTTCAGAATATTAACCCCAAATTTAGTTTATGAAAAACGTCATATAACGCAGCATGTCTTCTAACCCACTGAGTGTCTGTATAACAGATTGAGATATACTTTATTTTATTTGTACCATAGTTGAAAGAGCTGCTGAACTTTGTTTACAAAATACAAACAACAGCCTTCATTCATTTGACCTTCAGCCATCTGATTAACCTTACTTGCAGCCGTTAGGAAGCCGCTCTAAGACCCACTAGGCTTAACAACCAACCAACAGTCAAACAGTTTGGTATCGGGTCTCAAGTTGCCGTTTCTTTTAGACGTCAACTTAAAGCGAAGTTTTCTACTTCAACCTTCCAAGATGGTCTCAACTCTACCTGTCTTCCTAAAGCCACTCGTCACTGAGTTTATTAATTATGTTTTGGAACAAAATCGAAGTGGTTTTGGAACAAATATCGTCACCGTCGTGTCAAAATTAAATAACTGACACCTTTGCCGAAATTCACTTTATAACATTTTTGAATATTGGAAAGTGTGATCTACATTTCAGTCTTTAGCCCGTTGCGATATGTATAATACTCGCTTAGATAGCTTCGTTTTAGTTAATCTATTGACCATATATTACAACAAGGTTTGTACTAGAATTTCCGTGGAACAATTGAATAACTGGTAAATAAATTAAATAACTACATAATAAGGGCCGCTACAATAAAAAACAAAGTCAATAAGATACTTTGTTGAATTCTGCCACAACTCACTCCAAAACATTGTTATAAAATTTAGTTGTGGCAAAATTGAATAAATGCGCTTGTTTAATTTTTTATTATAAAAATGATACTTAAACATAATTTTGAGATAGATAAGTGTGCTTAGTCAGTTTTTCCTGTTTAAAGTCGTGAATAAAAATCAAGCTTATATCAAGCAAACTAAATAGGTAATCCAAAAACAATAAAATTGTAACATGTATCTGGATCCAACCTCTGACAATCAACTTCAGATTACACCCAAAACAAATATTCGAATATGAAAATTAAAATAAATCAAGATGACTATTCCGATTCAACATCTAGCTCATTGACGTCAAGTTGAGCTGATGATGCAGGCAAACTTTTACGACGATACGATGCATGTAGTTCACTATTTTGAAGGCTATATTCAGTAATTGCAGCAGCAGGTGTACTTCTTGTTTGTAGACTAGGCTTGTTTAACGTATCTATGGATAATAATGCCCGGAAATTGATTTTCAAAACGTAAACATTTGATTCTCAACCAAGCGTGGCGATACCTGGCTATGGGGGCGGTTATGGTAACCGCGGAGCAGGGGGTGCTAGGAATCCCCGGGTAAGATCCAACTGCCACCATTGACGACTCGAGCTGGCAACATTTAACTCGCGCACTCTGAGGCTCGACGCGAACCTCGTGGGGTTGGAAGAAATGATAAGTTACATTGAGATATTATTGGGTTATCTGAAGTCCGAAGAGAGGGGGGAGGGGAGGGAGGACTCGATAACCCTGCAAGCCGGTAACTTACTATACCACGGAGAGGGCGACCAACAGTCCCTAAGTGGTATTGGGTTCATCTTCACAAGTGTGTCAACAACGTGATCACTATCAGAAGTGTTTCGAGCAGGGTAGCGTACCTGATACTCAGAAAATCGAAACGACATTCGCTGAATGTCATTCAGGTCTACGCTCCGACTTCGAAACACGACGATGTCACGGTGGAGGCTATGTATGAGGTGATTTCTAAAGCCATGCATAGCCATAAAACCCACTACACAGTTGTGAGGGGGGATTTCAATGCGAAGTTGGGGCAACTTGGATTTAGGCAACGGAACAATAGGGGCCAGATTATTGCTGGCCGATTTCATGGAGAAGGAGAACCTCTTTATGATGAACTCTTTCTTCAAGAAGCCCGTAAACCGCAAATGGACCTGGATCGATCCGGACGGTAGGGTCAAAAACGAGATCAATTTTATCACGACGAAGAAACATATATTCAATGATGTCGCTGTGATCAACGCTGTTAAGACAGGAAGCGATCACCGCATGGTCAGAGGCACATTGAATATCGACGTTTAAGGGAGCGCGACTGATGACATCCACGCTCCGACCTATAGCGGCTAAGATTTGCAAACCCGAGTGCTTTCAGCTTCAAACCCGTTTCGAAGCTCTTGAGAACAGCAACGATGTGGATGTATACCAGAACGCCATCATGTCCGTCCGATTACAGAACCAGAAATCGAAACCAATCCAACTACAGCGAGGCGTGAGACAAGGAGACGCTATTTCTCCGAAATTGTTCACAGCTGAGGATATTTTCATGCTTCTGGACTGGAAAGGATGCGGCATTAACATCAATGGCAAGTACCTAACACACTTGCGATTTGCCGATGATGTAGTTCTTATGGCTGAGACCTTGGAAGACCTAAACATAATGCTCGAAGATCTCGGTAATGTTTCTTAAAGGAGAGAATCTTCGAGCATGTTGGGACACCTGGGACAGGTAGTCCAGTTAGGTTAGTCCAACTTCGAGAAAGGGATCTCTCGTCAAATTCAGCTCAGATGGGCAGCGTTCGGGAACCTCCGGCATATATTCGCATCCGAAATACCTAAATGTCTCAAGACGAAAGTTTTTGACCAGGGTGTGGTGGGAGTAATCACATATGGGAGTGAGACGTGGTCGTTCACTTTGGGTCTCATAAGAAGGCTCAAGGTCATCCAGTGAGCAATGGAGAGAGCGATGCTGGGAATTTCCCTGCTTAAACGAATCAGAAATGATGGGATCCGCGGGAGAACTAAGACAACCGACATCGCTCGAAGGATTGCATTCTTGAAGTGGGCGGTATACATAGCGCGGAGAACCGATGGCCGTTGGGGCGGAAAGGTTCTGGAATGGCGACCGCGTACCGGACGACGTTCCATAGGCAGGCCCTCCACAAGGTGGACCTACGATCTGGTCATGGTTGCGGGAAGCCGCTGGATGCGGACAGCGCAGGACTGATCGTTGTGGAGACCCTTGGTGGAGGCCTATGTCCAGCAGTGGGCGTCGTTCGCCTGTCATGATGATTTTTTCACCAAAATTGCATAAATAAATGGATAAAACAAAACGAATAAATCAAAAATTAGGTCTGTAAAAGTGAAGCAAAATTAAATAAGCCCTCTTATTCACTGGAAATATTCGTATTAGTTACTTCTTGGGTGTGGCAAAACTTGTTAAGTGACATACAAAAACTTGATAACTGCAACTTAGTTGTAAAAAAAGTGTGTGGCAAAACTAAATAATTACTTTTTTATTTTTCTATTTAAAACAGTGAAAAGTAACATCATGGCAGACTACTTAAATTATGAAAGTAAACCTGTTGTATAACATATCGAAAGATCCACAGTAAATTTTCTTCACCTTAAAAAGTTATTGCCATTTTTATGGAAAAAAAACACAAAAACGTGAATATCTCAGAGTTTTGGTTTTGTCAGTTATTTAATTTTGACACGACGGTGACGATATATATGTTATGTAAGTTTATATGTTATAAGCAGCTGTGGTAACAGTGCTGCGGTGTAATTTTGGGATAGTTGTTGCGTTCCCCTTCGGCACTCGTGGTTGGGACAAACCCGGCGAATGTCGCTTATATACGTAAAACTTTTTAACACTATTTATGCGTTAGTAAATACTCATTTATATGGATAAATATTGCATCTTTACACTAGCAGTAATCGTGTTACAGACTGTGTTTTGTTCAGTGATGCCGAAGAAATATCAAAAATAAACTCATATAGTTAACAGTTGATAAAATTCACGTTACTTTCATTTCTGATATATATTTATAACATAATAGCTATAAAATAGACTCTGAAATTCTTTTAAACATTGCTTAAAGTTTAATCTCCAAAGGCACTGGCAACTGTCAAATTGTATTTCCTATCAGTTGGACTAAAGTAAGTATATCCACCTTTACAAAATGTTTTGAACCTTGCCGCGCCAACCACACCACAGGAAAACACTTCACGCAAAATTGAGTTCAAGAAAAAAAAGCACGTGATTTTGCACAAAAGGCCATCACAATGGGAAGGCAGACTCCGAGTGGCCCTTCAGCTGAAGGACCACTCAGAGGAGCTGCAACAAGTGTCGTTTGAGACATTGATTGGTTTAAGTTTCCAATAGAGTATAGACAGACAATTCGCTGAGCACCCTTGAAATGAAACCGTATAACATCTCCTCGCTACTTAATACTTCTACGAAATGGGGAATTAAGGTATTAGATACGTTGTATAACGTGAATCGCAAGCGATTTCTTCTTAAGAAGTGATTTCACCGAGGATTTCTATGAACAATAGACTTTTTTGAATCTCTTCACTCTAGATTGGTTTCGGTTCTTTTTTGTTTTTTTTATCGTTTAGATTTTTTGCCTTTGTGTTCTTATCTGAAAACCGGTTATTCTGCATTTCAGCTGAAGGTATATTTGAAGTGATAAGGAAAAAACTCAATTTTTTGCCACAGTTTATGCACGTGTGGGTACTTAAAAAGATTAAAAGGTTTTTATAAAACATAAACCAATTTCAAAAGCACCTTTAAAATACGAATTTAATCAGCAATTTAGATATTGATAGTTCAGGCAGTGTCCACTAAATTAAAAAACAAATACTCGTACACTACACCATTGCCAGCTTTGAATAAAATTGTGCACGAAACAACATTAGCAGTTTCGTAGCACGAATTTAAGCGAGATAGCGAGGGTTCGTTCTCTTTTTTGTAAAAAACATTCTATGCTGAAACTGATTTAGCCACCTATTGGAAGGCACTAAGCATTTATTCCCTGTAGACCTCATTAGATGAAATGGAAGACTTACTACAAATACTGTCTAAGTCATTGTTTTTTTAGTAAAAATAGGTAGATAGGTTACTTGTGTTAAAAAGGTGGCACCCGAAATTCGAACGATTCGTACACCTGAGTAAAGCATTGACCGTGTTGACAGTCTGAGACGACACTTCGCGACATGTATCTATCTCGTTTACGCTCTAGTAAATAACCGTACTGTCGTACCCCGAGGACAATGTCGGCCTTCGCGTCAGTACTGACATAACTTATCTACGTCTTTTTTATGAATATCATTGGTCTTAGTAATCTCAGTGCATGAAAATGGAGGTACTCACTGACCCACACCTAAGCACCGCTAATCTCAACCACCCTTTTTACTTAACCCTCACAAACATCACCACACCCACACGCACATCTCAAAATGAGTACGAGTATAAGATTTATAAAACTTTTGTTTTGGACATACCCTGTCCCCGAGCACCACCTTGATTAACTGAATTAAAATTCAGTTGAGCTTTGAAGTATTATTAGCAGAGGATATGTTAAATACATTGTTCTTCTTTGATCATTGAAGTTATTATCTTATTAAGTAATAAAAATGTATTTAAAATATCATCTGCCAACAATAACAATAATTAGGGGTTCTCCGGGACGGGAGCCTCAGGTATTGGGGTGTCCGGGTCAAACCCGCTAGGGGGTGAGTGTGTGGGTAATCACAAAAGAAAGAAAGAAAGAAAAAACATTTATGGAAACAAATTGATGTAGAGCACAAATCGCTCGTTATATCTCATACCTTTGAATTCATAAACGCAAATCAATTTTGAGCATCAGAAGTATAAGCTGTCCCTCTCAGTTCTATTGACATTTTATGGACAGTGCCCATCAGTGGGACATAAAAGCCAAAGCATAGTAAGATGACGAAAATATGTTTGTTGTGATTTGAGTGAACTATTTATCGTTACAATGTCACAAAAAAGCAGAACTGTCTTTAGTGCTGTAATCTCCTTAAAGCAAACTGTAGTTTACCTAATTAAATTTCTTTATTGGAGCCGTTGAAGCCTTAGGAACGCGGGATTACCGCGAGGAGAAGGCTCCACCCGCCGCATGCAAATACATGTCGCGCAAGGCCACACTGGTACAACTGGACAGTTAATAGGTAGGTATAGTACGATTCAAACTTAATGGCGGCTGTGAACATCGCGCGAGTCAATGCGCATAACACAAATTAAGGTGTCAGCGCGTTGCAAGGTGAGGTCAATCTTGCGCACTCGACGGCGCTCGCACCTAACTTCAGAGGCGCCATATTATAGAGATCGTCTAAGCTGAAATGACGCACCCCACCACCGCATCTACGCACACAAGCCAATTAAATATGTACGCAATACACATAACCATGCAATTATGATTGGTTGTTGTGTCCCTCCACTGCATCTACGCAAGCAAGTTTTCAATATGGACGCAATTCACATAAACATGCAATTTAATTGGTTGTTCAAAAAAATTACAGGTATGCGTTCGATGTTTGACCCTAACCATCAACTGAACAACCAATCATAATTGCATGTTTATCTGACAACAGGCTATATGCAGCTGTTTGGTCTTGGTAATAGGATTCATTTAATATTTTGTACACTTATATCTTTACTGAACAGATTTACATATTATTATTTATCCGCTAAACCCACTTAATATTAATTAAACAAAACGTTTGACGTACTTTCTGTTCAAATACTCGCAAAAACCTCCCCTTTGGCTCTGCAAGTGGCAGGACTCACAACGACAGTTCAATCTCTGCTAGTCCGCATGTCTGATAGCTAAATCCCCGTTTTGCATACCCCAGGCGGTGACTACGTAGGTAGAGGTAGGTAGAGGTACTTGCAAGGAGATTAGAAGTGATCATTTAGCGTATTAAAAATGTTGGCTTTTAACCTTCTTGATATTTATTTTAATGGCGTCACCCTTTTGCCTCTTTGGGCGAGGGTATTTTGCCAATGTCGAGTGATTTAATGCCTTTGCATGTGTTCATAGAAATACTGGTATCATGTATTTCAATGCTTCTTGGAGTTTTTGAGGTTATTCACGCGTCTGCAATTTCTTAACATGCCATGTGGTCGTGTTGATTTGTCTGACGACAAACCATGTGAGTCAAATGGTCATGTTAAAACGATTTATTTCAAATAACTTTTTTAACTAATACCACTGTGGAACGTTGCTGAATACACTCATACCTAATTTATTCACTAAAACCACTAAATGTTAATTAAATGTTAAAAAATAGATCGACCGTGCATTCCGTTTGAGTATGCTCAAAAAACACCTTGATAGAATAGTGACATGCGTATGACTTGTGCATCTGTAGACAATTTGAGAAGACACTGCGCAACATTGTATCTGTCTCGTTTACGTTCTAGTAAATAATCATACTATTTTGTTCACACGGTTCACAAATTATAGGCTTCAACAATGAAATCAACTACTATTGACGAAATTAACTTTTTTTTTTGCAGCTTTTTGGTCTTAATTCACAACTCTGCTTTCAAAGGCTTTTAACTTTTGATTTACTGTGGAGGACTTCAACCAAGATAAAAATAATATTTGACAACCAACAAATATGTCGCTCCTGTTTCGTTCGACAGGTACCTATAATATCATTGAAATTATACAATAATACAGAAAATATAAGTACATGTATAATATCATTTTTTTAATAACATCCTCTTGATCGTGCAAACACCAAAACCTAAGGAAATCAGTTCAGCAGTAAACTCGGTAGGTATATTATGTGTAAGAACCGGTTACGTTCTAAGGGGACTTAGGTGTCATTGTTTTAATAGTACAAAAGGCGAATTTAATCAAATTTAAGCAGGAGATAGTTTTCGGAAAGTGTTATTTCTAGTTTTTTATTGTATTGTCATTGAAGCTGGAATTGTGTCAGTCAGTTTAACCGGATACTTGGAAGTGAATCGAAAGTAACTGACATTTAACCCACACCTACACAACATTCCGAGTTAAATAAAAGCTTGTATAAATAGACCCAATTTGAACTCTTTCAACATAACCCTCGCGTTATAACTGGAGGCTACACACGTCAGAAAGAGTACGACGAAAATAATACACACAAAACCAACAAGTTGTATTTTTATGAGTTCAATTCTCCACCTTACCTTAAAACTGATAAGGTCCGGAGTTTGACCCAAATGCCACGCATCGTGAAGGTTGTGTAGGTAAAACTGACATCGATTTTAGTATTCCGGCTACTTTCGGTGTGTGGCCCATGTACGGTACGATTGAATTTCGAATTAATGATTCGGTGAACAAAGTAGGTTAGGCAACCTTGTTTTTATAAATTTCGAGTTTAGAACGAACGAACTTAGTTTTTCTTGAACGAACTTAGATGTTTTAGGAAGAATATGTGAACTGACTGCTTTTGCATACATTGTCTTTTTAAACAAGGTAGAACAGAATTATGAAAGTACTAGTGACCGCCCGCAACTTCGTCCTAGTGGACTCAATTAAGAATTAAGAAATTGTCGTAGGCTACAATTTATAAAAAATATTATAGCTTATACATCTGAATGCACATAGGTGTGTTGCTTAAGCCTTTTTTAATTAAAAAAAATAAACTACCGACATGCTTAATTTGCAAATTGGTACGAGCGTTATCTAAATTTTTAAGGCACAAACAAAGTAGGTAATAACTAATTTGAGTTGCTCAGTGGCTTAGAAAACAATCGTGCGATATCCACTTCGGTTTGTTCGATAGCTGGGTGGTATATTTATTTAATTTTTTTTATGTAAACACATCCTTCTGTTCTGTGACTCCTGAATGCATTTTATGTTAATTAGTGTCTCACTAAACAAAGCTCATGTTAGTGAGGTGGGTAAATGAATTAACATTATCTAAGTTTTAATATTGTTCTCAAAAAAAATACGGCAGACTTTCTTCCGAGAGGTTACGAAGCATTCATTAATAAAGAATATAGATCCTTGGACAAGTTTCCATACAGTGAAGGGTCGACCCAAACTACACGAGCATAACCCATATTTCCATTTAACGAAGTTACCTCTTTTACTATGCAAAAACAAGGTGGTTCGCTAGTGTCTAACTAAACGAGCTCCACGCCAGTGAGGTGTGAAGGCAGAACCGACGCTTGTCTGCGCTATCTAAAGGGCTATCACACGCTCCCACGACTCGCAAAGGCGAGCCCAGTCGCACAAATCTGTCGACTGATTCCCACTCGAAGTTGGAAGCTGGATTCGGGCTGTAAGAGCTAATTCATTCAGTAGTAGTGCGACCAGCGTCGAGCCAATCGTATAAATTAAAATTAAATAAAATTCATTAATTTCAGATAATTCAATCCATAGTGTAAAATGATAACAGTGACAAATAAAATTCAATAAAAATAGAATAAAAACTAAAATAAACACAAAATAAAATAAAATTTAAATACAATGAAAAACAAAACGAAATAAAATTCAAATTACAATCACAATAAAATTCATGTCAAAAAAATCTAAGTAATTGAACCAGTGAGGTGGCCTTTAATTTATTTTTTGAATAGTGACGAACTGGCATGCAGCTTCATCCACCTGTGTACCTTTGGGGAATCCTAATAGCATGCATCATTAGCATCCTTTCGTATTTATTTGGTTATCGTATTCAGTGCTGGAAGGAGTCTTCCTCGGCGTCTTAATTTTTTATGACAGTGGACTTACTTCGAACATATACCTAACTTCTATCTGTTTGCTGTGTCTATCTTAACATACCTATTAACTGATTTTTTTTCATACTACGACGGTGGCAAACAAGCATACGGGCATGTCGATTTTATGATTTATGATGTGTTGTATTTGTTTCTGCCTCGAAAAAGAGAAGTAATAATAATTATAACAAATATTGCATGAAAAAAAAGGTTCGATTTCTTAAAATTTTCATGGGTTTTGTACCTGCCAAGCGGTAACGGATCGACATATTTGTTGGTTGGCAAAATTTCATCAAACTGTCTCGGACCAATTATTATCAGACAATCAACAGAATGGGGCAGCAAGTGAGTAATCTATAAAAATAAAAGTACTGACTAACAGACGCCTAGTCTAAACCCTTGGAACAAGAAAGCTGAAATCATTCACTGAAATTTTCAAAATGTAGACGAGGAATATACAAAACATTTTTCATACCTATTCAAGGATGGAAAAGGGGAAACAAGTTTGTATGGAAGGAAGCCATCTCGATCCTAAGACATGAAACGTTGTTTCTAGGTTTACGTTTGGCAATAAATAAATACGTAACGATTTTCAGGTGGACCAAATAGAAGCCAAAAGTGAAATAGTTTACAACAAAATTAAAAGCAAACAAACTTGCTAAGAGTAAACCATAACCTATGTCTCGATACATTTAATACACGAAGATACTATTAAATGCACGTTGAGTATTCCGTGCCCCAGGCGGGTACGCCTCGCTATTAGTCGGTAGGTTATCAATAACTTTTAGTGGAGTGTCGAAATAGCCCCCCGATGTGTTGAACCCAATTTGTAGCGATAAGCGTTAGAGAAGCATTGGTTATATGCATAGGCATCTCAGTGAATTTCTTCGTTATGCCTGAAGGAAACAATGATCTTTTATGATTTCTGTTCTGTTTTAAAAATCTGTCCAAGTAAGTAAGAATTAACAACATTTTTATCATTAAAAGAAAGTACAAATACGCAAATTAAAAAAAAACATATTTCATTCTCTATTTAATGGTATTACTGAATTGATAAATATGTAACTCTGTAAAGTTTCATTATAATCCGTCAAGTAGTTTCTACGTGAAAGAGCGACACGTCACAACACAAACGAGAGCTAATGTATAGATCTCACACAGCGAAAGTGTTTTCCTGTAGTTGAATGGAACCATAATGAAAAACAAGTCCAATCGATTTAGGATTTGTCAAATACTATACATATAAACTATTGCACTTTCTGCTATTATAATTTTATGATAGGATGAAAACAAACGTGTTTAAGGCTAAAAAAATTAAGGTGGATAGGCTTTACATTCTATGCTGGAGTGTTAAAGCGTGGAATGGCCGTTAGATCCGGCTCGAAGGACCACAAAGGCATCTAGATCTGTATTATCTGATAACCCGACATCATCCACAAATTGGATGCGAGGTTCGGGTTGGTACATGCTGTTGTAGATTGTTACCAGTTACTATGCAAATATCATTACTTAGTTAATAGACGGCGAGGGGGGGAGCGGGAGGGGGGATAAATGTAGGATCTAACTCCAAACTGTCAGATCTATTGTACCTGGAGGTATGTGGACGCTCGACGGCTTAATGTTAATTACCAAAGTAAGTTTCAATGTGTACCGTAACTTGGCTTTTTGTTTAATTTCACGGGGATTAATGAAGCAAATGAAAAATACCGATGTCAGAGCTAAGAATAATAAATCGGATATATTAATAAATACGCTCATGCTTATTACGGTCTCACGGACCTATAGCTATAGCTATTATATTTTCTTGAAGTCTTCACTAATAAGGAGCAAGTATAACGCAAACATACTATAGCTAAGTTGTTGCTTCAAAAAAAAGAGTTGCAAGACCGTATAACAGCACATTAGGTACATTAAGAAAAGCACATTGAGGTAAGTAGGTCAAAGATGACAAGGCAGTTACAGTGCGGTAGTAACTACAGTTCAGCTGATAAAGTTCAACTTCCTACCGGTTGACAGCGAAACTATAATTCGTTCACTTCTTTTGTTTCTGAATACTATAACATAAACTGCCTATAAACGTCCTATTACTGGGCACAGGCCTCACCTCAACTATGAGTTAGCGCGAGCTAATACTTTTTCAACACACTTGCTCATAAAGTGGCTCTTATTTCACTGCAATTAGGCACATAATGACACCTATAATCAAACTGTGACTTTTCATTACTATTACTCACTAGTGAGTTATAGAGTTTTTTTTAATTGGTTCAATTGCTTTGTTCTTAAAAAAAGTTTCGATACAAAAAAAATCGTGCTTAATAATTTGAATTCAAATTGAATTAATAAGGGAAACATTAAGTATGTGCAATGGTAAATTACATTCTTTGGTACATTAAATTTATCAGCATAGCTATTTGAGCGGTTGGCGCCTTTTTTCTTTTACTGTCGTTTATTTTTTAAGACATATTACAAGAATGCTCCAAGTCTATTTTATTAGTGGCCAGTTCGACATTCGAATGAATCGTCTTTGGTGAAAAGCTTTCATGTTTTTTTTAATATGCAAAGAAAACGATAACATACAGCCTACCTCAGATTAAAATCTCATTGCACCTAAACATTTTTGACTACACGGCCTTGCATTCCAAATTCAAATCACTTTATGTCCTAGGGCATAATGAAATCCAATACTTACAACATTATGTCCCGGCTTTTTATTTACTAAATAAAATGAGTTTCTAACATTATTTTATTCACAATTGTGTTGAAAAACGTCGTATGATACACGTGTGTATTGATGATTACCGTCCTCGGCTCTCTTAAGACCCTCGCCTACGGCTCGGGTCTCAATAGCGCCTCAGCGGTAATCACCAACATTACACACTTGTACCATAATGTACTATTACACGGGGGATCAGTGCGGATAGAGTGTGGGATGTTGTCAAGCCGCCCTAAGGCCTCCAACTAGGCTTAACGACTCACATCGAGCACGATTGGCAGCAGTTGGTCTCGGTTGATGTAGCTAAAGTGCCTTCCAAAGACGCCTGGAAAATACATCACCACGTGACCATCCTCATCATCATTTCAGGGCAACCATTACTGCACATCTTCGACTATACTACCGAACAGTTCAGTATACTATAGCTAGTACGAGCATATCTCAGAGAGGACGCGGTCCCAAGGCTTCGGTGCCGTTGGCGCATGGCCAAATCTACGTAGAAAAATACGACTCCATCGAAAAGGAAGTACATACTTTAAATATACGTACCCCCAGCGCTCCCAACGCCTTACCATCTAGACTTAAGGATCACATTCGAACAGCAATTTTTGCTCTAAAAACCTTCACGCTTCCCAAGCGCATAGGTATAATTATTGCACTTAGTTTCAGCTTGTGTAGCTTGATTTGTTACCACCATTTTGTGGAAGTCAGTTTAGTTAGTATTCTGATGTTTTTTGACGAAAAAATTAACATAGACTAAATACTTATGTGTTTTATGCTAACTCCTAGCTTGTTATAATACTGAAAATGAGAATGGGAATGCTGAGGTGGTTTGGTCAAATGGAAATAATGGATGAAAGGCGATTAACGAAACGGATTTATAAGGTGAGGGTGACTGGAACTGTAGGAAGGGGAAAGCCTAGACGGACGTTTCTTGAATGGGTCAGGTCCAGATTACCTTTAACCGACGAGCTTGTATGAAAGGAGTAATGAAAGTAAAGGAAGCGCAAGGTGTGTGTCGTGATCGTAGCAAGTGGAAAGTGGAATAATGCCTACCCCGTTGGGAAAGAGGCGTGATGGTATGTAAGTATGTATTATAATTAATTTTTTTAATGAACCGTGATCTATTATAACAAGGACCAGAAACATGTAAGTTGAAATTGTGTTGCAGCAATGGTTTAGCGACTGTACTGCCCTGTCTTATTCGGAAACGTAGACAGCAATAAGAACGAAAGAGACGACACTTTACGAAAATTAATTAGGTAAGTAAGAGTAGTACTCTGAAAGGATGAGTACACTTTCAAGACTAAAGTTGGACGGTTATTTTAAAAGTAAGGTCACTATAAAATCAACTTTTTAGTTTCCTTCAAGAAGTAAATAAAAATTAATGAAGTTTGTTTGAAACCTTCGTTGCAGTTTTCATTGGGTTTTTAGTCAATGATTCCAACCATTCACAATAGTTGCAAATGTAGCTTACAAAATAAAAACCAGCCGAAATAATTTAATAATTTTTAGGCCTTGAGAAATTATTAAATTATTTCGAAACCCCACAAACCTCCCTAGCTTTTATTATTTTTCAGCTGTGCTACGATGATAGCTGAAAACAGGGATATGCTGTAAACAACGCCTCAAGTTTAACATATTTTTTAACAACATTAGAAACCGTATGTGAGATCTGCATATGCAAATAGGGACAGTATCAAATTTCCTAGCCAGTACAAAGCTACTGCAAAGCTACTCAGGAATTCACACAAATAGAATTTGCACTTTGTCATTTGCGATCCGTATCAACCATTTAATATACTATGTATCTATGATATAATAAATGAAATAGTAGAAGAAATGAAATGTGCGGCATTATTTTGGCCAGCAGACCATTTCGAACAAAAAGCTGAGGTAAAATAATGCTAGGTTCATTTCCGTGGAAAAAATATTAAAAGATGTTAGCATAGCAACACCGGTGTCTCAATAAAATAAGATAAAAAAACAGTCAGTTTAATCCGAATCTTTTTCTAATTGCCCGATAGTAGGTTGGAAAAAAAGGATAAACTTAAAGAATAACCAAACAGAGGGTTGCATAAAAAATAACTATTCTGAAAAAATACTCTAAATTAAATGCAAACCCTAGCACAGATTTAACTTTGTGATTGGTCTTCCCATATTCACCCTAATTGAAGCCTTTAATCAATTTTAGAGTAAAGATCCATTGAGTGCATTTCAGATACCGGCCTCATGAAAACCAACTCCAAAAACTAGAAGTGGGTGTTGAAAAAGTGTTTGAGTACCGCTGTCCTCGAGTTGCATTGCATTGCAGGCGAATGCGACCGTATGAATAGTTGGCCGGGGAAAAATAATGAACGTGCCTAACGATGGGCATAATCGGAGACGGGACTTTCCCATTAACGGTTGAATGACACGCCCGGGGTATTATCATGGAATAGAAAAAGCGGAGTTGCACTTATGTGGACGGTAAACGATATCATTTGAAATTTTTAATTTTTAATGAGCTTTTGATGAGCTTATTAAAACTCATGACGATATTAATGCTGTTTTCAACTTTTATGGTTAACGATTTGGTTTTTTAAAGATAGCAGTGACTTTAAAAGGATTTTGTTCATAAAGAAAAGTATTTGCAAGAGCGTCGTTAGTTTTGCACTTTGATTTATAATCTGTCTTACTTTTCATTGTCTCTGTCAATTTGAATAAAAAAACAGCTGTCCGCTTAATGTCCAATAGGTAACGTTGTCGTAACATCTGACATCAAGGTTGTTCACTAACCTTACACCCCTTCAACAATCTGATTGAGATTGTGCCCAGCAGTGGGACGTATATAGGCCGTTTACAGTCACAGTTGGCCATAAAATAGTTGGTAAAACACAACAACATTATAAAGCACCACTCAGTGTTCTCTTTTGGTGTACTAAATTGTTCAAAGCTGAATTCCAATATAAGCAATTTCAATGTTCCTTATATCTACTAACTCAAGGAGTTTTCTGATAAAAAACTTGCTCTAATAAGTTTTTACCTGCAATGGTACAAAAGTGTTTACTCATTTGAATAACGCAAAACAATACAAACTTATTGTTGAAATAAATAGTTAGACGAGATTGATGAATAAAAGATATATTTTAGAAATATTTACATTACAAGGTTTTGTTTATACAAAGGTGAATACTTCAGTAGAGTCAAAAAAGCAAAGACACTTGGTTCAAATCATTGTCATTCAAAATTATAAAGAATGTCTTATTTCCAGCTTCAGCTTACAAAACAGGTTTTACAACACTTATTTAAACAGTGCTGGGTATTGCAGAATTAAATTAATTTATTCAACACTTTTGACGCTCTACCTACCCACGCGCGAGAATTACCCACCGAAAACAAAGCAACTTCTGAACTGACATAATTCCATAAAGAGAAGAAACACAAAGTTTCTAACATTACCGTTTCAATGGCTATTCACCGGTCATTTTACTAACGCGTATTCTTTGCGCCGTAAAAGTCACTTTCGCTTGTTATTTTGGGAAGATAGTGAGGTGCGTGCCGACAGCGGGTAGCGATTAAATTATCAGATAAGGAATCAATACGCGGAGTGGAGGGCAGAGGAGACGATACAAGCTTTCAGATTGATTGTACCCGACGAGATCTTGGAAGGCTTTTGAAGTTTCGAGGTCAGACCCTTTGGTACTTATATTTCATTTCTAAAAATACTTTCAGCGAGATTCATGAATGCAGAGTAAAGAATGTGAAGGTTTGTTCACTCAATATTATTAGCAAAGCTGCTAAGAAGGCCAGGTAACCGATATTTGATACGCATATGCAAAGTCAGCTTTAAACTTGTCATTGGCTAAATGCGCAAGCCGCGCGAAGCCATTAAAAAAAGAAAAAAAAAAAAGTCAGCTTCAAAACGATGTGTGCATACAAAGTGGTCAAATATGTTTGAGGAAACCAACCTTCTTTCTAAAGAAATGAAAAATAAAAACTGGTGATGATCAAATGAAGTTAAACCTACCGTAAGGTTAAGTGTAAAGGTTGTAAGGCTTTACAGCAATATGTAATTATGTTGATAAGATGATGTAAGTTAAGTTAAGGTAGTTGGTTAGAAAATGTAGTAAGTTTAGGCGGGATCAGAATGTTGAATAAAAGTGTCCGTCACCGCTTAGAGTGTTTATAGCACTAAAAATAAATGATTACAAATTACGTATATAAAGCATCAATTCGTTAAGACGCGTTGTCAGCAAAAGTTAGTTGTTATGTCGAGCGTGCTCGTACATGCTGCCAAATTTAAGAGAAAGAAAGGAAAAGTTTAGGGCGATGATGCCTTATCTAGTTTACGAGCAGCAGTTACGATCACCTCGTCGATAACACTGTCGGAGTTCACGCGCTGCTCGGGCCGCGACGTCGGTCCTCGAGGTTGCTGCTCGGTGTTGCTGGTGTCTCGTGTCTGATGTAGATTCATGCTGCAACCGCGATATTTTCTTCTCAATCGAAGAGCTCCCAATGTTATGAATGTGATGGAGACAAATACAATCACGAAGTAAAGGAGATAACGATGTGTCTCATGTGTCAGTGATTGTACATTCAACGTTTCTTGTTGTTCTTTAACCTTGTCTATTTTGTTTTTCAGTACGTCTAGGGCTACCTTGTGATCTTCCGGTACAAAGGTATAGTTGAAGTCAGTCAATAGTGTGATAGTCTTTGCGAGCATTAATAATGAAACTGTCTCCCTTTAGCATACAGCCAAGGTCGAGTGTTATCATTCCTGTGCCGCGTAAATGTTGTGACGTCACTCCAGCTGGACAGAAAATGCGCGTAGTGCATTCTTCGCAACAGGAGAATAGCCAAGCGCCGCGATTGTGCAAGCGCACCCATCGGTCGGTGCAATCCGATACTCTTGTTCGGCACGTTGATAAGTCGCCATTGTTTACTATTTGCGCTTCGCAGAATGATTTTGCGACCTTGATGTTATAAATAGGTTGATTTATGGAGCACAATAATTGATTTTCTTGTATGTTGGTGCAGGAATCCACATCTTGATTATCTAAGGGTACCACCATGTCTCTCTTTAGATTCACAGCCATGTATTTAGATGTAAGTATTATATTTGTTTCTGTGAGTCCGGTGATTTTCGGTATAGGAATTATGCGATTGAGTTCGTATTGTTCGTTACTTATCAGCGGCAGCTTTACTTCAAACAGAAGGTATGTAGTTGTTAGGCGGGCATGTACTCGCGCCAGCTTGTACAGGCCTCGCGTACAATGACGTGTGTTCACACATGGCAGTGATAATCCGCTTGGTAGTTGACCAGAGATGATGTTAAGCTGTTCCTCGAACTGATTAGGTTTAATGAGATGTGTGTCCATTTTTCCATCACGGACGTCTGTTACTAAGTCCAGCAGTTGTTGTTGAATCTGTCGTATGTTGGAGATCATCATGTTCACTGCGAGTGCGGTAGCAGTCACGTACATTGCATTGTCTTGACTCAGTTTTATTCTTTGTTGAACTTCGGCGAGATGTTCATCTATGATTCGAAACTGGGTGTTAATTACCTTTTCGTTTCTCTTAATCAGATTATACTCGCTTTCTAATATTGACGTATGGTTTTTGTAAAGGTTTAGTAGGTGGTTTTCATTAGTCTGTATGATCTGGATGTCGTTCACGTATTGGTCAGCAAATCTCTGATCGAGAATGCCGAATAGTGAGTTTGCCACGTAGCCAACGCCGTCAATGAGTCCTCTTTTTCGTCGATAAGTGGCATGTTCAGAATGCAAAATCTCGTTATAATGTTGAATTTCGTTGAGTTCGTGTTGAAACTGAGATGATATTGACAGGTAAGATGTTTCGTCCTTGCAAAGGGTGTTGAAGTGGTTGACATAATTTTGAACGTTAACCAAACTGCGCCAATACGTCGTCATGTTGTAGTATACGACCATTTTCCATTCATTTTGAATGATTTTCATATCAGCCACCTTGTCAAAATAGATGACCCGTGCAGGATTCAGTTCTGTAATATTAGTTGTTTGCTGCATACTAGGCCCCACGAACATTGTAAACGTCATCAGTAATGCGCAAAAGAAGTTGTTAAAATGATTTTTGCTGTTGTTCGTTTTGCGCCTACATTGTATTCTAGGCTTGGCAGGTTTGTCGTCACATGGTGCAGTGGTAGAACTTTTTGGGGGCTCTAGGGGCAGGCGTGACAGCTTCGTTACCGGTCGCTTCATGTAATTCGTTTTCGTCTTGAGCGTCACGACTCGTACCCGACCGTCCGGACCGGGGTGAGTTTCTGTCACCCTTCCCAGAATCCATTTGGCGGGGGGGATGTTGTCTTCTCTGATGATAACGACGTCTCCGATTTCTAAATTAGTCATTGAGAAGTTCCACTTGCTTCGTGTTTGTAGTGTTTGTAAATAATCAATCGACCATTTCTTCCAAAAATCCTTAAACATTTTTTCCATAAGTTGCCATCTCGTGGTGAAGGTCATGTCATCACCTTCTGCTGACAAAGGAGGTTCCAAGAGTGGTTCGCCAATTAAGAAGTGTGCCGGGGTTAAATAGTCGATGTTATCAATGTTTTCTGTTAGTGCTACCAGGGGCCGAGAGTTGAGACACGCTTCGATTTGCGTTTAAAGTGTGTAAAACTCTTCGAAGGTTAGTTTTTGGTCCCCGAGTACACGTTTCAGATGATGCTTGAGACTCTGTACCGCTCTTTCCCAAAGTCCGCCGGCCGTGGGCCATGAGGGAGCGTTAAAGTGCCATTCAATACCTTCTTCTGACAGGTTTGTTATGACGTCATCGTTGATATAATACTGTAGGGCCTCCTTTCGTTGTTTCTCTAGTGTTCTAGCTGCTCCCACAAAGTTTGTGCCGTTATCGCTGTAGAGGTGTCGAGGCTTTCCTCTGCGGGCGCATAGTCGTTTCAAGGCGTTCATGAAGGCAGCTGTGCTGAGATCGGAGACCAGCTCTAGGTGGATCGCCTTAGTGCATAGGCACACGAATACTGCAATGTAGGCCTTCATGGTTTTTATCCCTCTGCCCTTGTTGGCTTTGACTTCTACATGTCCGGTAAAATCTACGCCGGTGTTCGTAAAGGGACGTGATGGTGTGACGCGCTGTGGTGGTAAGTCCGCCATGAGTTGATTATTACAGGTGGTCTTGAAACGATGACATCGGACGCACTTTACAAGTTGTTTCTTCACTGCTCTTAAACCGCTGATCACCCAGTGTTTGTTGCGAAGATAAGATAGGGTAAGTCGGGGTCCGCCGTGCAAAGTTCGTTTGTGCGCTTGGTCTATCAATAGTTCTGTTAACTTGCTCTGGTAGGGTAAAATGATTGGATGTTTGCGTTCTTGACTTAACTCCGCATGTTCCAATCGACCTCCAACACGTAGAAGGTTGTGTTCGTCCAGGAAGGGATTTAAGTTCAAAATGTTGCTCGTTGATCGCACTCTGTTATTTTTAATAAGTTGTGCAATATCGTCGGCGAAGTAATTTATTTGTATTGCCTTTATAATTGCATTGTGAGCATTTTCCAAGTCGCTCGTTGCTAAGTGCGATGTTCGCTTGGCATTCCTGACGTCACGCGCATTGTTTATGAATCGTAGCACCCAACTTAGGATTCGCGTTACGCGGGCCATAGAGCTGTTATTGTTCAGAAGTTCCTCTATTAATGGCATTGATTTTTGTGTTGCGCAGACCTGTTTGATCTTCCTTTGTTCAGCGTCAGTATGGAATGTTTCTTGAGATGTAAATTTTTCATCTTTCAACCAGCTGGGGCCTTCCCACCACAAAGGATGTGATAGAAGTTGAGATGGGGTTATACCCCTACTGGCGCAGTCCACCGGGTTATCTTCCGACTTCACATGTTTCCAACAGGTAGCTGGCATGGTTTCTGTTATCTTCATAACTCTGTTAGATACGAAGGTTTTCCAACGAGATGGGTCTCCATGTAACCACCCCAGTACTACCATTGAGTCGGTCCATCCATGCAACTCGATTGCTTGTGACGTATTTCCCATCCACCGCGGTATCTCAATGTTGTCGATTTGAGGCAGGTCAAGACGAAATTGCTCCCATTCACTTTGAATGCAGTCTGGTAGGGGCTCATCCCAGGACACTTCTGAGGCCCATGTTTGTTGAAATATCAGTTTGGCTTTCATAGTCATAGGTGAAAGCCAGCCCAATGGATCATACAGTTTTGAAATGTCGGAGAGCAATCTTCGCTTCGTGATAACACCGTGCTTGTTGTTAGGTTCATCATGTAGAAAGGTAAAATGATCCGTGCTCGGGTTCCAATTGATACCGAGCGTTTTGTTAGTTTCCGCATGTTTGAAGTTTAGCATGTTTTGATGGATAAGATGTGCAGGTAAGTTTTCTAGTAACTTAGGATTGTTACTGGCCCACTTGCGCAGGTTGAAACCTCCGCCCTTCATCATGTTGATTAGTTGGTCCTGGGTCTCTTGTGCTTCGGCTATGCTGTTGCTCCCACCAAGAAGGTCATCCACATACAGCTGGTGTTCCAAAATGGGAGCGGCTG
The DNA here is from genome assembly GCA_950022985.1 of Udea ferrugalis. Taxonomy (NCBI): domain Eukaryota; kingdom Metazoa; phylum Arthropoda; class Insecta; order Lepidoptera; family Crambidae; genus Udea; species Udea ferrugalis. The sequence goes on from OX465515.1 coordinate 22,426,040, forward strand.
CGGGATACTTGGATGCATCGTCCTTGATTAGCTGTTTGATAGTGCGCATGGCCAGGAAGGATGCTGACTTGGAACCGTATGAGACGGTGCACAGCTGGTACTCCTTGATGGGGTCCAATGTGGAGTCGCGCCAGACGATCTTTTGTAGGTGTTGGTCTTCCTCACGGACTAGTATCTGTCGGTAGAATTTTTCGATGTCAGCCGTGTAGACGAATTGGAAGGACCTCCATCGCATGATGATAGATTGAAGGTCTTGTTGTATGTTCGGGCCGCGTTCCATCAGGTCGTTCAGACTATGACCTGATGATGTGTTGGCTGAGGCGTTAAATACGACACGGAGTTTTGTTGTTGTAGAGTCGGGTTTGATGACTCCATGATGAGGTAGGATACAGCTGGGCTCACGTAGATTAGTGCATTCTTTCATATGATCGAGCTCGAGGTATTCGTCTATAAATTCCTTGTAGCTCTGTGCTAACTGCTCGTCCTTGGCTAGCCTTTTTTCCAGTTGTCGGAATTGTGCAATCGCCTGTGGCTTAGACGCCCCCAGATGTTTCTCAAAGTTTGGCTTCATGGGTATTTTCACCTCATACCGGCCGTCTTCCCGTCGATGTGTTGTGTTGCTGTACAACGTTTCGCAATAGTGACCTTCAGGTGACTCGGGGCGTGTTTCCGTGATCTCCTCCATTTCCCAGAATCTCGAGATGTCGTCTATGTTGTTTAGTATGACGTGGCAGTTAAAAGTTTTGACGTTTCCCATTAACACCCAACCGAGTTTTGTTTGTTGGGCAATGGGTGCTTCAGGAGAGCCTCTAAGTACTCCAGCCATGACAATGTCGGCGTATACTCCGGCATCCAAAAGAATATCAACTGGCCGAGATACGTTGTAATCTGGATCTGCCAAGTTGATGTTATCTAAATGTGACCACTGCTGCTTTTCAAATGTATAGTTGGGGAGGTTGTTGAGCATCTTGGTCATAATTAGCGCTTCAGTAGTGAAAGAGTAATTCCCAAATAATGATTCACATACAAGTTGGACTGTTCCGTGGCTTTGATTTGCCGAAAACCCGATTCCAGAAATGGTTGCACTCTGTTTTCGGCGTTGTAATCCGAGACGTTGGGCAGCTGATTCTGTAATCAGATTTATCTGCGACCCTTGGTCGAGCAAACATCTCAGGTTTAGGTAAGTGCCATCAGCTGACCTAATTTTTAGTTGCATAGTAGCAAGTAAAACTTCGTTGAAATCGCCGGTAACATGATTCGCTTTACGCTGTGACTGTGATAACGAAGTAGATTGCGGCGTCGTATTTGTCGGTATGTTCAATGTCTCCACTTCGCGTAACATGTCATGTAACGAAGTATGGTGTTGACCATTGCAAACGCGGCATCGTTTGATCGATGTACACTTTTTGTCGTTGTGTGAGAACATGCAATTTTTGCACACGTTGAGTTGCGAAATTGTTTTCAACTTGGCCTCGGATGTCATTAGCTTGAAAGATTGGCAAAAAGGTAGAAAATGTCCGCCTTTGCATAGCGGGCAATTTCTTTCGTTGTTCACATGAAATGTTTTGCCAAAATAAGCCTTAGGCCTGCTTGAGTGTGGAAACGCCTTTGGGTATGTTGTAGGATTGTCCTTGTTTGGTTGGATTGTTCTTGAAGTAGGAATGTTTTGCAGCCTTTTCTTGTTTATAGGTTCTAAGGCAATGAATTTTCGTTGAAGGAACTCCATAAATTCATCGAAGGATGGGAGTTCTCTCGGGTTTCTTCTAGTTTCCATGTAGGACGCGTAAGTCTCGGAGTCCAGTTTGCCAGCCAAGATATGCACTAGAATGGAGTCCCAGGTAGTTGTGTCGACTCCCAGATTATGGATCGCATGTATAGTCTCCAAACTAGTGTCATAAAGTCGCTTTAGCTCAAACGAGGATTGTTGTTGTATGGAAGGCTGATTCATGAAAGCCTGGGCCTGCCTGGTGAAGAGCAGTTGTTTGTTATTGTACCGAAGGGTGAGGATTTCCCAGCAGGCCTCATAGTTTTCACCCGTCACGGCGAGATGTTGGATGATGCGTTCCGCCTCTCCTCTCAGTTTACCTTTAAGGTGCTGCATTTTTTGGGTTGACGTAAGTGTTGAGTTGTTGTGGATTGCCTCACAATATAAATCCATGAATGTTGGCCACTGGGCATAGTTGCCAGTGAATGTTGGGATTTCAATAGGCGGCAATGAACGTTGCTGATGTTTGGTTGTGTTCAGCTTGCGATGTAATTCTCGTTTGGCGGCCTCAAATTCAGCTTCACGTCTTGAAAACTGTTCTTCGTACTCCAAATTGGTGCCGATCAGAAGGTGGTCGATCTGCCAATGTGTTTCGTCTATGACACGCCAACGAGCATGTAAAGTTTGCAGTTTATCTTCAAGTTCCCACTTCTCCGTAAGCGTGCTTATGTCAATGTTACGTACCAAACGAGAGAAGGCACGGAAGTTGGTGATTTGAAGACCAATGAGCTCGTCAGATTTCGATAAGCCACCGGTTTCTGCTAGCACAGGGGCTTCCTCTGCTTGGATGATCCTTTGGAGAGCTTCTTTCAGAGTCTCATATTTCAAGGCCACAGTTTCATAAGCCTTGGTGGTGAAGTAGACGTCAGATGTGTCTTCAAAGTTGAGAAGTTGGTTGTGATTGACGTCAAACTCACCCCATAGTGCTTCAAGGGCTTCCAGGCGTTTGAGAGCGTACTCCTTTGTTTTCCGGCTGGAAGGGTCCTTCTTGAAATTTACCACGATCTTCTCGATCCCTTCGGCAGTAATTTGTTGTTGTAGAAGTAAGTCCTTCATGTTGATTAAGTTGGAACGTTTTACCTTGTGGTGTATTTCCTGATGGTGTTAGCACGTGACAGAGATTCCTCTGCAATATGTGCGCCTTCTCAATTGAACTAGTGAGACCCGCTTGTGGGAGGCCAGTCAACCGATTCGCTATCACAGATTTATCACTTATCACGTTTTCACACCTCACTGATGTAAGAATCCGGCTCGAAGAAATGTAAAGGTTGTAAGGCTTTACAGCAATATGTAATTATGTTGATAAGATGATGTAAGTTAAGTTAAGGTAGTTGGTTAGAAAATGTAGTAAGTTTAGGCGGGATCAGAATGTTGAATAAAAGTGTCCGTCACCGCTTAGAGTGTTTATAGCACTAAAAATAAATGATTACAAATTACGTATATAAAGCATCAATTCGTTAAGACGCGTTGTCAGCAAAAGTTAGTTGTTATGTCGAGCGTGCTCGTACATTAAGTAAAGCAGGCGCGTCCCGCCCGCTACCCAGACCGGCTTTTAATCGGTGTTTTCCTACACTTTAAAGTTAGGCGCAAGTTGTATAATGAACACAAAGTATCTAGTACGTGTTCCGGCCAAATTTGAGCTCAGGATCACATAGGGTTGAGCCAGAGTACAAAATCTATAAGGCTAGACGCTCACTTGTTACATTTCCCTTAAAAATATTTAAGAAAACTGTGAAATTTTTGTTTCAAATCGGCTTCTGTTTAGAAAACAATCTTTCTCAAGTTCCAACGCTCTTTAAATGCTTTTCTCCTACGATAAATCTAACAATTTCAAGTTCTTGTTTACATTACGTATTGCCTTTTCTGATATTTCAAAGCGGATGGTCACTTTCCGTTTGATACTACTTGGAAGTTTACGAAAGCTTGCCAGCAAGTTGCATGTTAGAAGCTGCAAGACTTGACGAACCGAACAATTTTTAACTTGTTTTAATAACTTTAACTTTTGCTATTAAAGTATCTATACTTCACCAAAGTGGGACGCAAAAAATCTTTTTTGAATCAGAAATGTGTGAGCTAGGCAATAATATACCAAAATATAATTCAGCAGTGGACTTCTTGCGACTGCTAACGATGATGATGATGATGATGAGCTAGGCAATGTAAACGATTGGTATTGAAATATTGCAGACGTCAATAAGATTTCTTCAAAATCAATTTTCGGAAGCACCTAATATGTTAGTAAATAGTAGCAGCTAGTGGTTGAACTTATCATAAGTATAATTATTGGCCGAACATGACTCATTCTTTAATAAAATATTCAACACATATTTTATTAATTTCTTTTATTGACATAAGTCTACCCCTTCAATTTCTTTTGGTGGAAGGCGGTGTGCCCTTGTTAATATTCTGCAACCTTTGCCTGCCCTTTTGTCACCTTATAGCTATAAAGCTACTATTTGACTATATGTATAGTCAGCCTACTCCGATTTTGACATCAACTCTTTGTTTCAGAACTGTCCGAAGTGAACTTCGGACCCACTTATATCCCTCGCGACCATATCCCTAATGGGTTAGTCAGAGTCACTCTGATTGCTGCCGTCATGGTGAACGGAAAATTCTGAAGCCCAAATTTAGCCGAGGGAATTTTTGACTAAACGTGCTAAGGCGTTATCCGGGCTTCTTGGGTTTTATATCGGTGTTTTTTTTCACCGGCCAGTTAGCCGCAAATTGAACAATGAACACAAAACACAAATTACAGATTAGGTGTGTTCCGGCCAGATTTGATCTCAGGACCACCGGGTTCCGAGCCAGAGTGGTAAACCACTGGGCTAAAACGCTCATAACACGACTTTTCCAACCTTTTGCATGGTTATATCTCCAAAATATTTTGTTGATTAGATTTGAAGATTTGAAAGTACTTTGTAACAGGTCTCTTCGAATAAAGTTATTTCTGTTTGTTTATAAATGGTAATTCTTTGGAAAAAAGTTCAGAGATAGTTTTTATAGATGGTTGCATAATGAGTAACTTCGTTCAAACTATTATTATGATAAAACTTGTCGTTTAGTTGAAAAAATAAAAGCACCGGGTTATTATCAATTAACTATGTTTTTCTGCTGATTTTTTAACGATCAATATTGTTGAATAAAACTTGTTCCCTTCAAATCGAAAGTAACGTTTCGGTTCCGAAATGTATCACTGGTAACACGCACTGTTTGTATTTCTCGGTCTCTAAGCCCTAATGTATATTGGACGAGTAAACACATTATTTCGAACGCTGATCAGGCTAGTTGGATTCGTCTGTTGACTTTCTACACAAAGTTAGAGCAAAGCGCACCCGTGTGAGAGCGAGATAGTAGATCGATGCATTTCAGTCTACTCGTAGCATTTCTAACGAGTCAAATACTTCAATTAACATTCAACTCCTCATGAACCTGCACATTTGTATTAAAAATTCATTAGATCGTATTGATTGCATTGCAACCCTTAATTTAAACATCTAGTGACGGAATTCATGTCGCCTTTAGTTACTGAAGTTTCTAGGAAAACGAGGAAAACGTTTTATAAAAATTTATTCTGCAAATTGTTTGCGGGTTTCAAAACGTGAGGCCGTGGATCAAACTCAAGCCAAGGACGTAACCTCCGGGAATGTCAGTTGCAGTGGTTACGAAGAATATTGAGTATAAATCTGGGTCTAGTAAGATAAGTTCACTTTTCATTTCACGCTCTGATTGTCTCGAAGAAGTGTGGGCTTCGGAATGTTCCGTTCACCATGAGTGTGCGTGTCAGTGTGCTTATCAATTACTCATTTAGGATTTAATTTTAGCCGAGAGCATATTATGTGTGAATGTATACATGTCTTTTCAGTTATATATTCTGTTGAATAACTGTGTACCTGCAGAACAAGTTTTATTAAGGTCTAGGTGTGAATGAAATTCATTTTTGTCTCCACACTGAGGCATACAGCTACAGATAATAAAGCGTTATAACAGTTAAAACAGTGGAAACAAACCAGCTAAAAAATCTGCTAAGTTGAAACTGCTAAAATTCTTTTCGCACGTCATTTCTGTTTTTGTAGTGCCGGTCTACATGCATCGGTGCCGTAGCGGTTCGTAGCAAACAGCTGCGCTCCGACTACGGCGTAGCTTAATTTAGTACATAGTGAATAAATGCGGAATTGCAGGACCCTGATGCGAATTCAAATGCAGTTTTGTGAACTTATTTTCAACTGTCATCTGTTTTATATCATTTAGGGTGTTCCACTTCGTATTTTGCGCTGTTACGTAAAATGCACACTTGGCTCGGTTGGACTCTGACTAGCAATAAGCGGGTCGTTGAAGTATTCTTTTTTGAAGATAATCATGTGTTGAGAATTGTTGTTAATTAACTAAACTGTTGTACCAAAACGAAAAAATACAGTTTTCTTAAGCGTATTGGACTAGATTACCCTGAAAGCTATCATCCTTTAGTTCATTAAGTGGAAATCGAACGAACCTTCTAGAAAACTGTCCAGTCTCCAAAATAGAACGTGCAGATGAGACGAAAAAATAAAAGCGAATAGTTCTAGAGCCCATTTAATTTAATGAGAAAAGAGAATAATAAACCGTCGCGGACGGCGGGTATCGCTCAACGTTTTTCCATAAAGCCCTGCTCAACTTTTAAGTCAAGTCAAAAGCTTCTGCACGTTTTCATCGGTTACAATGGATATTATTTTCTGCAAAACGGTTTTATTTTTTATACGTAAACAGTTTAACGTGTAATTTTATGTATAGCAGCTTTTGATTTTACACGAGCGAGAACTTTATTGGTTTATTTATTATGTACGTAAAATGTGTTTTGTAACGGTTAATGTACATTGGGTTTTTTATTGTACAGGTAGTTGACATGGAGTGCAAATTTTCTTTGTATGATTTTATATTAGTACCAGCGGCCGCCCGCGACTTCGTCCGCGTGGACTTAAGTTGAAAACCAAAAAGTATTTTTTATAAATTGTAGCCTATGTGCGATTCAGATATATATATTATTGTAAAGTTTCATCAAAATCCGTTCAGTAGTTTTCACGTGAAATGCTCTTTCACGGCACATCCAGACATATAAACTTTAGCCATTATAATATTAGTAGGTTTTTTTACAAAAATCTAAAAATTTAGTCTGTAGTTATCACCTTAACTAAGTTTTAGATCTTTTTTTAGATCAGCCTGTTTTCACACAGTCGAAGTTGCAGGCACAGCGTTAGTCACAGGGTTTTTGCAAAAGTAATGTCATGTGTACGTGTCTTTTCTCTTGCAGATGGTGCCAAATGGCACTGTGATTTAATATTTATACAAACATACCATCACGCCTCTTTCCCCAAGGAGTAGGCAGAGATCACTTCTTTCTACTTGCGATACTGACATTTTTTTGTTACTTGTCTGTACTTGGTCGTTAAAGGTACTCTTGACCCGACCCTTTCTGAGATCATCTTGAACTTGTCCAAGAAACGTTCGTCCAGTCTTTTCACTTCCAACAGCTAAATTCACCCCATTTGTCGTTTAATTATTTTAAAATACAAAATAAATACATTATAACATACGCTTGGGGTGCGTACCCCAATTAACATTTTCAATCTGTTCAGTTACACCAGTTTACCCCATTGATTGTCGTAAACCATGTTAGGCTTTGGGGATTATTAAAATAAAGCATTCACAAAAACAATCCATGAAACTCGCAAGTCTTGTAAGTTTATACTAAAGAATAAATTCCTATTTTTTTCGTGTTTTGTTGAGCATAGAGATAGGAAAACCAGAAAAAAACATTCGGTCTTTTAGCGTCAGGCGAGAATCGAACCAGCATCTTTCGCAAACCGGGCGACTGTACTAACCACTGTGCTACCGAGACCATTAACAGACCGGCCCATTTTGACATGGCAGCCAGGTAAATTTACCAGAAATGTTTAGCATGTTCTGAGAGCAACCAATGACGTAACCGACAGAGCGATATAATTTCTTAAAAATAAATAATTGTCAATTTCACTAAGCAATGTGACATTACTTTTGTCTCTATTTTAGAGTGAAATGTTTTAATGAAACCAACATGAACACTTATATTTTATGCATATTTCGCAACCTCCTTGAGCACTGAACACTGAAACTTTCGCCATACGGGTCTGTTTTAACTTATTTAGTATTCTGTCACCGTTTTGGAAGTTAGTCAGTAAAGTTCGCTCCCCATTATTGGAAAGGATTCAACTTTCAAACTATTAGGAGAGAAGAATGAATTTTGAGATTTGTGATGCATCAATATTTTGTTTATTTCTTGTTTTCCGAAATCCGGAATCTTAGTGAGATTAACCAGGTGTGCAAGAGATAGTACAGTGCACAAGTGTGTGCCCGGTAGACTTTGCCTTAATTATTATGATTATTTTCATTTCTGAAAAACACCTCCAATTTTCTCCTCGAGTTTTCTGCCGGGTCTTCTCAGTGGTAGAGTTCCACTGTGTTTAGGTATACTTAGTGGCATAATTAGGTTCTTTTTAAATTTTATGAATTCACAATTTGAAAATACAAGTTCTACTACATCACAGAAATGTTCATTATCATCCAATTTGCTTAAAATAAATTGAAGCTCAAAGTCAGACAGAATAGCGGTACAGTAGTTCTATAATTTATCCATTTTAAGGCTCAATGAACACTGGCGTGAATGTTACATTACGGATGAGTACAACCAGTACACTTTGCAAAATGGAATTTTTTGGAAATACGTTTTAAAAACTGTTTTCAAACGAAGGTAATGCAAAAACATGCGGCAAAATGTCCCGAATGTGATTTAAAAACAGCCGCGAGGGTGTAAACGTGAGAGAATAAAAGGTCCTCTCGTATTGGGGTTTTCTGATCGAGCACCCTCAACTAGCAGGGCTGGCCTGTCCAGATTTTGAAATAACACCAATTGGTGTTTTAGAACATCGATAGGACAGTGGCAAAACAGATTAACTTAGTTTTAAAGTTCAAATAAATGTTCACAGACAAACAGGTTTACATCATCGCCCATGTTCACTGAAATCAATTTAAATGTTGATGAAAATACTTCTTAAGCATAAGGTCATACTTGTCTGAAATAAGTACTGAAACATTTTTTTCCGTACCCTACCTCAAAAGTTTCAATATTGTTACACTTATTGTAACAATGATCCTGACCATGATTTTATAATAACAGAAAACGGAAAACTGTAGGTCAAGACATGGAAGCCTAAAGTTCCCAGATAAAAAGTTCATTTCAATGTTTTTCTGAACATGCTTTGAACGAGATTAAGCTCTGCAGTGAATCCAGTTGTTATTAAATTCCGATTGTAGTTCACAAGCTGCGCTATTGGTCAGACTTCATTACACATTCTAGTGAAAATTGGCCTTCCGAAGTCAATGGACAGTTTGGGCTTTAGAACTGTGCTTTGGAATGTAACCAAATAATATTTATACCAATATTATTATCTCTTTTTTATCATATTATAATACAATCAGATATAAAGGTTACTTGTGCTAAAATAGTGGCACGCGAAATCAGAACGATCATGCACCTGATGTATATTATTATTATTATGTTCAAACGGTCAAATTTTACAGGTACTAACCAGCCAGGGGACAATTTTCGCATTTCGCATCAGTACTGACATAACCTATCTACATCTTTTTATATTATAATTTCATTAATCAATACCCATAATCTCACGTACATTTCGAGGCACAAAGCTCATTCTTTAAATTATCATCCATCAAGCGTATCACTGCGGTTAAGCTAACTAGCAACTACTAACTAACTAATTAACTAAGCAAAACAATTGTATTTCTTCAACGGTTGGGTTGAAGCTTATATTCAACTATGTGGTGATAAAAACAGTAGTCATACACCCGGCCTCAGGACAGATGGTTGGATATAAATTTAAAAGTAGTAATAAACTCTATTTGTTTGTTGTAGTAGTAGAATTAAACTTACTAACGTAATATTTTATGCACGGTAGTCACCTCACTGTCTACTATCCCTAACATGTCGGCAATTACCAATCATTCTGATTATCCGCCTTACCTAGCCAGGCTACCGCCACTATGTCCAGTGTACAGTCGCGGAATGAAAGGGTTGACCACCCTAAGATCTGTTTTTGCCTGCTCAATGATGACATTGACAAGATCAAACCAATAAAAAGTGTTGGTACAACTGTCAATCGTGAGGAACATTCGTCTAATCGAATTTTAAGTTTATTGTCAAACAATGAAACATTATTTTCGACATACTCTAGCCTGTTACACAGTTTAAAAAGGACTTAAAAGGACTGCTTGCAACGCGTAAATGAATTTATTTAAAAACTGGTCAACCCTTTCTTTCGACTTTACAATCCAGTCGGTTTTCCACAGTCAAAGGGCTCCGAAAATGATGATCAGTGGATTTTCAGCAATCAAAGTCCTCCGAAAATGATAGCCGGCCATTTTGGTCATCAGCCGACAACCCTCATCTTTTGTTCGTTTTTCGCGTCCCACGATTGAGTACCTCAGCAAAGTGCATTGCATGCATTTCGCCGATCCATTCAGGTGGGCGGGCTCTGGTTCGCCCTGTCGCTGCGGTTTGAGTTGCCAGTCAGTGTTTAAGTGAAACTTTTCATAACTTCCCAGTGATTGGGAAGGAGCTTTTTTGCTGTTCCATTCAGCAGTTATTGAAACTTGCGAGCTTTGGTTTAATTTAACTTTTTGGTTTTGTTTCTCAGGTATCTTTTTATACTCAAAGGAAATTAAATCGCATAAATTTTGCTTTACTACAGTTTGAAATAGGAATTGAACATGTTATCTATTCACAGCGTTCGTTAGTATTTGTGTTTTGGTCCTAGAGACTTGAAAAATTGTTCAGCTTTATTCGAGAAAGGTTTTATTATTTTTCAGTGGCAACCGAATGCTAGTCCGAATTCCATTTGTCTGGAAACGCTTATACAGCGTCTTTTCAGCCACTTGTGTTGTACGCCATGCAAACTATTTCCATTTGTCAAAAAACAAAACAAAAATGCCGTATTTTCACATAACTATTTAGCGACTTAAATAAATGAAATATGGAGTAGACTCGTAAAAACTGACTGCTACTAAAACATGACTTTGATGATGTCAAAAAACGGCACAAAGATAGTCTAAAAGTTTTCTGTAAAATTAAATCAATTAAAAAAAAATTCAAACTTTCAATAAATAACCATCTGAGACATAGCCTCTAATTTTTATAAGTTTAAACAGGAAATTGATCCAACAGCATAACTAAAATTGACGTAAAATCTTCAAAATTGCCTTTGTTTTTGTATTGGCGGATAAACAACTAAACGCATGCGCTTTGTATCTGTTGCCGTACGTAATGGCTGCGATTAGTAGACCTCAGGCACAGTATAATCTTACAGTAAGCTATCTACATACAAACGTGCCACTCTCGGTTTGAATGTGTGCGTGCGCGTCGCGCGCCGTGTCGCGACATCACGCACACGCAATTTCACGCACACGCTAGCATAAAATAGGGAGGCATAGGAAGGCGGCAGTACGGAAGGGCTGTGCCGCGTATCTGTGTGCACGCTAGGCTAATAACTCGGCGGGCGGCCTTAGATAGCCTACTGTATGGTTTATACTGTGCCTCAGGCTTAATCGTCTTAGCTATTTCATGTGTCAAATACACACGTGTCACTGCATTATGCAATTAAGCGTCCCCGCCACCTTGGCCCCGGGCCATTACGCCACATAGGCCATTCGGGACCGCAGGTTTAGCTATTCTAGCCGGTTGGCCGCTAGCCACCACATGGCCGGTTAGTGCTGTCGAACTATCGATGAATTGGATGTTAACTAACAAAACACATGCTCACGGTTTTATGGCGAGTAAGGTAGATAATTGGCACTTTCGCTCTGACGAAGACCACCATTTGAAGCCATTTTAATATCTCCACACTCTCGCTCTTGCTCTACTACAGTCTTGCTGTAGATAAACAATATCACTACGAATAATAAAAAAAAGTCGCTTTCTTTGACCCTATGTTCGCTTATGTGTGCTGAGATTATGATGTGTTTTTTTTAATAGATGGAGTGATTGAAGCATACGGTTAACAGCAACATCCCATTGCACCGGGAGCAATGCATTAAGCCGGGGCGAGTATCTTTACAATATAAATATAATAATAAGTATAGTAATACTATGCTACTATGAATGTTCGACTAGTAGTTGGCAATACTAACTATTCGCCATCTTAAATGTGTACAAAAATACCAACAAACTGTCTACAAACAAACAATCAGTGTATCAATACATCCGATAGTACTGCCTTTTTAGGATCCACTAACTATCGATATTGAGCAGAAATACTATCAATAGTACGATCAATAGCCCTACTACCGGTCTGTTATTGAATAACTATTGTACTATCGGTATTCACTTACTGATTGGCATAACAAAATACTAGTCGTTATGGTGTGCGAATCAACTATAAACAAACAAACAATCAGTACCTACATATCGCACCTCCGCTCAAATAGTGTCACATGTCAAAAAAAAATAAAATAATGTGCCACTATTTGAGATAACATTTTGATATTTGGCAAACATAATGATGGAATAAAAAAAAAATTTTTGTTTTTTGACATGTGACACTATTTGAGCGGAGGTGCGATATATCGATACAATCAGTAGTATTGCTTCTTTAGGATTAACTAACTATCGATATTGAGCAGAAATACTATCAATAGTACGATCAATGGCTCTACTACCGATCTGTTATCGATAAACTATTGTATTGCTACGGTATTTGACTAATGGTTGGCAAACCTAACTAAACTATACATTCAAGCCTTCTGGCCAAACCAAAAATACTATCAAATATGAACAAAAACAAGTTAAGTATAAGTATAAAAAATACCAACAACCGGTATTAGATTAGTTGCTGGCAATACTAACCAATGGCCATTCGCACCTGCCAGCTATTGCATGCAACCCGCTACTCTTGTTTAAAACTGAATTAGTAGCAAACTGTAAACGAAATAAGGATACAATAGGGAGAAATGCTTTGTTGTTACCAACTATGGATAATGGGAAGAATATTTTCGATAGTACGATCAAAAGTCCTACCGATCTGTTATCGAAAAACTATCGTACTTCCATCAGTTGACAACACTAATAACTGGACGCTTGGCCGGCTATGGCGTGACGTCACCCATGCTCACAAATACTTATACGTGTTAGACACAGGTGAGAAGTTTTCAGGTGAGTACCAATGATATTACTTAAAACAGGGGTAGATAGATTATGTCAGTACTGATGCGAAGTTAAAACTGTCCACTGCGTAGGTAGCCATAATGTTGTAAACGTGTGAACAAGATTGTATGATTATTTACTAGAACTAAACGAGACAGATACGTTGCACAGTGTCGTCTCAAACTGTCGACACTGTCAGTTCTTTGGTCAGGTGCAATAAAGTTCTGATTTCGGATGCCACTTTCTTAGTACCAGTAACCTATCTACCTCTTTTTTATTCATATATCATTGGTGAGTACTTCATGAATCTAAGTATTTCGATTAAACAAAGTCGGGTTCGTTGCAACATTTAATAATTTGTAAACTGCTGGACCTTTTTCCAGAGGTTTTTATTAGCTAGATTTTACTTTGTCTCAAATTAGAGGATAAAAATTTCAATTTTAAGAAAAATATCTAAAACACTTTGTTAAGAAACCACCATAATGAATATATACAAGAGAAAATCAAAACTAAGCCGAGAGTTCAAAGAAATTGATGAGGAAATAAATGACGCCATATCTCAGCTAAATGAAAACGAAATTAGTGTTGGACATTGTATCGAAATCATTTCACCATTTTATTCCAATAGGTTGTAGGTGATAAACGATTCACAGTTCAACTATTTCCTTGTTTTCTTGTATGTTTTCAATAAAGCGAGGGTTTTACAATAAGCGTAGGTACAAAATGCAATCCGATGGCTTTTACTCGGATGAAAGAGGACAATAATATAACCAGAAGTGGATAATGACATAAGCAGTTAGGGTTCTCATCTCAGTGTTGAGTTGGGAACTACCCTTGTTTAACACAGTTTTGCCCAGCTGGTTTCATAGGCAGAATGTTATATTCCTTACTGGATACTGGTTACCAAACATGATGAAGGGTATCAGAAAAGTAATAAACCCTATCACTTGGATACCAGTATCCTACGACGATCATTTTTTCTTTGTATGATACCGGTTACCAAACTCTGGTATCATACACGGCCGAAGGGGTTAGATTTCATAAAAAACCGGATATGAGAATTTATCAAGCGAGATGTGCTCTTTTAAATTGTTGATTGCTAAATACAGATTATATTTCTGCCACAGTCAACAAACAGAGTACAAGAAATGAACACGGCTTTATTAAGTCTAAAAAGGCAATTTTTATGAACATTAAAAATTGACATAAAAGATGTAACTTTAATATTTCACTGTCATGATGAGTCAGCTTAGTCATCATTACTGATGTGACAAGTACCTGCGTCAGAATGTAGATTACATAGATCTATTGACGTGTATTTTGTAAGGCAGGAGGAAGGGATCTCATTATAGGTAAGCTCTTTGTGATTTGATGACGTATAGGTAGCATCAGAATGCGTGCTCTGAGTAGTCAAAAAAAACCTATTGCAAAACTACAGCGAGTGAAATAATCGTTTGTCGATTGAATTCTAAAATAACTGAAACACAATCAAAATCCTGTAGTCATAAGGTTGCTTTTTAAAATATTCAAAGACATATTTGACTACAATGTACTGTACATACACCTTCAGTCTGGATTAGTTCTTTTCATGGCAAATAATGTCACCAATTAAATTCCGATCACGTTTCAGATCTAGTTAAGGCTTCTTGTAGTTCTATAAAGCTAGTAGCTATTAAGTTCTAACTCAAAGAAAAATTTTTCAGGGCAGATATTTCAATAGTCAGATATAATTCATCAGATGAATGAATGACGACTCAGCAGCTATGAAAATGTATGTCGAAATTTCATTTTTGAGTATAGGACATTTTTGATTCTGACATTCAACTTTCCAATTTCATTTACTGAGATGTAATATCACTACTTTATTCGTGTTATTGATCTGACTACAAAATAATCAAATAACATAACTGAACGAACTCTAACCATACAGTTACCAGAACAGTTGGTTGTAAGTGACCTGACTATTGTATATCGAAATCTCACGACCTTTCAAAGGTCATCCACCCTTGCAGGTGGGCGTCCCACGCTCACTGCGATACGACACAAAATGTAATCTCGTGAAATTAATGTACGTCGAACTGTCAACCGTTAACTGAATTCTAAATAGGTACATCGAATTTATTAAAAATAACTAAAAAAACGTGGTGATAAAGTGAATTGTCTCTACAAACAATTTCGTGAAGTGGAAAATTATTGAAAATGAATTAAATTATTAAAAATGGAAAATTATTGATTCTAATAATTTCAGAAATTTACCGCTTTATCGCAGTAATTAAACCCGATTCCAAAACACGTGTCTGTTGCTACATTCGTCGCACATTTTATATGATTTTATATTTATAAATTTCGGAAAATTTGAAGTATGGCATTGGTCTTCAGGGACTTGAGAATTTGAGCAAGTGCCTTCCTTCCTTCCTAATAGTAAGTAGTAGGTAACCTGTCAGAAAAGAGGAAGTGCGGACGTTTTTGGAAAAAAAACTTGCAACTTTCAGTAACTTGCATGTATGGAAAATGTATAAATTTAAATAATAAGAAGAAGCTCACGCCGTTACGCGAAACTTTTTCAATACGAAATCAGTCAAGTTCCGATCGAAACTGCTTCTTGGAAAGAAACCAAACTATCCTCATGTTAAATCTCAGAGCAGAAAAAGTTCATAAAGAGTGCAAACTAGTGCCTAGGGGTATACTTTTGGAGGGTTAAGGGTTGACACATAGGGGATTTGGGATTAGCCGACGGTTTTATACTAAGCGTACAAAAGGCAGTTTTCATGCTTGCCAGCATTTTCAATCAGGGAAACAATGGGTCGGGGTCTAAAGTTTAATGAAGGCAAGCGATGGAAAAAAAAACTTTGAAGACTTGTGGAATACAGTGCTATTTATTGGGACGGTATTTTAACTAGTATTTTATGTAAGTATTCATTCTGAGGCTAATCTTGTTCTACTTAACTCGTTATTAGTAAAGCAACCGCAGTGTGGGACGCCTACCTGCAAGGTGAACGGATAACCCGGCAGAAATAACAAGTTTTGACGGTAGGTCGCTTTCAATCGACTGCTCTTGGAATCCATGCTAAGCAGTGGACGTTATGCGGCTGTTGATGTCCTTAATGCTATTAAATTCTGACAGTTCAATATACATGTTTTTGAAAGCTAAAAATTGATCTATAAGTACAGTTCTCGACACACTCTGTTATTTAAATATTTTTATTATACATTTTACTATTTTCTACTTTCTATTTGAAAAACAGATTTGCAGTTCTCCAGTTATAAAGTGCGGGAACAAAACCGACTTTCTTATGTATGCATTTAGATGTAAGATGTATAGTACGTTTATTAGTCTCTATAACCTTGCACATCTCTGCTTAGTTCGCAGCAGACGATTTTGGTGTACAGATGGACCAGATAGTTATATGTATATTTATGAGCACGGAAAATGATCACTTAACCAAGTCATTCAATATGCTCAAAAACCATTGAGAGATTCAGGTAAAACATTTTATTTCAAAGCAAGGAATATTTTCTGTAAATAAAGTTGTTAATATAAACACTTTCCTCACCAATTTTCTTGCTCTGCATTTCCGCAATAATTTAAATGAGAACCAAACCAGCACATTGGATTAAATTCAATTTGCATTACATCTCTGAAGCATCAATCTCTGAAAGCATCACTTGTTAAGTAATTGCAAATATCTACAAAAGGTGATCTTAACTCAAAGCAATACAAATCATTTTTGCTTAAACGATTATTTGTGGAATTATCATGTACTGTGTAAAACGGCCAAAAATGTCTTTACATTTAGAGAAAATCCGTTTAGGTACTATTAGTTTGATAGAGTCGTTGACATAATATATTCTTTGTAATCTGACTCATATCGAAAACAAGTGAAGAACTTTTCAAAATCAGCTTTTCTCTAATATTATAGATAACTATCTACTCTAAAAGGGTTAGTTGCACCATTGTAGAAGTTAAAGTTAAAGTTAAAGTTATGGTCAAATTTGACAATTTGACGACCAAAATTGGTGTGATACTTTCCAGCCACGCCAGAAAAGCAATTGCAATGAAATTTTGTAGAACTTTTGACCATTTTATGACCATTTTTGACCACAGACTCAAAAAATTTGACCACCCTCAGTTTAGGAGAAATTCAATAAATAAACTGGCGTGGCTGAAAACGCATACTTCCTAGCCACGCCACCTCGTAGGCTCTTAAATCGTGAAGCAATTGGAATGAAATTTGGCAGAGATTTTGACCATTTTATGACCATTTAAGACCACAGTCTAGGAAAAACTTACGACCCACAGTTTGAGAGAAATTGCATAAATAAAGTGGTGTGGCTGGAAAAACCGCATACTTCGTTGGCACACAACCTCTTAGGCTCTTAAATCGTGAAGCAATTGCAATGAAGTTTGGCAGAACTTTTGACCATTTTATGACCATTTTAGATCACAGTCTAGAAAAAAATGACCACCCACAGTATGAGAGAAATTGAATAAATAAAGCGGTGTGGCCGGAAAAACCGCATGCTTCGTTGGCACACAACCTCGTAGGCTCTTAAATCGTGAAGCAATTGGAATGAAATTTGGCAGAACTTTTGACCATTGTATGACCATTTTAGACCACAGTCTAGAAAAAAATGACCACCCACAGTTTGAGAGAAATTGAATAAATAAAGCGGTGTGGCTGGAAAAATCGCATACTTCGTTGGCACACAACCTCGTAGGCTCTTAAATCGCGAAGCAACTGCAATGAAATTTTGCCACCCATCCCATTTCTGACCCGGCGTGTGTTGCTTTACAACAGCAATCTTCGCCGATCACTGTCACAACTGCGCCACGGGCCAAAAACGGGGTGAATCACAACAGTGTTTTGGTTCGTAACTCATTCAGTCTTTATATTATCTTCGAAATTCAATACGAATTGACAAAAATATCAACAAGTAAACTCCAAATAGTGTTGTGAGTCACCCCACTTTACACAACACAGCTTTAGTTTACAATTATTTCGCCAAATTTTAGTGGAATTGCTTAATTCCAATAAAAATTGGCAAAATGATTGTCTATAAAATGCCCAAAATAGTCCAAAGTCTTTCAAAATGTCTTAGCAGAGTTTGAGAGAAATTAAAAAGATAAAGTGGCGCGGTTGGGACGTACGGACGGCTGGACACGAATTATGTTTATCAGCTGTCTATTAGTACCTCATCAAGGATTCCATCGACGGCCGTTAAGTACATACAACATTGAAACTGCAAATCACTAGGTTTAAAGGAGTCGAGTCGTTTAAAGGAGGTAGATCTTGCCATATTATGAGAAATATAAAAAGTTTAGCTAGTATTTTGCCTGGAATGAAATACTATTAAATTAATTATTCATATTTACTTGTTTTTAGGTTCAACGACGTTTGAAAATCATAGTTACGTAGTTTTTTGAGAAAAGCACCTTCGATGTTGTTCTCCGTTTCCAAAAGCTCAAATTTGATCCCCCTCATGAGTTCTCGCCTTGGCGCGGCGAGGGGGCTTAGTACCGGTGGTAGAGTGGAACCACCGGGAAGCCCAAGAAAACTCAGGCGTGGCAGTGTGGGGGCTTCGACATCCACCCGCTGCGGCCCGTAAGGGCGACACACAAGCACACGACAAGCGCTCTCAGACGCGTGGTGGGGCCGCGGCGCACAAGGTTGGTGGGGGCCAGTGATCCGAGGCTGATCACCCCTGTGCGTCGCGGCCCGGCGAGGCCGTACCGCCAGTTGCGGCAGCGGAGCCGCTTGTAGGGTGCCTCGTGGTTGCGGACCCAGTAGGGTCTATAACGAGGTGTAATAAAACGAAAATCCCGATTTTTCAAAATCTATGTAGTACTTTAGCGGCCGTCTACTTTAATTGATTTATTAGATGTTTATAATATATTGAAATAAAAAAGATCGGTTTCCTTTTTCAACCATTTTCAAAATGGACCATGGATAATAATATGATTAAAATACACTTTTATCCATCGAATATATACCAGTAAAATCAGGTGACTCACAACGCTATTTGGAGTTTACTTGTTGATATTTTTGTCAATTCGTATTGAATTTCGAAGATAATATAAAGACTGAATGAGTTACGAACCAAAACACTGTTGTGATTCACCCCGTTTTTGACCCGTGGCGCAGTTGTGACAGTGATCGGCGACCATTGCTGTTGTAAAGCAACACACGCCGGGTCAGAAATGGGATGGGTGGCAAAATTTCATTGCAGTTGCTTCGCGATTTAAGAGCCTACGAGTCTACGAGGTTGCGTGCCAACGAAGTATGCGGTTTTTTCAGCCACACCACTTTATTTATTCAATTTCTCTCAAACTGTGGGTGGTCATTTTTTTCTAGACAGTGGTCTAAAATGGTCATACAATGGTCAAAAGTTCTGCCAAATTTCATTGCAATTGCTTCGCGATTTAAGAGCCTACGAGGTTGTGTGCCAACGAAGTATGCGATTTTTCCAGCCACACCGCTTTATTTATTCAATTTCTCTCAAACTGTGGGTGGTCATTTTTTTCTAGACTGTGGTCTAAAATGGTCATACAATGGTCAAAAGTTCTGCCAAATTTCATTCCAATTGCTTCACGATTTAAGAGCCTACGAGGTTGTGTGCCAACGAAGTATGCGGTTTTTCCGGCCACACCGCTTTATTTATTCAATTTCTCTCATACTGTGGGTGGTCATTTTTTTCTAGACTGTGATCTAAAATGGTCATAAAATGGTCAAAAGTTCTGCCAAACTTCATTGCAATTGCTTCACGATTTAAGAGCCTAAGAGGTTGTGTGCCAACGAAGTATGCGGTTTTTCCAGCCACACCACTTTATTTATGCAATTTCTCTCAAACTGTGGGTAGTAAGTTTTTCCTAGACTGTGGTCTTAAATGGTCATAAAATGGTCAAAATCTCTGCCAAATTTCATTCCAATTGCTTCACGATTTAAGAGCCTACGAGGTGGCGTGGCTAGGAAGTATGCGTTTTCAGCCACGCCAGTTTATTTATTGAATTTCTCCTAAACTGAGGGTGGTCAAATTTTTTGAGTCTGTGGTCAAAAATGGTCATAAAATGGTCAAAAGTTCTACAAAATTTCATTGCAATTGCTTTTCTGGCGTGGCTGGAAAGTATCACACCAAAATTGACGTCGAATTGTCAAATTTAACAAAAAATTTAACTTTAACTTTAACTTCTACTATGGTGCAACTTACCCTAAAAGCTGGTTTTGATGCTGACTTTGTAACTACATTATTATAAGGTTATGTAGGTAATAAAAGTCTGTTGTATGAAAACAAATGGAAATCCACTTTCAACGTTTATGAATTCAATTTGGATACAACCAGCTGCTCTATGTCCAGCTCAGCCAATCAAGCTTATTTACTGATACAGGTGAGTTGGGAAATACGAATATATCAGAGTTGTTATTAAGACCAGCCTATTCGGGACCAATAAAATTAAATGGGTTTTTGCCAAAACTATTTCATAAACATTAAGAGAGAAGGTGAGCTAACGTTAATGAGAAAAAAGATTTGTTGTTTTTCTGACGAGAAGCAGCCGTGATGTCCAGTCCAGATATGGGGTTGACAATTAAGTAATTGAAATGAAAAGTAATTGGGGATGACAAGACACAGTAATTGTGGACTACTTTGCTGGTCAATCTCATTTTGAAATGCCTTTTCACGCCCAGCTTAAAAAACCCGGGATTTTTAAGGAAGAAGGAAACACATGCGCTGGAAGAGCGTTCAACGTCGCCGACAGTCGCTGGATCGTGTGTGGATGTTATTGTTGTGTGTGGAAATCTCACCATATATACTGTTCACCTGTCACTTTTATATTCACTGGAGCGTTCAACTTTGACTCTATCTTTCAAAAAAAACTAACACAATTACCAATCACTAGCCGACCGGCCGAGTAGACGAGGCAGCGTCAAACGGCGGGCGCCATAAAACGGCGAGGAACTTGCCTCAGTGTGCCTAAAATCCGAACTTCTACCATAAAACTCGATTTTGCGCCTTTTACGATTATACTTGGGAGTTTATAAGATAATCGGGAGAGTGTGGATGAATCTGAAGGCTTACCGCCGACCGGGACGATCTGAATTCTGAACTTATTTCGGTTACACGCTCGACTGTCGCCCGCCGGCTGTGTCGGCTTCCGGAAGTTTCACCTATTTTAGGCTTTGTGAAACGTTTGCCGATGCGACTGTGGCTTATTGGCGACAGCTACCATACAATACCTGTCAATTGGCGACTGCAGCGTCATTTAATGTTTTTATTGCCTAATAAAAATGTGGTAGTCGCTTTAAAAAAAAACATTTTTTTATATACCTATTTCTTTTGTTCCTAGCTTTGGAGAACAAAGACTTTCATACTTATCAAAGTTACTGACGATATAAAATGGACCGATGTTTCGTGTTGACTTTAATTTTATTAATTAGTTTTTCTGACTGTTGCCAGTCAAAATATATCTTTCTTATAAATATTTAAGGGGCAAACGTTTTGATAAGCATAAAACGGACTCATTCATAATTATTTAGGAGTAGCAGCCTCCCGCGACTTCGTCCTCTTGGACTTATGTTGAAAAACAAAATTAATATTTTTTCAGAAAGTATGCATATATAGCATATGTGTGATTCGGATGTATAAGCTAAATTATTGTAAAGTTTCATTAGAATCCATTCAGTAGTTTTTACGTGAAAGAGCAACACGGCATATGCAAACTTTCGCCTTTACAATATTAGTAGGATTGGAATTATTGTATTACCAAGTTTTTCGTTACCCTCACTGTCACATTATGCACAGAGGATTATAAGACCTAAGAATATTTTACACATTCATCACATTAATATCCTCAACAACTTGAGCCTATTTCCACTTCGTCTGGAGGTTTGTCTCTGTTTGTTCATTATACAGCATAGATTACCTAAATCTCTCTAAAACTTAACAGAGGATTTTCGAAAGCTGTCTGTGCTTTTACAAAGCACATATAATTGCATTGCTACTCGCTAAGCCGAAAGCTCATCCCAACCCTTAAATAACGTTTCTCTGTTAACTATCTTTTAGGTGACAAATTGCTGGCACAATATAAATACTCAAAAAGGTTGAAAAATTATGCCCTTTTTAAAAAGGAAAAATAACTTTTTGACATTGCTTAGGTTTTGGTGAATATTAATATTATAATTTTTATATTTCATTTCTCTGTAAAGGTGGAAGTACGGCAATATGCACTGGACGTGAAACTTAAAAGCTCATGTCAGCAAGTATGATTTTCTTTCATAACCTATCAAAATGGTGATGCCCAAAAAATTAATTAAAACAGTTCAAACGACAATTAATTACGTACTTTTAGCACTTCCAGGAAAGTATGGTACAACCTTCAACTATCATGAAAATAAAGGGCGTTGATATAAAGTTTGAGAAACTAAATATTTTAATTTTCGAAGCTTGGAATGTGACACATGAGTGCAACCTCCAAATTAGCTACCGGAAAGCTAAGAAAATAAAAATATTCAGTTTAGTATTATTCTGAGGCATGCCTGATGAGACTAAGCTTGGCTATTTTGGTAGCCAATCCTTTTTAAATAGATAAGTTATGAGTACTATTAGAGTTATGAGTACATACATTTGTATGTGTGAAGTGTGTTGAGTGCGTATACATTTTCATCTCTATTAACATGGTTAAAAAAGAACAATTTCTTGGTTTTCCGAAAAGTACAGTGAAATGTTTTGTGAAAGCCCAAATTTGAGTCTATCCTGAAAACAAAACCTGTAAGGATAGCGTAAAAGTTTTCATAAAATGAACTCATTATAATAAATACTAGTTGTCAATTTAATTTATTCAACGACAAGTTATGCTTAGAATTAGAATCGATGATTATAAGAAATTACGTCATATTCCTTTGTCAGAGCTTTGTTGCAAGTTATTTTAAAAATAACATACATGTTGTAATAACATAGTGACAGTGGATAATAGGAGATACGCAATTATAGTTTCATTGTAAGTTGCGATTATTGAGAAGTTATTTTAATAAAACTATTTATAATACCAAAGCCTACCCTACAGGCTGTTGTTAAAAATATTGATAACTTCATTTATTTTATCATACGAGTATTACAATACAATCCAAAACGATCCAAAATATATCAAATAATTTAATTATTCAAAATAAGTTATAACGTCCACATTTTCAATAAGTTATCTTTTCAGGAAACATAATGAAAGAAAATCCCTTTTTATGTGAGTGCTCATTGAACAGGAAAGTAATTAAGGATTAGGGCTGATTATTAAAAATTAAAGGTTAAGATTAAACGTTTACTTTCAGGTTTAACCACATCAACGAATGATATTATAATTTAAAGAAGTAGATAGGTTACTTGTGCTAAAAAAGAGGCACCCGAAATGAGAACGATCGAGCACCTGAGCAAAGCATTGACAGAGACGACACTGCGGAACATTGTATCTGTCTCGTTTACGCTCTAGTAAATAATCATACTATCTTGTTCACTTGGTCAAATTTTAAGGGGTAAATTTTGGACTTCGCATCAGTACTGACATAACCTATATACTTATTTTTATCACATTATTGACATCAACTCGATATAAATATGACAACTGACAATCAACAATTGACAACTAATTTATTCTATATTGCACATACATATAAAAAAAAGTACAAAAGGCGGACTTAATGCCAGGAGGCATTCTCTGCCAGTCAACCACATAGTAAGACAGCGAAATCCAACTTCGCAAAACCTTGTATGAAACCAGTAACACTTTTCGTATTCTGGTCCCTCTACACCGCTCGCCTGCATTACGATCTATGCACGGCCCTCCCCCGCCCGGGACCTCCCGCCCGCCCTGCCCAAGGTCAGGGCTAAGCCTGGGCCACAATGCCGTATCAGTCACTCAGACGGAAATTGGAAATTCATACTGGAAAATCAGGTTTAGACTACAATTTTATAGAGTGGGGGGATAAAGATATTTAAAGTTAGCAGCTGATAAGGAAACTGTTGGTGATTGTGAAAATGATACTGGCAAAGGTGATGATTGCAACTTTTGTTATGGAGTTGCAGAAAATAAACTCTTTATACCTACTAATATTCTTTTACATCAGAAAGTAGTACATTTTGTTAACTATATCTTTAATGTAATCTATCTCCTCACTTCTCCACTCCTTTTTCGTTCTACTGTTTGACTGAAATTATAAACGTAAAATTCTACCCAATAAACAAAATAAAACCATGATTACTGCAATGACGAATAACAACAAAACTTAACAACTAAGTAACAAAAAAAACAAGAAAACGAAAGACAATAACATACTCGTATATTATATACGTCGATTGTTGAAGTTGCGATTTATCAGAAACTATTATTTTATATTTTGCACCTCCGTTTTAGTATATTCTTGATTCTCTACCCAAACAAGGTTGTCTCGAAAAGTTCACTCTTAGCTGTAAGGCCACCAAAATTTGAATTTCTATTCTTGGTATGTCTCTGCAATGAAGTATATTTCTAATACGTATTTAGCACGTCATTTTTCAGTTGTTTTTTTGCTGTTGTAAGCAACATATTTCTTTGTATAAAATACACGAAACATCACAGTTATCTTAATTGTTTTTTCGGCCTTGCAAAGCTGTACGGAATTCCGGAAGCCCCTTTGACTTCGGGCCGAGAGTTCTTACCTACGAAAATTCACGCTTTTCGAGGTTTAAGATATTTTTATGGCTTGTGAGTATACTGTTCGGCCTGGGATCCGGTGAGGTGAAGGTCAACTTGTGCTACCACGAAGCATCACTCAGACAGCACAGAATTGGAATAAGCAGCTTTGAATGTATCAACGCTCGCTTTCACTGTCTTAGGAAACATATTGGAAGTCAAATCCATACACGGAATAAAATATGCTTTTAAAAATATTTTTCCTTTGAGCCGAATGAGCCAATGACTGTACAATAAAAAATTAGTGTAATGTATGTATGTGCAAGACCTGTAATTGTTACTAACTTATGTATAAGAATATATGAAATATTTTTCTGAAATTAGTTATTCTCATTTTTATTTTATTCTAATTCAATGTTAGTTTTTATCATCATTTACTTCGCTACTTCATTGATTTGTAAACAAACTTGTCATAAAAGTAAAAAAAAATATATTTAACACTTAATTAATAAATTATTTAGCTGACTTGCTACTTAGTTGAATTTCATAGCATTTATCAACCACATCTCATTTTATACTTATTTAAAAAATAGATCTTCCAAAAAACCTTACTTTGTGTTTTTTATTTCGCTTGAACCCTACGTCAAATGTTGAAATCCATAAAAAGCCAACTCTTCGCTCTAATTGGTGAAGGTTGCATCAAAAAAGCACTCTAATTCCCACACAGTAAGATTGGTGTTTCCATAACATAAACTATAGGAAAATGATTTTTTAAATTAATGCACCACATCACAACTGTATGAAACTTGCAGTTAATCATTAAGTTCATTTGTATTCTTTTGAAACAAGATAAAAGTTTTCGGTAATACCTATCTGAATGTTGAAGTGAGAGTTAATATAATGATAGTAGGCAATTCTCCAAAATCTAGATCACAAATTAGGTTAAAAGAGGATTGACGTTAAAGGTTCTCCACTTGACTAGTGTATTTAATTTTAGTGTAGCTCATTTACATTTTTCAGACAGAAAATCTAGAAATCCAGGTAAGGAAAACGCTCCGACTGATCTGTTTGAAAATCTTAAAAACGTATGTTTAATAAGTGCTGAATATTTTAGTTCAACGATTTTTTCATTAACAAACTACGGATTGACAACTAATCTAATCTAAACTATACTCTGAGATTATAATTTGTATAGAGCCAATAAAAATATCCTATTTGTCTATTCTCTAAAATGCTGACGAACTATGCTTTAGGTACAGACGAATTCTTGAGCCGAATCTTGCTTTTGTTTTTTGTTAAGGCTGGTTAGTGTCATTTTTATGATTTTATTTTGTAAACCATAATGTATGAATGCTACCAGAATATTTAATTACAAATTTAATTTTGCTGTGTACACTTTCCACTAAGATTATCTTAGGAAAATTCAAAGTCGCTTCAATATGCGACATTTCTCGTTAGCCTCAGAGGGAGCCGTGCTCGGTATTTTACTACGAGATCGATTTGGTTATTCGTAGAAAAACGAATTTTATCTACGACATAGCTCAGTGGATACGTAAGTTGGAACGGTATTGGCCAGGGCAGGGAGCGTGAAGGAAAAGTGGCCATTGGGGTAGAAGATTTCTGGAAAGAACAAAATTGTGACAAACGTAGCGTTCTAACTCTCCGCTTGCTAGTCGGGTAGATGATCTAATATAATCTGAACGATTAGAGCGAAAGCAGTCCGTTTTGAACCAGCCACTCTAGAATGAAGTAGGTCTATCTTTAAAAGAAGTATTTTATTTTTTGAGGCACTCTACTCTTTTGATCCTCAAATTTTTAAATAGATATACCTCCCTAAATACTTAGTCAGACATTCCATTTCATAAATGATTGATGTCATTGATCATTTATCATAAAAAAGGACATTTTACATTCTCATTCAACGTTACTTGCACTCATTGTAAATAAAGTATTTAGTGCCATTTTATCCTGTTGTGAAATAAATTAGACTCATTAAGATGACAGTACAAATAAAATATGACAATACTTCACTTTTTTCTTAACTCTGTAACATCAAAATAATAACCCCATTATTGCTAAATCGTAAAGTTTTACGAATGAACTGCAAGATTTATTGAAAACATTGGAGGAATTGCCTTTTTTCTTTGGTTTCATTTTGTTAGATGAAGTTGGAAATGCAGAACTTATCCAAGCTGAGATTTTTCAATAAATACAAGGCGAGACGAAAGTTTCCATTGAAAAATAACAGACCGATGAAAGAAAAGTTTCAAAGGACTCTGAGATCTTTTAATTAATTTGCATATTCTGCACTGTTCGAAATAAAGTTACAAAAAGAAAAAGGAGTAAATTGATTGGTCCGGTTAGTGATGAAAACAGAGTAAGTAAATGTAATCCTAAGCCTTTTTAATAACAATTCGAATACCTAATAACAATTTGACTTAGCTTAAAGAGCCATCACACTATAACTCGTATTTATAAAAACTTGATCTGTCAGCTATATCAAACCGCATTGTCGTTCCCAAAATACTGTCAAAGTAAAATTACTTAAGTATGGTAACTATGTGCATTCCAACTGTGAAACCAACTGATGCTAATGAAAAACATAGGTTCCCGATTTAGTGGCACTGCAGGCATTGTAGCTGTCACGAAACAGGTGTTATGACAAGACCTTGTTGGCGATTTCGTTCCATCTTAAATAGTTAAATGTCTGTAATCTACGTAAAAAACAATAAACCGTGAATCGACAGCGAATGAATTTACAATGCTAACTACTCGTACTAACACATGCAGTTTGGTATTATCTATTATTAAGTCTCAGAAGTAGTTTCGTCGCAACGTCTTCTTGAAATTCAAATTATTATAAGTAGTTTAGCGTGGATAAGAGGAAGTTTATGATCTAACGTTGATGATGTCTGAAGGTGAATACGAAATGTGTGCTGTGCAAAATTGCGGTCGAATAAAATTTTCACAAGAACACCGCGCCAAGTGAATAAATTTAAAGCGAAGTTTATGCAGTAAAAAATGAAAGAAAACAATCCTTTAAAACAAACCCTTACCTTTAAACTCTGTCCCATTGACGTCACACTCATTGCTACGCCACAGTTCAATGTTATCAATTTCTATTTGAGTTACACACATCGTAGTTTAAAGGTATGTAATTCTTGCAGAGAAAATAAACGAGTTGCCATCATCGCGATAGTTATAATAAATTGTAACAAACGGACAAACATTATGTTTATTTTAATAAAAAGGACAAATTTAATATATAGGTTAAAATATGACGTAGGGGCTATATTTATTTTAATGGAGCATTTTGGTGACATTAATCTGAATGTATATGATGTTACCGGGATGTTGGCGGCATTTCAAATATCGCTTACTAAATTTATTAAAACAAATTGCTTTGATCACTTTAAGGTGTAAATATTATGCGTTGCTGTTAATTACGTATTCTTGATGTGTCAAGATCATGATCAGTTGATGGTTTACTCAATTCGCAGCTTCCAAGTAAAAAAACGTATCCGCCAAAGTTTTCTTCGAAACATTCCGATATAGGTACTCAACGATGCTTTGTGAAGTGTGAATGATTCTAACCGAATTTATTAGAGCGCATTAGACATTTAATTCACTGCAGATTATATCCTCAAACAGCAGCAGAACATGATATTATTTTATGATTACCATTCAAATAACTTCGGCGTAGAGTATCCGGCAAAATAACATTCTAGCGGCTAAAATTTGAATTCGCAATCGCGATTACGGTTCAATACCAAACTTAACTTCTAATGTGAAAGTTAAGAAAACAATTGAAATGTGGGGGCCCTTAACGACGGGGAGGCAAGAAGCGCAACAAAGATCGCGACGTTTACCCCGCGCTTTGTCGTCGACTCTTCAAGTCGTCCAGAAGTTTGGGCAATGCTCCTCTGGGCGGTGTAACACTGGTTGGCACTGGCAGCGCGCGGGAACCACAAAGTGTAAAGTACAAGACTTGAAGTACTAGCCTTAGCACGTGAGGTGTTCGGCGCGTTGGTGGTCCGCGGTAGCGGCGGCCGGAGATGGCCAATGGTGCCGTCGAGCGGCCGAACCGGCGCCTCCACGCTACTGCGGCACGCGCTCGAGCCGCGCTGCCCCGCGCTGGCGACGCATCCCCCGCCGCCCAGCCCCCGACCGCCTGCCCCCCGCACCCTGCCGCACCGTCGCCCGCACGCACGCCGCATTCTTGCGTTCCGCCCCGAGGAGCGGAAACAACCGCACAAAGACCCTGCTCGACTACGTCACGTCCCGCAGGTCCCGCAACTTGCCGCTCCTGCGGGTAACGTGCCCTATCGCCGATCGCGCCGATAGTGCATCAGTAGACTGCAACTGAAATATGACACGCTCTATTCATTAAGCTAACGTCATCGGCTAAGTAAACACAACGCTGCCAAATGCTATTAAATTTCTAAAGTCGCATCGATTGACGCACTTGACAGCGCGGCTTGATTTCACGAATTAAAACTTGTACGTCTCGATGACAGGCGTGAAACTCTTTCGGTCTTATCTAGAAATGTAATCCTTGACCTTTCCCAAGCTTCAAGTGCAGTTTGACTGCAGTAAAAGCAATTAACCCACGGTGAATGCGACTAGCTGTACATTGCGAATGGAAGTGTTTGAAATGCCGAAACTAATTCTGGGTCAGGGCGGCAAAGAACCGAATTTATTGCGTTAGTAATATATATGGGGAGCCGAGGGCTCGATTCTTTTGAAATATTAGTCGGATTGGTAGAGGAATGGCGTTTACGTTCATCAGCCATGGAAAGAAACGATTAGCGAGGCTGCAGAGTGAAAGTGACCGTATTTAGCTGTTGCTGTTGGTTGGAGTGAACTCTGAACCTGAAATTCTTGCAATCGTATGTAATGCATGTTTTGCGATTGGTATTAGTTCTACTTTTTTGTTTTGGTTATTAAAAAAAATATGTTCAACAATTATTATACATTTTTTTGTTTAGATCGTAGAAATTCTTGTAAATTTCGCAAGGTGCCTTAAATCAGCTAGATTACTATAATGGAGAAGACTTTGACAAACAGAGACCGGTCTAACGATGAGATTTCTTGATTGTAGTATCTTAATTAATTGTTACTCTGTTTCTATGTAAGTTTACGAGTAAGTGTGTAATTAAGCAGCCTCCAGTGGTAGAGTCACATTATGTTTGTGTACTGTTCCCTTCGTATTTCCTTGTACCTATATTGTTTACGTATTAGATATTCATATTTTTAAGCTAATTTGACGAGTTTATTTATTTATTTAATTATTTATTTAAACTTAATTGCGCAAATAGGGTACAATGGGCGAACTTAATGAAATATGGCATTCTCTACCAGTCAACCTCGTCGTACAGAGATTATTTAGTTCAGGTGCAGTGTACGACGAGTTGAGACCATGTACTGTCACAGCTGTATTTGAATAAGCATAATTTTGAAACACTTATTTTTCATGTATTATAATAATACAACTCTTCCATTAAGTACCCAGATGTCTACTATACCGTATTGTGGTTGATAATAAATGGGGCACAGGCTGTTCATAATCGTTTGGCAAACGCGAAATAGCACGCAATTTAAAAAAATACATAAAACATGATTGATCACCGTGACGTATTTAACGTAATGTAGAGTGTTGTGATCTCGCCAAGAGGGTGAACAAGATGACACTCTTAGGTGAGAAACTTTTTTTTAAATCTATTGAAGTTGTAACCATAATAGATGAATCATGAATGAAACATTACAATTTAGTAAGTGGCTTTCATGTAGTGAGTTTTTTTTAAGGAGCAACTAAATATTATTTATCATTTAAGAGTGTTGTTAGCAGCACACAAGCGGATTCCGGAGCAGGGGAAGGCCCAGAAAAAAGAGGAGTGAGGATTTGCGGCACCATAGCGAGGGCTGGCTTAGTCTAGCACAAGATAGAGACCTATGAAGGAAATTGGGAGAGACCTTTGTTCAGCAATGGGACAAAATAGGTTCATAAAAAAAAGAGTGTTGTTGTGTTTTGTGTTGTATTACCTACTAAGGCAAAGAAATGTTTATAGGTATTTTTACAAACTAGCTAACGATGACAAAGTGAGCATTGTGGCCAAGTGGTTAAGCACGCCCTGAATCCGTGTGGCTTCGAGTTCAAACCGTGGCGTAAAAATACTTTGCGTTAATTAATCTAAATTGCGACTAACCATGGTTATGGAAACCCCCAAGCAACCTGGATTACGGTGGTGGGCTCACCTCGTTTGTGTTCAAATTTTAAAGTGCCACTCAACGTGCTTCCGACTTCTTCGTTGGTTATATGGTCAGGAGGATGGGCATATTATTTGTGATACACTCGAACAAACAAAACATTACAATAATTAATCTTCTGAGCATCATCACTTTGATTCTTTAACGTTTGTTTGCACCAATATAATTTGTATTCATTGTAAAATTTACAGATGACACTTAAGCTACCTTAAGTTGGTATAGTAGGCGGCGAGCGTGCTGACAGCTCGCCGTTGGCATTCTCATATTATTATTGCAAAATACATTGTAGCACACACACCTTGAGGTTCAAATTTGGCAACATAACTTCTGAGTCGGAGCCGTACAGTTGCCGTGCTAGCCTAGTGAGCTAGGACCTTAAGTCTACTCTTTGGTAATGGTAAGCACCGTTAATTAGCAAGCTAAATGTCAGTTTTCTAATATTGCCCCAGAAACGAAACAGCACCAGATGTTATATTCCTCTTTTTGTCCTAAGCGTCCGTTGCCGACCCTACCGAGTATCGCTCGTCCCAATACATGACCGCAGCTCGAAACTTTCGCTAGCAATAAAAGCTCTCAACGGCCTCCTCAGTGGCTCAAAGTCGGCTACACCCGAAATGGGACATTGGGAACATAACTTCGTACGAATAACATACCTACTGAAGATGCTAAGACCTGTTAAGAACAAAAAACAGAAAGAGAACGATAGGGCATCCTAGTACCAAAACAGGGGCTACACTAAAACAGGTCCAATGGACCTGTTTGCAAGCCAATATGACAGTGACTTGTTTGCGTGCACGTCATTCATGTGCAAGTTTTCGAATTCGTGAAGTATGAACGTAGCGTTTCTTCCTCTTTTTGTTTATGCCAAAGGGTAAAGCGTACTTTTTTTCGAAAGATACTTGATCTAATAACTTCTTTTTTAATTCAACTTATTGTGCCCCACTGTTGGGCAAAGGTCTCCTGCTAATCTTTCTAACTATGTCTGTCTTAGGCCAATGTTTGCCATTTGATGGATTGATGTCATATAATAAAATCGTCTTCAAGTTATACTTTTCCAAATTTTCACTAAAACCAAAGCTCGGAACGTGTTTGACCATTTTAGGTACAAAACTGGTATTTCACTGCTGAGTAAAGACTCGTTTCATTAGATACCTGTTAAGTGCCCATTTTCAGGGCATTTTCCTACCGCTACGTAATAATTCGCTGGTGGCGAGGTATTGTGCAACCTTTTGAGCGAGTCCCGTTTCACCTTCGAAGTGCCGAGGTCGAGTACTGTAGGGTTTTAGTTAGATGGAGCCTGATGTAACGGTCATCGTCTTTCCATGTAGCAAAGTGCCCTTAATTACCACACTATTGCAGTAAGAAGTCGTGATGATTCAAGATCATAAATAAATAAATAAGAAATAAATATCCTTGGACATTATTCCACACAGCGCCATCTAGTCCCAAGTGGGCTAATTATAGTCCGTTATTATGGGATACTAGACAAGGGATAAACATACTTAAATACTTTTTCGTTTGTAAATACATACTTAATATACATAGGAAACACCCAGACCAATACAAACATGTACATGCACACAAATGTTTGTACTGTGCGGAGATGGAAGCCGACTTCTCAACAATTACACCAAGACGGTCGTCAAAATCATCGGATGATGACACTAATTCAATAAGTCGACTTTATTGTCGGCGTCTTGAAACAGTCATGTTCGAAACAAGAAATGGGTTCACGTTATTTAACGTAGGCAGTATTTAGTATATTAAAGTAAGTTAATTCTCAAATGCCGCTTGTTGGCAATGGGTTCACGTTAAGCCCATAGCCTAAGCTTTAGGACATAAATTTATTTAACAAACATTTGTATTTGTTTTGTGCTTAGGCACGGATATTTACATAAATTATTTAAATACTATTGGCTACCGGAGCTTTACCTGCGTATGTTTCGATCTGCCACGTACCACGGATTCCTCGTACAAACTTTCATTGAGAGCACATAGCGCGAAGAACTGAGGGCTGTTGGGGCCGAATAGTTCTTGAATGGAGACCATTTGAAGCCAAACGTAGACTGAGACGCCTACAACCAATAATATCATAATAAAAAGACGTATATAGGTTAGCTGTGTTAAAAAAGTTGCCCCCGAAATCACGACTTCGACCACCCGAACAAAGCATTGACAGTTTGAGACGACACTGCGCATTATGTATCTGTCCCGTTTACGCTCTAGTAAATAATCATAATATCTTGTACACACGGTCGAATTGTAGGTACGTACGCCAGGGGACATTTTCTGACTTCGCGTCAGTACTGACATAACCTATCTTTGTATTTTTATTATTTTATCATTGCCCGCAACGTCGACACAGAAGACATGTTTAGCAGTGGTCATCATGCTTGCGATGATTGTCCATCCGAAGATCAAACAGACAAAATAAAAATTTGATATTAGTTTAAGGTCAAAATTATCCAGTTATGAATTTATGCACCAGTGTTTTAACTATTTTTTTGTCCTTTGAAATGAACCATTTGATCGCCCTTCACAAGGATTGCACTTGAACCATGCGGTATTCCACTGCAGATACTTTTATGGTCAGTCATTAAATACTTTTATCGTCAAACGGAAGTATAAAATGACTGATCCTGCTATCATGATCGTTGGTGTGATTCCCACTTTGGGCCACTTTGATGCGACATATTTTGACTTCATGATGCTTGTAAATACACTTAAACATTTATTTTTCTGGGTACAAGCCGTACCTTTACTATGAGGTGACGCAAGCTTGACTCCAACATGACATATCTGAGTCCTAGAGAGGTTGTGAGGATAGAGATGAACCTAACTAAGTATTAGAATGTTATCTAGCCTACGTAAGACTTCCGACTAGGCTTAAGGACTGACATCTTCTAGTGCGCTGTCAGCCGATACCAACTGGCAATATCCTCCTCCGGCAACATAACATAACATACCCTCACGACTATATCTCTAATGGGTTAGTCAGAGGCACACTAATTGTTGCCGTAATGATGAAAGGAACATTCAGAAGCCCACATTGCGCCGAGGGAATTTCAACTCAACGTGGTAAGGGGCGAGCCTATACCGCTGTTATCCGTGTTGCTTGGGTTTAATGTCTGTGTTTTCCATCACCGGAGAGTTAGCCGCATATTGTACAATGAGCACAAAGTAGGTGTACTAAAGATCTGAAAACCAGAAAAAGACATTTGGTAATGTTGGCATCAGGCAGGACTCGAACCCATCTTCTTCTGTCTTTTTCTGGTTTTCAGATCTTTAGTAAAAATACTGCATGGAAAATGCCAAAGTAGGTGTTCTGGCCAGATTTGATCTCGGGACCATCGGGTTCCGAGCCAGAGTGTTTAATCACTGGGCCACAACGCTCTCCTCCTACAATAAGCTCGGATATACCCGCAAATAAGTAGAAGATTCACTAAAATCAAATGCTGTTACGGTCCATTTTGTTCAAAATCAAAAGCTCTTGTTAAATTTTTGTTGGATAAGCTTCAATATTAAGTTTATTAAAACACCTTTGCAAATTTTCTTTCCATAAAAAAGTGATAATATAGTTAAGCAGTCAAACTTAACTTTTGACGCCATTTTCAAAGAGGAGCCTTTTTGTCATACAGAATTTCATGTTTCGCTTCTATTAGTTATAGGATAATGTTTTATAACACATAGCTTTTTTAAGTAGCTCCCGCCTTAAGCTGAACAAACACTTCAGTTTTATTAATATCAAATAAAATATACGGTGTGAAATTTATTTAATTTATCATTCATTAAAAGCGTTAAAACATGAGTTAACCAAAATGAAAAGAAGCTTTGCGAATAAAATAACTGCGATCTCGCAGTTCCGGATAACGCCATCAGCAGTGAATATTAAAATTGGCCTGACAGCAATGTGTCACTTCATTTTCGTTTTACTGCCTTTCGCGACAAGATTCATTATCGGATGAGAACGTTAAAATTGGAATGGGTTATTGAATTAAATATGTTTGGTGTGATGTTAAAATGAAAGTGATTACTTGTTGACGTCTTAGGGAATGAAAGAGAGAGAAACAGTTAAGGATGGTTACACATGGATAGAGTGAATGAGTAAGGAGAAACAAATATGATCAAAGTTACACACGAGTAGGTAATGATGACAAATAAAATTACCTCTAAGATTTATTGTCCACTGTTGAATGAAGTCTTTCCTGGATTTTCAAAATGGTCGATAGCAAAGTCAGTACTAAATTATTGGTCAAATTCTGTATTAAGGTATGTGTAAAACAAGCTGTGGTCAAGTTGGTATCATACTGGGCTGAAACGCACTAATTATGTTGATATGAGGTTTAAAGATCTTTATTTTCTCAAAAGAATATTCTATGATATGAACCTGAGGAGAGAAAAACAAAAAAAAAACCATTACAATAATAATTTATTACAATTTTATTGCAATTGTTTTTTCAAATAAAATACAAAAAGCCCAATTTTTTTTAATCATCATTACACAGCAAATCAGTTGTTAACAATTAATCAGCATTTTTACAAATACCGTGGCAAATAAACGTTGAACTTGACACGGTAGTTACAGGACTTAATCCAAAATTAACTAAATATCGAACTTGATAGATGCTTGGTGGGAACATTTCTCCCCTCCGCTCTTTAAACAGCTGTTATATGTAGAACCGATGCAACCCTGGAATCTCATACCGACAGTAACTATAGGTACCTACGTATGCACTAGCGCATCTTCGGAATGCTTTGTGCATTCGGACTGACGCCTTCAAGCCTGATAAAATTTGTAGGCTTCTACATAATATATTAAATAATTAGCGCCCAGTTTAGTTATTCTCATTCACATCGTTTCACATCTCAATGCACAAATACTGAGTTTTAGAGACTTGCTGTGCATGATTTTAATTTCACTTCAAGTTTTTGCATAGACTAAACTGTCAATATTTTCAAGATCATAATTGCTTATGATCTTGAAAATACTCACTTTTTTATGGAAAGCAAATCTTCAAGTGCACAAACATTGTGGCAGTGTTTAATTCAAATTGGACTAATTTTTGAAATGGTGATAAAATGAGAACAAAAAAAACAAACTGTTTTAGAATAAACTCAAAACTTGCACATAGGTTTCTACTTTACTTTTTATTTTACTTTCGTATTCAGTGCGATAGTTTCCAAACAAGGGATTAAATAAATCAATTATGTGAATGGAATTTAGAAACGAAGGAAACTTGTCTTGAAAAAACCATTACTTGTAAATTTTTGATTTTCGTGGAACTATTTAATGTTGTTTTATATGACCTGTTATAATGCCGTCTAGATAAAAAAAATGGACCATTGTTGCTTGGCCACCCTGTATAAGATGATACTAAAAGTGGTACTACTTAACTACTCAACCTGTTTGTTTATAAAGTTAAAGTGCAGAGTAAAGTAGAGCTAACTCTTCAGAAGTTTTAGTTTAGAACGAACTTTTTTATTGAATTCGGAAGGAGTTTCGTTATATCACTTAAAGTTAAGTTGCCGTTAAAAATATAGCTGTCACTTTCAGTTCAACTACGACTGCTTTTAAATTTGTGAATCACGAATGTCAATCATCTGCGTCATCACTACATAGGTAGTATAAAACAAAGTCGCTTTCTCTGTCCGTATGTTCGCTTAGATTTTCTACCTACCATTCAAACCCAACGGATTCAAATGCGGTTTTTTTAATAGATAGAGTGAGTGGAAGGTTTAAAGTATGATACATACCATTGCACCCGTGCAAAGCCGGGGCTTTTCGCTAGTTTAGACTAAATTAAAGTAGTACTCAAACACTGCTATGTTATCAAACAGTAACAGTCCTACACGAAATTAATTTGAAAATATACAACAAACAAAATAAATCAAAGCTGCTATTAGGTAACAACTGATTGCCTTCAACAAGTACAAATAGAAACCTTAAAAATGACAGAAATTACAAAACAAGTGTATTCCCAGAACCGTATTGTTATTGTTTCAACTAAATTTCAATCACCATTAGCTTGCGTAAACCAAACTTCAACAACGTAGGTAAAGTTTCTACCTATTGAATACAACTTTGAACTTGAAGAACATTACCTAACCTATAACCAGTTATGAAACATTATCAAAATAATCCGTATTCCGTAATTTAAACGTCTTTTGAAATTCTATAAACTTTTCTGTAATTTCTTAAAAGTTAAATTTGGAACTTCCGTCAATGTTCCGGAATTTTGAAATTCTGCAACTTTGAATTCGTAGATACGTAACACTGTTATATTTTTTCGTAAAAGTTTTAGGCTATTTTTGAACGTCCCTTTAAATGTTCTGTGAGTTTTGTAACTTTTCCTCTTGACAGTATTTTTTTCATACCTATTCTGATTTGGTATTTTTGTGTTGGCTAATTTGAGCTGAGCTATTTCCGTTTGTCGAATCTATTTCGAAATGCGTCCGCTTATTTTTGGGTCACTACTTAGATTAAGGATTACTATTCAATAAATATGAACACTCAGATTTATTGTCTGAGAGTTATTTGAATACTTTCGCATTTAAGAATGTACTCAGAAACCGAACTTTCCTTAGTTTGCGGTTTACAAACTTGTGTTTCTTCAAAACGAAACATTTCATGAAATGACAATTTAACAAATACACTGAGAGAGTTGTAAAGATAAACACCCTTTGTTAATCCTGCCAAAAAATACTCTTGGCAAAAAAAGTTAACAAAGGTTAAACTACGAATATAGAGTAAATGAATCTTCATTTATTATTTAGAATCTGAACTATGGGTTTAGATAACCCATAGTCTTATGGTATGCTTGGATTAGCGGTAATACAATCTTAAGCCAAGTTATCTTTGTAATTAACTACAGAATAATTAACCTGCCAAATACGACATAATCATGTACTAGGCACTATGTTCTCGTCGGTCCGGTCCGATTCCACTAATTGTGGCCTGCCCATGACCACATTATGTCGCGTTCGACTCAAATTATAGACTATCCTGCTTATAATTATTACTGCCATTAAGAGCTGATAATCCGCTCCATTAGATTATTATCTAGTGTACAGTCTACCATATTGATATGATTGACGGACGAATTGGTGGTTTAACTATATAGAGATAAGGGTGCTAGATAACGTTAGGGACGGCCTTTGGACAAAACGTCCAAATGTTGATCGGTTTTTCTAGGTTATGATCATCAAAGGATTTGAATTAATTTCAGTGACGTAAATTCAAGTAATTGGTTCATACGCTTCCAAACTTTAAACTCAAGTTTTAAAACGAAATAATTACCTTCAACGTCTCGAGACGGTAGTCATTAAATAAATAAATATTTCTTGTCAATTTTCCACACAGCGCCATCTAGCCCCAAAGTGAGCTACTTGAAGCTCGTAATATGGATATTAGACAACGGATGAATATACTTAAATACTTAATAATAAAAAAAAACATTAATACATAGAAAACACCCAGACCAATATAAGCAGACAATGTCTGTGCATGAACATGTGTCGTCAAATAAGTAGCCAGGTGTTTTTTTACTACAGAGGCAGTTCGGTACCCGGATGTTTTGCTTTTATTTCAATACAAAATGCCCTTAATACTTTGGTTTAAAATCATTGTTTTCCTTGAATCTGGCGCAGACAGGCCCACGTACGATGTTTTATAATATGCAGCGATAACTCGGTAGACTGCGTCAGACTAGACGCGTGGGCCAAAGTTGACAACCGTCGTAAGTTTAGTAGCGCGTAGTCTACACTCATCATTTTAATTCAATCATCATCATAACGTCAGCTGAAACGCCCAATGCTAAAAAAAATTTAATCTATTTTTTTTAATTCAATCAAATCGTCAAAATAAACAACTAAGAAACTTAATTAGTATCAACTCTAGGAAAGCTAGCGCTTGAAAGCAGGTAGACCGTTAGCTACCTATGTTATTAGATCGAGACTGGTTCAGCTAAAGTTCTGCTGTTTAAAATTAGATTCCACTAACTACACGAGAAACGTTTTCATTTAAACTAAACGGTAACACGTATACTGTACGAAAACACTTAAATATTATGAAGCAATATGCGTGAGCCAGTTCAACAATATGTCACCTGCCGCCAAAAATGTTCGCATAATAGAAAACTGTTCTTGTATTCCTATTTCATGTCGCGTGCTCAAATTTTTTTTTTCATACTATAAGTACGTACGTGTACCTCTACGAAAAGTTTAAAAGTAAGTAATTTTTATAAGAAATGACATTTTTAATGAAAAAAAAAGCCAGACTATTTTAAAAAACACAAATTCACGACGTTACTTTTTATGCGTTTAGCTGGCTCTGGATGTATGCAGTTTTACTGCTTTTAAAGTGAAGAATGATATCCTTTAAGAAAAAGTTGCTATTTTCAGTATTGAAAGAAAACCAACCCGTGTAAATAATACAGGGTGAATGTTTCTGTGTCTTACCAGCAACATGTTTTATTAAATTTCACTTCTATAACACTCATACAAGCAGTTTACCTCACAAGCTGGAGAGCTTCTTCAAGTGTGACCGAGTGAGTAGTTTGTTCACAGGTGAACTGCAACTTGTTGTGAACAACTTGCTGAGCAGGAGATAACTTTCGACCTTTTCATATTAACTCTTGAATCCATTTGTATAAGATTCAAAATTATTCAGCCATTTCCGGCCGACTGCACTGGACAATAATTTATTAGCGCCACTTAAGCGAAGTGTAACATTGTTGGTCTCGAATTTGAGTGTAGTAGTAGCTTAGTAGCAGTTTTATCCCTCAAAGAAGGAGTAATTTTAATTGGTAATGTAGGACAGATAATATTATGTAGAAAATCAAATATAAGAAAAGATAAGATATTCTTTATTGCACAAAGAAAACAAGTTACATAACGATGCTTGAAGATATTTGGAATGTACAATAAAGGCGGTCTTCTCGCTAAGAGCGATCTCTTCCAGAAGTAGATGCGGTGGTGCAAGGCGGTTAATAAAAAGATAATATGAATATATTAAAACAAAATTAAGTATTCACCAGACTGGTTTAGTCAGAAGAAGATGTACTTAACTTAACTGATGCATGTTTTCTGACAGTTACACAATCTGTAAAATCTGCTCGACAGGAAATAAGGCCTAAGTTGCCTCCTTATTGTGCTGGAATCGAACTCTGGATCTTTCGGGTGATTGTTACCACTGTGCTAAACGGTAGACGGTATAAGTCAGGTTGAGTTCTCCCTGAACTCCTTTTGTCATTTTATCATTTCTCCATTTACTTAGTTACGAATTTCATCAACCGAAGCGTGGTGTCATATGTCTTTTATAATTTTTAGGCCAATTTAACTCTATGGCGTTGTCTTAACGTTTTCTTCTGAAAAACAAACAATATCCTCAGAACAACGATAAGATAGCCCAGATTAAAAGCTAGATTATTGATAATAAAGCTTAAGTTTAGTTGCACAGCTTACTTTAACGTCCCCCTCCCTTTTCCCCCCTTCTTTCGTGGCTACTGCATCGGCCACGACAGAGATTTATCTAGTCGACTTCGATATCATCTTACAGTTTCGTTACAGCTGAAATATTTGACACGAAAATGTAGCGGGGATTTTAAGACTTTGTAAATTAAAATTTAAATTACTGTGTACCATATTGTTGCCTTTCAAGTAATTTAAAATCAATACTTAAGTTCAATACTCAAGTTTATCATGTTATTATAATAACATCTTGTAAACTAAAATACAATAAGTAATTGATTGAAGGGTTGAATGGTTGATAATTATTCTTGCATTAAGTCGCCATTTGTTCTGTTTTGTGAATAATAAATTAAATAAATAAACGAAATACTTTTAGTGAATTGAATGACCTCAACATTACAAACTACTTTAAAAGTGACCAGATCCTCTCGCAAATACATTCAAATACAAATACATTCTCCTAAAGATGGTGAATGACAGACAAATTACGCACAAACGTCACGCTACACGTATAGAAGCTGAATCCGTCCCAAAACAGGGGAAATGCCTCCCCTCCCAGTCACTAACCCACGTGCTCCAAGGTCAATGTCGACCAATCTCTTTGCCAAGTATACAGATCGTCTAGCCACCTCCCGACTATAATCACAAGGAGAATAACAAAAATATTAAATCAAC
Source organism: Udea ferrugalis (assembly GCA_950022985.1). Taxonomy (NCBI): domain Eukaryota; kingdom Metazoa; phylum Arthropoda; class Insecta; order Lepidoptera; family Crambidae; genus Udea; species Udea ferrugalis. The sequence goes on from OX465515.1 coordinate 22,467,095, forward strand.
CTAGTTCTGAAAAAGCCAGTCATGTACACACAGCTGAAACGCTACTTCCCAATTATATTGACATTGACAACGAAAATATACAAACACAATGTAAAAATAATCTAATTTAAAATTTAGTTGAGTGGGACACTCAACGACCGGTAGACATAGTATTTATAAAATTATATCTACGCAAGACGGCAAGCTATAAAAGTGTTACATTTAATATTGTCTGTGAATCATCCCACTTGAAGCTTCTGTAGCGAATAACGTCGTTTAGAGACGTAATTAAGAGAAGAAAAGTTAGGTGACATCAAGTAAAGACTTGAAACTGCAGCTTTTATAAGCTTGACTTTAAAGACTTTTAACTTTTGAACTGCGAGACGCGGATTTGTTGGTGTACACTTATGTTAGTTGGATTAAACGAAACGACGATACGCTATCTTGGAATATTTACATATTTTTGACATGGGAAACATTTTATGATAAAAATAAATATTTTACCCATAATCATACACTCTAGAGTGGTCGTGATACACATTTCATCATTAAAAAGGTGAAAATTAAGCAAAAATATTTAGGTATTTCCACAAAAGAGCTTTTATTTCTAATTTATTTTATTTAATTCGGTTGTTGATTAAATATTTGTTATTTAACTAGATTTTGCAACTAAAATTAAAGATAGGAAGGAATATTAGTTTCTGGTATTCTTATGATGGTTTTGTTACAAAATCTACATAAAAACCAAATATTCAATCAACCACCGAATTGAGAAACAAAGGCTCTGGTGTGGTAATGCCCATTTACATTTATAGGAAGTTTTATTAATAAACCTGGAACTTTGTAGATATTGTCTATGATAGTATGACCCGGGAGGCTGGCAGACCCACTAAACTTTATCCCTCTTATTCATAAAAACGAACGCAACGCTAAAGCATTTTTTAAGCAATTGACGTGTTATGTGGCGGCAGCTACAAGAATGAAAGTGACAATGCGATACAAAACTTATCCTGTTGTTGAAGAGCTGTTTAAGTTTTTATGAATAAGGGGTATGTGGCAGATAGCGAATTATATAAAATGTCTTCAACACAGTTAAGCTACCCCAATGAACCAAAATCTTGAACGATATTCACATTTTTTCTAGTCTCCCCCAAACCGTTGACCACTATCATACTAAAATACGATCATACTTTCCATATCTTCCTATTATCTACAGAAATTCTATATCAGTAAATGGCTTTATTTTTCCCTAAAATAGAAGGTTTGGAAGCCATAAAAAGTGTTTATTCAATAACTGAGTAACGTGCACTTTGAAAACGACATAACGGGGGCTAATAACTGAAATATTCGATAACGAACTTGGTCGTCAGTGTTCGATGTGCATGACGGCTGAAATATGATGTTTACACGGGTCCTATGCCACAGTATAAACCATCCAGTATAACATCTACATACAAACGTGCCACTCTCGGTTTGAATGTGTGCGTGCGCGTCGCGCGCCGTGTCGCTATATCACGCACACGTGATTTCAAGCACACACTAGCATAAAATAGGGAGGCATAGGGAGGCGGCAGTACGGACGGGCTGTGCCGTGTGTCTGTGTGCACGCTAGGCTAGTAACTCGGCGGGCGGCCTTAGATAACCTACTGTATGGTTTATACTGTGCCTATGCCGAAGTTCATAAGTGCATATACGATGAAAAAATGCCTATGACTAATAGGCCATTTAAGTCGTTGGCTGAACTACTTATTATTTGTTCCATTGTGACTTCAAACGCTGAAGGCTAATAAGTTCTACAAATGGACTTGTAAACATTTACTTTTACTTGGAAAGAAAATTAAACGTGCTATTGGATATTTGCCTATTAGTTATTGTGAATTGAATGACGTATTGCCAAGACAAATTTCATATGTGGTTACTGGGTCAAATAGAGAAATTAATTCACTCTTATTATACCTCTATTTATAAAACAAAGCTGAGTTTAGAAATCAACAGAAGGTAAAGTCTCAACACCACTTGTGTTTTTTTCTGGCAACTTTACAACTTCTAATTCAATTGTATTTTTCACAAATTAACATTAGACTTCAGCAATAATTGATTTGATATTTTGTAATAATTACTTTGTTATCGAGTCGTGAAATTCTCAATTATCACAATTTAGCAGGTGTTCCTTAATAAAAATCCCTGAAGTGGATGAAAAATCAAAATTAATATGAATTTACTATACCCTACAACAATCCGCACTGAGCCCGCGTGTTGGAGTATGGCTCGTTCCACCTCATAGTTGAGGTGAGGCCTGTGCTCAGCAGTGGGACGTATATAGGCCGTTTATGCTATGAATTGACTACTTGACCTACTTTATACTGATCTTTCATTATGGCTCATTTGATGACATCCACGTCATAACTGTCTAATATGATATTTATAACAAAATGACGTAAATAATGTAGGTAATCTAATTTTGTTGCCATGCCCTTGAGCTATTTATATTATTATCTTACTATTATTTGACATCATAACGATTGTCACAGCCCAGACAGCGGCTTACTGACAGATTTACTGTAGTTTGTTCAAAATAGCGTTGTACAGGGCTATTAAAGTTTTTCTGGTAGCTTTTGGCTTCCCTATAAAAACCTAGTTCAAAAGTTCTAACTGTTATAAAACGCAATCATACCTATGCTGCCATTTGCAAAATGTATATCATTTGCGAAGGGAATCAATAAATAGCAAACTCAAATGTTAAATAATTTTCATCTGATAAAGCTTTTAAATTTCGACGATTTTTTAGGGGCGGACGAACATCTAACTTATAAAACAGTACCACATTCTTTGGTACAAGTTTAACGCATTGTTGATAAATAACTTTGCTGAATTCATGATGATGCACGGTAGCACCATTAATACGCGCATAAAAAAATATATTTTTAAATCGTATTTGTTATGAAATTGTAGAATAAAACCAGTAAGTTACATATATTTTTTGTATGCTAGTTTATGTGAGACCTTATGTCAAAAACGTTGCTAAATCAAAGTGAATCAAATAATATCTTTACATAGTACAACAACGGAGTCGTTCCTAAGTGTAAGTTTCATTCGAGCACGCGTCGAGTGTGTAAAACAATGTGATATGTGATTGGTGCATAAGGTATTCATAGTGACACCACTGTTGGCAAGTTAACGGAACCGTTTTCTTTATTGGCAATTCGTGATATCCGATTGTATTTCTATTTCCTTTCTTGCGTCGTCTTCCTCAATGCTGAGGGTCGTGACCCCCCTTCTGCATCACTTTTTCATGGACGATCTTCTTCCATCTGCTTTGTCTTTGGCGGTGTGTAGGGTTACGAAGAAGGACGGTCGAATCATAGAATAGCTAATGATTACTGACAAGATCGATGGCAGTCTTTGGGCCCTAGTCAGCTTAAATGGGCTGACCTGGTCCAGTCATTGCCTGAAACGAGGTTCCATGACGCTTCACACTATACCAAGAATGGGCACAAATGCGTCCTACAGGCCTTACCACAATTTCACTAGGTTTCCAGCTAGGCTTAACCATTGATATTTAGAGACTTCTACATACAAATGTACATAAACGGCCTATACAGGGTGGCCCAAACGGTGAGGATAAAAAATTTTTTTTGGGTTCCTGACATATAGGGGTACCCGAAAATACCCCATGTATGTTTGCCGATTTTTTGTAGTTTTTGAGCTATGATTTTTTTAAAGTAAATTTGAGAATTATCGATCTGACCTCCTAAAAAAATTTTTTTTTCGGAAAGTATGCATTTTTTATTAATTTATTTTTTGTGACATAGACCTCATTAGTTGTACTTTTACCCATAAAATTACCAGCTTCATGCCATTTTTTAAAGGTCTAAATTTATAGACCAAAATAAAAAAACTGGGGTGAATGCGAGTCACTGTAAAATTTTCAAAGTTAAATTAAAAATTAAAAGAAAAGTTCCATGACTTTTAAGTAATTTCAAAAACTGCTCAAAATCCTTAGCTTCAATTATAATAAAAAAAACTTGGTGCTTAATAGGCCTTTTTTAGCCGAAACTTGCCTTCAAGTAAACAAAGGTGTAATTTTCTAAGTTAATAATTTGTTGTAAAACACCTTTTGGTAATTGCTAGGGTTAATGTCGGTTGGACATAACATAGTCAATAAACATAAAGTGAATTAATTTAGGATTTCTTGTTATTCTAGTATCAGCCCAGTGTCATTTCAACAGCACAAGTCAGTCTTTGTCCCATGAATAGTAGTTAGCGATACAAGTGCGGAATGTATTATGTCGTTTTGCACCTGTCCCGAAGTATCAAATAATAGAAATCCAATATTATTAAGGAAATTGAAAGGAAGAAAAAAAACGTCTATTTAAATAAAAGTTAAATTGCTGACGGCTTTACTTTTGACAAGGACATAACAATTGAACCCTTTTTCATCCCATTTCATCCCACTACTGGGCAAAGGTCTCTCCCCATGTTCTTCATAGATCTCGATCTTGTGCCAGGGTCTGCCAATATTTCTCATGGAATCTCAAATCGTCACTCCACCTTTTGTGGGCCTTCCTCTGAACCCTTTTAGCATTGTATAAAGTTTAATTTCTAATGACACTAGCAGCTGTCAAAATGAATTTCTGAGATTAGTTGAACTTTACCAAAAATAAAATAATAGGCGTTTATTGATTTTCTGGGATTTGAATGAAATCCATGTTTAAATGTAATTACCAATTTAATTACCGTTTGAACCGGGAAACTGTCAATCCTAGCTTTTTCATGCTTTTTCCAAGATTTAATTTAGTAAATCATTGGTACGTAGGTTTCCATGTTTTATCATGATTTTGAACGCAAATGTATTAAAAATCGTTGTCCGATACAGAATGGGTATGTCATTTTCACTCGTCCCAATTTTTGATCCTCGCCTTACAGCTCGGGCCGACTTCGGGACTCGTGCGTGCAAAACGACATACATTCCGTACATAAATGACACTGGGCTGATACTAGAATAACAAGAAATCCTAAATTAATTCACTTTATGTTTATTGACCATGTTATGTCCAACCCACATTAACCCTAGCAATTAACAAAAGGTGTTTTACAACAAATTATTAACTTAGAAAATTACACCTTTGTTTACTTGAAGGCAAGTTTCGGCTAAAAAAGGCCTATTAAGCACCAAGTTTTTTTTATTATAATTGAAGCTAAGGGTTTTGAGCAGTTTTTGAAATTACTTAAAAGTCATGGAACTTTTTTTTTAATTTTTAATTTAACTTTGAAAATTTTACTGTGACTCGCATTCACCCCAGTTTTTTTATTTTGGGTTACCCCTATATGTCAGGAACCCAAAAAAAATTTTTTATCCTCGCCGTTTGGGCCACCCTGTATACGTCGCACTGCTGGGCACAGGCCTCACCTCAACTATGAGGTGGAACGAGCCATACTCCAACACGCGGACTCAGTGCGGATTGTTGGAGGGTGAGCAACTTAAATGTCAGATGTCACCAAGCCACCCTAACGCCTCTGAATAGGCTTGGATGCCAATCTAGCGACGTCAACCGGGACCAACTGCTTAACGTGCCATCCGAAGCACGGAGATGCCCGAAACATACATCACTAAATTGCAGTCGGGGTGGTCACCCATCCCATTTCTGACCCAGCGTGTGTTGCTTTACAGCAGCGAGCGTCACCGATTCGCTGTTACAACTGCGCCACGGGCACCAGGTACGTCTACCAGAATCAATCCCAATGCTGACCAGCCGTGCGTTGCTTTACTGCCATCTTTGCCGATCCAATATCAGAACTGAGCCTTGGTCACCTAAACAGATTCTCTATACCTTCCTGACTCAGTCAAAACAAGCTCTTAAACACGTGTTATTACGAGTTATCTAAAAACAAGTAAAAGAAAGTATTCACTGTTTGTTCAGCGTGATGGACGCTGGAAAGGCTGGCAGCATCGCGCCTGTGCTTTGCCAAATGACGTCAGAGGTCAATGACGTCACGTGTCAACCCACAGAGGCAGCGTGCATTTACTATGAACTCGTTTATTAACCCAGCGATAGCGTGAAACAAAAATAAATAAATACCATTAGACATTATTCCATACAGCGCCATCTAGCCCCTAACTAAGCAAGTAAATGCTTTTGCTATGGTAAACTTGACAACGGATAAACATACTTAAATATGTATTTTTGAATACATTCTCACAGTCCATCTAATCTAAGAAATTCTTTTTGACCTGTGTCAGTGTCATTGAAAATTGTACTTCAATAGAATATAAATACGATTCATGAGCAACGGCTTGACTTTTGAACCTGACAGAAAACTTGAACCCTTTTAGCATTGCATAAAGTTTAAAGTCCAATGACACTGGCTGCTGTCAATGTAATATACATAGGAAACACCTAGACCAGTGCAAACAGACATGTTCATGCACACAGATGTTTGTACTGTGCGGGGTTCGAACCCGCGACAACTAGTGTAATATCCCACTTCTGAACCATTACACTAAATCGGTTTTCTAACTATACTATGGGTTCGTCTAATAAGCGTTTTTTACCATGGAGTTGTTTAAGGAGAGCTTGACCAGACGATGCGTTTTACGTGAGCTGAAAAGGACGGAACAGAAGAAGAGAAGCAATAGGTAAGTAATCCCGCACTGGCACTCTCAACATCATCTCATTCTCAACTCTCTCTCATTGGCATTAAGTCCGCCTTTTGTACCATTAATTGTTGTGCAATCAAAATAAATAAATAAACTCTCACTTCCACATCTGACTGACATGGGTGTTTGTGTATTGGGGATATCTAAAACCTAAAATAACATACGCATAGCGTAATTCCGATTTTTGCCATCATAGTGAACTGAGAATTCAGAAGCCTTGCCGTTTGAATATGGCACCTTACGTAGTAAGGAACGAGCTCACAGTTAATTTATTATAATGAGTTAAGGAGAACTTTGTATCTACACAAACGTAAAATAGGTTTAAAGATGCTAATAACCATCTTTTTCTATGTAGGTATTTTGATTGCAAATAAATAAATAATAATAAAAAAAACCGCATTGTAACTTTCATGGGCGCTCTGAAAATCAATGGGGGAGGCCTACTGATAATGATGATGATTGTAACTTTCATCGTTGTGACCCATCCTACACATTTAGACCCTGACCCTACGGTAAATATGCTTCATCTTTATTTGTCGCAAAATGTACTTCTACGCGTGTCGCTTGGCTGAATCGCACTTGGGCAGAGCGAACATGTGACATATAAAACCAAAAAACGATTTCTTAATACTGTGGCACGCGCCCGCAGTAGTTATGTCGGCTTCACACAACGGGCAAACACTTTCAGACTTTTGCTTTTCGTTAGGTGTACTGTATCTTTATAGACTACATCATCACCTTTTGTGGTGTCGGTTAATGTATGAAAACATTGTAAAAGATATTTTAAAATGTGTACCTTTAAATGCAATTGAAATTGTTAAATGGAAAGATCGCAAGTTAAGACGTTATTAAAAGCTCTGTTTAGGTTGGGGCTAGACCATGCTTGGTGGAATAATTAAATGTCTTGAGATATTTATATATTATATATTTACAAAAGCTTAGTAAAAATAGTGTCAACAGTTGTAACTGTGTCAATCCTGATACACTATTCGCCACCTATGTTGTTTCCGTTTTAATATAAGGTCCCTTCAATGATAGGTTTTTTGTCTTTCAGTACAAAGGCAGTTTCGGAGACCGTACCAGCGAGTCAACACTCTCATCATCTCGAACGCCAGCGAGAGTGACCAGGGTTATACCTCTGCGAAGCAATCGTGGACTGACAAGCAATTGCCAACATTTAGAAAGATAGACAGAAAGAAATTAACACTTAGATAAATTAATAAATTTACACGTCGATGTAGAAATTGAAAGTAGGTAAGTGTTTTTGAAGACATCAGTAGCTAATAATATTTGTGTAGAAATTAAAGCTGTTTTCGAAATAACTTATAGCGTGCAATGCTTTCTAAGCTGTAAAACTAATGGTTTACATACATACATACATACCCTCACGACCATATCCCTAATGGGTTAGTCAGAGGCGCACTGATTGTTGCCATCATGGTGAACGGAACATTCAGGAGCCCACATTTCGCCGAGGGAATTAGAACCCAACGTGGCAAGGGCGAGCCTACCGCCGTTATCCGGGTTGCTTGGGTTTTATATCGGTGTTTTCCATCACCGGAGAGTTAGCCGCAAATTTTACAATGAACACAAAGTAGGTGTGTTCCGGCCGGATTTGATCTCGGGACCATCGGGTTCCGAGACAGAGTGTTTAACCACTGGGCCACGACGCTCAACGCTAATGGTTTAAAGTGCAAAAACTCGAATTATATTCTATTTATCGTAATTAAATCTCGCAAAGGCAGCTGTCTGATCCTCTTTCACTTTAAACAAGTTTTATGTTGTCAAAATCGAGTCGTTCTTTCTAAACCGCGCTTTAGTTTCGCCATTGGGCTAGAAAGCCACCACATGTGGCTAAAAAACGAAAAATCGCTTCCTAAAACAGTGGCGTGTGCCCAGCTTCGGTAACTCCGGCCCTAACTCCGGCACAGTATAAACCATACAGTAGAACATCTAAATACAAACGTGCCACTCTCGGTTTGAATGTGTGCGTGAGCGTCGCGCGCCGCGTCGCAATATCACGCACACGCGATTCCACGCACACGCTAGGATAAAATAGGGAGGCATAGGGAGGCGGCGGCAGTACGGACGGGCTGTGCCGCGTGTCTGTGTGTACGCTAGGCTAATAACTCGGCGGGCGGCCTTAGATAGCCTGCTGTATGGTTTATACTGTGACTCCGGCCTCACACAAAGTGCACATGATATTGGATTCATTTTTAATGCGCCAAACGGTTATGCTGTTGTGGATCCAATATTAAGGCTTCAGTACTTTCGGTTAAGTGGGACGCCTCGCTGGGGCTCATGATAAGTAAGCACTTGTTTAAAATACGTTGCATTATTTATAACGACAGTTAGGATGAGGGTTTAATTCGGAATATTCACGGTAAAAATACACTCGTAATGCGTGTTATTATACTTTATTCTCTTAATGTAAGGCAATCAATGTAGTCGTTTAACCAAATGTTTAAATTTGACATTGGAGCTTTCTGAGCAATTATGTGATTGTTTTGTTTTATACCAATTACAAATGACAAAGGCTATGATAGGCATAATTACACACAATTAAAAATATATGGGGACTGAGATTGGTAAGTAATTAATATTCATCATTATCATGAGCCACACGACGTCCACTCCATAGTGGACGTCGTGTGGCTCATGATAATGATGGCCATACATAGGCCTTGGAAAGCAAGGCCTATGTCCATACATAGGCCTTGCTTTCCAGGCCCAGATAAGGCCCTGTTGGCACCAAATCTTACTTAGCTTGTAGTGGGTTCACTTTAAAATTCAATGTATTTGCCACTGTCTTTTGAGAGAAAAGAACTAAGTGTTTTTGATTATTGTTTTAGCATTTTCCATGGACTGCATAAAGATACGGATCTTTACTCAAGATCTGAACACCAGAAAAATACATTTGGTCATGTTGGCATCAGGCAGGAATCGAACCCGCATCTTTCGCAAACCTGGCGACTGCACTAACCACTGTGCTACAGAAAGATTCGGCCGGTCTGTTAATGGTCTCGCCATTAACAGACCGGCCGAATCTTTCTGGTATATTTACCCTATGAGCCAGGGTGACTTCATCAATGTTATAGGCATCCACCTCTAACACTCGGAAGAAATATTATTTCAAATATTAAATACTTCCGATCAAGATCAAAAAGCTATTACTATGTTTTTTTATTATTGTTTTACCATTTTTTTAGCATTTTAAGAGCAGAACTAAACCATAGAAAATACTTGTTCAGAGTGAAGCTGATGATTAAAGTGAGTATGAAGCACCGAGATGTAAAGTGAAGTCCCCAGAGTGGTTGGTTTTAGACAGAAAAATATAATAGTGTTTCACTTATTTTGGATTTTATTGATGATTTAAACGACCTACGACTATGTCATTGCAGTATTCTTTTTTCTTTCAACATACTCTCAATTTACAATTCTTTGGAGATATTACTTAGCGTGTTATTTCAACAATGTTTATTTTAATATTATTCATCTGGAGCTCCTTGCTATGTTTTGATTATGGAAATGAACAGTGAAACGTATTTTGATTGTATGTAATTATTTCTGAAGGTAGAAATTATACAAATATAAATCGATCATGGCATTACGGTGTGTTTTGGGGCTAAGATAATACAACAACCCGCAGGTTTAAATCTAACCTTATGCTAGACTGTTTGTTGCTATTATAGGTACTTTTCTTTATTTCAGAAAAAACAGCATTTTTGTTAAGAACTCAACACAGAGTAAACATCATGTTTTTGCTGACACTGAACATTTTAAATAGATTGCAATTTGCCTCTAACATTTGTTTTTTGAAATCTAAAAATATGCCTTAAGTCAGGAATAATAAAAATCATAATCGCCCAACTATCGCTGCCTTATAAAGGGTGTTACAAAAAAACCCTAATAACTGAAGAGGTTACACAACCTCATGAAAGGAGTCCTTTGTTAATTTCTTACAGTCGTAGCTCTTAATTTGAATTTCGAGTAAATTAACGTAAAAAAAACATCGATCATAGAAACACCCAGCACTAAATTGGGTTCATGGTCCCAAGTTGACCCTAACCGGGAATGACCAGGAGCGACCTCCTTTGTTTTTTATTAATATCTACATTTCAGGAATCATTTGATGTACCATTTTATCGAAACCGTTTAAGATATGAAAAAAGGGACACCACCTACTATTTCAGATATTCATTCACTTTCTGTTCCATTTCAGTCTTTAGGGGTATTTTCGAAAAACCCTGTATACTGATACAATTTGCTTTCAGTCTTTTTATGCTGCCGTTCTTCGTGCATTCAATATGAATGAACGACACAATGTAGCCGCAGAGAGGAGGCGGCGACCGCAGCGCGCCACCGAATCATTCATTCACACATTTCATCGGTCGCAATAGGAATATTTACGTTGGCGAAAATTAAACGATTATGAAAAGGACTTTATTTTAAAATACATTTTGTTAGTAATAATGAAAAAGCTTACTTATTTAGGATTGCCAGTTCAATTCAAAATAGCTTTATTCAAATAGACCTGTAACAAGTGCTTTTAAATCGTCAAAAACTAAATCAAACAAACAAAAATACACTTAAATACTAAAATAGAAATAACCAATTATACAAGCATAATGGCTCAACTTCCTCACCAAAATCAGTAAAAGGTACACCAAATCGGTCGCCGAAATCACTACATAGTATAAAACAAAGTCGCTTTCTCTGTCCCTATGTCCCTTTGTATGCTTAAATCTTTGAAACTACGCAACTGATTTTGATGCGGTTTTTTTAATAGATAGAGTGATTCAAGGTTTATATATGTTTAAAACATCCTATTGCACCCATGCGAAGCGGGGGCGGGTCGCTAGTACATTATAAACTTAGACAATTCTTGATACTTAGTTGGGCCCTTAAATTTGATCTTTTAAGACGTTATGTTAAAATATCAGTTGCTAATGTTCTGTAAAAAGGACAGTTTCTTTAATAAAACATGCATCATACATAAAATACTCGTACTAACTAACTTCAAGTTTCTCTGTATGCCCTCGAAACTTGATAGAAACCAGTAAAAATATGTTACTACCTACTCGTTCTTTCTCTCTTTAGCGTGTAGTTTAAAACTGCTCTTAGGTATAACACTTTACCCAACAAACTTGTCAAAGCTTTGAAGCGGAACACCTACTTGGATGTTTTTAAATTAGTTCAGGGCCCCGCTGCAAAAAATGCTGGTTTTAAATTTAGGGATGTGTATATGACTCAAAGAGGGCGTTGTAGCAATCCCGTGTTGGTTAGTTTAAATTTGATTCACCATTAGGAAGTTACAAAACTTTTGGATTAGTATTCAATATTTCAGTAAAGTAAATGGGCATTTTCATGGAACCCTGTATGACGCCATGGAATGCGTTATTTATGCTCGATTCGCACGCTTCAAATATTATTAATTTAACTATGACAAATTAGGCATTGGGTGAGACACTCAATTAATGAAACAATACTAAGTATTACAATAATGCTATTTTTGACACAGTTATGGTGTTGTCAGTGGATATTTTACAAATACCTACTGTTATTGTGCGACCCTCCCAGTATCGTTTTGTGACTCTAGGGGTATATCTAGTAAAAGTCAAAGTTCATACGAAATTCTAGTTTGGCTCGCTTTCGTAATAAAAAAAACTATAATATCGCTAAAAACTAAGGCAACCTGTATAAGTAACGGCGCTAGTCTCTAGGAGTTTAAATTTCCTCGTCAAAAGGTGGGACTCTGAATGTTCTAATCACTATCCCACTAATTCATAAAAACGAATGCAACGCTGAATCATTGTTTACTCAATTGTCTGTTGTGTAACTTACCCGCAAATGGCGGCAGCAACAAGAATGACTGACAAAGCGATACAAAAGTCAAAGTGTTGTTGAAGACCTGTTTAAGTTTTTAGGATAAGGGGGTTTTTAGGATAATGCCGACAGCAGGTAGCGTGCCTGTAACTAAATCGTTTTGGATATCGCCGTAGGCGCTTTGTCGTAATGATACTTAAGCCAAAATAATCGTATTATGTGCTTAAACCGTTGTGAACTTATCGTGACCTAAATGCAATCTTTAAAATGTCTCATCATATTTCATTCAAGCTAACAATATATCGGGCCTCAGGTATTTGGAGACAAATTGCCGGCAGCCTCTTTTAAATTGTATTAACCCTAAAATAGCCGTGAATCTTTATATCACAATCCACTTAGCTTCTAAACTCTATCTCCAGATAATCGAAGTGGTTCATACCTATTTTCGCGGCAGTTCGTGAATAATAGACGATACCGACGTCACGTACCTTTTAGTGCATATTGGCCATTTTTCTCTGTCCATTTTTGGTACAGTTACGGATGGCGGGAGGTTAATTCTGTGTTGTGACTGGTTTAAATTTAAAATGTAAAATGCTCGAAAGGCATTTTTGCTCGTTCTGGGTATTTTTAATATGCTTTTTGCTTTGCAAGAAATGACATTCAAACGTCGCCATTGTAAGATCTTCGTGGCCTATTGGTAAGCCATTTGAGTACCTAGCGCAAGTTTCGTTCAATCAAAAGCATTAAGAAGTTTGATTTAGATTAACATAATAGCGACTTTTGGGATAATAGCTCAAATGGGAGTGAGCAGGTCAAGTCTTCAGGATGCACTCGGATAGGGGCTCGAATCGGTTTAAAAAAAACATAAATATAGAAAAATGGTTACGTCCTTCCACCACCAGAGGCGCTACCACAAATACAAAACAAATTCACGTTTATTCACTTCCCTCAAGAACATTCGAGGGAACTAAGCCGAATAATATTTTATTTATTTAGTCAACATTTAATGGTACAAAAGCCAATGAGGCATTATCTACCAGTCAACCATGATGAGGCTAAGCAGAAAAGTACAGTGGTCGACAAAAACAAAATAACATTCAGGTGGCTAGGTGGTTTTTTTTTTATACAAATGAGGGAGAATACTCATTCAAGGTAAAGCAAATAGACAATAGACTACTGCATCGTAGCATTGATACCTGACGCTGCCTGCACCCTGAGGGCGGGGGGTGGCGATTAGCGGGTTGCTCCAAGTAGGTTAAGTAGTGCCAACCAAAGAGTGCAAGTCTTTATTTTTTAAACGGGCAGTGGAGTTGTTCTTCGCGGCTATAAAGGTAGTAGAACAATTGTTTAACATAAACGGCCTTTGTACATCCCACTACTGGGCACAGGCCTCGCCCTAAACTATGAGGTGGAGCGAGCCCATACTCCAACACGCGAGGTCAGTGCGGATCGTTGAATGTTAGATGTTATCAAGCCGCCCGAAGGCCTCTGACAAGGCTTAACGACTGACATCCAGCGACGTCAACCGGACCAACTACTTAATGTGCCTTCCGAAGCACGGAGATGTCCAAAATACACCTTGGTCGGGCTGGTGGTCACCCATCCCATTTCCGTGTTTCTTTACAACGGTTTCGGTGAGTTCGTGTGTGAGGCGGCTGCGTGGTGTGCTCGGTGTACCCGAGAGGCGTGCTGTACCGCAGTAAACAGAGAACAGTAAAATATCTACATACAAACGTGCCGCTCTTGGTTTGAATGAGTGCGTGTGCGTCGCGCGACGTGTCGGCAAGCGATTTCACGCACACGCTAGCATAAAATATGGGAGAATAAGGTGGCGGCAGTACGTACGGGCTGTGCCGCGTATCTGTGAGCACGCTAGGCTAATAACACGGCGGGCGACCTACTGTTACGTTTACTGTGGTCTGATGGGCCACCTGGACACGGCGGGGCTGCAGCACGCGCTGCTGTACGTCGTACCGCCATTAGTTAGTTAAGTATTTAAGTATGTTTATCCGTTGTCTAGCATCCCATAAAAATTGACTTTAATAAGCTCACTTGGGGCTAGATGGCGCTGTGTGGAATAATGTCCAGGGATATTTATTTATTTTATTTATACCAAAAAATAAAAGCAAAAATAAAGTAAGACACGGACCGAAGAAACTAGGATATAATAATGTCACAGAGGTGTGTAAGTGAGTAAGTGCTACGGTGAGAGTGGAGTGTATGTGAGTGAGTGGAGTGTACGTGTGATAATAATAACGTTAAGCGTCGCAGTGATTAACGTTATAAATAAATGAATATCCTTGGACATTATTCCACACAGCGCCATCTAGTCCCAAGTGGATATACATAGGAAACACCCAGACCAATACAAACAGACATGTTCATGCACACAAATGTTTGTACTGTGCGGGGATCGAACCCGCGACCTTTGGTGTAGTAGCTGACTTCTCAACAATTACAACAAGACGGTCGTCCTTATGTTGCATCGTTGCAACGCAACGCAATGGCTCCTCACCCTGTGTGGTAACACATTCAGAGACGACCCACACTTAATCTCACAACCCCAGACCACGTCTCCACTGTACCTCGACTTTGTTATAAATCAAACTCCCAACGTTTTCCCGTTACTAATTACCCGGTGGTGTAACGATCGATAGGCAGTACATGTGGTATGTAATCGATTGCCACGCTCGCCACCAAAACATACGGCCGGAGTTCCATTCACGGCGGAAATTAACTATGTAGGTTACGATTTTTGGCCGCACGATGTTAAATGACGTAGAGACTGAAAAAAAATAACTTCTTTTTTTTTATAATTTTTAGTTACGCGGAAACTAGGTTTTGATATTTTTACAAAGCACTTTGGTCGAAAGAAAATACATTTTTGTTGTTTTCAAATCACATTTTGGTTAAAAGGAAACAACGTTTTGTTACAATCTAGTTCACAAGCCAGGTCAGTTAAATACAGGTAATTTTAAATTTAAAAGTTGTCTTCGATAATATCAAAAGTTCAGGATTTTTACACACTTTGGAATTCAATTATTTTTTATCAGATAGACCGACATTTTAAGGTATTTAGCTGAAACTGCATCTGATAAAAATCATCAGATATTTAAAAGAAAAAAGATTAAACTCAACAAATTCATGTCTTTGCTAGCAGACAGTATTGCTGGTCGTAGGCCAACATTTGAGTAGTAAACATAACATTTTATTAATATTATGAACGCCAAAGTTTATATGTGTGGATGGATGTGCCGTGTTGCTCTTTCACGTTGAAACTACTGAATGGATTTTAATGAAACTTAACAATAATGCTGTAAACATCTGAATAGGACATAGGCTAAAAATACGACATATTTTGTTTACTTTAGTCCATTTGGACGAAGTAAAAAAATCTTAATTCCAAAACTACTAGAAACATACATGAAGGGTTTTCAGTACAGCCCAAGAGTTAGGAATTTAAAAATATTGGAAGTCTGCTTCTGGTTTTGGACCACCATATAGTCTATTGGTTTGATAGGAAAAATCAGGCCTTGATATTATAATCGAGAGCTGACGTCCCTCAATTTCCGGACACAATCAAATCAATTTAAGAGTGGTGGTCCGAGACTGATGGATAATTATCATTTTAAAGGCTTGATACCAGAAATACGTAAAAGAAACAATATGTAGAGCTCCCATTCTAAGGGAATAAACTTGAAACATCATCGCATGCAGTGCCCTGGCCTCAAAGTTAGGTTTTACCGAGTGAACCTGGGCGGGAATCGAACCTGCCCTTTGAGTCACTATTGGCCCTTATAACCCCTGCCCTAAACGGGTCATCAAAATGGTCGTTATGTTGTCAAAAAGATGAATAATTACATAAAGAACGTTAAACAATTACTGAACAAATAAAACATAATATCTCAAGCAGGTTTTCGTTCGCTAAATTATCTTGAAATAAAGTGGGAGCTGAAACTTGTAACTGTTAGAATATCTCGTTATACAGGGTGTTAACGAGTTCAAAGAAAGAAAGTGTAGTGGAAGTTTTGTTGAAGAGGTCGCTCACTTAGGTTATACTATGTAATGGCTACTGAGAAGTACATTTTATACGCTGCCCAGCAAAAATGACATACTACAGTTTCTCAAAATGTTCCTTAAAACAGGACGAGATAGACACACATGACTACATTGTAGGTACCAATGGTGGTTAACGAAATGTTCACAAATCCCATTTTGCCAAGCAAATGTCTGAAACTGAAGTGCCCAGGGACGAGCTGACTGGAGTTACTGCCGACTTGCCGGGTTGCTTGGGTTTTGTATTATTATTCTCTATAATGTTAGCTAGCCGCAAATTGTACAGTCGGGGAACGAAAGGGTTGACCAGTTTTCAAATAAAATCATTCACACGTTGCAAGCACATGTTACCTTTTTAAACTGTGTAACAGGCCAGAGTGTTGTGTCGAAAAGTAGGCTTTATTGTTTGACAGTAAAATTTAAATTCGATTAGACGTATATACCTTCACGATTGACAATTGAACCAATACTTTTTTTTTGGTTTGATCTTGCCATTACGCTGCAGTGTCAAGTTTGATATATCGAATTATTACATCCTCTTTGCTTATAATGATTAAAACTAGAAATGTAATTAACAGTTCCTGTTAATGTCCTCATAGAGCAAGCAAAAACAGATCTTAGGGTGGTCAACCTTTTCATTCCCCGACTATACAATGAACACAAAATAAGTGGTCCAGCCTGGTTTTAGTTTTTAATCACTCGGTCACGAGGCTCTACAGATGCACGTTGCGCGAAACTCTTTTTATTAAACGGCTCAAAACTGGTATTTTTCAGGTATAAATCTAATACCTCTTTTGAATAATTTTAATGCGATTTTGGTTGCGGGATACGTGAGCGGAGTTTTGTACAGTCCAAAATATTATTCAGTCCGGTAAAGGAAATAGAATTTGAGTTTGAATATAAATTCATGTTCATTTGCTCATTGTGAAAACTGAATTAGACTTTGTTTTTGGAAACATACATGTGTTTGGGATCGCAAATGCTATTTTCAGTGCAGCTCACGAGTTGTTTGTCAAATTTTAAGTGTTTTAGTTTGTATAGAAAAACTGACCGATTTATTTATCAGCTGCCCCAAGCCCAAACTGTGCTTAAGAATTTTCAAAAATATCAATAATTGATGAGTAGAAAATAATATTTTAATTGGTTATTAGGATGTAGAACAATGTTTTTCTAACTTTTTGTGTATTTTAATTAATTTTTTCCTTGTTTGGAATAGTTTTTTTAAGGTTTTTGAGGTTAAGAGAAGACGGTAGTGAAATTGTGATTGCGTAAAGAGCCATTGACACAGATTAGTTAAGAAAATTGTCCACAGTGGTGTTTACTTCAAGCTCGCCCACTGCCGCTCGATACGCAAGGTTGCCGGCGCCAAGCAATCTAAGGCCCGACGCCCACTATCGGCATCGGCACGACTGAGGATTTTAGGTGGCAAATAGCAATATACTATAACACAATGGCAATAAAGTAGAAATTTCCGCGATATGTGGTCGTAGTAACAAAAATGCCGCTTCAGTTTGCTTGAGGCTGCTGCATCGGCAGCCTTGAGAATGCTTCGGGATGCTACGGCATCCTTCAGCGCCTTCGATACGCCGCCGGCGCCGAGGCAACACTCGGGGGATAGCTTGCCCTGCGGGGCGGCATCCTTAAGGACGCCTCGTCATCACTAAGGACGTTGCAGCATGCCAAAGCATAATTGCCGATAGTGTGCGCTCGCATGTAGGATGCCGAAGGATCCTTTTCCTTGCCGATGCCGATAATGGGCGCCGGGCCTAAGCGCTCTTGTCACTTTCAGCCAAGCCAGAGCTGTTCCAAGATCGATATTGGCGATGTGGGGAAATAGGGCATAGGCCTGGCAAACGGGTTGTGCTGGGAGATTGGTATAAAATTACCATACGCAACTCACCAGCCTAGTCAAAGGATTATAATTGCCGTTATGTTGCAAGGAACATTCAAAGGCCCACATACTGCCGAACGAGTTTTTGAACCCAATGTGATTGGAGTCAATTTTTATCAGTGTTTTAACTCTTTTATCGAAAAGTTAGTCACAAATTGACTTTGTGAAATGAACAACTCGGGTAGATCTGAACTCGGGATCACGGGGGTCTCAGTTATTTTTTTTTAAACTTTAACTCACCAACTGATGACCTTGTAAACCACTCTAGAGATTGGCAGGTTTTGGCTGTGGATAGGGACCGCTGGAAGAGCTTGGGGGAGACCTTTTCCCAGCAGTGGGATCAAAACGGTTAAAAAAAAAACTTCCCAACTTAGAAGTTTGGGTCAGCTAAGTGCTAAATGTCTTAAACATAGCCTTAATCAACAACATGAAATGTCTCAAGGAATATTATGTCCACGACATTTAATACTTACTGACTTCCAAAATATGTGCTCAACGTTGCGAGATGCTTCAGAAACCCAGACTCAGTGTTGCACGCGTCATTTGTCTTCTAGTTTAGCTGAACATTCAAACATCCTATTCTCTAGGCGACAAAATGTCTGGAGTCATGATACTGGGTTATATCGAGCTACGTTGAGTGACGTCACATTTTTAGACTGCCTGAAAGTTTCCTGAAGCTCGTGGACACTTCCAAGATTAGAAGTAGAATGATTTTGTGTCTGGATCTTGGTTTAGTTGATACGCTCTTGACGATTTGAAACTATCTATAGATATACTTATTATTGAATGTTTAAAGAATTCATTGCCCGATGCAATAAGAGTGCTCAACGGGCGACGGAATGGAGTTTTTTAAAAACTGCATTCCTGGATTGTTGGAGATACGTTCTACTCGATAAAAGAATTTTTAAATAGACCTAGCGTCTGAATTTGGTTAATTTATTGCGTATTATTATATTTTTATTGTTATTTTGCTATTGGATATTGTTTAGTCTCTATTTTAGAATCTCCAACAACCATAAGTCCCTATGGTTGACTTTCTTTGTGCAACAAAGAAAAATAAATAATTAAGTTGCCACTGTATTACTACTACTGCTACTACTATTATTATTAAATTATCATTCTATTGTAATGGAAAAAGCTGAATTCTTCAGGGATATGACCACCTGGAATTAACCTCTTCGCTCGAGTTGGACTGTAATTAGCTGTTGTAATATTTAAATACATATTAAAATAATGTGCACTAACTAACAATTTTCTTCGATTCATTTAACTTTATGGTTCTCGGTTTATTCATTTTCCTCTTTAATAGGGCTATTCGCAAAATATAATTAAATTATTATTTACAGATACGTAATTGTATAGAACATATTGGAAAAGTAACAGCTAAGTTTCTTGCCGGTTCTTCGGCACAGAAACAACTTTCCGGCACTGACGGTAGAGTCAAATATAATATGTTTGATCGCTATGCTTATACAAGTACTATTTTTACTATAGTATATTATTTTCACTGATCCTTGGTTTGGCTATTGTTCTCAGTGATTTAAAAGCAACTGTAACGGTTCTATTTAAATAAATGACCTTTTTGTAGCGTTCAATCTTATCTACGTACACATAAATGTTACATAATTATTTTCAAAAAATGATTTTTATTTAAAATCATATCTTCTAATTTTCTATTTATCAGAGCTGAAACGTCGCCGTCACGCGTCGGCCCAATTTCGGCGCTATTGGGGTTCCGTCGAGTCATTAGGGTTCGCGTGCTGAGTGGCCGGAACCAGGGAGGAAGTGACGTTTAGGTTTCCCCGGCCGTTTTCCGCCGATACCAGCTGATGTGTTACGACGCCGATAGCTTGACTTTGACAGTTGACTACTTTAATTTATACATAAACTAGCGACCGGCCCCCGCTTCGCACGGGTGCAATAGGATGTTATTTTACATATTAACCTTCCTCTTGAATCACTCTATCTATTAAAAAAAACCGCATCAAAATCAGTTGCGTAGTTTCAAAGATTTAAGCATACAAAAGGACATAGGGACAGAGAAAGTGACTTTGTTTTATACTATGTAGTGATATGTATAAAATAATATAAATTTAAATACTACAAAAAACAACTTAGTCAAGGTTTCAGGATTCAAACCAGCATTTAGTGTAAAATAATCACTGAAAAATGAGGAACATGTTTTTATAATTTTTAGCATTGTCCATGCAGTATCTTAACTAAAGATCCGAAAACCAGAAAGCCCCTGGCTCACGCTAGCTCAAAGGGTAAATATGCCAGAAAGATTCGGCCGGTCTGTTAATGGCCTCGGTAGCTAAATGGTAAGAGCAGTCGGCCGGTTTGCGAAAGACGTGAGTTCGATTTCCTCTTGAAGCCTGAAGGTTTACGAATCAGGAACATGTTTATAATAGAGAGAAAAAAAACATCATCTGATATCTAACTAAGCAGAGTTCTCATATACTGTGGGTGTCAGACAAAGAACACACAGAAAATGTTTGTCTGTTCTGCAATGATATTATTACAATAAAAAAGACGTAGATAGGTTACGCCAGTACTGACGCGAAGTCAATAATTGTCCACGAACGAAGTAGTTTTGAACGTGTTATAACGTATGAACAAGATAGTGACAGAACCTTCATTAACTAGAGCGTGAACGAGACAGATACATGTTGCGAAGTGTAGTCTCAGACTGTCAACACAGTCAATGCTTTGCTCACGTGTACGAATCGTTCTGATTTCCGGTGCATTTTTAGCACAAGTAAGTTAACTACCATTTTTTTATGAAATTATTGCATAGATGTTCTGAATGTTCCACTTACTATGATGGCAACAATGCAACAATAGGTGTACCTCTCACACACATCTTTTGAAATATAGCCGTGAGTATATGCCATGTCTTAACGGTACCCCACACGGCCTCCAGTTCATGAATGAATAATAATAAAATCATCACTTGTAAAGGAGGTAGAAGAAAGTAACAATAATATACATGTTAAGTTTATCTGGCAGTTATAACTTACGGATACGATTGCTGACTGACACTCCTGGATAAAACCGAATCACAGTCAACAGAGAACAGTAAAATATCTACGTACAAACGTGCCGCTCTCTGTTTGAATGTGAGTGTCGGCACGCGATTTCACGCACACGGTAGCATAAAATGTCGGGGAATTAGGTGGCGGCCAGCAAGGCTAATAACTCGGCGGGCGGCCTTAGATAACCTACTGTTTTGTTTACTGTGACCGAATGGAATTGATACGAAAGTAATTCATATTGCACTATCTATATTAAACTAAGTTGGATTTGTTATAGCACTTGTAGTCGTAACTCGAGTGCGCAGTCGTCTTCGATTTGTATCTCCAAAGAAAAGAAGAAAATATATTGAAAAAAATGGAAAATGGACAAAGATTGCGCTTAAATTAATTCTGAATGTTCCGTCCTCTGACTACCTGATTTAAGATTTACAATAATTTCTAGACGTATATAATGTTTTTTGAAAAAGGGACACGTTATGTTTCATTTTCGGGGTAAAATGGTAAGGAACGGTTTTCAATTAAATCTTAACAGTTTCGTCACGTGGCCTACTGTTTCCTTCCGATTCATATCTGCTCCAAAAAGGGTGAATTGAAACACTTTACTTTTAATATAACATAAACGTCCTATATACGTCCCACTGCTGGGCACAAGCCTCACCTCAACTATGACATACTCCAACACGAGGGCTCAGTGCGGATTGTTGGAGGAGTGTAAGGTTAGTAAGCAACCTTAATGTCAGATGTTATCAAACCGCCATAGGCCTCCAACTAGGCTTAACGACTGACATCTAACGACGTTAGCCGAGATCAACTGCTTAACATCACTAAATTTCGATCTAGGTGGTCACCCATCCCATTTCCGACCCGGTGTGTGTTGCTTCACAACAGCGATCGTCGCCGATCACATTCACAACTGCGCCACGATCAACTCTTAATATTCACTTTTGGAGTTGGAGTATGGCTCGTTGCACCTCATAGTTGAGGTGAGGCCTATGCGCAGCAGTGGGACGTAGGTATAAAGGCCGTTTATGTTATTGCATTCATTTGATATATAGTCAAGACCGTATGCCAATGCGTGGACCAAATAAAACCATAACCAGCGAAGCGTAGAAATTGATCAATCAATCACATTTGTCGAACAGCTGACGATAATTCAGCGAGCATCCCTGCGCCGGATGATAACACCTAATTTATGGTTGCCAACGCGTTCAAATGACATCGAGTAATTAATTATCAGGTGACAACTGTGACTGATAGCAGATACAAGGAGCTGTGATTTGCGAGCACTTCACTTTAAAGCTTTCTTTGTGATTTAACGCTAAGACATGCATACATAAACGGTCCCGGTTGACGTCGCTAGATGTCAGTCGTTAAGCCTAGTCAGAGGCCTTAGGGCGGCTTGATAATATCTGACAACAAGGTTGCACACTTACCTTACACCCCTCCAACAATCCGCGCTGAACCCGCGTGTTGGAGTATGGCTTGTTCCACCTCATAGTTGCGTTGAGGCCTGTGCCCAGCAGTGGGACGTATAAAGGCCGTTTATATTATTGCATTAATTTGGGATATTGTAGGATATAGTCATGACCGTATGCCAATGCGTAGACCAAATAAAACCATAACCAGCGAAGCGTAGAAATTGATCAATCAATCACATTTGTCGAACAGCTGACGATAATTCAGCGAGCATCCCTGCGCCGGGTGATAACACCTAATTTATGGTTGCCAACGCGTTCAAGTGACATCGAGTAAATTATCAGGTGACAACTGTGACTGATAGCAGATACAAGGAGCTGTGATTTGCGAGCACTTCACTTTAAAGCTTTCTGTTTGAAGTTGTTGGTGGTATTCTTCCTTCTTTTCGTACTAACATGAAACACCAGATGAAATAATTAGTTTTTGCATTTGGACCTCGTTGGCGAACTTTATTTCTTTTAGGGCCAACAGATGGCGTAGGTAACTTGCCGAATGTAACAACGCTGAATCGCGCTATTTAGATTTTTCTTGGTTGGTATAAGGTTCAGTTATAAATTAATGGAAATTCCTTCATGCCATCGTGCAGCGTGGTTGTACATTTTCTTCTGATTTAATGCTAGGACGAAACGTGTTATTAGAGAATTGGAGATATTTTTGTCAACTTTAACCTTCGACAAAGTATATATCCCACAACCATGCACAGGCCAGTAGCAGGACCCCTCGGACCAAAATTTGGTGAATGTTTGGTCCTTATTTTTTGCCATCACATTTAGTTTTGAAATGCAAACAAACTTCGCGCCATAATACAAGAGAAAAACAAACCGGTAATTATACACAAAAGCACAAGGCAATCTAATTTTGCCGTATTGTTTTACGACTTGCAACTATGTTCACCAATGTTTGCAACTTTACGCTGGTTATTTCTGATAGGTAGTTTAGGTCAGTTAAGTACACTTTATCCACCGATATAATAAGAAACCAACGTTGCGTTTTTTTATGTGAATAGCCTTTTTTTGAAAAACATGAAGAAAACTAGCTGTGGCAATCAACTAATCAAGATGATGATGAAATTAGATATTTATATACTCATATTACTCGTACTAAATACAATTCGTGAGGTGTAGAAGGACATTATTCCTGCCAACTTTAAAACATTTTATTCACTGCTGCCAGAAGTATTTAATTAAACTACTGAGTAATGTTTCTTACCAATAATGGATACCAAGGCTTTGAACAGCGTGCATCTTTTGTACTAAAACTACCAAGCACTTTAAACTTGTGCTACTTACAAACGGAATGTTTTCCTCTAACGCGTTCTATCACATCCCACATACTGTAACTTCTGCCTAGCAGCTTCATTTAACTAAAAGGTTTACTGGTAAAGTCTGGCAACTAATGAGCAACAGAGTTCGCGGTTTCAGCCCTTTCAACCTGCGCGGTCGTGAGCGGCCAAGACAATCGCGCTGAGGGATCGCTTCGCTCGCTCAGCTCGCTTTTTTGCTTTTTTCGCTTTTTTAAGGGTTTCATGAAATGGCATCAATTACTCACTGTTGTAACTTACCTTTTAGGTCACAGATATTGTTGAGAAAAACAATTTTATATCAATATTGACTATTTGTTAAATATTGAAATATTACACACAGTCAGTCAGTCCGTCAGTCATAGTATTAATACAAATTATGAGTTCGTGAAAAGTTGTTACCCTTAAACTAAATAAATAACTACACGTGATGTCCTTAATAACTAAAACTAACCGCAAACCATGTGAGAAGAATCATGAACATCAGCACTTACCTGAAAAGAGAAAAAACAATTATTACGACACGTACAATACAATCCCATTTAAATTGTTCATTGCAGTTATTTTATTTTACAGAATAATTTTAATAATTTTTGGAACTATGAGCGCAAATAAAACATGCATAAATCAAGCCATACGTCAGAAATTGATGGCTGTAAAATTACTTGGTGCACCGAAAAATCTCTCGACATACAGTTTTGAACGTACGAGTAACATATTATTATTGGAATGAATGAATGAATTTTTAGCAATATTTATTCCCATAAAATATTTGGTCCCTAAAAGCCAAACCACTGATTCTGAAAACGGAAAGGAACACAATACTATTATAGCAGACTAGCGGCCGCCTGCGACTTTGTACGCGTGGACTATAGTTTTGGTTAAAAAAAGTTTTCTAATACATATTAAATGTTGTCTTTAGTAATATTGTGTTATACAATACATAAAATACGTTGTTACTTTTCACCTAGTTACTGGACATTATTCCACACAGCGTCAAATAGCCGCAAATTCAGCAGAGCCTGTAGGTACTATGTGATACATCTTGCTCGTAAATACATATATAATATGCCTATAAAAGTATAGAACAACTAGATCAGTACAAACAGAAATTAATGTTCATGCACACGAATGTTTAAAATGTGCGGATATTGAACCCGCGACCTTAAGTACCCAATTTCTTAACCATTACACCAAACCGGTCGTCGAAAATTGCAATAACCTCGTGTGTGTATGCTAGGGTATCGACGGGGTGGCTCGGCAAGGGGAGGGCAAGCCACATGCAAAGCGGTTTGATTACGCAATGCTCATTAGCAAAACAGACGAATCGCTTTCCATAGCTCTCACTTTCTCGCTTAGTTCATTTGTTACCATTGAAATAACTTTAAATGCTCAAAAAACACTTAAGTTATTACAAAAGCAGACAGTTTTTCAGATGTGGTTTTCATTCACAAACTATTGACATCTTTATTTGTGAAGCAAAATAAAACTACGTAGGTTTAATTTTCCTGCGTTTGAGGTTTTGCCAAAAAAAAGCATTTTTCGATATTCCTCATAGCTTGGATTTAGCCCACTTGAAAAACTTATCCTGTATAAGAGAACAACTGAATTGTGAAAATAATGTATTCTTACTGTTACTTGATATTAAACCCATGTACTTTTATGCAATAGAGATTATTTATCTTATCTTATCTTAATAAGCTTAATTCAGCGTAAAATAATCATGGTGTGAGCTGTACACCATGATTATTTTACGCTGAATTAAGCACTTGTACTATGGTTTGTCGGATACTTGAATATTTCTAAAAACATACAGAGGCGTTCAGATCAACATTTACAAAATCATTGCAAAATGGGTCTTATATCTGCAGAATAAGGTGCCCCTGTTCACATTCATGTTGTCTGGGCGGGGATCGAACCGAAAACTTTACTTAAGTTATTGCTAACATAAATCACGTTTGTCAAGTCAACGATCAAAGAAAAAAAGTTTAAATCGGTTTTTTCGTTTAGGAGTTTCGATGCATTAGACAGGAGGTGCCTATTTAATATTTATTTATATATTTTGGATAGCTGTATGATTATAAATAAAACTTTTTTCTAAATTGTTATGTCTAAGTCACTTGAGCATCATGCAGCTCATAAGGAAAACAAAATAATAATAACAGCAGCTCATTTCCTCCTGTTTTATTAAAAATGATAAAATTGTAAAAAGTAGTAACAATGAAACACGAAGTTTTATTATTGTTTTAGCATCATCCATGCAGTATTTTCACTGAAGATCTGAAAACCAGAAAAAGGCATTTGGTCATGTTGGCATCAGGCAATGACGTCTTTTTCTGGTTTTCAGATCTTTAGTAATGAAACACGAAGTTTGCGTTGTTCTTTATTTTGTACTAGCGACCAGCTATGCTATTCCGGCGGACGCCAAAACTCGCTTCGCACGTGGTTGAGTGATCAAATTCGCTTCGATCGTCAACTCCTTTCACTTTAAATCGGTATTCCTGTTCACTACCGAAGTACGGGTGAAA
This sequence comes from Udea ferrugalis, assembly GCA_950022985.1. Classification (NCBI taxonomy): domain Eukaryota; kingdom Metazoa; phylum Arthropoda; class Insecta; order Lepidoptera; family Crambidae; genus Udea; species Udea ferrugalis. The sequence continues at coordinate 22,493,844 of OX465515.1, forward strand.
TGCTGTGAGTTGCGAATCGAGCTAGTGTTTGCATGTATGAAATCTTATAATCGAAAAAAAAATGATTAACATTTATTTAGGCAAAAACTCAAGAAAATTATAAGTTAACCATTTAATAGGCCAATTAAATAGTTGAGTCTTCACTATTTGGACCACAATCATCAAAAAACAGGATAAAATGAAATATTTACGGCCATTTTGGCTAAATAGCCTTAGGGCCGTAGTGGCGAAATAAAAAACATGGATGACATGACAATTCAATTTGACACTTGATTGTTATTGTTGTTGGTCGTTTGCTTGTTTTGCAATTTTTTATTACACGAAGTTTAGTCTTCGACAACATTCAATACCTATTTATGTGAATAAAAAACGTAATGAAGTAAGTATAACACTTCTAGGTAACCTACGTTTACCTGACTATACAATAAGAATGTAGATTAAAGTTGAAATAGTTTACCCATTACCACCCATTACCATGAAACAATAGTAAAAATAATGATATTTGCCATTTTACTAAACTAAATAGAGACTTATTTAATAATGTTCCTAATAGAAATAAAGTTTTTACCGGAATTGTATTTCAATTGTGCATGAAATTCAAATTTCATTAATAGATAACTTTTATTGCAGTCCTACTAACGAACGGTCGCCGTACCCAAGTCGGGCACAAGTAGAAGCTCTAGTTAAGTTTCTGGAAAAAAAACCCAAGCCTGGCTAAAGGTTTCTCAAAAGTAGCCAGTGCTGAGACACAGCACGCAAGAGTTGGGAAAGATTGGCCATTCACCTAAATAGCATGGAGGGAAGTGCTAAAATCATGAAAACATTGGACAAAGGTATATGTTACTAAAATATTTCCTAAAATATACTCTTATCAATCCAAAAATCTTCTACGTCCATGTATGGAAATAAACTTTGGCTCAAGATTATATTTATTTGTTGCAGCTCCAGGGTGCTGGAGACCACCATTGCCACTGTCATAGCGACAATTGAAATTTAGCAGCTTTTTGAGGCTAGAAGAACAGCGCAGCATCCAAAACATGCAGATATTTTAAAATATTGCATCAGCTCTACAATCCACAAAGGAGATGAAATACATTTTCAGCACTCAAAACTTAAACCAAAGAACATAAATAAAAGAAGTTTTTTCACTGTGCGCTAGGGTGTGTTTTAATTAGCAACAATCGGTTGTTTGAAATCTTGTGATTAATAACAATTATAGAGAGTGATGATCCCAATCAGTCAATAACAGTAGGGCTTATTACAACCTTATTGAAATATGAGAGGTAAAGAGTTGCTGGCTGTTTACCTACCCATAGTTAATTTATATCTTAGTATGTTGTTTGGACAGTAAAAACTGAACTGTTAGTTTTTCAGTAAATTGTATCTATGCAATATCTAGTTGTTAAGTAAATTGTCCTAGAGACCATTGAAGTACCTGCAAATAGTCACTAAGTTAAAAGTGCTTCAATTATTACAACACCATGTATCCACTTAGTGTGCAATAAAGTTTTGAAGTTAGAAGTAATTAAGATTTTGTCTGCTTTGTTTGCAATTCCGCACGCTCGAAGCAATGTCCTCAAAGAGGCCCCCTTTACAGGAACCTTGATCACACTCAACCAAGTTGCTAATACGGTAGACATATTCTGTTGTTCCATGACTGAATTCACAAAGGCTACATTGTTTTAGGTTGCCAGTGGTTTGTAATTTTCTAAAGTTTTTATTTTATGTTGAGTTTCTTTGTTTTTGTTTAGTGTTAGGTTAAGTTTATGTCTACATTAAACGCATTGCATTGGGGTAACCTGTAATAATCTTGTATGACAGTGTTGTTGTAAATGAATAAATACATTTCTGTGAATAAGACGAAGCAAAATAATTTAAAGTGTTTTTATTTTAAAATGTCCTGGCACACCATAGCTGATCTAGCTAGGTTTGGCTGATTGGCCAATCAAAATTTCACTCTAGTTTCTATTACAGAGTTTTCTCCTCTGCCACTTGCCCAGGTGTCTAAGCTGGCCTCCCTAGACTCTTCATGTTAACCAAAAGTCTGGCCAGGAAGCCCTGCTCTGTCGATATATTATGCAGGACAGCACTTTTTGCTCCAGTGTCAGGCTCCTAATGAAAGGGTTCCTATTGCTCTCTCTACACTGTTGCGGGCAGTAGCATGAATTTCACTGTAGTGTACTTCAGGTGTTCCCTCTACAATATTTTTACACAAGTTTCACACAATTGCATCAATTGTGTGCAGTGGAAAAACCCGTTTTCCATTGTACTGGTTGTTAAAACATATATCTCAATGAGCTCTTCAGACAAACAATATAGGGCCACATAATCCCGGCTATCATCGAACACTGGCAAACGGCGCAAATTTGCAGCTTGACGTGAACTGGCGATCACGTCTAAAAAAAGCATGTGCTTCTTTTAAAATATTAAAGAATGAAAATGAACTAGACATTTCAATGGTAGTAGTGAAATTATATGAGATTCTTCTTGAAAAACGAACAAATGGATCACTCAATTTCGAACTGAAAATGTGACAGATGCGATCGAAGGTCGGCTGTCAGATTGCACGTTGGGAATGCCGTGAGTTTGTCATTTGTATGGAAAAGTAGTACGTTTCACTGCCACCATCACAACCGCAGCGCCACCGTAGTTAAAGTGATCGCCGGAATGCCAAAACGCAATCTCCCTTCGACATCGATGCTCGCACGTGCGATGTGCACCGCCGGAATAGCACGGCTGCCCCGGCGTGCACGGGTGCAATGGTAAGTTATTATAGACATAAACCTTCCTCTTTATTTACTCTTTCTATAAAAAAAACGCATTAGAAACCATTGTGTAGTTTTAAAGATTTAAGCAAACATAAGGACAAAGAAATTTTTTTTTTTTTATTCGATGTAATGAAGATGGCGTTAGTGCCATCATAGTTAATTGCAAACAATTTACAAAATTTAAACAGCTAGTTAATGCTGCTACCAGTGACCTTGAAGTAACAATAAATTCCTAAAAGACATGTAATTAAGAAAGGTGTCTGTGGCACAGTTGTGACAGTGATCGCTGTTGTAAAGCAACACACGCCGGTTCGGAAATGGGATGGGAGACCACCCCGACCGAAATTAAGACATGTATTTTTATTATCTCCGTGGTTCAGAAGGCACGTTAAGTAATTGGTCCCGGTTGACGTCACTAGATGTCAGTCGTTAAGCCTAGCCAAAGGCCTAAGGGCGGCTTAAAAACATCTGACATTAAGGTTGCTAACTAACCTTACACCCTTCCAACAATTCGCACTGAGCCCCCGTGTTGGAGTATGGCTCACTAGTCACTCACTACGCCTCATAGTTACGGTGAGGCCTGTGCCCAGCAGTGGGACTTATTTATGCCGTTTACTCGTATATCATTAATGGAATGACAATCATGTCAGATTGCCTTCAAATATTGCAGTTCTTCAGCGCATCATTTTCATCAAATGCACTGGTATTTTCTTGCGCATTGGCGTATTCTGTTTCACTAGGAATATCTGCACTCCAAAGACATGTTAAAGGAGATAGTTTTTCATGATAATATACGTCTGCAGTACCTATACTAAAAAAACTTAGTTTCTGATTTCATTTCCGCTAGCGTTGGCGTAATTATTCTTGAAAGATTACGAACAGCGCCTTTCGCTGATAGTACTAAAACTAACTATAATTATTAATTCGTTACACGGAGCCATAGTTCGTTCAGTAATTAAATAGGATGTTGGTACGCTTCAATCACACTCAGTGCAAACTGTCACAGGCGTCTTAGCTGCATTACCCCTATTGATTTCGACGCAATGCCAACAACATAATAATATTAGAAACACCAACTTAACATGTACTATCGCTGTTAATAAAGTCCGTGTCTTGAGTGCCAAGAGGTATCTACATTGGGAGACAATTAGTTATGTCACCATATCATACCCTTAACTAAACAGGTATTATCCTTCAGATTACGCTAGGAAACTGAAACGGCTGATATTTCATCCGTAGCTCCCCAATGTGCTACCCCTTGTGCACCGATGACGTCATCAAACTTCTTACGCCCGTAATAGTTGGCATGAAGGAGTTTTGGTAATTCGTACGAAAAGCGAGTCGATACAAATGGTGCATACGCGTTGCGACATCTTGCGACGAATAGGGAAAGCAAACAATACGCCAGCAATAAAAATTAAACCCCGCTGCGGCTGAAAGCTAGGTTACGACATCTTTTGTCGAACGGACCCGCTGAAGACTGGTGGCAGGAAATCACGGCGTATTCTGTGAAAATTCCGACAGATGACAATAGATGGTTGCAAAGAAACTTATTTCAATGTTCCAGAGGAAGATGGCGCTAGCGCAAGGGTAAACAACGAACAGGTTTCACATTGCATGGAGAAGCGTTCGGGAAATGCAACACAGGTGGCGCTGTTAAATTTCCCAGGTTGAGTGGATTCCAAACTTCGAATGCGGGCTCTTGGGTTGTAAACTACGCAGAACACCAGTAGATGGCGTGGAAAAACACAGAACGTTGCAAGCAGGAAAACTCAGTGTTGTCTGTGAAAATGTCAACAGATGGCGTTTCGTCGCGTGGTCTGAAATCAAACTTCAAAAACGTAAGGGTGGCGGTAGGGGTCTGTGGAATAAGGGCCGGCGCCCACTATCGGCATCGGCACGCTTCAGGATTTTAAGGTGGCAAATAGCAATATACTTTAACATTATGGCAATAAAGTAGAAATTTCCGTTATGTGTTCTCGTAAAAACAAAATGCATTTGTTCTGTTTCTGTTTCGGCATTTTCTACTTTATTGCCATTATGTTAGAGTATATTACTATTTGCCACCTTAAAGGCCTGAAGCGTGCCGATGCCGATAGTGGGCGCCGGCCCTAACGGAGTGCGGGGTGCAAAACTGTGGAATAGTTTCTCGAAAATGCTATAGATGGCGTAGCGTAAATATGAAGGTTTTAGGGCCGGCGCCCACTATCGGCATCGGCACGCTTCAGGATTTTAAGGGCCGGCGCCTACTTTCGGCATCGGCACGCTTCAGGCTTTTAAGGTGGCAAATAGTAATATACTCTAACATAATGGCAATAAAGTAGAAATTTCTGTGATGTGTTCTCGTAAAAACGAAATGCATTTGTTCTGTTTCTGTTTCGGCATTTTCTACTTTATTGCCATTAAGTTAGAGTATATTACTATTTGCCACCTTAAAAGCCTGAAGCGTGCCGATGCCGATAGTGGGCGCCGGCCCTAAGGTGGCAAATAGTTTAACATTATCTGTTTCGGCATTTTCTACTTTATTGCCATTACGTTAGAGTATATTACTATTTGCCACCTTAAAAGCCTGAAGCGTGCCGATGCCGATAGTGGGCGCCGGCCCTTAGAATTATTGCTACAGATTGCGTGGTAAAAACTAAATAGGGCATAGAAAATAAGATCAGCTATGCTATTCCGGTGGTCGTCGACACTCACTTCGCTTGTGCGAGGTAACTTTGAAATTCAATTCCTTCGCGACTGTGGTCGTTTGAGAGAAAAGAACTAAGCCAAATAACATTTTTGAATTATTTACATACAAAATGAGAGAAAATACTAATTCAAAGTAAAGCGTATTGATGATTGAGGTAAGCGTGAAGCACCGAGATGTGAAGTGATGTTCGATGTGCACCGCCGGAATAGCACGGCAGTTCACGAAAACTCTCGCAGACAGCGCTTTTAGTGTTCATCGCAAAGTCTTGAATTAAGTTTATTTTCATCATCTTTGAATATATTATAAAATAAAGAAATCTTTCGCAATATAATTCAACACATCATTTCGCTTTTATGAAATATCAAATAATAACTTTTATAGGTTTCTTTAAAATGTCTCTCAACTTTTTGTGAGAGAAAATTGGCTTTTAGCTGCTAGGTAGGGTATTTTAGGGAGAAAACGTTATCGGGACGCTGGCTTTTTGAGATACTGCAACATTACGTCACCGGTCGTGTGTTTGTAACTCGTCAAGAACTAAGTAAAAGGCAGAAAATGGTGAAATTGAAATTGTTTTTTTTAGAGTGAAAGTATAATTTACTTTGATCTAAAATATGCAACGAAAAAAAAACATAAATCGTAATAAAATCCGGAAACGTTATCTGAAACTCAAGATTTTTCTGTACGTTCCTCTAATGTCAAAAAATGAGTAAAGTTTGAGGACTTACAAAGGTTTGCTTAAAACATTTTTTGTTAATTCAGTCAGTAGTAGTCAAATACCATCTTGGGGCCGCTCACTGCCCACTAGCGCCTTCAAGTCTTTCTTATTAATTATGTTTTTTTTTTGCTAATTTAACTCATTGACCGCCAAAAGTGGCCCCGGGGAAGGGCGGCGGTGTGGAGTGACCTCACATCACCGTGCACACTGGCAGTTGTTAGGGGGAGGTACAACTCCCCTCGAGATGGGCCGAGCAATCGGCAGAGCGCGTCAGGGGTCCACCGGTAGAGTCCATACTCGGGGAGCCCGAGACACCCCCGCCTTTCCCCCGGAAGGCGGGATGTCCGAAAAAGGATTCCCCCCGTCAAAAAAAAGGCTGTTATTTAATCGATTTTATTTTAATGGCAGTCAAGGGTTGCATTTTTTTTTGCTTTATTTTTTATTTTAGAATGGTAAATAGACAGTTTACGTTTAAATATCTTAAATAAACCACAATTAATGAAAAGCGATTGGTGGCGCTAGAAGGCGGTTAGTGGCCCTTAATTCAAATTACACACTGTTACTGTTACAAGTGAGAAAATATTATTATAATTGCCGCACTCAGAGACGTCAATTAACGTTAATGGTTCATTAGAGTCAAAATTCCATTTTTCGAAAGAGACTTCATAACAAATTGAATAAAGAACTTTTGAGAATGTAAAATTTTGACTTTAATGAACCATTAACGTTATTTGACGTCTCTGAGTGCGGCAGTAAGACAAGTTTATTATTTACTGTCATAACTGTATAAGTACTGATTTAAGATAAATATAGCTACTAACGGTTCAAAAGTACGTGTGAAATAGTCAAATTTAATTCAGAAGTAGATTTCCAAGTTTCAATTTTCGGGCAAGTATTTAATTTTACCAAAATGGAATATATTTCTCTTCTGTCGACGATGGATGTGCCGTTGCGACGGCGCTATTTGTGAATGACACATTTTGTGCAACGCGCACAGCTTCCTGCGCCAAACTGCGATCAAACACGTCAGCCGCAGGCTTTCAAGCGATTATAACAATTCGGAATTTGAATTTGCGAGCCGAATGACGAAACGTTCGGAAATGTGTGCGTAATTTCTTTCAGTGCAGATTCGCTCGCAATCTTTGAGAATTATTCGCATTTTATCCTTTGCACGTTATAAAATCACGTGATAGATTTATGGTTACATTTCCTTTCACCAGTATAAAGATTCGGATTGTTTCGTAATACTTAGTTAGTAACTTCTGAATACTTTAGGACTAGCGGCCAGAAAAAGTCATACTCATTTGTAAATTGTAGTCTATGTGCGGTTCAGATGTATTAGCTGGTAGAGTTTCATTTAAATCCATTCAGTAGTTTTTAGGTGAAATAGCAACACTGCACATCACACATACAAACTTTCGCATTTTGAATATGAGTAGGTTAGACGTGAGCGTGTGTTATGTTTTATCGTAATTTTTTCAAGGTGATTTCTTTTGTGCTACCGACTATGCCTTACCAAACGTAGGAGGCCACAGGGCCCCGGGGCCTTAATTGTCGCTATAAAATCCGCCTTATCTCTTACGCGTCCGCAGGCCCTTTTCCCTTTTAATGGCAAATACTAGTTAGCTTTTACACCATTATTGGACTTTCGGACGAGCGGATGACTGTCACAAAAAGTATATGCCGTGCTTAATGCCCCTAAGTAGACACACCCGCTCAGAAGCGGAGAACGCGTTTATAGTCCGTTCGCGTTAAGATAACAGTGATTTTTAAATTTAATTCTATTGCACACAAAAAAAATCAGATCCACAACCTTTGCGCTCGAAGTATACGTTCAACTGGTCACTGTGAACTTGACTTTCTAATTAGGATTGGTTAGGGGACGTGCTGCCGAGCACACAAAGGACAAGTATGAAATTACTGCATTCTTACCGCGAACGGACTATAGTGTGTCTTTCTTGGAAAAAATGATAAATGAAAGCATTGGGCTACCATACTATGGTAAAAGCCTTTTAAACGTCCCACTACCGGGCGCTGGAATCACCTAATCTACCTATGAGGTGGCGCGAGCCTCACTCCAACACACGGGCTCAGTGGGTCTAAAAAGGCGACATTTGGTGTTTCATATTATGATTCAGATTCATATCTGATATAATTCTGATCTATCTGTTTCATATCTGAATCATAATATGATTCACCTAATAAGTTGCCGTTTTAGGATGAAAAATTAATCATTTATGATTCAGCTGTGAAACATCTAATGTCACCTTTTTAGACCCCCAGTACTGATTGTCAGAGGGGTGTAGGGATAGTCATGAATTTCACTGTCAGATAAAATGCTTCCGAAGCACTGAGATGCCAGAAAGATACCTACATGACCGAGTTCCGGTCAGGGTTTGCTTTTTAATGTAATCGTGATACACCGTCACAACCAATGATATTTAAAAGAGGTAGTAACGTTATGTCAGTACTGATGCGAAGTCGAAAATTGACACCTGGCGTACGTAGGTACCTATAATTTGACCGTGTGTACATGATAGAATGATTATTGACTAGAGCGTAAACGTGACAGATACATGTTGCGCAGTATCGTCGCTCACTGTCAATGCTTGTTCGAAGTTCTGATTTCGGTGCCACTTTTTTAGCACAAGTAACCTATCTACATTTTTTGTTATAATATCATTGGTCACAACTAAGCCATGGTAACCTGGATGTATTTATCATCCACAACAGTTAAGAGTAACAATTTAGAATTATGAATATGAAATAGAGAACAATGGCAGCAAATCGGCAACTATAGCCGATTTAAAGTACTCGTAACACTCGCACCAACTTCTCACTATGCCAATTTCTCATAATAGTAACTTCTCTAGCCTCATATATTCAACAGTACGCTCTCAATCGAGCCAATGTGTTAGAATGTCATATGGCTCGCATCCCGTCGCAGTTGAGGTGAAAGTATAAAGTTACCCCAGTTACCCCCGTTTTCATAAAAACGAACGCTATAGCCTAGTTTAAGCAATTGACTTATGCTTAGAGAGAGCTTACAGCACAGTCAGCAAAATATGAATAAGAATGCGAACAGAGAGGTCATAAAGGAATTGACAGTTTGACAATGACAAATACTACAGTAACAGAGACGCATGTCATTTGAAGCGTCACTTAAATGTAAAACAAGGGAATAACTTTTTAAATTTTGTACTTTTCAAAGATAACCCAGATATATTTGGCCACATAAATTGCTATATTTCAAATTGTAATGAGCTTTTTACACTGATAAAAGGAGCTAGTGTAACATAGTGGTTTCCTTGTGTACACGTAAAGGTATCTAACAAGATACAGCAGTCATTAAAAAGCAGTTCCGCTTGTGGTTTATAGACCAGCTACTTTGGCAACAAAGTATGGGGGGGTTGTCCTAACCTGGCACGAGGCGCAGCAATGTAGACCAGATACACTTCCGGCCAGGGCTATTTGCATTGATATAAAAAGAGAGGAAGATAGGGCAATACCAAAAGTGGCCACCCTAAAACAAGTCCAATGAACCCGTTTGCAAGCCAATATGACAGCACCTTGTTTGCGTGCACGTCATTCATACGTCAATTTCTTGTGCCAGTTTTCGAATTCGTGAAGTATGAACTGAAGTTAGTTAAATGTGTTACAATTAAATATAGTCGATATCCTTTAAGTATACTTCGTCTTTTGAATCATGTTGAGTAGTACAGTTAGGGGTGAAATATTAGTTAAGAGCTTGAATTTTCTAAAACATGCGTTTTTACAAAAACGAGAGTTTTGCTTTTCACACATTTGGGGTAGGCTTGGAGCTTTCCTCATGTTCTGATCTAGCGTAGTCATAATGTTAACAGAGATAGACATTGAAGCGCCGTTAAGAATTCCACAAGGCTCAATGTTATACATGGACTGTGATCGACTGTTTTTTAATTAATTTTTAGTTTGGAAAATATATTATACTTAAATCTTTTGTCAAAAATAATTTAACCTAAGTTTGTTTTACTTAGTTGTATAAAAAGGGACCCCCTTATTCATAAAAACTTAAACAGCTTTTTAACAACACGATACCTAATTATTGTATCGCTTTGTCACTTTCATTCTGTTCTCGCCGCCATTAGCGAGTAAGTGACACAACACATCAAATGCCTAAACAATGCTTCAGGGTTGCGTTCGTTTTGAATGAGGGGGGTAAGTATTTTACTTGTCGTTCACTTAGTATACATAAACGGCCCATATAAATGTCCCACTGCTGGGCACAGGCCTCACCTCAACTATAAGGTGGAATGAGCCATACTCCAACACGCGGGCTCAGTGCGGATTGTTGGAGGGGTGTAAGGTTAGTGAGCAACCGTAATGTCAGATGTTATCAAACCGCCCTATAGGGCCTCTGACTAAGCTTAACGACCGACATCTGGCGACGTCAACCGGGACCAACTGCTTAACGTGCCTTCGGAAGCACGGAGATGCCCGAAATACACATCACAAAATTTCGGTCGGGGTGGTCACCCATCCCATTTCCGACCCGGCGTGTGTTCATCATCGCCGATCACAGTCACAACTGCGCCACGGGCACCTCGGCACTTAGTATGTTAGTCATCATTTAGGAGGACTCGGCGCCAACTAATCGGAACGGACGATAAATTCGACTAAAACGCCCACCGTAACAAGCTTTTTTTTTTTTTTTTTTTTTTTTTTTTTTCTAAATGACTACTGCTCAGATGGCCTTGACAGCTTTACCGGACTGTTGGGTGAGCGCTTAGGGCTCTCAACCTCAAATAGTTAAAGTAACGTGCCTAAGGGCCCCCATAGTGGGGTAGACCTCGGCCTAGGGCGTTACTTAGAGAGGGCAATCGGACATGTTTTGGGGAAAACAAAAGTGACCAGACTCGAGCTGGTATCAGTTAACGGGACAGCAAAAAGGGGGCGCGACGCGGGCCCGCGCCGGCGCGGACGGGATCTCGGTTGTGCAGTGTATTTATGCGCGAGTTGTCTGGCGGTGACGAAGAAAAACATGAGGTAAAGGTGAAGCGCAAGTCCATTACGGATTTGCGAAAAAGGGGAATGAAGCTAGGGACGCTTTAAGCTTGTCCGCTTCGAAGCATGCTTGTAGCATGTGTGATGGGGAGCCCTTTGATAAACGTATCAATTGGGCGACTTTGCTGACTTGTTCAAAGTCAACAAAGTTGAGGAAGTCCGACACCAAGTGGTAGTCGGCTTGGAAGGACTCGGGGATGGGGAAATCGCGCGGAGGCGGGGCGGGGTTGGATTGAGGGGCGCGCGCGGGAGGCGCGGCCCTCATGGGAGGTTGGGGTTTCGGAGATTTGGGTTTAGGGGGCTGGGGAGATGGAGCCGTCTTGGGCTTGGAAACCCACGGCATGGTGAGGAGGGAGGGAATCTCCTGTGAGGCGGGGGGTGCCGGCTGCGGGCTGCGAGCCCATGGCGGCGAAATCAGGGGAGGAATGGCGGTTGGTGTCGCCTTGGAGGGTAGGGGCGGGAAGTCCGCGGTCTTCACGGTTTGACGCCGTGCGGCCGGGGATTTAGGGGGGGCGTTGCGCTGCGCATTAATGCGAACAGCGCGTGGGGTTTTAGGGGCCTTGGGACACCCGCGGTAATTCGCAGGGTGCCCAGTTTCGCCGCAAAGCACGCAGCTCGGAGGCTCCGTGCATTGCGTATGGTCTTTTGGACGGGGACAGTTGGGGGTGCCGTGGTCCCCTAGGCACTTAACGCACCTGGGGGTGGCATAGCAGTTGCGGGCGGAGTGCCCGTAGAGCTGGCAGCGGTGGCACTGCCCAAGGGATCCACGTTTATGTGGGGTTTCGACGGTTATGCCATTGAGTTGACACACCGTCTGGAGGTTAAAGATTGCCTTACCGGCATCGGTCCTGACCGTAACAAGCCCATTACGACGCTTCACTACTTTCATAGTATACATATACAAGTTTACATGTATACAATCCACCGCTATCTTGCTGCGCAGCGACACATTTATTCCGCTGACGTCACATCGGAAAGAGACGGATGGTGCTATTCGTAAAGTCGTGCATAAAGGACAAACTATTTGTTTCTTTATTTTTTATGGCACAAAATTGAATGGTATAAAAGGCGGACTTAATGCCAAAAAGGCATTCTCTACCAGTCAACCATAAGGCTGAGCTGAAACGTACAGTAGGCGGTGCGACAAAACAAAATAACATTTAGGTGGGTAATTAAGATTTTCAATTCAATTCAATTTTAAATGGGGGGGGGGGGCATAATAATAAAATTTATAATAGATAAATGATTTATAATGTAGATACCATTATAAACTAAAATCTCTCAGAGCAGTAAACCAAACTGACCACGTGTCAGATTTTAATGGTTGTTCTCATGTAGGTCAAATGAAAAACAAAAGACAACGGGTTGTATTTTTATGAATTTCACGGACGGCAGCCGGGAAATCAGAAATCGAAAGCGCGGTTTTTTTTGTTGTTTCTAAGAAGAGATAATAATTCAAGAAGATTGTCAACCTTCACTGTTAGGAGGAAGAGATACCTCCAGATGAAGTATTCCCAGTATTTTTCTTTAAAAAACATTTGAAAAAATACAGATATAAGTTTGTGATGTGCCGTGTTGCTTTTTCACGTAAAAACTATGGAATGGATTTTAATGTAACTTACAATAATATAGCTTATACATCTGAATAGGACATAGGCTACAATACATAAAAAAATATAGTAGGCTGCTAGTGTAAAATATTTTCAGACACACAACAAAACGACGTCCTGGGTCCAGGCTGAATATCGAACATTTAACCTTTGGCAATAGTCTCTTCCTCGGAATCAGAAAGAACACCCTGTATAAGCTAATTATTTTACTTAACGTCGTCTCAGGTGGTTCGGACACGTTACAAGCGTGCCAACCTGGCAGACAATAACTTGGCAGGCCGAGCGGACTTGGCACCGGAAGCGATGGCCGCAACATAAACTGCACCACAACTACGTACAACGTTTAGATGTAGTTTACATGCACTGGCATGCAATAATGAACTCAATTTATTGCACAATATGTTGCACACTTGTAAGACTTACGATGTCCTGTTCTTCATTATTAGTTAAGTTTTATTCAGTCTGCCCAAGTTGAAAGTTTTGGTAAAAAAAAACGTCATGAGATCTACTATTTGATTCTTTAGCACGCTGGAAGACGTTCGTTGTTTGGGTATCTGTTATGAAGAAAATGTTTATCTACGGCGACGTCGCCTAAAAAAACCTATGTCGTGTTAAGATAAGTTAGTGTATATTTTAAATTTTCCAATTTTCGTTTTCCGCATGCCACTGAATGATTTGTAGCTTTAGTGTATCTTTTAACAAATTAAATTAAGCAGTATTGTGTAACGAATAACCTTATTATCAAGACTATAAGGTATTACATGCATTTAGCATGACATATCTACTCATGGGTGGAATTATCTTCATAATAGATACTTAGCAAGTTGTTTCTATTGAAAACTAAAAACCTGTTTCGAAAGGTACTTTTTGTCATCAGTGTTGATAATTACAATGTCATTACAGCTTGTTTGTTACCTTATGGCTAGCCGCAAAGCGATCAGAAGTTTCATCAAAAGTGTTAACAAGAAAAATTTTGTATACAAGTAGACCACTTTTCAGGCTTGTTAAAGTTTCACAAAGCCTGTTACAACGACTGTTGTGACCACAATCATAACTCCTATTTACATTATTTCTCTTGCGATATCATAAACACGCTCAATTTCGCTTACGCCAAATTCTTATAGGTAACTCAAGTTCGAACAGCAAGCGTTATTGTCAGTTTTGAGACGTCTACCTTAAACATCAGCTGAACCGCCAGGTTCATCGATCGCTCGCAAAGCCAGGTGTTATTGCATGCCAACCGACAGGACGCGACTTGGCAGAGCTCCTTGGCAGTGGTAGCTATGGCCGCGCCGTAAAACCGCGCGTTTCGTTTTTCATCGCTCGTTCCGTTCCTTACGTAACGTGTACGAGATCCGTTCCGATCCGGATTCGGATATTTTTATGGACGTGATACAGGGAAATCAGGGTAATTGCTGTTCTCGTCGGTTTTAACTTTCCATATTTCATGTTCAGTGGCTGAATATTTTGTGCGCAACGACGAATAGATTGATAAAAAAGCTATGTTACGAGTTGCGACTCAGTTGTGTAGCTACGAGTATTACGCAATCTAACCACTGTTACTGCTTGATTCTTAAATAGTTGCAAAAAATCAAAATCCTGAGCAGATAAACACAACTAATACTATGACAGGCAAAAGTCGGAAAGTAAACGAAAAATTTCGACGTCTTTACCAGATTAAAATAGGTTTTATCGCATAACTTTTCGAAATGGGTACCATCGAGGTATTTTGAAATCCCGAGAACACAGCAGATTTAATATACATAAATGGAGTGGTACTCCATAATTAACAAAAATTATATTAAATATGAGATGATTTCATTTTGAAAAATGACTTCCTCTAAAGAATACTCACCCGCCGCCAGCCACCAAGATCATCTGCATGTTGCGAGAGGGTGTTACACCGCTTTCTGATGAAGACACTCATCGCAGGAGACAGCCGTCACACCGCACCATTGCACTGACTCACTCTTTCACATCCTTGTTTGACTCCAGAACACTTTTGTCAAACCATTGTCCTGTGGGCACTTCACTTTCACTACTAGTTATTGCGAAGAGGTTTGCCATTGAAATTTCTGTGCGCTTACGTTTAGTCAAACTTTGACTGAATAAGTCTGAGTTTGCGGGTATTATTCAATTTGTTATGCCCTCATTGTTACAAACTAGACTAGTAACTATCGTTACAAGGCGGTTGTGTATCGACTTTTTGTTTATTTGCAAGTTTTTTTTTTCAAAATTATGTTTTAGATATTTAATGGTGCACAAAAGTGTAATTGATGAAGAGAAATAGATCATGCTAGACATTGTTTTGTGTTACACAGATATCTCACAGAAAAATGCATGATGATGATTCCACTTTTACCTTTTTATTCAGTAACTAGCTGACCCGGCGAACTTTGTTCCGCCTTAATGGCAATAAACAAGCAGTTTTTTTATTTGAAAAAATACAAAAGAAATTAAATACCTAACATTAATCATTCATTATTATTTCTGTATATTATTACATAGGTTGCTCTACATTTAAGTACCTTGTGATTCACGACATTTTTTGTTTTATTATCAGGCGCAAAAACAAACAACGCAGATGGTCTTCGGACCCGTGAACATAAAAAAAACGGCATAAAAACTATCCTATGTCCTTTTCTTGGCTCTAAACTCCAGGTTCAGCCGTTCTTGAGTTATGAGTGGAGTAACTAACACGACTTTCTTTTATTTATATAGATGTATGTTCAAACACACTTGAGTAGGTAATATTTGATGTTGGTAACTATTTAAAGTATTTTTACATGTATAATGACTGTAATCTTGAAAAAGCAGGGTATCGATAAGTAATGATGGGTAAATGGCAATGTTTTTGCTTCGAGATAGAGCCAGAACAGGAAAAAAGACATCCGTAAAAAACTGTTAAGCTCGACGGCCAAGTAAGTGGATGTGGTATTGGGCGGGCGGGACGCATAGCGCGAGGAGCTGATGGCCGTTGGAGCCGGTTCAAGCAAGGTGGCAAAGTGGACCGGGTAACGGTTGCAGGAGTTCACCGTGAAATTTTTTGAAAAGGCCTGTGCGATATTGCGATGCCTTCGCAATATGTAACTTCATACAAATATTAGTTCAGTTTATAAACCAATAGATGGCGTTGCCGCATTGCCAGTGAGTTGAATCGCGCTTACAACATGTTTTCAAATTTACGTAATACTATTTTAGAACATGAGCATTTTGATTAACTTTTCATTTTTTTTTCCAATCTTTGTTTTTTGTAAATACCCCATGTGTACCCCCCCATATACAAAAAACAAAGAATTGGTTCGAACGACTCTATGTTTTGATGATCACTCTGAAATCCGCCGTACCGTTGGTGAACAATGCCCAACGTACGATGAATTACCTACATAATCGAATGTTTTCTCATTCTCCTAATAACACTTGATAAAAGTGTCACACTAGTTTAAAATGCTCAATCCGCTGTGAACTTAATTTAAACTTATCTTTTGTCATTCACCTCCAGTTAATATTAAATCGAGGCCCAGGTATTTCGTAGACTAATTCCATTAAATACCTATCAAGTTGAATCCGGCCTCTCTTTTATTGTGTTAACTTTAAAACAGCAACGGATGCTTTGTATCACTATTAGTGATATGGGTGACCCGAATATCACTATGAAGTGATATCTTTACTAATAATATAAATCCGAAGAGCTTGTTTGGTTGTTTGAACGTGCTAATCTCGGGTCCTACGGGGTCGACTTAAAAAAACTATAGTCCGTTTCTTGAGGAAGGCTTAAAGCTGTATTACATTACTCTTTAGGGTGGAGGGGGGTCAATAACTAGCCCACTGTAAATCATTTTTGTTAGTTACTAATAGTCCAGTCATTTAAGCTTAAATTAGGTAAGAATCTCGGAATTCGAGATACCCAGCTGTAAGTTTGTAAATACTTGTATATTGACACCCTAAACGTTGTCTCAAAACCTACATATGGTAGGGTGTACGCAACTATATTAATTTCAAGGTCAAATGTCACAAAAATCGTTTTTTTGTAAATATCTCATTTCCTTTGGGTTTTTTGCTATTTGTATGTATTATCAATATTGTAGAATACAAAATTCTCTACAAATTTTGTTTTAAAATTTTTTCATACGATGAACCGTTTTCGAGATAGAGGGCGAAGAGCGCGCGGTCACAGCATCACTTCAGGTCAACCGGTGCCTCCGGTCAAAAACTTAAAAAGTGAAAAAAATGTGAAAAGTCTCGATCATCTTCGTTATCTGCATTACGTCAAGTCTACAGAACTTAATAAAGCTGTGCAGCTTTCAAATATTCCAGCAACAAGTGCAGCTGCTCATCAACATTGTAAAAACAACAACGTTGTCGAAAATCGTTTCGCATTGCCCAACCCCATACCTGGGGTTCCAAATCATGCCCTAACCAAGTTTGAACTTGATAATATACACGTTGTTGTTTTTACAATGTTGATGAGCAGCTGCACTTGTTGGTGGAATATTTGAAAGCTGCACAGCTTTATTAAGTTCTGTAGACTTGACGTAATGCAGATAACCAAGATGATCGAGACTGTTCACATTTTTTCACTTTTTAAGTTTTTGACCGGAGGCCCCGTTGACCTGAAGTGATACTGTGACCGCGCGCTCTCCGCCCTCTATCTCGAAAACGGTTCATCGTATGAAATTTTTTTTAAAACAAAATTTGTAGAGAAATTTGTATTCTACAATATTGATTATCCATACAAATAGCAAAAAACCCAAAGGAAATGAGATATTTACAAAAAATCGATTTTTGTGACATTTGACCTTGAAATTAATATAGTTGCGTACACCCTACCATATGTAGGTTTTGAGACAACGTTTAGGGTGTCAATATGCAAGTATTTACAGACTTACAGCTGGGTATCTCGAATTTCGAGGTGAACTTACTATAATGACTGGACTATAAGTCAAAAAGTGACGTCCGAATTGGGTATTTATTCATGACCATAAGTAAACCTTGCTTCCTTTCAACAAGCATTAGTTTTTTAAACAACAGAAGATTAGATCCTCTCAAGGTGGGGTTTTTTTTTTAAAAAATAATCTCCTTGAACCAATAATTATTCCTAGTGCGCGGCCTGTCGGACAAATAATGAAGAAATATAATATAACTGAGAAAAAATAATTGTAAAGCTGTTTCAACGTAACGTTACGTAATATTTAAGTCGGAAAACTCTTAAAATATATTGGTTATTGCGAAAGAACAGATGAAAAATCCTGGTTAAGACAAAATAAAACAACTTTAAAAATAAAAGCATCCATGCATACGCACTATAAAGGGATGAAGTATAAATAATTATACGATCGTCGATGATTAGAATGTTAAACTGAAGTTTTAACAAGACAGTTTTTCAATATCTTGAAGTTTTTTAAATGTAGGTTGGTCTTACAAATCTAAGATTAAAAAGGCGTCTTTTCCTTTCCTCTTAATTACTAAACCCAACTTGGCTCTCAATCTCGTTGATAGCTAATATATTTCTCCTGTAAAGTAATATCGCACCGGACATTTCTACAGTTTCTTATAGTACAGAAGCCGGCCGTAAGTTGTTTTCATTTTTGTGTAATTCTTAGGACTTCACGAGCAGGTCCAAGTCAGGTTAAGGAGTTGGTCCCGGTTGACTTCGCTAGATGTAAGTCGTTAAGCTTAGTCCGAGGCCTAAAGGCGGCTTGATAACATCTGGCATTAAAGTTCCCCACCAGCCTTACACCCCCCAACAATCCGCACTGAGACCGCGTGTTGGAGTACGGCTCGCTCCATCTCATAGTTGAGGTGAGGCCTGTGCTCAGCAGTGGCACGTATGTAGGACGTTAATGTTTATGTTAGGACTCTACTTGTTAGGTGATTCAAAGTAATTTTCATGTACACAGCTGTATAAAAGTAACACTATACTTAAATTCAATCAAACATAGATAGGATGTCTATCTATGTTGCAGGCACTGCATGAACACTAATGTTCGTCAAATGAATGTTTTCTTCGAGTGACGTTCCAGTGTCACCAAGTGAGTCGAGCAGCTGCGTCTTAATTATTTCATATTTTGGAATTAACTAGTTTCCAATGAACGGTAAGAATGAACTAACCACAATAAAAGTTATACTATCAGAAATTTGAATTGGTTTTTCACCCCTATTCATCTTCATTTTCGCAGTCCGCAGCAAATAAGGTAAAGAAACTTGCAGTCGGCTACTATCAAATCTAGTAGCCCTTGCAATCTAAATTCTCACCTAGGTGTAGATTTTATATAAAATTGCAATATATTTAGCCTACGAGCACTAAATAATGTTGGAAATTAATTTTCTCGGCGAACTGAACATTTCAAAGGCCTCTTTTAAGACTGTTGTCTCCTAGTAATAGTATCTTCTTCTGTGACCACAAGATTGTACAAAATTAAACTAAGTACCCTTTAACGGACATAAGAACTAGTAATTTTTCATTGGTTTCACACCTTATCCCATGATCGTAAGGTTCGTATTATGGTGGTAACTATTCTCCCTCTGACCTCAAGCGGGCTCTGTACTTGCGTCTAAATTAGTTTCTGGTATACATACGTTCACGACCATGACGGGTTAGTAAGAGGACGTAACAGAACATTCAGAAGCTGTGGGCTTCTGAATGTTCTGTTACGTCCTCTTACTCGCCGAGGTAATTTGAACCCAACGTGGTAAGGCCCGAGAGTACCGCCGTTATCCGTTTTTGTCCACGGGGTACGACGTAGTTAATTTGACCGTGTTATAACGTGTGAAAAAGATAGTTATGATTATTTACTAGAGCGTAAAAGAGACAGATACATGTGTACCTACACGCACACAGTGTGGTCTCAATCTGTCAACATTTAGTGCGGTCCGTTTTGAGTCAAAAGTGATAATACGCACTCACGTCGCTCAGGCTCATACAATTTATCAATTCGGGACGCTTGTGAGCTCGCTATTATCACTTTTGACTCAAAACTGACCGCGCCCATTGTCAATGCTTTGCTCAGGTGCAGTAAAAGTTTAGATTTCGGGTGCCACTTTTTTAGCACAAGTAACCTTCCTCTTTTCTAGTATAATATTGAGTACAACTAAATATGAAAAGCAGCAATGACATGAACGTGGAATAAAATGTCAGAGTTGGCATCAGAAGTCAGACAACGTCAACCATTCGGCCAGTCTAGCTCGACCACCTCCGCTACTTTAGCGTAAGTAACCTGCACGATCCACCGGGGATAAAAAGGGTAGATGGTCGTATTTCTTTTATTTTACGCGTCGTGTCCCGGCCATGGTTGCCGTAAAGAAAGTTTTTAGGATCAATGCTAGTTGTGGATTCGGATGAGTACTAAACAACCTATTGGTCTTGCAAATGTCATTCGCGGTTGCATAAGAGCGGTGATTGCAACAGGAGCGTAAGCGGGTTATTGAAGTTATTTAATAAGCTGAAATTGTTTTTTTTTGCTGTTATAAGTAGTATATGAGTGAGTTGCTAGAGCACTTTTTAGGACCAATAGGCTTTCCTTAAGCGTAATTAGCTGTTGGGGTTTATTTTCTTTTCACTTTTATTTTCACAAACTTTTAAATACGTTGGGAATATGGGTACTACAATGTGGTAGTAGGTATCGAAGATTTGACTTCTGAGCACAGGCCACCTCAACTATGAGGTGGCGCGAGGCATATCTCTCGTAAATATCGTGATAAATATTATGATATTTACTGATGTCATTGTATCTTAGGCTGGATCAGAGCACACCCTACAGCATCAAAAATCCAGCGATAAATATTGTGATCCGTCGGAATATATTGACAAATCACAATATGGATCTTGCGTGTAGCGTTCACTTAAGGTTAGTGAGCAAACTTAATGGCCGTGAGCTAGCGAGCTACATCTAGCGACCAAGAGCTGCTTAAAGTGTCTTCCGAAACACGGAGATGCCCGAATAATAACTAACTTTTAGGTCGGGGTGGTACCCTTTCCCACTTGTGTGCGTGTGTTGCTTTACAACAAGAATCGTTGTCGATTCAATATCATAACTGCGCTGCAGGCATCTCCCGTGTTTATTGTTTTTTACTAAATAAAATTGATGAGGTTTACCAGAATCGTAGTACCTACTTACCCCCGAATTCACACAGACAATCAACGCGCTCACGGTCATGCTGTCCCTTTCAGTTCTATTGCATCGCATAGTTAGTAAAAATACGAGTAATATTGTAAGAGGCTACTATTGTTTTTTTTTTTTAAATCAAATTGACTTTTTTAGAATAAACGGCCTATATGCGTCACAGGCCTCACATCAACTATGAGGTGGAACGAGCCATACTCACACGCGTGGGCTCTGTGCGGATTGTTTGAGTTGAGGGGTGTAAGGTTAGTGAGCAAACTTAATGTCAGATGTTATCAAGCCGACCTAAGGCCTCTGACTAGGCTTAACAACTGACATCTAGCGAAGACAACCGTGACCAACTACTTAACGTGCTTTCCGACGCACGGAGATGCCGGAAATACACTTCACTAAATTTCGGCCTTGATGGTCACCCATCCTATTTTCGACCCGGCGTGTGTTGCTTTACAACTGCACCACGTGCCCTTTGTCCGCTTATGGATTTAAAAGTCGCTGTAGCTTAATACTTAATGTTTATTTTAACTTCATGACACGTCATGTTCCGACCTAGTTGTCGTATTCTACTGGGGATCGTGAGCTTGTTCACGGAAAAAGCACACGAGGAGGGGGGGGGGGGGGGGTCAGTGCACACACTAATGAATTGCGAGCCACGTGAAATTATTTCGCCTTTATTAGACTCATAACTTTTTAAAAAATTATGTGGACTTTGTATGTTAACATTGATAGTCTTATTTTCCTCTAGCGGACTTAAGTTGAAAAACAATTAGTGATATTTCTTTATAGATTGTAGCCTATGTGCGATTCAGATGTATAAGCTCCATTATTGTAAAGTTTCCTTAAAATCAATCAAGTAGTTTTTACGTGAAAGAGCACATCCACACATACAAACTTTCGCCTTTATAATAGGTATTAGTAGGATTCCGAAACCATCATTTGACATCTAATGGTGGTCACTTGTGGTATTAATTTATTTTTCACTTACTATGGTTTCATTAGGTGCCCGTGGCGCAGTTGTAAAGCAACACACGCCGGGTCGGAGATGGGATGGGTGACCATCCCGACCGAAATTTAACAATGTGTATTTCGAGCATCTCCGTGCTTCGGAAAGCACGTTAAGCAGTTGGTCCCGGTTGACATTGCAAGATGTTAGTCGTTAAGCCTAGTCAGAGGCCTTAGGGCGGCTTGATAACATCTGACATTATTATTGCTCACTAACCTTACACCCCTCCAACCATCCGCACTGAGCCCGCGTGTTGGAGTATGGCTCTTTCCACCTCATAGTTGAGGTGAGGCCTGTGCCCAGCAGTGGGACGTATATAGGCCGTTTATGTTATGTTATGGTTTCATGTTAATATAAGTTGACATATAACGTACGAGTATGTTACACTTATTACATACTTTTATACAGGGTGTCCCAGTAAACCTGTACCAGCGGAAGTCTGTGTTTAGGGGACACTAATACCCATCGATTGGACCCCCATGTATGTTCAGCGAAATGTTATAGTTTAGGAGATATGATTTTTTTTAGTTTATTTTTCTTTTTTCTTTTATTTTAGATGTTTTCGGTTGTAACTTTTTCTGAGTGGTGTTTTCTTGTTTTTTTTTCTTGTCAGTATTGTGGTTGGGATATGTGCTATCCTAAAAAAATACAAAACACCTACATTCTAACTGAAAACAGCTCGAATTTTATATCAAAAGACGAAATTTAGTGTTAGAGATATTTTTGCACATGATTTCAATTTAAAAAAAATACTTTAGCCATACTGAATGACTTCTTAGTAATCTTAAAAACTTAATGGGTTCCTTAAGTTTAAAATAGCTACAAAAAAAATACTACTTTATAGGGCATTTTTACGCGAAAATAGAGTTTAAACTTGTCATAGCCAGCAACAGGGGAAGGAGAACAACCATTTCGTACCCAAAAATGAAAGTGCCGACCAGACAAAAATACTGGCATCCTATTGGAAATGACGCCCTGAAAGTTTCTTTTTAGCACAAGAACCTTATACAATTAACCCTTAGACTGCTACTTGAGTTTGAAATTAAAAAAATATTATTATTTCCTAGGATTAATGGATGAATGGATTTCAGCTTGTGAGGTGTCGTTAGATTCGTATTTACTGTGAGAATCCCTCCAGCTAAAATTCGCTTAGTCGTTCAGGCTGCAGAGCGTGAAAACATTAAATTTAGCGCCGAAAATCCGCCATTTTGTTTTTTTTTATTTTGATATACCCAATGTCATTCTCACAGTAAAGACAAATCTAACGACACCTCACAAGCTAAAATCCATTCATCCATTAATCCTAGGAAATATTTTTTTTTTAAATTTCAAACTTAAATAGCAGTCTAAGGGTTAATTGTAGACGGTTCTTGTGCTAAAAAGAAACTTTTAGGGCGTCATTTCCAATAGGATGCCAGTATTTTTGTCTGGTCGGCACTTTCATTTTTGGGTACGAAATGGTTGTTCTCCTTCCCCTGTTGCTGGCTATGACAAGTTTAAACTCTATTTTCGCGTAAAAATGCCCTATAAAGTAGTATTTTTTTTGTAGCTATTTTAAAGTTAAGGAACCCATAAAGTTTTTAAGATTACTAAGAAGTCATTCAGTATGGCTAAAGTTTTTTTTTTTTAATTGAAATCATGTGCAAAAATATCTCTAACACTAAATTTGGTCTTTTGATATAAAATTCGAGCTGTTTTCAGTTAGAATGTAGGTGTTTTGTATTTTTTTAGGATAGCACATATCCCAACCACAATACTGACAAGAAAAAAAAACAAGGAAACACCACTCAGAAAAAGTTACAACCAAAAACATCTAAAATAAAAGAAAAAAGAAAAATAAACTAAAAAAAATTATATCTCCTAAACTATAACATTTCGCTGAACATACATGGGGGTCCAATCGATGGGCATTAGTGTCCCCTAAACACAGACTTCCGCTGGTACAGGTTTACTGGGACACCCTGTATACAGCCTTAAATATACGGAATATGACACAATTTGCTTAATTCATACCTAACCGAGAAGGAAGCCAAGATTCCATCGGGTATTTAGGCAAGAGTCCAGAATTACACATTTTTCATCTATCAAATAAAATATACCAGAAGCCGCCATTGTGAATACAAAAGAGTGCTTCCGCTGACGTCATCGTACTCTAAGAGTATAGAATAACATTAATAATAAAGCAGCTTATCTTCAAACAAATATTCATAGAGATCCGAAAACTATGACCCAGGGTGATTCCATGAATGTTAAAGGCAGATACACCTTCAATTGTACCACCTTGTATTGATTGAATCACACTGGCTCATAGGGTAAATATAACAGAAAAATCTTTCATTTCCATTAACAGACCGGCAAAATCGTGCAGGTCTATTAATGGTCTCGGTAGCACAATGGTTAGTGAGTCGCTTGGTTTGCGAAAGACGCGGGTTCGATTCCCGCCTGAAGCCAAGACCGAATGTACGGATACTGCACGGAAACTACTAAAAATATTAATAAAGTTTCATAGGTTGTAAGATTATTTAAAACGTCGATTTACGTCCCGCTATTCAAAATTATGTTTTTGTAGTTACTCATAACTGAGTAATGTGGAACTTCAAAGTTCCACACACACAATTCAAAGTTATAGTTTTTGTACTAAGTATACAATTATGTGTAACAATACTTAAAGATAATGTTTATTAAATAGTTGTAGATAATAATATCTACGTATTAAAATACGTCCATTTTCATATCCTAACAGCCTTTTACAATGTATTCCCCTTCCCTTGGTAAGTATTCAGTAGAATGAATTGGCGAGAAGGAAAAAGAAGAAACAGATTTGAAATTAAATTGGTGAAAAATTCAAATTGGAAACGTTTCATTAGCGATGTGGTTAGAGACTTTTCAGGACTAATGATTTCATAGCAATCCTTTGAATTGTTTTCCCTAAATCAAGCTGTTAGAAGGATTCGAAGCCGAGTGATGTCGGGATCAAATTTGGCTGAAGCAGTTAGGTAATGAGTGCTCAATAAACTCTCAAATGGGGGGGTTGTATAACCCCTTACTACAGACAAGGCCACAGCCTTCATACGTCCCACAGCTGGGTACAGTCCTCAACTCAAAAATGACGGAGTCTCCATCACGCGGGCTCAGTGCGGCTGTTGATGCTGTTGTTGGCGTAAGGCGTGATTGACCTGGTTAACAGATGTTATCAAGCCGAACCTAAAGCCTCCAACTGGGCTTGACGACTGAGTCAAGACGTAGTCGTTAACGTCACGCCTCTTTCCCAACGGGTTAGGCAAATACCACTTCTTTCTACTTGCTGCGGTCCTGAAACACACAATGCGCCTCCTCTACTTTCATGAGTCCTTTCGTATGAAACCGACGAGGATGTATATCCTCGTCGGTTAAAGATACTCCTGACCTGACCCTTCCTGAGAACATCTTGAACTTGTCCAAGAAACTTCAATCCAACCGAATGAATGTCCGTCGCATGAATTTAATCTCGTATTGTTATGTTGACAACATTATAATGTGGATTGAGTACGTGAGACGTGACACAGGAGTTCCACACGGACATAACTGACTTTAGTGACCGATTGATGTATGTGAACGTGCCTAAGTGCGTGAGTATAGTACGTGACGAGCAGCAGGGTCACGTCGACAGAAGGTGCTTCCGAGGATCGACACCAACTATCTCCAAAGCCTCCAAGTATCGACGATATCCCCTTCCTCAACAAATTATAGTTTTTAGCACTTGTAATTTTATTCATTCAACTCCAGAGTATTTTAATTATTTTAAGGTCAACCTTTTTATTCTGCGATCAACTACCTTTAACTGCATGTTTTCTTTGGAAAATAATTATGACCATTGCCTCTGAGTGGCCTCACATTTCTATTTAGTCGAATCGTTTTATTGAATTTGAAAGGAAAGCACTGAGCTACAACTCAGAAATGTAATTTCGCCCAGCTGTATTATGTAGTGCGCAACACTACAAGCCGTAACCACATCGCTGTGGTTAGAATCCAATGCTTGCACTAGCGTTGCGTTGCGCTAGTCGGCGTAGTCAAATTAGCTGGCCCGATAGGCAGACGACATTCTGTGAAATACAGTACAATGAAAACAATATTTGACAACCACCGAGGTAAAAGAAAGACGGACGTCACCTCGTCTAATCATGAGTGAAGCATAATTATTATCAGCTGCCAGTCCAGTGTGTGCGTGACTAGCACGTGTCATTGGCGCTGTCACACGGAGTAAAATGGCGCAGTTTGTAGCACCTAGTGTGTTTGTGTGAGTGTAGCAGGTTGTGTACAACAAACAAAATTGAAGCACCTTGCGTGCTTCACATTTTTTTTTAGTGTGATGTTCCGTCCGGTTTTCTTTTACGTCCGTGTTGCCAACCACAAATTCATCGATCCTGTTCGATTCTTTTTTTAAGACTGGCGGGGTATATAAAGTACCGTGCCTCAATCGTGGAAAACTTTGAGAGTATTTGAGTTGAATGAGAAAGAAGCATTTAGTTGTAAATTGAAGTATACTTATTTTACGTTGATAATAACTTAAGTTAATAACGTTATTTATGTTTAATAAAATATTTCTTATCTTGTAACAAATTCCCTTGGTGTTAGATAGAAACTTCATGAAACAATGTGATTCATGGTATTATGTTTCTTAAATCATCAAAAAGTATAATTTTTAGGGTTCAGTGTTTGGGAGGCAAAGCCATAATAAGACCTAGGTTACTAATACTAACTAATAATAGTCTTATCAATGGAATATTTAAAATACTATTTATGTTACTTGACTGGCTGTCGATGGTGGATTGTTAAGTGACAACACTACTAACTTATACCACGTCATAATTGCATCAAACGCTGAAATTCCAATATCTGGACATAGTTCTCGTATTTGAAATGACATCGGAGCTGAAATTCGTCATAAGCATGCCCAAATTCCATAAATCATTTAATTATACAACGAACTATAATCAGAGAGTTGGAATACTCATCCGATGTGTTTGACACAAACAAATGCCAATCGTCAATATTCATTAATAATAAAGCTTTTGGGATTATATGTTTTTGGATGAAAGGGAGTTTTACGTGAAAGTTTGGTGGAATGAGTAGGTATTTTATATTTGAGATGAAAACTATTTGTCATCTTTTTTTCCAATGTATGCAAACCTGACTGACTCCTATTGCAAAGTTGTTATGTCCGTTAGCAAATGAAACAACCGACGTGCGTGGTAGTTGATTTATTACTGACTGATATTCTAGTACCTTCATACATCTCATTCCTCCAGCGTTACTTAGAACACCTGGAGACAAATAGGAAACTTAATTAAAGGAATTGCTTATAATCTACGTTTTTTCGTGGTCTTTTCGACCGCAATTCAAGTGGCATGTTTCTTTCATTTTCACTACCATTTGCTTCGTTATCTAAGTTTGAATTTACTGGAACATTAGAAACAGGCCCCTCGAACACATTACATTCAGTGTCACTCGGACTGATACCATCATCAGCTTCGACAAACTCTTCCTCCTCATTATCATCATCGCCCTCTCCCGTACTTATTTGAGGATCAACGTCTAGTTCGACAGATTGTGTTTGTGCCGGAGACGCGGATGCGCCGGCGGAACTCTCACTTACAAACGGTTCATTTAGCTCAGGCGGTGACGTCACATCAGACTCTGGCGGAGTTGGTAATGGTGAGGAAGTTGAGCATGAAGATGGTTCCAAACATTTTGTTATATCGCTGTCGCATTGGTCGGTGTTGGCAATAATATTTCCCTTATATTTCATTATTTGGTCTAGATGCCGCCTATGCACTACATTATAATTTCGAAAATGAACATCAAACATTCTGTTGCCTGTTACTTTATTTATAATGCCAATTGATCAAACACACCTTCTAGCTATGTACCACTTTGCCCAAACAGTCTCACCTTGTCTGAAACATCGATGCTTTTTCAAATCATTCGTTAAAGAAGGAAGTTTGTTGTTATCTGGTGGTGCTAAAATTAAGTCCAATCTAGATCTCAGATTGCGGCCCAACATAAGTTTGGCCGAATTTATTCGGTGTCTGTCCAGTTGAGCAATGAACTGTATCTCTATAATCAAAAAGAAACCCCAACAATTTTTCTGAAATTTCATATTGAGGTGAGTTTACTTCATTTAAAATGCATTTTAGCATTTTTTACACGTCTTTACTGAATTCTCAGCTTGGCCATTGCTAGAAGGGTGATAAACAGGTGATGTCTTATACTTTATCCCATTACTAGAACAAAACGTTTGAAATTCTGCAGAACAAATTTTTGCATCATTATCAGACACTATTAAATGCGGTAACCCAAAATTAGAAAATAAGGTCTTAAGTTTCAAAATTAATGCCTTCGTGGAGGTGCCACCGTTCATGTTAATGCAATCTAACCATTTGCTAAACGAATCAATAACTATTTGATACACATTTCGGCCTATAGTCATGTAATCTATGTGAAGCCTATGCCACGGCGCACCTGCGCTGGGCCACGGTGCGGGGGTGTCGCGCGGGGGGTCGCTGCGCGCGGCCGAGCAGGCGGCGCACGCGCCGATCCACCGTTCAATATCGCTATCAATGCCAGGCCACCACATACGACTGCGAGCCGCACTTTTCGTCTTAACAATTCCAAAGTAGCCAGAATGGAGCTCATCTAACATTCTTTCGCGGAATATTGGTGGTATTACCACCCTGTGGCCACGAAACAAACAACCATCGATCTCTTCTAAGTCAGTCTTACATTGAAAGTACGGCAATATATTTTTACATGCTATCTTACGGGGCCAACCAACTTTCATATATCTCATAACTGTTTTTAATATTTGATTCCTATTAATCGCTTCCCTTATGTTTTCAAATGTGACTGGTTTAATATTAGTGTCTAAAAATTTTAAAAAAAGATAAACTAGTCCCTACTTTGTGTCAAAGGCAAGGGGGCACGCGAAAAATAATCAGCAATTAAATTACTTTCGCCGTTAACATATTGAACTTTATAGTTATAAGCTGACAGTATAAGAGCATGGCGTTGTAATCGAGAAGCTGTCGTTACTGATATGCCGTTTTTGTTACCAAAAATTGAAAGTAATGGACGGTGATCGGTTTTTAACAAAAAAGGATCCTGTTTACCATATAAATATTGGTGAAAATGCTTAACACCAAATATTATAGCCGTAGCTTCTTTTTGAATTTGGCTATAATTTTTCTCGCTAGCCAATAGGGACCTGGAAGCGAATGCAATGGGCCTTTCCGTGCCGTCGGGCAGACGATGCGCGAGCACGGCGCCGAGGCCGGCCGGGCCCGCGTCCACCGTCAGCACCAGCGGCGCGCCCGGCTCGAAGTGCGCCAGCATGCGCTCGGAAGCTAGTTCCCGCTTGACCTTGCCAAACGCGCTGGCCTGCCGCGCGCCCCACTCCCATTTTACTCCGCTGCGGAGTAATTCATGCAACGGTTCTAATAGTGAGGATGCATTCGGAATAAAATTGCGGTAATAATTTACAACGCCCAAAAACCTTTTTACATCTAATATATTTGTAGGTGCCGGGGATTTCAATATTGCTTCCACTTTGCTCGTGCTAGACTTAAGGCCATTCTTATTTATTAAATAACCTAAATACGTGACGCTGTCTTGAAAAAATGTGCACTTTTCTTTTTGTAGTCTGAGACCGGCGTCGTGTAATCGTTGCAGAACTTGACTTAAACGGAACAAGTGGGTTTTCCTATCAGGTCCCGTGCAACAGACGTCGTCCAACCAGCATGAAACCCCTTCTATGCCCGCCAGCAAGGTTTCCATTGCCCGCTGAAAAATTGCTGGTGCATTAGCTAGACCGTACACGAGCCTTGTATATTTAAAAAGTCCTTTAGGTGTATTGATGGTCGTAAGTTCCTGAGACGGTTCACTTAACTGAAACTGGTTATAGGCGTTACTCAAGTCTATTTTTGAGTAAGTCCGCCTCCTATTTTAGCAAAAACTTCTTCAATTCAAATTTAGCCCCTAAGGGGGCAAATGGGGCTTTGAAAGTTCACGTGACGACATCGAGACAAATTGTTTTAAAGTAAAGTAAAGTAAGTAAAGTAGTTTTGTTTCAAACAAAAAGGCCGCAATGCTAAATTTTAAATATTACTATGCCGTCATCAAAGCTCTTGTTCAAGCAGCTTTATGATAGCATCCAACCAAATCCAGGACTTGGAGCGTCAAAGCATTCGCGAAGCTCAGACGGTAGAAATCACTTTGTGTGTAAGCGCCTAAGAAAAGCAGTAATGTCACAAGACAATGCTTGCATAATTTGAACTTCGCTAATATGAAATATTCAGTGAGCCCTCAGCTGCAGCTGTTAATCTTTGATCTACTTACTTATCAATTTCCTAGCTGCCGCTCGCGACTTTGTCCGAAACTATCACGCAAAAACATATGCCCCTGACTTGACGGGTAAAGAAAAACAAAATTTAATTGACTCATCTGAACTGAGTGTCCTAAGAAGATTCTGAACATAAACTTTATAAGATCGGGTGCAATATAATGTTATTATAAACCTCCCTCTTTTATTATTAAAAAAACACATCAGAATCCGTTGCGCATTTTAAAGATTTAAGCGAACATAGGGGCAGAGAAACTGACTTTGTTTACTATATAGTGATGACCTATTGACCATCAGTGCAGTCAGCGCCAAAAGTGCCTGATCACTTTTAGTACTTTGTCATACTGGCTAATCTGACAGCTGCTTCAAAAGATCTGAAAACCAGGAAAAGACATTTGGTCATATTGGCATCAGGCAGGACTTGAACCCGCATCTTTCGCAAACCGGGCGACTGCACCACCAATTATGCTACCGAGACAGATGCGGGTTCAAGTCCTGCCTGATGCCAACATGACCAAATGTCTTTTTCTGGTTTTCAGATCTTTGGTAAGTAAAGATACCTACTGCATGGAAAATGCTAAAACAATAATAAAAACATAGCTGCTTCAAAGTTATATCTAAGATGAGCAGTAGCTAAACTATTGTGACACGGTTCAGTGCATAGGCGCTATTGTCGACTGTACCTAAGTTGATATCAAACACAGTGATACGTATTGTTGAAAACTTCCTCATATTTTTATGCAAAATACCGCCCAGCGCATGCAAGCCTCAAGTTAGGCGGATTAAAGTTCTCCGGATTTGGGCGGATGCAGGTCGCACCGGAAACTAGTTGCTATGAAAATTTATGGGCAGAAAGAAAGAACGCAGCACAAAGTATTCAGCAGTGGATGTAATTTGACCGACTATACATACTCAACTCGACTATGAGGTGGAACAAACCATACTCCAACACGCGGGTTCAGTGCGGATTGTTGGAGTGGTGTAAGGGTAGTGAGCAACCCTAACGTTAGATGACTATGATGTGCTGAAATAATGCACCAATACATAGCCCAATATGAATCAAATCTAAACAAAGCAAGTACTGAACATGATGTTAAATTGATATTGGATTATATTTAAAGAGGTTTTTGTATCAGAAATAATACTATGTCCCATCCTAAGTCTACATACGGTATACGAATAAAGTGGATGTTCTGTAAGTAGCAAAAACTGAGAGGGTGTGGCTTCAGTGTAAGCTGATATCCGAGAGTCTTTCTCAAGGTTTTCAGCATCTAAACAGTCAATATATAATCTCAATATTTCCTTCCATCGTTTTACATGGCGGTCATTAGAAAAGGCTAAGCCAGGAATAAAAATCAGAATCAAGTAGGCCAGCTGATACAATTCTTTCAGAGCTGTAGTCGTTATTATTAATATCATTAACTAATACAATTAAAGAGCAGGTTGAGCGCTGCACTGGCAGACTAACATTAAGTTATATTTTGTATGCCGCCATCGTTCAGTGACCATTTTCATCATGATAAAAGTTTAATGGGTGTGACATTATGACAGTAACTGCTGAGTTTCTTGCGGTTCTCTCTCTTCTTTCCTACACCGGTGCTTGAGTCATATTCTGTTCGTATAATATGTATTTATTTATTATTTCTATTTACGTTTTAGTTTTATTTATTTATTATTTCTATTCTATAATCGAACAAAACGTGAATAGTATTCAAGTCTATCATTATGTGTATTTTTGTTCGTTTTTGTTTTTGTCGATTTGAAAGCACTTGTGAAAAGTCTATTTAAGTTAAGATATTTTGAATTTTGGACTTTGAATTGAGATTTATCCAAAAATCCTGCGCTTAAACGCTGTAAGTGAGACCTCACCAGGTTCTGGCAGAGTGGCTTGTCGCCTCTCAGTCTGGCCGGTTCGGCGTCGCCACCATCTTGTTTTTGTGCGGTGTGTAGGTATAACCATTTACTGTTCGCTCTGGGCTACATGAGACTTGCATTTAACAATCCCGAGAAAGATTTTCGATAAAATCGCTGCTTCAAAATGTTGAATTACAGTCGTTTGACGATACAAACATAACTGATCCTTTGATATTATTCATTAGCAAGTTTAGTTCTGTAGTGCTGGTTTAACAAAGTATTCTGTCACTTACTCGAAAATGTTGACAGTAATAGGAATGAAAAAGACAAAACTTCACACTAAAAACTTCAGATAGAGATTTTATGACTTGGTTTTATCTAAAGTTACACATCCTTTAGGGGGAAAATATGATAAGAAAATTGTTCCGAATGGTCACCTGAACCCTATCAGAGCTTTTACTATGTCTGCGCGAGGTCTTAATGTCATTCTTTAAATTATGTACAGAATAATATTAACAGTTCACAAATTATAAGGGTATAAAAAAGTGCTCTGCCGGAGGATTGGCACGACTTACCCTTTAATTCACAAACGTCAATCAACGCTAAGCACGCTCACGCTCATGGTGTCCTGTAAAATGACAATAATTATAACTGAAAGGGACAGCTATACTTCTGAGAGATGCTCAACGTTGATTTGCGTTTGTACGGCGGTTACAATAGATACATAAAAAAACTTTTTTAACTTTCTAATTAAGATTATTAAGATGAGGAAAAATTGCTAATCAGTGATAGAGATACGCAAATCTTATATAACAAGGAAATATGATCAGTTATCGTTCCGGATTGAATTAAATTGGAGCCATGCCAAAATTTTACGAAAATACCAAACTTCCCTATAATGCGTAATGTTTTCACGAGTTTGTTATTGACTTAAAATTCTTCGTTGTTAGATGCGACATGAGATCAAAAGCACAGATAAACAGTGGGATTCCTTTTGAATTGTCATGTTGTTTCAACCACAGAATGGACATGCATATTTATTCTATAATGCACGTATAGTTTTATTTATATTCAGCGTAATACAGGGTGATTTTGCAAGTACATGCCAAACTTTTAAAATAAGCTTTTCGGTCAATACAAACCTACGTCATCGTATTATTCTGAAGGCTGTGTTTTTTTAATGAAAAAACGTTTTGAATTAAATTGCTTATTACTGTCCCGATAGACTTCGTTCTGTTATCAAACATTCAGTGTAACGTGGCAGGTAGAAACGGTTGCTAAGGAAAACTTAATTGTTGTTTTTCAATACATTCCTAGCATTTTCTCATGATTACTCACCTTTGAAACCTTCCCTGGACCTTCACAAATATTTCAAAATCAAAATTAACCAAACCGATACAGTCGTCCCCGAGTTTAAGCGAGACTAACAAACAGCAATCCGTTTTTATTTATAGAGATTTACAAGCACATGCATGACTTCTTCACTTGTAAATTTTGCGACATAAATCATCCTCTAAGCATCTTGCACTTCCGGATTTTATTTTGTTTTCTTATTTTTTACCTGAAGGTTATCTCGGTGAGATCACTATACTTCAATTGTACGTCCTTAATTTAAAGAAAGAAAGAAAGAGAATATTTTATTTGGTACATAATAAATGAAAAAACAATACAGGCAGAACATCAAAATAAAAAAAACATACAAAAGTTTGTTATTGTTATGTAACCAAAATGGTGACCACTCAGGACATGTTAGGCATAGATAGAGAGACACTCGTAATACGCACTAACGCTGATTTTCAGTGAAACAATAGTGTGTTATTATTTTATTCAAGCAATCGAATGTAGTCTCGAACAAATTTTTTGATGTTTTATAGAACTTTAGAGAATAAATATAAGCTTGAGGCGACATTATACAAGTGTTCACAAAAGATCTGAAAACCAGAAAAAGACATTTGGTCATGTTGGCATCAGGCAGGTCTCGAACCCACATCTTTCGCAAACCGGGCGACTGCACTAACCAACTATGCTACCGAGACCATAAACAGACCGGCCGAATCCTTCTGGTATATTTACCATATGAGCCAGGGTAATTTCATCATTGTTATAGATACAGATATATATAGTACGATTAATAATTGTAGTCAGCGAAATGACAACTTCAACAGTGACTGATACAAAAAAGGGTGACCCGCTACAATAGTGACGTTCGGCAATCACTAGACTTAGACATTTAGTCATGATTTATTTTATGAGGCATCAAAGCCTTTTTTAAATAATTGTAAATATTTAATAGTGTACAAAACGAATTAAATAATTACGATTTAAGAAATATGGGCCTACCCCCATATTAAAACTTCTCACTAAAAAATTATAACCATAGCTGGAAAAAAAATGTTCAAAGAGGTTCAGGGGAATTAACACTTGAAAGTCAGCAAAATACAAGTAATTATATACGTTTTTATTCGTTACGGTTGCTATTGATTCCGACTCCGATTCTGAATTCATCTCTTCATGATAGTCCATACTATTATTATTTGATTCAAAAATAAGTAAACCGGAATCTACAAAACCTTCATCACTGCCTATATATGAAATTATAAGGCGTCGTCCTTTGCCGGTTGGGCCCTTCAGGCATGTAGTCAAACCTTTAGAAAACACTTGTATGGAAGATTCTACTGTTGTATCCTCCCAAACTTTTCCAGTTGTATGACCTGTTAATAAACGAAATTCTTACCTGTAAATAATTCAATACAGAAACAAAACATTTTGAAACTGAAAATCTATTTACTAAATACAGTTTACCGAAATACCTCTATGTCTCAAAACGAAAGTCTGACCAGTGTGTGTTGCCAGTAATGACAGATGGAAGTGGGACGTGGTAATTCACTACGACTTTTTTGCCAGGCTGTAATGTCGACTAACTTTTAATTGTAAAAACTCGATTTACCACATCACTATTTATTTGGGACTGAAAACCTGCCACACTGAAAATGTCATTTCACTGACTACAATTAAAAATCCGAGTAATGGAAAATGCTAAAACAATAATAAAACAAAGTGTTCACAAGTTGACGTGTGAAGCTGCCGTCGTACAATACAACTCGAACGTTGCATGCTCTGCTGTGCTCTACTTTTCATTTCGAATCAGACCTACTTCAGATACGTTAACAACTTTTAATAGAATCCGTATTTCTGATTAAAGAGTTACAGACCGTTGAGTAAGAGTAGTGTTTTCGATCGATAGTCTACAAGGCAATACTATCGAATGAGTGCAATACTATCGAATGAGTGCAATACTATCGAATGAGTGCAATACTATCGAATGAGTGCAATACTATCGAATGAGTGCAATACTATCGAATGAGTGCAATACTATCGAATGAGTGCAATACTATCGAATGAGTGCAATACTATCGAATGAGTGCAATACTATCAAATGAGTGCAATACTATCGAATGAGTGCAATACTATCGCATGAGTGCAATACTATCGCATGAGTGCAATACTATCGCATGAGTACAATACTATCTATCGAATGAGTGCAATATTATCGATATTATTGTTGGACACGAAGAATAAACTATTGTTTCGGACTATCGATAGATTAACAATTTGCAACATCATTGTTTACAATTTTCACGCCCATCGATAGGGTAGGTACATGATTTTCGCCGAACGATTAGTAAATTCGTATTAGTTTTTAAGGTTCCGTTCCTGTATAAAGAAGACCCTACATCAATAAAAATCCTATAATTTTGTAGGGGGCCTTGCTCGCGTGCACTTTACCGGTTTATCAACATGAACTCAGTGATCCCCTTATCAGTATCTGTTTAATAATGTGTAAGAAAAGTTGAGCTCATATTTAGTCGTTTATGAAGAAATGAGTAATACTCGGGTTTTAGGTAGTAATTTCTATGAATAATCAAATGTGACTTCGATACGCTTTCCGCGAAATTACTGTAATTTCTACGTTTGCAACTAGGTCATTTGATTCTATGTCAGTGGATATAGCCAAAGATGTTTCGTGCAAGATAATGCTGATATCAATATATCTAGGATATTGGCCTTTTTGAGATTAGGGTCCCTCAAACAGCTTGAGAACAACGAGGCGCCGGATGCGGCTTTTTAAATCTTCGTTTGAGAGCATCAGCCTGCGAACATGGATATTTTATTGGTGTCATCCAAAAGGAAGATAACCTTTGCAGCCAATTATATTATAATAAAAAAAGGGGTAGATAGGTCATGTCAGTACTGATGCAAAGTCAAAAATTTGTCCACTGCGTACTTGGAATGTTGTCAACGTGTGAACAAGATAGTATGATTATTTACTAGAGCGTAAATGAGACAAATATGTGTCGTCCCAAACTGTCAACATTGTCAATGCTTTGCTCAGGTGCACCAAAGTTCTGATTTCAGGTGCCACTTTTTTAACACATAACCTATTTACCCCTTTTTTATAATAATAACATTGCTTACAGCTACATATTCAAAATGCTTCTGATACCAAAGCGTATTAATGTGGTTTATGAACCAACTTTAAGTAGAAGGCTGAAAAATGTAATCTGCCTTTACAATCCTCTTTTTTTCGGCAATGTTAGTTTAAGGTTGGCTTTATTCCATACATACCCTCACGACCGTCATGGTG
Organism: Udea ferrugalis; assembly: GCA_950022985.1. Taxonomy (NCBI): domain Eukaryota; kingdom Metazoa; phylum Arthropoda; class Insecta; order Lepidoptera; family Crambidae; genus Udea; species Udea ferrugalis. The sequence goes on from OX465515.1 coordinate 22,530,671, forward strand.
AACGGAACATTCAGAAAAATCGAACCTCGGCAAAATTTGGTGCCGAGGGAATTTGAACCTAACGTGGTAAGGAGCGAGAGTACCGCCGTTATCCGGGTTGCTTGCGTTCTATATTGGTGTTTCCATCACCGGAGAGTTAGCCGCAAATTGTACAATGAACACAGTAGGTGTGTTCCAGCCAGACTTCATCTCGGGACCCTCGAGTTCCGAGCCAGAGTGTTCTACCACTGGGCCACGACGCTCTCGTTTAGCGTATTCCTTATAACAAAAAAAAAACCTGTATTTTGGTATTTAACATAAGTTTAGACAAACTTTGGTTTATCATTTCGTGTGTCAGAAACCGTCGATCGTCTGCTCTGCTAGAGCTATAATTTTGTCATTGACAGCTCTTGTCATTGTCGTAGACAGTCAGACTTCGATGGCAGCTCAATTTGAATTACCCCGTATAATGTGTAATTTACGTAGCAAATACTCGTTCGTGCACCATTTTATTATTTTAATGGCTCAATCGAAGTTTTGCTGACAGGACGATGATTACGGCCGTAAGCTACTAAAAAATTTATTGGGGCCTCGACCAGTGGCCACCCGACCAATTTACAAAACGTAGGCAACGGAATAAAACATAGTAAACCAAATAAGTTCAATCATATACATTTTCAGTGAATAATTTTATATTAGTAAATACGTACGCTCATGATTTTATCCCAAGAGGGGCAGTCTGATACAGTGATTGCCACCGCCAAGGTAAACGGAACATTCAGAAGCCCACATTTCGAGGGACATTGAACCCGACGTAGTGAGAGTCGAGGTTGCCGCCGTTAGGCCCAGACTCCACCAGAGCTGAGCGGAGATGTGCGGCGTCGAGCTGTGTTTTCAACAACCAATGGAATTGCGTTATTCACAGATGGAGATGTGATTCTATTGGTTGTTGAAAACACAGCTCGACGCCGCACATCTCCGCTCAGCTCTGGTGGAGTCTGGGCCTTATTCGGGTTGCTAAGATTTTTTATCGGTGTTTTGCATCGACGAAGAGTTATTCGCAAATTGTTTAGCCAGATTCGATATCGGGACCACCGGGTTCCGAGCCAAGGTGTTTAACCACTGGGCCAGGACGCTCTTCATGAAGGAAGAAACCAGGCAACTATTGATTCAATCTCTAATAATGACGAGCTCAAAATGTATAAACAGTTTTCTCTAGAACATTTTTGACTGCTGAAAGAACTGTAAGCAAAAATATCAAAGTTACTTTTTGGTATCACACGTTGTAAGTTGAAAGCGAGTTTGTCGTCGACCAGATAGTTCGTTAGTTGTATTCATACAATGTACTTAAACTTTTGGTTGGAAAGCTTATTACATACATACGAGTTAAGTACCTAATTAGTGAACTGAAGCAAAGATATGAAAACAAATGTTTATTCATTATATTCCCGCTTTTCTCTTTAGGTTTCATTTTGATGCTGCACTGAAAAATTGTTTGTACAAAAACTGATGTTGTTTATTTTGCAGATCAAATCGAGGCTCGTTCATCATAGTTGGTTTAAATGTAGTTTCACGGCTGACTTATAATTAGTAGCGTAACGTTGATCAAAATATACAGGTAATTAAACCCAATCAGTATTTGATGTGAATAAATGCAGATGTTAAAATATTGTTGGCTGGCAATTTATAATATTAGTTTAAAATGACTGCCTGATAATATTCTGCTTTTTTCAGCAAACTCGGTAAATATAGACTGAATTGGATCAAATATTGATGACAGCTAGTAATGCTAAATTAAAAGGAAATCGTTCAAACATTGAAACATTCAGCAATACTATATCACTGAAACTAATACCTGAATGGAACAGACAAATAAAGAATTTTTAAAGGAACCCTAAAATACTGTTCCACTCTTTATTATTTAGCATAGTACTGTTGTTGAGATGTTGTGGAACCCGATATGATATAGTCGACGGTTTTCATATAAATCTTTAAAATTGGAATAAAACGGTTTCGGAGTTGGTGATGTGTCAGAAATATTTGGGCTGTGAACCAATTACACAATAACACGCTTATAATTTGAAAGCCAACGTACTTTTTTTGCCACAACCATGAGAATTTATTCATGTAAGCATTTATGACACGACGAGACAGAAAATCAAAAAATCTAAATGAACAAAATGACTCTACCACCGGTTCGGAGTTGCTTCTATCGAAAAGATTCCAACAAGAAACTCGATAGTTAATAAAGAAATAAAAATAGAATCAATGTAAAGGTATCATCGCTAGATGTCAGTCGTTAAGCCTAGTCATAGGCGCTCGGGCGGCTTGATAACATCAACATTAAGGTTGCTCACTAACCTTTCACCCCTCCAACAATCCGCACTGAGCCCGCGAGTTGGAGTATGGCTCGTCCCACCTCATAGTTGAGGTGAGGCCTGTGCCCAGCAATGGGACGTATACAGGCGGTTTATGTATGATAAAGGTATATTTAGCAATGCAGTTCTATGAAGAACAGTGCTGTACATACTTTTACAGCGTATGGAAGGCCATTATTTATCCTACCTGTCATCGTGTGTACACAAAGCTTGATAGTACGTTTTACATTGTAGTTTTTGTTACAAGACTTGCCAGTATTAATGTGCTATTCAAAAACAAAATAAGGGCTGATTTTCGCAATTTATCAGACCAATCAATGAGAAGTCGGCAGATTTAAAGATGTTAGTCAGAATGTCATCTCTTATTTCATTTATTTTTAAATTACTGAAAAGATAATGCTAAGAGACAGCTCTGTACCACACTCAATCTCCAACTAATAAAATACACTTTGACAGCTGCCTGTGTCATTGGAAATTATACTTCAATCAACTAGAAATACGATTCATATGATGTAAGTACAGCTGTAGCATAAAGTTCAATTTCGAATCATAATGGCAGCTGCCAAAGTGTATTTATTTTATTAGTTAATATGAGTTTATAGTACGTTCGCGTTAAGAATGCAGTATTTTTTAAGTTTATTCCATTACAAACATTAAAAATCAAGTACAAAACCGTTTCGTTTGAAATCATGCGTTCAGTTGGGCACTGTGAACTTGACTTTGAATTAGGAACGATTTGATTGGTTAAGGGGCGTGCTAGATCGAAGGACAAGACGTATGAAATCACTGCATTCTTAACGCGAACGGTTATAGTTTAAAATTCACTTGTACCATTGAAATATTATTGCGCAGTGAAAATTAATCGTTCCAAGTGGATGTCCAGCCATGAAATATTTTCCTGTGCCAAACGCAGTCGTGCAAAAAGCACAATTTATGTACGACATACTCTCTGTTTTTTTAACTGACAATTGGAACATAATTCTCGTATACTGAAAAAGATTCCATAGTGAATAACATAAGCTTTTGGTAACGTTTTATTTATTATGTTCGTTGTTATGTTGTTTAATAGTAACAGCACTGTACTACTCTTACTAGTTTAAGGTGAGATATACAATTGTAACATATACATTGTGTACATATAATTGTAAAGAGAATAACTGTTTATAACAAAGGGTTGTAGTCTTAACCATCTGACCACAATCCTTAGAGGTTATATAATACATAGTCAAGTGCCTTGCAAACATTTGTACACACATGAAATCATTTATGTTCACTAACTATCAATGCAGTAACTATCGAAACGCTGAAATTAGGAACTAGGCGTCTAAACCTCTTATTCATAAAAACTTAAACAGGGCTTCAACAACACGTTAACCTTCGTATCGCTTTGTCTTCTCGATTCTAAGCGAGTAAGTGACACAGCACGTCAATTTCTTGAACTTTTCAAAACACCAACTTGAAAGTGGCATAATGAGAGGGACAACTATGTATGATAACTCCACAATGATAAAGTTACTGAATATAACGAACGAGTAACTAGTGTTGTCATAATACTCACAGCTCAGGGATTAAGTTTAATAGTTCCTACGGGGAACCTTCCTTTAGAAAAACTACTACTATCGCGATGTATCGGAGTACAGCGACCTCTAGTTCCAATAAAAGGAATGAGTGTGTTGCACGCACGTCTATACATGACTCGTAACTCACGTTAATAAAAGCTATATTTGCACTCTTATAGCGTCTCGGGGATATTGCACTGTTCATTCTGCTAATGCAATTGGTAAAGTCCAACCAATCATATTATTAAGTACTTTTTGACAGTCAGATTCATTGAACAACATGCAAAACCAAAAATGCCCTCATGATAACTTTCAATTGCGGGAATATTAGTTCTTTGCTCTAAATACAGGATAACTGAAAATCACGTGTCTAGAACAGGATAACTGAAACTACACACGTAATTTGAAACCGAAACTTCGGTAAACTGCTCTCTTGGATTTGATATGGATACCTACCTAGAAATGGAAATAAAACAACTTTAGGGTTTCTACCACTCACTAAGTCGAGTCTTTACGTTCTTAATTTTTTTGAAATTTTGCCGTAATAATCGATCAGAGATTCATGTCACCCAGCGAGTGAATCAGTGTTTACATACAGAATTTATACCACTGCTGAAACGGAACGCTTCCAAATCTAAATCTAAATCAGCCTGTTCCCTACAATCTCCGTCCCACACGGTCTAACCAATCATAATCATAATCATTTATTGTCTGTTATTGGTGTATATGTACGGTCGTAAAATACAAATCAGTTCACAAAAACCTGCCTTTTAGGCATACAATATTAAAGTTAAAACAAAATGAATAAAATCTTAACATTACCATAAAAATAATTAAAATAAAATCAAGGTTACATACACAATAAAAAAAAGTTGCTAACTTAAATTATTAAAATATTTGAGTGTTTTTAAAACAACATGTAACATCAAACATAAACAAACAAGCTGTACAAAACATAACTTTCAAGCCACTAAAACTAACTTAAATAAACTCCTTGTCATCAAAAAATTCGGCCAATCTCTCTCAAAGGAATCTAGTTCGTCGGTCCACCTTGGAATGCTTCGGATATGAAAAGCGTAAACAGCATCGAAATCTTTTGTTTTTCACTTAGGTTACTACTTGACTTGATGTACATCTAACTTCAAGCTGATACGTAAATAATTCTATCGGACATCACTTGTATGTGATTTGTTTTCATAGAGGAACTAGCAGCCGCCCGCGACTTCGTCCGCGTGGACTCAGCTTCCCCGCTTTTCTGTTGAAATTTTAGTGAATTTTCTTTGCTTTAAACCTCACGGAGCCCGAGACCTTTCCAATGAATGCAAAACCGTGGAAATCGGTTGGTGCGTTCTGGAGTTATAGCGTCAGGAAGGAAAACCCGACTTATTTTTATATAGTAGATAAACCTGCGAAACTGTTAAAATTATTTCCAAAATAAACCTAGCCTGTGCTAATCCGATAGATTATGGATGGATTTCGACGTTTAATCCAATTATCTGCAGTATACTACCTTTATTTTGGTTGGGGTGGTTGCTATTCCTGGTGGTTTAACCAACACAACAATAACATTTTCATCGAATAGGGAATATGCCCTTGAAACAGATGAGCGTCATATTATTTTCTTGAGTAGTATTTTGAATTCTTATTACGTCTCTATCAATATTACCTAATTTTATTTATTTGTAGATGTAATTTTTTTTATTGAAAAGTGCAAAGAAATGTAGGAAATTCAAAGTGGTTGAAACAGAGTGGGTCGAGTGTGACGTCACTGTCCAGAATTCAACAGTTTGTAGGTTACATTTGTGTTGTCATAGACTTACGTGACGTCCATGTCCATGACAACGGAGCGCGCCATAATGGTGGCATTTGTAACGCTTGAAAAAGTTTGAAATTTGTTACACTTTATCTAAATAATAAAATAATACTAAAAAATAAATAATACTACATTTTGCATTTTTGGTGAGCCTTATTAATGATCAGTCTAATAAAGCGATATAAGTTATCATATAAAAATATAAAGAAGAACAGTGCATATTACCTTTTGGGTGCAATCGCTCTCAAAAAAACTGTGATCTTTCAATCCATGCTATTATTATTATACTTATGGAAGATTTGGAGCGAACACAGCAATGAACAGATAAAATGTCATGTTCCATATGAATGTATAGTTTCGAATTGCAGTTCCATTTTCTAGGACATCTACGAGGATAGATGGAACGGTTTTGCGATGCATTCCTACAGATGTCGTTGGCGACAAGACATATATCATTTTCAATAGAGCACAAATTGAAAGCGAGAGACCTGCTCATGTGCAAGGGGAGACGCTTGCTCCTCAACTGAAGTTTTATCTTTTGACAAGACTGAAATCTAATTAATAGGCTTAATGACTGTATTTTTTGTCATCCCTCTCTGAGTCATTTTGCAACTAGAAAAGACATTAATAATGCAAATTATTTAAATTGAAGGCGTTTCAGTCTATAATGTTTACATAGCAAATTTGAAAAAAAAAGGTTGAAAAACGTGATAGAATAAAAAACTGTGCTATAAGAGAACGATGTGGTGTGAAAGAAGACGTTATTACAAAAATTGAGATGGGAATGCTGAGGTGGTTTGGTCATATGGAAAGAATGGATGAAAGGCGATTAACGAAACGGATTTATAAGGCGAGGGTGAATGGAGCTGTTGGAAGGGGAAGGCCTAGACGAACGTTCCTTGGACAAGTTCAAGATGTTCTCAGAAAGGGTCAGGTCAGGAGTACCTTTAACCGACGAGCATGTATGAAAGGGCTAATGAAAGTAGAGGAGGCGCAAAGTGTGTGTCAGGATCGTAGCAAGTGGAAAGAAGTGGTCTCTGCCTACCCCGTTGGGAAAGAGGCGTGATGGTATGTATGTATGTATGAAAAACGTTCATTTCATTGGTTTCAGGCAACGCAACATAAACAAAAAAAACAAAATTCTTACAGAAAAAAAACCTTTAGTGAAATAAACAAACTTTTCCACCAGATAGCAATATATTGTAAAATATTCCTTTCTTTTTCTTATTCAAGTCCTCGCGAACGAAGTCGCGGGCGGACGCTAGTATTAGATAAGAGCAATCGGTTGGAAATCAGTCATGACGTAAAATTTAATTCTTTTGTTCCGACCGATCATCTGTCGACTTTTATGAAAGCGGAATTTTGATCAAAGGGTTTTAGGTTCCGGCTGTTCCAAGCCTGGCTACCCGACACCTCTCAACGTCACACGTCGTTATTTCAAGGGCGTGAAAATAATGTAAGTACGTTTTTTTAAAATTAATAAGCATAAATAATTATTAATAATTTTACTGTTTTAAAACATGGTGGAGTAAATGATACCCTTGACATGAAGGCTTTGAATACAGAAAAAATATATTTTAAAAAGATAAATAAAGTCAAAAGATAACAAATAGAACAAATGGTCCCAGATATACCGATGAGGCTGGTGGCAGCATCGCACTGGACGCCGAATGTTCAAAACCCGGAATTGGGCAAGGCTTGTGTCCAGTTGTGGACTACGACCGGTTAGTGATGATTGTGATTATGAAACAATCCTTATAAAAACAAGATGAAATTGTTTTATAAATCCCACTTTCATTTTAATTGCGTTAGTAACGTAGTACACCAAAATCATAAGTACAGGCAATTAAATTAAAATAAAAAAGAGGTAGATACGTTATGTCAGTACTAATGCGAAGTTGAAAATGTCCCCCCCCTGGCGTACGTACTTACATAATTTGACCGTGTAAACAAGATAGTATGATTATTTACTAAAGCGTAAACTAGAGAGATACATGTTGCGCACTGTTGTCTAAAACTATCAACGCTGTCAAGGCTTTGCTCAGGTGCACGATCGTTCTGGTTTCGGTTGCCACTTTTTTAGCACAAGTAACCTATCAACCTTATTTTTTATTAAAATATCATTGTTCTATTTGACGTTTGTGGTTGTGAAACAATCTCAAAGATTAACACTGCACACTGAGAATCGCTGTCAAAAACAACAACGTAAAGTAATTCACAAAGCGAGTGCTTTTAAGTGGATTGCTTGAAAAAAGTTAATAGTCTTTTTAAAAATATCATTGAGTACAGGTGAAAAAGTCAAGACCTAGATGCCTGACTGTAAGTTTCAGCTCTACAAAACTGTCATCACTCAGAATGTTTGCTCCAGAGCTAAACAGAGCGGCGAATGCGACACGAATACTCCGCGAGAACTGTTGACGCCGACAAAAGATTTCCGCAACATTTGACGCGTGCGTTTGTTCCGTTACGTCCAAGGATATTACAATAAAAAAAATTTATGTTGAGTCAAAAATTTACCCCTGGCGTACGTAATAATTTGAAAGTGGGTACAAGATAGCAAGATTATTTACTAGAGCGTAAACGAGACAGATACATGTTTTTACCTGAGCAAAGCATTGACAGTCTCAAACTGTCAATGCTTTGCTCAGGTGGTCGAAGTCCTGTTTTCGGGTGCCAATTTTTCAGCACAAGATACCTATCTACGTCTTTTTATTATAATATCATTGGTTACGTCATGCTGTACTCGTATATGGAGTCACAATCACAACGTTCATTTTTCTGAATGGAACCCTTCAGTTTTGTGTTTGAAAACTAGAAATCCTTTGTTGTAATTTCAACCGCTTCTTGATCGCGAAACATTGCGTGAATTTAAAGTTTGTACCACAAAAGCTTGTGTTCAGCTTTTATTTACTATAATAGCCTAAAGATTCTTCCTGACTTAATTTAACTATTGAAGTTGTTTATACACTGCCTTAAGTAGGAATTGAAACCATATTTTTTACAATATAAGTGAACGTCCTGACTTGATCACCGAAACCTGAGATATACAGGGTGTTACAAAAATAACCCTAATAACTGAAGGGGGTTATACAAACTCCCTTGTTAATTTCTTACAGTCGTAGCTCTCAATTCTAATTACGAGTAAATTAATGTAAAATAAAAACATGGATCATAGAAACACCCAGCACCAATTTGGGTTCATGGACCCAAGTTGACCCCAACCGGAAGTGACCAGGAGCGACCTCCTTTGTTCACGCCCCTACGTTTTATATCGATACATCGAATTGTTATCGTCATTTTTGTTAACATTTGATGTACGTTTTAATCGAAACCGTTAAAGATATGAAAAAAGGGACAACTCCTACTATTTCACAGTAATTCCCTTTACATGCCATTTCAGTCTTTAGGGGTATTTTTGAAACATACTGTATATGTCCCACAAATTAAGAATAGCTGTCTAAAACAACAACAACGTAAAGTAAAACGTAAAAATCACAAAGAGAGTGCTATTGAGTGGATTGCTAGAAAAAAAGCTATAAGTCAACTTGAACCTAAAACAATATCGCAAATGGATGATCACGATAGCTTCGATACAGTATCGAAAAAGAGGTAACTTTACGAGTATTCGGTTGCAGGAAACCCTATTTTAACTCTAAAATTGTTTTCTTTGACGTTGTTTACGTTGTAAAATAAACCTTATTAATAGAGCATTAAGAAACATGAAAGAAACGCTGGTTAGTTAGATATGACAAATATTTGTCATAGTCAGCATTTTATAAGTGCACAAGCGGCCGCCAGCGACTTCGTTCGCGTAGTTCGCCCTCCTATTTCAACCCTTAGGGGTTGAATTTATGATAATTCTTCTTCAATCACAGTTTTATCATGCACGGAACTCCTGCACCAAATTTAAAGTTTTTAGGTAAAATAGTTTCAGCTGTGGTACACACAACAGGTTGAATAGGTTGAGTTTTTCAAGTGGACGTGGTAGGTCAAGTCCTAAACTATGAGGAATTTAGAAAAACGGTCAAAGGTGTCTCGAGAGCGATTATGAAAAAAACTGAAACTGCATACTCAGATTATTGAAAATACGTTTTTCTTAGCGGGGAATCGAACCTGTTGGTTCATTAGAAATATTATTATAGCTTCCAGACATAGCTAAAGATCTCATTCGCAAACAAAGAATCGTCATCAATTTTCTTATCTTACAACAAAATTGAATAAAACATTTTAAGAACGTTATCCTGGCTTATTTTCTGGGCGAAAATTTTGAGGATATAAAAATATTATAATATTAATCTGTATAGGATTGTATCTGTGCAGATTTATATCATAACAAGCGGCTGCCCGCGACTTCGTCCGCGTGGACTTAAGTTGGGAAACTAATAGCAATATCTTTCTAAATACGCGCTATTTTCGATTTTGTCTTAATTCGGAACGTACCCATAGTTACGCTAACGACAGCAGCCGTCTGTCTTTGTCATCAACTGTCATGCCATACCACGTGATGCCGCGTACATTTTCATATTTTACTTGATATTTTCAACAATTTACGCAATATATTTATAAATTGTAGCCTATGTGTTATTCAGATGTATAAGCAACATTATTGTAAAGTTTCATTAAAATCCATTCAGTAGTTTTTGCGTGAAAGAGCAACACAGCACATCCAGACATACGAACTTTCGTCTTTATAATATTAGTAGGATATTTTTATACCCTCGTCTGAATCAACAATGGAGATAATCTCAACCAATCAGCACTCATCAACATGTAAACTCGTTTGATTATTCAATTACCTGTGTAATTAATAGGATTCAGCACGAAAGAGGTCGATTGCACTGATTTAATGATTACACCGAATTGATTCCGTTGTAGGAACTGTGAATAAATAAAGGGACCGTTATAAAACTTAATTGCACTACGTTCCAACAGGAGGTTGGTATAAGTTTGTTGTGAGTTTATAAGTGTACGTGCACACGTCAACCTTTACAAAACCATTGCAAAATGGGTCTCATGTCAGCTGCATAAGGTGTCCTTATGTGAAGGTTGATGTCTGCGCCTCTGTACCAGGGCCCCAAGTCTGCTAATTTTAGAACACTTCAATTCAATCGTAATTGAGTCTCGATCGGCAAATTTGACACATTTTCTATGAACAATATGTCAAATTACACCACTAGCCTGCGTCCAGCCATTCACGATCAGTAGCTAAAAGGGCGTAATAATGTCTTATTTCCGTCACGTTTCGTTTTCAAGGGGTATTCCGCTGCGACACGGAACACGTACTTACGCGATTCTAATCGCATAATCATGAATGTAACTGAGAGTTTTACGGTCTCATCTTTACAGACATCCCTATCCCTATAATCCCTTACAAGGGTGTAAGAATAAGATTTATAAATGATATGATTCATAAAAACGAACGCAACGCTGAAGCATTGTTTATGCAATTGACGGGTTATGCCACTAACACGGACGTCACCTCGTCCAATCATGGGTGAAGCATATTATCAGCTGCTGGCTTAGGTGTGTGCGTGACTATCACGTGTCATTAACGCTATCTCACGGAGTGAAATGGCTTAGTTTGGAGCACCTAGTGTTTTTGTGTGAGTGTAAAGTCGTGTACAACAAACGAAATTGTACCACCTGCTTCACATTTTTTTAGTGTGATGTTCCTTGCCTCTTTCCTTTACGTTCGTGCTTACACCCTCATTCATGAAAAAGAACGCAACCTTGAAGCATTGTTTATGAAAGTGTTCTGTCACTTACTCGCAAATGGCGGCAGCAACAAGAATGTAAGCTAAGAATGTAAGTGACAAAGATACAAAAGTTATCGTGTTGTTGAAGAGCTGTTTAAGTTTTTATGAATAAGGGGGTTAGTGTTTTCCCTATCTTAAGGTTGTGAACTCAGTGCAGATTCTGTGGAGTGATAATACAATCCACTGTTCTTTTACTAATTCGACAGATTGACGCATACACAATTATTGAATTGGTACAATAAAGCAGTCACAACACATAATTACTCGCATTTTTTAATTGGTACCTGATAAATCTAATAAAAACATTCGAACGTGCTTCTCATAAAAATATGTTTAACTAGATGTAACATTTACACACAAAAAACACAAAATAATGTCCATCACATCAATGTGTTTCCTGTCCGGGAATCAAATCCGCGAGCTTTGCTTGTTGTTGGCGACCTACATCGCACCTTTTTTGTGCATCTTTTAAATTGTCTATTTTTTAACTGTCTACATTTGTATTAAGTCAGGGCATATAAAATGAGTGAGCAGGCAGTGGGAAAAATCTGTTTTTTATTGGACTACACGGTTGCATTCCAAGATATTCAGTACAACATTATGTCCCAGCTAAGCCGTGGGGCTATAATGACTCACTTTAGTAAAGATTTTGACGTTGTCCATTGTGTTGTACCATTAACGAGCTTAGTATAGAAAAGATAGAACATTATTTACAAAACAAAACGTCCCGCGACTTCAAGCCCCCCACTTCGTGATTGTAATTCGTTTGAAGACGGCAAAAATGCAGAAAGAACCTACATCACAGGAAAGCTAGTTCATAGAACGAGTGACGCGTTTGCACGGACTCAAGCACTCGCGTACACGATTTTATACGGCTTGCTCATTCAGCATGCACGCGAAATCTTCGTCGCGCTATCAGAATGACGTGCAAACTGGTCAAGCAATCTGGCCTCGAAAGGCTTCGATCATAAAAGTGAGTATAGACTAGAAAAAAAATATTTAATTCTAAAAAAAATATTACAATATTTTGTTGAGTTTTCCCGTTGAGTAGTCAAAGACTGTTGTAGTGAGAGTGATTCGCGACTTCGAAAACGTAAGTATAGATAAACTTTCTTTTAAATACCGTTATGTTACTTAAACTAGGGCAATTACTTGTACCAAATATTTTTTCTTTCTTTCTTTCAAAACATCGAGAATTCGCCATTTTTATATTTACCCGAACCACTTTTCGAAAAACCTTGTAAGAACGTCACATTACACCGAAACACTTGCCGAAATGCTCAAGTTTATACTCATCTTAACATGATTGATACCGCCTGGACCATACTTCAAATCTGACCAGGGTAGCGATTTGGAATCGAGTTATCGTACGATTCGGTAATTTTAATCGTAAAATTAAAGCGCTTTCGGTGAACAAGCGATTTACTAAAATTAAATGAAAGTTACCGAATCGTACGATAACTTGGTTGTGAATGGCTATCCTGAATTGCCCTCCAGTTTCAACTAGTTACGAGTATCAAACATACATATTTTTCAGTGCGTTTGAATGGATTTGTGCACTCGAGCGTAAACGATTTCATACGGCTTGCACATTCGGCATTTTAGCGAAATCTCTTTCCAATTCGGCTTTGGACACCGTCTATTAGGTACTCACCTGAAGTACTTATTTGAAACAGAAATCAAATATGTGATATAGATAGGCAAATATTTGTTATGGTCAGCCGTGCTATTCCGGCGGTGCACATCGGACATCACTTCACATCTCGGTGCTTCACGCGTACCTCAATCATCAATACGCTTTACTTTGAATTAGTATTTTCCCTCATTTTGTATGTAAATAATATAAAAATGTTATTTGTCTTAGTCCTTTTTTTTAAAACGACCACAGTTGCAACGAAACTGAATTTTAAAGTTCACTTACACGAGCGAAGGGAGTTTTGTCGTCCGCCAGAATAGCATAGCTGATCTTACAAATTTAATCATCACTAACTTCATAGTATAGTTAATTTACTTAGAAACATAGCATTCTAAAGGATTAAAAGAAAGAAAGAAAGAAAAAACATTTATTTCATCTGGACATCGCAACTTAAAAGATAAAAACAAACAAAACTAAATTTTTACCCAAAAATGGAAAACTAACATACAAAACACCAAAAAACAAAAAAAAAACAAATGGACCACACTCAGCTAATGCCTGGACCTGAAAGGCTCAGGCGCTGGTTTTCAGTGGGTCCAACTGAGTGAAGACACGGACTTTCGCAGTGACTTTCAAATTAAAAAGCTTACACGAATGTAATTATTATTATTTTTGCTTAGCCTATATTGTCCTACTGGGCAAGGCCTCCATATCCATCCAGCGATCTCTTTCTTGAGCTAAAGTGTGTCCCTGTTGGTAAAAATTATCCAGATCACCATCTCTTTTTCAGCCTACCTCTTTGACGTCATCATCATGTTGCCACTGAGAGACGATCCTAGCCCACCTTTACGGGCCCATTCGGGCATTCATCAAGTTTAGCTATCTTTTTGCCGACATCAACAACATTCATCATATTGTTATTATCATCATTATTTATTATCAAACAAAAAACAAGAACGGGACCCGGACTTGATACCTTAAAAGAATGTCAACCAATCAACCACAAAACCTACATTTGAAAAGTTAAAGCTCTACAACTATGTGCTATTTATTTGGTAAGTAAAGGACCGGTACATACATGAACGGCCTATTTACGTACCACTGCTGGGCACAGGCCTCACCTCAACTATGAGGTGGAACGAGTCATACTCCAACACGCGGGCTCAGTACCGATTGTTGGAGGGGTGTAACGTTAGTGAGCAACCTTAATGTCAGATCTCATCAAGCCGCCCTAAGCCGGGACCAACTGCATGACGTGCCTTCCGAAGCAGGGAGATGCCCAAAAAATACATCACTAAATTTCGGTCGGGCCAGTCACCCATCCTATTTCCGACCCGGCGCGAGTTGCTTTACAATAGCGATCGTCGCCGATCACTGTCACAACTGCGCCACGAGCTCCTCAAAGGGCCGGTAGACTGATAGAATAATTTTAAACACCATTAAAATTTAATTTGTAAGCAAAATGTATTGAATGAGAGCGCCTATTTCCCGCAGGAAACGTAAGCCTTGACGAGGAAACCTTAATAGTATCTGCTGAAGACTTGATTGAATTTGCTTGCAGGTAATATTGTCGAACACTTTTAAGTACTTTATGTAATTAGTTGTTAAGATGCTTGTGAATGTGCAGGGAAGTAATATTTGTATTAATATTTTATCAAACAGAAACAGTAAATTCAAATTTCCAGTAAAAGTCTTAATGGTTCGGAGTACTAGAGTTCCAAAGAGGATAACATTTTGTTTTGATATAGGTATAGTTTCACTGTGTTGCTGTTGTGTGGTATAGTAAAACTTTAATATCCAGGCAGATTTAGCCTTCGAATATTCGAGCCTGTGTATATCTGAACTATTGTATATTGCCTACATTCCGTTTTGTAAGAAAAATCCACGAAGAACTAGTTTTCACATGAAATTGGATCATACTAACTGACAGGTGGAATTCTAAGAACTTTTGTATTTCCTATCGTTCGGAAGATACATTCCAAAAACTTAAAAAAAAGTTCATACAGATATTCTATAGTAAAAAACTAAATAAAATACCTATGTAATAGAAGAAAAAAATAATAAAATGAAAATATTTTTTCCCATGTAAAGAAAATCAGTATTTTATTTAGAACCACGGTAAAGTCAAGTTTATTGCGCATATGTTTCCAAAACTTTAGGCTTATTCAAGAGACTGAGAAAATATAGACGAATAGGCATCTGTTATGACGACAAGGTCATGTCTTACTCCTAGCCTAAAAAAGGTCGAGTACTGGTCGACGTCTACACTTTGGCGAACCTGGGCAGGGAACTCCTGTAGTTCGCAAGTGATGAATGACTTTCACCGTCATTCATCACCTTGGGTCCAAGTTAATTGGTGGTCTTTCAATATTTACTCGCCTCTTGTAACCTGTCAATTGCAGCAATCACCGCACCTATTTCCCTTTTCTAGAATCTCTACCTCATGGTTGTCTGGAAATCATCGCTTCTAGCGTTAAGGCCGCCTTAATAGGCATGATGACTGTATTTTTTTTTTGTTTATTATCGAAAGTCCTTACATTTATGTAAACAATCCTCAAAGAATCACTTCATCTGGATCAATACCACCAGAGATATCACAATTTGAAATGCACATTTTTGGACTTGCCCAAAAACGCTCCATACAAAAGTGACAGCGACAGTGACGTCACTGTCGCTGTTTTTGTAAGGAGCGCGTAATAACTTTGTTCGACAGCTATATTCAATATTGCGTTTATGATAATGGTCTCCTAACATAATTCCTTCATAATAGTTTGGGTTACAAAAAAGTGATATTGTTTTACAAAAATTTAACACATATGAAATGGACTTGCCCACCCAAGTTTGCAGGCCTATTGTAGCCTCATTTTGAAACGAATTTCGATTGTGGTTTTACAATAACATTTGTAATCAATTATTATTTTTGGGGAACATAAAAAAACATGCAAAATCACTCATAGTCATCTACCCTATTGTACATACTTAATCACTGTGAACTTTTGAAATAGTATTTGAGAATGTTTATCTTCGCGTTGTCTATAGTATGTTCGCGTTAAGAATGCAGTCATTTTTTTCCGTTTCGTTACACACAGAAAAACTCAGGTACAAAACCGTTACGTAAAAGCATGCGTTCATATGGGTACTGTGAACTTGACTTTCTAATTAGGAACGATTTGATTGGATGGGGGGCGTGCCAGGACGAAGCACAAGAATGAAATCACTGCATTTCTAGCGCGAACGGACTATAATGTTTGTATTCTGACTCTACTAGGTGCATTGCAGAAATACACTATGTTGGTATACCTTATACCTTAGTATACCTTATATCTTATCGCCTCATTCGCTCTACCCTTGGGCCAAACCTGCTTATTATAATGAGATGTAGGACGTTGAAATTGAAAGCTTAGCAGCTCGTTTGGGGCTGAATGTTTTGGGAGAAGGAAATAAATAATTTAGAGGCGCATATTTCAAATTAATACGGTCTAGTGATAATACTGGATTTTCGCATAACGTTGAGTTTTATCTAAGTTACATGACACTTATTGCAGCAAGACATTGTTTTCCCATTAGTGAAAATGTGTTCAAAAACAACAAAAATTTGCTGTTAACCTAAAATAAATAAACAATAAATGTTCTATCCATCTATTTTTTCAGTGTCGTAAAGTTCTTTCATCTTAATTTGTCAAATTGGACAAAATATCAAACTGAGCTTGTTCAAAAGGTGTTCCCCAACCGGGACCATTCGCGTAGCATTGAAGATTCAACTTTGAACATGCATTACAATTACAAAAGGAGCGAGTACTTTATAATGTAACATTTAGCGTCCCCGGACACGCGGCGTTTTGTGGCGTGAAGCGGCCACGCGCCACACGATACAAACAGATAAGGAATTGTGGCGGCGATTTGTGGCACGTTTTGTAGCCCGTGTGCCAGGGACGAGTAAAACAGAATTGAATTTGCGAGCATTCACTGTTGATTATTTCATTGATGTTACCAATTGTGTAAGATATCAGACATTGTATTTGTACACGGTGCGCATTGTAATGTTGGACGGCCTGTATACGTCCAGCTGGTGGGCACAGGCCTTATCTAAACTATGAGGTGGAACGAGCTATACTCCAACACGCGGGCTCAGTGCGGATTGTTGCAGGGGTGTAAGGTTAGTGAGCAACCTTAATGTCAGATGTCATCAAGCCGCCCTAAGACTTCTGATTAGGCTTAACGACTGACATCTGGCGACGTCAACCGGGACCAATTGCTTAACGTGCCTTCCGAAGCACGTAGATGAACGAAATACACATCACTAAATTTCGGTCGGAATGGCCATCCCATTTCCGATCCAGCGTGTGTTGCTTTACAACAGCGATCGTCGCCGATCACTGTCCCAACTGCACCACTAAATGACGTGACACGCGGCTGCTCCAGTGAGAGGGCACCTTTAGATGTTGCTTCGCGTAAACGGTCTTGAAGCTTAGCTCTTCAAGCAGCTAAGCGCCTTTTTTGTTCCTGGAACTATCAATTATTCCTTAAGAGCCTTCGAGTATGCTTCGAGCTCGTGTTGGCAGTTCTCGAAATTTTAACGCTGTTACGTTCACGTAATGCCTTTTGTAGCAGTAGATCTATTTAAATGAATACCTATTTCAGATGGCAAGCCTTCAGAACGACAATACTGATGACATTTTACTTTTTTTTAGTTTTATTATACGACTGACAGGAGTGGCAAGTTGAGTTGTTATTTTTCGTGTAAGTTTTGCTTGTTCATTCTTGACGTTTCTTCTATTTGAGTATGAGGTATGAAGTAGATAATTATGTTTGTCAGTAAAGAACTTAGTAAAGAAGGTCAAAATCACACTTATTGTTATTATTTCACATAAACGGCCTTTATACGTTCCACTGCTGGGCAAAAACCTCACCTCAACTATAAGGTGGGACGAGCCATACTCCAACACACGGGCTCTGTGCGGAATGTCAGAGAGGTGTAAGGTTAATGAGCAACCTTAATGTCAGGTGTTATCAAGCCATCCTAAGGCCTCTGACTAGGCTTAACGACTGACATCTAGCGAGGTCAACCGGGACCAACTGCTTAACGTGCCATCTGAAGCACGGAGATGCCCGAAATACACATCACTAAATTTCGGTCGGAATGGCCATCCCATTTCCGATCCAGCGTGTGTTGCTTTACAACAGCGATCGTCGCCGATCACTGTCACAACTGCGCCAGAGGTACCTTATTATTATTGTCATTATCTTATTAAGTGTTAGACATTTTAATATCTCCGTACAACCTCCACCTGTGTGTCTCCGCTATTAAACAAGCACGGTCTCAGAACATCGGCTTATACTTTGTCTATTGATTCGAATCAAGAAATAAATAGCTTAGGAACAACTTAAAATTACTTCAAACTAAGTTATCGCTCCACAGAGGATCGCAGGAAACGAACTGTGAATAAGAGTTTTAACGTCATATTTTCTAGACTCGGAAATTAAAACTAGCTCGAAGTTTGCATTCGCCCTACATTTCCATTACTTCGATTTTTAACCAATCAGTGGCCGCCTTTGATAAAGGAAATAGTGAAGTAAAGGAAAACAGATCGGAAAAATCGGAACGTGTTATTAAAATTGTGGTAGCGATAGCTATTACAGCTTAGGATATTTTCCAATTGTGGTTTTAATGATGGTTACATCCACTATCTATGGTTATTTTACGGTTGTTATTATTGTTTTAGCATTATCCATGCAGTATCTTTACTAAAGATCTGAAAACCAGAAAAAGATTCGGTCATCTTGGCATCAGGCGAAAATCGAACCCGCATCATTCGCAAACCCCATCTGATGCCAGGATGACCGAATTTCTTTTTCTGGTTTTCAGGATTTCACTGTTGTTTTGTGTTTTTTTAGGTTTTGTCACTCGTGCCGGTTGAGATTCGAAAGGTCGCGTGTTCGATGCCTACACCATCACAATACACACACGTTCCTACACGTTCATTGATGCATCAGATATCTGGGTCTGGGTGTTAGTGACCCAGACCGTATTAGTCCAGTCATTATAGTAAGTTCACCTCGGAATTCGAGATACCCAGCTGTAAGTCTGTAAATACTTGTATATTGACACCCTAAAAGTTGTCTCAAAACCTACATATGGTAGGGTGTACGCAACTGTCAAATTTCAAGGTCAAATGTCACAAAAATCGATTTTTTGTAAATATCTCATTTCCTTTGGGTTTTTTGCTATTTGTATGTACTATCAATATTGTAGAATACAAAATTCTCTACAAATTTCGTTTCAAAATTTTTTTCATACGGTGATTCGTTTTCGAGATAGAGGGCGGAGAGCGCGCGGTCACAGTATCACTTCAGGTCAACCGGTGCCTCCGGTCAAAAACTTAAAAAGTGAAAAAATGTGAAAAGTCTCGATCATCTTCGTTATCTGCATTACGTCAAGTCCACAGAACTTAATAAAGCTGTGCTGCTTTCAAATATTCCACCAACAAGTGCAGCTGCTCATGAACATTGTAAAAACAACAACGTGTATATTATCAAGTTCAAACTTGGTTAGGGCATGATTTGGAACCCCAGGTATGGGGTTGGGCAATGCGAAACGATTTTCGACAACGTTGTTGTTTTTACAATGTTGATGAGCAGCTGCACTTGTTGGTGGAATATTTGAAAGCTGCACAGCTTTATTAAGTTCTGTGGACTTGACGTAATGCAGATAACGAAGATGATCGAGACTTTTCACATTTTTTCACTTTTTAAGTTTTTGACCGGAGGCACCGGTTGACCTGAATTGATGCTGTGACCGCGCGCTCTCCGCCCTCTATCTCGAAAACGAATCACCGTGTGAAAAAAAAATTGAAATAAAATTTGTAGAGAATTTTGTATTCTACAATATTGATAGTACATACAAATAGCAAAAAACCCAAAGGAAATGAGATATTTACAAAAAATCGATTTTTGTGACATTTGACCTTGAAATTTGACAGTTGCGTACACCCTACCATATGTAGGTTTTGAGACAACTTTTAGGGTGTCAATATACAAGTATTTACAGACTTACAGCTGGGTATCTCGAATTCCGAGATTCTTACCTAATTTAAGCTTAAATGACTGGACTATATCCTCAAACACTGAGTTTGCCGTCAAATATGTAGCCATTATTCTAGGTAGCAGGTACCTACTTATGAGTTACAACGATTATCACTGCCAATTTGGGAAGAAAGTTACAAAATTCATTCGACACTTATTATTGACATTTAATACACTAAATAACTAAACTAATTTAACTTCCTAAATAGCTTAAACTTTTACTTCACTAGTGTTAACACTTTAGCTATCCAACTTTCCTTATTTGGAAATTAATTCTCAATCTCGATCTGCTTTATCTTTACAAACGTATGAAACAAATGAACCAAACTCAATATAGGACAATGATTTATAGTAAAAGGAGGTAGATATATTACTTGTGCTAAAACAGTGGCACACCCGAAATTATTTTTCGAACACCTGAGCAAAGCATTGACAGTTTGAGACGACACTGCGCAACGTAGGTCTCGTTTACGCTCTAGAAATAATCATGCTATCTTGTACTCACGGTCAAATTATAGGTACGTACGCCAGTGGTCAATTTTCGACTTCACATCGGTACTGCCATAACTTATCTACATCTTTTTTAATATAATATCATTGATATAGGATATTAGTGTAAGATAGTGAGAAGATTGAGTAAAATCAAATATGGTAAGATGAAGCTTAAATAGTTCAGAATTTATAGTAAAATCTGGATTGTTCAGCGTTATTATCCTGCCAAACAAAGGAGGCACCTAACCGATATGTATCGGTGCATAACGAGGCACCTATTGTTTTCTGCCGCGTTATCCAGCAGGCATGCGTTCAACGCATTCATGTGCAGTCGTACGCAACAGATGCGATTGGGTACAGACAGTGTGACCGATATGTAAAGGCCTGTACTAGTTTTTATAGCGGATAAGGGAGGGTATAGATAGCGCCTTTAACACTTAGTTCAAATAGCGCAAGTTGACATACAAAACATTCAATAACTCAAAAAGTTTTAGCTATTTTGTAGTTAGTTAAATTACTTACTACTACATTTAAACTTACTACTAAATTACTTTTTCAAACTAGTGTTGACACTTTAGCTATCCAGCTTTCTTAATTTGGTTATGAATTCGTAGTTTCAATCTGTTTTATCTCAACGAACGTATGAAACAAATGAACTGAACTCTATGTAAGATATTAGTGTAACAAAGTAAAAAGATCGACTAAAATAAAAGCTTCATCGTACCATACGATGAAGCTTAACTAGTTCAGAATTTATACAAAAACAGTTATGAAAAATCTGGATTGTTCAGCGTAATTATCCTGCCAGACAACGGAGGCACCTAACCGATATGCATCGGTGCATAACGAGGCACCTATTGTTTTCTGCCGCGTTATCCAGCAGGCGTGCATTCAACGCATTCATGTGCAGTCGTACGCAACAGATGCGATTGGGTACAGACAGTGTGACCGATATGTAAAGGCCTGTACTAGCCTTTATAGCGAATAAGGGAAGGTGTAGATAGCGACTTTAGCACTTAGTTCAAATAGTGCAAGTGTTAAATTCATTTAATTAACTTTGTCCCTTGATACGTTTTGGTAGAGAAATCAGATAGAAGTTGAGTTTTTAATGTTCGGTAGTTGATACCCCCTTTCTGTTAACTGGTTGCCTACTATACAAGCCTAATAAACTTAAACTTTTTTTCAAAAATGACTAGATCAGTCTACAATTGCAGGGCACGCCTGGACTGTGACGTCACACTCGACCCACTCCGTTTCAACCACTTTGAATTTCCCACATTTTTTTGCACTTTTCAATAATTATTTTTACATCTACAAAGAAATAAAATTAGGAAATATTGATAGAGACGTAATAAGAATTCGAAATAGTACTCAAAAAATAATACGACGCTCATCTGTTTCAAGTGCATATTCCCTATTAGCTCAATAGACTATCGTATCCTTAAAAAACCTAAAAGTAATATCACGGTCGGACAAAATTCCGTTTAGTTCCTTAGCAAACCAATTTTTCTTGTAAAATATGCAAATATTTTAAGTGAATTTCATAAAACGTTGTTATTCATCTTGAAACGTTCAAGAGAGCAGAAACGTTTTCATTAGCATAGTTCAACAAATAATTGAAATTTATCTTTTCTCCCTTTTATTCTGCGGATTGTTTGTAGGATATTAAATTTGCTCCCGAATGCCGTTGCATTATCAAAAACGCATTTTGGTTTGTGCAACGTACTTTCACAGTAAACATAACAGTAGGTTATCTAAGGAAGCCCGCCGAGTTATTAGCCTAGCGTGCTCACAGACACGCGGTACTGCCGCCACCTTATTCCCTCAAATTTTATGCTAGCGTGTGCGTGAAATTGCGTGCCGACATGGAACGCGACGCGCACGCACTCATTCAAACCGAGAGCGACACGTTTATATGTAGATATTTTACTGTTTTCTGTCACTGTGGTACTTTCGTAATAAACGAAACATTCCTTGCTGCATGCATTGCTGTGGAATACCGAGCAGGCGCCGTACTTCAAAGAAAAGTATAACTTTTACGTATGAGCTATGTGGTTTAATTTTCTCAGAAAGTTTGGATTTTATTTTCATTATTTTAAGCAAATTTACAAGTTGAGATGTGCTTTTAGCTGCTCGTGCAAGAGTAATAGTTTTTTAAAGCCTTATTTTGCTTGAGAATGTGCTTTTTACTGGTAATTTTTGCAACTCGGGTTCTGGGCGGGATCCTCAAAAATACAGCAAAACCGCGTTTTAAATCATATTTATGGGAAGTATGATTCGACAGGATCGATTCAACCAACGGTTTACAGTTTTTATCATTTGTAGGTACCCAGTTTACAAACGGGAAATATCTATATACTTGCAATATAATAATGATTGGTAGTTTAGGTGGACCTGGTTCAGAAACACGTACAATTTTATTAAAAGGACATGCATACGTTGAAAAACCTTACTTTTTTACTATCGCACTAGCAGCCGCACGCGACTTCGTCCGTTTGAAAAAAGGTGATACATCTTTATAAATTGTAGCCTACGTCTTATTCAGATTGAAAAGATGCTGGTTTTGATATATTTGGTTAGTTGAGATTGATTCAAAATATCAATATAAATAATACCTATATCCAAAGTTAAGTTAAGTTAGGTAATTTTTAGAAATATTGGGCATAGTTGGAATCTATACATATCATTTGATGCAGGCAAACTGTGAAATAAGCACATTACTAAGTCATCAAAAACACATTTACAGGATGTCTTATGCTTAGTATGAGACTAAGCATAAGCCTAGTAGCTTAGCTTTTAAGCCTATCACTTAAAAAATCAACCATTATCCTTACCAAGCCATCAAGTACAGAGGCGCACACATCAACCTTTACATAGGGGTACCTTATGCGGCTGACAGTAGGCCCATTTTGCAATGGTTTTGTTACGGTTGATGTGTGCGCCTCTGTACTTAAGAGTGCGCATAAAGCAAAACTACCAATCTTTTTCTTGATTGTACGTGATAAATACTAGATGGAATTTTATGAATTTATTAAATGTTACGCTACATGATATTTTCAAGGGTTGTGTTTGATCAAAAACATAAAATAATTAAATTATCTCGATAAAAAAAAATCACGAAGTTACGTCTGATTTTCCCTTTTTTTCGTTTTATACTGGACATGGCAATTACTATGATGACAATTTTTTTATAAATAATTATATTGAAAAATAAGTAAGGGATATGTCTAGTCATTTTTTAAAATTCCTTTTAGTTTTGGATTTATAACGATTAAACACTTTTGGCACTTAATACGTTTTGATTCCGCGGAAAAAGCCATCTCCCGTCGCACGTTTGTGAAGCTTGACACATATTTCTATTTCACACATCAGTACCGATCGCTCCGTTGAGACGAGAAGACTACGCTCAAATTCTTAGCTGCTCCGAGTTTCAAAATAAATAGTGAAATGGGGAAAAAGAAAAGGAATTTAGAAAGACTTAGTAAACGAGAGCTAAAAAAGTTACAAACTGAAAGGATGGCTGATTGTCGAAGGTATGTTGTATTGTATTTTAAGAGAAATAAATTCATTTGAGTCGATCTAGTAAGATGACGTAAACAGATGGTGTAAAGTATATGCTAAGTAATCACATGACTTTAGTTGGCCTTTTCAAATAATAGGTTGATTTCGAAGGAATTTGTTTCAATCCACCAGGTATTTATTGTAAGTAAATTGTTTTCAAACAATATTTAATTTTCAGAATTGCTGTATCTCAAAATATTTCACAATCTGACAGGTGTGATCAAACTGAAGTTGTGGAGGCATGCGCGTCGTCGACTATGTAGGTTTCTTTAAAAATAGTATCCATACTCGCTTTTCCATCTTGGGTTTTTTTTTTAGTAAAGTTGAAGCTGGCTGAAACAATAACTAGTTACTACCACACGAGTAAATATACTAAGTACTGTGTTTATTTTACAGAACAACATTGAATTTGGAAAATAGACAGCCTATATCTACAGACTATTGTCAGCCAGAAAAAAATACTTACCGTAATGATTACTAGAGAAATGAAGAGAATACTCCAGAAAGGTATCCGCCTAAATTCTTACAGTACAATCGATAACATTTAAACTAGTGGAGACCTGTCATTAGAAAAATAACGAATGGGAAATAGTCATTAGAGAAATAACGTTAGATAATTTCTGATAAAGTTATCACTTTCCAAACCATCCTTTCTTAAATGAAAGTAACTAAGCGCAAACAGACGCCGAAATTAACCATTTCCCGCCTACTTTTTTGCCTGGCCGCTGTTTTGCACTCTCCTGTAAATATAAAATAAATCCGATCAGTTGAACGGAAAAGGGTGGATTTGGGTGGGGTGGTTAGAACTGCAACCACAAAACGCATGAGCCGAGCGATTTTTGACTCAGAACGCCACTTGCTAAGAGCACTTTAATGCTTAATTGCAAATGAATTCCTAATAGTGGGTAATTTGGGCCTTTTTTTAACATAAATTCTGTAAAATATGGCTTCCGCATTTTTTTTTCTACTGTGTCATTTCTGCATGTTTTTTTTTTGGAAATAGCTGAACTTTTTCATTACAGTTCATTGAAGCGACGACGCACTCTAAGTAGTCGGCCACAAGCTCAGAATGAAGATCAGGCTGAAAATTTGTACGATGCAGCAGAGAGAGTGATCATAGACAAGTTGTACTTTTTTGAAAAAATAAAAATGGTATCGAATCATGCTCCTCAATTCGGTTGCACTCTATCTAACTTAAACATCGCAGGAGAAACGTGGGTAAAGTGGGTGGCCACCGTTTTCTGGGATTCACAAAGTTTGATCTACATCAATTACCTCGAGAAGGGTAAAACTATAACAGGGCTTTACTATGCCGAATTATTGTTAAAGAAAAAACGACCCCACCTGGCGAAGAAAAACGTGCTGTTTCACCACGACAACGCACCGGTTCACACGTCTGCCGTTGCCATGGTCAAATTGGTCGAATTACGCTACAAATTGCTGCCCCATCCACCGTATTCTCCAGAGTTGGCCCCTTGAGACTTCTTTCTGTTTCCTAATCTGAAAAAAACACTCTCCGGGAATAGATATGGATCAAATGAGGAGGTCATTGCCGCCACGGAGGCCTATTTTGCAGAGTTTGACAAAAACTATTTTTCGGACGGGTTAAAAAAGTTTGAGCATCGCTATGCTAAGTGTATCGAACTGAATGGAGACTATGTTGAAAAATAAATTGCCATTTTCCAAAATTTTCCTTTACTTTTTGTAGGCTAAGTAAGTATTTATTAAATGACCCTCGTACAATATGTACATACTTGAAATAAAGATGATGTTTTTGGCATTCATTTTCATTTTTCATTCACCTTTCAACGCCCTATAAACCAGATACAATTGGAAATCTATTATTATAATCGCTGACAATCGCGCCAGGCGGGATGCGACCCTTTAATTCGTCTTCCGTTGGTGGAGGAGAGTCAAACCACCCCCTCATGAGTTTTCACCTTGGCGTTGCGAGGGGGCTTAGTACCGGTGGTAGGGTCCAACCGCCGGGAAGCGAATAGAACTCAGGAGTGGCAGTGTGGTGGATAAGCCACCCACTCGCTGAGGCCCGTAAGGGTGACACGTGGGGTTGCGGGGCCAGTGCGGCCTGCAAGCGCCTTGAGGCGCGTGGTAGCGGCCGCGGGGTTTTAGTCGGTAGGAGTCCAACATAACTTCGTCGTCTCCCCGGGCAGCGAGGTATCCATGAAGATTTCCCCACGAAAAAAAAAGGCGGGTCAAATCATGACACCGGGGAGCTTTTATTTATAAATACACAAATGCGTCCACCTATTACCGTCACTAATATAGAACAAAGAACGCAAAAAAAAACCCGCTTGTGTATTTACTTTAAAATATTTTATTTATATTTTTTTAGTATATAAAAATAAGTCGTGTTTTCCTTCCTGACACTATAACTCCAGAACGCACTAACCGATTTCCACGGTTTTGCATTCGTTGGAATGGTCTTGGGCTCCGTGAGGTTTATAGCAAAGAAAAATCAGGAAAATTTCTACAGAAAAGCGGGAAAATCTTTTTTCACATACAGCTAAGTCCACGCGGACGAAGTCGCGGGCGGCTGCTAGTATTTAGTATTTATTGTAAAAAAATCAACTGGTGACAGATAGACAGTGTAGTCTATGTAATAGGGTCCTGTTTTTACCTTTTGCATACCGATCCTTAAAAATAATTTTAAAGATGAGACTACTATCTACAACATAACATTCAACTTATATACAAAGTAAAATTACACACATTAAAATGTAGGTAATGTATTCACAAAAATAATGCCCACTGTGTTATCTGATTGTTTTACGTATACTACGGAAGCTACACGTTGAGCGAGCGAGAGAGATGTATTGTGGTTCGGCGGGCGATAGTGTTCGCAGAGAGGGGGGTGCGGGTGAATTTTAATAATTTGCTGGGTTTATACGCACTCTTAAAGCACAGGGTTTCATTCCTGTCAACCTCGTTCCACCCTCTTGGGGCAAATTTTTTGTATAACTGCTTTCTAAGCGACTATCTAAGTTATTTAAGGTTGAGGTATCTAAGACATTCAGGTTTATGGCCAAAGTGCTGTACGAAGGTTAAGAAATCCCACAGGTGTTTTAATAATAAAACCACTATATTGGTGAGCATGATTCGTTGGTGTAGGCAGGCAAAAGTAAAGATTCTGATGATCCGTCTCACTGCTGGTTAACAAACAGTCATCTTAATTTTTACGCGATGCTCAGGGAGGGTCAGCCATAACGTGCTATTACTTTCGGTAGGATCCAGCTTCGCCACCAAAGTGCAATGGATGAGTGCCGTGGGGTTTCAGGCCGTAGGAGTCCGACATAACCTCGTAAAAGTATCAGCCACGAGTTACTGGCCCCCACCAACCAATAGTGCGCCGCGGCCCCTACCACGCGCCTTAAGGGCCGGCGCCCACTATCGGCATCGGCACGCTTCAGGATTTTAAGGTGGCAAATAGCAATATACTTTAACATTATGGCAATAAAGTAGAAATTTCCGTGATGTGTTCTCGTAAAAACAAAATGCAATTGTTCTGTTTCTGTTTCGGCATTTTCTACTTTATTGCCATTTAGTTAGAATATATTACTATTTGCCACCTTAAAAGCCTGAAGCGTGCCGATGCCGATAGTGGGCGCCGGCCCTAAGGCGCTTGCAGGCTCCATTGGGCCCGCAACCCCATGTGTTACCCTTACGGGCCGCTGCGGGGGGGAGACCAAGACCACCACACTGCCACACCTGAGTTCTAGGCGGTTCCACCCTACCACCGGTACTAAGCACCCTCGCAACGTCAAGGCGAGCACTCATGAGGGGGATTTTAGGGGTTTGCGTTCTGCCTGCCTCAACGATTGCAACACCAAATTTGCTTCAACCATGCTTATTAGTTAGATTAATTCCTCAAATGAAAGAAAATAAAATGTTTGTATCTTTAGGATTCCCTTAATCTAACCGACCATTTTTCTCCCTCATCCATTAAGATGTAGTTAGAAGATGTACATTATCATAAACATTCTGTGAATATAATTCTTGTTAATGCTTGGCAGAAGAATAAAGTTCTTTCATTTTGGTTACTTGAAAATTCGCCAAGAAATTGTCAGATAAGTTGAGTGTAAGTTAGATTTGGTAGCAAAGTGTTTTGGCACAAAATACTTCGGCCCCCTTTCCATTAATTGTTTTAGTACGTTTAAACTGCACAGGCATTAGTGGCCTCAATAGAGGACAAGATTTTAAATCAGAAAGTCATCGTTGAAGTTTCCTAAGTCTTTCGGGAATAAGCGTATTCTAGAATTAATAAGCAATTACTAGTTACACGACCTATTAATAGTTTCTAAATTAGTAAAGATCGCTAAAATGGTAGAGAAGATTGGTCGATTGCGCTTTTTGATACGCAGCAATTTTTTGGACATCCATAAAATAAAATAAAAACTAAATAGAGTAATAAGTTATGCAAGTGTCACAAAACACTTTATAGCTTATTTCGACAATTTTGTGCATTTCAAATAACTGAATTACCACAACAAACTGAAGACATGAAATCTGGATTGCTGGAGCCAAAAATCAAGAGAGAGAGTGAAAGAGAGAGACAAAAAAGATAGTAAAAAAGCCTCTAGGGCACTTTGTTGTCTTTATTCCATAATCATCAAAACGAATGCAACGCTAAAGCAAATGGCAAAAAAAATGAAAGAGACAAAGCGATACAAAAATTAAAATGAATATGGGTGTTTGACTATAATAAATGAGTAATACGTAGTCATTTCCTTATTTAGAAATAAAGTATTGCATTTACTTCTCTGTTTTTTGCTGGACAGCTTGAAATGCTGCCAGAATAAGTCTTTCCATGACCTACTTGTAGTACGTTACGCAACGTCTTTGTCACAGTATGTGAAACCGACTTTATAAGATCCAGTAGTCTTTATCTATTGAATGCATATCAGAAAGATCAGAATGCAGATGAAAAATTTCTTCACAAACCTAGCATACTGGCTGGTGGCGTGGTTCAACGGTTAAAGGCCACTGCATACGTGACCGAAACGGGACGAACTGTTAATAGATAAATCTGTATCTCAATAAAAATATTTCCTTTGTTGAAGTTTAGATGGCCATTGTACGGTAAAAATCGTCAAAAACGCACCCATAAGTTTTTTTCCGAATTGCAAGAAAAAATAGAAGAAGAAAACCTGAAACTGCTGCCATATAATTTACTTTATTCTTTAAAACAAACTTGAACTTAAACCATTCTTAACCAACAAGAAGGACATCTAAAACTAAGGCATTTCACTCAACGGCATACTACAAAGAACCTCACAGCATTCCCAGCTGCAACGACAGGCGTTACTAGTAGTTTAAATAGCCCTAAAATAGACCGACCTTGTTAAAGCAGTTCCTAGGTAAAATGTGATAGCACGAGTTACTAACTAGGAGTTTGCACAAACTACGTTTGTTTACCGTCGCGACGGTACCGAAGCCTGCCCTCGTTAACCGTTCGCACGTCGCCACAGCTACAGGCTTATGCTGGCGAAACAGACGTGATAACGACATATGCACCACTTCAGGACGCTGAAGTATTTATGTAAGCATAATTTTAACTTCTCTTATTAGTACGTAAAGGGTGTTCCAGTAATACCCCTAAATACTGAAATGGCATAGAAAGTGAATGCATCTGAAATAGTAGGTGTTGTCCCTTTCTTCATATCAAATGTTTACAAAAATGACGATATTAATTCGATTTATCGATATAAAACGTAGGGGCGTAAACAAAGGAGGTCGCTCCTGATCACTCCCGGTTAGGGTCAACCCAAGTTGTCCAAGTTGGTCCATGAACACAAATTAGTGCTGGGTGTTTCTATAATCGATGTTTTTTTCTACCTTAATTTACTCTAAATTCAAATTAAGAACTACGACTGTAAGAAATTAACAAGGGACTCCTTTCAGAAGTTTGTAAGACCCCCTCCAGTTATAGCGGGGAATTTGTGAAACACCTTGTATACGTCCCACTGCTGGTCACAGGCCGCACCTCAACTATGCGGTGGAACGAGCCATACTCTAACACGCGATAGCTGAGGTGCGGCCTGTGCCCAGCAGTGGGACGTATACAGGCCGTTTATGTGTGTTCAGCAGTTAAGTCTTTTTTGCTTACCAAATGCATTATTCAAATAATTTAATTGCCTTCCTTGTCTAACGTTCCTAGCTTACGTAACCGGTTAGTTGACAATAGGCATGCGCTCGGGAGTGCGCGGTCTGACGGATTTCTATTAGCCGTTTGAATCTCCAGAACCAGACCGTAATTTTTAATCGCCAACTTGCAGTTTCTCTATCTAAATTACAGCTGGGACGAGCCCCAAGTCTGCTAATTTTGGAACGCTTCAATGAAATCGTAATTGAGTCTCAATTGTCAAATTTGACATATTTTTCATAGAAAATGTGTCAATTTAACCGATTGAGACTCAATTACAATTCATACGAAGCGTTCTAAAATTAGCTGACTCGGGGCCCTGTTCAAGTGTTCAATAGCACAACTTATCGTTACGTAACCCTAACAAAAAATTATGAAAAAGTGGACTTCCGTAAACTTTTAATATTTTATGCATTCTGTGTCGTTTGGCAAACGTTCTACTTGAGTACAGTTATGAGTTACAAAACGAAAAGTTTTCTAAACGAGAAAAAGCCAGCATGCAGAACCATAATGTGCATGCAGAACCATAACCATACAACTTTTAAATCCAAATATCCCAATCTAAAATATTAAAAAATTAACAGGTTTGAACTACAGATTTTAAACACGATGAATAATATTTCACGCTTTAAAATATAACTTTGGAGTTGCTTTTTTAAATTTAAAAAAACAAAATAACTACGAAACTTTTATGGTGGATAATTTATTCGTGTAAATTTTAGGTTTATTATAAGTTCGCATTTTTTAGTTTCGATTTTAACTTTCGTCTTTAGCTCTACTGAATTTAATATTGTTTCTTGGTTGATAAAATTAATAAAAACCAAAGGATTGTGGAATAAAATATTGTTACGTGGAACGTATTGGAAAGTGGAACAAATTAGTGTAATTTAATCCGCCAAATATCTTAGTGACGAAGATATCCCAGATAAGTATTTATTTAACATAAACATCTTCAAAAATTATATAGTATTTTAAGCCACCGCTCAAGAGCCGGATTTATGTCTCGCAGCTAACTAATTTGCCACCTCTTACATAATATTATGGCAACCGCTGACTAGTCCGAACTTGTACTACTGAAACTAGTTCGGGATCCAAATTGTAGAGATAAGAAAGCATGAGCCTCGATAGGCTCTAACTCAACATTGAATGATTGGAAACAACGGTGTACAATAAACTTTTATTCGTAAAATGTTGTATACCTACTAGAATTTATTTTTTTTGGTTTTGTTTCTCATTTCTACTTTTGTTATTTTCAATTTTTTGTTTTATTGTTGCTGTCCTAAATAGGTAGGTATTAAATAAAATCGTTCAAATCGGGACTGTTAATATGTATTTTAATTATAACGTATTTCCGATATTTTGGCACTGTCACAAGCGCCATGATCACGGAGTAACACTAGGCTATGCGTAGGTCTTTTTTCTTTCTTTCTTAATATCTTTATTTAATTCTTTTTTTTTCTTTGTTTTAAACCGAACTTTGCACTTATTACTTCCTTAACCTTAATCATGCACTAAACTGCTTTCTAATCATTTCCCTAGGATTCGGTCATTCAATCTTAGGTAAGCTTCGCCTATACCACTCCTAATAAATTGTTGCATACTAACGACGCTTAACTTTGGTATCGCTTAACTGCGGTGACCGAAGTGAACCTAAACACACAGAATATAAACATCGTATTCAATAAACACCGCCGTTTATAAAGATAGAGCTTTTGTGGTACACAACTTCCCGAATGCGCTTTCCGGTGGCGGAAAACTACAAGAATGAAACTGCCAATTTCCAGGAAAACTGGAAGGTTTGCTAAAGCAAAACGAACTCTAAATCTTCAGCTATTGATATCTTTTTGAACTAAGTTCAACTACTAAGTTCAACAGAAAGCCGTTGACAAATTTTCACGTATACTCGGATTTTTAATTGTAGTCAGTGAAATGACATTTTCAGTGTGGCAGGTTTTCAGTCCCAAATAAATAGTGATGTGGTAAATCGAGTTTTTACAATTAAAAGTTAGTCGACATTACAGCCTGGCAAAAAAGTCGTAGTGAATGACCACGTCCCACTTCCATATGTCATTATTGGCAACACACACTGGTCAGACTTTCGTTTTGAGACATAGAGGTATTTCGGTAAACTGTATTTAGTAAATAGATTTTCAGTTTCAAAATGTTTTGTTTCTGTATTATATTATTTACAGGTAAGACTTTCGTTTATTAACAGGTCATACAATTGGAAAAGTTTGGGAGGATACAACAGTAGAAACTTCCATACAAGTGTTTTCTAAAGGTTTGACTACAGGCCTAAAGGGCCCAACCAGCAAAGGACGACGCCTTATAATTTCATATATAGGCAGTGATGAAGGTTTTGTAGATTCCGGTTTACTTATTTTTGAATCGAATAATAATAGTATGGACTATCATGAAGAGATAAATTCAGAATCGGAGTCGGAATCAATAGCAACCGTAACGAATAAAAACGTATATAATTACTTGTATTTTGCTGACTTTCAAGTGTTAATTCCCCTGAACATCTTTGAACATTTTTTTTCCAGCTATGGTTATAAATTTTTAGTGAGAAGTTTTAATATGGAGGTAGGGCCCATATTTCTTAAATCGTATTATTTAATACGTTTTGTACCAATTAAATATTTACAATTATTTAAAAAAGGCTTTGATACCTCATAAAATAAATCATGACTGAATGTCTAAGTCTAGTGAGTGACGTCACTATTGTAGCGGGTCACCCTTTTTTGTATCAGTCACTGTTGAAGTTGTCATTTCGCTGACTACAATTATTAATCGTACTATAATACTTAAATGAATACACAATGAGACAACTTTACACTCGTATACATCATTTGAGTTTTGAAGTAAGATTTCCCTTATGTAATCCCTAATAATGAATGTGATACGTTTCCAGACTTACAAAATATCTGATGCATGCACAAGTGCCTCAAGTGCTGATGTGGGAATCGAACCCGTTGTGACTCAAGCATTCATCACCATATGCGCTAAAAAGGTGATCAACATACGACATCATTAATTGAAGTACCATCATTGGATTTCAGCTGTCAAAAAATGTAATGGAAGTCAAAGATATTACAATAAAAAAGACGTAGATAGATTATGTCAGCACTGACGCGAAGTCAAAAATTGACCCCTGGCGTACCTACCCATAATTTGACCGTGTGTACAAGATAGCATGATTACTTACTAGAGCGTAAACGAGACCCATACAAAATAAGACATGTTGCGCAGTGTTGTCCCAAACTGTTAATGCTTTTCTCAGGTGGTCGAAAGTCCTGATTTCGGGTGCCACTTTTTTAGCACAAGTAACCTATCTACGTCTTTTTATTATAATATCATTGAAAGGAAGTACAATTAGCTTTCGTTTAATTCTTAACCTTTTAATGCAGACGAAACATCAATAAAGTACCAAGTGAATAGAAAATTGAGAAAAATCTTTGTGGGTAATACCGCGTTGCGTTTACCATAAAAATCGACCGAATTACTTGGACATATGCCAGAAAACAGATTAATGGCTAAACAGAAAAGAATCCGCCGTTTATCTTGTAGTCGTAAATGTGGTTTATGGACACCGTGTATAAAGAACTACAAAAGACAGTTTTCCTGCTCTGTTCTTCTTCAAACGATTGGACTGCTATAGTTTTTATGAACTCAACCCTTCAATTCGTGAATTAGTGTTTTCTGATCAAACCAAGTTTTTTTGGCTTCATGAATTTGAGAGGAGATACGAAATTATGTAGCCTTCTTTCAGTTAGACTAATAATTAATATAAAAAAACCTTTTTTGCTGTTTTTTTTTAATGTTTATCATGCATGATTAGTGCCAAAACACTCAACAACCTAAGTAATCTTTAACATGCATTATTTAAAATCAGGTACGATAAATACTGTTTGTCATATAAAAGTAACAGTACAGTATTTATAGTAACAAAATGAATTATTGTTATTCATAAAACCTTAAGCAGCTCTTTGACATCACGTTAACTTTCGTATCGCTCTGTCCCTTTCTTTTTTGTTGCTGCCGCCATTTGCGAGTAAGTGACAAAACACGCCAGTCGCTGAATCTATTCTTTAGCATTAGTTTTTATTATTAAGGGGTAAGTAATCATAAAAGGTACTTAACACAACGAAGATGCAAGGAACTCCTGCGGCATGCAGTTATGAAACGCTGTGGTAATTATAGTTTGAGACTTCAACTAACTAGTCCAATCCAGTACTAACAGCTAAACTAACTCCTGGATTCACAATGGTGCTGTATTTGTATAGCTTACAGTTCACAACTAGTTTATCACCATAGCTATATAATATTAATTGGTGGTATAGCATCTCATAGTTCAAAGTTCGCTTAGTTTGTAGCAACACATACTTTATCTCATCAACATTGGGTAAATGTCGAAATACCCAATTATACCAGAACCAGTCAAAGTTGACCTAAGCTCGTAGCTCACGAGGCAAGCACGGCAAAGGCACGGCTCTGACCCAGCAATTATGTTGCCATTCAAATTTGAACCTTGAAGCCGTGCTTGCTCGTACGACCAATAATCTCCATCCGAGAACACTGAATGTCATTTTCTCGCACTACACGCCCTGTATATTGGCACTTCAAATCGCAACTGCTACGTGGGTGATTTAAATTTGTCAATACCGATGTCCCTGTGATTCACTGAGCATATCCCTCTCCGTAGCACTTGAAATAGGAAAAAATGAGACTGGGACAAAAGTTTGAAATTGGTTTCCAATATCCGCATCCGCTCCTAATGCAACTAGAGATTGCCATTCCGCAAAGCGGCAACACTTTATTGGCCAGCGGGATCCCTCGGGATTCAAACGTGGACGGTTTCAGCTTAGAAAATGACGCCAAATGTTTTGCTAAGATAAGCAAATCCTTTAAAATCCGTTCTTAAAGGGTTTTCACCTGAACTATCGTAAACGAAGAAGGTGCCAGTGGCGCAGCTGTGACCGTGATCGGCGACAATCGCTGTTGTAAAGCATCACACGTCGGGTCGGAAATGGGATGAGTGACCACCCCGACCGTAATTTAGTGATGTGTATTTTGGGATTTTAGATGTCAATCGTTAAGCCAAGTCAGAGGTCTTAGAGCGGCTTGATAACATCTGACATTAAGGTTGCTCACTAACCTTACACCCCGCCCTCCAACAATCCGCACTAAGCCCGCGTGTTGGAGTATTGCTTGTTTCGCCTCATAGTTGAGGTGAGGCCTGTGCCCAACAGTGGGACGTATAAAGGCCGTTTATGTATGTATGTGTGTTATGTGAGTGCAACGCAACTAGAGATTGCCATTCCGCAAAGCGGCAACACTTTATTGGCCAGCGGGATCCCGCGGGATTCAAACGTGGACCGTCTCAGCTTAGAAAATGACGCCAAATGTTTTGCTTAGATAAGAAAATCGTTTCAAAACCGTTCTAAAAGAGTTATTTACCTGAACTAACTGTTCACTTAACCTAAACTACATACAGTTCGTTAATAACAGCAACTTCTACTTGCTATTTATTGGAAAACAAATTCTGATCGCTCAATAAAAATGTTATAATGATATGACATGCTTAATTGCACAGACAAAAAAAATTACAATAATTTTCAAAAATTTAAGAATTAGGTATGCATTTCTTAAAGAATACAACAACATATTCACTTACGGAGAAAACAACAAAATTAAATCATAAGAAAAATAAATCGCTAGGCGTTCTTACGTATTAACACATTAATTAATCAATCAAACATTCTTACTATTCATTCATTCATTTATAATTTTATCGAGATTATACAGTTTTCACACACACACACTGAACAATTTGGTTGTGTATTGTTACATTACTATTGCGAAATTCCACGTTCAATCCCGTGGGTTTTTTTAAATAGTATTTTATTCTATTTGATGCACGACCATTTTTTGTCTTATATTCTTACTTCAAGCGCCATAATAAAAAATAAAACAAGTTTAATGCATTTAGATTAATCCCGTAGGATCGAATGAGCCGCGGGATTGCAATCCCTAAGTGCAACACTAGGTGGCATACATAGTCGTAATGTAGTTCAAGGTTGCCTTTCCTTCGTATGAACGTATGTTCAAGAAGACTTATGCATTTTTGTTAACTTGAAATTGTTCCCATTACATACACTACGGGGTGAAACCCATAGGTGAAGCCTTAGGGTGAAGCCGAAAACAATCGACAAACTTAAAGAGTGGGTTGTGTTACTGTTACACATTCAATTTATGAGGTCAAATCAAAAACCGGACCCATTGTATTTTTTATTTTTAATCCTGGTTAATATTTATTTTGTGTTTTTTTATTGAATAAGTTGATCGGAATCGAATTATAAGTTTGAGAGAGAATTATATTCCAGTGAATTTGGTTTGACATTTAAATTGACATCTTTTAACTTAGAATCTGATTTAATTTATTCATGAATTGATTATTTTATTATTATTATATATAATTCAATTTTGTGTGAAATTTGGTTTAATTTGCAATTTCATTTGATTGTCATGTATTGAATTTAGTTGTATAGTTTATAGAATTTAAATTTTTTATGTGTATTTTTATGACTCTTGTTGGTTGAAATAAATAAATAAATTCAAAAAAAAGGTACTTAGGTAAAGTTGTGTGAAAACCCGTTTCTACCTTGCTGTTTAGGGTATTATCACGAAAAAACTTTTTTTTTGAGTAAAACCATAACACTGTAATTAAACAGTCAGTTCACGTTCAACGCAATTTTTACTCACGAAGCTAAAAAAATTGAGTCAGTAAAAGTGTACGTATACAGGCTCCAGTGAGGAAGGTGGTTCTAAAACTTTAAGGCCGAAGTTTCCATTCAAATTCTAAATCCAGCTATCAGATTGAACCAGCTCAGCGCTGTTTATGCTTGGCTTAAAGGCCAGATAAAATTCACAGGATTTCCCTGCAGACAGATTTATTGAGATAGCCTCATTATGTCTTGTGACATAAAATAACACATGTATAGCGTTTATTCGCTTAAGTTAAGTTACCTAACATTATGTGGTATGTTCAGGATTCTGTTAAGAAGTTTTTACATACTGGAAAACCATAATATTACTTCACTCACGAGCACATTACAACCGGGCTAGTCAGAGACACACTAATTGCTCATGGTGAATGGAACGGTACACTCAGAAGCCCTCATTTTGCCGAGGGAAATTGAACCCAACGTGGTAAGGACCCAACGTCACAATCCGATATGCTTGGTTTTTTACCGGTGTTTACCATCACCGACAAGGTAGGGGTGAATTTTACAATGAAAAGTAATAAATCGTTTATTCAGTAGCACTTGGTAGGTACAGTAAATTGGAGACAGATAGTGTTACTGGAATGGTATCAGCTCAGCATATGCTGGGTGTCATAACGACATCGCAGCGCTGGTCTTCCGCTAATACCAGAACGGTGAAGGACTCACACGCAGCGTCATAACATTGATAACGAAACAGATTTGCGTACTTACTACCACCCCGACCGAAATTTAGTGAAGTGTATTTCGGGCATCTCCGTGCTCTGGAAGGCACGTTAAGCAGTTGGTCCCGGTTGACGTCGCCAGATATCAGTCGTTAAGCCTAGTCAGAGGCCTTAGGGCGGCTTGATAACATCTGTCATTAAGGTTGCTCACTAGCCTTACACCCCTCCAACAATCCGCACTGAGCCTGCGTGTTGGAGTATGGCTTGCTCCACCTCATAGTTGAGGTGAGGCCTGTGCCCAGCAGTGGGTCGTATATTAAGCCGTTTATGTAACACAAAGATGCACGAAAAATAAACACAAAGTATCGCCTGAGCCACATTGCTTAACCACTGGACCAAGACGCTCTCATCACACCATAAAACCGGTTCTCTATTGTGTCTCATAAAATTTTTGCCCATAATTTAACGTATCATAATGTTTTCTGATATAATGATCATTTGTCCGAATGATAGGTAGCCCTAATTTACTGTCTCATAATATCACTTGCCCTAAAATCATAATTCCGAAACGTTATATGTCCAAAAATTCTTTGCCATAACTATCACAATCTATAATATTTATGAAACCTAACTGCTTTTCTCATAATAGTGTTTTGTCCTAACGTCTCTTCTCATAATATATCGAGCACTAAAATCGAAATTGCATAAATGTTAATAACTGTCCTGATTATTTTTTGCTATAAAAATTGCATGCAAGCAAGCAGCATGCAGGCAAGCATGCACAATGCAGGGATGCAGCATGCAGGGATGCAGCATGCATTTTATTTTAGGGTTTGAAAAAAAAATATTTAACCCTCGAAGGTTAAGGCGTGAGCTGCGCTCACGCCTTAACCTTCGAACCTATCACGGCAATGTCGGATCCGCCCTCGGCATTCACCATGTAAACAAGCATGCAACATGCAGGAAAACATGCAGCATGCAGGCAAGCATACAGCATGCAGGCAATCATGCAGCATGCAGGCAAGCATGCAGCATGCAGCATGCATTTTATTTTAGGGTTTGAAAAAAAAATAACTAACCCTCGAAGGTTAAGGCGTGAGCTGCGCTCACGCCTTAACCTTCGAACCTATCACGGCCATGTCGGATCCGCCCTCAGCATTCACCATGTAAACAAACATGCAGCATGCGGGCAAGCAAGCAGCATGCAGGTAAAAATGCAAGCAGCATTTTATTTGAGCGTTTGTAAAAAAATAACTAACCCTCGGATTCGGTCTTACATTGTTATTATAAACCACCATTCGGACAAACATTCATTATGTCAAATCACACTTAGACCAAGTGATTTTATAGCTAGTAAAATTAGGACGTATAATTATTATAGCACTCAATTTTATGACACAAAACCATTATAGTTGTGGACTATTAGGTGAAACAAAGTTTCGTATAAGAGACCATTATGGATAGTGATGATTATAGAAAACGCGTTCGGGATTTCGATTTTCGGACGTACGATATTCGGAGAAGAAAGGGACTACCCATAAAACCATGATCGAATGAAAGCGGTTATCAGGTCAGCTGGGGGATCTGAGGTTTGCCATTATTCTTCTGGCTGACTGGCTCAAAAGTTCTCTCAAAGGGTCGCCAATGCGCACTGAAGCTACAAGCTACGTTCTGAAAGTCAACTTAAGTGTAACATTGACGTTACGTTTGACTGGCTGAAAAGGCGTGAACGAATGTGATGTTTACAGATTTTTTGTATTTTGTACAGTCGCGGAATGAAAAGGTTAACCAGTTTTCAAATGAATTGTGTTGCAAGCACATGTTACCTTTTCAAACTGTGTAACAAGCTAAATTATTGTACTGAAAAGTATGCTTTACTGTTAGACAACAAAATTTTAAGTTGTTTGTTCCCTCGCGATTATTTTTTTTTTTTTGATTTTGCCATTATGTTGTGTCAAGTTTAATAAATTTAATAATTATGTCCTCTTTGCTCTCAATGATTAAAACTACCAATGTAATTAACAGTTACCTGTAAATGTCATCATTGAGCATGTAAAAACAGATCTTAAGCTGGTCAACCTTTTTATTCCGCGACTGTACAATCGAACATGATGCCTCGTATACTTAAATATTTTGATGAATTCACAATTGAGATTTTGTTTCTTTAACTGGTGGTGGCAACGGCGGTAGCGTCAGCCGTAGCAAGTGTAGTAGTGTTGCTTTCAAGAACGGCTTCATACAAACTTGTACATTTGTATCAAAATATCATGCCCCCGCAAAATATCATCAGATTATTTTGTCCTAGAATTTTATGTAGTAAATAATGAAAATGTAGCGTTTAAAACTTCATTCTGGGTGTTTCTAGCACAATTGACTTTGATTGAGATCGACAAGGCCAAAATAGCTCGGACAGATACAATTCACACAAACATTTGCAGTTGATATACTGGATGAAGAGGAAAAAGTATTAAATTCTAAGATAATAGATGAAATTCATTTATCAATTTAACGTTTAAGATAAATAGTTTCAAGTAGACATAAGACTTCTTGATTAAGAAGATATTCGTAAGATAGAAGTCTCTAAAACTTAATTTTCGAAAAAAAGCTCCTGTGTGTTTGGTTTTTAATACGTGCATTGATTGTTTATAGTTTATAAAAGACTTACTTATCAAAAATAATAATTCGCCTCCTCATCAGAGCTAACAAACACGCAAATATAAAACCACAAATAATAGTTGACAGTAAAATAATTTCATACCGTACGCTGAATTCTCACTAACACACTCTGGTTTCCGTTACTTTCCCACTGATTTCAAATACAACCATGTAAAATCGAATGAAATGTGTGTAACTGCTGACAGGCCCGGAGCGAGTGTGTTCGTCAGAAAATGACACGTGTCGATAGTTATTTTTTTTTTTTATTTATTTATTTATAACATAAACACTTTATATAAATACAGACAGATTCATTCAGCACAGTTATAGTCCGTGCACGTTGAAAATGCAGTGATTTTTAAATTTAATTCTGTTGCGCACAAAAAACTCAGATCCACAACCTTTGCGTACAAAAGTATGCGTTCAACAGCTGGTCAATGTGGACTTGACTTTCTAATTAGGAACGATTTGATTGGTTAGGGGACTTCTAGATCGAAGGACAAGGATGAAATGACTGCATTCTTAACGCGAACTGACTATAGTTTTTTTAATAACGGCGACTTGACCAGCGTACACATTTTGCAGTCTTATTTTCACGAAATTGGCTTGGCAATAAATTGTTCTAGATTCTTCTAACTGTGTTTAAAACTGTGTTCAGGTAAATGGTTTCACTTACCTATCCATATAAATTAACACAGGTAAGTTATTAAAGCAACAGAAACACTCAAAATTGTTCGGAACACAAGGTTTCAATTAACTAAGCAATAGTTTAATTAGTTTCAAATGTCTGCGAGCGGATAGAACAAGGTTAGACCGTGGCAAAACGGGCTTTCCTACGAAACACCATAGTGTGGACTGAAAGAAACACATTGAAATAATCACTCGAATCTATTTTTCTATTTTGCCTTTACATTTTTATCCATAAAATCATGAAATATTAATCAGGTCCTATTAGTAAGCTTTCGTATCTATATTTGACATTATCATTTCTCCGAAAACTGAGATCCCAAGAACAAATTGACCTAATAACAGTACTAGTCTAATTTTGAATACATAACGATCGTACCTACTGGCACTAAGTTACAAAAACGATACGAATACAATAGTATTAGCACCAGTATTTGTAGTTGTCCAGCTGATCAAATTGGGATTAGGATTATTGGACAATGAACATAACACCGGAAATGAAAGAAACCTACACAATGCCGAGCTAACAGAGGAAATAAAATCCGCTCTGGCGTTGGCCGCTGCAGACAAAACCTAGTGACGTGAGGGTTTAGAGATGAACCTCAAAGCGCGTGTGACTGCGGCATAGATCCTCAGACTATGGGTCACCTCCTCGATTGGCCTCTGTGCCCTAAGACCTGCACAGGGGAGGATCTTAACATGGCAACGAAAGACGCAGTCGAGATCGCAAAGTTTTGGTCGGGTTCTATTTGATTTGATGCCATGGACACGAAAGAAGAAGAAAAAGAGGAAATGTGGAAATCAAACTTGTTATTTATTTTATTTATGTACTATTTATATTATTTTCTAACATTGGATTTAGGTTTGTATGAAAAGTTTCCTTCTCATAATGGTTACAGTTCTATAGCCTGGCAAAACAATGCAGGGGTATAATCTAACCCCCTTATTCATAAAAACGAACGCAACACCTAAGCAAAGATTAAGGAATTGACGTGTTTTGTCACTCACTCGCAAACGAGCAGCAACAAGAATGAAAGAGACAAAGCGATACAAACGTTATCGTGTTGTTGAAGCGCTGTTTAAGTTCTTATGAATAACGGAGTAGGACTCTACCTAAAACCATAAATATAGTGCATATACACAATCTTTAGAATGTTTGATCATATCTTGTTATATGCGATGCATGACTTATTTAACAAGTTCTTGTAATTAAGTTAAAACATAGAAAACTGTGTTTTTTTTTAACCAACAAAATTAATTATGGTTGTCTATTCTTCACTTGTCTAGGTTCAATTTATAAACAACTGTTCTACGAGTATTTCACAGTATTTTTTCTCTGAGTACCATTAATTTTTCTTAGTTCCTAATTAAACAGACCAGCTGTGAAAACTGTCTTCTGTCTTCAGGAGAGCATCAAATATGATGAGATGTCGAAACTCTCATTAAACGTACTTCCTTTGCACTGTATTGAAAAGTGTCGAATGGTGTTTAACAATGGTCACCAAAGAGTTCAGCAAAACGTTGGTTTTAACAAAATTCATCATCATGAATAGGGAATATGCACTTGAAACAGATGAGGGTCATATTATTTTTTTGAGTACTGTTTTGAATTCTCATTGCGTCTCCATTAATATTTAATTATTCTATTTCTTTGTCGATGTAAAAATAATTATTGAAAAGTGCAAACAATGTGGGAAATTCAAAGCGGTTGAAACTGCGTTATTGGTCGGACGATTTGACCAAGGCCTAAAGAATGGCTGTTCACTCTCTTCTTGAATATTCCTGAGCTTAGTCGCTCTGGAAACACTTCAGCAGAAAGCTCATTCCACTCCCTATTTAATATTTAAGTAATCAAAACAATCATTTTCTTTTCATTTATTACTTTTTAGAAAAATGTAAGGTACACCCTGTAGCTTAGTCCGGCGGACTTGTCCGTGTCTACAAGCAGCATTCAACGACACCACTTTTATTTATTCATTCTTTATTGCACAACAACATTGTTATAAAGGGCGAACTTAATGCTGAAAAGGCATTCTCTACCAGTCAACCGTACTTTTGTCACCCTCAGACTGCATTAAGGCGGCAAATTGTTTGCCTTATGAATGAGTTACGAAAACTGCTATGATTATGATAAAATCATTAACGCGGTAAGATTTGGTTTGATAAAACAGAAGATTTCCAGTAAATTGTAGTGCATCCGATAATCCGAGTAAAATAATTAATCTCACTCCTAATGAGTTGGTATGTTTAATTGCTGTGAATATTCCGTTACATGAATTAAAACAGTAATTGTTGAATGAAACTGTATTTCCCCGTGCAACGTTGTGCAATCAGATAACTGAAAATGTGTTAATTCTTATAGTTTCGCAAGTTGCATGGCCCAAACTACCTTAATTTTACGTTAAGCCTGAATACCTGAGGCAGGTTGGTAAAAAGAGTAACCTCTGAGTTTCTTGCCGGTTCTCAGTACAGAAACAACTTCCCGATTCAGTGGCAGCGTCCAATTTATTTAAGTACAGTATATTTATTGTTTACACATTCATGTCTATTATTA
The DNA here is from genome assembly GCA_950022985.1 of Udea ferrugalis. Classification (NCBI taxonomy): domain Eukaryota; kingdom Metazoa; phylum Arthropoda; class Insecta; order Lepidoptera; family Crambidae; genus Udea; species Udea ferrugalis. Next base: position 22,574,434 of record OX465515.1, read on the forward strand.
TTAAGTGTGTTTTGTTTGTTAATTAGATTTGACGATTTAAAAGTACTTTGTAATAAGTCTATTTAAATAGACTATTTTTGATTGATTGGATTTTGATAGTTTCGCAAGTTGCACAGCCTAAACTAACTTAATTTTCCGATAAGCTTTTACCAGTCAACCACAGCTGACTGAGTTGACTGGTTGGTAGAGAATGCATCTAGGCATTAAGTCAGAAATCTGTTCCTTTTGCTCGTCACTCTGTGCATTAAAGAATAAATACATAACAAAGTAATCTAGGTCGTTACTGCTCATTTCTCCTCGATCAAGTCAAATCACTCAAATACGTAATGGAACAACACTAAGGTTAAACAAAATGACCAGTAAAAAGAAAAAACTCAAAAGAACAAAGTTTCATTGCTGGGGTTTCGTTTTTTTAAACTTGATATTTACAAATACCAATAAACTCTGCCATGACGCACAGGTTATTTGGGGTGGTACATAATAATTAAGTTCGCTGTTTCCACAATCATTCAATATTCGTTTTGAAAACATTCGCCAACTGATCGGTAACAAAAATGAATTCAACCAAACATTACTCTTACTAAAAAATAATATAAAGATATTCGAACTTTTTTTGAACAAATTGGATTATAGTATGTTCGCGTTAAGAATGCAGTATTTTTTTTATTTAATTCCGCTCCGATAACCGAACCGCTGGCCGTTGGGGCGAAAAGGTTCTGGAATGGCGACCGCGTACCGGACGACATTCCGTGGGCAGGCCCTCCACAAGGTGGAGCGACGATCTAGTCAACGTCGCGGGAAGCCGCTGGATGCGGACAGCGCAGGACCGATCGTTGTAGATCCTTGCGAACGACGTCCACTGCTGGGCATAGGCCTCCCTATGCCCAGCAGTGGACGTCGTTCGGCTGATATGATGATGATGACACACATCAAAACTCAGGTACAGAACGTTCTAATGACATTTCGGTTCGTACATTCAGTTCTGTCATTAGGTAAAATTAATTTTTATTTTTCTTTAGTATCTTACAGTATATGTAATTCTCGACGTGTCACAGTGTTTGTTGCCACCCCCTCACGGGTTCTCGCCTCGGCGTGGCGAGGGGGCCTAGTACCGGTGGTAGGGGCACCACCGGGAAGCGAAGAGAACCCAGGCGTGGCAGCGTGGTGGACTGGACACCCGCCCGCTGCGGCCCGCAAGGGCGACGGGCTGCGGGGCCAGTGGGGCCTGCAGGCGCCTTTGAGGCGCGTGGTTGGGGCCGCGGCGCACAACCGGTTGGTGGGGGCCAGTGATCCGAGGCTGATCCCCCCTGTGCGTCGCGGCCCGGCGGGGCCGTACCGTCGGTTACGGCAGCGGAGCCGTCCTTTGGGTGGCTCGTGGTTGCGGGCCCAGTAGGGTCGCTGCGGCCCGTAAGGGCGACGTGGGGCTGCGGGGCCAGTGGGGCCTGCAGGCGCCTTGAGGCGCGTGGTTGGGGCCGCGGCGCACAACCGGTTGGTGGGGGCCAGTGATCCGAGGCTGATCCCCCCTGTGCGTCGCGGCCCGGTGGGGCCGTACCGAAGGTTACGGCAGCGGAGCCGCCCTTTGGGTGGCTCGTGGTTGCGGGCCCAGTAGGGCCTGCGTACGGTGGCCAGCTGGCGCGTGGTACGGGGGTGCCGCCGCCAGCATTGCACGGGTCACCGCTGCCTGGTAGGGACGGCTTGACATCCTCGGCTGTCCCTTCTGGCCTCCCCTCACGATGGGGGGGGTCGCTTCCGGCCCGCCGTCCAGGCGGGCTCCGTCCGGGGGAACGCGTAACAGGCTTCGCGCTACTCACCGTGTTCCCCCACTATACGGACGATAAGAGGGAGTAGTAGGGGTTTTAGTCGGTAGGGCCACTGGTATACCACCTTTCCAGTGGAGAGTCCGACATAACCCGTCCGTCCCCCGGTGGACGGGTATGCGTAAGGCATTTCCCCTACTTTAAAAAAAAAAAAAAAAAAAGTGTTTGTTGCCAAACTCAGTTTGACCCGGAAACGGTTTGATCGATTTTGATCAAATTTTATGATATTATGCGTGTTTGTTGGGTCTGAGAGTTGGTCGTATTTTTTAAAGTTGATAGGGTGTATCGTGGCCACTAGTTATTTAATATAATTAACTAGCGGCCGGCCGCGAGAATTATTTATTATCAAAAAGAAATTAACATATTTTTTTTAAACTAACACTTAACAAAAATAATGGTTTAAAAAATAGGTAGCAACCTATTTTCACAATTAAATTTAAATTTTTATTAAAATCGGTCAACCTGTTTCGGAAGAGTTTGGCAACAAACACTGTGACACGAAAATTTGAAATATTAGATTACTCGGACTTCATTATACGATACGTGTTGCGTACAATACGTGTACGATGATAAGAGATCAATATTGTAAAAACCACCTTTTCACGTCAATGTGACTTATATTCAGTAGAACAATAGTGTTATTCGTTTGAAAGGTCCGCAAGACATTCGATGGTGTGTTAACAACTGACAATTTCGCCCCGTAGTAATAATTACAGCCTAACACGCCATATTGTGTTATTTAGAAATTAATTTGCATGCCCATCGTTGCTACATTACCAACTGTATATCACTATGTTAGAGCATTAATGAATTAAAAGCACGTTTAGGTTACAATTGTATTTGTACCGAATTTAGTCGGAGAGGTGCCCGTGGCGCAGTTGTGACAGTGATCGGTGACGATCGCTGTTGTAAAGCAACACACGCCGGATCGGAAATGGGATGGGTGACCACCCTGACCGAAATTTAGTGATGTGTATTTCAGGGATCTCCGTGCTTCGTAAGGCACGTTAAGCAGTTGGTCTCGGTTGACGTCGCTAGATGGCAGTCGTTAAGCCTAGTCAGAGGCCTTAGGGCGGCTTCATAACATCTGACATTAAGGTTGCTAACTAACCTTACACCCCTCCAACAATCCGTACTGAGCCCGCGTGTTGGAGTATGGCACGTTCCACCTCATAGTTGAGGTGAGGCCTGTGCCCAGCAGTGGGACGTATATAGGCCGTTTGTGTATGTATGTAGTCAGAGAAGTCCCGTTGGCGCGGTGTCAACAACGGCTCAGAAATACTTAAATGAAGTCATGTATTTTTCTCCATATTGACGCTTCGGAAGACACTGAGCAGTTGGTCCTGGCTGACGTTGCTAGATGTCAGTCGTCAAGCATAGTCTGCGACCCCAGCGCAGCTTAATAACATCTGACTGAAAGGTTTTATACTAGCCACTCCAAGAACCCACTCTGAGCCTGCATGTTGAAGTTTCGCTTGTACCATGAAATAACTAATGTGTCCCACTGCTGGATACAGGCAATATTTAATGACTGTTGTTTGTTCGTTTTTTAGTCAGAGAGAGTCAGTAGATGTATAGAGTTAAAACAATTTATGTAAACCCAATGATATGATAATAAGAAAACGTCAATAGGTTACTTGTGCTAAAAAGTGGCACCCAAATCAGGACTTCGACCACCTGAACAAAGCATTGAAAGTTTGAGACGACACTGCGCAACATGTATCTGTTTCGTTGACGCTCTAGTAAATAATCATGCTATCTTGTGCACACGGTCAAACTATAGGTTCGTACGCCAGGTGTCAATTTTTGACTTAGAACTGACATAACCTATCTACGTCTTTTTTATTGTAATATCATTGGGTAAACCTGTTCTAGTATTCTCTTTAACCAATCAAAATTATTCAATGAAAATTATAGTCCAAAACGGATTGTAACGTTCGGTTTCACTCTAAAAGGGAATATTTGATGAAGACCCGCTAAATGGTAGGTAAATGTAGTTTGGCAGAATAGTAAATGGACTAACCAACTGACTTTTCACACGGTTAGATTTCGTGGTAGGGTATTTCCTGTAAAGTTTTGGCACATAAGACCACACGTCAAACGTATTGAAGTTGGGAAATGACATTCATTTGTTGATGATGATGAATTCACGATACGGAATCAAAATGTGCTAAATTTGAAAATTATGCCATGGTGCCATGAGGTCTTGAATACGTGAAAAACAAGTATCTCAATGCATGGCAAGATTTGACCGCTTCCCACGACTTCGTCCTCGTGGACATTAGAAGTCAAGTTTGGCAACACTGTGATGTTTAATACATGACGTACGCAGACCAACGGTGGCGCCACAGTTGCGGTCTTGTTTTGACAGCAGCTTTGTTTTGATTGACAACACTTCACATCTTGGTGCTTCACGCTTACTTATATCGTCAATACGCTTCACCCTGAATTAGTATTTTCTCTCATTTTGTATGTAAATAATTAAAAAATGTTATTTGGCATAGTTATTTTCTCTCAAACGGCACCAGTTGCAAAGAAATTGTTCTTTAAAGTTCACTCACCACGAGCGAAGAGAATTTGGACGCCCACCGGGATACCATAGTATGAGTGAGTGGACGTTCATTTGAGCTGTGTCCCTACTTACTGATAATCTGGTGGTTTTATTGTGTTTCCTATAGGCTCACAACTAGGACATCGCAAACACTGTGACACGAGAATAATATAAATAAGATTAAAAACTATTTACATATGAAATTAATTTTAAATATAAAGTAATAGCACCAAATATAGGTTCAGCCCATTCATTTGTAAAAATACAATATGATAGAAATATGGGACTCAAACCTGCGACTTCAGCACAACGGGTGGCTGCTTTAACCACTAAGCCATATTATACTTTCGTTATGATATATCCTATGTTCAACTTGACTGCTACTTAACTTAGTTAAGTATAAACTATTAGCACCAGTTATTATAGATTCAGCTCCACAAAGCGAGATACTCCTTGAAAACTCAGTGGTGTTTTATTTGCCACTTGAATACTAGCCTAAAGCCTAATAAAATCGCAAAAATAATGAAAATGTTTACAATGAATCTTAATCTTGAAGATATAACTTCAGTTGCCTAAGTCATAAAATAAATTACAAAGGTAGCTGTAGGTACGAGTATGAATGGAGAATCGTGAAAAACGAAAATAGGAAAAGAGATTTCTTAACGAATTTTCAAGGATTACCTCGCCTTGTTTACACTTAGGTTGGGTTGCACCATCTGACTTTAACAATAACAAATATCAAAATTTCAGTTAAAGTACCTGTCAGGTAAGCAAAAATGACGTCAAATTGTCAAATTTGACAAAAACTTTAACTTTAACTTCTACTATGGTGCAACTTACCCTTAATGTCATATTAACAGTTACCATAAAACGGGGTGAATCACAATAGCGGGGTAAATCACAACACTTTGATACCCACACAAATAAACAATAAAAACAACCTTTTTAACATGTTTATTAATAAAACATGGCCTTGTTTTTCAAATGAACTCTAATTTTTCAAAGATGGTGGTGTTTTCTTCTCATCACGTTATATATTAATCTTCCATAAAAGTGTTGTGATACACCCCGCAGTTGTGATTCACCCCGTTTCACCGCTACTATAATACAACTTATCTTTATTCTTAAACATAAAGGAATACTAGTACCAATTAAAGATTCAGATCCTCAATTCGGAACGTTGTGAACATTTCGATCAAAAGCAATGCGCGCGTTAAGTAAATACTTACAAACAGTAAGCCTTTTGTAGTAACACCTATGATAATTAAAGCAACCTTTTTTATTTAAAACCGCGTTTTCGCGCTAAATGTGTTTGATTTGGGACACTGTCACATGGTCCTCACCTCAACTATGAAGTGTAAAGCGAGACTGTCAGTTGATATTTTATTTTCCTTCTGTACTGTCAATTTACTTAGGCACACGGAAAAGTGGCAAACAGTTGAGTAAAACCATTGATATAAACAAAAAGAGGAATATAAGGCATCCGCGTACCAAAAGTGCCCACCCAAAAACAGGTCCGATGGACCAGTTTTTTAAAACGAAATAAACAAATGCGTGTGAAGCGACACGTTAAGCTGCATGGTTAAAGGTCATTTCAAGAGCAAGACAAAAAACACAAAAGCGTATGAGGGCGACACGTTTAGCTGCATCGCAAATTATCGGGCACATCGGTGACGACTGTCACTTTCGGTAGAGTTACCGCTCTCGTTTGCACTCACGCAGATTAGATATTTGTGTAGATTCGATTATTTATTTCTCCAATAAAATAATAATAAAACATTTCTTTCTTTCTTTCTTTTAATAAAATATCATTACATAAAATATCATATTACAATAAACCTTTTATTGAATAAAATGGATTTTATTCAATAAAAGGTTTGTTCCTGCTGAAGCCAAGACCGAATGTTTTTTCCTAGTTTTGGATCACCTTCGGTTGTTTTTCTACCTTTTTCCTTTTTTTATAGCTTAGTTAGGCACGCATTTGACCACAATCTCATCTGAACGTACGTGATGATGTGGTCTAAGATAGTACATGTCAGCCTAATAAATGGCTGTTCACTCTCTTCTCAAAGAGGCCCAAGTTGTATTGCTGTGGAAACACTTCCGCCCATTCCACTCCCTTGCTGTTCGCATTATGAAAGTGTTACCAAAACGGTTGGTGCGAATCGCTGGGATGTCAACAACATAGGGGTGCCTATTTACGTGCCTTCGTTACCGTGTCTTGGAAAAACATGACTAAGCTCAGCTCTAACATGCTCAGGGTCACCTTAACTGTTCACAAGTGATAAAACAACGGCTTATAAATGAAATACAGATGAAATAAGGAAAAGTAAAGCAACTCTCACTGATACCGCAATAGGGTATATTATGACTATGAGACACTTTTTATGTGCACCAAAAATAATAATTGAATTCAAATCTTATTGAGATCGAAATGAGGCCACAATTAGGCCTGCATACTTGGGTGGGCAAGTCCATTTCAAAAGTTTTATTTTTTTGTAGAACAATATCTCTATTTTGTAACCCTTACTTTTATGAAGCAGTTATGTTAGGAGACCATTTTCATAAACGCAACATTTATTATACTCGTAGCTGTCGAACAAAGTTCTTACCCGGTCCTTACAAAAACAGAGAACGTGACGTCATAATCCAAGTCACGTTTGTATGAAGCGTTTTTGGGCAAGTCCAAACATGTGCATTTCAAATTGTGATATCTCAATTATTATTGATCCTGATGAAGTGTTTTTTTAGGATTGTTTATATAAATGTAAAGTCTTTCGATTATAAACAAAAAAATACAGTCATCTAGCCTTTTAAATCCCTGTCATACTCGTACAATCCCACTGCTTTTTCGATAAGGTGCATAATGAGTTTAGTGAGATTTTCATTTTTATCCGCTTCACCAGAGGGTTAAAATCTCCGCACAGGGCAAACATATTTTGTGTGTAAAAACAAAAACATGTCTATTTGTATTGGTTTGGGTGTTTCTTATATATATTACTTATGTATTAATATAAAAAAATGAGTTATATAACGTAAGTTTAACGTATTTGAGTTTGTTTATCCGTTGTCTAGTATCCCACAGTACTTAAAAGCTTTAGTTCTGGGGATACGGCGCTATGTTGAATAGTGTCCAATGGTATTCATTTATCTACGGGTGGCGTGTATTTCCCGCTGCAGGGCAAAAACCAGCCACCGAAATTATATGGTTTGCCTAAAATACACAAAAACAACGTACTACTTAGAGCGATTGTTGGTTGGTACAGTAGAAATGTTGTTGTTTACAACAATTAGAAACATTGTTACCGTTAAAGTTACTGTGTTGCAGAATTATATAATAATATTACATATCGTAAGGTGTTAAATGAAGCGAATATTCTGTCGATAAAACTATGATTCAATTACATATTCATTTCATAGTCTGGGAAATGAAAATTGCTTTCTTTTTATCCGTTATTATGACGTGAAAGTAATAAGCGGGTGGTGTCCAGACGTCGGAATCGGCGCGAGGGTTTAGAAGGGATAATTTTGTAATACCTAACTGTAATCATTTTAATGTGTGTGGATTTTAATATTACTTTTGAGTAATTTTTGCGACCATTTTTTTTTTAATTTTTAATTTGGTTTTTGTTCTGAAAATAACGTTTCATATCATTTCTTCCCATTTTATTACATTAAATGTGTTTAGATTTCCGTTACTATAGTCTTGAACCCACGCGCAAAAGTCAATGTCATATCTATGCACGCTTCGAGAGCATAACAAAAAGTATAAAAAGTTTGTTTACCTTTAACAGCACGAAATTCAACCACAAGTTCACTACATTTTACGTTTTTTTTTTTTAATTTTTACAGATTTTATTCACTTTTTCGTAATTTTTCCGAAACTTTTCAAGGTGATTTGTTTTCACGAAAACATTCGCGCCAATTGTCCCGCGGCGAAGACGAGAGTTCGCCAGCAGCGCGTTTGTTTACTGGCCCTAAGACCAGCGCATGGTATCCAATACGCATGCGTGATTGTTCCGTAAAATGTTATGTATGAAGACGACTCGGACATTCTAAGGGGGTATTCTGCATCAATTAGCAGTAATCATCAAAAAAACATTTTCGAATTTTAACTTGATTGAGTCGGAAATGGGATGGGTGACCACCCCGACCGAAATTTAGTGATGTGTATTTCGGGCATCTCCGTGCTTCGGAAGGCCAGGCACGTTAAGCAGTTGGTCCCGGTTGACGTCGCTAGATGTCAGTCGTTAAGCCTAGTCAGAGGCCTCAGGGCGGCTTGATAACATCTGACTTTAAGGTTGCTCACTAACCTTACACCCCTCCAACAATCCCGCAATCACTGAGCCCGCTTGTTAGAGTATGGCTCGTTCCACCTCATAGTTGAGGTGAGGCCTGTGCCCAGCAGTGGGACGTATATAGGCCGTTTATGTTATGTTATGTATCTTGATTGCATTATTGAACAGCTTTTGGTAACATCGATTTGATCGAAACATGAACTAGGATACTGTAGCCAAAAAAGTTTATCTTCAAAACTTCGCTGTACGGCTTGACCTTGACCTTTTCAAGGTCGAATTTCTATAATACATCCTCTGGTTTAAAGTAAATCTGTCATTATGTAAGGCTCTTGGTTGAACATTGTTAGCTACTACTGACTTTCTTCGATTATAACGTGTATTCAAAATTGTAAGCCAACTAGGTAATCTCTATTGTTAGGCTGAAAATGAATTGAATATGAAGGCTGTGGATAAGCTGAAGATAGATGAAGGAAGCCAGAAAGAGTTCTTTAGTAAAGGGATTATTTTGACCGTAATAATATTCTGATTACGATTAATTGGCTACACTAGACTTTAAAGAGTTCTGGAAAACTTATATTTTCGTTTAATTTACTAGACTTGTCTCAGCTGTTGGTGGTATATTGTGTGAGCAAGTACCAATGAAGGGCGATCTTCCTGTTGGAATGAAATTAAGGGCATTTGAATCTTCAAATCTAAAGAAAAATTCGCACCCCCCCTGGAGAAAAGCTGCAACTCCACTTGTGCGTATTTTTTTTTATTGCACTAAAAGATCAAGAAAAATTCAATACGTATTGTCAATTTTTTTCATAATTTTAGTCCTTAAAGTTAAGGAAATAAATACAAATAAGTAAAATTTTGCAACATTATTAATATATATGTTTCCATCATGGAAACGAAGTTATTACATTTGCATTTTAAATATTTACCAAATTCCCAATGAATACTACCATATGTAAACTAACAAAACTTTCGAACGAAGACTTTGAAAAACAATTTCGTATAACTGTAGCTGCTTACTTCTTGTGGGATTTATTTGGCGATTCTCGTTGAGCAAGTCTAGTTGCCTATTTCTTCCACGAAACTTTTGTCGATATTGTATGTTATAACTATTGATATGTATTCATTTTACTAAGAGTTTCAAAATGGTTTTGACGTAATTGGAGAACTAGCTTAGTTCGACATTACGTTTTGTTTTAACAGTTTCGTAATTAGTAATATATATTTATTCTTGGAAGTAGGTCTATGAGTTTTATGGCGCAAAAACAATTAAGTAAAACTAGCATTGAATTTACGTGTCGTAATAAGAGAAACATACTAAAAGTAACAGTGCGATTTATGGTAATCGTTGTTATTGCGCGGGAGGCGAGGCTACGCCGCGTGCCCCCGCCTCCTCTTCCGCACTCGAGCCCCTTCGGATCGTGGATAGAAACTAGTCGTGCGCTTGCCAGCGTTCCCTTGCCAGACCGTACCAAAAAGTACGGTTTTCCGTACTATTCATCATACAACAACCGTACCTCAATTTGGACCGTACCTTTTTCGTACTTTTTTTAAATTCGTTATTTATTTTTCAACGCAAACAACACAGAGTTTAAAATGGTATTTACCATGTCCTGTTTTACTAAACATTCTTTGCCTTCCTTATTTGGAGGCCACGAATTTATAAAAACAAAACATAGTTTGTGCCCCTATCACCGATGTTTATGGTCACCGATGTCTGGAACCAAGATCTGTCTTTTAAAAAGATAAAAATTTTAGTTTATTATTTGAAATGTCATCTTGTCTTTCTATAGTCTACTAAAATAAAAATGGGAGCGCGCGCACTTTTGTCTGTGCACTATTAAGAATTTCGTGCTTCAAGTAATGAAATGAAAATGTCATGTGTAATGAAATCACAACAAAGTTCCATGGCGATGATAACCATTCATCTCTATCTTCTTCTTCTTCTTCTTCTCAGCATTTGTGCGTACACTGCTGGACATATGCCTCTTGAATGGCTCTCCAAGAAGATCTTGATGAGGCGAGTCTTGTCCAGGTCGGTCCTGCCGTCTTTTTTATATCGTCCGACCATCTGGCAGCTGGTCTGCCAACACTTCTGTTTCTTGTACGAGGTCTCCAAACAAGGGTTCTGTACGACCACCTGTTATCATCTGAGAACCCTTGTTTGGAGACCAAGAGATCTTCGGCATACATGACCAGCCCATCGCCATTTCAGTTTTGCAACTCTCGTAGAAATGTCAATGACTTTAGTGCGTCTGCGAATGGTCTCATTTCTCACTTTGTCCCTGAGAGAGATGCCAAGCATCGCTCGCTTCATCTTTATATGTATATAAAAATTGTTTGCTGTTCGATAGTCTCACCTCTCTAAAACTCGGTAACGGCTGAATCGATTTGGCTAATTTTGGTTTTGATAATATGTTTCTTGAAGCTCAACAAAGGTTGGTTTACTCACCATTTGACGAAATGCTAGCAATACCTATAGTAGAAACCACAATTTAGTTTCTCTTAGCAACCGTTTCTACCTGGCACGTGACACTGAATGTTTGAAAACACGAAGTTAAGTCTAGTCAGAACAGCTAGTAATACAAATAACCCCCTCATGAGTTCTCGCCTTGGCGTGGCGAAGGGGTTTAGTAGCGGCAGTAGGGTGAACCACCGGGAAACGAAGATAACTCTGGCGTGGCAGTGTGGTGGACTTGCCACCCACCCACTGCGTCCCGTAAGGGCGACACGTAGGGTTGCGGAGCTAGTGGGGCCTGCAAGCGCCCTGAGGCACGTGGTGGAGGCCACGGTGCACAATCGGTTGGTGGGAGCCAGTGATCCGCAGCTGAACTCCCCTGTGCGTCGCGGCCTGGCGTCCTGATGAGGTCTTAAAGAATGCAAAACCACTATCACACAGTAGCTGACTGGTAAGGTTAACGCCTTTAATTGATGAACGCCGCTGTAGATGTCGGTATGGACGTGAGGAGGCCTATAATACATGACGGCCGGCACCCTGTGGCCAAGCTGATAATCCGACATTATCATGTCAAAGTAGCACATGGAAATCAGGAAACCATAGTAAACGAACTTAGACAAAGGTATTGGGTATTAAGGCTTAGGCCTACGTCAAGTTTATTGCTTCGCAGTGTATGTTATGCAGACTGCGAAAAAGTCAACTGCAGATACCTCGAATGGGGGACCTACCAAGGCCCGAATGGCGCATCACCAGCGGCCATTCACTTATTGTGGGTTGGACCTCTTCGGTCCAAAGGAAGTCACGGTGGGTCGTCCAAGGAAGAGAAGGTATGGTGTGTTGTTCACTTGTCTTACAGTCCGGGCGGTCCACATCGAGTTAGTTGCCTCTCTTCAAACGGACTCGCTTATCATGGCGCTGCGGCGGATGCCTGCGAGGCGCGTTTGGCCACGTCACCCGTACTCCGATAACGGAACCAACTTGCACGTCGCTGACACGGAGCAGCGGTGGTCCATACTGGAGCTAGATACTGAGGTTTTTAATGCTGAAGGTATCAACAATGGAATGGACTGGACCTTCATCGCCCCGGCAACTCCTCACTGGGGTGGGGCATGGGAAAGACTAATAAGATGCGTCAAAACTTCTTCAAAGGTAGTGTTGAACGAACGGGCTCCTAGGGACGAGGTATTGCTCACGTTGCTTGCCGAGGTAGAAAATATGGTAAATGGCACTCATGCACTCATGCATGGCTCGGTTGAACCGGATGGCGTCGAGTCACTTACTCCAAATCACTTTCTCATAGGCTCATCCTCGAACTTGCCTGTCATCGGCGCATTCGACGACTCCGACCTCTTCTTGCGCAAGCAATGGCGTATATCCCAGCGGCTGGCCGACATGTTCTGGCAAAGTTGTGTGACGGGTCATTCCATTCCCTAAAATATGATTGAGTGGGATGATGGCTGGCTCACACGTCAACTTGTGAACAGGTGCCACCTTCAGGAACTGGTCTGCTCAAGTTTACTTAGTTTACCCAAGTTTACTTATTAACATCCTGTTTTATTTACTTTCATGTCAAAACTGTATGACTTGGTTGGTTGGTAAAACGTTGGACGATTTAAAAGAGTAACTGCTGAGTTTCTTGCCGTGTCTTCTCAGTAAAAACAACCTTCCGACGCCGGTGGTAGAGTCACATTATGGACATGTATTTTAAGTATTGTTTATTTATTGTATTATTATGTGTATGTTTAATAAGTGGTTAAAATTAAGATTCTTGACGATCCGCAAGTACAAACAGTACTTTCAAATCGTCAAGAATCTTAATTTTGGTCCACTTGAATAAAACATATTGAATTTGAATTTGAAAGGTGGGTTAAGGAGGTTTTGCCTGACCTCTTACCAAGGGAAAAATGGCACAAGGAAAAGAAACCACTCCAAGTTGGAGACTTGGTTCTTGTGGTAGACCCAAACTCCCCACGCAACATGTGGCCAAAGGGACTGGTCTCAGAGGTGTTCCCTGGCAAAGACGCAAAGACGGCCGGGTTCGGCTGATCGAGGTGAGGACTAGGACCGGTACGTGGCCGCGGAGTGCCGCGCGCGTCGCGCTCATCTCTGTGAGTGCTTGAGTGCTGTACCAGCACTGGGGTGAGGAATGTTAGCAACGCACTCATTACCAACTTTTAAATTATTGCAAATGTTTAATCTAATTTTCTGAAGGTATTTTCGTTAATGTAAATGTTAGGCAACCCTTTGTTTTTGAAAATATCGGGCAGTTAGTCCTCAGCTGATCGCACTCTTGTCTGTACGTGTGACAGTGTCGATTTCAAATAAACCACCATTTTTGTGAAAGTTCTGCGTTTTGGTGTGAATCATACCTGAATCCCCTTCAGTGTCTAACATTGACCTAGAAAATACGTGCTCGGCGCTAGGGAACATTTTGCTGGAAAATTGCCTGGCGGTTAAAAGGTTAATGTTTAATTGGACTCATAATGCTTCCTTTGATATTTCTTTTACATTACTCGTTAAGACATTATTATTAGACATTGATTGACCCGGTGCAAGTCAAAGGCAAACTCCATCTTTCTATCCTGTCCATGGTAACAAACCCGTCCTTTTGAAAGCCTATTCTTTTGACAGCAAATACATTTTCCCAAAAGATATGCAAAAAATATTTCAACCTTTTTATTTTAAGTTATGTTTCAATTTCAAATACTACCAGAAGCAATATGATGTTACACAAGATAAAAGTATGCAACCCTTTTTACTTAAACGAGTTGTTCAAGGAAAACCTACGTAAACCACATTTACACATTGAACACACGACTAAATCTGAACGGTCATAAAGAATTATCTGCAATAGTACCAAACAGTTAGACTTCTTTATCATGTCAACAATGCAATATTCACAATTATTTCATCAAGTGTTTGAAATGTTTCGTGGAAAAAGTACGCAACGCTCTTTTTTCGGTTTTTCTCGAAATGTATTACGTAAATTTAAAATATAGACACGTAAGCCCATCAAGGATACTTTTAGCTATCATTTGATGTATAATACATATTTCTAATTGTGTTCGTTAATTTTTAAAACAGTTTTTTTACGCTCCTGAAAAGTTGTCACTTTTCACTTGCAGCTTTCTTCCAGGAGGGGTGCGAATTATCAAATGATCTAAATTATGAAATAAATTATAAAATATTCAAATTATCTAAGTAATAGTAGAATTTATTGTTATTAATTAATGAACCCGGTGCCCGTGGCGCAGTTGTGACAGTGATCGGCGACGACCACTGTTGTAAAGTAACACTCGCCGGGTCGGAAATGGGATGGGTGACCACCCCGACCGATATCCGTGCTTCGGAAGGCACGTTAAGCAGTTGGTCCCGGCTGATGTCGCTAGATGTCAGTCGTTAAGTCTGGTCAGTGGCCTTAGGGCGGCGTGATAGCATCTGACAATAAGGTTGCTCACTAACCTTAAACTGAGCACTCCGCACTGAGCCCGCGTGTTGGAGTATGGCTCATTCCACCTCATAGTTGATGTGAGGCCTGTGCCCAGCAGTGGCACGTATTTAGGCCGTTTATGTAATTAATGAACAACGGATAACGACAGTGCATAGTTTTACTTGAGTAGTCCCTAAAGACTTATTCTTGTCTATGGAGTAGACAGACAAGACGAACGTCATAGATGAAGAATGAGGTTTGCCACAACGAATCATTGTTGATAATTAAATTATTTCATTAGCAACCTATGCTAATATAATATTTATTTTACCTCATTTTTTCTGGATCAGATTTGCTTTCACGCTGCGCTTTAAAAAATGTGGCACTTAGTCATTAAGTGCAATGTTACATTTTTATATTCTTTCACGCTTATTCTTTTATCACCTTATGAAATTTGATATACCACAAAATATTAAGCACAAAATTTGTAGCCAGCTATAGTTTTTACGGAAAGAGAAAATCTCTCTCTCTCACTGAAAAAATTACAATTATAATTACTCATGTATTTACTTGAAGATATGAGTAGTGTGTCCAGCGATGAAATTTTTGGGTCCTTCGTATAATTTTTCGGTGATGTGCTATTCATGTGACTGAACAGTAACAGGAATTTTTACAAAGATAAAAGAATACTTAACTTTTTTTTGAAGACTTTTCCACGTTTATGTTAAATCACGTTTTTCATTTTTCATACACTGAAAATAAATGAATAAAGTCAAATAAATGTCCCTGAGACTATTATCAGGTGCAAAAAAAAAACGGGTCCACTGTTGTGTTTATTCTTCAACAAGTCGCAGAATACACAATTTATACTCTGCTTTATATGTATCAACTGCTTATGGCACTAAGTTATTCTGAGAGAACAAGCCAAAACAACTTACTAACAAATGTACATATGTTTTTTTAAATATATAATGAACTAATTCAATTATTTTGAAATAAATCAATAATAATTTAATTCAATAATACTAAAATAATAATTAATTTTTGTTAAGTAGCCCCTCAGAATAAGGCTTTAAGTGTGGAGGGTCTTCTGAACCTTCAATATACCGTAGTGAACTCATCTATTTGCACCCAACAAATTAGTCAAAGGTATTGCTCTAGTCGAATTCAGCCTACACTCTGGTCAAACTTAAAACCAGAGTGCTTATCGATCGACATTATTAAACTTTTAACATTATACAATAAAATTCATCCAACACAAACATACGCTTCAAGTTTCAGAGATGTCCTGTAGGCCTAGCACGAACCGCTAACGTTTTGGTAATCGAAAAGAAAACGATACTTTTTTTGAAGTGATAACGTCTTTAAAATCGTTTTAGTCGGGTGACATGTTCAGAAACTTGTGTCACACCAAAACCTCACGAGCACGATCGCAGGTATAACGAGAGGGAGACGGACCGATCTCCCGTCTCATCTCGAGCGCTGCCAGTCATTCCGTGAAATGCCGTTATCACTTAAACATCTCGATCGTAAACCTACTTCACAAACAACAAATTTTTTCTTTTTCCTATGACTTCAAGAAAAAAAAGGAATTGTTTACTTTTCGATTACTAAAACGTTAGCGGTTCGTGCTATCAAAAGTTCATAGACAAAAAACCTAGAATCGCCAGCAAGGAAATGTATAAAAATGGGCTCACCATCATAGTTACGTATTCAAATCATCCACTTCCTCAACCATGTCTAAAACAGGTCCATTAGAACGGTTTTTTGTGTGGTCACATTTGGCCGTATCTTCCTCTTTTTGCCCATATTAGAGCTGTTGTTGCGGTCCCATCACTACGCTACGGCCCCCTCTAACAATTATGTAACCAATATTTTGCCCACGGCCGCGAGCTGAACCGAAGCCACTTACTCGCCCGCTACGTCCGTGAACGCACGATCTTTTATCTACTTACATTATAATTCAGTTACAATACTACAGTCCAGTTTTTTATTAGAACAGCAAGGAACCCCTTCCTTAAAGTTAGGTAGGAACCCTGCACTCAACAGCGGTTTTTCAATAGTCAGATAGAAATTATCAGACCAATAATTTACAAGTCGGCAGATTTGGAAATGTTCGATGTCGAAATCGATAATAGTGTGCTTAATTGCAAATGTCATTTTGATATACATTTAAAAATCTGCCGAGTTGTAATGTATTGGTCTGGTATTTTCTACAGTGGGAAGTGGGATACATGCCAATTCACGTGTAATGTAACGGCACTCGAGCATTTCATCAGTGAGGTAGAGTACCGAGCAGTACAATTCACACCGTGAAATAATACAAAAGGAGTTTACATCATTTTTAGCATTAGAGATAATGCATTATCATCTTACTAAAGATAGGGAAACCAGAAAAAGGTATTTGGTCTTATGGCGTCAGGCGGGAATCGAACCCGCATCTTTCGCAAACCGGGCGCCTGCACTAACCACTATGCTACCGAGACCATTAACAGACCCGCCGAATTTTTCTGGTATATTTACCTGGCAGCCAGGTTTGTTTCACCAATGTTTAGGCAAATACCTTAAACACCTGCTGACGTCATAAGACCAAATGCCTTTTTCTGGTTTTCCTATCTTGAGTTTACATCAGGAGGAGGAGAACCGAGGATGACAATGCGCACCTTGTGATGATACAGTGTGTGATATCCTCATACAACTTCTACCGCCACTCAATTAAATCAACAGTAAAATTTAGATATTTAAAAGTCAAGGAGGCTGTATTGCGATGATAAAAGTCGAACCTTTAACGTTACATTACACGCACATGTTCGTCAGTTTTGGAGGTAGTATTGTACGTAAAAACTCAAAGTCCAAACTCTGATGTAACATTACACGCGTATGTTCTCGATAGATATTCTTCATTACACCAAAACACCAAAACAACAGAAATCAACAGCAAAGAAACACAGATTAACGATAATGTACAATTTGGGCGGCTTTATCGCTAAAAAGCGATCTTTTCCAAACTACCTACAGGTAGAGGAAAATAACTGACGAGAAGGGAAGGTGAGTGCACAAGAAATAATTAAAGTAATTAAAAGTGACGGCAATTTACATTAAATACATGAATACTTACTACATATATTCGATAATAATATATTAAATTCAATGTAAAATAAAATACATAAACAAACATTATAAAATACAATACAAAAAATCACTAATGTATAGAAAATATAATGATGCATACCTACAAACTGACCAGCTAATTAGTACCCAGAATAATGATCGTGATCGATGAGGGAGCACCTTTAAGATATAGCTGAGCGCATCGCTGTATACGTAGCTGGTGTGTTGTCTTATGTAATGTCACAGTAAACATAACAGTAGGTTATCTTAAGCCGCCCGCAGAGTTATTAGCCTAGCGTGCATAGACACGCGGCACAGCCCGTCCGTACTGCCACCACCTTATCCTCCCGTATTTTATGCTAGCGTGTGCGTGTAATCGCGTGCCGACACGGCGCCCGACGCGCACGCACACATTCAAACCGACAGCGGCACGTTTGTATGTAGATATTTTACTGTTCTCTGTTTACTGTGGTTATGTGGTGACGTCCGTACTCGGTCAGCTGAGTATTAACTAAGATGGCGGCGTGACAAAACCCGCGATGGACGCAATAACATAAACGGCCTATATACGTCCCACAGCTGGGCACTGGCCTCACCTCAACTATGAGGTGGAACAAGTTTTCATAGTCCAACATGCGGCCTCAGTGCGGATTGTTGGAGGGGTGTAAGGTTAGTTAGCAACCTCAATGTCAGATGTTATCCAGCCGCTAAAAGGCCTCTGACTAGGCTTAACGACTGGCATCTAGCGACGTCAACCGGGACCAACTGATTAACGTGCCTTCCGAAGCACAGAGATGTCAGAAATATACATCACTAAATTTTGGTCGGGGTGGTCACCCATCCCATTTCCGACCTGGTGTGCGTTGCTTCACAACAGCGATCGCCGTCAATCACTGTCACAACTGCGCCACGGGCACCTTTGCCGGGCCACGTTTGTATGTAGATATTTAACTGTTCTCTGTTTACTGTGGTTATGTGGTGGCGTTCGTACTCGGTCAGCTGAGTATTAACCAAGATGGCGGCGTGACAGGAAATTGAAAACCCGTGATGGAAGCAATAAGTTCATTTTATTTTCTGCCTTCGTGAAAGCTTAATTAATGCTCCGAACATTTAATAAGTGCCTGAAGCTTTTTGCAACTTACTCGCCAACGTTGACCGCAATAACATAGAGAGCGACAAAAGATTCCTTTATTTACAGATGTACAGGGTGGCCCAGCGACGTGGTCCAAATATTTTTTTAGTTTCCTGTGTTCCTGTGTTTAATGGTTAGGTGAGCAAAATATATTTTATTTAACCAACTAGGTATTATTACTCAGGTTTTTCTCTTGTCGTTTTACTAACTCGCTGATCAATCTCAAATCAGTATGCGTCTTTGAACGACTACTGTGAGTTAACTTTCGTTAAGTTACTACAAAATAATGCAGATTGTTCTGTCCTACTAATATTATAAATGCGAAAGTTTGTATGTGTGGATGTCTCATGTCCTCTTTTACGTAAAAACTACTGAATGGATTATAATGAAACTTTGCAATAATGTAGCTTATACTTACATCTGAATCGCACATAGGCTACAATTTGTAAGGAAGTACCTATCACTTTTTATTATTCAACTCAAGTCTACGGGTACGTAATAAAATAATTAAGAGTTTAATGGTTCTGCTAATCATGCAATTAGCAATTTTAAATAATGTAAATCAATTTAAATCTCTGATGTTAAAAGTTAATTTTAATGTAAGTTCATCGTTTTGTTGTAAATATTTGCATATTACAAGTTTCGTTATAATGGAGGAAAATGCATAGTTTAATTTTCCTCTTAGTATAATAGTGTACGTACATACACTTATTTCCATATTGCATTTTGATTTAAATAATGCTGCAAATAATCTGTCGGCAGTCGGCATTGTTGACCTCCACCAAAATCTGCTGAGCAATCAGATAACACGGACTGAAGCCCTATTACAATATTTTATAACCTGACAGTTTTAGTCACAAGCTCAGATTTGAGCTGCATATTTACCGTCACAAGTCGTGTTTTGTGTGTACCTATTATGTATAGTGTCAAAAAAAACTTTTCATTACTCATACTCTGAAAGTAGGTCATTACTGACCTGAGAAGCGGGCTGAAAGTAACACTTTTCATCCCTAGGGAGAATCACTTTTAACTGACAGGTGTCAAATTATTTTTAAAAAAACTAGTTCTTTTTCACATAACTATTGAACCATGTTCCAACTTTCTATACAGCCACGATGTAAAATTTGAAATAACTTAAAGTTAAGTATTGATCAGAGAATATATATGTTTTAAATAACTTTATTATAATTTAGTTTCAACAATTTCTTTAAAATAACTTAGCTTTGAGTAAAATATTTACCATTTTTCTACGGATGAAAATAAAAAAAAATGGCTGAATAGCGGGCCGGCCACAGAAAAAAAACAAACAAAATAGGCGGGAAAGCGGCAATTCGATCTTCATTTATTTTCCTCATTTTTTCTTAAACTAATTCATGTTTTTATTTTTACTTTCCTCGTATTTGTAATGAAAAGCACAGTGTTTCCCTCGGGTGAAAGACTTATTTAGTCCCTCGAACTATTGGCGCCCTCACTTCGTTCGGGGCGCCAAACCCCGTCTCGGGACTAAATAAGTAACTTTCACCCCTAGGATAACAATGTACTATTATTTTGCTCCATTGCTGTAGCAACTTATTTTGCATGTTTAAGTCAAAGGAGAACAACCATTTTGTACCCAAAAATGAAAGTGCCGACCAGACAAAAATAATACTGGCATCCTATTGGAAATGACGCCCTGAAAGTTTCTTTGTATCACAAGAACCGTCTACAATTAACCCTTAGACTGCTACTTGGGTTTGAAATTAAAAAAATATTATTATTTCCAAAGATTAGTGGATGAACGGATTTCACCTTGTGAGGTGTCGTTAGATTCGTCTTTACTGTGAGAGTGACACTGGGTATATCAAAATAAAAAAAAACAAAATGGCGGATTTTTGGCGCTAAATTAAATAAATAAATAAAAATCTTTATTGGTTCGTTTCTTACGGCTAATTACAATTGAACACATTCATAAAGTAAGATGTAAACATCAGGTCTCACTAAGCACTGTCCGTCAGCAACCCTCCAGTCGAACTAGGAATTAACCTGTATCCCGAGTGGAGAGGAGCCTAGTGGCGAGTGCAGGAGAAAAAGTTTTTATTTTACGTGAGAAACGATAAGTAATGTAAAATTAAAAAAAAATGCATGCGATAATTCCCAAACTAGAAAAATCTGTTATTTGGGAATTCGTGTAATAGTGATGAGAATAACAAAAAAAAAGGAACGTATCTAATGACTTAATTAACACTATTACTGCGTGTGCCTCTCGACCGTCAACAATAAATAATATATAATACAGAGTGGTGATATATATATAAATGTGAAGTGTATGTGTGGGTTTATAAATGTATAAGTGAGTAAGTGTTCGTGAAAATTTGTCGTAGTGTGAGTGCGTTACTGAAATTGTTTTGAGTTGATTGTGAATGTTGTTATTAATGTTATAAGAGTTTTGTGATTATTAATTATAACTATTTGGGTAATAGATTTTCCGTATCGGCATAGGTCAGTGTCTTAAGCCAGTTCTCAAGTTTGAATTTGGTTTCTCTTTTTAGGCAAGGGTAGATGTTCAGGATTTTGTTTGCTTTATTATAGGTATTACAGCTGAGGACTTTGTAGTGACGTTTCGCAAGTGTGGTTCTGTGGCGAGGGGTCTGGCAGACAAGATCTGATCGACGCTTACGGGAGAGTAAGGATGGGTCGTAAGGTAGTAGCGAGTGCTTACGAAGAATAGTAGACTTGAGAAAAAGCTGTCTGACTGTAAGGACCGAGGCATCAGCAAAAAGTTGTGTTGTGGAATACCTAAACGGTTTCCTCATAATGACCTTGAGAACTGCTCTTTGGGCTCTCTCTAGAGGGAGTACAATAGTCTTCGCAGCACCACCCCATGCCGTGTTACAGTACGTCAGGATCGACTGACAGAGCGCACAGTAAACCAACTTCAGGATTTTCAGGTCAGCAATTGAGTTGAGATTTTTGAAGACATATTATCAGTTTTCTTATTCTAGGTATTAGAGAATTTATGTGCTGTTCCCATCTCAGGAGTTGGTCTATGTAGATTCCTAGGTATTTGACGGTTGATATTCTGGCAACTTCGAGACACTGGCAGCGATTGACGGTATTAGAGCAGGTATGAGCTTTAATAGTGACGTCACTTTTGGAAGGTAATGAGTTAGTGCTTAGAGCAAAAGTAATATAATTGGTTTTGTCAACATTTAGCGTTAGCAAATTCAAATTTAACCACCCTACCACCATTGACAGTGCTGATTCAGCATGGGTCTGGGTATCAGCCCAACTTGATCCGCTGATGACCACCGCTGTATCGTCAGCATAAGCGAAGATTTCACCATGAGGGATAGCAAGCTTACACAGGTCATTTATATAGATGGTGAAAAGAGTGGGTCCAAGGATTGAGCCCTGGGGCACACCGGATACCAATTCCTCAGAATCACTGGTAAATTCCCCAATTCTAACGGTCTGGGTGCGGTTGTGGAGATAATCTTCGAAAAGTAAAAGCGGGAGCCCACGTATACCAATCTGCTCCAACTTTGTCATAAGCATTGGGATGGAAACGGTGTCAAACGCCTTGGCCAGGTCCAAGAACATTCCGATACACTTCTCCTTGGCATCCAGTCGCCCGACCACCGATTCCAGCAGCGAGCTAACAGCATCTTCTGTGCTGATGCCTTTTCTGAAGCCAAATTGACTATTGGCGATTATGTTTTTGGATTCTAAATATTGTATCAGTCTATTATTAAGTACTTTTTCCAGGATTTTCGACAGGTTTGTTAAAACTGAGATAGGTCTATAATTGGTGATGACGTCTACATCTCCAGACTTATAGATCGGATAAACTATGGCCCTTTTTAAATGCGGAGGGAAAAACTCCTGTTGACAAAGCAAGCTGGCAAATGTGAGTAATTAATGGGGTTAAGACATTCCGTGAGGTTTGTAGGATACGGGCGGAAATACCATCCCACCCAACAGCACAATCCCTACGGAGGCCGGTTATCAGCAAATCTATTTCGTGTTCGTCCACCTGGAGTAATACTTGAGAGGTACATTCACGTCGAGGAGCAAGTGTATGGGGAGGAATTCCCCTATTTGGTATTTTGCTGGCCAAGTTCTTTCCGACATCTACAAAGTCATTATTAATTAAATTTACGGCTGCGTTAGGGTCTTCATGAAGCCTAAGCAGAGATTTTGCTTTGCTTAATGTTTGTTATAGATTTAATGACGTTCCAAGTAGATTTAGGATTATTTTTAGCATTTAGTAACATTTGTTTGTGATAGTTAGATTTAATTGATTTAAGAAGCTGGTTTATATAATTCCTGTACCTCGTGTATGTTAATTTCAGCGTTATATTGTCAGGTTCTCTTCTCAGCCGCCGGTGCATATTGTCTCGATTACGAATACAACGCAGTAGGCCAGCGGTTATCCAGGGCTTAATATTTCTTTTAGCACGTGGAACTTGAACTTTATATGTGTGTTTTCTTGTTAAATTAGACAGAGTAGTTACTAGAAAATCAGCGGCAAAGTTTGCATTATTGGATGAGAGAATAGGAGAAAAATCTGTGTTCAAAATAGCTTCTGCAAGGAGGTCAAAGTCTATCTTGGTTCGAGTATGTGATGTTGTTTGTCTTTTGCTGTTGAGGTTTACTAAAACGATGGAAGGCAAATGGTCTGTGATGCACGTGTCGAGCACTAGTGTGGTGGAAGCCAGTTGAGACCGCATGAAAACATGGTCCAGGCAGCTATCGCCCCTGGTTGCAAATGTATGCGCCGGGAGAAGGCCGTGCGATGCATGTAGCTCCAGATATTCACCAGCGCGGGAGTCGGTGGAACCTGATTTAAGAGTGCGCATAAAGCAAAACTACCAATCTTTTTCTTGATTGTACGTGATAAATACTAGATGAAATTTTATGAATTTATTAAATGTTACGCTACATGATATTTTCAAGGGTTGTGTTTGATCAAAAACATAAAATAATTAAATTATCTCGATAAAAAAAAATCACGAAGTTACGTCTGATTTTCCCTTTTTTTCGTTTTATACTGGACATGGCAATTACTATGATGACATTTTTTTTATAAATAATTATATTGAAAAATAAGTAAGGGCTATGTCTAGTCATTTTTTAAAATTCCTTTTAGTTTTGGATTTATAACGATTAAACACTTTTGGCACTTAATACGTTTTGATTCCGCGGAAAAAGCCATCTCCCGTCGCACGTTTGTGAAGCTTGACACATATTTCTATTTCACACATCAGTACCGATCGCTCCGTTGAGACGAGAAGACTACGCTCAAATTCTTAGCTGCTCCGAGTTTCAAAATAAATTGTGAAATGGGGAAAAAGAAAAGGACTTTAAAAAGACTTAGTAAACGAGAGCTAAAAAAGTTGCAAACTGAAAGGATGGCTAATTGTCGAAGGTATGTTGTATTGTATTTTAAGAGAAATAAATTCATTTGAGTCGATCTAGTAAGATGACGTAAACAGATGGTGTAAAGTATATGCTAAGTAATCACATGACTTTAGTTGGTCTCTTCAAATAATAGGTTGATTTCGAAGGAATTTGTTTCAATCCACCAGGTATTTATTGTAAGTAAATTGTTTTCAAATAATATTTAATTTTCAGAATTGCTGTATCTTAAAATATTTCACAATCTGACAGATGTGATCAAAATAAGGTTGTGGAGGCATGCGCGTCGTCCACTATGTAGGTTTCTTTAAAAATAGTATCCATACTCGCTTTTCCATCTTGGGGTTTTTTTTTTAGTAAAAGTTGAAGCTGGCTGAAACAATAACTAGTTACTACCACATGAGTAAATATACTAAGTACTGTGTTTATTTTACAGAACAACATTGAATTTGGAAAATGTAGACCCTAATAGACAGCCTATATCTACAGACTATTGTCAGCCAGAAAAAAATACTTACGGTAATGATTACTCGAGGAATAAAGAGAATACTCCAGAAAAGTATCCGCCTAAATTCTTACAGTGCAATCGATAACATTTAAACTAGTGGAGACCTGTCATTAGAAAAATAACGAATGGGAAATAGTCATTTGAGAAATAACGTTAGATAATTTCTGATAAAGTTATCACTTTCCAAACCATCCTTTCTTAAATGAAAGTAACTAAGCGCTAACAGACGCCGAAATTAACCATTTCCCGCCTACTTTTTTGCCTGGCCGCTGCTTTGCACTCTCCTGTAAATATATAATAAATCCGATCAGTTGAACGGAAAAGGGTGGATTTGGGTGGGGTGGTTAGAACTGCAACCACAAAACGCATGAGCCGAGCGATATTTTGACTCAGAATGCCACTTGCTACGAGTACTTTAATGCTTAATTGCAAATGACTTTCCTAATAGTGGGTAATTTGTGCCTTTTTTTAACATAAATTCCGTAAAATATGGCTTCCGCATTATTATTTTTCTACTGTGTCATTTCTGCATGTTTTTTTTTTTGGAAATAGCTGAACTTTTTCATTACAGTTCATTGAAGCGACGACGCACTCTAAGTAGTCGGCCACAAGCTCAGAATGAAGATCAGGCTGAAAATTTGTACGATGCAGCAGAGAGAGTGATAATAGACAAGTTGTACTTTTTTGAAAAAATAAAAATGGTATCGAATCATGCTCCTCAATTCGGTTGCACTCTATCTAACTTAAACATCACAGGAGAAACGTGGGTAAAGTGGGTTTTTATTCTAAACTGAAACTTTCGTGTAATATGTGCAGAGGTGAATTCATACTGAACACGTCAGATCCACAACCAACCCAGAACCTAGACATAAACACAGCCGCTGTCACTGGGATTACTAGTGTAGGCATTGGCTTAGAACAATTTCAATAATTGAGTGTAGCCATGAATCTTCCGACAATGACGCACCAAATGTAGAAAAAACAAGCAACCAACAACAAGCGCAACCGTGGGACCACATCGGAGACGTGTTGGCGCTGTTTAAGCGGAATCCCGCGTTTTTGCGTCGTTTTGTGGCCGTCGATGAAACCTGGATCCACTGGTACACACCAGAGACTGAGAAGCAATCAAAACAAAGGATTCAGACCGGGGAACATGCTGGAAAGAAGGCGAAAATTGTAAAATCGGCCGGAAAAGTTATGGCCACCGTTTTCTGGGATTCACAAGGTTTGGTCTACATCGATTACCTCGAGAAGGGTAAAACTATAACAGGGCTTTACTATGCCGATTTATTGGGCTGATTCGACGCCGAATTAAAGAAAAAACGACCCCACCTGGCGAAGAAAAACGTGCTGTTTCACCACGACAACGCACCGGTTCACACGTCTGCCGTTGCGATGGTCAAATTGGTCGAATTGCGCTACAAATTGCTGCCCCATCCACCATATTCTCCAGAGTTGGCCCCTTGAGACTTTTTTCTGTTTCCTAATCTGAAAAAAACACTCCCCGGGAATAGATATGGATCAAATGAGGAGGTCATTGCCGCCACGGAGGCCAATTTTGCAGAGTTTGACAAAAACTATTTTTCGGACGGGTTAAAAAAGTTTGAGCATCGCTGTGCTAAGTGTATCGAACTGAATGGAGACTATGTTGGAAAATAAATTACCATTTTCCAAAAATTTCCTTTACTTTTTGTAGGCTAAGTAAGTATTTATTGAATGACCCTCGTATAATATGTACATACTTGAAATAAAGATGATGTTTTTGGCATTCATTTTCATTTTTCATTCACCTTTCAACGCCCTATAAACCAGATACAATTGAAAATCTATTATTATAATCGCTGACAATCGCGCCAGGCGGGATGCGACCCTTTAATTCGTCTTCAGTTGGTGGAGGAGAGTCAAACCACCCCCTCATGAGTTCTCACCTTGGCGTTGCGAGGGGGCTTAGTACCGGTGGTAGGGTCCAACCGCCGGGAAGCGAATAGAACTGAGGAGTGGCAGTGTGGTGGACTAGCCACCCTCTCGCTGAGGCCCGTAAGGGCGACACGTGGGGTTGCGGGGCCAGTGCGGCCTGCAAGCGCCTTGAGGCGCGTGGTAGCGGCCGCGGGGTTTTAGTCGGTAGGAGTCCAACATAACTTCGTCGTCTCCCCGGACGACGAGGTATCCATGAAGATTTCCCCACGAAAAAAAAAGGCGGGTCAAATCATGACACCGGGGAGCTTTTATTTATAAATATACAAATGCGTCCACCTATTACCGTCACTAATATAGAACAAAGAACGCAAAAAAACCCGCTTATGTATTTACTTTAAAATATTTTATTTATATTTTAGTATATAAAAATAAGTCTTGTTTTCCTTCCTGACGCTATAACTCCAGAACGCACTAACCGATTTCCACGGTTTTGCATTCGTTGGAATAGTCTCGGGCTCCGTGAGGTTCAAAGCAAAGAAAAATCAGAAAAATTTCTACAGAAAAGACAGCTAAGTCCACGCGGACGAAGTCGCGGGCGGCTGCTAGTATTTAGTATTTATTGTGAAAAAATCAACTGGTGACAGATAGACAGTGTAGTCTATGTAGTAGGGTCCTGTTTTTACCTTTTGCATACCGATCCTTAAAAATAATTTAAAGATGAGACTACTATCTACAACATAACATTCAACTTATATACAAAGTAAAATTACACACATTAAAATGTAGGTAATGTATTCACAAAAATAATGCCCACTGTGTTATCTGATTGTTTTACGTATACTACGGAAGCTACGCGTTGAGCGAGCGAGAGAGATGTATTGTGGTTTCGGCGGGCGATAGTGTTCGCAGAGAGGGGGGCGCGGGTGAATTTTAATAATTTGCTGGGTTTATACGCACTCTTAATGTCAATATTCATATCCCCCATGACACTAAGAGCTGGAAGGGTTGCAAAGTCTGTAAGAAGATGATTCAGGCCACTCATGAAACCATCAACATTGTATAGAGATGGCGAGCGATAGATGGCCACCACAGCAAATACAGAATCCACCTCACAGACCAGGCAATTTGCGTCTTTGATGCATCCAGGTTCGGATACCCTGCACTGGAGAGAGTCCCTGACATATATTACAATTCCGCTGTTCTGGTTAAGGTTATTGTTCGTTCGGTGACAGTTGTAGCCATCCATTATAGGTAAATATGGAGCTTTAGCTAGCCAACACTCCGAGAGTATGATGATATCATATGTTAGGTCGGTGCTTGAGAGTAAAGCTAGGAAGTTATCAAAATTTTTATTTATACTCCGAATGTTTATATGAACTATTGATAAGGTTTTATTCTCATGCTGTAAATAATTAATGCAGTCCTCCGGCCGACAAATACGCGCCAGCGAAACGCTGAGATCCTCTAGTTCCGATGACAAAGTATTAAAGTTATCCAGGCTCACGGTATAGGTATAATATAAAGCGGAGCAGAGGACGAAGGTGAACCAGAGGGTCTTTTATAGCGTAGGTATTTGCGGCCAGTTCAGAGTTGGAGAGTAATACAGGACTGAAATAAATAATTGTCAACAGCGATGAGGGTATTATTTTATGAAAGCTTTTGTAAACAGGAGTTTGTAGTGGCATGTATGTTAGTTTGATTGTGTGTTGGTTGTTGTGAGTGTGTAGTGTATATAAGTATAGAGATGTGTGTTGGTTATTGTGAGTGTGTAGTGTATATAGGTATAGATATATGTGGCTATTTGATACATAGTTTAGGCGGCAGATGGCAAAACAGAGCTTATAGACTAGGGCAAAGATATTAACAATAAGAGCAATTTGGTACATTTTTCTTGTAAAATACTGCATCGAGGGAAAGAAAATAGCTAGTTTTACAGTGGCAGGAATGTATAGTCATTGAGTATCCACCTCGCTCAAGGCAGCCTCTGAATCTATTCTGATAGCCTTAGAGTGTTCATTTTTTCTAATATAAATTCTGTTGTTTGCCGCCCAGCAAAACTTATAGTTATTGTTTTTAGCAAATTGTAGGCACTGAAAGAACAATTTTCGGCTACTCCCGAGAACAAATTCAGAAACATATACCGGAGAGCTAGGGCCTTTAAGACCAATTGAGGCGGTATTGAGTTTGTCTCCTTTTGTACGGGCCTCATTGTACTTACGCACAGCAGCGAGGAGTGTGTTCTTCATGGTGACTGAGGTCAATTCGCAAACTACAACCCTAGGCTTTTCAGCTTTCCCAGGAAGGCGGTACGCGTCCCGAATGTCAGACTGTTGGATGTCCATGCC
The DNA here is from genome assembly GCA_950022985.1 of Udea ferrugalis. Classification (NCBI taxonomy): domain Eukaryota; kingdom Metazoa; phylum Arthropoda; class Insecta; order Lepidoptera; family Crambidae; genus Udea; species Udea ferrugalis. The sequence continues at coordinate 22,603,395 of OX465515.1, forward strand.
AACCACTTTGCCAATTTCACTTAAATGTGAGCAAAGGTCATTTATAGTCTCTTTCTCATTCAGAGGAAGGTTTCGTAATTCGACAGAGGAGGACCGTGAGCAGGCTTCCAGCGGGGCTAGCATGCACGCCGCGAGTAAATACGAGATAGCAAATAGCCAATCACAGGTCGCCCTGCAGCCATTTCTCCATTTTCTCTACTGTTGCTAACATGGCCGCTTAATGTCAGATTTGAAATATTGTATGGAAAATACGGATTTCTCGACAAGCCCTAACATGGCACCACTGTTTTATCACGGATTTATCGATTTTTGACATTTCTGTTGGCTTAATTACTCGTCGATCGGAAGGGTGGACGAGAAGTGACGAGACGAGTGGAATTGTATGCGAAACTATTAAAATACAACGCGTGCAGCTTTGTCAAAAAAAGAAAAGGATTAAAATACACGTCAATGCTAAAACGATACGACATAACCTTTTAGAATTCGGAGTATATATAGGACATAATATTTTTGAAATTTGCTTTGCTTAGAGTGAATTAAAACGGGGCCGCAATACAACCCAACTCCCATTCGGTGTCACATCACATCACAATAATTAAAGATAACATTACAAATATTCGTTCAACAACAATAAAATGACAAGACCGGACTACTTTTATATGGAAAGTAATCTTCACAGATGGCGCCGCTAAGCCCAAAATAAAAGTTCTCCAATTAAAGAAACTTTGACAGGCGTTGTCTAAACACCCTATTACGGTTGCTTTTATACCATTCATAATTAAAAAGTAATTTTCACATATCAATTTCTTCAATAAACACAAGTTTTATTAATGAATGGCTATGTGAACAAAAAGCAACTGAGATAACAGTGTGCAACTTGATTGTGGCAAGTGGCGACAGATGGCGCACGCGTGCTTGCTTTTTACTTTAGAGTCGAAATACTCGGCCAATTTTCGTCTCAAACACACAATCAATCTAAAAACAAAATCTTTCTATTTTTTGTTATGAGATAAGCAATAACAAAATATTTTACTTACTCTTGATTGAGTCTTTGTGTGAATTAATTTTACAAGTGTTACCAGTAAAAAAAATGGAGTTTGTAATTTTTTTTTTCTGTAATATGGCAGCACTGTCGAGAAGCAACGAAGTAAAGTCACGCCCTTCGATTCTCTCGAGCGAAAGAGGGGGAGATGGCTATTTTGTCGATGTTGCGCATGCTAGGCCCGCAGGTCATTGATTTTTATCTCGAGCTTCTCGATATGGTTCAGCAAGTGCTGCCGCTCAGTCTCTAATTTATCGATCCTTGCTGTCATTTTGTCCTGTCCTGCTTTAATGGACTCTAAAGTTCTTTCAATATCAGAGTTCGTCTTTTGAATTTGAAGGTTTTGTTGTTTGATCTTTGTTATTTCATTGTACATCCTGTTGAATGACTCGGCTTGGTTTTTATGGAGTGTTTCCATCATTAGTCGCATCTCATTCTGGAAGTCGACTGGTACACCCGGAGAAGAGGACTCAGCACGTTGACGTTTTGAGCGGGTTGTTATGTTAGGCTGGTCATCAGTTTTAGTAGGAGTGGATTTATTCGAGCCTGGTTGTGGCATTGTGGAAGGTTTTTTTGTAGGTGTCCTTTTAAGCGGCATCCGATTATAAAATAGCTAAGACAACAACAGCGCACTCCCACTAACAGCAAGAGCTCGTAAATGCAGTGACTCGTAGGTAGAATATTGTATAGCAAAGTACGGCCTCTGTCCGCTCGCTCCGTAGCACAGTCGTCGTAGCACTTATCGCGGGGCGCTCGTAGCGGAGTCGGCAGTCTCGTAGCACTCAGTTGGGCGTATGTGACTCGTAGGCCAATTTCGCCGTAGTAGCTCACCTCTTCCGTGGCTGAGTTTGTACAAGCGTCGGCCGCGGATCCAGCTGGTTGCGGGTTCGTATCCGATTGCGGGAAGCAAAACAATGCTCACCCGGTCCAACAACAGCACGCGAAGTGAAGGCGCTTCATAGGCAGACAGAGGAGCGCCAGACAGCGGCAGACCGAAGTCCGAGAATCAGGGGCGAAGCTCCAATTTCAATTTTGAAATATTTAAAATGTTTAATTTAATTGACGGCACGTCCACTCAGTAGCAAGCGTGAGGCGAGAGGGAAAATCCGCCAGTCCAGCCAAAATCCGCCTAGTCGTTCAGGCTGCAGAGCCTGAAAGCATTGAATTTAGCGCCAAAAATACGCCATTTTGTTTTTTTTATTTTTATATATCCAGTGTTGCTCTCACAGCAAAGACGAATCTAACGACGCCTCACAAAGTGAAATCCATTCATCTTTTTATTCAGGGAAATAATAATATTTTTTTAATTTCAAACTCAAGTAGCAGTCTAAGGGTTAATTGTAGACGGTTGCTGTCCTAGTAAGAAATCTCCAGGGCGTCATTTCCAATAAGAATCCAGTATTATTTTTGTCTGGTCGGCACTTTCATTTTTGGGTATATTTTGTTCGAGACCTGCCGTGCTATTCCGGCGGTGCACATCGAACATCACTTCACATCTCGGCGCTTCACGCTCACCTCAATCATCAATACGCTTTACTTTGAATTAGTATTTTCTCTCATTTTGGATGTAAATAATTAAAAAATGATTTTTGGCTCAGTTCTTTTCTCTCAAACGACGACTGTCGCGAAGGAATGGAATTTTAAAGTTAACTCGCACAAGCGAAGTGAGTGTCGGCGACCACCGGAATAGCATAGCTGGTTGTTCTCCTTTCAGTCAAAGTTCAGCTGAGCTAAAACTGAGCTGTAAAAAGATCGCAAAAAGGCCGATGCATGCTGAGTGTGCAAACCCCACAGAGAGGAAATATTATAATGTGACGACCCTGCATGTGGTTTTGTGGGTAATGACCCACAAAACTAGTTATCAAATTGTTCTGTATACGAATTGATCCATAATGATGGATCAATTCGTATACAGAACAATTTGATAACTAGTAGTATTACTTAGAAAAACAAATGACAAATGAGTGCAAAAAAAATATAGTAAAGTATTTTTTTTAATAACTAACGGTATATGTTATAAAGGTCTGTGTATGGTCTTAATTAATTTATTAAATTTAGAATAATACATTTATTACTCTGTTCCTTATTGCTATCTTCGTTTTCCTCTTATTTTTGGTCCTATTTATCTTGAACCGCCAACGGCCATTTCAGTCCTTGAGCAATAGTTGACTGGTAGAGAATTAGGCATTAAGTTCTCATTTAATTTATTTTATGTATCCAACATTTAAAAAATAAATAATGTATACAAGCCTTTTATAAAATAACTCTCTGTAACTGAAGCACCTCAGACACTGCAAAGCCACACACACACAAGTAACTAAAACTTACTCGAATTTTAATACAGAGTTTCTTAAAAATTCAGTCTGTCATGACTAGTGTTTGCGTTATTGAAACTCGCAGGTAACGATTTAATACGTAGGTAAGTTCATTGTTCTAAACCAATATCATTAGGTAACATACTGTAAATAAAGGGATAAGGGCCGGCACCCACTATCGGCATCGGCACGCTCCAGGCTTTTAAGGTGGCAAATAGTAATATACTCTAACATAATGGCAATAAAGTAGAAAATGCCGAAACAGAAACAGAACAAATGCATTTTGTTTTTACGAGAACACATCACGGAAATTTCTACTTTATTGCCATGATGTTAAAGTATATTGCTATTTGCCACCTTAAAATCCTGAAGCGTGCCGATGCCGATAGTCGGCGCCGGCCCTAAAATTAACTTATGCTTAACTGCTTCATTTCCTACAGTATTTCAACCATGCACAAATTTTAATGTAGGCAAGCAAACAGCCACCTAGACTATAATGTAAAAAGCATACCGAACTTTCCCTTCAACTATTAAGTGCAAGGTGCCTACTGGCAGATGGCACCACTTGCACAATACCATCGTGGTTTTTAGTTTTACTCTATAAATAGCAAAAAGTAGAGAATGGCAAAAAGATTTCCGATGTACATGCATTTCTGCATTATAAAGGTTTTTGACGCTTTTTGGCTACGTTACTTCAGGTAATACATTATAACCTATATTATTTCTACTTTGATTCTTCGGCATAGCCATAGTTATTCAAAAATTTTGTAAATAAAGACGCTCTGGATATAGTCGTGCGTGAGAAGCGTGTTTGAAACATTTTTGTCTTCGTAGTCGTAACTGTCGAATGAAATATCGATGTAACTTCGTTTTTTCAAGGATGAGAACTGGAACATTCGGTATGTCGCGAGCGTGTACAAGTACAGTGAATGATATTTAGACGTTTAATATTCAGCTTTCTAAAACTGTCTCTGTTACATTGCATAAAATGTACGGCCAAATAATGTCTGCTATTTTGATATTTTCCACTTCAGTTAAGAGGTTTTGTTTTCAGAAACATTTTTATGAAACAAATTTTGGCCGAGGAATAACCACTCAGTAAGTCCAAAAACTTTAAATGTTAAATATTGTAATGACTGTCAAAAAAACTGTTCGCATTGTTAAATTGACGGTTAAATATAAACAAGAAAAAAACAGTTAGAAATTAAGTAACTTACTTCAAGGAAGTTCGATCAATCGTTCAATTAAGACTTGAATAATATCTTCCTCTTCCAATAATAAAAGATCTATGGTTTTCATAATAATAGTGTTTTGTTAGTTAATAGAATAAAATAAATTGCTATAATAGCATTAGAATCGAACCAAATAAAAAAAATCATTATTTGCTGCATGTTTTGATGCCAATATTTTTTATTGAGGTAAGTACTTGCGTTTTTTTACCATTTTGCTTTTTGCAACCTCTTATTCTGTCTTTACACCACTTTACGTGAAGAAATTGTATCCTAAACCTGAAATTTTATCGAAAATCGAAGTATCGTGCAGCCCTTAGGGTCGATTCTATCTGAACTTGATCTTTCCATGCCCTTTCGCCCAATGGACTCTAATCTCCTAATGATGTAGCAACCTTTTTGGGGTCAGATTGCCCCATTCGTGGCCTCACTACCCCGGTCGTATCACCTACGTTTGGATTACCACTGAGATTCGAAGCGTGTTTTGTTTTTACACCACGTCTGGGAAAATGTATGGAATTCATTTGAAATCAGAAGGCCTAGCACGAACCGCTAACGTTTTGGTAATCGAAAAGTAAACGTTACTTTTTTATAGACATAAGGAAGAGAAAAAGCTTACTTTCCGATTACCAAAACGTTAGCGGTTCGTGCAAGGCCTACTGGAGTGAATAATGACACCGGTTGCTGTCATCTCAACCTTTGAAATTCAATTTCTAAGCGACTGTGATTATTTGAGAGAAAAAAACTACTTAAACCTAATAACTTCTTAAAATTATTTACATACAAAATGGGGAAAAATAGTAATTCAAAATTAAACGTATTGATGATTGAAATAAGCGTGAAGCACCGAGATGTGAGATATTATCAGTCGGACGCCGGAGTCGTAGAGAGGAAGAAAAGGGAAGAGGCCTGACAGATGGATGGGAGTGGGCTCTCTCGTGTTTTACTGGCTTGGTGACGTATGGGTTAGTGATTCTGTCAACACAGCTCTGCGTCGGTTTGATTCCCATTTAGGAAAATCTTTAAAAATGCTCCCTCACTGTGAGCATTCGCGTATAACTTAACGGTACAGCTATGCTATTCCGGCGGACGCCAAAACTCCCTTTGCTCGTGTGAGTGAACTTTGAAATTCAATTTCTTTGCAACTGTGGTCGTTTGAAAAAAAGGACTAAGACAAATAACATTTTTAAACTATTTACATACAAAGTGAGGGAAAATACTAATTCAAAGTAAAGCGTATTGATGATTGAGGTAAGCGAGAAGCACCGAGACGTGAAGTGATGTCCGATGTGCACCGCCGAAATAGCACGGCAGGTTCATCCATTCCATCTGTGAGAAGCTGTTACTAAATAGTCCGGTTCGGTGGGCAGGTAGAAGTTCGATTTGGCTAAACGTAACACCCGCCTTATTCAATAACCTGTCGCCGCTCTTCAGAACGGCCTTGTTTTTCATAATAGCTCTAGGCTAGCCTATTACATTTTACGTACATACTATTCGGTGATTTGCTTTCTATAATTTCTAAATTGTATTAATTCGAATCATTAATCTCCTTCATAATCTCTTTATATATCAATGGATTGCTGTTCGTGAGTCTTGCTAAAACTCGGGAACAGCTAGACCGATTTGAATTAATTAAATTTTGTAATATTTTTGAAGGTCCATGAACGGTTTAAAATGTGCAAAAGTTCAGTTAAATTTGACAGAACGACGTCTGCCGGGACAGCGAGAGTTTGGCACGTTCGAGCACATTGCCACGCCAATGTTTTCATACTTAGAGCTATTTGCTCCGAATAAAAATACACCCGTCATTCTGGAGTAAGGCTGGCTGCTCACTTACTTTTTGAAAAAACTCGAGCTTTATAACAACACATTGCTTGAAATTTTACGCACATTCCTCACATTGCTTTCATGTATATACAATGTTCGAGGTACACCCGTCATCCTGATGTGTGGTGGACGGCACATCACTAGGTATACCCATTTTCGGTCAGTCCTCCTTGCTCTAATGCAAAGGAATGACATTTAGCAAGAGCGAGAGAAAAAACAGAAATGGGGTAACCTGATGTGCTGTTGACTGTACACAAAGATTTGATTAAATACTATTATCTCATATTGAAGCTGTTATAAAGAATGAGGTTTATTGGCCGCATTGCGCAGCCTTTGACCTTGGACTCCGGACATACAGGAATGTCAATATACGTCATATCCTCGGTTATGAAACAAAAGCGTACTCGTAGTCAAAAAATAAATTTTTTTTTTCAAATTTCTTATCAAAAATGGGCTTGCATCTGAACCCAGCCTCACCTGATGGTAGAGACGACGAGGTCGAAGGTGGAACACGCGTACACCTAATATTGGTCACTGCATGTTCAGTAGTTTGCTTATAGTTGTACTTAAAAATATGTACTATTCGGCTATTACTTACCCATGAGGCTGAGAAGAAGTGAGTTGAGTTGAAGATGTCACTTACCTGTAAAAAAATGTATTGTTAAATATACAATATTTCTAGATAAGTCTCTAACTCGGTTTCTAAAAAGCTTAAATAGTTTTGTACTGAAATCAACAACTGCTATTGAAAAAAGACGAGATTGAAAAGAAGAAAGAAAGAGTATCCCAAAAAAGCTAGGTCCTAATATGATTATTTTGATCGGTTAATCCGCTTCTAGTTCCCCGATAACTTTTTTTTTCATTTAAACACTGAAATGCCAGTGCTTTAAATAAATTGCACCACTTTACACTTTACTAAGTAGATAATTTACTGAAAGTTTATTTATGAACAAAAGGAAAGATCGCGTTAACTACGACATGAGGCATTCTGTATCAGTTAAAGTTAAGACTAAGTAGATCAATGATATTTTAATAAAAAGAGGTAGATATGTTACATTTTCAAAAGAACGTGACACCCGAAATCAGAACTTTAGTGCACCTGAGCAAAACATTAACAGTGTTGACAGTTTGAGACGACACTGCGCAACATGTATCTATCTCGTTAACGCTCAGTAAATAATCATATCATTTTGTTCACACGATCAAATTACAGGTACGTACGCCAGGACACCAATTTCAACTAAGCATCAGTGCTGATATAGCCTATCTACCTCTTCTTTATTATAATATCATTAAAGTAGAAAATATAAATATAAAAACCCCAACTATTAATAAACTTCGTAACAAATATTATAATAATAAACAAGCACAAAACGCTATTCCGCTATACCCACATACATTTATATATATAAAAACATCAAACGCTTATCAGTGTTGGAATACCTGATATAAAGAATAAGAAGAAACAGACAATCATGCATTAAAATATATCAATACAATACTGACATGGACTTGCTTAAATTTAAATAGGACATACATGCTAGTACCCGTAACACAGAGAAAATGTGCTGCAACGTGTCTAAAGGTCATAGCACTTTATGCCAGCACGGCAACACGGCTCCGACCTAACAAGTATTTTGCCACACTTTAACCTTAACTTGTAAGGACGCAAGCTGTGAGTCTAATGGTATAATAACTGTCGCGTGCTGACAGCTCGCCGCCACCTTTTTCCTATATAAAAGCCCTAAATATGTATATTGTACGGCCAGTGCCCTAAGATATGCATCCAGGCACATTCGCTAATTTAAAGTTTTAATAGGCCACAAACCAGTCGAAACATTAAAATTCCATTTTGTATTGATTTCATTTTGTTAATAAAACTCATAACTTAATGCTCAAATAATTACAAGATTCTTGCTTGGACGCATCCGTACAGTTGCGCTGCCGGTAAAATGGACTATGAGCTTAAGTGGGACACCCGTTTTCCGAAACATTCTACGCAACATTGTCCCTGAAAACCTTTCATGTGGTCCATGAGCGACAAATGCCGCCCGGTTAGCGAAAGATGCGGGTTCGATTCCTGCTTGATGCCAACATGACCAAAATGTCTTTTTCTGGTTTTCAGATCTTTAATAAAGATACTGCATGGAAAATGTTAAAAAAAAAAACAACATTTATCAACTGAACAATACTTTAATCAATTGTCTTTAAATGCTCATGTTTTTACTTACTATTTCAGTATTAGTAACGGGTAGCAATCGCGTGTAATCTACTAACACTACATTCGCGTTCATAATTTGATTCTGATTGGATGTAGGTTAGTAAAACGATAGTTGAAACTAAGAATGCAGGAAGTGAAAACTGAAAACTGCTTTGTTTAGCAAACAAAACTTTTCGTCCCAGTAAAACGGTAGGAGTGGGAACTAGGCTGATAGTGGTGCACACCTCATTCAACAGATGGCGCAACTCGTCCATTCGTTCAATACAACCCTCCTGTTATTTACACTGTTAGGTAGTTAGTTACTTAAATAATTAGTCTATAAAAGAAAAAATATATAATAATATAGACAAAGGGTAACAAGGTACTATTAGTAGGTATTGTTCTCTTCCATTTTTTGTTATAAATCAGTTATATTGCAAAGACCAAAACCAATCAAAGAAGATAAAATAACTACAAGGTACAAAAACTACAAGATAAAAAATAAGAATTATAAACAAAAAGGCCTAAATTATACATATTTTGTAATAAGTAACGTAATTGGAAAAAGTTTAACTTGACATATTTTTCATAGAAAATGTGTCTAATTAGCCGATTAAGACTCAATTACGATTCAATGGAAGTTCTAAAATCAGCAGATTTGGGGCCCTGGCTTCTTAGGTGTTTACCTGAAATATATATTAACTATTTAGAACATGTAACAAATTCCTGCATTTCTTAGACTTGCTTTTCTTTTAATCTCATTAGGACTTGAAGTGGGTCACATCTACCTACATAGTGAATTGTAATGTGATGAGGCTCTCAATACGTTTTGAACCAATTAATTTTGTAATGTATGTTTATGTATTTTATTTATATTATAATTGGACATAATGTATGTAAGCATGTATTTGATGTTAATTGCCGTCAGTTTTTAGTTACTGTTTTTTTTTGTTCACTTGCTAACCCCTCTCGTCAGCTTTCCTCTAAATGTGAGTTTTTTTGAAGAGATCGCTTTTTAGCGATAAAGCCGCCCAAATTGTACAATAACGTTAATCTATATTCCTTTACTGTTATATCTGTTGTTTCGGTGTGTAATAAAGATTATGTCTATCTATCTCATTTAGTATATCCACTGCAATTTTACCAAGCCACCAATATGGTTACTTAGCTGCTCTGTTGAAGTCGTACATTCAAACTCAATCCAATTCATTCCCTGATAACAAAGGTCATTCGAGAAAACTGGTTTAGATCTTACTGCTGTGCAAGAACCTTTTCCCAAATTCAACCAAAATGCCTTTGCATGCAAAAGCAAAAGGCATTCGTGGTACCGCCTCTGGGGTGGTATTCCGGCGGACATCACTTCATATCTCCGTGCTTCACTCTTCAATCAGTAATACGCTTCACTAATTAGTATTTCCTCTTATTTTTTATTTAAATAATAAAGCAATGTTATTTGGCTCAGTTCTTTTCTCTCAAACGACCTTGCAAAGAAATTGCATTTTAAAGATAACTCATCACGAGAGAAGTGAGTTTTGGCGCCCGCCGGAATACCATAGCTGATGGCGGGTGGCCGTCCACCCTTTTTGTTCTGCTTTATTTTTTCATTTTTATTTTTATTTTATTTGCTGCTTTTACGCAGATTGATAATTGGATTGGATCGGATTCATTTCAAGAAGCTCAAAATGAATGACTATTCTAAATCTGTATACTCGGATCTAACGGGGAAATAAAGGGTTGACCACCCTAAGATCTGTATTTGCTTGCTCAATGATGAAATTGACAAGATCGAATTGGTTCAACTGTCAATCGTGAAGGAACATACGTCTAATCTAATTTTAGTTTTATCGTCAGACAATAAATAATACTTTTCGGCACACTCTAGCCTGTTACACTTGCAACGCGTAAATGAATGTGTTTGAAAACTGGTCGACCTTATCATTCCGCGACTTTACATAGAAATAAACGGTTACGTCAAGTCTTTGTAATACCATACAAGTCCATATTAACTTCCTCTTTTGTTCGAGTTAACTTGCACCAGGCTCTTAGAAAACAGAGGCCATTATAAACATATTTAAAGGGCTTGACATGAGTCACGCAACCGACTGTTTTCTTATTCATGCAGTAATCTCAAGTTTCAGTGCACCGGGTGGAACGGCGCATCAAATATGCGCGGCTTACCGATATCGTTGACAAACAGAGCTCTTTAGAGATTATTTGCAAAGTGGAAAACCATTTCGGATGTATTTTCATTGCAGATTTAGCTGGCTTGTGTAAGTCTGTCTTACACTTAACGTTTAGATCTTTAGCTGCATGACAGAAAAATCGGTAATTTGTTACGAAACAGGAATAGTAATATGACTCGAAAGTGTTCCCTTATTCCTTTCATCCGATTTTTTTATTTGCAAAAACATACAGTAAGTTCCTCAGTTAGGTTATACATTTATTTAGAACATTTCACCAAACAACGCCCACTGCTGGGCATAAGCCTTCCAGAAGGTCTCCACGAGAATATTAAAACATTTAAGTATTAAGTGTTTATTAGAGTAACGGCACCGTACAAAACTAAAAATTACCCAAGGAGGCAATCAATCAAAACATCAATTAAAACATTAATCACTGAATTATTCCATAAACATTATATGCACTTTGAATAAATTAACTGTTATTTAGCCTAACAATCAGTAATTGCAATTTGAATTTTATTCTTCACTTGAACCAAATTAAATTAGTTCGAATGTCACTTTTTTCATTACTTCTATACTGAGTATAAACGTAAAAAAAAAGACGAATGTAACCAGAAAACTACTAAAGACCCAATCCTAACAGAAATATCTGTTTTGACAGCAAACTTCAATATAAAAAGGTAAGTTTACCCTGAGTTTTCATTTCCGCAAGTCGCTACCTTTCGCGTCAGTTACCTACTACTTTTGAGGAATTTCAGTAGTTTCTTTACCGTCCGTTGGAGGCGGATGCTCTTTTACGAGAAATTCCCATCAAAGTATTCAACATTTTAGTAACGAAACGTAATTAAAAAAATTAAAGAAGTTGTTGGAAGGCTAAGCCTTGGATGAACGTACATGGACGAATTTCGAAAGGGACAGCATGAGCGTTAGCGCGTGCTTAGCGTTGATTGTCGTTTGGCCTACGATGAAACCTATAATAACTTCACGACTGTGTGTTTTTGTGAGTGTAGATAACCAAGCCCTTTAAGATTCTAACTTTATTTACATTGAAAAGAGTAACTATCGAGTTTCTTGCCGGAATACCTCGATAGAAGCAACTTCCGAACCGGTGGTAAAGTCACTTTGTTCATTTATTTTTTTTGATTTCCTGCTCTGACGTGTGATAAATGCTTGTTGTAAGCTTACATGAATAAATGATTTTTTTACTTTACTTTAAACATATAAGTTAAAATGATAATTCATGGTGAGGCAAATAGACGCTCGAGTTGGGCATGTTGCATCGAGATGTGGAATTAATGATGTTAGTGAAAATCGCTAGGCTGATGACAACGAGCTGTTCATTACCTAGTTGGAAGTAGTAATATTCATTTTCACAATAAATGTATACTAAATAATCAAACATGTTTTCAGTGTATATTTATTTCATTTCAGTCGTATACTTCTCTGAGTCATTTAGGGGCCGAATATACTGTTGCTATCTATGACTGTTTGCTTGCTAAAATGAACTTAAACTAACAAACAGGCAAACAGCACAGAGGTTAAAGACTGCAGTTCAAGGCCTATTTTGTCCTACCTGGTCACAACACCATCATGATGACACCTACTAAGTCAGTTGATTTGAAATCACTCGTCTAAGGGTAGGTTTCTATGTGTTCTATTTACCGCAATAATTGATGACAGTTAAATAATCAGCATATTTCATGATACACCATTCATGAAAATAATAGCAGTTTAGATTATTATATTATCCCAGTTCATCGAAGACTATACAAGAATTAGCAAGAAAAAGACAACAATGAACAAATACTGCATGCCCACAAATTACAAAAAGACCAAAATTACACAGTTAGGTTCATAAAACACATAGATAGGTAGTTTTGTGCTGTAAATAGTGTGCTGTGGATAGATTTACTATGAAATGAAAGATGCAGCCAGGGATTAAGGATAGGAATAGTATCGCCAAGGAACTAATGACATCTAGGTATCAAATAAATGAAAAAATAAATAAATAGAATTTGCGTTGTGTGACACCAGGCCACCAAGTCTGCTAATTTTAGATTCGCTTCAATTAAATCGTAGTTGGGTCTCAATAGTCAAATTTGACATTTTGTTCATAGAAAATGTGTCAAATTAGCCGATTATGACTCAATCACGGTTCAATTGAAGCGTTCTAAAATTAGCAGAGTTGGTGCCCACGTTTATTCCTAAGTATGATGTCATAAACATTACAAAACTGAAAAGATTCTTTTGTTTTTCTAGATGTAACGTTCATATGGATGAAATTGAATCAAGGTGAAATAAATAAAAAAAATACCTTTTACTACTCAAAACACCAAAAACAACAATTTTCAGTGGCGATACCTTCAAAGGTAAAAACCAGGCAATAACATGATACCAACTTTGAGAATACTGAAATGAAATTAAATTAAATGTAAGTAAGAAATTTGTTTAAAAAAACACATTTATAAATAGTATAAGCTTTTGCCCGTAATAGTGTGAATTAGGCGCTGCTCAAAAGTTAAAGCTAGCAGAAAAAACTAACTAGCTATATTATTTGAGCAGTACCTAGGGTAAGGGAGAGAGGTTACATGGGACTAGTTTCATGTACTCATAGTTAAAGCCACAGTTCAAGTATTCACTTTAACAGTTCTTAGCACCTTAAACTCGAATTCGTTCATCGAAATTTACATTAAATTAATTCACCGTTTACATTAATTGATTGGTTCAGTGTACGACAAGTTTCACTTGAACTGCATAACTTGTGATCTCAAACTTGGCGTCCATAAGGTCAACATTCACATCATTTTTTCATAGCCAAATCAGATAAACAAAAACAGTTAAATCACATAGCTTGATTCAGCGTAGCCCAACTATTAATATTCAATCGAACTCAGTATAACTTAAACCCGAGTGGGAACCAGCACAATCAATTAGATCAAAAAAGTTCAACTACAAATATTGAGAGAAACAAATGCGATTCTTTCTGATCTCATAAATTTTCTTTAATCCGATCTTTATTTTTTGGTATTGATTTAGTTCAATACTGCTGTGGTAGCTATATAATTTTCATGAAACGAGATCAAGATAGGATTAACTACATTGAGTTAATTTTTGCGGAATTTGGCTTTGAAGAGTCATGTGTCCAAGTTTGGCCATGATAAAACGATAGTTTTTCATTGCAACGGAAACCGTTCCATGTAAACCCAGCTTTAAGCGTTAAGGTGAATATCCATGAGCGATAATAAATGAGCAAGTTTCTTGTCACTACATTCGAATCCAAGGAGTCGCTCTAGTATTGTTTGGGGGTTACTGAAAATTGCTGAAATTTAGGATGTGTTCGACCAAAACATGCTCAACGATTTTCGCTCACTTTTAGGCACCTTCGTACAATGGAAAGTGTAAGTGAGGATAAAGTGTAACCTTTTGCCGCAGCAATTTTTTGGGGCCGTATTGCTTTGCACCGAGTGCACGCTCAGGCGTGGTAGCTGTGTCTGTGCTTCATATTGGATTTGCGACTGCGCCTGTGACGTCGACGACGTAGACGCAGCGGCAAGGAACAGTAGATTAGTCAAAATTGGGCGCGGTTGCGGCCCAACCGCCTGTGAGACTCTGAAAGAGGCAATGTATGGATTGTTAATCTTACTGTGCACTTCTAATGAAAAGTTCCGAAAAGCAGAAAAAGACATTCGGTCTTGGCTGCAGGCGGGAATCGAACTCGCGTCTTTCGCAAACAGTTTCGTTTTCAGACGCGGGTTCGATTCCCGCCTGAAGACAAGACCGAATGTCTTTTTCTGGTTTTAGGATCTATAGTAATGATAATGGTAAATGCTTAAAATAGTAATATCATAATGGAAAGTTGTCGTGAAATACTTTTGAGTTGTCAAAAAGTCAAAAATGCAGTTTATACAGTGCTAGTCATGAACAATGGAGACAAAATGACGGAAAATATGGTCAATTGTTTTTTTTTGTATCGGTTGGTAACTTGGAAACATGCGTAATACAATACGGGCAATCCCGCACAAAAGCGTAGTTCAGTATTTTTTCGTCGGCAGCAGAGAACACGCCGCCTGCTTGGCCTGGATTGCATTTTACGTATAAGCATTGTTTATACTTAATAATTTTTAGTTCTAATTAAAGACTCATTAAAGCAACGCCTTGTATCATTTATTATCTTATCAACATCAATCATTTATTGGTATCATAGTAAATATAGAAGTAACGCCTTAACAAAATAAAATTTCCGCATTATATTCTTAAGTACGTCGAAGTTGAGAAACACTATAATCCTAGAGTTCATTACTTTTTCATACACTTGAAACTACCTACACAAAAACCATTCACAGCATGGCATACAGAAAAGAGATTATTCAATAAAATGAACATGGATAAGTTCAAACTATGTTTAGGTCCACTTGATTGGCCAAATTTACTGAAACAAGACAAAGACGCAAACTATAACTACAACGTATTTCATCAAAACTTAAAGAAAATCTTAGCCCAATGTATACCAAAAACACAAATTAGATTGAAAAACAATTACAAAAAGTATTGGCTCACGGTTGGTATAAAGAGGGCATGCTATAATAAAAGGCTACTCAAAATACTCACTATTAAGTCAAATAATAACGAAATACTTTCAAACTATTACAAACAGTAGATATGAAAAAATATTGAAAAAGGCTGTGATTTTTTTGATGTAATGTAGTGAAAAAACTACATTACATCAAAAAAATTAAACTTTCCAATAACAAAATAAAAACAATGTGGCATATCATTCGCGAACGTACGAACAAAGTAAACGCAAAACCAAAAACTAATATGAAACTTGAAATCAACAACGAAACCATCACAAATCCCAAGCGGGTGGCTGACATTTTTAATAACTACTTTTTATCCGTTGGAAAGACCACCCACCCTGAAGCTACAGGACTCCCTGTACTCCATCCATCAGTTAACACTTTATTTTTGGGTCACGTCGATTTCAATGAAATCCATAAACTATTAAAACAACTAAAGAATAAATTGGTATGGTATTGATGATCTTCCCCCGATATTATTCAAACACTGCAGAAATGAATTAACATATCCATTATGGTTAATAATAAACCAATCATTTAATGAAGGCATCTTTCCCGATCAACTGAAGCATTCTCTCATTAAGCCAATCCACAAAAAAAACATAAAAACAGATCCAACTAACTACCGCCCTATAGCTCTACTACCCACAGCATCAAAAACCTACGAAAAAGCAATTCACGATCGTATTTATAGGTTTTGCGAAAAATATGGCCTTTTAAACGAAAATCAATATGGATTTCGAAAAAATAAATCGACCATCTCTGCGATTTTCAAATATATACAAGAAATACACAACATAATTAATGATAAGAAATACGCCATCGGAATCTTAATTGATATGACCAAAGCCTATGACAAAGTGCAATACAATATCTTATTAAATAAACTGTATGATATAGGAATTCGAGGTATTAGTCATAATTGGTTAAAATCTTATCTTTTGAACAGAAAACAAACAGTAGAAATTGAATATTTTAATAACGATACTAAAACAATTGAAAACATTAGATCAGACACTATACCAGTATCCGCTTCAATACCCCAAGGCAGTGTCTTAGGGTGTCTATTGTTCATTATTTACATAAACGATTTTGCCGAGGCTTTAAATGAATACTGTGTCATGTTTGCAGATGATATATCTATTCTCATTGCCAGTCCAGACTCTACTAATTTAAATGAAAAACTTAAAAACATTCTCTTCAAAACCAAAAATTGGCTATCCGAACACAATCTAGAAATTAATCTTTCCAAAACAGAGATAATGACTTTTTACCCTCATCAGAAGCAACAGCTAAACTTAAGTTTCTAAAGTTAACTTTAAACATAAATATTGACAATAAAGATTTTGAACTAAAAAACGTAAGTGAACACACCCTACTAGGCCTAATTATTGATACCAATGTAAAAATTAAGCAGCTTTGCGTATGCATTACGAGAAATAACATATACAAAGAATATAATTTATTAACTCTCCCCTGCATTTACATCTTAGAAATTTGCAAATTTGTTCGTAAGAACCCCAACCTATATATAAAACGAGATGACATTATAACTAATCATCAGCTTCGCCTTAGAAATAAATTCACCCTACCGGCCTCTAAAATGAAGCATCATTCTTCCAGCCCTCTAGTCATGTCCATAAAAATCTACAATAACCTACCCGATTCCATAAAAAACATAGTAAGTAATAATAAATTCCTTAAGGATCTTAAGAATATTCTAATACAAAAATGCTATTATACTATAAAAGAATTCTTAGAAGATAAAAACATAAATTATTAAGTAATGATCAATTTATTTACTCAAATATTACTGGTCAATAAAAATAGATAATATTTTAAGTTATAATATTAATATAATAAGTTTTAATAATTTAAGTCATAATACATTTTTTAGTCTTTATTTCAATAAGAGTGTTCCTCCTTTCCACTATTGTTGTGCCCGACAGGGTTCATGGTGATCCATATAAAAATGTAAGATCTTTAAGTTACACTGTGAAATGCAATAAATGATTGAGTATTGAGTATTGAGTAACCCCATCGGTTGGTAAGAAGATATGGTTCGTATGTTCATTGAAAGACACATTCAATTTAAAAGCTTGCACGCGATGGATATGGTATTCTTCTTTTTGTATTTGCATATAACCCTCCCAGTTGTTGTAAAAAAAAAAAACTTTAATGCTCAATAAATTTAATTTCAAATTAAAAATACTAAATCATATAGATTAAGTTAATAAATACTTAATATTAGTAGAAGTCGTAAATATAAATCCAATAAAAATAATAATATGACTCTACTACCCATTCAGTCGTTGATTTTATCAAGAAGGCATATCTCTATATCAAATCAAATATAATATCATTAAAAAAAAGTGTTTGACATACTCGAACATACACCAACCTAGGAAGTATCTGCATTTATATAATAAATAAAAAAAAAATAGTGTCTCTGGACACTATTCCACACAGTGCCACCCTGTCCCAAACTAAGCAACTACACTGCTCAAAAGTGTCTAGGGATATCTCAAGCATTTTCATACAAATACATACTTGTATTGGTAGTAATGATACAGATTCATTTTCCTTGTGGAGTGTCACTATACTCGGATTTTTAATTGTAGTCAGTGAAATGACATTTTCAGTGTGGCAGGTTTTCAGTCCCAAATAAATAGTGATGTGGTAAATCGAGTTTTTACAATTAAAAGTTAGTCGACATTACAGCCTGGCAAAAAAGTCGTAGTGAATGACCACGTCCCACTTCCATATGTCATTACTGGCAACACACACTGGTCAGACTTTCGTTTTGAGACATAGAGGTATTTCGGTAAACTGTATTTAGTAAATAGATTTTCAGTTTCAAAATGTTTTGTTTCTGTATTATATTATTTACAGGTAAGAATTTCGTTTATTAACAGGTCATACAACTGGAAAAGTTTGGGAGGATACAACAGTAGAATCTTCCATACAAGTGTTTTCTAAAGGTTTGACTACAGGCCTAAAGGGCCCAACCGGCAAAGGACGACGCCTTATAATTTCATATATAGGCAGTGATGAAGGTTTTGTAGATTCCGGTTTACTTATTTTTGAATCAAATAATAATAGTATGGACTATCATGAAGAGATGAATTCAGAATCGGAGTCGGAATCAATAGCAACCGTAACGAATAAAAACGTATCTAATTACTGGTATTTTGCTGACTTTCAAGTGCTAATTCCCCTGAACCTCTTTGAACATTTTTTTTCCGGCTATGGTTATAATTTTTTAGTGAGAAGTTTTAATATGGAGGTAGGGCCCATATTTCTTAAATCGTAATTATTTAATTCGTTTTGTACACTATTAAATATTTACAATTATTTAAAAAAGGCTTTGATACCTCATAAAATAAATCATGACTAAATGTCTTAGTCTAGTGATTGCCGAACGTCACTATTGTAGCGGGTCACCCTTCTTTGTATCAGTCACTGTTGAAGTTGTCATTTCGCTGACTACAATTATTAATCGTACTATAGTAATCTAAACTTGTATATTAAGTATGTGGTGTTTACCTTAATATAGTTATTTACGTAGCCTTAAGTACTTGTGCATGTTTTTAAAAAAGTATTGTAATGTAACTGCTGGTGAACCTAATAAATAAAATAAAATAAAATAAAAAAATACAAAGAATAGCTATTTGGGAGGCTGTAAAAATTCAAATATTGATACCAACGTAGAATTTTTTAGAACACAGAAACTGCTATATCTGCTCTTTCAGATTGTATAAAGAAATTCATTTTAGTAGCATTATTGTACAATCGTAAGGACGTTAAAAAAAGACAGATTTTTCTTTTAAAAGGTGTCAAAATTTAAGCAAAATCAAACGTTTTTTTTTGTAATATTCTTAACCTTTATCTTATGCCTCTGTCCTCGCGTTATTCTAAGATAATGCTCAACTTGTAAACATAATGGAAATGTAAACATATTGTAAACATAATGGTAAACAAACGTAACTTTATGAAATATTTGAAAAATGATATCCCTATGATATCCTTAAACAGTTTTGATGTGTGTATATGCTATTGCTTTGGGAAACTAAACAACGGATAAACATACTTAAACACTTTTTTTTTGGTAATACATACTTAATATACAAAAACACCCAAACAGATGTTCATGCACACCAGTGTTCGTACTATGCGGGCATCAAACCCGCAACCTCTGGTGTGATAGCCCACTTCTGAACCAATACACCAGATAGGTCGTCGACAAATATTGTGTAAATATTGATCACTAGCGGCCGCCCGCGACTTCGTCCGCGTGGACTTGAGTTAAAAAAAAGTGATATATGTTTATAAATTTTAGCCTATGTCTTATTCAGATGCATAAGCTATTTCACTGTTGAGTTTCATTTAAATCCATCTAGTAGTTTTTACGTGTAAAAAATGGAGTAACTTCTCCCGTTTTCCCAATATGACCCTTCACTGCTCTGCTCCTATTGATTGTAGCGTAATGAAAAGTATATTTTAACCTGCCCAAGAGTATGAAGAATAATTGTGCCAAATTTCGTTAAAATCCGTCGAGTAGTTTTTATTTCTTTATCGAATATACAGCGGGCACACAGACAGACAGACAAAAATTTTACGGAATGCATTTTTGGCATCAGTATCTTATCACCCCATGATAGTTATTTTTTAAATTTACAGATTTATTATACGAATTTTTTTTCGTATAGATTATTCTCAAACTGCGTTATACTTCCCTTGCGAGGTGCCCGTGGCACAGTTGTGACAGTGATCGGCAACGATCGCTGCTGTAAAGCAACACACGCCGGGTCGGAAATGGGATGGGTGACCACTCCTACCGAAATTTAGTGATATGTATTTCGGGCATCTCTGTGCTTCGGAAGGCACGTTAAGCAGTTGGTCCCGGTTGACGTCGCTAGATGTCTCAAGCCTAGTCAGAAGCCTTAGGGCGGCTTTATAGCATCTGACATTAAGGTTGCTCACTAACCTTACACCCCTCCACCAATCCGCACTGAGCCCGCGTGTTGGAGTATGGCTCAATCCACCTCATAGTAGAGGTGAGGCCTGTGCCCAGCAAGGGGTCGTGTATAGGCCGTTTATGTAAGTATTGTGCAAATTTTGATCATTATTCTGAAACTCCATTATACCTCCTTTGCGAAATAGAAGCAGGGTCTTCACATAAATTAGCAGAGCCCATGGTCGCGATTGCATTATAGACTACTTCCTAATTATAGTCAAGCTCCGGGTATAATGAGGTTACTCGTGCCATGTATATCAGCTGCTGATGTGATTGGCATGTGTACAGTGGTGCTCACATCAACCTTGACACAGGGGCACCTTATGCCGCTAACATAAGACCCATTTTGCAACGGTTTTGTTAAGGTTGATATGTGCGCCTCTGTACGTCGCTGTATCATCACGATCAGCGTTAGTTTACAATCTATATCGCAATATTATGAATTACTACACTCCATTGGTTATAGCATTAGACAGAACTTGACAGAAATAAAAAAAAAATTAGGGTACAATAATATAAATATTCTTTTTAGGTAAAATAATTAAAATTAAATGGAATCAATTCGTCAGGATGAATTTTTCAAATGAGTGCGGTAGGCAAAATAAAGAATTTTGCTCATAGGAAAAAGCGTTTTTAGTAGATATTATTGTGCCGCCTTGTAGAGTCGCAGAAAAGTATTCAATTACCAGCAATATTATAATGCAAACTACAAAAAAGTGCTCGTGGCTCAATTATTGAAACTGGATCGGCAATAACCACCGTTGTAAAGCAATACTCATATAAAACATAAACGGCCTATATACGTCCCACTGCAGCTGGACACTGACTTCACCTCAACTATGAGGTGGATTGAGCCATACTCCAACACGTGGGCTCAGTGCCTATTGTTGTAGGGGTGTAAGTGAAGGGTTAGTGAGCAACCTTAATGTCAGATGTTTTCAAACCGCCCTAAGGCCTCCGACTAGGCTTAGCGACTGACATCTAACGACGTCTACCGGGACCAACAGTTGGTCCTGCTTAACGTGCCTTCCTAAGCACGGAAGTGCCCGAAACACATATTATCACTAAATTTCGGTAGGGGTGGTTACCCATCCCATTTCTGCCCCGGCGTGTATTGTTTTACGGCAGTGATCGTTGCCGATCACTTTCAAAACCGCGTCACGGGCACTTCGCAAGAGAGGTATAACGCAGATTTAGAATAATGATCAATATTTACACACTATTTTATCGACGACAAATTTGGTGTATTGGTCCAGTAGTGGGCTATTACCTACACCAGAGGTTGCGGATTCAATCCGCGCATTGTACGAACATTTGTGTGCATGAACATCTGTTTGGGTGTTATTATATTCAAGTATGTATTCCAAAAAAAAATGTGTTTAAGTATGTTTATCCGTTGTTCAGTTTCCTTAAGCAGTAGCATATAGTTTCTTAGTTTGGGAACCGGTCCGGCCCGGGACCAACTGCTTAACGTGCCTTCCGAACCAAGAAGAACCCGAAATACATATCACTAAATTTCGGTCAGGGTGGTCACCCATCCCATTTCCGACCTGGCGTGTGTTGCTTTACAACAGCGATCGTCGATCACTGTCACAACTGCGCCACGGGCACCTCAAGTAAAGCAATACTCACTGGGTCGGAATTAGAATGGGTGACCACCGTGTCTAAATTGAGTGATGCATTTTTCAGACATCTCCGTGCTTCGTAAGGCTGTCCCTAAGCATAGTCGGAGGCCTCACAGAGGTAAAATAACACAACACCAACATTTTTTTAGTAAGTCACCTTACAGCCCTACAATGTCTGTAGTGAGCCCGTGTGTTGAACTATAGCTAGCAGTTCCTCATAGTTGACGTGATGTCTATGCCCAGCTGTGACGTTTCAGACTGTTTTGTTAACTTACGGAAAGATCTCATTTTGGAAAACTATAGACATTTGTTAGTTCAAAATTTTATTTTCAAGTCACAAATTTTATAAGACATGATACCTAATATCATTTTTGTGACTTCTGCTGATGCTTCACTTCTTAGGCATACTAAACTCAGTTAATATTCAAGTCACGGATGGTTCTGAATCGGTCCAATTTGTGAGAGGAAGGGGGGTGGGGAGAGGAGACTGGACTGACGGTGCGCTTTTCAGTGACATTAAAAAATGTGGGTAATCCATATGCAAAAATAACTATTGGAATATTTTACGAATTGTAAGCACTGGTATTTCAAAAGGTAAATTTTCAGTGCTGATGAATTTCCTTTTCATAATTATTAAAAAATTCCAGGAGCTGACCAAATTTCAATCACGCAATAATGGCTGTGCTCAATAATGGAATACTGAAGTAGAATATTTCAATTTGGGCGTCGTCTCGTTTATTGGAGAGCGTGCTACCATCGATATATTCGTTATAAAACAGAGATGCAATGTTAGGGCTTGTCGAGTTTTCCATACAATATTTCAAATCTGACAAAAGCGGCCATGTTAGCAACAGTAGAGAAAATAGAGAAATTGCGGCAAGGCGACCTGTGATTGGCTATTTGCTCTCTCGGATTTACTCGCGGCGTGCATGTTAGCCCCGCTGGTCAAAGCCAAATTCTCTTACCCGGAGCCCGGCTGGCCCCAAGTTCAAGACCTGGCCGAAACTCATTCTACAATAATGAATAATTTCATACACATTATTTTAAAACTCAGTTATTCATTTTAAAATTTGCTACAATTTCTCCGATGATGTCACCATGTCAGAATACCGTCAAAAAACGCAAGCAACCCCGATCAATGATTTTATAATATAAAAAGTAGATAGGTTACCTGTGTTAAAAAAGTGGCACACGAAATCAGAACGATTAGTACACCTGAACAAAACATTGACTGTGTTGGCAGTCTGAGACGACACTTTGCAACATGTATCTGTCTCGTTTACGCTCTAGTAAATAATCGTACTGTCTTGTTCACACGTTATAACACGCCCAAATTAACTACGTCATACCCCGTGGACAATTTTTAACTTCGCGTCAGTACTGACATAAGGTATCTTCGTTTTTTTCATTGTAATATCATTGACCCTGACAGCGACGATAGACTCGCCCATGAGACGTTGGGTCCAAAATGGGGGCTTACAAAAGTTCCGTTTACTATGGTGGCAACAATCAGTGTGCCTCTGACTATACCGTTTTGATATAGTCGTGAGTGTATGTTGTTATTTTGACTTAAACTAAACTATGAAGATATTTTTACCTCATCATAATTTTGTTTGTGACCTGTCATTCATTGCATTGTATGATAATATTTTTTTAGCATGTTTATATCTCCTTGATATTGTAATAAACAATATCTTAGTAACAATAAGGTTATCCAGTATTTGCTGGTTTGGTTTCTATATTTTCATTCAGGTTATACGTTTTTAATCAAGTGGTTTTTTTCTCTTTCAGGCAAGACCAATAGAAATTGTAACGTTTTATTGTTGTAATCTAATCTGATCTTACGGAAATAATTATGGGAGTGGCCAAACTGATACGGCACTCATTTTTTAAAACGTAGTACCTCCTATCTAGGCCAACTGATGGCTGCTTTGAAACCTTGTACTCGTAACAGTTATTCAGAATCTTCCTTAGTCTCGTAGGCTGCGTTTAAATAATATTGTCGAGTAAACTTGATTGCCTAAACCTCACCACTGTGGCATTCAGGCCTGAATGGCTGTGTTTGACAGTCGAATAATCGCTACTATTGAAGTGGTATTCACGTTGCAATGTTGGCTTGCAATGCGGTGGGCTAATTCGATTTGCGCTGTAGCGTAATCGAATTATGTACCTGGCACTTGTCTTGCCTCGGATTGAAATTAGGACCGTTTTGTTTGTGTCAAAAAATTACAATTGTTATTTTGACACAAGGTGGACACGGCTGAGAAGGATTGATGGAATAGGCAAGATGACTGTAATTTTTTTGTTTATTTTAGAAAGACCTTTAATTTATGTAAACACAAACAGCCGCCCGCGACTTCGTCCGCGTGGAATTTAGTTCAGCCACCGAGTACAAATTGCAGCCCAAATGTTACTTCAATGTTAGACCCTTCTAATTCGGAACGCACCCATAGTTACGCTAATGACAGCAGCTGTCTGTCATCAACTGTCATGCCATACCACGTGATACTGCGTATATTTTCATATTTTACTTGATATTTTCAACAATTTACACAATATCTTTATAAATTGTAGCCTATGTGTTATTCAGATGTATAAGCAACATTATTGTAAAGTTTCATTAAAATCCATTCAGTAGTTTTTATGTGAAAGAGCAAAACAGCACATCCAGACATACAAATTTTCGCCTTTATAACATTAGTAGGATTCCTAAAAGAATCACTTAATTAGGATCAATACTACCACAGATATCACAATTTAAAATGGACACACTTTTGGACTTGCCCAAAAACGCTTCATACAAACGTGACAGGGAACGTGACGTCCACTGTTTTTGTAAGGAGCGCGTAAGAAATTTGTTCGACAGCTAAATTAAATATTGCGTTTATTAAAATGGTCTCCAGTCATAATTACTTCATAATAGTGTGGGTTACAAAATAGCGATATTGTTTTACAAAAAATTAAATTTAACACTTTTGAAATGGCCTTGCTCACCCAAGTTTGTAGGCCTATTGTGGCCTTATTTTGTAGTACTTAGGACACATAGAATGACCCTTTATTTATTAAAGTTCTTTCGTGCATTTTGAAAAAAAATCTGTACCTTAACGTAACATGCGTTCTCGCGTATGCCGAACGGGGTCGTCAGAGGTACAGTGGTTATTGCCGCCATGAAGAACGGAACAATCAGTATGTTAGCAATGGCAAATTCCAGTTTTAGCGTACCAAGCACTTCTGAGGTATGCTCGGCAGAGACAAAACTATAAGGTTTATTTTCAAATATAAAGAGTTCTTAGCGGTAATAGAAAGTACGTTAGATAGTCAAGTTAATTTTAAGTGTTCAAAGGCTGCTGTCCAAGGCAGGGCAGGGCTAGACCCGCTTGCAGTTGGAGCTAACGGTCTGAACTGCAGGTGACAGGTGTGCTCTCAGCCGTATTATAAGGCTTTCACTGGCCCTTTCAGCAGGCGGGATATCTAATAAGATTTTACCAAGATAGTGAAATAAAATATACTTGAACGTTTTGCAATTTCCCTTTGAACGCCAACGTCGCAAATATAAATAAGTACAGATTTATTTTTTGTCGTATGATACTACAACTTACATTCTCTACTTTCTACTTGACTAATAAACACTTGCAGCGAGCTCTCGGACTAGAGCAGTGTGTGATCACCACCTCCCGCGAACGACTCAAGAGTACAATCAGTTGCGTAACACCAACAGTCCGTAAGTCACGCATCCCCCGTTTAATTTAACATTCACGTTGAATGCTGAACTAATCAAGCCGAGATCGGGTAGCGATAGAGCCGTCTGGAACGGTGCCAGCGGTGGACCGGAGTGTGTTTGTAAATACGCGCTGTGGCACTTAGGTACAGAGGCGCTCAAATCAACCTTTATATAGGTGCATCTTATGCCGCTGAAATAAGACCCTTTTTTCAACGGTTTCGTCAAGGTTGAGATGAGCGCCTTTGTGCAATGTTTTGGGACATCGGTGCCAGGTACAGTTTTTTTGCTTAAAAAGCCTCGTATAAGCCTACGGCCAGTTTGTTTATCCTGATAATTAGCGAGATTCAGCGAGTGCCTACGCACTCAAAGCGCTTTTTTGCCCTTTGTTGGGCGTTAGGGACAAGCACTGGTGGCAGAGCAGTGTGACAATAAAGCCTTCTCGGTAGATCCAGCTTCGCCGTTTAAGTGCATCGATCGAGTGCCGTAGGGTTTTAGTCGGTAGGATTCCGAAATAACCTCGTGACCTTGTCGTCGTCCCCGGCGGTATTCGACAAGGATTACCCCACGGTATTAAAAAAAGGTGAAACAAATTTCTTTTCACTTGATTATGTTGGTATGCTAAGCTGTTAACCAAATGTGAAAATTACTGAGGCCGGGAAGTAACCATAATGATGACTACAAGGCGAGAACTCATGGGGAAGGCGATTTTTTTAAACATAATAAATTGTAACATTGTTTTTTTCTTTTTTTTTAACCTGCATTCGTGTTGTCAAGGTCAAAAAACGCGACCAAAAAACATCATAACTTGAAGAATCATAACTATTGCAATAAAATAAAGAAGTAATTTAACCCCGAAAAAGACCAGACCGTTATTATGAACTTGCGACTAAATTTTGAGGAAGTTCCGCAATACCTAGACAGATTGGAATTTTTAGGGAGCTACTTGTAAGTATTGTGATTTATAATCAGCGATAATTCGACTACCAAGTACTCGCCAGATTTAGAATAAAAATAAAACCGATGATAAGTGAAAATTAAGGAAAAAACCATAAAAATAATTCTAACTTCTAAACTAAGCAAAATCGTAGAACACACATGGGGGTGATTTGGATACACCCTGATGTGAGGAATCTAAATTTTAGCTTTTGGACGTCAACTTCCCGGCTACCCTGTATAATAAATAGTGATATTTTGTTTCACCTTGTTTTTATCTGTACCACTAAATGACGCCAGAAACTATGTAACAGAGGCGAGATAATATAAGCCCGTTTCAGATTTTAATTTAAAAAGGAACATGAAAATGTAAAAATGAACAACACAAAAGTGTAATTAATTGCTTTTACAATTAAATGTGTTCATCAAACCAATTAATTAGGCAATTTCGTTTCTGTTAACCTTTAACTGACGTCCTATACGTCTCACAGACGTAATAACATTTGTTTTTAAAATATTTTCTAAAATCGGGCACGCGCGGACGCAACCCTTTAAGTACCTTCCTGTCTCGACATGTTTTAACGGTCAGTCGACGCCTCGCGGCCGGTGAGTGCACACGTGTCCACCACAGAGCCATCGACGTCTCATGGACGTAAGTACGGTGTTTCTCATATAAAACTTCATACGTCCCTAGTTCGTCACCTCGGTGTGTGTGTAGGTAAACACATAGTGTCTCCCTGACGTGACATCGGTTTCTAATTACGTGTTTATATTCCAGAATGTCTAGACGGGGGCAATCGGAATCCAAGAGGAGAAATATACCCTCGGAAGATAATGAACAGCCTTCGGGGTCTCGAAAACGACCTCGGCACTTAAATGCAAATAAAATTTATATGAGCCGACGTAGACGTCGCCGACGTAGCCCAGCGTGTTAGCAGGTTGAAGTGGCAGTGGGCGGGGCACATAGCTCGAAGGACTGATGGCCGTTGGGGCCAGAAAGTTCTCGAGTGGCGACCATTCGAGGCCAAGCGCAGCGTGGGACGCCCACCCGCAAGGTGGACGGACGACCTCATAATGGTCGCAGGTTTTCGGTGGATGCAGGCCGCCTACAACCGGCCGCTCTGGAAATTTATGGGGAGGCTTATGTTCAGCAGTGGACATCATGTGGCTGCTGATGATGATGATGATGATGAGAAGATCGTGGCCAATTTCTGCTCTCACTTGCACGAGAATTGATATTGCCTCAAATGAAATTACGGGTTTATAACGAGAGAATCCCTCGTAAATCGCGACTGACTATAGAGCGAGTTATTGGACCTACCCATATGCCTGTTGCCCCACCACCTAACTATGCTAATATAGATTCAGGTATTCGAAAGACCTGTGCAATCTGTCCGAGTCGCCTGAAAAGAAGTACAAAGTACTGTTGTTATAAGTGTAAGAAACCAATGAGCCTGTCATGTTGCATACAAGTATGTAGTGACTGCAAATTACACAGTTCCTAAATATACCAAATAGAAGGGTTGAATTTTTTTTTGTTATTGAAGTGGAAGATTTAATTTTTGTTTTATTTTGATTGACGTTTATAGAAGTAAAGATATTATAAGTGGTTTTGTTCATTACTGTAAAATTATGAAAATTATGAAGACTGAAGAAAGTGCCTATATTAAGGTAGTAACAAAATGTGATCTCCATAATAAATGTTGATTTTGCTTATATATTAAAGTTTTATTATTTTCAAACCCATAACATAGTTGGCTAACAAAGTAACCTTCATTATTTTAAAGTTAAAAAATATTTATCATGATTATTTATTTTATTATAATTTTTCAAAGATTTTACGTCTATAAGACGTCACCTCGGTCACGGTGCTACGATTGGACCAGGAAGTCTGTCGGGACAGCTAGTAAGTAAATAAATTTAGGGATGGGATCCGTTCATCACCGCCATTGTAATCAGACAATTACTTTTAAAAAATAGCGATTTATTAAGCTGACTAACAGTGTGTTGTGTATATTAGGAGCTGCGCAAGTTCGGTCAGGAGTTCAAGCTGGTGTCGTCTCCGGCGCCGCCGCCCGCGCTGTCGCCGCGTCGTCAGCTAAAGGTTAATTCAACATCAATGATCACAATAGGCATGATGACTGTATTTTTTTTTTGTTTATTATCGAAAGACCTTACATTTATGTAAACAATCCTCAAAGAATCACTTCATCTGGATCAATACCACCAGAGATATCACAATTTGAAATGCACATTTTTGGACTTGCCCAAAAACGCTCCATACAAAAGTGACAGCGACAGTGACGTCACTGTCGCTGTTTTTGTAAGGAGCGCGTAATAACTTTGTTCGACAGCTATATTCAATATTGCGTTTATGATAATGGTCTCCTAACATAATTCCTTCATAATAGTTTGGGTTACAAAAAAGTGATATTGTTTTACAAAAATTTAACACATATGAAATGGACTTGCCCACCCAAGTTTGCAGGCCTATTGTAGCCTCATTTTGAAACGAATTTCGATTGTGGTTTTACAATAACATTTGTAATCAATTATTATTTTTGGGGAACATAAAAAAACATGCAAAATCACTCATAGTCATCTACCCTATTATTACAAAACCTTACCATTAAAATCGGAGCTCATATGTAACAAAACATTAATTAACTTGCTTTGATCTAACCACATTATTGCAATATCAACTCTAACTAACCACATGTTTACAGTAGCTCGCCGACCGCAGCCAAACAAAGGCCAAAACAAAGGAAACGTAGGAAAAACAATGCAATTCGGAGGCATATCGCTTATATAAGAATTTGTGGGCTCTTGGCATCTTTTCAAGTGACCAATCACTCTAGAGCCAGCCGGGTTAGTAAAAAACAATGTGTATTTGGTAGAGTTATGCGTTAGTGTAGTATTTTCAGGTACACTGGCATCAATGGATCTAGTTTGTTCAACCTAGAACTGTTGACGTGGGGCATCTAAGCCCCAGCGAAAGTCAGTCTATAGACTATGTTCGCGTTAAAATTGCAGTATGTTATTTTTCTTTTCGTTATGTGAACTTGGCTTTCTAATTGAGAACGATTTTATTGTGTTTTATTATTGTTTTATCATTTTCCATGTATCTTCCTGCCTGATGCCAACCAAATGTCTTTTTCTGTTTTTCAGATCTTTGGTAACGATTTGATTGGTTGGGCGGCGACAAGAATGAATTAACTGCATTCCTAACGCGAACGGACTATAGTCTAAGTTGTTAAGTTAATCCTTCCACAGCAAAGGACTCACTAAGTAAATGTCTCTAGTAGTAATAATGATATTTTAATGTGTAAATTACATCTTGTGAGTCTAATAACATTAGTGTTTATTGAGGACTTATTAAGGGGTAATATCACAAATAAGTTGAAAATGAATTGAACGGTCAACATAGCAATCATGTTTAATACTTTGTTCATTCCCAAGTGGTTTCACTTCCAATCATTATATTTATTAGTAGCCGACGACGACGTTCAAGGTAATAAGCCATGTATTTTCAAGTCGCAGTCTCTTTGACTTTAATCCAAGAGGGACACGCTTAATAACTTTCACAAAAGAGCAAACTAAGATAGATAGATAGATAGATTCTTTATTTTACACCAAAACAACAAAAATCCAGCAAAGAAACACAGATTATCGTGAATGTACAATTTGGGCTGCTTTATCGCTAAAAAGAGATCTCTTCCAAACAACCCACGTACCAACCCACTTATTGAACGAACTAGGTACGTCTAAATGAGCTGGAGTTAACAAGTGTCAGATAAGTGCACTAGCAAAAATACTTAGCTATCTCACATTGTTATCTTCAGAGAGCGAATAACATAACATAACATCCATATCCCTAATGGGTTAGTCAGAGGCACACTGATTGTTGCCTTCATGGTGAACGGAGCATTCAGAAACCCAGATTTCGCCCAGGGAATTTGACCCAAACGTGGTAAGGGGTCAGCCTACCGCCGTTATCCGGGTTGCTTGGGTTTTTATAGGTATTTTCCATTACCGGAGAGTTAGCCACAAATTGTACAATGAACAAAAAGTAGGTGTGTTCCGGCAGGATTTAATCTCGGGCCATCGGGTTCCAGTTCCGGAGTGTTTAACCACTGGGCCACGACGCACCAAAAATAAACTATGTCTCGAAAAAAAACTAAAACATAACCAGACGTGTTTTATTGTAACTCTTATTTCTGTTCCTGCAGTCTGTACACAGATGAGTCTATGCCCCACTAGTTTGGGTATTACAGTAAAAATTGTATTTATTTCCCATAAAGACATAAAAAAAGCACTTACATGAGAAACAGTTTAAAAAAATGGTTAAAAATATGGTTGATGAGCCTGCCTAAGTGTGACAATAATGCAAAAAATAATATAAAATTTTTAGGAAGTAGTTTAAGTTTACACTTCAGTACACCACGGTATTACCGCCGCCGGAAGGTTGTCTGGAAGAGATCGCTTTTAGCGATAAGGCCGTCTTAGCCTTTGGCCTTAATGTTACCATTCTAAATAACTGTTTATGTTCGAACAATAAATGAATGAAAATGGTTCACAAAACAGGTATTCTAATGGTATCAAAGTACGGGCCTGATATTATCCGAAGTTCCGAACTACGTGTATTTTAGTCTAATTATAATGATTGCACGCTCCTTCCAATCTGCCTAGATGTAATAACATCTTGCCAGGTAAATACCTAGAAAACTACATAGAGTGTAAATACATTCTAGTCCCTTGGCAATATGCATGCATGGGGTAGGCTAGTCTCCCGTGTACCCTCACGTTGCAGAATAAACAAGCCACCTGTGGAGCTATTTCTAACTAGTATAATACCTAGGAGCCAGTTTCAACAGTGATTTACGACCTGTTCATTAGTTATTTTAGACCGAAATTGCAATGAAACCTTTTTATAAATTCACTGTTATTTAATTTAAGTATTAATCTAATTTTAACCTTTACATTAAGGCAAAGTTTGGTCATTAATCCTGTTAATTTTATCTGCTGGACTCTAATCTTAACGATACAAAAATGTACATTTCACATGTTTGTATGCTCTCGTATAAAATTAAATCTAGTGGACAGTAAATACCTATCCACTTATTTTGTGCTGAACAAAACCTTAATACTGTTGTATAAATCCAGCCGTAGATTGACATACAGGGTGAACATGTTAAATAGCCAATTATACCACAAGGTAAACTGTTCTTCAAAGCTTCTTGAAACACTACAACTATGAATATTGGGTCAAAAAGGTTTCAAAATTCAGGTGCTTGATAGAGCTAAGGTGCTTGAGGTGCTCGTGGCGCAGTTGTGACAGTCATCGGCGACGGTTGCTGTTGTAAAGCAACAAACGCCGGGTCGGAAATGGGATGGGTGACTGTAATTTAGTGATGTGTATTCGGGCATCTCCGCGCTTCGGAAGGCATGTTGAGCAGTTGGTCCCG
Source organism: Udea ferrugalis (assembly GCA_950022985.1). Lineage (NCBI taxonomy): Eukaryota > Metazoa > Arthropoda > Insecta > Lepidoptera > Crambidae > Udea > Udea ferrugalis. Next base: position 22,635,529 of record OX465515.1, read on the forward strand.
GTTGACGTGAGAGACCTTAGGGTGGCTTGATAACAAAGCTATGTCATTGTGGTTGCTCACTAACCTTACACCCCTCCAACAATCCGCACTGAGCCCGCGTGTTGGAGTATGGCTCGTTCACCCTCGTAGTTGAGGCGAGGCCTGTGCTCAGCAGTGGGACGTATATAGGCCGATTCTTTTGTTGTTGTAAGCCTATGTGAAAATAGCTTTTGTGTCGGGTCAGTCAATTATTCACGTCAGGTTGGTAGGAACTAATCCGCGTTTGTTCATATTTTTCGTTTCATGACTCCATTTTTAATTCTCTATCAATTTTACATTTGGTACAAAATCACTGCCAGATGCTGGCTAGTTTATAAAATGTTTTTTTCTAAATTTAGTGAATGGCTTCCAGGTTTTAATAAAAGTATGTTCTTTTGTTGCTACTTTGAGGTTACTTCATGTTATTACTTAAGTATGCCTGATAATTCAGACCCTGTCTCTATTATATGAAAAAATAATGGTCTTAATTAACATTACTGCCCAGTCTGTCAGTGTAGTACCTATTATGTTTTTTTCGGGCATGCCTGTGCTTCGGAAGGCACGTTAACCTCCACCACCACTGGTGGAGGTTGACCCCCCCCTCATTCATAAAAACTTGAACAGCTCATCAACAACAGGTTAACTTTTGTATCACTTTGTCTCTTTTACTCTTGTTGCTGCTGCCATTTGCGAGTAAGTGACATAACACGTCAATTGCTTAAACTATGCTTTAGCGGTGCGTCCGTTTGTATGAATTAGGGGTTGAGTCTAGTCCGTGGTGCTGTCAGCAAAGTTGGCTCTAACCTCTAACCTTATACCAATCAAACAATCCTCAGTGCGCTCGCGTGTTGTATGAGAGCCCTATAGTATGTATTCTATATTATTTTGATGTTTTGATGTCGGAGGACATTTACCGTCGAGGCCTTGTCAGAATACCAGCATCCTTGCAGCTGCGACGGGGACCTCGTTGGCCTCACATTGTAGGCTTATTTATTTTTATTTTGTTTAAATCTAAATTGTATTTTAATTCCTATGAGTTGTTTGAAATTGAAATGTTTATTTGTTGTTTTTAATGTGGCCTACTGCACAGCTAAAAAAAATATTGTCTTTCTTTCTTTTGGCTCACAGCACCTCACAGTTCAAACTTTGGTTTCACTTATTAATTAATTTGATTATTAGTTAAAGTTAAAGTTAAGGTGAGGTTAACACACCTCCCAATAACGAAGAAACCAACAACAGGATTTATAAAACCTGTTGTTAGTTTCTTCGTTGTTTGAAATAGATCGCAACAAGTTGTAAGTATAACTTACGGTATTAATTATACATATTATAGTATAGATAATCTCAATTGCATCACTCGGCTGTAACATGTACTGTATATTGATGTTTCGGTCAATCGCTAGATAATGAGGCTAACTCCACGGCTAATGGTAGGATTTATTTCTATGATGAGTGGCTTAATGGATAGAGATCGTCTAAGCTGAAATGACAAGCCCCTCCACTGCACCTACGCATACAAATAGTGCTTATATACGTAGATGCAGTGGGGGGCGCGTCATTTCAGCTCAGACTAGCTACTACTACTAACGTTGCTTCTGTTAACAAATATTTGATACTAGCAGCCGCCCGCGACTTCGTCCGCGTGGACTAACGTTATCGTAATTTTAGTAAGGATGCCTATTTTTTTTTAAAATGAAATTTAGCCTATGTCACTCAGGAATGATGTAGCTTTCCAACAGTGAAAGAATTTTTCAAATCTGCCAAGTAGTTTCGGAGCCTATTCAATTCATACAAACAAACAAAAAATCAAACCTTTCCTCTTTATAATATTTGTATAGAATACGGGTTGAACATTTTGAAAAGTTAGCTCTGTATGTTTAGTTTTTAAGTTGTAGAAGGAGATCCGCCAAATCCCATACTTAATTACCCCATGCCCGGTGCAAAAGTAATGTAGGTAAGTATCTCAGTTTTTGGAGTACAAATAGAGAAAATAATATTCTATTTAATTTCGGTCTTGCTAAATTACCGTGCTAACATTATTACTTCATGTAAAAAATATTGATTATGCAGAAACGTCGTTCTTTTTAATTCATTAACATTGTAATGATGTAATTATTGCATATGCTTATAGTGTACATCATAAAAATCATAACAACATAAGTATAAAGGGTGAGTTTTTCAAGTGGGCGTGGTAGGCCAAATCCTAAACTATGACTATCAAAAAATGCTGAAAGGAGTCTCGAGGCCGATTTTGGCAAAAACCAAAACTGCATACCTGCTTAGATTTTCCAAAAAACTTTTTTCTTAGCCGGGTATTGAACCTGTTAGTTTTGAAAAAAAAAGGTATTTTTTATGCCATCTTGTAGTGTCCCTTATAAGAAATAATTTCTGCTAAGAATAAGCCTTATTTTCAATAAAATATGTTTATTTTCCTTACGTTTACATAGTGGTCAATGGAAATTGTAATGGCAAAAAAAAAATTTTGGCATGTGAATTTTCTAGAGAAAAAAATACCAATATTTTTGCTTTTTTTTTCTCTATAAACTGAGATAACTTGCTTTGGCGCCGGAGCTGGGGTTAATTAGGTGGATCTCCTTGACAGAAGTTTTAAATTAGTACCTACCTAAAACTACAATCAATTTAAATAAAGATGTTTGATAATGTCAAGTAAATGATTATGTATCAGTAAGGTGAAATAAAAGAGTTTATTAACTGTATAGGTACTTAATTAATTTATTTTTTCATAGTTTATGACACTGAAAAAAATATCATTTAAAAAAAAACAAATTTGTAATGGATGACATGACGTGGTCTCCATCTGAAATTTTATTTTCACTGCTAAATGATGTGCATGTATTGATCTGTGAACAAGACACGTTACAATTTACGACACGCAAAAAAACCTTTTTAGCTATGTATTATAAGAGTGTCTTAGTCTACGGGTGGTCACCAAGTTTCGCTCAATAGCACTCTAAGTGTTATTATACGTGTGAAGTATTACCTCCGTATTTCTAAACATAAAATGATAAAAAAGTTTTTATTTTCAGTATTGCAAAATCAGTGCACTCAGGCATCTGCTTTTAGTTTTATTTTTTATTTTTTATAGTGGTCTTCAAGATGACCTCACTCCATCTGATGGGAAGCAGTCGTGAGGTCCAGATATGGGGTTGCCAAGCACAGTAATTGAGAACTACTTTGCTGGTCAATCTCATTTTGAAGGCCTGCATAAATGCCTTTTCACGCCCCGCTTAAAAAACCCGGGATTGTAGGAAGAAGGAAACACATGCGCTGGAAGAGCGTTCCACGTCTGGATAGTACGACACAGGAACGAATCACCGAACCTTTTGGTGCGGGCCGACAGTCGCGGGATCGTGTGTGGACGTTGACGCAGACCAGCGCGTGTGGTGCGGGAGTGGAAGGGTGAGGACGGGATCAGTTGGAACAACTCTTCAGAGCATTCGCCGTTGTGAAGGCGGTAGAGGACACTCAACCTGGCAATGTCTCTATGCAGTTGGAGAGGCTCCAGAGCCATAGTTGCCTCTGGGCTACCGATGATGCGGATAGCGCGTCGCTGCAACCTGTCGAGAGCTTCTAGCAAATACTTGGCGGAACCGTCCCAGAGATGAGAACAATATTCCACACACGAGCGAACTCGTGTCTTATACAAAATACAGAGCTGCTCAGGCGTGAAGAATCGTCTCACTCTGTTCAGGATTCCAAGTTTACGGGATGCTGTTTTGATAACGCTCTCGATGTAGTCCCGTTGGTTGAGGTTGCTGCGAATATCCATGCCAAGGATGTTAAGGCTATCTTTCACTGGCAGTGGGGTGTTCTGAAGAGTGGGATGGGAAAGGAATGGCGACGTTTTGGCAGTGAATGCGCACACCTGTGTTTTCTTGGCGTTGAACTCGACAAGATTGCGTTCTCCCCATTCGGAAATGCGGTCCAGCACTCCATCAAGCTCAACGACAAGACAGCGCCTCTTTTCCTCGATATCGGTTTGCTTTGCCACAGGGCGCTCGAAATAACGCGAGTGGACTGTGCTGTCATCCGCATAGCAATGAATGTTACCGAGTGATAACATGTCATTGATATGCAGAAGAAACAAAGTCGGCGATAAGACGGAACCCTGCGGCACCCCGGCATTAATCTGGAGGAAACGCGACTCACTTCCGTCACAAAGGACACGGATCCTACGTCCCTCCAGAAATCCAGCGATCCAGTCACAAAGGCGAGGAGACAGTCCATATGCCGGAAGCTTGGAAAGAAGCGAACGGTGCCAGACACGGTCAAAAGCCTTGGCAATGTCAAGACTGACAGCCAAAGATTCGCCGTGCTTGTCCATAGCCTCACCCCATAAATGCGTTACGTACGCTAGGAGATCACCCGTGGACCGTTTCGGCCTAAAGCCGTACTGGCGGTCGTGAATCAAGTTCAATCAATCAATCAATCTTCTAGGTAGCGGGTGAGCTGTGCATTAATAATCCGCTCAAACACCTTAGCAAGTACTGAGGTTACAGCTATTGGACGGTAATTGGCTGGGTCTGACCGGTCCCCCTTTTTGGGAACAGGTTGAACGTTCGCCTCTTTCCAAGCCTGCGGCACGAGGCCTGATGTGTAGGAGAGGCGGTACAGGCAAGTCAACACTGGAGACAACTCCGCTGCACACTTTTTTAATACTACGGCTGGAATACCGTCAGGTCCACTGGCTTTCCTTACATCGAGTGACTGCAGCTCCGCACGTACGTCACACTGCCTGATACGAATATCAGGCATTGTGGTGCCGCAATTCGGGGCTATAGGCGGCTGTGCACCACAGTCATTGATGCAGGAGTTGGCGGCAAAGAGGTTAACCAGTAAGTCGGCTTTCTCTTGCGGCTGATGAGCCAACGATCCCTCAGGGCATTTCAGCGGTGGCAGCGAAGGCGAACAGAAGTTAGATTGCACGTGTTTGGCCAGTCGCCAGTAGGAGCGGCTACCCGTTGGGTGTGAGATGAGTTCTTGGCCAACACGTGCAATACGCTGGGCGTCTGCTCAAACGTATGCCCTCTTGGTGGCCTTGGTGGCTTCATTGAAGGCTGTTTTGAGGGAAGCCACGTCAGAGTCATGGATAGCTTGGGCCCTGGCCCAAGCACGGTATGCCGCCTGTTTACGTTGAACAGCTGCGGAACACTCGCGATTGTACCAGGGACCAGCTTTGCTGGCGCTGTCAACATCAGTAAATGGAATGTAGTATTCCATTCCGGTACTGATCTCGCCAGCGACAGCAGATGCACTATCCGACGCATCTCTTTCCCCAAAACAGCACTGCCGCCAAGGGACGGAAGCGAAGTACTCTCGCATACCGTCCCAATCCGCCGACGAGTAGTGCCATAACCGCCGCTTCACCCTCACAGGCTGTGGGGGAGCTGCACATGGCACTGTCGCACCAACCAGGCAGTGATCGGAGGAGCCCAAAGGGGCGCCGACCGACACTAGGTACCCAGCTGGGTGGCTCGTCAGCAGAAGGTCCAATAGGGAGAGCGCATGACCGACAATATCTGGTATGCGGGTGGGCTGGCGTACCAGCTGCGTCAGGTCTTGCGTGAGAGCAAAAGCGTGGGCGGTTCGGCCAGCATGGTCTGTTTTTGGAGAGCACAACCAGGACTCATGGTGGGCATTAAAGTCTCCCAAAAACACCATTTCAGCATTTGGGAACCGCGCCCTGAGCGTTATCTGCCGCCTGACTCAAATGGTCAAAAAGTCGAGTTGTCTCGGCGTCGCCTTTGTGGGAGCGGTAAAGGCACGCGTAAACTCGGCTCGTGGAGCCCAAGTCTACGTGCACCCAAAGAGTGGAGAAGGATGGGTCTTCTAGGCAGCGGACATCCGCCCTGACGAAAAGACATACTCCGGCCTTGGAGAGGAAGGACTCTTCGAATACATAGCCATAGGGATAGTGCAGGTATGACGTATCGGCAGGGCGACCTATCTGTGTTTCCGTCAAAAAGAGCATTGCAGGCCTCACCGTCTCGAGGTGTTGGTGGACGGCGTTGAGGTTTGCATGGAGTCCGCGGATGTTAGCGAACTCCACCTCAAACAGCGTGTTGGTGGGGGATGGGGATGCCGCTGTAGGCCTTTTTCTTTTTCTGACTGCCAAAGAAGGGGGGGGGGGGAAGGGCGTGAAAGGACGACCGTCGTGGTAAGGGTAGACAAAGCGTGGTGCCTTACATTGATATCTGGACGTGTGGAATAGCGTGGGCCGGTCCGCCGGACGGAAGGGCTCCCGTACCCCCTCGGGAATGGTCGCCGGGCCCCCACCGGAACCGGGCACCACCCGGCACGACGAGCCATCCCGAGATTATGCGCGACCTGGTGGGGCAGCCTCCGGAGGTGGTTAGCCCCCTTTGGGCCCCTGTACTATGCCGCGGGCGGCCAGCGGCACCACCGTTTCTACGGGTCTCCCTGGCCGGCGGGCCGATACTCACCATCCACACAATATCGCCGTAAAGGCTTCCACTGGTCTAACGCTTGCCACGACCACAGTCCCCCTGGCTCCGGTTAGTGCAGTGCTGATCCCGGAACGCGACCCGACCGAGATAGGCCAGGGTCACTTGGCGGGTTTTACGCAACTGCATGGTGGTACCAGCAACCGGTCGACATATGTCTCCCACCTGGAAAGCAGATGACCTGCCACAAGGATCCCTTAGTCGCCTCATACGACACCCACGGGCAAGAAATGGGGCGGTGGATTGTATTCTATTAACGTGCCGCCACCGCACGGCACAGTTTTCTAATCTTTAACAAGATTCTAACCTTTTAAATAAAATATTGTCTTATGAAGAGGTAACTGTTTGCAGTTACCTCTTCATAAGACAATATTTTTGATTGTTTATTTTAGTTTGTTTTATTTCTGATAGTTCATTCTTCTAAAAATTACATCATGCCGAAGTGGTTGTTTTTGTTGTCATAAATGGTTCGTTCTCTTCCGGCTGGCTTATATCCTTTTTTGATAATTCCTTATTTCTGTTGAGTTTGAGCAATGCTATTCATAGCATTGCCTTTTCATTGCTCTCGTAGCGATTATCACTGTATCTAAAACAATAAGTTTCAATCAGTTCACAAAACTTGAGAGAACACTTTTTCAATAAAGGAAAGAGTTTTAATAAAAACTTTGTTTTATTTTAAAAATGTAACGCATTATCCATAATAAGATAAAAAGTGCTCAACGTCACAAAAATGACTTTAGGCTTGAATATTTTACGACTTATTCTTAAACGTTGCAGCTTCACACTAAGGGCGAAGCCTAATTTATTGTAATGCGTTGATGCGTCGCGTCACTCAGAATTTTCATGCGACGATGTAACGCATAAGCACGGACGTAAAAGATAGGTTATGATTGTTCTGTAATATTGCGTTACATTTTTCGATAAATGGATTGTACCTACGCAGAGGTTGTATGTTATATGAATAACAACATACACAAGCCACTGCGCAGGATTTGCTATTGTCGTTATAAAAACACACGGACTATGAGAAGGCAGCGTGTGGTGAGGACGACTATTATTGTTTTCAGATTATAAAAAAATGTAAATTAAAGTAAAGTAAAAATAATATTTATTCATGTAAACTTTTTAAAAAGCACTTATGACAAGTCACAACATAAAAATACTACTTAACTACAGGGTGGATTTAAAATCAATTGACAAAATTTAATAGGATGTTTTAGATTAGCCTTAAATTCATGTAAATATAATTTTAATGTAAACGTATGAAAGTATCATTTAATTCTAAAAGCTGCGACAAAGACCACGGGGAACGTAAATGATGGTCTGATTTTTATCTAACTTTCGAAAAATCAGCCCTAAGAGAACCAAACCGCATGAAACTGGTGGCAACTAGTAAGTAATTATGTTTTTCGTAGCTGTATTTTTCAGTTTTTGGATACTTAAGTTTTTAAGGTGGTGTTAGATTAAAAAACAATCGTAATTTAGAAACAGTATAAAGTTGGTTAAAAAAAAGGGCATTATACTGTATTGATTTGAGTGACCTGTTTTCTATTTCAAGTATTTAGTAAATTTGTTACTAATTTTAAAAATGAAAACCATAATATGCCTTATTTGGATGACCAAGAAAATGATGATGATGGGTGACTTTTACTCAAGATGTACTAGGTAGTTACATAAATGAAATGACACAGTAAAATATTAAGAATCAGAATCAGGTTACTCAAAAATACAACGCATACAATTCAAGCCGATTAATTCAAAGCTTTTCGTTTTAATTACTGACACACTTATAATTATTTAATTGTTTTAATTAATAATTACCTTTCTGTCTGAGTTTCCTGCAAAACTGTAGTGTTATTTGTAATAGTCAACGGGTTTAACAACTTCGTATAAGTTTATGATCATTTCAAAACCGGTATCTGCAAGAATAACAAGTAAGTTCAATGAAGTATGCAGACAAATTTAAAAGTACAGTTTAGCATCAAAACTGTGTGTGGCCTATATAAGTGAGCCTAGTTATTGAAGTATTACAAAAGCAGTTGTAACATCTAAAACTAGAGAAACACTTTCTTTAATTCTGAATAAGGTTGTTTTTTTAAAAAACTTCGGAGACATTTGGCCACCTTATACCTACGCACACATAATTCTGATGCTGCTGTTCTTCATTAAGAAATAGTAAATCCTTCTTTTCATCATTTTTGTCTCTGCTTTCAAATGACAGTTTGATACAAAATTCACATTGTCATTCTGTGCAGTTTTTTTCTTGTCGTTTTCTTATACACACTAATAATGTTGCTATCAGCATGTGAGGCATCAACGACTATTAACAATTCAAATGAAAAAGAGTCTGTACTTCACTATTTCTTAATCCTGGCAAATATTAAACAACCAGATAATTATTACAGGTTTCACAATCTTTAAACATATTTTGAAATGAGAGTAGATTTCAATAGTGGTATTGAAATCTACTCTGGTATCTACTGTGGTATTGAGTATGTTCGTACTATGTCAAACATTTTAATAGAAAGGCATATTTCAGCTTTTTTTTAAAATTCTTAGGTCCCTACTAATTGTTGAAAGATTCGAATGAATCATTTTGGCAAAAAACTCCCATTGGTATTTGGTATTCACACATTATTCTGTTTGAATCTTAAAATACAGACAATATCTGATTTAAGGATCTTAATTACACAGCCACAATTCATAAAATAAGATCATCATATTTACCAAATCTAGACTGAATCTGTGACTACGTCATAAGCAATCATCGTTCTTATTTTTTTACCACTTTTGACTCTGCCAAAACGTCAAGTGTAAGTGTATCTCCTTGCTAAAATTGAATTTGTTTTCTGTGAAAAAACACACAAATTTTGTTTAAAATTATGTTTCCAGGTTTGTTCTTTCGTTCTATCGTCTTCATAAAATAATTGGTTGTCCCTAAGTTCGACATTTGAGTATAAGTTTAGATACTTATACCAAAAGAGGTGGATCGGGTTTGATTTTGTCGTTTTTTTTACAAGCTGATTATGAATAAATCGGCATGTAGGAATATAACGACTATCACAGAGCTTGCAGAGCGTGTTAATCACTATTCAATCATTAAAATATTTTGCAGTAGTTAAACCCTCAGACAAATACGAGCCCACTGGCGCTCTCTCTCTAATATCGAATTGATTTTCGGGTAAATATGATTAAAATTTGTAGATTGCATTCCGTTTGCAAAAACTCAGAAAAGTGGGGAGGGACTGTTGTTTTTTTCCGGTAGTAAATATATTACCATAGTCCGATCAAACATTGTGCAAGTGGTAAAATAATTACCATTGTCCGTTTAGGTTCCAATTGCATTTTTGACTAGTTATGTATTTGCGTTTACTTCTAGATTTTGAATGTTTTTTTTTTAATAAGTTATTTTAGAGTCTCCTCAATTAAAACACTGATCATGACGTTTCAACCAGAATATTGAGGTAACGACTATTTGTTTTCATTTAATATTTAAAAAGTTAAGGTGGGCAAAAAGACAAGTTCCGGTTCTGGTTCCGGTCTACAGGAAATTTAAAAACATTTGCAGTTAAATCTCAAGTTGAATGTGAAAAGAGGTACACATTCGAGTTATCTTACCTTTCTTTCAAATTTTCAAACAAACATTTCTTTTTTTTGGTTTATTCAGTTGTGTTTTAAATACACTACTTAAACATCACTGGTTTTTTATCGCTCGTGTTACATTGTGCAGGTGTAGCAATGTCAACTTGGTGTAAATTTATAGGAATAAGGTCATTCGTAGTCGCCTCAACTCCACTGTCAGACCAAATCAAATGTTTTCGACTTTTCGAACTTCTTTCTTCTTTAGGCACCATTTTGTTTTCAAATAATCTCACACTATTTAGTTCTTCTCCCAGGGGTTTATCCTTGACTCCACTTTTACCATTCTAGCTTTACCTTCCTTGTTTTTAATCATTTAAAACGCGGCTTAAGATATGGTATTTATGGTCTAAAGCTGCCAGTTCATCCAATTTATAACTAATATTATTAAGGCTGGTTGTAGTTCAAACAATTTGTGGTTCTCGTTGTTGTCTGCAAATAAAACACACATTCATGTAACCAGTGTTTTTTTGTCATTTGTACACCAAAAAGGCTAATAATAATTTTAGTGTGTCAACCGTTACTTAGAATGTTCCTGCATTTGTCAATTGTATGATAAATCTACAAATATACAATCACGACAAACACAGGAAATAATTTAGTCGCTCCCATCACGCGCTGATCATGTGGAAATCAGCACGTATCGTAGTAACGACGATAGATTTGTTCAGATAATCAAGAAAAATGTTAAAAATACTTGCACAGTAGAAAAAGCACTTAATTCAATTTCAAATTGAATGTGTTGAGAAATCAAGTCAACTTACCTACTATCTCAGTTTTTCAAACCAACATTGTCTTTCTTTGGTTTTCACAGTTGCGGTTTAAATACACAACCCCCTCACAGGTTTCTCTTTTATCGGCCGTCTTACATTGAGCAAGTGTGTAGCAATTTCAACTTAATGTCCATAACATCAAAGACAATCAGGTCATTCATAGTCGCCTTAACTCCACTGTAAGACCAAATCAAAGGCTTCGGACTTCTAAACTTTTAAGGCTCGATACCAGGAAAACGGCTCTCGGGAAAACTAAAGTTTTATATAGAAAATATGAAGTATGAGGCACGAAAAAAATCGTCATAGTAGTCAAAGAGTTGCACAATCAGCTCAAACTTCTAGTATATGGATCAACTTACTAGATTAATGTGAAAAAAAATCAGAATATCGCTAAAAACGTGCAAAACGCACTCCCGTATTTCAAAAGTTTAGGCATCATATAAACTAACAACTTACGTGTTTTAAATAACGTGTAAAGATCAGATATCAAAGAAGCATTGCCAATCAGTTGTTTTTCATTGCTTTATTTCAGTTTTGTGCAAAAAATTCCCAAACATTCCGAATTTTTCGCTTAAAATCTCCATACAAATTACTATGGAGTGAGTGAAGTTTCTATGATAGCTGTCCGCGCACCGTCGCAGCTCACTCCCCCCCATGTCCCCAAGGTGAGCGCACGTCGCTTTTGACGAAAATGACATTTATAATTACGCGGATAATTTACACGAAATAGGCGCACATAGGGTCTTTTGTTGAAAATAGTACAACTTTACTTTTTTTCCTCCGTACTGTTTGTTCATATGCATTATGCATAATTTATCAAACGTATGATTTTATCGTGATTCACCATGAGAGTTATATGGCAGGTTTATATTTATGAGTACACTTGATTAAAAGCTCTCTTGGGTTTGACAATTTCGTACTAGTTGCCATTTCATTTTCCTATTCTTTACGCAGTGACGTGCACTCACCCGGCGTCATGTGGAAGACTGACTTGCGGGACTGCGCAGACGGCTGTCAAAGAAACTTCACTCGTTCCATAGTAATTAGGATGGAGATCTCGAGCAAAAAAAATTAAAGTTTGCGTTTGCTTATACGAAACAGAAATAGTTATAGCAATAGAACATAATGACAAGTTATTTGAAATGGAAACACACTTCACACCGGAACAGCTTTTACAATTGTACCAAGCACAAATTCGGTTGTGTATGGAGTACTTCTGCCACCTCTGGGATGGCTCTGCCAAGTATCAGCTGGATGCACTGGACTCAGTAGACCGAAAAGCCAGGAGACTGATAGGTGACGAGACGCTCGTTGGAACCAAACTCGAGTTTGGAGCATCGGCGTGGAGTTGCCTGTCTATCGGTTTTTTATAAGGTGTATTTCGGAGAGTGTGCGCAAGAACTTCATGACCTGATACCACCCTCTACTTTCTACTACCGGACCACAAGACGCCGCGAGGGCTTTTATCTCCATGTGGTCGACTTTCCAGCGGTCCGAACTAAGCGGTTTGGTGCTTCCTTTCTGGTCCGCACCGCTAAGGAGTAGAACGCCCTCCCTGCGTCTGTGTTTCCGGATACATACATCCTTGGTGTCTTCAAGGCAAGAGTGAATAGGCATTTTTTGGGTAAGCGTGGCTGGCAAGACTGAGGTCAAACGCAAACCCATTTTAAATTAAAAAAAAATGGATCAGATAGAACTTTGATATAAATATGAATTATCATATTTACGTCAGCCATGGAAAAATGGCAGTGCAAGCATTTTTATCTCTAACTGGCTATTTGCACACAGCTTTTCACTGTAGTAATTTGAATGAACTATACAGACAAACGTTCTAGAAAATATAATTAGCATCAACTATCATTTAGATAGTGAAAGCTTATGTAAAAACAGACAGAAAAACGCGGAGGGTGACTTCCTTTCATACTATGCTCTACTCGTAGATCAATTCCAGTAAGATGAAGATCACGGTGGATTCTGTATTAAATTCAGCGTAAAAAGCCTGAAATACGATGGCCTCTACAGGAGACTAAAGGTATTATACTCAAGTGTTCTTATCTAAAATAAATTATCCACTAAAAGTGTCTCAACTGTTGACAACTGTTAAATTCCTCGTTTTAGTTAGTAACAAGATAGCTCCGTTTAATGCTTCTTGCAGCTTTTCATTACAAGTAAGACCAATTAATTAGTGGGTTCTTCTGCATGTTACTAGAAATGGCTCCGTGTATTGCTATATCATATGCATTGGATGTAAGAAATATTTTGTGTTGATGATGATCGAACGGATAAACCAAGTTACAACTAAATCTCGATGGAATCGTCAAGTACCAGATATAACATTGTGCAAATAACGTGGTCACGAGAATAGATTGCAAATAATAGTGTAAAAAAATAATTGGCAAAACCGCTTGTTAGTGTGTTTAATAAAATACAATTTTTGGTTAGTTTCTTTTGTTTGCCCTATATCCTGAAATATATTGGGTGGCGAAATAAAAATATCTTTGGTGAACGCATCAAATGATTATCATGCCGCGATTTATAATAATAATAAATAAATAAATATCCCTGGACATTATTCCACACAGCGCCATCTAGCCCCAAGTGAGTTAATTATACTCCGTTTTTATGGGATACTAGACAACGGATAAATATACTCAAATACTTTTTCTTTTGTAAATACATACTTATTATACATAGGAAACACCCAGACCAATACAAACAGACATGTTCATGCACACAAATGTTTGTACTGTTCGGGGATCGAACCCGCGACCTTTGGTGTAGTAGCCGACTTCTAAACAATTACACCAAGACGGTCGTCCGGATTTATGCATTGCATTTATGCACGGATTGCACGGCCCAACCACTGTGTGACCATAGCTGTCACGATCGCTTTCAAATTTGACAGATTTTCTCTCCGGCCGACCCTAGTAGCGAACCTTAAGGATCATTTTATTTTCAAATAATCACATCCTTTTATCTGTTACTCTCAGGGGTTTTAACATTCAATTCCTGGCATGACAATCTATCCTTGACCCCACTTTCGGCACTGTAGCTTCACCTTTCTGGTTTATGAACCTTTTTTCAGTTTTAGTTAAAATTGATACGGTATAAGGTCTAAAGCTGCTGCTAAAGCCAGTTCATCCAATGTCAAAATATCTGATATTATTAAGACTGGTTTTAGTTCAAACGATTTGTTTTTCGTTTTTGTCTGTAAATAAAACACACATTCTTTAGTAACTAGAGTGTTTTTTTGGCCATTTTGCAACAAAATGACCAATGATAAAATTAAATCAATGTGTCAGCCATGATATCAATCAAACGGTTGACCATGACGGTCAACCTTTTACTAAGAATGTCCCTGCGTTTGTCGAATTGTGTAATAAGTCTACAATTATACAATGATGGCAAACACAGGGCATACTTTAGTCGCTCTTATTACGTGCTGATCATGTAAAAATCAGCATGTTGGGTAGTAACGACAATACAATAGATTAGATTAAATTATATTAATTTTTTCCACAATGAAACATTACAATGTAATCAAAGTTTGGTGTCAAATTATATGAATTAATATTATTATAAAGTGAATAAATTAAAACAGTTTAACCGCCGCACTCAGAGACGTCACTTTACGCTAATGGTTCATTAGAGTCAAAATTGTACATTCTTAAAAGTTCTTTATTCAATTTGTTATAAAATCTCTTTTCAAGAATGGAATTTTGACTCTAATCAACCAATAACGTTAATTGACGTCTCTGAGTGCGGCGGTAAGTCTGTAAAATACAAAATAAAAAATGAAAAACAAAGCATACTCGTACATTGTTTCAATAACAAAATCATGCGGTAACATGCAGCTTTTGTTTTTTTCCTTAAAGTGCTCAAAATCTCACTCTACCTTTTTTTCCTTCGAGGGGTTTTAGCATTCACTTCCTTCTAATGGCATTATATATCTTATTGACTCCACTTTTACCACTGCTTTGCCTTCCTTTTTCTTGAACATTTTTTGTCTACGCTGTTCAAATTGATACACCTAGTTTTTAAGGTCTAAAGCTGCCAGTTCATCCAACGTGAGAATATCTGATATTATTAAGGCTGGTTGTACTTTAACAATTTGTAGTTCTCAATAATGTCTGCAAATAAAACACACATTCTTATGTACTTCATGTTTTTTTGTAATTATGTGCAAGAAAATAATTTAACAGTATGTCGACCATAACATTAATGTCATGGTCAACCGTTTACTGAGAATGTCCCTGTGTTTGCCAGTTGTATAATTAGTCTACAAATATACAAGTTCGGAAAACACAGGGAATACTTTAGTCGCTCTTTTTACGTGCTGATCATGTGAAAATCAGCATGTAGCTTAGCAACGACGATACAATTGTTCCAATTACAAAATCATGTAGCATGTAGCTTTCGTCATTTTCCTTCCATTTCTTTAAACAGTACTAAGTAAAGATAGGAAAACCAGAAAAAGACATTTTCATTACTCATACTCTGAAAGTAGGTCATTACTGACCTGAGAAGCGGGCTGAAAGTAAGACTTTTCATCCCTAGGGAGAATCACTTTCAACTGACAGCTGACAAATTATTTAAAAAAAAACTAGTTTTTTTTCACATATCTATTGAACCATGTTCCAACTTTCTATGCAGCCACAATGTAAAATTTGAAATAACTGAAAGTTAAGTATTGATCAGAGAATATATATGTTTTAAATAACTTTATTATAATTTAGTTACAACAATTTCTTTTAAACTAAGCTTTGAGCAAAATATTTACCATTTTTCCAATGATGAAAATAAAAAATAATGGCTGAATAGCGGGCCGGCCATAGAAAAAAAACAAACAAAATAGGCGAGAAGGCGGCAATTCGATCTTCATTTATTTTCCTCATTTTTTCTTTAGCTAATTAATTCATGTTTTTATTTTGACTTTCCTCGTATTTGTAATGAAAAGCACAGTGTTTACCTCGGGTGAAAGACTTATTTAGTCCCTCGAACTATTGGCGCCCTCACTTCGTTCCGGGCGCCAAACCCCGTCTCGGGACTAAATAAGTTACTTTCACCCCTAGGGTAACAATGTACTATTGTTCCAAATTGACCAAATGTCTTTTTCTGGTTTTCCTATCCTTAGGAAGATGATAATGCATTAACCATAATGCTAAAAATAAAAATAACCTAGAGCAATAACCTAGTGCAAGGAAGATGACTAAAGAAGAGGTACTTCAAGAAGCACACTTGTTTTTAATAAGACCCAGAGATGGCACGCTTAATATTAAAGTAAATTGTAAAAGACTGAGCTGATTGCAGCTGAGTTCATAAGTATGGGTATCAGTAACTAAAATAACCTCAATGTAATCCTTCTCAATAATTTTGACGTATTCATTTAATTTTCAGCTGTAGGTGAAATTGGTTTCTTTCTACTTATTATCATTTTCGTGTGTCAGTTTTCAATATTTTTAGACCTGTTTTCTGGTATTGGAACATCTAAGTCCTCTTATTCATGCATTTTTGATTTAGTTGTGTTATAAATAATTATGAATAAAATCAAATCCGTCGGGGATAGTTTGAAATCTCGTTTTTCTTACGTTCTTTTTTTTGAAATACCAGTTGATTTATTTTAAAAAATGTGACTCTTACCGATCCGTGTAGATTTCCAGACGAAACACCACCTGAACAGGTCTTGCCTTTCATCTTAGATTTTCAATCAAAATGTGTTTTTTCTCTTAGGGTTTTTCATAAATGTCTGTACATAGAACACATAAGTATGTATAAAATTGTGAGCAAATTTCGTTTTCTGTTTGAACGATTGTTTTGTCCTTGTGTCCCTGCGTTCAGCAATTATGTGAATATAAAATACACAAAACCTAGATTCACAGGTAACGTTCTAGTCGTTCTCATCTCTCTATTTCATCCTGATTATGATTGAATCAGCATGCTAGAAAGTAAGTAATCGTCTCCAATAATAGTATTACAATAATTCACTGAGATGAGTGAGTTAAGGGTGCATTTTCACCAAAGATCAGCGAGGAGAGAGCGTCGTGGCCCAGTGGTTGAACACTTTGGCTCGGACCCGCATTTTTCACAAACCCGGTTTCCCGGTTTGCGAAAGATACGGGTTATGGCAACCCTACGAAGGAATCTCAAGGGTTGTAAAATAGCCTTTGCATCTTTAGCTGATGATTCTATTAGTTTAAACAAAAGAGAACATATTCTACGATTTGTTACGTCCGGTACCTTTTGGGTTCAAATTCAATTCAATTCAATTCTTTATTGCATACCAAGTGTTACATTATGGTTTATAGTATCAACAATAACAACATAACAATAAAAGACATTTCAGTAAGTAATTGTTTGGTTGTGCAGTAGCAACAACTCTTCAGTTTTTAATTCTTTGATGTAGTTTTTGTAATGCAAAGTTTTTTTTTTTTAGTTGAACTAAATAATAACTTCAGTGTCTGGTCCCTTACCCTTTGGTATAGATTTTCCTGTGAAATAAATTTTCTCAGTACTTAGCGGTTGGAACATTGGTATTGGTCTGCAATAATTGTGGTTGTCATTTTTATCTGTAAATAAACAAACGAACGTTAAAATATTTTTTTCTGTTTTTTTATGACCAATATTTATAAGAGTGTGGAGTAAAAGATTTATCTTTTTGTCCCTGTTGTTGATTATTGTGTGCAAAAACGAACACACACAACAATCCTTAGCAGGTATTGATATTGTCGTTATTATGACACACTGATCATGGGATGACAGCATGTGACAGTGTAACGACTATTCTATTGTTTCGGATATACAGGGTGTCCCGAAACGTGACGTCAAGCGGGCACAGGGTGATAGGCTAGGTTATACCGGCTCTGGGAAAAATAAAGAAAAAAATCTATGTCACTTGGTTTAGTAATAATAATAATATTTGCGTTTTTTTTTTAAATCGACACCCTTGACTAAGTTTTCATGTACTGTACTCACAAATTACCAAATTTCGCAGCGTTTTAGTTTTTTATGTTATCCTAGAAAACTATGCTTTTGATTGTAGTCACATTTATGATGATCAATATTGGAAATTTAGTTTAAAAAATAAAGTTGGACTGAGTCATAGTCAAGAATTTTTATGTCAGCTTACTTCATCCCTCATTTTCTTTAAAAAACTACAAAAACATACTTGGCAAGTTGTCTAGAAAAATAGCCCATTTAATCAAGATTTCAAAAAGGTAAAATAATAACTATTTCCTTTTCTTATGTTTCCATGAAAAATATTATGAACCATAATGGGTCGTTCAATACTTGAACTAGGTGAAGTCTAAAGTATGTTATTATTGGTTCATGAAACAAAAAGTGACTGTAGGTTAGTAGCCGTAGCAAATAAAAAATGATTGCTGTTGCTAAGCATTCCGTGCCTGGTCGGTTAATGTGATGGGTGACCGTTTCTTTTTTTTTTTTCGTACACATGACATTAAGCAGTTGTTCCCAGCTGACGTTGCTAGAAGAAGTCAGTCAGAAGTATTGAGTACAGTACATGAAAACTTAGTCAAAGGTGTCGATTTCGAAAATTTTCAAAAATATTATTATTATTACTAAACCAAGTGACATAGTTTTTTTTCTTTATTTTTCCCAGAGCCGGTATAACCTAGCCTATCACCCTGTGCCCGCTTGACGTCACGTTTCGGGATACCCTGTATCTGTATACAGGGTATCCCGAAACGTGACGTCAAGCGGGCACAGGTAAGCAATCCAAATGGTTCAGTAGGGAAAAGTCATGAGAGATACTTGTATTGATCAGCCTGTGAATCAGCAGCGGAATGAAAAGGTTGACCAGTTTTCAAATAAATTCATTTACGTGTTGCAAGCCCATGTTACCTTTTTAAACTGTGCAACAGGCTAGAGTATGCCGGAAAGTATGCTTTATTGTTTGACGATAAAATTAAAATTCAATTAGACGTACCTTACGGATTGACAGTTGAACCAATAGATACTTTTAATTGTTTTGCTCTTGTCAATGTCATCATTGAGCAAGCAAAAACAGATCTTAGGGAAGTCAACCCTCTCATTCCTCGACTGTACTTAAAGTAGATGTGAGAGGTATAACACAACGGATAAAAACACCCGCTGCAACAGTGTGTACTTTGTCTAGTGTATAGGGAACTGACTGAAAGGCACTAGTTTTTCTAACTGTAAAATTAGGTGGTGAATATCTGATTCAATTTTAAAGTTAAGACGAGCACAAAAAAAATCTTCTCACAAAGCTAACACAATCTAAAGTAGCTTTTTCTTGTCGTTTTCTTAATAAAATTGACTTCACATCATCATTGACGGTTATCACATCAATGTAATAACCATCGGAAAAATTATGTCCCTGTGCAAATACAACTGTGTTTTATAAAAAATACAATTGTATTTCTGCAGGTATTGATCTCGTCGCCTGTCATGACACACTGATTATTGTTAAATCAGGGTATGAGGAAGTATTTAACGACTTACACTATCATTTTTAAAAATAAATATGACGAGGGACGGAATGGGTTAAGCGTGATCTACAGTATTTGTATTTTCTTCTGATTTTGTGTATGTACCTTTTACTACTTTTACTATTAACATGCGGCCAATGATATAACAATAAAAAAAGGCGTGGATAGGTTAAGTCAGTACAGACGCGAAGTCAAAAATTGTCCACGGGGCACGACGTAGTTAATTTGATCGTGCTATAACGTGTGAACAAGATAGTACGATTATTTACTAGAGCGTGAACGGACAGATACGTTGATATGTTGAACAGTGTCGTCACAGTAAAGCATTGACAGTGTTGAAACTGTCAACACTGTCAATGCTTTGCTCAGTTACACAAAATGTTTTGATTTCGGGTGCCACTTTTTTAGCACAAGTAACCTATCTACATTATTTTTATTATAATATCATTTCATGAGGCCCAATTTGCAATGGTTTTGTAGCGGTTGATGTGAACTCTGAACCAACGTGTTTTTTCCGGGACCATAGATAACAAACCGCAAACCACACATTTTAAAATAGTTCCAAAACTCCTTTGGCTCTTATTTATTACAGGAGAATTTTGTTTAGTATTAGTTGGGCTAACTATACTTAACAAAATTTAATAATCAATTAATTCCTCCTGTAATTTAGTGTTCCAAACTGACAGTGCTTTTAGCATAAACAATAGAATTAAAATGGTTTTGAGACCATATTCGATTCGGTACGTTTAGTATTTCATTTAAAAATTAATCTTTGGGTTTGGTATCAAACCTAATAAAATAACAAATGGCCGCAATTTATAAGTCTAAGAAAAAGAAAAAGTGACATTGAATTAGTCGATAAAATTGATTATATTATTATATTACTTAACCCTCATGGGTCCGACACCGGTGACCAGAGTACTAGACACACTGTATAATCAAAATCATGAAAATATAGGTTTTATTTTTATGTTTAGTATGTACCTACTTGGAGGTGGAGAACTTAAATAAGTACACAAATAGTTTGACTGTAAAGCTATAAGAAATTTTAATCTTACCTTTGTCTGCGGATTTTCCTGTGAAGAATTGTATTCGCCTCAGTGCTCGTATTTGTCTGTATAATTTTGGTTTGTCATTGTTATCTGTAAACAAAACATACTTAACTACGATAGATTCAAGTACATTTGGTGAATTATTTGTCAGTGTAATAATTAATGATTTACCTATTATTTATACGGGCTTGTCCCTTTGATGAAAATATACAAACCCAACAGTGTCGAACGGGTTGATTTTAATTTTAATTTTACAAAAAAGTAAAATTCTGTATTAACGATCTATTCCTTTCTAATACCAAAAACTAATACCAATGGTATTTGTTTGCTATCGTAATTAATTTTCTGTTCCGAACGAATACCAAATTTTAAATATTTCAATGTAGTTTTGGTATTCGTCCGGAATAAAAAAATATTACGATTACAAACAAATACCATTGGTATTACTTTTTGGTATTAGAAAGGTATAGATCGTATTAACCTTTTGTTCTTTTTCCTCTGCAAATTGTGTATTTCTCTGTGTGTTTATAAAAAACACTCAAAATTTGATAGGTTCTTTTTTGTCTTTTTCTTACAACAAAAGTTTATGCTCAGCTTTGTCCAAGACAAATTATATGTTCGGTTTCTTCAAAGGCAAAAAGTTCACTCATAGTTTGGTTTTCCACACATCGTTCCCTAATTCCACGTATTTTTCTTCACTCCCAATGGTCTAAACATTCAGTTTTGCTCATCTGCCTTTTTTTTTCTTCTTGTTCCTCTTTACCATTTTCTTTCAACTGGAGTTCGGAGCTGATATTTGGAATCTCATCATTTGTCTATAAGTTCTAGGGCCACCACCAGTTCTTTTATTTAGACATTACAAGAACATGACATAATGTTATCGATACTTGTACAAATCTGCAATATTTGTGTTTTTGTGGCTGACTGTAAACAAAACACAAAGGAAATTATAATCCTTTTTCCTTTTTTCTTAACTGATTAAAAAGCGATGTTGATGACTATGTATTTCTTTGTATCCTTGTGTTGATAGTCTGTGTTAAAGTCTTAATACACAGATCATGATTTACAGGATAACTAGTGTTGTCACGATAGTGATAGTATATCGACACACTCGACACATCGGTAGTGTTGTCAATGTGGTTTTATAGGACTACCATCGCAACCGAAACTATTCCTATCGTAGCAACACTGGTTTTACTCTAGTCGTTCTCTTTACAGGCTGTTCATATCTTAATCAGCATGTCATCATTAAAACGACAATCGATATTTAAACAACATCATGCGTTAGCTTATTTTTTGTCATCTCCCTTTTTTCTCTTTATTTAAGAGAGGATTAAATACAAGCTAGTGCAAAAATAAAAATTAAATTACATATAGATATTATATTTTTTAACCTATTTTGTCCCACTGCTGAGCAAAAGCTCTCTCCCAATTTTCTCCATAGGTCTCTACCTTGTGCTAGACAAGCCAGTCCTCGCTATGGTGCCGCAAATCGTCACCCTCTGGCAGCCCACAGACGGATTTCCGAGCAGGGGAAGGCCCAGAAACAGGTGGAGTGTATATTTATTTTACAATTAATTATTATAACTGCTCAAAAAACATAATAGCAAACAATATTATATATTTTTACCTTCGAGTAAATTTTTTGTGACTCATCATAACATCAAGTTTCATAACTCTGTTTAAGATTTTAAAGCAAATCTTGTTCTTTTTTCTGGGTTTTCTTGTCTGCAAATAAAACACACTGAATTATTAGTAGTTTTTTTTGTCGTTATATTTTATAGAAAATTATCCATTCAGAATGTGGTGAAATTCATCGATTATTTTGATTATGTTCCTGCGTAATGCAATTGTATTAATCTTTTAAACACAATTGTAGTTCCACAGGACTTGATTTATTCTAGTCGCCTTTCATTGCACACTGGTTATAAGTGAATCAGCATGTGAGGAAGTATTAAACGACATACAATAATTTAATTACTAACAAGACGACATAGGGTCAAATACACAGATATAGGGTCAAACAGAAGTACAATAAGAATGTAGTAACCATAACGTGCGAGTTTTGAGTTTATCCAGAGACAATTTGTTTTTTTTAATTTTTTGTTAATAAGTTATGGCCATTTCAAAACTTGACTGCTGCAATGTTTGTGCACTTTATAATTTGATTATGATCATAAAAACTGTCCATAAGTATGTTAATAGTCTATGCAAAAACTTGAAGTGATGCAACCATTAGAACACTTCAAATATCGTGTATAAAGGTAAGACTATAATAATATGAATCATCTAAAATGTTGCCTTTTTAGCCCCCCAGGTTGGCCCAGCAAGTGATCTAAAAAGATCAAAGCTACCACAAAAAATATCTTGCCTGCTTTTTAAAAAAAAATAGGGTCAGTGCAGAAATTTATATTGAATATGTAATTGAATATTGAATAACTAAGTGTCGGGAAAAACAAATAGTTGACAAAAACATTTAAATGTTTTTTGTCAATTATTTCTTAATAAACCGAAATAATACACATGGTAGGGAATCATTTCTTTAGTCTCACCTTTTGCTTTCGTTTTTCTCGCATTTATTTGTATTTGTCACGTTGCTTGTATTTTGTCTGCATAGTTTGTTTCTCAAGGTTGTCTGTAAGAAAAACACATATTTGAACGCCTTTCGTGTACATCAATCCGTGTATTCTGGTGCTTTTGTTTGTTCCTCTGGAGGACGATGGGAGTGAGCAACTTAAAACATCCATCAACGCAGCATTAGATTTTACTCTATCTCTCTAAGCGTACCAATCAGGTATTTTATCAGCACGCGAGTATGAACGACTTCCTCTTCAGACAAATTTTCAACTACAGCTTTTTTTGGTACATAGGCTTTAGACGGGGGAGCGTCGTGGGCTTATGATAAACACACTGTCACTAATGGGGTCTCGACTCCAAATCACACACATTTTTTTGACCGGTGAAAAAAATCTTTTATAGACTTCACGTGCCTGGGGAAGGCCCGTGGGAGTGTCGGACTCACCAGCGCCCTCTGCGACTTACGGCATACCGACTAAAAAGACACTGGGGACACCCTCATCTGCTAGTGAACGTCTTCGGGATGGAACAAGTCACTCTCCGCAGACGTTCAGCAGTTAGGCGTTGGAGCGGCTTTTCCTCACTAAAGAGAGACGTCAAGTGTCCAAAACGTCTCCCAGACGGGCGAAACCGTGCAATGCATGTGGCAGGCGCCCCGACCCGCCACTCGCTGGTTCCGCTAGGTCGGTAAGCAAGCTTACCTTCCCTGCCTATGATATGATGGCGGTCCGCCAAGACGGACCACCCGCGGTATCCTCCCGCCATCCTACGCCGCCGAAGCGGCTGCTGGGTGCGCCCAGCCCGCGCCATGGGTGCAGAGCGTCCACTGCAGAGAACCAATCATCTGCCTGGTACGGTGCAGAGCGGTGGACGCGCGCTGAGGTCTCCCCCTCTTCCGGCGAAGTGCCGGCGCAAACCTAGCAGGCTTGCCAACCCACGCTACCGTAGGCAGCCTCTGACTCCGAGGAGTCCCCCAAATAGGACCGCTTCTCGTGACTCCCCCCAAAAGGGGAATGTTAATGTTATTCCACGTTGCCCAGGATGCACCGGACCAGCGCCCTACTCTTCCCTGCGGAAATGAATATCAACAGGGACCAACAAGCCTCTGGCCACACGAGGAGGTAACTCAGCATGGCACTCCGGCAATATCTGTGCCTACCCCATCTGGGATATTACGGTGAGTTTAAGTTTTATGTAATAAGGTACAGATTCAACAAAGGGCAATATGTTGAACTCTTACTTTTTTCAAGTGGTTTTAAATTTTAGAATTACGCTAAACAACAAGAATAACAATCTTACCTTTAGCTTCAGGCTCTGTTGCAAATTGGTATTTTTTCCTCAGGTTTAAGTTTGCATTTTAATAAAACACACATCTAGACCTTGACAGGTATTGCTCATTATAAACCTTTTTTCATCAACAACATGCGATCAGGTTTTTCTCCAATTGTCTTTGTATTCACTTCTCATCTCATCATTGATGGCTCAGTCTTCCGCCCGTACTCAGTTAGACGTTACAGCGTCGTGTTGTGAGATCTACGATGACGTAACGTCTAATTGTGTACAGACGCCTTTAGCTTTATGTCACCAATCTTATCCAATTCATTTGTTTTGACAAAATTACGATAGGTGTCTAAAGCGACCACTCGTGTTATGCTTTTTTCGCAGTGTCATCATGACTTTGGACGTGAATGTGTGAAGAATCCCACCTACGTTCCAGTGTTATCAACTATCTATTTCGTTCTGGAAGCAAAAAGCCGCTTAGCTCAGCGGACAGAGGCGCCAGCCTCAGATTATGTTACTCAATGGTCGTGGGTTCGAATCATGGCCAAGACACATTTTTTTCCATCATGATTAGCAAGTAAATCATACGGTTTACAAAGCTTTAAGCTTCACTTTCGTGATTGCAGTTTTTCTCCCTTCAGTTTCATATCCAGAATTTCATCAAGTCTGATGCTGTCACCTGCGACAACGCCAAGGAGTGCTCATTTGTGAACTAGTTCTCCGCTGCTAGTTTGTCTGATATTATCGATATCAACAATTTATTCCAGGGAAATTCCAATTATTACGAGTTTATTTGACAAGTTGCGTTATGAACAAAAACAGTGCCTGAAAACAAATACTAAACTAGATATTTCACAAAGATTATTTAAATAAACACGTTTCGATATGAAATTGTAAATTAGTTCTATAGTTTTCCCATATAAGTGTCCAAATTACATGGGAAAAAATTTCATGAACTATGGGAATAGTTCATGAAATTTTGGCGTTGCATTAGATATTCCAGTAATTTATTGTTTTAAATGGTTGTGTGTCATAATAAGTTAAACAAAATACTTACTCTTATGAGGTTTCCTTTTCATTGCACACTGACCAATAATTTATCAGTTTGGTTGTACGACCGTTTCAATATAACTATCTCTGTGTTAGATAACTGGTTTGTATAATTCAAAAACCTAAGTAAGTTGTACAATCAATATGCGAAAACCAACTCTTTAGTGATTTCTCAGTAAAATGTTATTCGCTTTAAATCTGCGGCATTTCTTCTTTAACACTGTGAAAAACTAAAATTTCGTTTCGTGAAAACCTGCTCTCAAAGCTTAAAAGTCTCGGATCTGCATGGAGTTTAAATAAGTAAATATACAGTGTGTTTGGGAACCGGTGTCCGACCCGTTAAGGTGAAGTAATATGATCTATTTTATGAATAAATCCACCATAATTAAGCACTTTTAATTAAAAAATTTTTAATTTATTTCAGGTAAATTTTACCTGCGTTTCAAAGGGTCTCTGATGACAGGGTGATATTCAATTTGTCACAACTTCTAAACTATTTTACTTGGAACTTTGATTTTTGCTTCAATGTTTAGGTGATGTCTTTGGGTATCCAAAAGTTAAAAATAAATGTATGTTGACAGTTTAGTTTTTCTGAAAAAAAAAAAATGTAAAAAAAACTAACAAATTCTATCACAATTTTCAAGTTCAAACATTTTTTTGAGGTATTTTAAGGGAGTTATGAAAAAATGCTTTTTTGTCAGCTTATTGCCTACTTTTGTAGCTGTCCAACGATACCACTTTTGTGACTGTAGGACCTCTAAATCGGCAGATATTGCAAACTAAAATAACCCACCCGTACTCCCGAAAAAAAAAATTAAAATGGCGGCCATTTTAAAACAACTGGGGCAAAGTGCTTAATTATGGTGGATTTATTCATAAAATAGATCATATTACTTCACCTTAACGGGTCGGACACCGGTTCCCAAACACACTGTATAACCGTTTCCATTTACCTTTGACAAGTTTATGAAAAAAAATCGTTAAAATCTATACTTAATGAATCTGTAGAGAGGCGAATTCTGTACATGAAATATATTTAAAAAAATAACTATCAAGGGGTGATTAGGAAACGCTACCTACTGATTCCAAAAATGCAATCAGTGAAAAATTCTCTGTCTGTCTGTCTTTCTATCTGTCTGTTTGCTGTATATCTACTATATAAAAATAAGTCGGGTTTTCCTTCCTGACGCTATAACTCCAGAACGCACGAACCGATTCCCACGGTTTTGCATTCGTTGGAAAGGTCTCATTCTGCGTGAGGTTCATAGCAAAGAAAATTCAGCAAAATTTAAACAGAAAAGCGGGAAAATCTTCTTTCACATACAGCTAAGTCCACGCGGACGAAGTCGTGCGCGTTGGGTTGGGTGCTAGTTCGTTATAGAAACAAAAACTACCTGACGGATTTTAACGAAATTTGGCACAATTATTCTTGATACTCTTGGGGAGGTTAAAGTATACTTTTCATTACGCTGCGATCAATAGCAGCAGAGCAGTGAAGGGTAATTTTGGGAAAACGGGAAAAGTTACTCCATTTTTTACACGTAAAAACTACTAGATGGATTTATATAAAAAAAAAAAAATGGAGTAACTTTTCCCGTTTTCCCAAAATTACCCTTCACTGCTCTGCTGCTATTGATCGCAGCGTAATGAAAAGTATACTTTAACCTCCCCAAGAGTATCAAGAATAATTGTGCCAAATTTCGTTAAAATCCGTCAGGTAGTTTTTGTTTCTATAACGAACTAGCACCCAACCCAACGCGCACGACTTCGTCCGCGTGGACTTAGCTGTATGTGAAAGAAGATTTTCCCGCTTTTCTGTTTAAATTTTGCTGAATTTTCTTTGCTATGAACCTCACGCAGACCGAGACCTTTCCAACGAATGCAAAACCGTGGGAATCGGTTCGTGCGTTCTGGAGTTATAGCGTCAGGAAGGAAAACCCGACTTATTTTTATATAGTAGACTATGCAGTAATATAGCTTACGCATCTGAGTAAGACATACTTAGGCTACAATTTATAAATATATATCACTTTTTTTAAATCAAGTCCCCGCGGACGAAGTCGCGGACGGCCGCTAGTATGTTATATAGATAGACTGTCAATTAAGCTAAAGAAAAAGTTTTAAACAGTGTCAATAAACATCAACAACCACGGGTTCACATCCACATTTCGCGGGTTTAGTTGAATTAACTGCAACTTGTTTCTTCATTTTAATTCATGATGGAACTAGTGGCACACACCCTTATAATCTATACCTACTTATAATAAATCTGTACAGAGGCCAATTCTGTACATGAAATATATTTGAAAAATAACTATCAAGGGGTGATTAGGGATTGCTACTAATGCCAAAAATGCAATCAGAAAAAAAAGGCTGTCTGTATGCTGTATGTTTGTTATAAAAACAAAAATTATTCTTGATACTTTCGGGCAGGTTATAGTATACTTTTCATTACGCTACGATCAATAGGAGCAGAGCAGTGAAGGGTAATATTAGTAACACGGGAGAAGTTACTTCATTCTTTACAAGTAAAAACGACTAGATGGATTTAAATAAAACTCTACATTAATATCGGTTATGCATCTCAATAAGACATAGGCTACAATTTATAAAGATAAATATCACATTTTTTTAACTCAAGTCCACGCGGAAGAAGTCACGGGCGGCCGCTAGTTTTATCATAAAAAACACCACTAGTTCCATCGTGGAACAGAATAATGGACTAGTGTAGTGGCAATAAGCCGAGTGATGTTAATCTATTCAGTAAAGTTCGCAGTGGTTTTAATTGGATCCATTTTAAATATTAATCGTTTAACATGACCATATGGCTCTGACTTGGTTCATCGGCTCACAAACCCAATTATTATTAATATACCTTATAATTGAATGGTATTATAATGTTAATAAGGAACTTCGATCACGGCATGAAAATAGCTACCATCCCACAACTAAACGAAAAATATTGACTCTTCAAGAACTAATCTTATTCTCAGCTCCTGCACACATCGCATACTCAAACTATCACATATCTAATTTATTTCAAATACGAAAATACGCAGAAAAGTTCTATCACGGAAACTCGTGGTAACTACCCACATTGAGCTACGTTTCTCCTACGGTTCCAGTCGGAAAACTTATTAAACTTTAAAAAAAGTAGTGAAATGGAATCTCAAGTTGGAAGATTAATATTTCTGACAGCTAAAACTGGTTTGCTAAGTCGAAGTGGAAGTGAGCAGAGCTGAGACCGCGAAAAACTGATAGGATAGTGCAGTATTTTCAAACTTCAAAACTTTATTGGGCCCAAAGTGGATACGTGGTGTTGCAAACAATTTAAGCACTTATAACTTAGTGACCTTTTGCGGGTACTGCTTTAGTCTCTAGGACAATTTACTTAACAACTAGATATTGCGTAGATACAATTTACTTAAGAGCTTAGTATTTTTTCTGGAACGTGACCGGGATTGCGACCGTTCAAAGATGAAGACCTCTTACGATAGGTCACTTTCATACTTGAAACCTTTTTTGGGTTTCCGTACATGAAAGTTAAAAACAGAACTCTATAACTATGCCTCCGCTGTCTGTTCGTCTGTCGATATCGGTCTGATTACGGAACCCGTTTTTACATTTTTTCTATAAAATCTGGGATTATATCTGCGGTACTCTAATTTCAACTAAAGGGCAAACATTATTAAACGAAAATGCCATATTATGATAGAAGTCAGTGGGTAATTTCAGTTCGTCATTAAGAGCTACTTCGAAATGTTTTGAGCAGATAGTGAATTAAAATATAATCCGCTTAGTTGCGTGGTTTTAGTGCGCTTGCCATACCTATTGTTATAAAATTAATTGTGTCGCTGAAATGTGGTACCTATTTACTATGAAAAGCAGGAAGTTTATTACTAGCGGCCGCCTGCGACTTCGTCCGTGTGAACTTTAGTTAAAAACTAAAGGAAATACTTCCTTATAAATTGAAGCCCATGTGCTATTCAGATGTATAAGCTACGTTATTGTAAAGTTTCATTAAAATCCATTCAGTAGGTTTTTACGTGAGAGTAACACGGCACATCCAAACATACAAACTTTCGCCTTCATAATATTAGTAGCATTTTTGACCTTCACTATACGTACCTTATATCAAAACTAGACGAATTCACTAGTGTTTGACATTTAAAAATGTTTACTTTAGTTCACAAAAATAGTACAAAAGGTGGACTTAATGGATGATCTCCGGTGATGAAAACACCGGTTCAAATTCCCTTGGCGAAATGTGGGCTTCTGAATGTACCGTTCACCATGACTGCAACAATCATATTTATTTATCAATAATATCAAATATCATTATATTTTGTTCATATTATGATTCACCTAATAAGTTGCCGTTTTAGGATTATGAATCAGAAATTAAACATCCAATGTCGCTTTTTTAGACCCCCTGAAATCAGAACTTCGAACACCCGAGCAAAACATTTACAGTTTGACACGACACTGCGCAACATGTATCTGTCTCGTTTATGCTCTAGTAAATAATCATACTATCTTGTACACACGGTCAAATGATAGGTACGTATTTCAAGGGGTCAATTTTTGACTTCGCATCAGTACTATAGTATCTACCTCTTTCAAATATCATTGACCTACAGGGTCGGGTTGTATTCATAATACCTTCAAAGGCCGTTTTAATAAAGCTTAAACACATTTCAATCAACGTTGTATGGAAAACCAGTATTTTGAACGTTGGTGAATTTTCCCAGAATGGTCTCTGAAATGTTTATACCCACGATTCTGATCCCCTTGTACATTTTGGAAAACCCTATACTATTCAGCATTCACTCAGGCTTGTAATTACGGCATCAGTTTCAAAGGGAAATTCGGTGTATTCAACTAAATCAATATTCGCCTGCAGAGAAAATTAGTGTTTAAATACCAGAGACCTATCCGGTCTACCGACTACCTGTCCTTCAACCGACGTTTAACAAATGGATAGGTAACCAACGCTTCTGTAACAATCTAGAAAATCTTCGTGATTTTATCCCGTAGACTGGTCCAATAGTGGCTAATCCAATAACAGACAGATTCCAGATTCTCTACCTATTAAAGATAGGAAAACCAGAAAAAGGCATTCGGTCTTGGCATCAGGCGGGACTCGAACCCGCATCTTTCGCAAGCCGGGCGACTGCACTACCAATTAAGTTTAATTAGTAATTAAGTTGTTTAAGGTATATGCCTAAACGTTGATGAAACCAACCTGGCTGCCAGGTATAATATACCAGAGAAATTCGTCCGGTCTGTTAATGGTCTCGGTAGCATAATTGGTAGTGCAGTCGCCCGGCTTGCGAAAGATGCGGGTTCGAGTCCCGCCTGATGCCAAGACCGAATGCCTTTTTCTGGTTTTCCTATCTTTAGTAAAATGATAATGCATTATCCCTAATGCTAAAAATAAAATAAACTCTACCTATTATTCGAAATTCTGTTCAAAACCTTTTTTTTCTACAAGACGCACACCGCGAGAAAGTTTTGTCACGTCTTAACTTGGGTGATTTTTATGGTTTATCGCATTTATAATATCATCATCATCATCATCATCATCAACCTCTCGAAGTCCACTGCTGGACATAGGCCTCCCCCATAGAGCGCCACAACGAGCGGCTTTGGGCCGTTAGCATCCAACGGCTTCCCGCAAACTGCACCAGGTCATCGGTCCACCGAGTGGGGGGCCTCCCCACGCTGCGTCTTCCAGTTCGTGGTCGCCACTCCAGAACCCTCCTTCCCCAACGGTCGTCGGTTCTGCGAGCGATGTGGCCTGCCCATTGCCACTTCAGCCTGGCTACCCGAGAAGCTATGTCGGTGACCTTAGTTCTTTCGCGGATAATTTCATTGCGAACTCTGTCACGCAAAGAAACTCCAAGCATAGCTCTCTCCATAGCGCGCTGAGCAACTCTGAGCTTGTTTAAAAGGCCAACAGTTAAAGACCACGTCTCAGTGCCGTAAGTCATCACTGGCAACACGCACTGCTCAAAGACTTTAGTCTTTAGGCTCTGAGGGATACGGGCCGTGAAGATGTCGCGAAATTTCCCGAACGCTGCCCAGCCGAGTTGGATTCGTCGAGCCACCTCTTTGTCGAAGTAGGACCTACCAAGACGGACATTTTGCCCTAGGTAGATATATTCGTCCACAGCTTCGACGGTGTCGTTCCCAACTACTACTGGTACAGGGTCAACATGGACATTCGACATTACTTTTGTCTTGTCCATGTTCATTCTAAGACCCACCTGTTGGGAGACTTCACAAAGGTGGCCAAGCATGGTACCAAGGTCCTCGAGCGATTCCGCCATTATAACAATGTCGTCGGCAAAGCGAAGGTGGGTGATGTATTCGCCATTGATATTGATGCCTAGTCCGTTCCATTCCAATAGCTTGAAAACATCTTCCAGAGCGTTGGTGAAGAGTTTTGGGGAAATGACGTCTCCCTGTCTCACACCACGCTGCAATGGAATAGATTTCGTACTCTGGTCCTGTAAACGGACTGACATAGTGGCTTTGCTATACAGACACCTCAGAGCTTCGATGTACCTATAGTCGATCTGGCATCGCTGCAAGGACTCTAGCACCGCCCATGTCTCGATTGTATCAAAGGCCTTCTCATAATCCACGAACGCTAGACAGAGAGGCCGATTATACTCTTCTGTCTTTTTTATAATCTGGCGGAGCGTGTGGATATGATCGATGGTGCTGAAGCCTTTTCGGAATCCGGCTTGTTCGGGTGGCTGAAAGTCATCAAACCTGCGTGCGAGACGATTCGTGATGACCCTGGAAAACAGCTTGTACACGTGGCTCAAGAGCGAAATGGGTCTATAGTTCTTCAATAAGGCTTTATCCCCCTTCTTGAAGAAGAGCACCACCACGCTCCTGTGCCACGCTTCAGGCGTAGTACCATGGAATATGACGGAATTGAACAGCCTCTGGAGGACTACAAGTACCGGTTTTCCACCCGCTCGCAGAAGTTCTGTTGTTATCCCGTCGTCACCAGGTGCCTTGTTGTTTTTTAGCTGTTTCAGGGCCACTCTAATCTCATACAGACTGATGTCCGGGATGTCCTCGGTGAAGTGTCGGGTGAGTTTGGCTCTGGTGTCCTGAGCTACTCGACTGATGGGCTTACATGATGAGGTGTATAACTTTCCGTAGAAACTTTCTATCTCCTCTAAAACCTCGGGCTTGGAGGAAACTATGCTGCCACTACCGGTCTTCAGTTTGGTCAGCTGACTTTGGCCTAGCGACGAATCTCTTGCAAACACTTTAGAGCCTTGGTTTCGCTCGATCGCTTTCCTAACACGCGATGTGTTATAGGACCGCAGATCATGCCGCATCGACTTGGAGATTCGTCTGTTCAGCTTACCATACGCTGCCATATCAACCGAAGACTGGAGCTTCATTTCTCTCCGAACTGCCATGAGTTTCAGGGTCTCTTCAGAAAGTTTCTGCGTCTTCCTTTGGCGGTTGGTCTTGAAAAACTCGGACCCTACCGCATGGATAGTTGACACCAGCCCATCGTTCAAATCGTCCACTGCGTCGCATTCGGCCAGATACTGAAAGCGATTTTGGAGTTCGAGTTGGAAGCTTTCCGGGTTCTCGATTTGGATAGGGCTTGGACGGAGCGTGGATTTCATCAGACGTGACCTTTCAAGCTTGACATTGATATTCAGTGTGCCTCTCACAAAACGGTGATCACTACCGGTTTTTAACCTGCTGATCACAGAGACATCACTGAATATTTGCCGTCTGGTCGTCATGATGAAATCTATCTCATTATATGTGGCACCGTCGGGGCTGCACCACGTCCATTTCCTTGTCGGCCGCTTTCTGTAGAAGGAGTTCATCATATAGAGCTCCTCCTTTGCCATAAAATCAGCCAACCTGGAACCCCTTCGGTTCCGTTGGCCGTATCCAAATGGTCCCACTCCTAACTCACCGCAATTCTTCGTACCTAGCTTGGCGTTGAAGTCCCCCATCACAACTGTGTATCGAGTTTTTGAGGAATGCATGGCTTTGGAGATATCCTCATACATAACCTCGACCTCGTCGTCTGGGTGTGTCGAGGTCGGCGCGTATACCTGTATGACCTTCAGCGAATACCTTTCGGTGATTCTGAGTATAAGGTACGCCACCCTGCTCGACACACTTTCGACTTGTACAACGCTGTTGACGAGGGGCTTTCGGACAAGAAACCCAACTCCACCCTGGGATAGCTGGTCTCCCTCCCGGTAGAAGAGCAAGTTTCCGGAATCGAGGATAAGCGTGTCCTGGCCCTGTCGTCTGACTTCACATAACCCTACGATATCCCACTTGATTTTGCTCAGCTCTTCTTCCAGCTCAACGATCTTCGTATCGGCCCGGAGCGTACGTGCGTTATACGTCGCCAGGTCCAGTCGTCGGTGTTGGTAGCTGGATCTCTGCCGGAGATTCTTCGCACCCCTTGCTCCACCGTTACCCGGTATGCTACCTATACCGGGAATAGTGGAGCTGCCGGGGACTAGGGGCCATTGTTTTGTATTGCCTTTCATATTTGGGGGGTTTTTGCCGTAATCCCCACGCTTGGCAGGCGTCTTGGGGATCGCAGGACGTAGTTGTCGCACCGATAACGCTGCTGCCCGTTAACGGCCTGAAGCATTTAGCTACGCCAATATGGACGATGGTTATTCCGCCATCTATCGGTCCCAGGGCCCCGTTCGTTGTCCAGCAGGATGACCGCGTGCAGGTAGGGGTTGGTTTGGAGCTGGTGGTGATATTCCCTCCTTTCATCCCTAATTTATAATATAAGTAGGTATATCACTAAAATACTATACAGTATTTATAAAACATTTTACTTGCGCGATTGAAAGGAAGAACTAATTCCTCCTACATTCTTATTTGACATTTCCATTGTTAACAACACTTTGGACAAGAAGCTCTACGCTATGGTGCTATTATCATTATTAAATTAATGTAATTTGCACTGACATCCTAATTTATTTAAACCACTTAGCAAAACAATAAAGAAAATCTAGGTTATACTTAACCAGTGAAAGTAAATGTTATTTTTATCAACGGTACATAATGACTAGTACTCTGGGAAAATGGAAAGGAATATAAAAATCCATCTGAGTATTTAAAAATGCTTTTAACTGCTAAGTATTCCACTGAAAATTACAATTTTATTCGCGGCGATCGTGCCTTCAGCTTTTACTAAAACAGCCTAGCACTATAATTTTCTTTAGAAAATCATTTTTACTGTGACTACCTACTTATTTTGTAAATAATTTTTACTCAGTAGTCCTTCATTTTTTTTTTCGTTTCTGTTTTGTTATTTTGTATAACATTTGACTTCAAAGCTGCTTACGTGTCCTCTATTAGGACTGTTGTTAGTTAAGTTGTATACGTAATTGGTACTCTTACCGCCGCACTCAGAGACGTCAATTAACGTTAATGGTTCATTAGAGTCAAAATTCCATTTTTAAAAAGAGACTTTGTAACAAATTGAATAAAGAACTTTTAAGAATGTAAAATTTTGACTCTAATGAACCATTAACGTAAATTGACGTCTCTGAGTACGGCAGTTAGCAATCAATTTTAAGAGACGTCTGCTTTTACATGATTTTAGTTATCCCTTGAACATTCACCAAAGCCTACTAATATTATGAATCCAAGTTTGTATGAAAGGATGTGTCGTGTTGCTATCTCACGTAAAAACTACTGAATGGATTTTATTCAAAACTTAACAATAATAATAGAGCTTATAAATAATGATAAATATCCCTGGACACTATTCCACACAGCTCCATCTAGCTTCAAACTAAGCAACTAAATGCTTGTGATATGGGAAACTAGATAACGGATAAACATACTTTTAAACTTTTTTTGGAAAATAGATTCGTGATTTACATAGGAAACACCCAGACCACTACAAACAGACACGCTCATGCAGACAAAATGTTTGTATTGTGCGGAGATCGAACCCGAGACCTCTGGTGTAATAGCCCACTTCTGAACAATTAGACTTAATAGGTCGTCATACATCTGAATAGCCGTCTTACATCTGGTAGTCTCGACACATCTGAATAGGACATAGGTTACAATTTCTAAAAACATACATTTTTTTTACTTTACTTTATATAAAAGGACGATGAGTACTTAGCTATTAAAATCCTAATTAATCTGGTCCACAGTTCTGGCGATGTGCCAGTATTCAACTTCCAAGTTCAAGTTTTCTAAGAATTACCAAATTCTTCTCCTCGTCCACTATACAGAACACTACTCTTTAATCTGAATTGCATTGTTAATATCAGTAGCGGGGTGTAGGGCGTCTTAGGCGATGGATTACGTAAGCCTTATTGACTTTGTGATGTTGTAACACGGTAGATATGTCGTTGCACAATTTAGAGACCAGGGACCCAAGTCTGCTAATTTTAGCACGCTTCAATTAAATCGTAATAGAGTCTCAATCGGCTAATTTGACACAATTTCTATGAAAAATATGTCAAATTTGATTTTCGAGACTCAATCACGATTCAATTGAAGCTTTCTAAAATTAGCAGACTTGGGGCCCAGTGGTTTTGCTGGCCGCCTAGGGGATCTAATTGCTAAATGCATTTTGAAAATATTATTTTAAAAAGAATAAGTCAATCTACGTTCGAGGTAATGAAACAATGTAATTTGTTCCGAAAATCGACAAAAAGCATCAGTTCATTAATATAGGAACATTTTGAACGCCAAAAGTCAGCATCAATTCAAAAATATCAAAAATATTTAAAAAAAACCTAATTACTACAAAATTCAAATGAGTTTCCTACTCAAAACTATATTTGTGTATAGTTTGAAAGACAATTTTGACAGAATTGCGGGCAAAACTATAACATACAATAAATGAGAGTGACTCTACAAATCACATAGGTATGACTTTGTAACTATAGTAATTGAGACTAATCTAATACGATTTAATTCTTGAAAAGAGACTATTTGAAGGCAAGCAAAATTACCTAACTAGATGCAGGCCACCCACCGCCGGCTCTCTGGTCATTTATGGGGCAGGTGTATTCTGGTATGTAGGTTCAGTGGAAGTCATGAGAAATGCTGTTGATACTTATCAATCCTGCTTATATTATAAATGCGAAAGTTTGTTTGTTGTGTTGCTCTTTCACGTAAAAACTACTGAATGTATTTTTATGAAACTTTACAATAAAGTTGCTTAAAATATACCTACATCTGAATAACACATAGGTTACAGTTTACAAAAAATACGGCATTTTTTCAACTTCAAGTCACGCGGACGAAGTCACGGGTGGCCGCTAGTTGGACATAAAAATTACAGATGAAAAACTATTAAAAGGTTGAGACCTTTCTATGAAAACAAGCTCCACAGCTCTGAAATCATTAGTGAGTATTCAACTTCAATATTTTCCGATAAAATATCACCTACTACGCAGAAATGCCGTGTAAAATTGATAAACAACTAAAAATATAACATTTAAGATCGAAGCGTTTTCCGCGAAACCTTAAGAAAATAAAAAGAAGAGAGAAAAAATCTGTAGCATTGAGACCAAGTAAATTTCTCTTATTTATTCAAAGAGCAAGCAGTTCCGATAGTTGTTCGAGTTCGTACTCAATGGATTGGAGCCTGCAGTTGGTTAGAAGAATATTGAATGGAAAAACTTAAATCATAAAAATGCTGTTTTCTTAAGCTTTATTTGCACTTTCGTTCGCTTTGTGAGTTTTATTGACACAGAAAATGTTGATTTGTAATTATATAAGTAATTGAATTTTTTGTCCTACAACACCGCTTTATGCTTTATCCCTTTGATTGCATATTGAACGACAGGAAGTTATCGTAGTTCGTACGGGAATTTTCGTAATTGAAATTTATTCTGATACATTTTTGGATTAAAATTAATTGCATTTCCAGATTGAATACAACTGCCGCATCAATAAGATACAATTTATATGCTCCGAGGCTATTGTAACCACGGGACAACTGCAACTAATCTGCATAATTCGTTTTATACGACTTTTTGTGAATAATCAAATCTGTGAACTTAAACTGCAACAATAATCAGTATAAGTTCACTTTATTAGATTCGAGTTCATTTTTGAGTTTGCTACTTTGTCTCATAAAACTTAATGCCACATACTTCAATCAAACTTTGAAATCACTCAACGCGGAATTCACAAACAAATCAAAGTTGAGCAGCTCTCACTGGTATAGCTGTCACTTTCAGTTCTACAGACAATTTACGGGACCGCATGAATTTGAGCAAGCGTGCTCAACCTTGATAGCCGTTCGAGAATTCGAAAGTGAGTTTATCTTTAAATAAGTTAATGACAGGTCTGACTTGAGACTAAATCTTTACTTAGATTTTATCGGACTGTTGCATTGTCCCAGCTGAGCCCCTCACCAATAATAAACCTTAAGTTGCTGACCTAATTTTTGAGGTTAACTGATTTAAACGTGTCAAAGAGCCTATGGGCGGCACAGATCGTGACACCACGGTCGACTCTAATTATACTTCCTCACGACACTTCGGACACGAAATGAACCTCACACGCTTTGAGCACCGGTGGATTTAGAGCCAACATGCCTTGTCGCATTCGCGTGTAGTCCTTGAATTCTAGCATTGACGCTTCTCCCATCACGCGATCGTGATTGACAGGTTAGATAGCTGGTTGAACTATTTTCAATTAATCAACTTTGTTTTAAAAGGCAAAGTGCCGTTTTTTTGAACTTTGAACTGACCAACTATCGTATAGCAAAAGATTACGGTTAGATATGAAGAAAATATTAGGATTCAAAGTCTCTATCATAGTTTCTACATACAAAAGAAATTCACAACTGCTTAAGTATAACTTACCGTTATTTTTCCTTATGGCGTACCAGTTTCATTTGTTTCTTTGAATACTGGTGGTGATTTTTTCATGTGTATTTTTAAACAAAATCACCACTTTTTTATTCCAAAAAATTCGGTGTTTTAAGGTCAGGTAGTCACAAGTAATCAACCTTCCAAGCTAGTCTAGCTTGAAAAGTTTCATCAAAGAAGACAAAGTTAGAAGCAATAATTAGAAAAAAAAAAGAAAAACACTTTATTAAAATTTCATTTTCAAACTTTCTACCTATACCAAAGCATTTTTGCGCCACCTATTGATTGGTTTCCCTAGTGCTTTTTTCCGTTTCACGCTAGCTACCTGGTACTAGTAACAAGCACTTTTGAACACATCACTGTTTTTAGCACTTTCGCCGATGTAGCTAGACCGTCCAACTGCTAGTCAAAACATGACCCCTGTATCGGGGGCGCAGAGTTCAAATCTCGTGTGTTCTGGCCACTCGCCAAATACACACATTTTGCTACAAACTTTCTAGCTTGTAATTTAAAACGTAAAACAGATTTATGGGTCCACTAGACGGCATTTTTAAATATATACATTTTCACTAATAGCAGCTAATTTTGTTTGAGTGCACAAAGGTAGCGAGTGGAGGAAACTTGGTTTTTTGTGCAACGATAAAAATCAGGGTTTTTTACAGATTTTTAAAAAAAATCTGTCTTCCTTTTTAGTTATTTTCTAGTCACAGAAGAACTGTCTTACTTAAGATAAGATAAGATAAGAAACACTTTATTGCACACAACAGAGAAATTAACAAAGGAGAAAAACATTATAGAGACAATGTACAATTTAGGCGGTCTTATTGCTAAAAGCAATCTCTTCCAGACAACCCACAGGTGAAGGAAAGAACACAGAAAGGGTAAGCAGGTGCACAAATATGACAGGATTGAAATGTAACGTGTCTTAAGTAACGATTTTCTGTGTGTTTATTTATTTATTTCATACAATTTTATCTTTATGCAATTTATGTTACAGCGGTCTGTGCCGTGGTTATCCAGCCCCCTCATTTGAAGTATGGTATTTTGTTTGAAATTACTGGATGAGACATTTATGATGTGTTATTTATATTGTAAAAAGAATTTAATTTTAATGCTTCAGTTTTTCAGCTGATATGCTAATGACTATAAAAACCTACAGCAAGTAATTAAACTGTGATAAACCAAAGCTCAACGAAAGATGTTTTTTACTAATAAAATGATTCTCTAGAGCTTAATCAACTTTTCATTAGTTCC
This sequence comes from Udea ferrugalis, assembly GCA_950022985.1. Lineage (NCBI taxonomy): Eukaryota > Metazoa > Arthropoda > Insecta > Lepidoptera > Crambidae > Udea > Udea ferrugalis. The sequence continues at coordinate 22,675,007 of OX465515.1, forward strand.
TCTTGGTTTGATAAATATCCGTTAATTAGTAACTTTCTAGAGAGTAAGTTTAAGAATTGCGACGTTCCAGTTTCCACTATAGCGGAGTGTTTAAAATCGGATAATATAATCTCAACTAGGTCAGAAAAATCTGTTAAAATAAGGTTCAATCTGTTTGGTTGTGTTATCAAATCACTGGTGAGGAACGGACTAAAGGTGTACCTTATAAATAACTGAAATTTAATTATCAAAATTAGACAATATATTTTTAGACAGCAGGTCTACTAATTTTAGAATGCATCAATTGGATCGTAGTTGTAGTTGAGTCTCATAGAAAATGTGTTAAATTTGCCAATTAAGACTCAATTACGATTCAATTGAAGCGTGCTAAAATTAGCTGACTTGGGGCCCTAGTTTGAAGCATATGAAATTTCTTGCCGGTTTCTTCTCGGTAGAATCAACACCTCCGAACCGGTGGTAGAATCACATTATTACTTTTTAATTTTTATGTTGTGACTTGTCATAAGTGCTTTTTAATAAGTTTACATGAATAAAGACTATTTTTACTTTATTTTACTTACTTTTACTTTAGAAACCAAGATTCCATTTAAAGTGTTCGTATTCTTGTGACGAAATTGCACATGCACCTTTTTAAAGTACCTTTCCAAAAAACACCGTTGCCGATGTTAACTAAAATTAGATTATAGTGCGTTTCTATATTTTAGTTATTCAATTAAATATAAAAATAACGATTAGGGTTTTCGTCTGTCTCTAAAGAACGCTTCTTCTTACGGCTGATGCGTTTTTATGCAGAATTGGAATATGAGAAAAATCACGAAAAAAATAATAAGGTATTAGGGCTAGCTACAGCACAGAGTGTGAATTTTCAGACGAAGTTACTTTCATGGTTAGTCTTAAATAAAGTAACAAAAATATTTAACAGGCCGCCCTTTATCGGCAGAGCATAAACTGTGCCTAGGTCCGATACGATCTAGGCGGATCTAGATGGCGTCCTTGCGTTCCGTTTGACGTAACAATCTTAGCCTTGGAGCAGTGTTGCTTTCGAAATAGTTTCGCTATCGATAAATGACCTTGAAAAACAGTCACGCCATAGTTCTATCGAAAATTGTAGCACTTTACAAATGTATCGATACTTTTCCGATCGATAATGTTTCGGAAAATATAAATGATGCTGGCTATCGTGCTCGTATTAGGCTAGATACAAACTGCATGAATTTTATGATAGCCTATGGGCTACAGCAAAGACATTTTTTTATCGATACTTTCGACAGCGCTATCGGAAGTTGGTGGCCATTATTCTATAGTGTCGATATTATGACCAGGGATAGTACTATTTTTAATGCCGCGACAGCGTCTGATCTATATTATCGATAGGCTGTGGCTACAACACTGTCTTGAAGTTTTCACTGGGTTCTTGCGTCATGCCGGTCGTTTGATTGCCTACATTTATGATTTCGATGTTTTCCTTGAGTAATTCACGTAACAACGTGAAAATGTTTAGAAATATTTATAATTAGTCTTTGATGAACACGCACTCTACGACTGTGATAAATGTTATTAAAGCGATGTGTTATTTTATAAAAAGTTTAGTATTATAGACAGTTCTTGTTTCATCTCGCATTGATAAAATATGCTTCGAACTTATAATACCTATTAGAATATTTGGCAGCTCATTTTTTGAATAAGTATGTGAATAAGTTTCATGAAATTTTGAAGAGTCCGAGTAATAACCGGTAGTATTTTGAATTTAATTGAATGTTATGACATGAAGTCATACCGCCGCACTCAGAGACGTCAATTAACGTTAATGGTTCATTAGAGTCAAAATTTTACATTCTTAAAAGTTCTTTATACTATTTGTTATAAAGTCTCTTTTGAAAAATGGAATTTTGACTCTAATAAACCACTAACGTTAACCCGGCGTGATGGGGGTGAAAAACTGTTACACGGACGTGGGGGTTGGGTCTATTTGACCCTGGTAAGATATGTGAATATTTTAGTCTCTAGTTAAAAGAAAAGGTTTTCGTTATTACCAGCATTCATTTAGAGTTATAAGGGTTATCCAACACTAAAAAAAATATGAAATATATAATTTTTATCATGGATACGAGACTTTGAAAAAAAAAAAACCATATAATCACTATTTTTTGCCTTTGTCTAGCAAAACCTAAGTTAGTCATGGTAATTATGGGTTTTTAGTTTTGTAATAGGTATTTCAATAAGTCTACTAATAGGAAGCTTTAAGAAAACTTTTATTAAGACCGTACTTTTTAACGAAACTTGAAATGAAAGGTCTTTTATGTTGAGGACAAAAATGCTAGTTGCATCGACACATCATGTGTGTAGTTTTGCAATATTTGCTTCCAAGATATACCTGAAACTTCTCGTAGGCATCGGTTTTGTTTTGCTGGAGGTACAACACATATTTTTGAATTATAATATGTAAACATTGTAATCTAGTTGAGGCATGCTCCTCCTACAGCAGCAGTTAAGTTTTCTCCATCCGACTGTACGTACTTTAGATCTAAATAGCGACAAAACTTCTAACTCTTCAAGCTGATAACGTTATTAGAATTCGAAATATTATGCTCTGTGTTGTTAGGCTGACTACACTTCCATCATCATCATAAATAGTACTCATCCTCTACAAAACCTTCATCAGACCTAGAGCGATCCCTCAATATCCATGTAAAAATCTATAAAAACCGCTCAAATATGTCTTTTGCACTAACAAACTAAATAAAAAAGGTTAAATCTACAATAAAGAAGAAGTAAAACAAATAAAATAAAAATATAAAAAAAAACATTTTGTATGGAAAAAATGGAGTGAAATTGTTACACCGAGTACAGGCATGGGTCTAAATTACCCATTTTCCGGTTATGGCACTTATAGCTCCAAACTCAGGCGTTTTCTGACTTATTTCAGGGCACAAACGTGTGAAATGATTCATTAACTCCAGCTATAGGAAAAAACAGCGATGTCGGGTGAATAGTATAAAAATTATAGAAATTATAAAAACGGCCGGGTATCTTAGACCCAACCCCCATGACGCCGGGTTAATTGACGTCTTTAAGTGCGGCAGTTAGACAACAGGAGGTGGAATTCAGAGGTTAGAACTTTAACAGCCAGCTAAGGGCGTGACACCTATAATACTTGACCTATACTTGATCAGACTTGAGAGACTGATTGAATCAAACTTAGATCTACTAATAAAGTTTCTGATATGTACTTTAAGAAACATAAAGTGACCGTACCTAGTTGATTGTCGTAAAAGAAGGGATACGCTCTTTTCACAAATGGTTCAATATCTTATCTCTCTGGGTATGAGGTGCCCGTGACGCAGTTGTGACAGTGATCGGCGACGATCGCTGTTGTAAAGCAACACACGCCGGGTCGGACATGGGATGGGTGACCTCCCCGAACGAAATTTAGGTAAAAAGGTATATTTCGGGCATCTCCTTGCTTCCTTGGTTTACGATTAGTTTAGATGTTATCAAGCCGCCCTAAGGCCTCTGACTAGGTTTAACGACTGACATCTAGCGACATAAGCCGGGACCAACTGCTTAACGTGCCTTCCGAAGCACGGATATGGCCGAAACACACATCACGAAATTTCGATCGGGGAGGTCACCCATCCCATGTCCGACCCGGCGTGTGTTGCTTTACAAAAGCGATCGTCGCCGATCACTGTCACAACTGCGCCACGGGCACCTCATACCCAGCGAGATAAGATATTGAACAATTTAAGAAAAGAGCGTATCCCTTCTCTCTTTTACACAATCAGCAATGACGAAATTTAGTGATGTGTATTTCGGGCATCTTCTTGCTTCGGAAGGCACGTCCAGAAGTTGGTCCCGGTTGATGTCGCTAGATGTCAGTCGTTAAGCCTTGTCAGAGGCCTTAGGCCGGCTTGATAACATCTGACATTAAAGTTGCTCACCAACCATACACCGTTACCAGCTAACTTACACACGGCACAAAAATAGTTAAAATGAAGGATAAAATACCCGTATCTACATCTTCAATTCTTCACGTCCACAACTTACCGCAAAATACATTTCCTTACTAAAGACGCATTGTACTAATTCCGCCAACACGGTTTTAGTGATCTCTGAGGGAACTCAGAAAATTTACTCGTATTTCAAACTCAATAAAGTTGGATTTCTAACAGTCCTGTTGATGGCAGTAACATTTGGTATTCATCTCAGGAATGGATCCGCCCAATGATATTAAGGCGAAGCCTTTTTTTATTTAAAAGCCTTTCGGGATAATAACAGTGAGATTTACTTACTGATGATACCAATGCCGATAAGCATTTTGTGAAAAAATATAATGTGATTAACATGGTGCCCGTGGCGCAGTTGTGACAGTGATCGGCGACGATCGCTGTTGTAAAGGAACACACGCCTGGTCGGAAATGGGATGGGTGACCACCCCGACCAAAATTTAGTGATGTGTATTTCGGGCATCTCCGTGCTTCGAAAGGCACGTTAAGCAGTTGGTCCCGGTTGACGTCGCTAGATGTCAGTTGTTAAGCCTAGTCAGAGGCCTTAGGGCGGCTTGATAACATCTGACATTAAGATTGCTCACTAACCTTACACCCCTCCAACAATCCACACGAAGCCTGCGTGTTGGAGTATGGCTCGTACCACCTCATAGTTGAGGTGAGGCCTGTGCCCAGCAGTGGGACGTATATAGGCCGTTTATGTTGTAACATTTCGGTAACCTATTTTTAAACTGTCAATGCACAGAGACTGTGATCTGTTATGGTTATAATTATTAGGGACTAGAAGTCCTAACAGACGTTCCGTTGTCATTTATTGACAGGTAGAAACGGTTGCTTAAGAAAACTAAATTGTTGTTTTTCACTATATTCCTAGCATTTTCTCATGATTACTCATCTTTCAAACCTTCACTCGACCTTCACAAATATTTCGAAACCAAAATCAGCCAAATCGGTCCAGCCGTTTCCGAGTTTTAATGAGACTAACGAACTGCAATCCATTTTTATTTATAAGAAGAAGAAGATGAGGATCGGACTAAGCAAAATTTGCATTTTTTGTGTGTGTGTATCTGTTTCGTTTACGCTCTAGTACATAATAATGTATTCTTGTACACATGGTCAAATTATAGTGCCTAAAACTGTAGCCTACGTGCTATTCAAATGCATAAGCTGTATTTTTGTAAAGTTTCATTTAAATACACCCAGTAATTTTTACGTGTAATAACAACCACAGCACATCCACACATACAAATTATCTCATTAAAATATTAGTAGGATTTCACTTTTTTTTCTAAACCTAAGTCCACGCGGTTGAAGTCCTTGCGGCCGCTAGTATTATTATAAACTAAGCATTTGGAAGTTACATGAATATTTGGGTGTCCAAAAACATCCTCTAGGTGAAGCGTTCCTCTCGAGGGAAATCTATTCTATCTGACAAATGACGGAAAGTACCTATTGGACGGTAGGACACAGCTACCTACTTCCAGATATATTAGTGAAGATGGACCAATGGATAAATAATATCTGCTTATATTATAGTCAGTTCGCATTAACAATGCAATGATTTCATACTTATCCTTCCACCTAACAGGACACCTTACCAATCAAATCGTTAGGAATTAGAAAGCCAAGTCCACAGTGACCGGCTGAATGCATACTTTCGAACGCAAAGGTTGTTGATCTAAGTTTATTTGTGTGCGACAGAAATAAATTTAAAAATCACGGCATTCTTATCATGAACGGACTATACTTATTACTGCATTACGTTCACGAAAGCATTGAATTGAGACTATTTTCTATCTTCTTAGTGACCATCCGGGCTAAGATGTTTACCGAGACAGTTACGTTTTTATTTTGTCGTTCAAGTGCTAACACCACAAAAGTATTTTTTTGGAAGTTTTGACATTTGAATGAAGCATTTAAAGACGAACTGTTTCGTCTAATCAGAATTCAAACCGACCAATAAAATCCTTTAAAAAGGATAGTAACAGAGAGATTGCCTCGCAGTGAAATCGCTAGTGTGCACAAGCTCATATTTATTTGTTCATTGTTGCACAACAATGAATAGTACAAAAGGCGGACTTAATGCCAATGAGGCATTCTCTAATACCATGAGGCTGAGCAGAAAATACAGTAGGCGGTGCGACAATAAATAAATAACTTTCAAGTAATTTAACAGAAAGATACAACAAAAGTTATAATGCATAAGCATAATGTATAGAGCGAACCACATTATTAATTGAGAAAACACGACTTTACAATTAACACAAACTTCTAGTAGTCGACTAACTTCTATTTCCGGTACAGTTATTAATGTTTTCAGTAGTTACATGGTCCGTAGAGGCGGTGGTCGCCAACAAAAGGTCTGTATGTTGAATAACTTGTATACGGACGGGAAAAGGCAAAGCTTAACCTAACCAAATACTAAGTAATGACAGAACGCAACTAATGCAGCTCTGACACATTTGCACGAAATTCAGTTCCATCCGAAAATGTTACCTCAAATCCTGATACTAAAACCGAAGTTTGCCAATTTCCTTTCATGTAGTAGTTTGTTTTAAAACAGATAGTTAGAGCTCTGGTAATGTAAGTGCATTGAAATGTTTGACTACTCTCTCGTAGCGTGTGCTCGTCATGTACAGCAGGGTTTCTCAAAGAGGGGTACGCGTACCCCTAGGGGTACGCCATTCGAGGGCAAGGGGTACGCGACAAAATTTACATAATGGCGGTTTGCGGTCACGAACGAGAGCATAATATCTAGTTTGACTATCAAGCAACAGGAGTCATTAATAGAAATGTCCGCGGATGAAACTCTTCAAGCTGATTTCAAAACGATGTCTTTGATAGATTTTTGAGCAGACAGGCAGAGTATTCCGAACTCTCACGCAAAGCGGTGAATTTCCTTTTACCCTTTGCTACAACATAGTGAGAGTGGATTTTCACACCTGGTCATGATAAAAACTAAGTACAGAAATCGACTTGATGCAGAGTCAGAATTGAGGTTAAAATTGACCAAAATTACACCGAAAATTGAATCCCTTTGCGACAAGAAACAAGCTCATCCATCACATTAATATTAAAAAGACATTTCTTTTGGCACTATGTTTGTTACCTTTTATTTAAAATAAAAACCTTATTTTCTTCAATAGTCAATTTTATTATTTTGTTTGGGGGGGGGGGGGGAGCAATTAATTAATTAGGGGTACGCTGTCACCTGGAAATTTTAACAGGGGTACGTGGTCCCCAAAAGTTTGAGAAACCCTGATGTACAGGATGTGAACTTTGCGACCTAAGCTTCTTACCGCTGGAGTAATTACTCTGCCTTGAAAACTCAGGACCCACAAACTCTCTAATACTACTTATTTAAATCGAAAATCCTGGCTGTGGGTTCTATTCACGAATAGTTTTCTACGAAACCAATTATTTAAAAGGCACGGCAAAATGTATTCCAGTAACTAGGTGAAAGCCTTAGAAATTGCATTAAACTACTGGTTAAGATTTAGTGATTGAATGTGCAAATAATAACGGCTGCATGTACACACAATTATTTAAAACCCTTGCTACATTTTCTTATTGATTCAATAAAGAACATCACGATTTTCTCAATCTTTCATTTTCATTTCTTTTCAATAAGAAATTTAAGTTCATAAAATACCTATTGCTTTAAAATTCGATGCATTTTTGTTACGGCCCTGGTTACTGTCTAACCAAAATAAGAAAAAGCAAAAAGAAGGTACTTTAAAAAGGGTCTGGCCGCTACGCCCTCGATTCGTGAGGCCCTCGGCCGGGACGCCCTCGAATTTTAAAACTTGTTTGAGACAAGACACCATACTCATAAACCAAGACCCCATGCTTATAATATGTCTAATTTTGGTTTTATGGATTCATAATGAATACAACAGCGGCCGCCCGCGCTGCGCCGTGTGGGCTTAGGTGAAAAAGAATATGATACTCATATCGTTATAAATTTTAGAAAGAATAAAAATTATTTGGTTTTGAATCACATAGTAAATACAAAATAAAAGACAGGACAGAAAATAAAATAAAACAAAATAAACAACAAGACGCAATAAAACAAAGTAAAACCTAACATTTAAAATTGTGGAGCATAAACGAAAATGGTTACCGCTTGTGTCATGACAAAGAGCCATGACGCTGGTTTTCTGTTTTTAGCCTATATCCAATCTGATGCATAAGCTTTATTATTGTAAAGTTTCATTAAAATCCATACAGTAGTTTTTAAGTGAAAGAGCAACACGGCACATCCACACATACAAACTTTCGCATTTATAATATTAGTAAGATATACATAACATAGCAAGAGGGAAGACAAAACATTCAGAAGCATTCATTTTGCTGATGAGAACCTAAGGTGGTAACGGTGATGAGCCTAAAGCCGTTATGCTGGTTGCTTGGGTTTTTTTATCGGTGGTTTCCATCAGCGGAGAATTAGCAACAATGAAACAAATCGTACAATGAAAACAAAATAGTGTTTCAGACAAGTTTGAACTTGGGACCCGAGTTCCCGGCCAGAGTATTTAACTACTGATCCGCGACGCTATCTTTAGCAATGCTTCAAACCGAATTATCATTAAAAAACAATAGTTATACGAAAATATTCTTTGTATAATGTTTGGAAAGCCGACAAGAAAATTCAGCGATTCGAAACTTCAACCCTTAAATACGTACACACTATTATAAAATTCGAATAGCCTAGCATTTGACCGTGATCTCACCTGACGATGTGGCGGAAGCTGGAACCTTCTTGTCTAGATGGTACTAATACACTCTTCGCTTGAAAACTCTCAAATTTTACTTATCAGGGACAAAAAAGAAGCGTTGTACTCGTTAGAGATGCGACTGACGACTGATTGACTGGTTAAAACAGCTTTTATAGGTAACCTACCAGAACTAAACAGGGGTGAAATGCAACTTGTTATCCGTTATGATAAACTGGAACTTATGTCTGCGCAATAAGGTTGTTTATTGTGTGAGTTTGCAATGCAATTATTAACGAGGACGAGCTCTGTTAACGTCTCTGGTAGACCTGCGCAAACGCTCCCTCGAAACACACACACACACACAAAGCGCAGTATCTGCATTCTGTGCCATCTGTTACAGGAAGCCTATAGGCTTAATAATGATATACCTAGGGTCCCTAATGACATACGGTGACCCTTTTTGATTCGACTCGTTTCTTTTATTTCCAAATTATACCTGTTTTGCCGTCAAGCCCTAAAATGCATGCAATTTTAATGGTATAGGTAGGTAGTAATTACTTTTTTTCAGACACCTACTGCAAATTACTCACTCGTAATGGTACCAATAACAAAGTATTATAAAATAAAAAAATAAGGAAAAAACCAATAATAAAGTTGGAACCACTTGTTATGTTTGCGGAATTGTAGTCTCGGATTCGTTTTTTTTAATTTAATTTTATTTATTGTATCTCACTATTGGAAATAAGTCTCCCCAAAGAGCACCAACCATGTGTCCCTGTGCTTTAAAATACACTATAAATCACTCTTGTTTGGAAACCATCGCACTGAGTCGTTTCAAAACAACTTTTGGTATGAAAATATAATATAAAATTATATATTTATTATTATTTTTTTTTATGTTTTTTCATGTAGAAACTATAATAATGTGCGAGTTTTGTGTTTATTTAAAGGCATTTTTTTAAAGTTTTTGACACTCATTTTTCACCATTTCAAAAACTAATTCAATTTTCAAAAATGCCCGTCGCTATGTTTGGGCACCCGAAGATTCATTTATGATCTTGAGAGCTGTTAATATTTATGGTGATAATCTATGCAAAAAAATTAAGTGATGTACCTAATGGAACACTTTCAAAATTAAAATCATGTACGGCTTGTCTTTAAAACTCAGAGAGTGTAATTTCTGCCGTGCCAAACTTATTTAAAAGACATTAGTGCATATTATGGACCGGTCTCTGTCTTCAAGCCCCGTGAGGCGGCGACAGCAAATATTATCCCAGACGAACATGCAGACCTCGGCATGAGGGACGAAATTGTGCTCGAACTTGTACCCAGGGTAGAGAAGGTGCGTTGTGTCGGCCGGGCAGGATATTTGCGTCTCTGTTAGGAAAAGCAGAGTCGGCTTCGCAGTTTCTAGGTAGTGGTGGACCGCATTGAGATTCTAATTTAGTCCCCTGATATTGCCAAAGTCCACATTCAAAACATTTCTCTTTATTTTCTTTTTCATTTGTTTTTTTTTATTTTGGAGGTTGACGAAAAGGCTAATGTTGGCTATTGTTCGCTGGACATTATTCCCCATCTAGCCCCAAGATGAGCAAATTAAAGCCCGTTTTTATGGGATACTAGACAACGGAAAACATACTTTTTTTTTCACCATTTCAAACCATTCGTAACACCAAATCAGTCGTCAAATGGTGGACGGATGGCTGCCAAGGCGTTTTCTACTAGTTCGCACTAGAGCTAAGCAGAAAATTACAATAAGCGGTGCGTTTGCGTTGCAGAAAAAAAGATAGTTCAAAAAGATAAACAAGACGAAAAAGTGTTAGAAAAAGAGTTTACATTTTATATCAACAAAACAAAATTAAAAAGCTCCTCGCATTTGGATTACCGAAAAACCAAGGCCTTAAGAAAAAATCGCAAAGCATCATTTTAACTATTATTGATAGTCAAAAAAATCAAACCGAATAAAAATGTGCGAAAAACCTTAACAAAAGCTAGGTAGGACGATGTTTGCCTTTGATAATGAATAAGGTGTGGTATGGCACATCCTAACTACATTCACCTAAAACCAATTTTACTTAATCATTTAGACATCCACTTTTATTAGCATTGATATGAATGAAATTGCATTCAATGCGTTGCAGTGAAATTGCATTCATTTGTACGCAATGGAGTGCTAAGAAACTAAAAAAGTGGCGCCCGAAATCAGAACCTGGGGGGCTAAAAAGGCAACATTTTAGATGATTAATATTATGAAAACATCTAACTGACGTTTCATCTAGAGCGCGGTCCGTTTCGAGTCAAAAGTGATGATAGCGCGCTCACACGCGTCCCGAATTGATAAATTGTATGAGCGTGAGCGACGTGAGCGAGCAAAGCATTGACAATTTGAGACGACACTGGGCAACATGTAGCTGTTTTGTATATACCCTATCTACGTCTTATTTATTGTAATATCATTGTTTGTACGTTGACAAGAAATCGCAATGGACAAAAGCTAATTCTGGCTAAAATCTGATTACTGTTCTTTTCAGGAATGTGGTATTTGCTATTCGTCTCCCAGCTATGAACGTTACCCAACAGAATTAATTCCACTTGCCTTAGCAGGCTGTCATGCATATTAGTTCAAATAGCCCGCTGCAATCGACAGTATTATTCACTAACTAACTATACAAACAATAATTTGGCACGTATGTTGTAATTGTATGCACTCGCAGCAGCTTCCTTCAAACAAAATTCTTGTCAGTTTGTAATCATCGCATTAAATAAAACTGTAGAAAAAAAGCCAATAGATGGTGTTGGGGGAAGTTAAATCGCTTAAGCATAAATTTGGTAAACCAAAACGAAGGTTTATTAATGCAATCAACTAAATAAAACTTAAGTGCAATTTAGGACATCAGAAGAAAACTTGAAGGCCTAAATTAGTGGTAATAGAGGTAAGTGCTAAGTTAAGCAATCAATATAAGGTCTGCTTAAGTTTACTTAGTTTACCCATTTTTCATTATTAACTTTCTGTTTTATTTATTTTCATGTCAAAACTGTATGACTCTGTTGGTACTGTAAAACATTGGACGATTTAGAAAATGCAACTGCAAGTTTCTTGCCGGGTCTTCTCAGTGGAAACAACCTTCCGTCGCCCGTGGTATATATTTTAAGTATTGTCTACATGTTTTATTATTTTGTGTATGTTTACTAAGTGGTTAAAATTAAGATTCTTGTCGATTCGAAAGTAAAAGCAGTGTAGAGTAGTAAAAGAAGTAATTGTCTACATTAAATAAAGAAGTATTGAACGTGAACAATTAAGCAGGCTTTACTCCATTTTTGCAGTTGTATTAACAAAACAGGCTAATTGCTTTACATACGACGTTGAATGCTGATAATGCCGTCATGAAAATTGTGCGTTCGGGTGTCATTGTAATAACATCTGACATTAACATCTGACCGAAGCTGGATTTAAACGTACATATTCTGGAAATTATCTACATCTTACTCATAAACGGCCTATATACGTCCCACTGCTGGGCACAAGCCTCAACTCAACTACGAGGTGACGCGTTATGATTCACTTCAACTATGAGGTGGATTGACCCATACTCCAGCACGTGGGCTCAGTGCGGATTGTTGGAGGGGTGTAAGGTTAGTGAGCAACCTTAATGTCAGATGTTATCAAGCCGCCCGAAGGCCTTCGACTAGGCTTAACGACTGACATCTAACGAGGTCAGTATATCTTACTCGTATATAAGTAATATTGAGATTTAGCGAGATTTAGCGAGTTTAGCGATATTTAGCGAGATGGTACTAAATGCCAAAAAAAACCCTTGTTAAATACACACCAAACCCAGCAAGTCAATTTGTTAAATTTCGCAAATTAGCATCTCCCATACCTTAGATTTTGACTACTTAATATACTCGTAGAACGGTTTGCCGTATTGTAGGAATTGAACGCAGTTTTGTTACAGTCTGTTCATTACGACGATACGATACGATGACATGCTGGAAAAACCCCGCAGAATGCTTTAATAATTAATGATTCCCGCCCATATACTTGAGAGAGCACAAGTTTTATAAACAATTGGGTTTCATAGTCAACACAGGAGTAATTTTCACAAACAATAGCATTTCTAGTTAGACATAAAATTGACCATCGCCCTGGGCAAATAACCCTGCCTTGAAAATTATGCAAATCAGCGGATGTATAAAAATATTGGCAAGTGAAAAATAGAAAAAAAAACATCTGATCTTACACCTTGTTTTTCTTGAATGAAATTGGGAATACGAGTTAATTACGCTGGCTCAAGAAGGATATAGGCTAGAGCTTTGCAATTTAATTTCACTCACCTGGGGTTGATGTCGAGGTACAATTAGGACGGCGGCCACCCGAACCACTTGCACCTCACAAAACATTAGCAGTTCTTTCAGACTTGCATTAGATATTTTGTAATTAATTATGCGCGCGAGCAAAGAAGCAATATTACCGTTACCTCTTCCAAATTCAAATGAAGCCCAAAGTATTCCAGAGGGCGCGGCAGTGCGTGTGCAACGTAGCGAATGGCTAGCAATGGGTACGGGGAAAGAGAAAGAGACACCTGCAATACACTAGGCGTGCAAAGGAAAAGCATAGCAATGACGGGACGTGGCATATATCTATTAGTATCTGCCAGTCAAATATCTATCAAACTTCGATATAAATTGTACAGGTGCGCAGACTATGCACTAGACCCCTCGTAATGGGGAGAGTATGCTTCGGTACTAATATATAGGTAGACCGGACGTGGGGAGGTCCCCTCTTACAGAGAGGGTCAGGAAAACATCACAGAGAAAATTAAACACCGCGACCGGGAAAATGATTTATCGTATCTGTTAGACCATCATATAAATCTTAAAAACTTTAAAATATGAGTGTCAGTCACTTGATCTATTGAAATTACAAAATGGTGGCTTGGAAGTTGGATAGAGGTCGCGGGTTTAATCCCGGCATAGTTAAAACAAATGTGAATCAGCACATCTGTTCTGTATTTTGGGTGCTGCCTGTGTTGAACATGTATGTTAAGTACCTGTACCTTACCTTTGCTGAAAAGGATTTAAATAAGTTTGTTCATTCGTTATCTCGTTCCTTTTGTTAAAGATTTTTTTTGTGCTAGGCGGCGCTGAGTGAGAAATTACTAATGGCAATGGCATTAAGTCTTTTATTTGTAGATCAATCAAACAACAAACCTTAATTAAAACCCAAGCAAATCCCATAAGTTAATGTTTACAGATGAATATTCATCCAGCCGTATGGTTTTTCTGCTAATCCAGTTCTAGAAGACAGACGTTTCTGGGAAGATGATTTACAAGCTTAATAGCACTCTTGTGTGGGTTGCACCATCTGACTTTAACAATAACAAACATCAAAATTTCAGTTAAAGTACCGGTTAGGCCCATAAATGACGTCAAATTGTCAAATTTGACAAAAACTTTAACTTTAACTTCTACTATTATGGTGCAACTTACCGTTAGGTTGGGTTGCACCATCTGACTATGACAATAACATACATTCAAATTTCAGTTAAAGTACCGGTTAGGCCCAAAAATGACGTCAAATTGTCAAATTTGACAAAAACTTTAACTTTAAACTTTAACTTCTACTATGGTGCAACTTACCCTTAATGTTTTGTCAACCACCATTTTCTAAATATTATGCAACTAGCTCACGTGAACACCGGACCTTATAACCCGACGTCACGTGTAGACACGACTGCTAGGGGGACTATCGGTAACTATGACTGTATGGGCTGCTTAAAAAGGGGTGCAGGAAAGCCAGACAATCGGTATATTTGAATACTTATAACTAGATTGACTACTCGAAAGTGGGGTAGCTAAATCAATAACCGAGGGCTTGAGTACCAACATGGGTCTGCTGTATTTAGCAGACGGTTTGATTTTGTTTTGCAGTTTTAAGAGAGGTAATATTACTTTTGGTAGAATTTTTGATGATCCGACAACCAGAAAAAGACAATCGGTCTTGGCTTCAGGCGGGAATCAAACCCGCGTTTTTCGTATTCGGGGCGAATTCTGCTCTTTTAAAAAAATAAAAATAACATAGAGCTAAAGTATGTCTCTGTCTGATTTCTGATCTTTACTTTAGTAAAGATACTGCATGGAAAATGCTAAAAAAATAATAATAACATAGTATTTTTGTAGTTTTTTTAATATGTATTGCTAAGAAAATACCTTTATCTTTTAAAGATAAGTGTTTTTATCGTATTCTCTACTAGTCAATGGAAAGTAGGTAGGGTATACATATAATAGGGGTATAGCAGAGAAAGGAAATTTTACCCCTTTTCTAAAGTAGATATTTTATCCTTAGTCGTGATTTTGAGTAGACGGGACTTCCTTCAACCATTCAATAACATTATTATTATTTGTAAGGGTTTGCAACTCTGAAAGATATTTTTGGAATTCTTCCTTGCTTCCTTATACCAGTAACATCGACATCTAGCGGCAACGGAATGAAACGAAAAAGCAGCTGTTCAGACTATATTCCCAACAAACCCGCCCATAGGATTGGAGCCACAATGCAAAACACGCCAGGACACTGTCTAGTGATATTATTTTATAATAATTATTTTTGAGTTAATTAATTATTTTTATTTTTAGATAATGATGCCAATAAATTTCAGGAGAAACGAAATATTATGCAGCGAACAAAAATGCCCATTATCAGATATTGTAGAGCTGTTTTTTATGTTTTGTAAGCCCTGCAAGCTAGTCCGAAGTTTCGTAAAGGGAGGTTAATGTTATTGTTGAATTAATGTACAATCTTTATAGGCGTTCTCTATAGTTCAAAAGTTGAAATGACGGAGCTTACGAATGGTGTTTTGTATATTTTCGGCCTGTCTTTCAGCGTAACGTTTGACCACATAGCAAAATAAAAATAGGTAAAAAAACTTTTTAAGTTAAACGGTTTTATGTTAAACATGCATTACAATGTTTTAGATAAATGTACTAAAAACCAAAAAATAATGAAATAGATACAGTCGTGGGAATTATAAACATATGCATAGACTAGACTAAAATAAAACCGTGGGGCACGTCAATTTGTCTACAATCGTTGATTAAAATGTTTGTTTTGGAATGTTACACTATAATTAGGCAGTTGTTCAACCGACAACGATGGACGTGTGATAAGTAGGGCTAGAATGTGGAAACAAGCTAGCAAGCTTGATTAAGCGAGTTTTAGGGTTTCATAGTGGTGAGCGAGTAGTACTTTTATCATATGTTTTGTCGATTAATAATGAGAAACTACGAGCTGTGAAGCGATTCCTCGCCAGCCAGCAGTGTGAATGTCCAACGATAAACTAGTTGAAACATCTCTTTTATTTACATGGAGTCAATAACTATTGGAATTTCCATGAGCAAGAAAATAGTTAGTAATTTCCTTACCGTCTGCGGGCCAACTGCCTAACGACGAATTAAACGATTCTTCTATCGCACATTAAGTCGATAATTTGTAGACAATTGACGTGCCCCACGGTTTTATTTTAGTCTAGTCTATGCATATGTTTATAATTCCCACGACTGTATCTATTTCATTATTTTTTGGTTTTTAGTACATTTATCTAAAACATTGTAATGCATGTTTAACATAAAACCGTTTAACTTAAAAAGTTTTTTTACCTATTTTTATTTTCTAGTTTTTAGTTTTTATTTCGGATTCTGTTTAATTCATTTAGTGCTTCATTATTGCAAGGTTTCTTCCCGTTAGTTTATTGCAGTCCAACTCCTCTATACGTAGTCCCTGCAAAGATCTTACTCTACTAAGAGCCACGTGGGCTTGACTTTCTTCAAACAATAAACTAACGGGCAAGAAACCTTGCAATAACGAAGCACTAATAGAATTAAACAGAATGAGAAATAAAAACTGAAAACTAACAAAATCTTGACTTGGGTGGTGGATTTAGGCTGGATTAATCAGATACCTAAATTACAGGTTCAATTTCTAAATTTAAATCTTATTATTATACGATTATACGCCATTTAGTGGCTGCGCCCATCTTAAATATTGAGGTTGTATAGTGCACTGTATTCTTCTTGTCAAGCCCTTTTATTTGATACCCATATTGGTGTGATTGATAAAAAAATGTTATCAGCCATTTGGTAGCGGCGTGGAGCTCCAGAGGCGTGGAGTAGAAGTGTGGTCGTCCTGTTCTTCAAAAAGGGAGACAAAACCCTACTGAAGAACTATCGACCCATTTCCCTTCTAAGCCCCGTCTATAAGCTGTTCTCAAGAGTGATCACGAACCGTCTTGCGCGAAGACTCGACGAATTCCAACCACCGGAGCAGGCTGGGTTTCGGAGCGAATACGGCACCATAGACCACATCCACACAGTGCGGCAGATTATACATTTGTGGACTCTGAGAAGGCCTTTGACTCGATTGAAATCTGGTCTGTTCTGGAGTCCCTGCAGCGATGCCGTGTAGATTGGCGCTACATCCAAGTGATGAGATGTCTTTACGAAGCAGCCACTATGTCCGTCCAAATCCAGAATCAGCAAACAAGTCCTATACCGTTGCATCGAGGTTTGCGACAAGGGGATGTTATCTCCCCGGAATTGTTCCCAAATGCAATGGAGGATATGTTCAAGACGCTGAACTGGGAAGGACGTGGTATCAACGTTAATGGCGAGTACATGTCTCACTTGCGATTTGCTGACGACATCGTCATCGTGGCAGAAACGCTGCAGGACCTACAACAGATGCTGAATGACCTGGCTGACTCTTCTGTGCGCATCGGTCTACGGATGAACTTGGACAAAACCAAGGTCATGCTCAATGAACATGTACTACCGGAACCGATAGCGATACACGGCGCCGTTCTCGAAGTTGTTCAAAAATATGTATACCTCGGGCAGACATTGCAGTTAGGTAGAAACAACTTCGAGGACGAGGTGAATAGTAATGACATACGGAGCCAAAACGTGGACACTAACGGCACGGCTGGTCCACAAATTTAAAGTCACTCAGCGGGCTATGGAGTGGGCTATGCTCGGCGTTTCTCTGCGAGATCAAATCAGAAATGAGGTGATACGGCAGAGAACCAAGGTTTTCGACATAGCCCACCGGATTAGCAAGCTGAAGTGGCAGTGGGCTGGCCATGTTAGCCGTAGAACCGACAAACGTTGGAGTAAACGTGTTCTTGAGTGGAGACCGCGTCTCGACAAGCGTAGTGTAGGACGTCCTCAGGCAAGGTGGAGTGATGATCTGCGCAGAATGGCTGGCAGGAGCTGGATGCGAGCAGCCGAATATCGAGTACAGTGGCGTGCAAAAGCAGAGGCCTATGTTCAGCAGTGGACTACAGCAGGCTGATGATGATGATTTGGTAGCGGCGGCCATCTTAGATTTCAATTTTGCATAGTAAATTGTATTCTACTTGTTGAGACCTTTCATTTGATACCCATGTTGATGGGATTGATCAAACCTACGTTATCCGCCATTTTGTAGCGGCCGCCATCTTGGATTTCATTTTTTTATAGTATATTGTATTCTGCTTGTTGAGCTCTTTCATTTGATACCCATATTGATGGGAAAATATAAAACATAAATTATCCGCCATTTTGTAGCGGCGGCCATCTTGAATTTATAATGATGATGAATAAACATAATTGTATTGTCACCAAAATCCAAAGTGTATACAAAATTTCAGATTAATCGGTTGACAGGAAGAGGGTGAAATTTGAATTACTAGATTTGACCCAAGAATAAATAAAACAAACGGGGTGAGCTAAATAAAACCGTTTAAAAAAGGTTGTAGTTTAGGTTCCACACAGGACAACATGCCTGTGGAAAAAAGTATGAGGTTTTAGGTGATTGCATGTTATTACATAATTTGAATTCACGTTATCCTGGTACATTTCAGCGACTGACATCCAGAGTACTAACTTTGCTAAGTTAAAGGACTAACCACGTGTAACGATGTCCAGAAAAAAATGTTTTTTTTTCACTAAAAAAACCGGTCGGAACAAAAACTTTAAGAATAAAAATTTGAAAAGAAACAAGTTTCAGCGACATGTCACAAACTTGAGGGGCAGTGACAAGAGGATATTCACTGGTTTATAAAATTGCTGGACCTCACTAAACGTAATTCTAAAGGCTTGTTTTTACTGAATGGAATTTCGAATACTGTAGAATTTCAGTCGTCCCCTTCAGCCATGAAAGCTCTTACTGAACTTTTGTTATAAAGTTTGAAAGCACTATTTGAGGTTTGATCAAAATGTAATGAGGGCAAGAAAACTTTGTGGTATTAAACTAACGCTAAACATTAAAGTAGATCTATACTTAAGAACTTAATATTCTACGTTATTAAGTACACGTTCTGCACTGTTCGTGGGGTACAGAGGCACTCACATGAACCTTTACATAGGGGCACCTTGCAATGGTTTTGTTTGTAAAGGTTGATGTGTGTGCCTCTGTACAACCTCGTTCGTCTTGGGTACACAAAAAAAATCCTAACTTACTTCTTTAACCAAAACAAAGTAGTCGGGGACTGACTGAGTTCTGCTGTCATAGTGAATGACACATTTGAAAGTCCTTACTTCGCAAAGCGAAATCAAAACACTTTACTTGTTCTAAAAAAGTGGCACCCGAAATCAGGACTTCGACCATCTGAGCAAACCATTGACAGTTTGAGACAACTCTTAGCAACATGTATCTGTCTCATTTACGCTCTAGTAAATAATCATGCTACCTTATACACACGACTTTTTGTTATCAGGCAAATTGTGTTATACGTTTCTCCGAGCTTAGTTCTAATTCGTAAAGCGAACTTGAATACTTCTTTAGAAGTTATTGCTTTAACTTGGTTAATCGATGAACAGTGGACACACTGGTCATCTGACTCCAGAATAGATTATCGCAGAGAAGTTGAGAATAGAATTGAAACAAGAGGACCGAACCCGGTCACGACTATAGTCAATAATTAGTTATTGATGACTGAGGCCATTTCTATCTCCGGAATGGGGACGTCGAAAATCACGATGAACATCGAACTAGTTTCAAAAGGAATACTTAATAATCTTTCTGAAATAACTGCAGCCAATAATACCAGATCTAGACAGCTAACATTTGGGACACAGGTTTTTTTAACTATTAAGTTAGGAAAAGTGTTTTATTTTGGTCAATTGTATTTTTATTGGAAACCATCACCGCCTACTTTATTTTTGTGATTACCTTAGGTTGACTGGTAGATAATATTGTACAGTCGGGGAATGAAAAGGTTGACCACCCTAAGATCTGTTTTTGCTTGCTCAATGAACATTGACAAGATCAATTGGTTCAACTGTCAATCGTGAAGGAACATACGTCTAATCGAATGTTAGTCTATTGTTAGTCAATAAAGCATACTTTTCGACATACTCTAGCCTGCTACACAGTTTAAAAAGGTAACATGTGCTTGCAACGCGTAAATGAATTTATTTAAAAACTGGTCAACCTTTCTATTCCGCGACTTTACATCAATTGCCAAATGTAAGTTTACTCTATTTAAAACAAAAAATAAAATTTTGTACTTAATAGCTGACATGTTACAAGGTTGTTAAAATTGAAACTTCCAAACCAACTCCACTCGTTCTATTTAGCAGAATTTCCCACACAGAGTACACGAAACAATTCACCAAAACTCTGTCGAGCATTCGACAAGTCCAACTCTGAAACTTGGAAGAGGCAAGTCTGCACGAGGAGGGGTTGGGGTTGAAAGGCGAGAGTTACGTAAAAGGGGCTCGTATCTGCGTGGCCTTGACCGCCAGTCTCAAGGGCGCTGGCGTGTCCTCGGGACTGTACTGTAATATTGTCCTTAGAATACTTGTATTTACGTACGAAAAGCCATCTCTCGTTATCAGTATTCAATAAACGACCATGGCTACTGTGATGTTGTAATGGGATACTTGTGTTTACGAACGAAACGTTATCAGCACAATTCCATATATTTTAGGGTAATATAATAACTATATTGAAATAGTTGACCAATTTTCTAGGTCATATCCTACTAATAATATGAAGGCAAAAGTTTGTATGTGTGGATGTGCCGTGTTGTTCTTTCACGTGAAAACAGGTGTGAATGGATTTTAATGAAACTTTACAATAATGAAGCTTAAACATCTAAATCACACATAAGAATTTGGAACGAAATATTACTTTTTGTTTTTCATCTTAAGACTACGCGGACGAAGCCGCAGGCGGCCGCTAGTTATTTATTATATAACAAGGTTTGCAACTCTGAAGGATATTCTTGGAACTCTTCCTTGTTTATTTAATTTTCCCAGAATTTGACTTCATTATTTCAGGCAGCCATTAAAGCTTTTTTATTATCAGTTTCAGTACTCGAGTCTAGTTGTTATGTATTGTAATTATTATTTAACCCAACATTTGCTTTATGGGAAAAAAACCTCAATGGCAATGTTTGTCATATTATTATTTTTGTCCGGAGATTGAATTCATTGCCTTTAGTGCTACAGACAAAAACTTTACCAATTGGTAAGCTCCCAGTGCTTAAAAACAAAACGGAAAAACTATGATTTTCCAAACGAGATTTTTCATTTTACATCATCATCTATTTGCTCGATGGCTTCTTAATATATTTTCTTTGCACACCAAAAACGCGTTTTGCGAGAAGTCTCTCGTTTAAGGTTTTTTTTATCTCCTGTTCCTTTTTAATTTAAATAAAATGTAGAGATGCCACGATATTCACAGTTGTTCAGTATTCGACACCAATCTGTTTTATTTTTACTCACTGAATCCCAAAAAGTATGCATTATTTTGGTCGTTTTTAGAGAGAAGTCTAAATTAACCATACATTTTCTAAGGTAATTGAGTCTTAATTGAAAAATTCGACATATTTTTCATAGAAAATGTGTCAAATTAGCCGATGGATACTCAATTACGAGTCAATTAAAGCGTTTTTAAATTAGCAGACTTGGGGCCCAGCAACCCTTTGCATCTAAACCGACATTCGCGATGTTTCAAAACGGTCTACTTGAATAGGCTAGACGACTGTAATTTTTTTTTGTTTACTATCGAAAGACGTTACATTTATGAACGCAATCCTAAAAGAATTACTGCTATAGTATCAATACTACCCGAGATATCACATTTTTGGACTTGCCCAAAAACGCTCCATTCAAACGTGTCCTAAGTTATGACGTCACACCAACGTAGTTATAAGGAGCGCGTAAGAAGTTTGTACGACAGCTATATTAAATATTGCGTTTATGAAAATGGTATCTTAACAAAATTGCTTCCTAATAGTCTCTGTTTGAAAATGGTATTATTTTTTTACAAAATATGTATACTTTTGAAATGGACTTGCCCACCCAACTTTGAAGGCCTATTGTGGCTTCATACTGAATCAAATCTTCATTGTGGTTTCACAAATCCATTTGATTTTAATGATTTTATTTGGTAAACATAAAATAACACGCAAAATGCATCATAGTCGTCTACCCTATTAAGGATATTTGCATGAGAATTAATTGTCCCCCGTTGAGTATTCTTCAAAGGCTCCCTTCAACAGCTTTTTCAAATAAATGCTACCTATAAACCATAAACGGCCTATATACGTCCCACTGCTGGGCACAGGCCTCTCTTCAGCTATGAGGTGGATTGAACCATACTCCAACACTGCATACTGCATATAGCAACAACCCACGAAAACCCGTTCACTCACTTAGATGTCTTACTCACTGATGATGACTCACTGTCGAGATATTCTATTTGACGGGGGGTCAGGTTAGTGAGCAACCTTAATCTCAGATGTTATCAAGCCACCCTAAGGCCTCCGACTAGGCTTAACGACTAACATCTACGACGTCAGCCGGGACCAACGGTTAACGTACCTTCCGAAGCACGGAGATGCCCGAAATACACATCACTAACTTTAGGTCGGGGTGGCCACCCATCCCGTTTCCAACCCGGCGTGTGTTGCTTTACAACAGCAATCGTCGCAGATCACTATCCCAACTGCGGCATCAATCAACAAATGTTAATAAAAACTGAGATTGAGAATAATCAGTAAATAGACAGTGACATTTACACGAGAAGCTGAATAAGCACGTGTAAAAGCTCACGAAGGATGTACAGAGGCGTTCGCATCAACCTTTACATAACCATTGCAAAATGTGTCTTATGACAGCAGTACAAGGTGCATGCCCCCGTGTAAAGTGGCCTTGGATAAACTTCAAGGACAAAATCGCAATGAACCGCGTCTAAGGACAAATTTGAAGGATCAATCCGACTTAGCCCACTCATTGAAAGTGGTATTCGACCCAAGTTAAATATTATATGTATAGATACACTGACCAGGGGTGGCATTCCGGCAGACATCACTTTACATTTCGGTGTTTCACGCTTACTTCAATCATTAATACGCTTCACTCTAAATTAGTATTTACTCTCATTTTGTATGTAAATAATGAAAAAAGTTATTTGCTTACTTTTTTTCTCCCAAACGGCCATAGTCGCAAAGAAATAAATTTTAAAGATAACTCACCACGAGCGAAGTGAGTTTTGGCGCCCACCGGAATACCATTAGCTGACCAACTGTAACGATTTTTGATATTTCTGAAATAGTGAAGTATTGTTCATGTCTAATTGATTTTAAAGTAGTTTTGAACCGCAAGGAGTTGAAGGTGGGGGAGAGGCCTTTGCCCTGCAGTGGGACAGCATAGGCTGAACAACCGAGGAATATTTTTTTTGGTTTCTTAAGGAAGTTTCTTTTCAGGTTTACTTCATTTTAATACAATGAAATAATCCATGTGCGTTTCGCGTCAGATGGACGCAGTGGAGGTTTTCGAAGTTTTCCTCCACAATGTGCGGATATTTTTTACATTTTATACGTTTATTTATTTAAGAACACATAACAGGTAACAGTCGAGTGTATTTTTTAATGTTTATAGGTGATGGACTAGAAAAAGGTGCTTCCTTTTTGTATGTTTTATAAGGATTCGTTTTCCAAAGCACGGAGATTATTGAAAAATGCTTCACTGAATTCCGATCAGAGTGGTCAACCATCCAACCAGGCGTCAAACAGTTTATTGTCGTTATCATTGCCGATCTGCCAGCCTGCTTCTCAAAAGCAGTAGGGCAGCTAAACTTACAAGGAACCACTCGTTTTACCGATTGTTTTTGATTATCAAATAGCGCCGTGTCCCAGTGGTTATGTATTCTGGCTCGGACCCGCTCAGTCCCAAGTTAAAGTCTGGCCGGAACATCTACT
Source organism: Udea ferrugalis (assembly GCA_950022985.1). Lineage (NCBI taxonomy): Eukaryota > Metazoa > Arthropoda > Insecta > Lepidoptera > Crambidae > Udea > Udea ferrugalis. The sequence continues at coordinate 22,698,977 of OX465515.1, forward strand.
TTGTGTTCATTATACAATTTGCGGCTAACTCACAGGTGATGGAAAATAACGATAAAAAACCCAACCAAACCAAATGGTGACAGGCTCGCACCTCACCATGTCGGGTTCAAAATCACTCGTTAAAATATAAGCTTCTGAATGTTCCGTTCGTCATGGAGGCAGAAATCGTGTGCCTTTAAATACCGTTTGAGATATTATAGCCTTGTGTTATATTACGCTGCACAGAGCCGAAAATAGCAGAAAACTTTCTATCTCTCAATAAAGTTCGGTTCCCACGGGATGAGTAACATTTAAGATAAGCTCATGAAACTGTAGGTACTTTAGCTGTAAAAACATGATGTATCTATAAATATAATAGATACTTTGCCTCCCACGTGGCTCCCACTACATGGACTGATTAAAACATATAGTACCCAATCACTCTTGATATTAAATCCAAATTCAAAATTTATTTATTCAATTAGACCATTCCACAGTACTTTCGAATCGTCAAGAATCTTAATTTTAACTGCTTAATAAATATACACAAAACATAATGATACAATATAAAAACAAAACTTAAAATACATGTACATAATGTGACTCTACCACCGGCGTCGGAAGGTTTTTTCTACTAAGAAGACCCGGCAAGAAACTTAGCGTTTACTCTTTTTAAATCGTCCAGTGTTTTACAGTACAAAGTGAATGTTTGAATAAACCAACCAAGTCATATAGTCTTGCATAACATACATAAACGGCCTATGAACGTCCCGCTGCTGGGCACAGGCCTCACTTTTTCTTTTCTTTTCTTTCTTTCTTTCAACCTTAATGTCAGATGTGAATCTAATGATGTAGATGGCTACTCATTCGTTAATGTTTTCTAATATTTACGCGAACACTATACATCAAAATAAAACAACTTTACGGATTCTACTCGCGGTCTTATATTTCCATTCATTTTCTAACCCGACGTTTCGACTACTTTACCGCAGCCGTGACGAGATCACGGCTGCTGTACAGTAGACGGAATGCGAAGACACCGCGAGTAGAATCTGTAAAGTTGTTTTATTTCAGTACTTATTTGTTGTGAGTGTATTAATCGGAATGAGAGCGTCGTGGCCCAGTGGTTAAACACTCTGGCTCGGAACCCGATGTTCCCGAGATCAAATCTGGCCGGAACACACCTACTTTGTGTTCATTGTACAATTTGCGGCTAACTCTCCGGTGATGGAAAACACCGATATAACACCCAAGCAACCCGGATAACGGCGGTAGGCTGGCCCCTTATCACGTTGAGTTCAAATTCCCTCGGCAAAATGTGGGCTTCTCAATGTTCCGTTCACCATGACGGCAACAATCGGTGCGCCCCTGACCAACCCATTAGGGATATGGTCGTGAGGGTATGTAATGTTATGATGTATTAATCGGAAGAAAGAAAAAAAGACGGTCACGAGTAACATTACCGTCTCTTTTTCCTCGTTACTTAACGTTACTCTGCTTCGGGTTCATTCCAAATCCATTCTTCGTGTTAAAGCTGGGAGATAATATTATGCTCATAGGTGTATTTCAAGCACACAAATATTCTCAAAATGAACTATAAAGTTATCAAAGTATTTCCTAACAAGTTATAAATGGCTGTCCGAAATATAAACAATTTTATTTGAATGATACCGCCCCGTCTGTCTGGGCACAGTATAAACAGTAGGTTATCTAAGGCCGCCCGCCGAGTTGTTAGCCTAGCGTGCACACAGCCACGCGGCACAGACCGTCCGTACAGCCACCACCTTATTCCCCCCTATTTTATGCTAGCGTGTGCGTGAAATCGCGACACGGCGCGCGACGCGCACGCACACATTCAAACCGAGAGCGGCACGTTTGTATGTAGATATTTTTCTGTTCTCTGTGACTGTGGTCTGGGCAAGTCACCGTTCCGGAGAACATTTGCTGAGTCACCTTTTACTTGGCATGAAAATCAGCTCAGGATACTGGCGCTTATGTATCTTAGGTTAAGGTTCAGGCTTCGGCAAAAGCCTTCTCTATATTCAACAGATCTGATCAACTTAACCTGTTGATCATTTGAGCCATGACTGCGATTTCGTATTTGTTTTAAGGAGCTAACCCTCAAATCACAAACGTCAATCAACGCTAAGCACGCGCTCACGCTCATGCTGTCCCGTAAAATGTCAATCGAACTGAAAGGGACAGCATGAGCGTGAGCGCGTGCTTAGCGTTGATTGACGTTTGTGAATTCGGGGGTAAGCGTGATGCAAAATGTTATGCCCACTCAAGAATGACCGTAGTGGAGTTATATATCACTGGACTTTATTCCCACAGCACCATCTAGCCTAAACTAAGCAACTCATTGCTTGTGTTATAGGATACTAGACAATCGATAAGCATACTTAAATACTTTTTTTGTGAATACATTCTTGATATACATAGAAAACACCCAGACCTGTACAAACAGACATGTTCATGCACACAAATGTTTGTATTGTGCTGGGATTGAACCCGCGACCACTGGTGTAACAGCTCACTTCTGAACCATTACACTCAAATCGGTCGGTGATACATAAATAGTGTTCGCTTAAAAAGAGAGACCTAATTTTTTTGTATAAAATTTCTGAAAAATATCTTGGTCAAATCTGTGGAACAAAGGTATCAATCAGACCGCCTAATTAGTACATTGAGTGTGACACTACTCCCTGCTGTATTCATTGGTTTTTGTGCAATGAAGATTATTAATCTTACCTTTTAAACCTTTTTTTTTTGACGCGGACAATGCATTTACGCACTATCCCGCTCCTAGGGTAGGAGAGCGGGGAAGTGTGGGACTCACCCACCCCAATAGAAAAGGGAATACCCTCTTCTGCGCGTTACCAGAGGTCCCCGAGTACCACCGCGGGGGACTCTTCTTTTTACCCCACATAAAATATAGATCCTCACGGCTTGTTCGTTGAAGTTTTTTGAATGAGGAGTACTTAATGTTAAAGTAAATTAAGTAGATAGCATAAGTAACACGTCATGTTCCAAGAAAAACCAACCGACTACGCTGCCCTGTGAAAAATATGCCTAGTATTCAAACTTGTTCAATGAAATATTTTATTACCGGTTCAAGAATCCATCCTGTTTAGTTTTGGGTTTATCAGAAGAATTATGTAACCCAACTGAAATAAATCTTGAAAACTAGTGCGAATTTACCCAAAAACATTTTGACAAGTGGACATACCGCCCGCGGCCTTAAAATATTATTTTGGCGGAAACTACAAGCATTTGTCTTATTAATAGTTTGACCATTACCGCGAGAGATTTCATAATTAAAAAAACATACCAAAACTATCGACGAGGTTGTGTATCCAAAATGTAACTGAAAAATCTAACCGATTATATAAGGCATAAAGATTTATGCCTTGGTTGCAATGTTGTCCACGTAATGTGAATATTGATTTTAATTAGCTTGCATTCACATAGTTTTCCTTACGTTTGTTATATGGACAATTCTGGCCTAGATTACAAAACGGCCTGATTATTATGTAACAAAATTCTTTGAAGCAAACAAAGAATCAAACTCACTTTCCTTTCAAGGTCCTGCACTGGTTGCGCGGTGGCAAACCAGGTCATGGGACCGACTGTTCCTAGTAAGCAGTCTAGAATAGACGGCCTTAGAGTTTTTATTCCTAACTGCTCATTAAATGATATTAGCCTTCTTACTTTTAATTGAAGGACGTTTAAATAGCTTAGAAATACAATTAATCATGCGAAGTTTTATTTTTACATTTTCAAACAAACTTATTTGAATATTGTGATTCCTAAAATTGAAATATCCTACAAATACTTGTTCTGAAACTTGACAATCCTGGTTTACATTCATGATTGTGATTTAAGCCCGTACGTTAGGCATAATTAAGCAAGTTAGTAATCATGTTTTGGATTTTACGGATTAGTGCACGGATGTGGGATCCAATCCATATTCAGCAAACATGTAATAAACCTATTTTATAGCAACAGATTGATTTTACTGATAAGGCTTGCAAGCTACATTTATAGGGCGTTAAGGTTGTATTTTTTTAATTATCACTTGTTTTATCGTAGTAAAATAGAAATGATCAGAATGTAAATAATAAAACCATTTCGTTTACTGGCTATAGTTAATTTGTTCTTTGGATTTAATATCTAAATTTATCTTACTGATTAAAACCTTTCACTGGGGCAAATTCGTAAAAATAAAAAAAAAGTCCTCGACTTCCGCACGCAAGCTATTACTCGTAGTAAAGCAATGGAACCATAAAAGTAAAATATCTGCGTCATTATGTCAAAATACGTGGCATTTAATCAAACAGACAACAAACGTAGTCTTGAATTGATTTCCACGATTTCAATTTTTATCAAAATAATGTGATCATTTTAAAATCTAACATTTTGCCTACAAATTAGCAGGTGTTCTATCCTTTTTATAGGTCAGCCGTGAAAGGCGTAAGTTGCGTGCGAAAGGAGACAGAGATCGTCAACTTGCGATAATTTGGGCAATAAAAAACTTGGGAACCACCTAGGTGTGGGTAATGAGACCTCAGCAGGATCGATCGGCCGATGCGGCAGCCTTCCAACTGTTTCGCAAACAACTTCTTTTCAAGGTGAACTTTTACGTACGCTTTTTTACGTTAAAAACGTTCAATGTCGAAATACCCGCAGACCTAAATTGGTTACATTAAAACAACTACACACGAAGCCGCAATCATCTAAAAAACAAATCACGGTCGAAGGGAAATGCATTGTATATTTTATGCCGTCGTCAAGATTCCAGCGAACAGATTTGCTAAAATTTGACCCAAAATAACGCTCACTTACACACACACGTGTTTACTAGCAAAATTCGAGTTGAGATCGAGTTTCAATCTCACCCTTCTCGTCTCACGTCCCACTGCCTGTCACCAGTGAACAAATGACTCGGACGCATCGAAAAACTAATAGTGATCGAACGGCACTCTTACGTTGTTGAAAACGACAGCCGATGATTGATTGAAACGAATGCAAAATCGAAATTAACGTACAGACATTACAAAAAATGTAAGCAACAGTTAATTTACGTGAAACGGCTAACTGTTGATTTGGCAACTGACCAAGTCGGAAGTGAGTCGAGGATGGAACAGGTGTGTGAGTAGCGATGGGTGTGCGGAGGACTTACCGTGTCCGCGGCTTGCGGCGCGGCCGCCGGCGCTCGCCCTCCAGCTCGTTGTCGAGGCCTCGGCGCCTCGGCCCACCTCCTCCGCGACGACGATCCAGCTTGGCTTCCTGGGCTTCCCGGACCTCTTCCGCTACGGCCAATCGAGGCACGCAGTCATCTTCTTCAATTGTTTTTGGGGTCTGCGGTGCGCCCATCCGAAGATGGCGTTGACGCCACCACAAGACCCACCAACTGATGTTGTCGCGAATCTTGGTAACGACGCGTTTTCAGAAATAAATTCCGGCGCGGATCGCAGCTTTGAGCCCGACGGGAACTAACTACCAATTTTAAACTTTGTAAACTTCAGTTCATAATAAACATTACAATAATGGATGGATAAAGGCAGTGTTATTCATTAAGCTAATATTAGCAAAATAATAATATGATAAATTAAATGACGTGAGTATTAATTCACCAGTCTTTTTGATCACATGTCCGTTCGAAACTTCGCGGCGCGCGAAGCAACAAGCGTTTTTGGCACTAAGTTTCTTAAAAATATTGGCAGTAAAATGGGCAGTTGGATGATAGTTTTCGCATTTTTATAATGAAAGTGGTATATATTATGTAAGAAAAGTCTGTTCTCGCGTATAAAATCATGGCAGTGCACGGATGAAGAGCGGTGCAAGCGTGGTGCTGAGCTCGCTCAACAGATGTCGGCAAAATGTTTCTTTTAACCTGCGCGATGTCGTGTACGCGCGACGATGCCTGCCGCGCGAGTGCCGTCGAGCCTTCAGCGAGGATAGAGCGGACCTTACCCCGCCCGCCCCGCTTTCCCGCCCCACCTGAGCTAAAACACTATTGTCCTTCCCCATATTATTTGGTCAAGCTGCTACAATAATCGCAATCGTAGGCACCAATTTGAGTTCCTTTCTCCGGTTCAAGGTCAGCCGGGGCAGACGCGGTCGCATTGCGTAACGCAACTAAATAAAGAATTATTCGGCAAAGGAGACACGTGGCCGCTTTCGTGTTTAGTATACTGGGAAATTGCGTGGTGGAGGATATAATGCAGTCTTCACGCGTGAATGTTTGAACAAATAATACAACTCAAACGATCGTCGGGCTAAGGTAATTAAAATACAATTTGAACGGTAGTTTATATGGAAATTAACATAGAAGGATCATTTTTCTGTTACGTTTTTATATCAGAGTAATCATTTTTGTGGCAAATTAGCATCACACAAACTATAACGACAGTGTTGAAATAATCAATGGGAAAAATAAAACTCAACCTGGATCATTTAATGATTGGTATATATTAGAAGTTCAAAAAACAACAAAAAACTTCTTTGTCCTTGTAAACTTGTTTAAAAAATTGAGTATTGTATGTGATGAAGAATCGTTCAACGGTGTTCCGAAGCTGTAATACTCGTAGCGGCGAGCGCAAAGCGTTTGTAGTCGTAGCTCGTAGCGCGTCGTAGCGGCGAGCGTAGCATTCGAATGAGTATTAAATAAAAATCCGATCAGATTATGATCGTTTAAGGGTGTCTTTGAAAACTTGTATACAGGTTGTCACAAAAATACTCCTAATAACTGAAGGGGGTTATACAAACTCCTGAAAGGAGTCCCTTGTTAATTTCTTACAGTCGTAGCTTTTAATTTGAATTTCGAGTAAATAAACTCAAAATAAAAGCATCGATCATAGAAACACCCAGCACTAATTTGGGTTCATGGACCCAAGTTGCCCCTTACCAGGAGCGACCAAGAGCGACCTCCTTTGGTCACGCCCCTACGTTTTATATCGATAAAGCGAATTAATATCGACATTTTTGTAAACGTTTGATGTACGTTTTTATCGAAACCGTTAAAGATATGAAACAAGGGAAAACACCTACTATTTCAGATTCATTCACTTTCTTTGCCAATTCAGTCTTTAGAGGTATTTTTAAACCGCCTTTGTAGAAATAGAAATAGTTTATTTGTACATTTAACATAGGTAGTTACAATCACTGTTTATTTTATTGTAGTACAGAAATAGTTTCACATTTTTCCACTACTTACCTAATTAACACCTACCTAGAAGACTGTCCTACCATAGCTCTAGACCGTACAAAGTGGAAAAGTAGTGGGGAGGCTTTTGCCCAGCTGTGGGACACTATAGGCTCATAATAATAATAATACCTATTGAGTCAAAAAAAAAGGTTTGTGTGCAACGCCGGCTTTGTGGGGCTTAATGCATAATATTGTGAATTACGCGAAAGTAAGTAATTTGCCCAATAGTTTATCTAACGGCTGCGCAAAACCTTCCATCACAGGACTAAAGGAAAATTGCAGCAAAAAAAAGCAAATTAGGGTCATTGCAGAAATGACCCATTCTAAGTTTTAGCGACTTACCGTACATGATGTTAATTTTGAAAGTGTTCCATTGGTTGCATCACTTCAAGTTTTTGCATAGACTATTATTATACTTATGGCCAGTTTTCAAGATCATAAACAAATCATAAAATGCACAAACATTGCAGCGGTGATTTTTTTTAAATTGTGTTAGTTTTTGAAATGGCGAAAAAATTTTGACGAAAATTAAAAAAAAACAAATTGTCTTAGAATAAACTCAAAACTCGAACATAATATGGATTCTACATTACTATTGTACATTTATGCCAAATTTGAACTGATTCAGTGGGATAGTTTCCAAACAAGAGTGAATTAAGTGATTGGAGTTGAAAAATTTCAAAAGAAACTTGAAACAATCATAACTTCTAAAGTATTGATTTTCGCGGAATTAATGTACTTTTTAAATGACTTGTGATGATGCCCTCTACCTAAAAAAAATTTGGACCACTGTCGCTGGGCCAGCCTGTAGAACCACGGTTTATATTATAAGTAGGATGTAAAACGACGCAGCGGTGGATGCTGCGGCAAAGCAAAACAACGCAACGTGATAGTGAGACCTCCAACTTTTGATCACGATTTTTGTCAGTCTGTTGTAACGGCAACTTTACTTACTTAAGCTTTTTGGTAGAACAAAAATAAATACATTTGCGTTTTTGAAGATTTTATTGATTCACATTCTACATATATTTTTTATAACTAACAACAGTAAGATTCTTTTCATAAATATTTTTTTCTCTAATGAAACTCTATTTTATCATATATTTTTTCACTTTCAACATCAATTTGTTTTTTTAATAATCATTTTACCTATTTTATATATTTTTTTGCATATATTTTTCTTTTTTGTTTTTCCCTGCAGACAACATTAAGATTGATTGTGTAATTAGAACCAACTTTAGCCTAGTAGATAAATTAATCTTGGATCTATCTTTTACAATAAATATATATTTTCAATTTGTATTTAAGACTACTGAATTACTAAGCAGTTATATAAAATAAGGGTGACACTTTAGAACGCATACCATTTACTGCCATAATTTCATTTGCCATACATCAATTGGCATAATCATCGAAAAGCATAATTTTTATTGGCATAAATTTTGAATCGCATAATCATTTTAATGCATAATAGTAATAAGGCATAACATCAAAAGGCATAATCATCACTATGCATACTTTCGTTGACCATAACTTCAATAAGCATACTTTAAAACGCATAATGTCAGTACGCATAACTATCAAAAGGCATAATGTCACTATGCATAACCATTAATATTCATAATTTTGTTTGACATAATATTAAAAAGCCTAATTCACATAAGAGCATATTTTCTACTTCAGGGCAAATCCGACTCAGCCAACCCCGACACCACGTGGTACTTGTTTTGCCTTACCCCAAGAGTGTAATTTAAACCCGCGTAGGCATGGAGGGGCGAGGCGGCCCGCGGGCTGAGGAGCAGGTGGCTATAAGCGAAGCGCCGCGGCTGAGGCTGGCTGGCGAAGCCGGCCAAAAAGCCGAAGCTGGGGTGCTGAGCGAAAGCCATCTGTGACGATTAGCACGCGTGGGACCGCCGGAGCCCCGCAATGCCGGAGCCGTGACAGAATTCTTTTGCTGTCTACATTTCACTATGAGCAAAATAATTAATATATATCACTATGAGCAAATGATATATAAAAATTTTGTTAATAAACTAAATGAAGGCGGTTTTCGGACAAGTGCTCTTTGGATTTTTTACATTTGCATTACATGCTGCTTGCGTTTAACATGTAATATTTGTAAGCTTGCATAATAAATGTATGCTTTTTGAAATTATGGTAAATGAGTGTTATGCCTTTTGAAAATATGGATTTTGACACTTATGCTTATCAAAGGTATGCCTTTTGAGGATTATGTCTTTCGAATAATATGGCAAATAAAGATTATGCCTTTTGATCCTTATGGTTAGTGAAATTATGCCTTTCGATGAGTATGCCTTGAGAATTTCGGCCATGTTATGGTATGCGTTATGAAGTTATGCTTTTAGGAATTATGGCAAGTGATGATTATGGCTATCAACATTATGCATTGTGATTTTATGACCAAAAATGTTATGCGTTTCATTAGGTAACCAAAATAAGATACTATACTTAACTATATAAAGATATAACTCGAATATATTCTCGAATATCTGACTAATAAAATTTATAATAAAATATACTTATTTTCTTCATCACTTTCAAATCGTTGCATCATTTTGTATCAACTGCAATCAACTTTACCCCAATAATAATATGCATATTTTGAATCTTCCGATTTCTCTTCTAACCTATTTTAATTCGTATTAAAGACCATTTCTAAAAAGTTATACATATTTGATAAAATACTAACAATTTAAATATATTCTTAATTGTCTGACTAATAAATTAATAATAAAATATATGTATATTCTACAACAACATTAACAGGCAGATAAATATATGAATCTTCCGATCTCTCTTCTAACAAAAATACCACTCTTTAATTTGTATATCTGTTATTAAACTTTTAAAATGAATATAATTCTTAAATGTCTCTAAAGACTAACCCCCTTATTCATAAAAACTTAAACAGCTCTTATAGAACACGAAAACTTTTGTATCGCTTTGTCACTGTCATTCTTGTTGCTGCGGCCATTTGCGAGTAAGTGTCAGAACACGTCAATAGCTTAAACAATGCGTTAGCGTTGCGTTCGTTTTTATGAATAAGGGGGTTAGAAAACGAATATTAAAAAATAGTATCTTCAACCATATTAATGTTATTTTTAAATCTCATCATTCTGTATCTTGAAGATTATCTGAATTTGATTAACGATTTGTACCGTATACTTTTCCTTTTTTTTTAATTTTAATTAACTGACAATAATCATATAAATATTCATTTTCATTTCATTTATTTCTTACCTAGTTATTGTTGAAGTCCTGTATTTATATAAGTTAATTAAATAATTTAAGAGTGGCGCCTGTCAAGAAAACACCCGTCCAGCTGGCTAATCCATCTGGAAACGGTACTAACTATATTTACCCAATCCATGAGCAAAATATACCTAAAATATACAGGGTTTTTTATTCAGTGCATCTTTTTCTATACTTTTAATTGTTAAATGATACTTGAACGGGTGTAAGGCTCCCGAAATACATTATCCAAATCAAACAAATTTTTGATTGTATTTTAAATGATAGTTAAAAATATCCGTTTTTTTTTCAGGGCGTGCGCAAAGTTAGTGGAAAGTATGAACAAGATTTTCAGAATTTGTTTTTTGATGGGAGATAAGGTGCACTGAAAAAAACACTAAATACACACATCAAAAGTGTCTATGTATTTTTCTAAATATTTCATTGCCATAATGGGAAGATTAAGTTTAATCTTTCTGCATGTTCGGTAAAAGCGACTTCATTACTACTTTATCAAAGCTCTAAAAGATAAACTAAAAAATATTTTCATCTGAAACGTTTATGACAGTGAGCGTCAAAAGTGTGTGACATGAAACCATGTCAATTTAGATTATAATAAATTCATATTTTTTGGAGGTTTATCTGTAATCGGTTTATAGTGTAAGCGAGGTTAAATTTCGAACATACCACACGCAAGTTCATATTGATAGTAAGGCGATTTAGCCGCCTGCCGCCAGTATGTACCGGCTCTATTTCGCAAGTATAAGGTAAAGGGAAGCGCCAAATTGGGCCCACAAAGGGCATTCCAGATGTTGTCAAGCGAGATATAAGTTCCATCGTAAATCTGGCCATTGAGATTGCCTCTGACAGATTTGTGCCCGGTTCCTACACTGATCATTATACATGCACGGACGTAAAAGAAAGACGGACGGAACATCACACTAAAAAAATGTGAAGCTAGCAAGGTAATACAATTTCGATAGTTGCACACGAAATACGCTCACACAAACTAACTAGGTGCTACAAACCAACGCCATTTTACCCCGTGTGACAGCGCGAATGACACGTGCATTGCATACAACAATATTTATTTAAAAATGCCGTCTGTGTCGTGAAATCTTGTAAAAACGACTTGAGTAAACTTAAAAAGTCACAAGGAATCACTTATCACAGGTAAATTATGATTATTTGTTGTATTTTGTCCGAATTACATTTATAAATTGTGATGACAATTCTAAAGAAAAAATGCAACAGTGTAACCACTTTTTTGACGGGAAAATTTCCCCTAAATGAAGGGAAATCTGTATTTGTCACATTTGTGACTCTAAAATCAGATTTAACCATTTGTTGGGTTCCGTATCTCAAAAGTAGAATAACAAAACCCATATGCAATTAATATAAAATAACACTTGCGTTATTTTTAATAGGTTATATAATTTATTTGGCGGCTTCTAGTATCCTTATTATTTTTATTACTTGCAGCTACTTTCAAACTCTCCAGAAAAGCTAACACAAAGCAGTTTTTCACCTATACTGGAGGTTTGATATTATGGGACAATGTACTTAGGTAAACGACGTGACGACCGATTGATAATTGATGGCTAAGAAATTGGCTACTACACCAGCGGTCGTGGGCTCGACCCACAGTACAATCATTTGTACATTGTGAAATAATGTTTTTTTTTGTAATTTCAAACTCAAATAGCAATATATGTATTGACTTTGAATTTTCAACTTGTTCAATTTTATTGTTTTTTTCTTTTTGTTTTTCTTGTAACACTGCACCGCCCTCCATATTTTTCTGCTTAACCCCATGGTTGACTAGTAGATAATGCCTTGTCGGCATTAAGTGCACCATTTGTGCCAATTCATTGTTGTGCAATAAAGAATAAATAAATGAAAACCTACCTAACATGATTATTTTAGCATAAATAATTAATTGAACAAATAACGATTCACTTTTCCACAAGCGGTAATCGATTCTCATTTATTGTGCTGAATTACTAATATTTATTTCGCTTTTTTTCTTAATGTTATAAAAACACAATAAATGAGAGTTGATTAGTGGCGCTAGTGGACCATAAACGGACTCCTAATTCCTCTAACTGGTAAGAAGTTAACCTTCCATCATCCACTCAGCCACATCAGATGTTGATAATGTTATGTAAATAAAACATTTCCCTTCAAGTAACATGTGCTTTCTTTTCTTACACAGTAGTCATAAAAAATATGTCAGCTAGGTCAACATTACGATTCTTAAGCTCCCGGCTCCGATATTTCATAAATTTAAACGTAATCTGTCTAAATACATCCCACTGCTGGGCACAGGCCTCACCTCAACTATGAGGTGTCTCGACCCATACTCCAACCCGCGGGCTCAGTGCGTATAGTTAGAGGGGTGTAAGGTTAGTGATAAACCTTCTGTCAGATGTTTAAAATAATTACAATCATAATCGGACTTAAGGTAATAAACCCGGTTAAAATAAAAGGTAAACTGTAGGGAAGTGATGATTTATATGGCAACCCCCAAATCACGCACACACCATAGACTGGCATCTCCTAGTACCCTTCACTCATGATTCGACGAAGTGGCGTCCGTCTTTCTTTTACGTCCGTGTATACATGCTCATACCATGATGGAATAATTCTGGCATGATTTCAAACGTTGAAAAAACAATAAGGGTCTTGTATATACAATAAGCCTCGACAACAAAACGAGAGTCTCCAAAAGGATAGCTAAAATGTGTCTATGATGACATATTTTTGAGATGTTTGAGACATTTTTGATGTGTATATTTTATACTTAAATATTTATTTACTTCCTACGAGTATATTGACAGTAAACAACCTCGCACATAGCGGAAAGACGAAGAACAAAATAGAGATAGAAATAAGAGATAGGCTTCGTGAGCCACATGCGAACACATCAACGCCAAAACCGGAGTTGAAGACAGTCGCCGTGGCCGAAATCGGCATCATCATCATTGACATTAAAACGAGACTAACACATGGTGAATGCATTCATAGAATGATGGATAGGAAAGCAAAATTTGTAAATTGCCAAAGTTGGTGGATTGTATGAGGTTTGTGGTAAGTCCTTAGGTCCATCATTTTTTGAAGCCTTTCGCAAGAGTTCGTCTTTTAGCGGGCCCCAAAATCTGCGAATGGGGTTTTCTCAGCTATTCACACTAAAGCCCCGCCCCCCTCCCCACCAATGAGCTCTGGGACCTTACTCACCAGCAGAAACACAACACTGCCGAACAGTGTTATTTAGCTGTGGTTTTCTGGAAGGTAGAGGTATTTTCATCCAGACGGGCTGCTCAGTAATGAACGGATGAATCCGCTGTGCCCTACCTCTCTTGATAAAACCCCTCGCTTGTTGGATAAATAGAGAATGATATATTGAAAAATAAGCAAAAGAGGTCCGCTAGCTGATGAAGTATAAAATATTACATATTTTTTAGGTTTGCACTACTGTCTTTGGGATAAGCTGTTTAAAAACCTGATTGGGGTCCGCTAAACAGACGACGACGTCGCAGAAAGGGGTCCAGTTCAAACCAGGTCATCATTTTCGGAATGGCGTCGCGACGAATTTGAATCGCATCGTGATGCATGCCCGTCTGCCATGCTGCAGGACTGCAGGACAGCGATGCGCTCTGATGATTTGCCAAAGCTTACCTGTAAAAAAAGCTTATTTTAATTCCTCTGATAGGTTCTGTACAAAGGTGTTTCTTACAAAGATTTTTGTGTACCATACAATGGAGGTGCCCGTGGCGCAGTTGTGACAGTGATCGCCGATGATCGCTGTTGTAAAACTAAACTCCAAGGGTCGGAAATGGGATGAGTGACCACCCCGACCAAAATTTAGGGATGTATTTATCGGGCAACTCCATGCTTCTTAAGCACGTTAAGCATTTAGTCCCGGTTGACGTCGCAAGAAGTCAGTCGTTCAGCCTAGTCAGGGGCCTAAGGGCGGCTTGATAACATCTGACATTAGCACTATACGTCCCACTGCTGGGCACAGGCCTCACCTCAACTAAGAGGTGGAACAAGCCATAATCCACACTGTGAGGTTAGTGAGCAACCTTGATGTCAGATGTTATGAAGCCACCCTAAGGCCTCTGACTAACGACTGCCACCTAGCGACGTCAACCGGGACCAACTGCTTAACGTGCCTTCCGAAGCCCGGAGATGCCCGAAATATACATTACTAAAAGGCATCGGTTGGGGTGGTCACCCATCTCATTTGAGAACCAGCGTGTGTTACTTTACAGCAGCGATCTCACGGGTCACAGGTTACCTGGCCGGTATTTTTAGCACTTTTATTTTCAGCACTTTGACGTACATACTACGGTACGCATTTCTGTATAAATAAGCTCCGATTTATTTCCGGTAAACCAAGAGGTAATGTGACCGGAATGACGCAGTAGGATACGCACAACAATAAGACCAAAGTAATTGTTACAAAAACAATTCCGTAAATACCAGAAAAAAATAATGAAATTGAATGAAATGAAAAATATTTTATGAAGCAAGAAATTGGTCACTAAGAACTTTGAAACAAAAAGAGGAAGAAACTTCGTGACAACGAAAACTGAAACCTGATTATGATGTATGAATTAAGTGCGCGTAAACTAGTCGCTGTCATATTTACTTGAAAGTGGGTCCATTGGACCTGCTTTTATCGGAGCCTTTGTGTAGGTACGAGAGTGCATATTCCTCTTTTTGTTCTAATCAAAGGTAATTGGAATTTCAAAAACAACAAGTGTTTAAATAAATCTAATTAGATCTGATTTAATATAAGGCTAGTAATCAAATGCTCAAAAATTAATTATCTTTAATGTTAACGCGAAATTTCAGGAGGAATTGCCTTCTTATACAGAAATTCAATCTGAAGGTGACAAAACAATACAACTTATAAGTAATTTTACTAGAAAAAATTTAAAAAACACTACCTATTTTCAAGTTATTTGAGTAATAAGTACTAATAACCACCAAAATACATTTTATTATACCTGAATATGAGACCATTGAAAAAACAGTATATATTTAGATCAGCTCGTTTTGAAAAGTCAACACTTATACAAACTTTTATACTCAATCACATCACTACATAGTATAAAACATTCTCTCATCACTACATAGTATAAAAGAAAGTCGCTTTCTCTGTCCCTATGTCCCTTTGAATGCTTATTAAATCTTTGAAACTACGCAACGGATTTTTGAGTGATTCGAGAAGAAGGTTTATATGTATAATAACATCCTATTACACCCGTGCGAAGCGGGGGCGGGTCGCTAGTTTTGTAATAAATTTAACTGAATTACGTACACATGTTTGAATGATAATTATTATTTTTAAGTAGCATAGTTAGTATGTTTCAGTCATCGGGACGTAGGCCGTTTATGTTTCACATTAAAATAGATCAATAATTGATGGAACATTTGCTGATAAACATTTTAAAGTTAAATATGGCTTAATATTTGGTTTAAACTTAATCAGACGGGTTGGGAGTAATTTTAATTAAATAAAACAGCAAAATTGTGTAAAATTTTCATATAATTATGATTTTGAATTATTACGGGATTTCAATTTTAGTGTAAATATATTATAATTTCATGTACGTTTAAAGCTCTTTCTTAACTGATTCGAGTCTATCGTGATAGGTGCTAGCCTGAGCGTGACTCGAGTTTGATCATTTGCAAAATGTATTCTGCAAAAGCGTCCTGCTGCCAGAAATAGACATTTCCAAAATTCAAACCTGGAGCTTCTGTAAACCAGATTTCGTCGAAGTATGCTTTCTATGAAAAGAGATTATAGCAAACCAAGCTTCAGTGGACCGTCCTTTATACAAACAGAGGTTCAGGGAATCGAGATTCGGGAAAGGAAGGGATTAAATTTCACAATCACGAGACTACCGTTCTCGTCCGGGTTGCTTGGGTTATTTATATGTGTTTTCTATGACCATCAATTATGGATCATCGTACACTACCTACTTAAAACCCTTCCAACAATTCGCACTGAGCCCGCGTGTTGGTAAACATTGGAGGTAGGTCCAAGTCCGTCTTAGGGAGCAAATCATCCATGTGAAGGATAATCAAAATTCTGACTACATCATCCATTAAGAAATAAAGTAAGAAAATACGTTTATTTGGTACAGTTTACAAAGTAAGAACATTGAAAGTCAAAAAAGTTTTCCGCTTTACAACTGTCAAGGCATGGACCACGCGTCCCCGCCACGACGCGGATATGACGTGGGTGGTTCATCATTCAGTAGACCTTTTTTATTAAACATGAGCTATCCCGATTGATGTCATTCAATCAAAATTTATTGGACTATGCCAGTTCAATTTAAACAATATTGAGAAATCAACAAATAAGTCGATAGGTACAAGAATACATGTATGAACCGACTAACTAAGTATTTAAGATAGATGAAAATCGGTTCCGCACTTTTCGTGGTATGAGTGGAGTAACAAACCCACCGTTCTATAAATAAGGATGGTTTAACAAGATCTACATGGTAGTAAAACAATATTAAGAAGGTAAGAAAACCAATTTGCTGAACATCTATTTACCTGACTCTATTTAAATATTCGACGTTGGCTAGTAAGTTGGTCTTGTCGTGATTGGGTAAACAGAATCGGCAGGATAGCTAGTAAATTAAAGCCCTCCAGTCCAGTAGATGAAAAAAACTGGTATAGGATAGGATAGGATAATTTGAGTGGAAGTGTTTACGAAGCAGTTTTACAACGCTCAGTGACATTTGTTTAAAATATAACGAACTAGCGACCCGCCCTCACTTTGCACGGGTGCAATAGGATGTTATTATACAAATAAACCTTCTTCTTGAATCACTCTATCTATTTAAAAATAAGAGCATCAAAATCCGTTGCGTAGTTTCAACGATTTAAGCATACAAAGGGACATAGCGACAGAGAAAGCGACTTTGTTTTATACTATGTAGTGATATGTCTGATGAAGACAGACAAGTACTACTAGTCTAGGACTCAGGCCTTAAATCCGTAAAATTGTGCTTGTTTTTGCAATTTTGTAGAGGTCAAAAAAGAAAAACTGAGTGGATACAAAAATTCAAAGAGGAACGAGATGTTATTTTAGCCTCTCATTTACGGTCACAAAAAAGCAACATTTTTATAGGTATTACTTATGTTACTTGGCATTGTTAATCCTATTTGCCGTCTGTATAACGCATATACTAGCTCCTATTATTTTCTTAAATTGTCTTTCTCAGCAGTAATATCGCCTAATTATACTCATTGTACATCACTACAGCTGTTTTGTGTCAAAATATATACCTTATTTTAACCTGTAACACTTGCTAGTATGTTATTGTTGTTTTAATTTTCAATTAAAAAATAAAAAATCTATCAATCTATCCCTAAAGAAAAACAGCAGTTTGAATTTGCTTGAAGTGAGACGACACTGGGTCTCCCGATTCAGAATCGCAGAGATTCTATAATTGAACTGAACTGGAGGTCTACCACAGAACACGATAATCGAACCTTCGTGCTCTTCCTCGTGTCTAACCCTACTCCCTTACGCATCGTTTCGACCATCGTTTGAACGAAGGAACGACCGAAACTTTTTTTGACAAGGGATGTCGTATGTTACTCTTGCGTACACGATAAATCGAGTTTGACGTTTACACAGATGTCAAATTTCCGAACTTTCTAACGATACCAGCCAAGCTATCGTGTCCATCATCGTTTCCGAATTTTTATCTCTTTACCTGTGATTTCTTCAACTATTGACTAATTTTTTGTACACCGGACTCCGTATCTTCTTTCCCGGTCGAACCTCGCTGCTTTTTGGACTAAGTGCATTGCTTAATAATTATTATTGTCTATGATAACGACGGTCGTGGAGAGATACGACCACGATACGACAATGTTACGGAGTAGCTACTAGGCGAACGTATCGGGGCACTGTCGATGGATCCGCATATATCGTTATCGATTTCCGTGGTAGACTTCCTGATTAAAGTGTTTTGGTCCACTGCACGATCAGAAAGTTTCCTTGTTAAATAGGTAAATATTTTAACTTCACTGTAAGTTGTAACTAGTTTGCAGTAGTTGTTGAACAGTTTATGAGAAAATTCTTCTTACATCCTTTTAGTCAATGATTATAATAAAAATACGTACAGAGTTTACTTATGCTAAAAAAGTGGCACCCGAAATGAGGACGTTTGCCCAAAGCAATGACAGTTTGAGACAACACTGCGCAACATGTATTTGTCTCGTTTACACTCTAGTAAATAATCATGCTATCTTGTACACACGGTTAAATTATAGGATAACTAGCGACCCGCCCCCGCTTCGCATCGCAGGATGTTATTATACATTTAAACCTTCCTCTTGAATCATTCTATTTATAAAAAAACGCATCAAAATCCGTTGTGTAGTTTCAAAGATTTAAGCATACAGAGGGACATATAGACAGAGAAAGCAACTTTTTTTATACTATGTACTTGTGATTACACGTACGCCAGGGTACAATTTTTGACCTCACGTCAGTACTGACATAACGTATAGGTACCTCTTTTAGTCCTGAAATAAAAGCATTATCACAATAGATAAATGCAAGCAGGTTTTTTGTACAATGAATGTTGATTGCAGATGTTTTTTGATGCCACGTCAATCACACATGAAAGACTGGGGACTGACAAAGGGGTCGAGGGGAGAATGTCGAGTATCCATAGTAACCATTGTACAGGGGCAGGCTAATTTGGGGTATGGTGACCTTGGTGCAGGATATCGCCACAGTACACAGAGAACAGTAAAATATCTACATACAAACGTGACGCTCTCGGTTTGAATGCGTGCGTGCGCGTCACGCGCCGTGTCGGCACGTGATTTCACGCAAACGCTAGCATAAAATACGGGGGCATAAGGTGGTGGCAGTACGGACGGGCTGCGCCGCGTGTCTGTGTGCACGCTAGGCTAATAACTCGGTGGGCGGCCTTAGATAACCTACTGTTTATACTGTGATATCGCAGACATAAAGGTTATTATTATTCTGAGCTTTGAGAGTGATGTGACGACTGATTTGGTAAAATGGTTAAGAAGTTGGCCAGCACCATAGGGCTCGGGTTCCAGGCGCAGTAAAAACATTAAGAATCAGAATCAGAAATATCTTTATTTAAACAGACCTGTTACAAGTGCTTTTAAATCATCAAGAACTAAATCAAACAAACGAAAATACACTATTATAGGAATAATAAATAAATACACAGCACACAAGCACAATGTGACTCATGTGACTCAACCACCGGTGTCGGAAAGTTGTTTCTGTACTAAGAAGAACCGGCAAGAAAGTCAGCAGTTACTCTTTTCAATATGTTTTCAAAAAAAAGCATGAGCATGATCTATTTTTTTTAGATTATTTGCATAATGTTCTTACTAAAGATAGGAAACCCAGAAAAAAGACATTAATACCGCCTTAACCCAAGACTGAATGTTTTTTTCTGGGTTTCCTATCCTATGTTGTAGTGATAGTGATGGTGATAGGTGGCGCAGTAAAGTAAACATTAGCTCCGCATTCGATTCGTTATTAAAATATTATCAGTTAATAAATATGAATAATTGTGTGTAAAACTTGAACTTAATGATGCAATTGCGCTCAATAAATGTTATCTACGCTCAGCGTGAAGTTTAAACGGAGAAAAGTGGTAAAAACTGTGTGCACTGTGAATTTCACTAATAAACTTTCTATAGCTATATTAAATCGAAAGTAAAGTGTTAAAAGTTAAAAGTGCTCTGAAGTGTAATTAGACATATTTTGACTATAAACAATTCGAATTAAAAGTGATAAAGCAAAAATAAAATAACATTACTAAAAAAAGACGGTTGAAACAACCGTATTTCAAAGTGACTCGTGATTCGTGGACTATTAGGTGGAATTACGAAATCAAGCGTTCCTATTGGCCAATACTCGGCCATTGCCTATCGTCTTGTGTGTATATAATTTAATTTTTCGCAACCTCAATCAGCGCACGGTTGGACGAGTGGTCAAAGACGCATGCATCTAATCCGAGCGGACTGAGATCGAATCCTGCTGGCAACGGAAATTATTATTGAATTAATAATTTGATTTTCTTTTTCGTCATTTTTCTATTATTATTAATTGAACAAGATGGAAAATAAATGCGATAAATGTGGAAAAGATATTATAAGGAGAGATTACATATGTTGTGCTAGTTGCCGGAAATTATATCACATAGATTGTACTAGTATAGGAGAAAAAAGGTTTTTCATTACTCATACTCTGAAATTAGGTCATTACTGACCTGAGAAGCGGGCTGAAAGTAATACTTTTCATCCCTAGGGAGAATCACTTTCAACTGACAGCTGTCATATTATTTTTAAAAAAACTAGTTCTTTTTTCACTAAACTATTGAACTATGTTCCAACTTTCTATACAGCCACAATGTAAAATTGAAATAACTTAAAGTTAAGTATTGATTGGAGATTTAAATAACTTTATTATAATAGGCATGATGACTGTATTTTTTTTTGTTTATTATCGAAAGACCTTACATTTATGTAAACAATCCTCAAAGAATCACTTCATCTGGATCAATACCACCAGAGATATCACAATTTGAAATGCACATTTTTGGACTTGCCCAAAAACGCTCCATACAAAAGTGACAGCGACAGTGACGTCACTGTCGCTGTTTTTGTAAGGAGCGCGTAATAACTTTGTTCGACAGCTATATTCAATATTGCGTTTATGATAATGGTTTCCTAACATAATTCCTTCATAATAGTTTGGGTTACAAAAAAGTGATATTGTTTTACAAAAATTTAACACATATGAAATGGACTTGCCCACCCAAGTTTGCAGGCCTATTGTAGCCTCATTTTGAAACGAATTTCGATTGTGGTTTTACAATAACATTTGTAATCAATTATTATTTTTGGGGAACATAAAAAAACATGCAAAATCACTCATAGTCATCTACCCTATTAAGTTTCCACAATTTCTTTAAAATAACTTAGTTTTGAGCAAAATATTTACCATTTTTCCAATGATGGAAATAAAAAATAATGGCTGAATAGCGGGCCGGCCACAGAAAAAAAACAAACAAAATAGGCGGGAAAGCGGCAATTCCATCTTCATGAATTAATTAATGTTTTTATTTTTACTTTCCTCGTATTTGTAATGAAAAGCACAGTGTTTACCTCGGGTTAAAGACTTATTTAGTCCCTCGAACTATTGGCGCCCTCACTTCGTTCCGGTCGCTAAACCCCGTCTCGGGACTAAATAAGTTACTTTCACCCCTAGGATAACAATGTACTATTACTTAATGCCTATTGAAATAGGAAAACATTACAATGCGACAGTTGTACGCACGACAATACATCAGAAGTTACTACCATCCAGGTTAACATCCCTACTGAAAATTCGTTTCACTCTCTTAGTGATATAGATACAGAAACGTCACAAGA
Organism: Udea ferrugalis; assembly: GCA_950022985.1. NCBI lineage: Eukaryota > Metazoa > Arthropoda > Insecta > Lepidoptera > Crambidae > Udea > Udea ferrugalis. The sequence goes on from OX465515.1 coordinate 22,720,887, forward strand.
ATATATCTACCATGTTACCCAAAGAAAAAAACAAAAGCAGACCCCACGGGCAAACCTATCTTCATCGTTTACATCTTTAAACGACGTCACAACCGGCTCAAAAACTTCAAACAGTCTCCCAGATCTCAGCCAAATCATAACCAGTGATAATTTGCAAGTATTAAAGACAGAACTAATGAGATTACAAACAGATCTTAACATAGCGAATAATGAAATTAAAAACCTAAATAAAATAAACTAAGAAAAATCAAGAACAAGAAAAAATTATAGAATTGTATAAAACGATAAATTTAGATGAATTTAACAACAGCAAAGCTATGGATATCCCATGTATGTCAACTCCACACCGTAATCAACTTGGTAATAGAAAGATGCACCCCTCTACCAAAACTGAATTAAAACAAGTAAATAATATAGAATATTCAACAAGAATTGACATGAATACCGCTTCCAAGTCCATTGATTATATAGAAAATGTTGAGCCAAACATATGCGTATTGAGCAGCATGAGCAGTCACAAGCACTCTTCGGTAATGAGAAACCAACTGATGGAGCAGAGCGCAGCATACTGTCACTACCGCATACCAGATGGCGACACAGACCAGCTGTCACGTGGCCTACAAGAGAAACTCACTAACTTCACTCGAAACGATTATTGCATTATTTTCATAGGCGAGATTGATTTTAACATTTCAAAAAATTATAAAAATATTGTAAATATGCTAAAACAACGCATTCTGGCCGTACAAAACACTAATATTATAATTTGTTTACCAACGTTTAAGTACAGCCATAATGCTAATCTCTTTAATAAAAGAATTGAACAGTTCAACAAATTGTTATACACAGATAATAAATTACATAAATATTGTTATATACTGGACTCAAACCTTAATTTAGAATTTTCAAACACTATGTTCTCGAAATACTCAGGTAAAATTAAATTAAATGGCATGAATACTATTTTGAACGACTTATATATAATAATGTCAGAAATTACAACTCAAGAGGAAAAAGCATTTGTTTATGAAAATACCTCGTGCTCTGGAAATTCGGCGGATAAAAGACTGATTTCCGATGATTCCTTTCGTTCCTCTACATAATACTAACAATACAGCAAACGACGTACAAGCTAAACAATACAGACGGGCCTTAATATACTCCACCAAAATATCCAGGGCATAAGATCTAAACTCAGTCAGTTAGAGATCCTATTATCTATAGAGAAAATTGATATTATGTGTGTGAGACTTTTTAAAAAAAACAGGAAATACCTTTTGCAAATACCAGGATATAACGTTGCTGACTCATATTGCAGAGAACAGTCTAGAGGAGGTGTTTGTATTTATGTTAAAAATAGCATGGAGTTTATACCACTTCCCTGTATTAGTCAATTAAGCTTAGATAAGCACTTTGAATGTTGTAGTGTACTGATACCAGAATTAAATTATATCGTTGTCTGCTGTTACAGAACACCAGACTCAAGTTTTGAAATATTCATGAAGGCATTCCCTTTGTTATTGCATAGACTTACTGTACGTTCCAGATATATGACAAAAAAAGTAATAATAACCGGTGATTTCAATATCAATTTACTTGAAAATAGTCAAAGATGTTTGTTTTTTAAAATACTGTATTAAAATATAACTTGAAACTTACAATACATGAGCCAACTAGGATTACAATTAATTCTGAAACGTGCATAGATAATATTATTACAAACATAAAGGGATACCAGTCTAAAGTCTTACATTTAGGTCTATCTGATCACTCAGCACAGTTTATTAATGTACCTTGTAATGAAGGCTATATTGAAAAGTTTTGGTATGTACATAGGAGAAATGAAAACAAATATTTGGATATTTTCCTAAAATACCTGTCTCAATTGAGCTTTTCTGAAGTTTTCTCTTCACGTGATGTAAATCAGGCATATGAAAATTTTATAAGTTTAAATAAATTAATATACGATCTTTGTATACCTATAGAAAAAGTCAAAATTTCTTACAAGAAAAAGTGTAAATGGCAAACATTGAGCATAAAAAGAGCATGTAAAACTAAACGAATCTTACATCAAAAAATATTAAAACACAAGAAAAACGAATTATTACCATATTATAAAAAATATTGTAAAACATTAAAATCCATAACACGTTTAGCAAAACAAAAGTCAAATATAAAATTCATTCAAAATAGTAACAACAAAAATAAAGCTACATGGCAATTAATTCATGACCAAACCTCTTCACTAAACAAATTTAAAAGTACTATCAAACATGTCATAGTAGATAGTAAAAATGTCACAGATGCAGGTGCTATAGCTGAAGGCTTTAATAAACATTTTGCTACAATCAACGCTCAAACAGAAAATACGAACAGCTACTCTTTACCATCTACCCATCTATATAGCCTGTTCTTATCACCTGTTGACGTAAATAAATTGAAAAAAATTATAATGACCCTTAAGAACAAGAGAAGTTGTGGCTACGACGGTATATCGATCCGAATTACTAAAAAATCCATACAATATATTAGTGAACCCCTTGTTTATCTGCTTAACCTAATGATAGAAACCGGTACCTTTCCAGACGCATTAAAGACAGCAAAAATCAAACCTCTATTTAAAAAAGGTTCAAAAAGCAATATTCAAGATTATAGACCCATAGCTCTCTTACCTAACTTCTCAAAAATATTTGAAAAAGTAATATACAACAGGCTTATAGAATATTTCGATGAAAATAGCATCATAAATAAAGATAAATTTGGCTTTCAGAAATATAAGTCTACTACACTAGCTATATATGAAATACTCGGGGAAATTTGGGAATCTTTAAATAATAAGACTCCTTGTGTAGGTTTGTTTCTTGATATGTCAAAGGCATTTGACTGTGTTGTACATAATATATTGCTAAATAAACTTGACAAATTAGGTATCCGTGGTCTGGCATTGAAATTATTGGAAAGCTACTTAACTAACAGAGATCATATCACAGCTATTGAAACATTTAATAAAATCAGTAAAACTTTTGAAGAAATACAATCCAAGCCATTTAAAATGACACTAGGCTTACCGCAAGGAAGTATTCTGGGTCCTCTTTTATTCCTGATTTATGTTAATGACTTGCCAAACCTCACTACAAACAGATGCGTGATGTTTGCTGATGATGCAACTATTTTTATACCCGGTACTCAAACAAATCTAGAGAATAATATAATTAACACATTAAAAGTAACTATTGAATGGCTTCAGAAAATAAATTTAAACGTAAATCTATCGAAAACTAAAATATTGCAATTCAGGAACTACAAAACAAAACCATTAAATTTGAATATCACACATCATAGCACTAAAATAGACGTAATTGATAACATTAATTTTCTTGGGGTCACCATAGATTGCCACTTAAACTGGAAATATCACATTTTAAAAATAAATAAAAAGATCTCTAGCTACTGTTACGCATTGTCTATTTTATCAGAAACAACATCTGTCGAAGTAACAAGAGCTGCATATTTTGGCCAGGTGTACCCTCTGTTAGTGTACGGCATCATATTTTGGGGTAATTCCACAAACGTACAATCAACATTTATATTGCAAAAACGTTGTTTACGAATTATTTACAATATGTACTCAGATCAAACTCTAAGAAATATATTTCAAGAAAAAGGTTATCTCACTATAACTAATATTTACATTTTAGAAATTTCAATGTTTATTAAACAAAATAATAATAACCATTTTCAAACTAAAGCAAATTCAAATTCCCGTCCAATACGCAGTCAATACAAAAATAATTTACTTATACCAAAAATGAATACCTATTATATTACAAAAGTACCTTTTGCACAGGTATTAAATTTTTTAACCATTTGCCTCCAGATATTAAAGCTATGGACATGCCAAAATTTAAAATGCGGCTTAAAAAATGGCTGACTGAAATGGCATTTATAATTTAAATGAATATTTCAACTATAAACATTAATTATTAAGTTCCCATTGTAAAAGCGCCGATTTTTTTGTAAGTTGTAATTTATAAGTATTGCATACCCGATATGGGTAAACTGTTCATGTACTTCATAATAAGTTGCAATGACACCCGCAAATTGTAATACCTACAGTTAAGAGCAATAAAGATTTCTGATTCTGATTCTGATATGAGTTATGAACAGTTTCATAGTTAGTTAATAATGTACCTACTTAATCCAGATACTTTGATTTGTATTGAAATACAATCCTTGCCTCGCCTGTATGTGCATACTAGCGAAGTGAAATGTAAACGTTTACCAGTGTAATGTAAACGCTTTTCTACAATTTCCGGCGATCCGATAAAGCAGTACAAATAATGAGCATCGAGCGTAAATGCTTTTCTGGTCATGCTCATCACGTTTTCCGCTTCCAATGTAGCATGCACAAAAAATTTAAACATTGAGGACATGTTCATTTATATTTATTGCGATTTCAGCTTCTTACTCCGAATCCCATGTCCAAAGAAAATAAGAGGCTTGAAAAAAGTTATTTTTACAATGGCACCTGGCAAATGTATATGTCACCGGAAAATAATAAAAACCGTCAATTTATAAATTTCCTAGGAAATTTATCAACTTTCGAAGGATTTTAAACGAGAGATAAATTGTATGATTTTACGCTCACATTTACGGAAATTTATAAATTTGCGATGACTCGTAAATTTATCAACTTACGGATATCTATTCGTAAGATTCTAAACGGTTCGACTAATCACAGAAGAGCTTTTAATTTTACGCTTTTGTAAATTACGGAAAATAACACACTGCTCTCTGATTGGTCGATGTTGACAGTAGATATGCTTGTGTTCGTAGATTATGGTACAATCAAACTTGCCAAACTGTACATTTATCAGTTTCGAATACCTACCTGCCTGGACTTTTACTTCAAAACTGGGTAGATTTAATGGGTTACTTTTTACAATATAATAGGCTGATAACCCCTACTTAATCAAAATAAGACAGCAGAAACCGTGTTTTACGATATCACAAAAGTTTATAAAATAATAAAATACACTTATAAAATAGAACATACTTACAAAACATGGCATACTATCTCGATCACATCCCAAATTGGGTAGTCAGAGTCACACTGAGTTTTCGTCATGGTGAACCAACGGAACATTCAGAAGCCCACATTTCACGTAAAATAATACATTTTATCTCTCGTTTAGAATCCTACGAAAGTTTATAAATTTCCTAGGAAATTTATAAATTTACGGTTCTTGTTATTCTCCAGTGACATATATATGGGAAACTGCGAGATGGTAGATGTTTTTAGGAAATCATGGTCATAGTATGCGGATGATATGTGGGCGAAAGCAGCTGCAGAGTAGGCCCCTCCCAAGCAGTTCCGACGAACGACGGCAGACCAAGGCGCGGATGGCGTGACGAGCTGGACGCCTTCGCAGGAGAGTGCCTCATGCCTGATTTAGATTAGGTTAGATTAGTATGCTGTAATGGCAAATATAGACCTTGTGCTATTATTATTAGGGAAAGGATAAATCCTTCGTAACAGAACTTAACAAACAATTAATAACAATTATTTATTTTTATTTCACAAAATTAAACAAATGGCAAAGTGAAGATTGTTTTGCTCGCGAAACAGTAGGTATAATTATGCTCCCGTCGTACCTACCCCACCTCCCCACTCTCCGCCCTCCGCGAGCGGGTCGCGCACTAACTTGTCGGTCAATATAGTATAGTGTTGGTAGAAATTTTGGATGGTTAAATCTGTTTTCCGAAACTAAAAGATCGATGTTTTACATTTAGTGTGTTTCACATAATGCCAAACCTGACGCAGACACAACGTTTTGGTACTCGCAACATATTGAGACATGCCACACGACATTGACACTGATAACCTTACAATCATGTGAAAGATATCCATGCTTGCGACGTAACATAACACATAACGAGGTGCCCGTGGCGCAGTTGCGACAGTGATCGGCGACCATCGCTGTTGTAAATAGCAGACGCCGGGTCGGAAATGGGATGGGTGACCACCTGGACCGAAATTTAGTGATGTATTTTTCGGGCATCTCTGTGCTTCGGAAGACACATTAAGCTGTTGCTCGTTTTTTAGCTCGTTCCTTCTCATAAATGAGGTGAGGCCTGTGCCCAGCAGTGGGACGTATATAGGCCGTTTATGTTCGAGACATTTCACACATATTGACTCCTAGTGTATCTAAGCCTTAAGTATTGGAATGCTGGGAACCTCACATTTTTTAATAACGTTATTTAAAAACAAGAAAGAGGTAAGGCAGATAACGGTAAGGAAGATAAGCAGTACCAGTGTGTGTTTTGTGGACGAGTGAAAGTAAGTACCTAGTATTTGGTTCATATTGGCGTGAAAAGGAACAAAATATTGTTTCAAATTTAACATAAATGCTGATCATTCTTCACCTTTGAGTTAGCAGATAAGGATTTGAGTTCAATATCTATTATGTACTGGCATAAGGCAGGTCCTACCGGAAATTAACAAAAAGCTTTTGTTTTCATGCTTTCAATCATGTTCACAATGTTTCAATCTTCCAAACAAGCGCCATCTAGCAGCCTTTAGATCCAAAATACAGTTTCCGCCGTACCTGCACGATGAATGGATGAAGGAATTTCCAATCAGTTCCGTTCTGTAAGTACACACTATGCAGACTCTGGACAGGAGTCGATACAAAAGATAAGATTAGATAAGATTCACCCCACTATTCATAAAAACGAACGCAACGCTAAAGCATGGTTTAAGCAATTGACGACTTTTGTCACTCGCAAATGGCAGCAGCAACAAGAATGAGAGAATTAAAACGATGCAAAAGTTAACGTGCTGTTGAAGCACTGTTTAAGTTTTACCCCCTTATTCATAAAAACGAACGCAACGCTAACGCATTGTTTAAGCTATTGACGTGTTCTGTCACAAACGATACAAAAGTTATCGTGTTCTATAAGAGCTGTTTAAGTTTTTATGAATAAGGGGGTTGATGATTAAATCGAGGCAATCTAATCGTAGAGTAAGTAATTAGCTGGAACTAGTGCTAAACTTGAATACAATGATCTGGAATCTGGATAGCACATCAATATCTGGACGACGGGTGTGTGTTAGATAACAATAACAATGGATCGCAACCTACGGCTGATTAGAGGAGGACGGCTGAGGTTTCCTATAACCACAGTAAACATAAGCAGTAGGTTATCTAAGGCCGCCCGCCGAGTTAATAGCCTAGCGTGCTCACAGACACGCGGCACAGCCAGTCCGTACTGCCGCCACTTTATTCCCCCATATTTTATGCTAGCGTGTGCGTGAAATCGCGTGCCGACTCGGCGCGCGACGCTCACGCACACATTCAAACCGAGAGCGACACGTTTGTATGTAGATATTTTACTGTTCTCTGTTTACTGTGCTATAACTAACATGATCAAGGGACAAAATGTCGTGTTAATTTAACGCCTTAATGCAGTGAAGTCAGAGCTAGAAAACATTTGATTGTGACTGAAAAGGCTAACAAGTAACAAACCCACAGTAATTTATGGAAAGTAGTCAAAGAACTCCAGCTTCGACATAACATTAAAGCTGTGATTACAGGCTCAAAAAGGCAATCATTTCTAAAACAAGAAATGTAGTAGTGCTGCAGTATTCAAATTGATTTCTGTAATAGAAGATTTTCTTGAATTGTCTAAAGCAAACTGAATCACATTTCGTCACCTCACCAACAAGTCGAAAGCTCACCAAACGTTCGTGTACAAAATCATGTAAATCTGCCCCGACAGAGGGCGTGGGGGTTGTATTATTCACGGGGGCAGTCACAGCGGCCTTGCCCCAGTATTGAAGGAACAGCAATCTTACATTTGTTTTATTTATATCATACACCAACCATTTGAGCAGAATTGACGATATATAATGAGCTAGCCGGAATACGGAGAAACTTTTGAAGAAAAACATTAATTCCACGGATTTAAAGATCTGTTTGACTTTACTAATCGAATCAACCACAAAAATATCTTAAATATATTATGACTATAGTATAATTAAGATATATCAGTAAATATCGTGATATTTCTCCAATATTTATCAACGTGTAGAGTTGCCTAAGCTCTTGCAATGAAGAATTTTTATTTGAAAATTCAAGGTCCTCTATGGAAGAACTATCTAAGTCCGAGTGAATGAAAAGAATGGAAACCAATTGATTGGTTTGTGTGAATGAAGCATTCTTTGAATTTCATACCGCCTAAGCAATTCAACTGTTTGTGTCTTAACGTATGTTATCGGTAAATGGCCTTCTAAGTTTCTCGATATCATCAGTTATTTATTATTTTGAGTAGGTATCATGAAGGCATGGATTTTTTTCATCCTAAATAAAGACGAGACGAGATCTTGGCTCTTAGTTATTTGGCAAAGATCACATTTACGTACCACGATACTGCTTTAAGAAAGTTACACATTTTAAAATTTTACTAGATCAAACAAGTCTGCGAAATACTCAAGGTTGGGTGTTGGGTAGCTGTCTTCTCTTCAACGGACTTATACATAACACCTACAGGCTACAGGCTGACAGAGTTAAAATTTTCATTTTATTTTTATAACACGTCTTAGTGCAGCCAAAACTACTCCACCAGTGTCACACAAATTTTTAATACTGATTTAGACTCAAATAATTCAGCAAAACAGTCCAACGATGTTAGTAATAATTTTGTCCGGAGTGCAAAATTAGGAAGTAACAATATTATTAATTTAGGTTTAGTGAACTTGAAGGAATACGTAAAGGATATGGATTTATTCCTTTTACAAGCACTCGTTCGTAACACAAAATTTTCTACGAAGAATTTCCGCTTCTGAGGAAAGAAAGCACTACACGGTATGTTCTGCAGACTCAGAAGATAAAATATGTTGCTAGTATGCGATTTTATGTCGTGTCAAGCGGAAACGAACCCAATTGTTGTGACGTCGTTTTCCGTCTGTCGCCGTCCATCGGGACTGTTGGTGGCAAAAAGTACGAAATGGGAAAGGACCTGGTTTTCATTGCGTTTCAAAGGTCATTGGGGCAAAACTTTTTTTGAAAGTATTTACACATTACAAAAACTTTACACTAGAAACAAAAAGAAACTTGCATAATATCCACTACCGTCTTAGACTCTTTAAGGTAGGGGTTATTTTACTGATTTTTCATAAACACTTTGTAAAAGTTTACATGAAATAAATGATTTTCATTTTCCTTTTCATTACGTACTACTCGTGAATATTTACAACCACGTACTTACGTGACTATAATTCTTGCCAATTGCTAATGCACCCGGCCGCCATTTTTGTGACATTTCAGCGCTCAGTAACGTTGGCAGCTGGTGCTGGCCGGGGACCCGCTGCAGCTGGGGCCGGTCTGCATGTCCAAGGAGGCTAGCAGGAGGGGACTTGGTATGAACTAAAACTACTTCTCTGGCGTAAGACCAAGCTACAAATGAGCCACCTGTTCATCGACGGGCTGCTGGCGCCCATGCAAATTAGCTGTCAAGTACGCGAAATCCAATTGTGACCACGCAATTTTTTATTGTAATTGTTTTTCAAGATCTTGTTTCATATATTACTTAGTTTTAAGTTTTGTTGTTGTTATTCATGGTTGTTGTAATCATGGTTTATTTTTTATATATTTTTTAAACGCTTTAATGTTCTTTGATTCTTAAAACTTTGATATTTTCGAAATCGACCATTAAGTCACGTTTGATATAATCACTTGGTATAAAAGACCTCCAGAGCCTTGTCGAATTGGATTCTACAGTTGCATCCAATTGGCATCGATTCTATTTTCGGTGCTGAAATAGCACGTTGCCTTCAACCGGCCTTGACTTGGTGTTTGACACGGAAACGAGCGGCCTTCGAGAGGCGCAGCCGGTGCAATACAATGTAATGGTCTTAGCGATAGTAGAGTTCACACCTGACGACTGTTGCAGATGAAATGTGTTCAGTGGCATTTACATGAGGTGCTAGAAATAAAAAAAAATGTGCGGGGCATAACATACCCTCACAACCATTATCGCTAATGGACTAGTTAGAGGCACACTGATTGTTGCCGTCATGGTGAACGGAACATAGTGAAATGTGGTGAGCCCACATTTCACCGAGGGAATTTTAACCCAACGTGGTAAGGGGCGAGCCTACCGTCGTTATCCGGGTTACTTGGGTTTTTTATCGGTGTTTTCCATCACCGGCGAGTTGCCTGCAAATAATATAATAAACAAAGAGTATGTGTGTTCCGGCCAGATTTGATCTCGGAACCAACGGGTTTCGAGCCAGAGTGTTTAACCACTAGGCCACGACGCTCTCAAGCGTGAGGCATTATGGTTCATAACTTCTTATTGTCATGTGCCAATTTTCGAACTCGCGAAGTATGGCCATAACGTATCATCCTCTTTCTGTTTATGACAATATCCGTAACACAGTTTGTATCACAACTAAGGGAAGAGTCGTGCCATGTAAACCCCTAACGCGGGGTCAAGTATTCCAGCTCTTACTGTCAGGAGTTCCTATAGGAGGAGGTGGCCAAGATAAGGGTTCCGTAAAAGAAAAGGCTTTACTTGCCTTAGTGAAAGAGATGGGACTCTAACGATATTTCATGTTTCAAACTGGAGAGTTAGCCGCAAATTGTACAATGAACACAAAGTAGGTGTGTTCCGGCAGGATTTGATCTTGGGACCATCGGGCTCCAAGCCAGAGTGTTTAACCACTGGACCACGACGCTCGCATTAAATATAACCGAATGTAAAGTCAAAGACCATTATAGAACCTAATTTGGTTCAGATCTGCGGACCTGTAGTTTTGGTTTGATGACCAAACCACAGTATAAACAGTAGGTTATATAAGGCCGCCGCCGATTTATTAGCCTAACGTGCACACATACACGCGGCACAGCCCGTCCGCACTGCCACCACCTTATTCCCCCCTTTTTTATGCTATCGTGTGCGTGAAATCGCGACACGCACACATTCATAATATTTTACTGTTCTCTGTATACTGTGACCAAATGGAAGACAGATTGAACATGGTGTGAGACCTGTTAGTGTGGACAAAAAACCTGTTGTTTCAACTCAGCTCTGTAAAGCCAAATTAAGCCGGAGATACTGTACGAAAATAAGAAGAGACTACAAGAAACAGTTTTCTCTTATAGTGCCATCAATGCGACAAAATCTCGAGACCACGAGAAAACAGAGATAATAGCCAGCAGCCTAAAACCTGCGATATTAAATTCACAGCAGGAAGCCTATTACTCGTATTACATTTAAAGGAACTTAAGTTACAGTTCTCGGTCAAGGCCGCTAATTTAAGCATCCGGTCTACAAGGAAACGACGGGCCTTGAATATTGAGGCTCAGGCAATGATGTTGAAATAAAAAAGAGGTAGCCCCCCCAAATCAGAACTTTCGTACACCTTGACAAAGCATTGACCGTGTTGACAGTTTGAGACGACACTGCGCAACATGTATCTGTCTCGTTGACGTTTTATACTCCGTGCCAAATACTTAACTTCGCAATAAAGTTCATTGCACCCACCTGTACCAAAACTGTGAGGTCAGAGCGGGCCAGAGGTGACATATAGGTTTGATTCCGAACTCGGCCACAAGCAACAATTCTATCGAACATATTTATAAATTCATAGAGTGGGGTATACTTATAAAATACTAGTGACCCGCCCGCTGCGCACGAGTGCATATTATACATATAAACCTTCCTCTTAAATCGCTCTATCTATTTAAAAAAAAACCGCATCAAAATCCGTTGCGTAGTTTCAAAGATTTAAGCATACAAAGGGACATAGGGACAGAGAAAGTGACTTTGTTTTATACTATGTAGTGATGCATAATGATAAGTGTCCTTTATTCGTAGCCCTTTTCTCCTATCGTCAAATAAAATAAATGATATATTTAAATAGTATCTAAAAAACCTTTTTTATTGCTGTAGTAACTTATTTTGCATGTTTTAGTCTTTTAATGAATGAAAAGACGTCTACTGAGCTAAAACTGTGCTGTAAAATGATTCCGACACCGTATTTTTTGAGGTCAGGTGGTTTTTAGTTCGATAAGGTTCACATCATTCTGATACTGACTTACATCTTTGGAACCACTGAAACGTGTCGTAGACTGTCTACGTGTTATGTTCAGGGCTAATTATAAACGAAAATATGATGAGTAGGCTCAAAACTCCATACACTTTTTTTCCCAAACATTGGTTTTACGTATAATTGTATTTAAAGAAAAATTGGAAGCTGATTATCTAAACTTTTATTCCTTTTCACAAAGGTGTTATGTACTTACAATTACTTCCATTTGGGGAAATACCGAAGTTCAAAGTAACCTTTTCCCTTATGTGAACTGTTAATTTGTTAACATTATAAATGTAGTCAAGATTTGCTTAGAAGATTTTGTGTTATTTTCTTCAACAATAACCAAAGACTCACCCCTTGATTCATAAAGACTTGAACAGCTTTTCAACAACACGTTCACTTTTGTGACGCTTTGACGCTTTCTTTCTTGTTGCTGTCGCCATTTGCAAGTGAGTGACATAACACGTACATTGCTTAAACTATACTACCTATATGCGTTTGTTTTTGTGATTGTGTGAAGATTAGCCAACCTATTTTTCTTGGTTGGTTTTCGTATCAATTAAGCTATTAATCCTCTGCTGTCTTTTACATTTTAATTATTTAACTTGTTTTAATTTTGAATTCTTCATTAATGTAATTCATATTTTTGTCCTATTCATTCAAATTATTGCTACACCCTTGCAGGGTTCATGTAACATTTGGACACCGAAATGTAACATTAATGAATGCATTGAATAAACTTTTAAACTATTATTTTGTTCATACATGAGTAAATAATTTGATGCAACATGTACTTGTTATAAATGGCCTCTTATTAACTGTTTTCCATTAACACATCAACCTTCCTCGGTCAAGGTCACAAAATTGATACCCCCCTCCAACCCCTCCCGGTTTAGTTTGCCGTTTACTGCCTTTTAATGGCCGTACTTTAGTGGAACGAAACCATTAATAGCTCACTGTAACCACAGTATAAACCATACAGTAGAACATCTCCATACAAACGTGCCGCTCTCGGTTTGAATGTGTGCGTGCGCGTCGCGCGCCGTGTCGCGATTTCACGCACACGCTAGCATAAAATAAGGAGGCATAGGGAGGCGGCCGCGGCAGTACGGACGGGCTGTGCCGCGTGTCTGTGTGCACGCTAGGCTAATAACTCGGCGGGCGGCCTTAGATAACCTACTGTATGGTTTATACTGTGCTGTAACTATCTGATAAATATCTGAACGTGTAACAAGTTATAGCGGGAACCAAAATGATTTTAACCTAACCTAGTTTGAGAATCTTGAGTTTGAGAATCGTGGCGCAGTTGTGACAGTGATCGTCGACGATTGCTGCTGTAAAGCAACCCACGCCGGGTCGGAAATGGGATGTGTGAACACCCCGACCGAAATTTAGTGATGTGTATTTCAGGCATCTTCGTGCTTCGAAAGTAGTTGGTCCCTGTTGTCGTCGCTAGATGTCAGTCGTTAAGCCTAGCCAGAAGCCTTAGGGCGGCTTGATAACATCTGACATTAAGGTTGCTCACTAACCTTACACCCCTCCAGCAATCCGCACTGATCCCGCGTGTTGGAGTATGGCTCGTTCCACCTCATAGTTGAGGTGAGGCCTGTGCCCAGCAGTGGGACGTATACAGGTTGTTTATGTTATGTAATTTGAGAATCCGAGTGCATAGGTTCACGGACTTCAGAATTTTCAAAGTTTCAATTATTTAAATAAAATGTTCCCATTTTAATCCCACAGGGTAAGAGCCCTATTCATTTTTCCCGCAAACCTTTCAAGCTAGTCTTTTTTAAGCAGGTTCTCTCGATTCTGTGCTGACAACTCATTAATCAATCAAACTAACATACTTACAATTCTGAATATTATCATTTATTGTAGTCGAGGATCTAACAAATGCATGAAAGTTTTTAATTACATAACCTCACTATTACCATAAACGGCCTATATGTAGCAATATAATATATAATGCCGCGAAGCTGGTAACCTAAACTTTTTGGATAATTTAGTCAGGAACACTCGTGTCACGGCAAAACCAATTATTGGGGTAGGGGGTTAGCTATAATATCGGCGAGCTTTAACGGATGACCGGAGCCTAAACTTAACGTTGTTACCTGTACGAGTAAAGGTCGTAGCTCACTAGAGCACGGCCACTGCACTGCTCCGTTCCAGCAATTATCTTGCCACTCAAATTTGAAGCATAGGTACCTACAATAACGGCGAATATTTTATACTGATGACTTAAAATCATCCGAAAATAACTACAATGTAGTATAAAATTTACACTGAAGTTATTTTAACACTCTATAGTTAAATTAGTGATTTTCAGACATGATAGAAATATGGTATCAGGCTGAGCAGAGCTATGTTCCAATTAAGCCACTTAGCTGGACTGCTAAATGAGTAAAAACCTTAAAAAATAGAACTAAATATTTTTATTTCAAGGGCATTAAGTGGATCCAATGGTGAAATTTCCCCACTATCCTGTATATTACTTTTAGTCTAAACGAAGTACCTATAAGTAAGTAACTTTAACTCATTTTAAACAAATAGTTCAATTTTCATAATGTACTGATTTTTTTAAAAGTCGTTAAGTTAAAAGTTCTTCATTTACTTGGCCCAATTTATCAAACTACATGCGTTCCACTATATGACTGAACTGTATAGTTTACTGAAAAAAAAATTTGTAAAAATATAATAAATGCGTATACCTACTTAATGCTTTTGGACAGTTTAGTGGCAACATTATGGCTTATTGAAAAAAGGTGGACTTCCAAAACACTATCACGCCTGAGTTCTCTTGACTTCCCGATGGTTCCACTCTAACACCGGTACTAAGCCCCCTCGCCACGCCAAGGCGAGAACTCATGAGAGGCAATATACGAGTACTCTACGTTCTCCCATTTGTAGTCGGTCCGTTCAGTAAAACTTTTTTGTTCGGGTGTCATGCAGTTTGATTTTGCAAAAGAGAGACGAGCGCTGCACACGGTAATAAATATTGGCAATTCCATGTCCTGATGTCGCGGGGGTGTTGATGGGGAACGTTTGAAAGGTCGCCATTTCGCCACCAGCGAGCGCAGCTCACTCAGCAAACTGTTGCTTTACTGCCCTGTCAATAAGCCAGCCTGCATTCCACTTTTCACTACTACCTTTGTACCATGCGATGTGAAATACAACCAGACTATTCCGCCAACGTTTTACTTTCATAAATATTGGTTTACTTATGTTGCGGATTCAGAATTTATTGACGGTTTGCCGTTCAGTTTCTAAAGCGAAGAAAGGTTTCGTTGAAAAAGTATGAATATTGTAATTTTGCCCGTCTGCCTGTCGTAGTTTAGATTGGTAACGTTTTATAGCAAGGATAATGTGAGTTTTTTGGTTTAGTTTTAAGTGACATATCTCATCATTTCTACGGCGGGTCTGAGATTATAGATAAAGGGTTAAGTAGCACTTAAAAGCAGTCCATTTATTTTAAAAGCAAAATCAAGGATTTTCTGACGATAAAACCAACATGCGGATTGCCTTACACCGAGGTTATTAAATGTTTAGTGAAAAAGCATAATTATGTTACTGTGTTGGTAAAATTGTTAACAATCAAGAAAAGCTTTCATACACAATGTCCCACACCTGGGTACAAGGCCCACCAGAACTATAATGTGAAGAGACTTATCACCTAAAATTCATGAAATGCTTGTGATCGAAAACGAAATGTGAGTAATTATTTTATAATATTGAACCTGTCTGTCAACTTGAAATGTGGCAAAAATTATTATCACGTACCTAACATTTAAAATATGAGAATCTTAACTGAGAAACGCTGAAATCAAATAGGAAATGTATACGGAGAAATGAAATTAATAAAACTGTATCCTGATAAACTTGCACGATCCATTACTTTAAGGGAATTACTATGTTGGTTTTATGTTTTTCATTTCCCCAACAAATACTTTATCGCAAGCTCCAGGGCTTTTCAGATTAATATCATGGAAAATAATATTTTTTATACATGCTTTTGAACGTTTTTCTTCGCTAGATGCACGCACCGCCCGCGCGCCGCAGTGAAAGGGGAAAACTCTTTGATTCGTATCCCTCTGACTATAATCCCACCCTTAACTAATACTGTTGAGCAGTTGAAAATGGAGATGAAATTGCATTTCTCTGCGACATCACTGGCTCCACTGTGATTTTAAGTTTCAATCAATTTAATGGTGCTGCTCAGACATGCTACCTTGTTTGGTAAAAAGAGCAAAACAGTGTTATACCCCGGTATCTGCCAAAGAGATTGGACAACGGGCACTAGGGGCTTTTGATCTCTCATAACCTTACAGTTTCTGCCATCAAATGTACTGTACGGCAGTATAAATGTACTGGTTACAAGTCATGATTAGCATGATAAATGGCGTCAAAAAACGTTAATTCTTAGTTAAAGATAATCGTTGTCTTAGCAAAACGAAAGATCTCAATAAATAAAAAAGACGTAGACTGGACTCAAACGGAGCTGCAAAAGGTAAGTAATACCTAATCCTGCGGGGGTGCTCTGGCTTGCATTGCACGGCATCCACCGAGACGGCGAAAGTGCCTGTGTACTCCAGGCACTTTTGTGCCTTCCCCCCTTTGTTGAGGTCGGTTGGAGGTGGCTCCATCAGGGGCTAGCACTGGCGGCGTAGCAGTGCGTCATTACTTTTGGTAGGATTCAGCTTCGCCGCCAAAGTGCCACCGATTTCTACACGAAAAAAAAACGTAATACCTAATCCCCCTTATGAGTTCTCGCTTTGGCGTGGCGATGGGGCTTAGTGCCGGTGGTAGAGTGGAACCACCGGGAAGCCAAGAAAACTCAGGCGTGGTGGTGTGGTGCACTTGGACACTCACCCGCCTCGACACGTTGGGTTGCGGGCCCAGTGGGGCCTGCATTATTGTAAAGATCCATTTAAACCCATCCAGTAGTTTTTACGTGCAAGAGCAACACATCCACCAAATCAAACTCTCGCATTTTAAATATTAGTAGGACTAGTAGGATCTTCATGTTTTGAAATAAAATGCTTCTAGTTTTTAGCAAGGCACAGTTAAGTTGTAGGTGCTCTTTTTTTAATTGGTGCATGCTTGGCATTATCTCATTCATTCTATGGCTTCGCGAGCAAGTTTCATTCCATTTCTAGGTATCTATCGATTTCAGGTCGTCGGGTTATGTCTTGCAAAACTGTAAAGCTAGTAAGGTTTATTTCTTCACGGATCAGCTAGTACTGTCAGCATCAAAATGATGTGTGTGAACCGAATGGTCAAAGAGGTTTTAGCAATTTGACACAAGCAATATTAATGAGTCGGATGTCGCTTGAAGCTTCACCAAACTCTATAATAAGTAAATAAGTGAGTTAATCCTGTAGTGTTAATGGTTGTTTTTCATTGAAACTCCAGACATATTGGACCACATATCATTTTTAATTTGTAGAAAAAAACGATTTTCTTTTGTATGAAATAAGTTTACGATAGGTTTGATTTGGAATTCAAAATTCTAAATCATTCCAATATGACGGTGGTTATGCAGACATAACCAGTAGATATTAAAAACTTAAATTTACTATTTTTAAGCTAACGCAAGCGCGCGTGCTTGTGTGTTTGTGTGTTTTTCTGGGAGTGCAATATGCAACGAAACATTAAAACAAATATGCACAGAAAAATTTCAGCCATTTTCTTCGGTTCTGTTTTCATATTCTCGTTAAACCTGAAACATCGGCCAGACCGAAGATCGCTTTATCATTATTATGTGCCGAGTTCATTCTGAGAAAACCTCTACAAAGCTCTTTGCGTCTTTCGCTACGGATATTTTTCTGTAATTCCATATTGACAATACTAGTTACTCCTCTGATCTAATACAACATACTAGTACCTCAAGCTCCAGGGTTTATTATAGAAAAGCAAAGTTTTCCGGAAACAAATTCCATGTACAGAAGCAAAGTAAATTGTATATCGAACTTTCGTATCATACGGATTCCGATAACTTTGAATACAGCTCTTGTTGGATGTTCTTCAAGATAATATGATATTGGCAGATAGGAACTGATGAAACTAGGATTTCCAATAACGGTGGAATAATATTGATGTAAGTAGGTATTTCTTTGCACTGGTGGAGGTGGTGGGGATTCTTGCACAGTAGACATAACAGTAGGTTATCTAAGGCCACCCGCCGAATTATTAGCCTAGCATGCTCACAGACACGCGGCACAGCCCGTACGTACCACCGCCTCCTTATTCCCCCATATTTTATGCTAACGTACGCGTGAACTCGCGTGCCGACGCGAAGCGCGATTTCACGTAGATATTTTACTGTTCTCTGTTTACTGTGATTCTCGTCTCTCCCGTGATGGAAAACACCGATACAAAACCCAACCAACCCGGATAACAGCGGTATGCTCGCCCTTTACCACGTTAGGTTCAAAATCCCTCGGCGAAATGTGGGCTCCTGATTGTTCCGTGCCCCATGACGGCAACAATTAGTGTACCTCTGACTAACCCATTTTGTATTGTCTTATTATTATGTGTATGTTGAGAGACATGGCAGCCTTTGCCATCGAATCCACGGGTTGGGAGGGACTCGCCCAGGATAGAGATAAGTGGCGAGCAAGTGTTCAGAACGGTCGCAGTGTTCACGACCAGACCTGGTTCTCTACCTTGGGTGACAAGCGCGAAAAAAGCCATCAAAATAACACCACCTTACCCAACCCAAACTTCAAATGTAGTTTGTGCGGAAGGCTATGCCGTTCGCGGATAGGCCTTTTCAGTCACAAAGAAAAAGTGCTCTATCTCCAACGGCACTGCATAAATCGTCTGGGAAGACGCAGAGGCCATTGATGATGTAGATAATTTGTGTTTTTACTTTGCAATAGAAAAATCTGTGTGTGTTGTATATTTCCATTTTATTTTTCTAAAACAAACTCGAGGTTGTAACAGTACTTATAACTGCTGCATTTGAAAATGCTGAACCGATTTCCATGAATTTTGATATGTCCGATTTTTGTCCGTCTCGTATGGGAGAATAAATACAAAAAAATTGGAAAACCGAGGTAAAAAATATTATTTTTCCCCAATATTGCCCTGAGCTTTGTATGCCTCAAACGGGATGGGTTTGACATGTTTGTCTGTTTACAAATATTTTTTTTATTGAATTTTCCCTGTCCAGTACCTTATAACAGAACGACGCATATCAGGACAGCTGGGTAGAGAATGTCTACAAGAGTGCTAGCTTGTATGCGTAGATGTACTGGAAGGGCGCGTCATTTCAGCTTAGACAATCTCTTAAAGTAAATGTGTATTATCAACTGTGAACGTTATTATCAATAATATACTGATAGGTAAGTACAATGAACAGTAATGAATAAATCTTATCTTGGAAATCACCTTTAATAATTAGTATCGGTTTTAGTACTGCTTTTTGAGAATACAGTTGTGTTTTATTATGGTTTTAGCCTTTTCCATGGAGTATCTTTACTAAAGATATGAAAACCAGAAAAAGACATTTGATCATGTTGGCATCAGGCAGGAATCGAACCCACATCTTTCGCTAACCTACCTATTTACCCTATGAGCCTGGTTCATAGGGTAAATTTACCAGAAAGATTCTCCCGGTCTGTTAATGGTCTCGGTAGCATAGTGGTTAGTGCAGTCACCCGGTTAGCGAAAGATGCGGGTTCGATTCCTGCATGATGCCAACATGACCAAATGTCTTTTTCTGGTTTTCAGATCTTTAATACAGTTGTGACTCAGTTCTTAATTATTCATGCCGGAATTCACATTTCCTAAGACCATACATTCGTTTTCCTAAGGCAGTTCAGAGCCTTACGTAACATTCATCTCGAAACCCTACCACAATTAGTGCACAACCAGCATAAGCTGAGCTTGCATAGCTATGAATGCGCATAGCATGCGTGGTCCTCACAAAGTCTAAAGTGTTGCGCTTCTTTGTGGCTCAAAGATGGGATGTCACATTCCTTATACTGCACACTGAGACTATTGTAACATTTTATGTAACCGAAAGCTCCTTTGAAACAGCTGTAGAACTGAACTGTTTGAAACGCAGCGGCATTTGTGTAGTTAAAAATAATGAACATTTTTTAACGACTTTCCAGGGATGCTTGACAATAAAACAAGTTTTTTGTTATTTCCAGGATATACAATCCGTATCCATATGCCGTAGTTAAAAAGTTGGTAAAATCGTTAGCTATTGTAACAAACTCGTAACATGTTAAAATTTTTCGACGCGTGTCTACTCTCTCTGTGTGTACAAATTATCACATTCAAACGACCCTACCAACATACCACATAACATAACATACCTACTGTGTCTTTAATATCCCATGATCTAACTCCAATTAATGTTTACTTACTGTTACGTTCAGTCATTTCCATTGGAACCAGTGTGGCACGAAAATGGAAATAGATCGGTTAAAATAGCTTTTAGCAGCGACATCTGGAATGAATAGTGACAAATCGGCTATCGAGACCGCACTGTGACGTCACTACATTCATTCATTTATACTTTAATGCACAAACAACTACAAAAGGCGGACTTAAGCATCTTTTACCAGACAACCATTGGGCGAGACAGAAGTGCTGTTGGCGGTGCAAAATTCTGAATTAGAAAAAACATATCTAGTAGGTACCTATATACAGACGCCATTGGGCTTACTTTACCTATCTTAGTGGCAAAATCGCGTATTAATGCTTTTGGTTTTCTTGAAGGTACCTAAGTGTATAGCCGTGAAGTTTCCCACCTACGTTCTCGCGTTAATTAAGCATCTATTTCGTCCGTGTAAAGGTGCGAAGACACTTTTTTAGTCATGCTTTGCAATTTAGTGCTTCATTAATAGATAAATCCTTAAATAAATAAAATATTTTGTTTGGATGAAATATTTATTGGGCATATAAAAAAGTGGAAATTTAAAGCGGTTGAAAGAGAGTGGGTCGAGTGCGACGTCAAATTCTATCTGTATGTCACAGTCAAAAGCACGACAAGAAGAAGAATTCAACAGTTTGCAGTTTACCTTTTTGTTGTCATAAACTTGCGTAACGTCAAAGTCTATGACAAACGAGCGAGCCATAATGGCGGCCTTTGAAACGCTTGAAAAAGTTTTAAATTTTAACATTTTATAAATATACTACATTCTGCATTTTTGGTGATGAATATTGTTACGGAGGGAGAGTGGAAATGAATGGACTGTATATGAATAGGTGAATAAAAGTATATTAAATAAAAACATGAGAAAACAAAGTAATAAATAACGGAATACAAACCAAGTCGTAGCTACAATTAAATCAGAAGTGAGTGACAGCCTTATGTCAAATAGAGAAAATAAACAAAAAACAGTCGAAATGTTCATAAGTTACAAAGGAGTTTTCACTCCGTAACATCTCTCCCTCTCTTTCAAAAATGATAAAAGCAGGACAAGAGAAAAGACAGAGAGTGAGAGAGAGAAAGAGATAGAAAAAAAAGCCTTCAAGCAGGCAGTCGCACCAGCTTTTTACAGGAAGTATCTTACTAACTAGTTCCAAAACAATGCTATTAGCCTTCGTGCCTTCTGCCTAAAAGTCTTCTCATAGAATCTTGTGGGTCCTTATGTCTTCAATGGTTAGCCATTCCGCCAAGGAAACGAAAAGGTAACAACCCTGGAGCTGGCTTCAGAACTTTTGCGACGGGCCATGAATGGATGTAGGGCCATCAATGCTGCGTCGGTCGAGAGGTTAAAGGTGCTGGGGCTGGCTTGAGATTTTCCACGAATGGCCATAAAGGGGTGACTCTATGCTGCATTTTGGCAGTCGAGAGCTGCATCACTTCGAAGTAGTTTGAAGCGCAGAAAATGAAGGGATGTTCATGGGCGAGTTAAACCACCGCGGAGATTACAGCTGGGATGTTCAAAAGGCTAATCTTCATTATTTTACAGATTTGGCAGGCATGTGCTGCTGATCTTACTGCACTTTCTAACTTAACAATATAAACTGCAGGCGAAGCTCGTTGATAACTGCCTCATGGATGCCACGCAAGGTGCTGGTGGAAGTGGCCAGTTTAAAGCTTGACTGCTGGATGGCTTCCATCAAGAATAAATGTAAAATTGGTAGGACCAGCGATGACACAACAGCTTCGATGCAACCAATAACGTTCGTAAACCATCGTTTCAAGAATAAAATGAAGTTCTTGTTATTTGCTGTGGCAGGAAAATGGGCAACATGGCAATGGCTCTCCCACTTTTAACGCAACTATATAATCATAAGAGAAAACTGGGCGACGAAAATAACTTAAGCTAAGGGCAAACGTGTGCGATGTAGCGACAATCACACTAGCTCTACATCTCAAATGTTTGATGTGCTTATAATTACGTGTACGCGCCATAGATTGTAATAAAAGCAGCCATTGGCTGAAGCGGGACGGCTCCGCAAAAAGATATTGCATGAGAATGGTGCCTACTTTAATGATATGAATGAATTTTGGAACTATATTTCAGCTTACAAAACTATTATCATGGGCGTTGCTGCAAAAACAATCTAAAAACGATGAAACCACCTCATGGGTTTGTGCTGATGAGCGTTACAGATAGAGTCGCAAATACAACTAGTTTTTCTACGAACATGTTCTCGTGATATAATGTGAGCTTTAATGATAATGGGAGCAAGTACACTTAGTAGATTAAAAAACTGAGTTAAACTAATAAGCGCATGATGTGATTTGGATGTGTGAGACAAAGCTAGGTACGATTTAAGGGCGGTCGCGTTAATACCTAATTCATTTGTTGTCGAATACTATCTAAGGCCCAATGTACACACACTTTGCGGATAATTGCTAATACTTATATCGAGATGGTTAGAATCTACTCTCAACTTTGGTGGTATAAGAGTGAGCGCATTAGGTTTGTTTGGAATGCACCCTGGAACTTCAGAGTGCGCTCGCTCTTGCACCTCTACGATATTTCTACCTAACAGCTCGGCGTAACCTTTGTCAATCGTACTCGTTGTATGGATATTTTTTTGCAACACGTCAGATATCACGCTATGATTGACAAAAGTCACCGGCGTTGTCCTACTACTCGTAGAAGTTAAACCAGAAACCGCCCAACCTAAAGGCGTTAGGCAAGCGGTTACCTCCTGGAGGACTATAAGCTCCGGTCTACGAAATTGGAGCTCTAAAACAGCTATAACCTCGTTTGGGTTATGCGCTGTACATAGCAGGGCACTGATAGCCTCTCGTGCCGGGCCGTAGAGCGCCGCATTTATACGAGATAAGTTAACCAAAGGAGAATAAGACGCCTTAGATGCATTATAGGCCCGTTTGAAAGCTAGCCAGTCTAAGGTTTTGCCATGAAAGCTAGGCAGGCGACTCTCCTTTTTA
The DNA here is from genome assembly GCA_950022985.1 of Udea ferrugalis. Classification (NCBI taxonomy): domain Eukaryota; kingdom Metazoa; phylum Arthropoda; class Insecta; order Lepidoptera; family Crambidae; genus Udea; species Udea ferrugalis. The sequence continues at coordinate 22,744,355 of OX465515.1, forward strand.
TCGATATTCGATAAATTGTGAATGGCTTGTGCCAATCGATCGAAATCAGAACTGTGGTTGTTCAAATTATTATTTGGTTGGTTACATACGTCTGTAGAATCTTGAACATCCATTGCAACACCGCAATAGGGCCTGGACGGCGTCGGATCGAGCGCTAGGCGACTAGGCCTCGCAGTACGATCGCAAGTGACGCCGCGGCCGGCGGGCGCGGGATGTCGGTAGGGTGACGCAGCGGCGGCGGGAGGGGTCGGGCTGCCGGGACGCACGTGAACGGGGGCGTCCGCAGTGGCTGCGCCGACGTGCCGCCCTTCTATGGGAGCACTTGTAGAAACCGCGAAGATGGGGCTATCGGGACGCACGGTTACGGGGGCATCCGCAGTGGTGGCTCCATGGGTGTCTATAAAAATGCTTTTATTAGAAAGTGCTACATTTTGTAAACATTCTACAATGTTACCTTTACTTAGGCGGCTACTGCCGCAATGGCTATGGGCGTGACTTTTGTCACGACGGCTAGAGGCGCGACTACTTTCGCGGCCACAAGAGCTAGCTTCGGCCTCTATTTGAGCAATCTCAGCTCGCATTTCTAGCTCAAGCGCAGTACGCTCTGCCTCGGCAATTTTCCGGGCATAGGTGGCTTGAACAGCGAGCGAGCGAGCTCTAATGGTTGCTGACGACTTGGATGTTCCTGTAAAAGACTTGTCATCCGCCGCATGGACGGACCTGACGGGATCGGGTATAGGGGCGGGCGGCGCCGCGACGTCATGGTGCGCGCCAGAGTCCGGCAGCGGTGCATCGCCCGCGCTCGATCTTAATGCCTTACTTTGTAATCTAGTAAGCATCCTGGTTACTTTCAAAAAAACAATATAAAGAATAGCACTTTCACAGTAAACAAAATAAATGAAAGAAAAATTTGTATGGGAAAAACTATGTGAAGAAAATTTAAGTTTAAAAGTAAAATTTGCCGAGCGAAAAGGACCAAAATGTTACGGAGGGAGAGTGGAAATGAATGGACTGTATATGAATAGGTGAATAAAAGTATATTAAATAAAAACATGAGAAAACAAAGTAATAAATAACGGAATACAAACCAAGTCGTAGCTACAATTAAATCAGAAGTGAGTGACAGCCTTATGTCAAATAGAGAAAATAAACAAAAAACAGTCGAAATGTTCATAAGTTACAAAGGAGTTTTCACTCCGTAACAAATATTATTGATCAGAAAAACGATAAACGATATGAGTTATCATAAAAAATATATAAAAAAGAACAGTGCATATTCCCTATTGTGTATTACAGTGTGTTTTTGAAGACGTATAAAATAGAAATTAAAAAGCGTGTAATAAGGCTGTGTAACATAAGTTAACCTAAATAACATAACGCGGTAAACTTGACAATCTTTATTCGAAACTGTGTTGAGCTACACGAGAACTTTGGTATTGGCATTTCTTTATCGCGAACGCTCTCATGCAAATCATTACTGGTATAGTGTACTTATATTTGTTGTAAATTGTTAGATTGCGTGTCTGCGCTTGCCCAGTAACTACGCTAAAGTGAAAATTATGCGAGTAAGCAATTATATTGTAACAAAAAAGAGGTAGATAGGTCATGTCAGTACTGTGGTGCGATGAAAATTATCACCTGGCGTACGTACCTAAATAATTTGACCGTTTGAACGAGAATATGATGATTTACTAGAGCGTAAACGAGACACATACATGTTGCACAATGTCGTCTCAGATTGTCAACACTGTCAATGCTTTGCCCAGGTACACAATCGTTCTGATTTCGGGTGCCATTTTTTACCACAAGTAACCCATCTACCTCTTTTTATTATAATATCATTGCGAGCAAGCTACTGGCGTCAGCTGGTTTCATCAGCGTATGACGTCATTACACCTTGTCAGCTAACTTCCCTTACCCTTCCCCTTCAGACTTTTCAAGCTTCTGTCCAGCGCAACGTTGAGAGGGTATCAAACCATTCGCAATTAGGAAAAAATTAAGCCGCTTAAGGGCAAAGACACACGAATGATCATGTCCTGTGGGTAAGCGAATGTTCTGGATAATTCAATATCATTGGAAATAATTCCACACACTGCTGCCTAACCCAAACAAATGAAGCTTGTATAGTGTGCAATGCCAGACTATGGATTATCATACTTCAATAGGATCCTACTGACTATTAAGAGATTAATAATGGCTAAGCTATCGCATTAGGCTTAAACACCTGTAATGGTAGTTTAAGCTTTTTATAAATAAGTAAATAAAGTTATTGTCACTGGTTATGTAGGAAAAGTGGCGAGCTAACTACGAGTAGGACCGTTACTAAAGCCTTGTGTTCCCATAACTAAAATAGGGAATATGCACTGTTATTATTTTATGATGGCTTATATCGTTTTATGACTGATCAATAATATTCATCACCAAAAATGCGAAATGTAGTATATTTATAAACTGTTAAAAATTTCAAACTTTTTCAAGCGTTTCAAACGCCGCCATCATGGCCCGCCCAGTTGTCATAGACTCTGACGTCACGCAAGTCTATGACAGCACAAATGTAACCTACAAACTGTTGAATTCTTCTTCTTGTCGCACTTTTGACCGTGACATATACGTTGACTTGGACGTCACACGCGACCTACCCTTTTTTTTTTATTTTTTTTTTTTTTTATTTTTTTTTTTAAGTAGTGGAAATGCCTTACGCATACCCGTCCACCGGGGGACGGACGGGTTATGTCGGACTCTCCACTGGGAAGGTGGTATACCAGTGGCCCTACCGACTAAAACCCCTACTACTCCCTCTTATCGTCCGTATAGTGGGGGAACACGGTGAGTAGCGCGAAGCCTGTTACGCGTTCCCCCGGACGGAGCCCGCCTGGACGGCGGGCCGGAAGCGACCCCCCCATCGTGAGGGGAGGCCAGAAGGGACAGCCGAGGATGTCAAGCCGTCCCTACCAGGCAGCGGCGAAACCCGTGCAATGCTGGCGGCGGCACCCCCGTACCACGCGCCAGCTGGCCACCGTACGCAAACCCTACTGGGCCCGCAACCACGAGCCACCCAAAGGGCGGCTCCGCTGCCGTAACCTTCGGTACGGCCCCGCCGGGCCGCGACGCACAGGGGGGATCAGCCTCGGATCACTGGCCCCCACCAACCGGTTGTGCGCCGCGGCCCCAACCACGCGCCTCAAAGCGCCTGCAGGCCCCACTGGCCCCGCATCCCCACGTCGCCCTTACGGGCCGCAGCGACCCTACTGGGCCCGCAACCACGAGCCACCCAAAGGGCGGCTCCGCTGCCGTAACCTTCGGTACGGCCCCGCCGGGCCGCGACGCACAGGGGGGATCAGCCTCGGATCACTGGCCCCCACCAAACGGTTGTGCGCCGCGGCCCCAACCACGCGCCTCAAAGGCGCCTGCAGGCCCCACTGGCCCCGCAGCCCGTCGCCCTTGCGGGCCGCAGCGGGTGGGTGTCCAGTCCACCACGCTGCCACGCCTGGGTTCTCTTCGCTTCCCGGTGGTGCCCCTACCACCGGTACTAGGCCCCCTCGCCACGCCGAGGCGAGAACCCGTGAGGGGGACGCGACCTACCCTGTTTCAACCGCTTTGAATTTCTCTCATTTTTGCATTTTTCAATAATTATTTTTACATTGACTAAGAAACAAAATCAGGATACATTGATAGAGACGTAACGAGAATTCAAAATAGTACTCAAAAAAATAATATGACCCTCATCTGTTCCAAGTGCATATTCCCTATTGTCGTTAACAAAATACACCTGTTGAGGTACTCTTAACCTAAGTTGATTATTAAAAGAAGTTCAAATGACTAATTTGACTTCAAGATCATTTTTTCGACAAGTCATACGGGTATCAGAAATTTCTGGTCAGCATGCGGCCAGCCTAACCCAATCTAATAGATGTTGGCCTCTTCCGACGTTCCCTTACATAAACCGATTAAGATCTTTCAGTTACCGTTCGCCGACTAGTCGACTTACTGGACAAAACAGTAAGTCGAGACTCGCAGTTGTACCACAGTATAAACCATACAGTAGGCTATCAAAGGCCGCCCGCCGAGTTATTAGCCTAGCGTGCACACAGACACGCGGCACAGCCCGTCCGTACTGCCGTCTCCCTATGCCTCCCTATTTTATGCTAGCGTGTGCGTGATATCGCGACACGGCGCGCGACGCGCACGCACAAATTCAAACCGAGAGTGGCACGTTTGTATGTAGATAGCTTACTGTTAGATTATACTGTGGTTGTACTTTATTCAATAACAGTTATTAGTTTGTAAACACCGGCCGCTCTGACCTAAAACGACGGCCTACTGCCGAAGACCTTGTGTGCAAACTGCACCGGTGACGTCACACCCACGTCCTCACGTGACAGCGGTCACGACATTAGCGAAAACTGAAAGGGCAGAGTCGGATGTAAATGTAGAAGGGTTCGTACATCGGAAACAAAGTCGGGCAGTTTGTTGGCAGCCAACGCCAACATGAAAGATTAAAAAGAATATTTTTTTGTATTTAGAAGACAATCGCCACCTGAGGGCTTTTCGTTGTTTTTTCTAGAAGTTGTCTTATCTCGGTCTCGCCCATGAGCGGCCGCTAATAATTGTATTTTTTAATTATTTTATGTGTCTCAGAGTGTATGTAATTCGTAAATGCATAAAGTGAATAAATCGGTGTGCGGCAACTAGAAGATTTGGTTTCTTTCATCACCAGCCAACCCTACAAGATAAATACAGTCCACTAGTTCTCCACATATTTTTTGGTCCATGGAAGCCGTCTTCTTGAAGTCAGTCAGTCATTGCTGCCGATAAGAAGAATCACAGATTTATAAGAATTACGCTTAATCCCATTCCGCGCTTAAAAGTACGCAATTTGACTACGTAGTACTTCGTGGAATTTGGGAAGCCTCTGCTACTGGACGCTGTTATAAAACAATCAAGCCAACCAACGTCGTGCAACAAGAGGCCGTGATATCAGCAGCCAATCACGTACGTCGGTCATCGGGTCTGCCTGCGTAGCGTTACTGTGCGCGCAGCAGCGATTTGAAAATTCCGCATTCCGCAAGACGAAAGACGCAATGCAATTGCAAATGGCGTTTTCGTTGTTGTAGCTCAACCAAGTTCTTCTATAATCTCAAGAATTTGCTATCTAATTTCAGTATTTAGGGACTGCCAAGTGATAATAGCTGTGTAGTGTTTAGTTTAATTAAGCTATATTAAGTGGTGTTTGCGCATTTGGTAAAATGGAGGAAAACGTTGCTATCACTTTACCCACGCTAAAGGCTGCTCGTGGGTACAAGAAGAGTTCAATAACCCGATTGAAGAATTTGTGTTATAGTGAGAGTTTTACGCAGTTAACGCAAAATCAGCTGCGTCTAAAGAAAGATGCATTAATTTCAACTTATAAAGAGTACTCTAAGCTACAAATTGACATTCTGACCCTCGAGCCAAACGACGCCGAGGATGTCGCTATTGTCGAAAACATTTATTTTGAGCTTTTAGATAAAATTGACACAGCTCTCGGTGTCTGTGACGCCGCCGCCGCCAATGTCGATGGCGCTAATTATGGTCGCAATCATTCAAGAACCATATTGCCAAATGTTCAGATCCCAGTATTCAATGGTAGGTACTCTGAATATAAATCTTTTATATCTTTGTTTAAAGCAATGATACATTCAGACGCCACATTGCAAGGCGTCCAAAAATTGTATTATTTAAGGTCTTTTTTAGTTGGAGAGCCTTTATCTCTGATTGTTAATTTACCTATAACAGATGCTTCCTACAAGGAGGCTCTGAATATCATTGAGCAACGATACGATAACGTTTGCAAGATAATCTTTGATCACATTCATGCACTTCTTGATCTGCCTGTCATGTCTAGATCTTCAACACATGCCTTGCGCACCTTGCTTTCAGAGTGTAATCAGCATCTAGCAGCTTTGAAAAGCCTCAACGAGCCAGTGAATGAGTGGGATTCCCTCTTAGTGGCTATTCTACAGCGTAAGTTAGACGCGTATTCCTTGAGAGGTTTCCAGCTAGAACGTGACAACACAAAGAAGCCAACAATGCAAGAGTTTATGGACTTCATCCAGAACAGGGCGCTCGCTTTAGAAAATTCAGAGCAAAAGTTTTCTGAGCAGCCCAAAAGGCAGTTCCCAGCACGAGGTGCCAAGGATGTAGTGCTATTTGCAGCCAAGAATCATGAAAACTGCCTATACTGTGGTAAGCAACACAAATTATTTTCTTGCCCAGGTTTCAAGCTTGCGCCAATTGACAAGCGCATAAATTTTACAGAGCAAAATAATCTTTGTAAAATCTGCCTAAACAGTCATGTTACTAATAAGTGTAAATATCATTTTCGTTGGAATGTGTGTAAAAAGCAGCATAACAGCCTGTTGCATGAGGAGAGAGCTAGCCCAGTGTCAACAACTGCAACAGTACCTTTGAATAAAGGTATATCACTTGCGGCTCAAGCTTCAAATGAACAAGTTTTGTTGCCCACTGCTAAAATAAGGTTGGTTTCCTCTGATGGCAAAAATATTATTGTGAGGGCTCTGCTTGATAGTGCTTCACAAGTTTCTTTTGTTTTGCAAAGTGTTGTTGATGAGCTTGGTGTGGTGCCATCACATAGTAAAATGCATGTGTCCGGTATATCTGGCACCAATGTGCACTTAGATAAAAATGTAAATATTCAAATTCATTCTTTGCATTTTCCTTTTAAAATGAATGTCTTATGTCAGGTTGTCAATACAATTACAACTAATTTGCCTCAGTTTGTGTGTGATGTTTCACAAATAAACTTACAACCGGAATGCAAACTTGCCGATGATGGTTTTTCCTCGCCTGGGCCGATTCAAATGCTTTTAGGTGCTGATGTGCTTTTTCAGGTGCTCCTGCCGCAGCATGAGGATTGCCACAGCAGCTGTAAGCATACTTTCAGCGGTCAGCAGTCTGCGGGGCCTCGAGTTCTACCTACAACACTCGGTCATATCGTAGCAGGCCAGTGCTTAACTGTTTCAGTGAGTAAGGGCACACCTAAGGTCAGTCATCATTTATCTGTCACAAATAGGGAGGAGGATACCAGTCCATTCTGTCATTCTTGTGATAATTCATTAAATGAGCAATTATCTAGATTTTGGGCCACTGAAAAAGTACCGGAAACATTTCTTGAGTTACATGAGCAAGAGTTAGTTGAGGAAAATTTTCTTGAAAGCACCAAATTAGATGAAGGTGCCTTTATAGTTGACATACCTCTTAAAGTTCCTCTTGAAAAAGTAAATAGCATTTTAGGAGATTCTTTTAATTTTGCCTTATTAAGATTTATTAATTTAGAGAAAAGATTTCAAAGGAATCCGCAGATTTTGTTGCAATATAAAAAGTTTATTGATGAATATGTTAAGTTGGGTCATGGGGCATATTTTGATATTAATTTATATGACCTGACTAAGGACCCTGTCTATTTCTTAGCTCATCATCCTGTTATCAATTTAGAATCAAAGACGACACCTCTCCGGGTGGTTTTTGATGGGTCTATGAAGACAAATAAAGGAATATCTTTAAATGATATTATGTTAAATGGCCCTGTTGTTCAAAAGGATCTTTTTGAGATATTAATATTATTTCGATTAAATAAATTTTTTTTCATTGCTGATATCACCAAAATGTTTCGAAATATTTTGGTCAATGACAAACAGAGGTCGCTGCAAAATATTTTGTGGCGCGAATCACCTCAAGATGATGTAAAATGCATACGCTTAAATACAGTCACTTACGGTCTGAAGAGTTCTTCTTATCTAGCCACTAGGTGTCTCATAGAGCTAGCAAACAAATATAAGGAGAAATTTCCTATGGCTGCGTTTATTTTGCAAAACTGTACGTATGTTGATGATATTTTGAACACAAGTGATGATGAATCACAGCTATTAGAAATGCAAAATCAACTCATTTCTTTATTGCGCTTGGCAAGTTTCAATTTACATAAATGGTCATCAAATTCAGAGGCAGTCCTTCAGACTATTCCTAAGGAAAATCACTACTTTGGTGATATTGATTTGCAAGAAAACCCTACTGTGAAAACACTGGGGGTTCGTTTTCAGTTGAAATCGGACAGTTTTCAGATATGCTCCACTTCTTATAAGGGCAAAAATCATACTAAAAGGGATATTCTGAGCTATATTAGTCAGTTTTTTGATCCCATGGGTTTTTTAGGACCTATCATAATTGTTGCTAAAATTATAATGCAAAAGGTACATTCTTCCAAGGTAGGATGGGATTCACCTCCACCAAAAGATATTTTGAAAATGTGGTTGGATTTTATTTCAAAATTGCAGAAAATGGAATCTTTTCTAATTCCACGTTGTATATGTAGTCAATCTGTCAATGTCCAAGTTGTAGGCTTTGCTGATGCTTCTAACAGCTCGTATGGGTGCTGTGTCTATTTAAGATTCATAGATTTGGATGGTAACATAAAAGTTAACTTGTTGTGCTCTAAGTCAAGGGTAAATCCTCTCAGCAAGCGGCTGACCATTCCTAGGCTTGAACTAAACGCAGCTCTTTTGTTGGCGAACCTCGTAAGCAAGGTGTACAAGGCATTACAGCTTAAAATCAAAATTGATAACATATTTTTGTTCTCAGATTCACAGATAGTGCTCTCATGGATAAAATCGAATGTAACACGGTTAGAGGCATACGTAGCCAACAGGGTTAAAGTCATACAGCAGATCACGAATAGCTTTGCCTGGCTTTATGTTAACACTACACAAAACCCTGCTGATTGCTTGACTAGGGGTGTGCAACCTAATGAGTTACATGATCATCAGCTCTGGTGGCATGGTTCTTCCTTTTTAATGGACCCAGGGTACGAATTTCAAGACAAGCAGTCTATGATTTCAGAGGAAGTGTACTGTAATACTAACACTTCTCAACCAGTTAGCTTGCAAATTAGTGAAAATACGTCTTTGCTCACTGATATTATTAAAAATTGTTCAAATATAAACAAGATTGTCCGAATAGTAACTTATGTGCTAAGATTTTGTAATAATTTAAGAAATAATAATCAAAGAATCCAACAATCTTACTTAACAACTGATGAGTTGCAAAAGTCTTTATTGTTTGTAATCAAACATGATGAGCAACAAACATATTTTAATGAAATAATACTGAAATTAACAACTGGTAACCACAATTTTAAAAGTAATTTACAACCTTTAAATCCATTTTTAGATAATGAAGGTATACTAAGGGTAGGGGGTCGATTGGAAAATGCTTCAATTCCATATAGTCAAAAGCACCCTATTATTCTGCCTAAATGTTCTAGGGTTACTGGGCTGATTATTCATAATGAACATTATAAACTCTTGCATGCTGGACCTAAGCTTGTAAAGGCCAGCTTAACTCAAAAATTTTGGATTGTGGATTGCTTGAGAGCTATTAAATCTATTATACACAAATGTGTGATATGTTTCAGACTGAAAGCGGAAGCAGCGCAGCAACTGATGGGTTCCTTGCCTGCTGAACGTGTCACGCCTTGTAGGCCTTTTGAAAAATGTGGCATAGACTTCGCTGGTCCAATTTCACTTAAACAGAGTCGCATAAGAAGGCCATTGATTACAAAAGGCTATATTGTAGTGTATGTCTGCTTCGTCACAAAGGCCATTCATTTGGAATTAACGTCCTCGCTTACCACTAAAGCATTTTTAGCTTCATTTAAGAGATTTATCTCCCGTCGGAATCTGCCCGGCCAAGTGTATTGCGACAACGCGTCAACGTTCAAGGGGGCAAGGAATGAGTTAGATGCGCTCCAGCTTTTACTCGCTTCCCAAGATCACCAGAATTTGGTACAGAACTTTGCAGCTAATAAGGGTGTCCGTTTTAATTTTATCCCTAAATACTCGCCTACATGGGGTGGTCTTTGGGAGCGTGGTGTTCGCTCAGTTAAATACCACTTGAAGCGCGTTGCGGGCAGGGCTCTGCTTACATACGAGGAGCTAAATACTGTTTTATGTGAAATAGAAGGAGTTTTAAATTCTAGACCTATAACAGCTATTTCTAATGATATAAATGATTTTTCATACTTATCACCAGGTCATTTCTTAACGGGTTCACCGCTGGGTACTGTGCCGGAACGCGACTTAAGTGAAACGTCAATTAATTTGTTGAGAATCTGGAATATTTCTATTCATATGAAACAAATATTTTGGAAATATTGGCATAGACATTATTTAAATTTATTGCAAACTCGCCCAAAGTGGCGCACTATTACTCCTGATTTAAAAGAAGGAGATCTTGTTATATTGCGAGAAATAAATGGCGCTCCATTGTACTGGCCTATGGCTAGAATAACTAAAGTTTTTCCAGGTAAAGACGGGCGTGTTAGAGTGGTCGAAGTAGTGACTGCCAATGGTCACCGACACACTAGAGCCATTAGTAAAGTTTGTTTATTGCCCATTGAAGATAAAGTATAGATATTTCATTTACAGTTTATTTTAGTAAGGTATAGGGAGGTATGCAGGTTCTACTCATAATGCCTATAAAATATTTGTTTCTATTTTATAAAATGTAAGAAGCGCATTATTGTTTTGTTAATTGTTTACTTCATATGCTAATAGTTATTGAAGAGTCTGTTTTGTAATTATTAGTGATGTTTAGTGTACGGAGAATTTATTATCCTCAGTTATAATTAAAGTATGAGATGAGATGATGCATTTTCCCAGGCCGCAGTTATGTTGGCAGCCAACGCCAACATGAAAGATTAAAAAGAATATTTTTTTGTATTTAGAAGACAATCGCCACCTGAGGGCTTTTCGTTGTTTTTTCTAGAAGTTGTCTTATCTCGGTCTCGCCCATGAGCGGCCGCTAATAATTGTATTTTTTAATTATTTTATGTGTCTCAGAGTGTATGTAATTCGTAAATGCATAAAGTGAATAAATCGGTGTGCGGCAACTAGAAGATTTGGTTTCTTTCATCACCAGCCAACCCTACAAGATAAATACAGTCCACTAGTTCTCCACACAGTTACTTATTGCTTGTGTTTCGTACTTTTATAGGTGTGACTTTGAGTATCGGGGATAAAACTAATAAGTTTTGAAAGTCTTTTATCATGCTTATCGTCGCTTAAGTTCTAACACCACGTATGTCATTTTTTGGCAATTTTGACATTTTGCAGTTTGGTAAAGCATCTAAAGACGCGTCGTTTAGTCCAATCAGAAAGCAGGTACGATCAATAGAATCCCTTAAAATAACGAAAAAGTAACACCATGATAGCCACTATCTGATGGAAACAGTACGTAGTCAATTCGGTTTTATGGCTCTCCTGAAAAGTTGCTAAAAATGACATACATGGTGTTAGAACTTAAATGACGTTATACAATTGTGAAGACCGCCTACTGCTACTTAATACGGTCTTTGTTCGCTGGAATAATTTTCGACTTTTTACCTACAGAACCCCAAAGTATAATTTCGTATGCATAATGCTTGTTACTGAGTTAATGAAACAGCTGTATTGATTGTTCGCTATTTTTATATGAACAAAATGTAAAGTATTAACTGCGGCTTTCAAGTGCTGTTTATGATTATGAAACTGAAATGGTAAGGCTTCTTTTTGGTTTGGTAAATTTTGTTATATGAAACTAGCACAGCACGGATTTCGGTTAAAGCTTTTTAAGTCGTGCTTTAGTTGGTTTTCCTTTTGAAGAATATGGCAATATCAATAAATTAAATTACTATTTCTATACACTAAATAAATGTAAATGGTTCACTTAACACCAACAGAACATGAACGGCCTATATGCGTCCCACTGCTGGGCACAAGCCTCACCTCTACTATGAGGTGGAACGAGCCATACTCCAACACGCGGGCTCAGTGTGGATTGTTGGAGGGGTGTAAGGTTAGCCAGCAACCTTAATGTCAGATGTTATCAAGCCGCCCCAAGGCTTCTGACTAAGCTTAACGACTGACATCTAGCGACGTCAACCGGGACCAACTGCTTAACGTGCCTTCCGAAGCACAGGCGCGGATCCACCGTTGTGGGCACTGTGGGCATGCCCACAACCCTAATTTGCTTGTTGTATTATAATAAGTCCATGATTGTTCATGAGTAAGTTCCTAGTCCAATCCAACTCTCACTTTGCCAATTTTTGGTGGCTATGCCCACAACCATGCCAGCGCTCCTGAGCGGCCCCTAGGTATACAGAAATTAAATTAACTACTAATAACTAACGCTATTTTTTGGAAAAAACCGCGCTCGCTCCGCTCGCGCTATACTACTAATGTTCCCAGTGTTCTGAACAAAGTCTACGGAAAGTAGTCCGTATGCGCATTTTCTTCTCTAACTGAAAAACATTCAGAGCCAGACACACGTGGATAGCCATTACGGCCTTGTTTACCTCCCAGAAAGGCTATCTGTTATTTAGAATAAATTTTAAGACTAAATAAGCAAAACGTAAGAAATGCAAAAAAAAAATGCGAATCTCCTAGATTGTATTGCTCTTTCTTTCAAGTCTCTTACGCCACATAATAATCTAGTCGTTTTACAATCGCAAAAAAAAACGCGGTCGCTCCACTCGCGTTTACTTATTTTGAGAGCGCGTTGTTGCTATAGTCTTCCTGGCTCACCTAATTCAACGTTTTTTACTACGAGGTAAAAGAGGCCTGGCGAACTGCATGTGGCCGCCACCATTCTCGAAATCAATTTCCTGCTCTTTAATTAGTTCTTGCAATAAGCCTACGATAAAATGTTCAAGTTATTGTGTGTTAAAGATAGGAAATCCAGAAAAAAACATTCGGTCTTGGGCTCTTGCGGGACCCCAATATTTCTTTCTGGGTTTCCTATCTTTAGTAAGATGAGTTAGATAAGTAGGTAATGCATTATTATCCCTTATGCTAAAATAAAAATAACCTATTTCGTGTTAAGTTTTTGTTTAAGTGTACAATAAAGAATACTCAAAAAAAATAAGTACCCACGTATTTTAATAAATACCAACTTTTTACTTGTGGCTACTACCTATCAGTGGTGGCGCGAGGCGCCGGCGACTGCTGACGGCTTCGCACCTAAGGCACGGTAAAGTTACTATTACCGGCCTAGGGGGACTCGCAAAAAAGTTTTACAATTTGCCTACCTTTTTTGGTTTCGCCAAACAACCTGACTCAGGTAGCCGACTCCTAACTATTAAAGTAAAAAGCACTCGATATGATATTGACTCTTATATATCACGAGGAGCTTTCTCTACTTTGAAAAAAAAATGCGATCGCTTCGCTCGCGCTTGACTAGTACATTATGTTCATTTTCATCAACGAAGACGTTCGCGCAACTCCTTGTCTCAACTGTGGATCATTAAGACAGACAAATGTGAATAGTCCTAATGACAATGGCCTTCTTGCTCAAAAACTATTAAAACAGCTTATAGCAGTTTAGTATAATTCAAGCTAGTACGAGTAGTAGGCAAAGTGAAAAAGACAAAAATATGCTTGTTTTCTAGGTTGCCTGTATTAATCTAGTTCATTATGACCTAAAAAAAAAAATCGCGCTCGCTTCGCTCGCGCTTTACTACCTACATCACAATCCTTGAAAGCTTCAATAGCCGTGATATTCGCCTATTTTCATGTCTGTTTGTAATATTTTTTTGCCTTCATTTGATTTTGAACAATAAATCTCGTTCACTCGTACCAAACATTATAATTTGGCTCACGTCAATGTTTTTCTGCGAAGTACAAGAGGCCTCGCGAGCATGATGTCGCCGAAGCTCACATAATAAGGTCTTTAATTATCAAAATTAAATTATAAGTTCGTGACTTGACCAAGACTATGTGAGCCCCTCCTGGCGCCAAAGCTGGATCCGACCTTGCCCACAACCTTTTTTGAGGGCTGGATCCGCGCCTGGCCCCTCCTGGCGCCAAAGCTGGATCCGACCTTGCCCACAACCTTTTTTGAGGGCTGGATCCGCGCCTGCCGAAGCACGGAGATGCCTGAAATACACATCACTAAATTTTGGTTGGTTTGGTCACCCATCCCATTTCCGACCAGGCGTGTGTTGCTTTACAACAGCGATCGTCGCCGAAAGCTGTGACAACTGCGCCACGGGCAGGCAGACCAAACACAAGCAAATTGTTTGTCAAACGTGGTACTTAATTAAACCTACGGTTTGCGGCTTTACAGCTAATTAACTAAGCCGACTCCAGCGGCTTTGCAGTTAATCAATGAACCAACTCCTCCAGTTAATTATCTATGATAAAACTTCTTTGTCGAGGTCATTATTGTTTTTTAACATTTTCCATGCAGTATCTTTACTAAAGATCTGAAAACCAGAAAAAGACATTTGGTCATCTTGGCATCAGGCGGGAATCGAACCCGCATCTTTCGCAAACCGGGCGACTGCACTGAACACTGTGTTACCGAGACCATTAACAGACCGGCCGAATCTTTCTGGTATATTTTTAGCCTATGAGCCAAGGTGATTTCACCAATGTTAAAGGCACCTTCAACACTCAACACTCTTCCACTTCTTTGTCGAGGTTGGTTTTTGTTGATTCATATTTAAAGCGCGGAGAACCGATGGCCGTTGGCGGGAAAGGTTCTGGAATGGCGACCGCGTACCGGACGACGTTCAGTGGGCAGGACCTCTGCAAGGTGGACAGACTATCTGGTCAAGGATCTGGACCGATCGTTATGGAGATCCTTGGGCATAAGCCCAGCAATGGGCGTCGTTCAGCTGATATGATTATGATTTGAACGCAACTATGGGATGTGACACCACCCCAACCGATATTTATTTCGTGCTTTGGGAGCTATCTAGGCTATTCAGCTGGCTTCGACCTTCGACCGTGTCCAGGGTTCTCGGAGGACTTTGCTTAGAAACACCCCTATGGAACCCTGACGCGCTGTGCCGGCTATCCATCCATCCATCTTCGTAAGGAGTAGTAACTCCCTACTGGCACCTGCTGCCTGCTGGCGTCTACGTCAGTGTGAGACCAGCTCTCACTGCCGTCGTCCTCGGGGCCACTAGGAATGAAGGCACACAGCCCCCGCCATGTGCACTCCCAGTGGCCCCGGAGGCCTTTTAGTGGCCTCTTACTACAGCCGGGGGGGAACCGTTTTAGCCGAATTCTAACACCAACGGAACCACTAACGGAACCACAGAGTGAGCCTTGAAATATACCTCATGCAACCTCAGAGTATATGGAGTAACCTATGGAGTAGGCCATTTAGGCTGTTGTTTGAATTCTTGCTAAGAAAACCTTTTCTGCTTTAAGCAATTTTATTTGAAATCAAAACAGGTTTCTATGGGATCATTCCGTGTATCTTATTTCACTGCTGAAGAAACTTGAAAGAGCTTTTACTTGGTATCACGACGAGCTGAGTCAGCGAGGAGGTAACCTAGTTTCGCAGCGATCGTGTCTCGCCAGATTGGGAGCGTCGAGTCATCAGGGTCCCAAGTCTGCTAATTTTAAGACGCCGCAATCGAGTCGGCATGGAATCGTAATCGTCTAATTTGACACATTTGGTATTCCGCTCCTTAAAAAAGACCAATGATTCTCCATCGAAACTGGTTATTGCACTTTTTGGTAGTCTGCTCACTAATAGCGGTACATTGGTAAGCCGATTGTAAGAATTACGGTAGTCCGCTCCTTATTTGACGTTTGTTTGACGTTTAGCTCAATCGTATCTCTTTGACAATTGTGTTATTGAACAACAACACCTCTTGCAGTCATTGTGCTTAGATATTTTAACTTAAAAGCTGCTTTTAAATTGAAGTGAGTGCTTTTCGAGGTGAATTAAAAGATTGGCCACTACTTCCTACGAATCGTTGGCATGTTTTGACCATTGATAACGCGAGTGACCGCCGACACCGACTTCTTTAGGCTTTTAGCTCAGCACCATGAATCTCGGGCTCTAAATTCCAACACGGCAATGCTTACATGCATTTAGGGGGATGCCCAAGTCCGATTTATGAAACCATGGATACTCGGAAAAGAGGAAGTAATCTACAAAACAACAGCGGCGAAAGGATGCAATTTTAAGGTTAGTCCATTTTTTTGGGACTGTACTACCAGTATACAACACGGCCCAAAAGGATCCAAAGCCGAAATGCAGTCAAGCAAAAAAAATAGGGAGCCATCTCTTATACAAGTAGGTATTTTGGAGTTTTTGTTGTATTTATTTTCAAAAATAGTTAGGTGAAACTTGATGTTACAGATTCTATCGATTCGGGTGTTCTGAGTTGCATCGATGAACTCACATAGCCATCCTGAGACCCATTGTACATGAGGAACGGGACCGTTATTATAACCGAAAGTGATATTCATGCACACAAATGTTTGTACAGTCAGCATCAAAATGATTTGAGGACTCTATATGAACACAGCATTTTGATGCAGAATGAACTGTGCGGGGATCGAACCCGCGACCTCTAGTGTAGGAGCCCACTTTTGAACCAGAACACAAAATTGGTTGTACCAAAAAATACGTAACTACATTAACTTTGAATTCAAGGCTGAAGTATAATGAGCATTTTTTCTATAGGTAATTGTTTTATAATACTTCCAGGTGACAGTGAATATACTTTGCAGAGATCATGATGACCCCCTTACCTAACACAGGGGAAAGAAGGAGATATCAAAACATTAACGGCTTAATGTCCCACTGCTGGGCAATGCTGCATTGAGGCTATGGAGTGATTATCAGTGTAATAATATAATAAATAAAACAATTCTTTAAACAATTTTTGAATCTTTTATTTTTCATACATGTTTAAAATTATCAGTGTTTCTCTGATAAAATAGGCAATATACTTAATCCTTGAATCACTTTGAGTTAAAATACTGCATCAACATCCATTGTGTACTTGGATTCAAGCATAGGTACATTTGAACAAACAGACAGCGGGAAGCAACTTTGTCTTCTAGGTTTGAAATCTCTTTCTGGAGCCTGAAAAAGAAGAAGGTATTTGTAAAAACGACTAAGTGAAAATAATTAATTTCAGTTAATGACTTTGCCTTCAAAATATATAAATAAAGGTACCGTGTGTGCTTACAATGTTTATATAGAAAGGCTGCAGATCACATAAGGCCCTTGTGGCCGTGACTAGCCTATTTGTGGATTGCGCATGCTCCCGCGGACCATGTGCGCTTAGGTGGTCCCTGGCCTCCAACCTTTTCGTGGCACTGCGCATTGAGGTAGTTAATCTTCACCTGAAATTAAGATATAAAAGATCAGGAAATAAAAGCGACGTACACCACCAAAAACTAACACAAAAATGAAATATGGTGTGCGAATACTTACCGATACGAAGGGAAGAAAGTATATTATTTACTGTCCAATACAGTTAGTTCTTATCTCGAAGTTCAAGTCTCGTTTAACAAATAAACAAATCCAAAAATAAATTGATTTTATTGCATTTGCAATGGTGTTTTCGAACAAATTGACAACTTGACATTTGACAATAAGACATGACAGGCTACAGACAGGAGACACTTTTAATTTGGCAGACTTTGGCATGGAGAACTAATACTTTAGCCACCGTATTATAAAATAAAGTGTTTTAAAAAACGTGTAGTCATGTTAAATAATCAAACCAAATAAGTCCACGCAAAAGAAATGTAATCTAATCTGAGAAACTGAAGAAAATGATCATTCAAATTAAAGAAATCATTCGTTCATTCATTCAGCGGCATGGTAGATTTTAGTTGGCAATACCGTTTGTTATTAAGACTGAGCGTCCATTCCGATTAGAAATGCATTCATATTGAGACGATTGTTGATTTTAGCAGACTACCGAATTTGTGTCAATCGTATTGTTATCCTTATTGAGCCTCGGTTGAATGGACGTTTCGTTTAAATTAGCAGACTTGGGGCCCTGATACCGAACAAATGGAATTTTAAGACCTCCGGGCCAGTAGCACACTAAACCAATGTTAAACCTAGTTAACCCTTGGTTTTGACATTTAGGTATATATCATTGCACAAGTTGCAAATTAATCTTAAACTTATAGATGATTATTTTCTAGCTAAGAACATAATTATTTCGTCCATAAGTTACAACTTGTCTAATTGTAGTAGTTAGACGGTAGTTTAAACTCTGAAAGAAAGAAGGAAAGAAAAAACGGTTATTGATCTTGGACATCGTACAGATACAGATATAAATAAAAAAAAACAAAATGGTTAGAGAAAAAGTAAATAATAAAAATAAACAAAAATTTTCACCAGGCAGCAGTGTCAAAATTAATTGTATATATGTATTAATTTTGTTCTATATATGTTCTTCCTTGATTATTTGACAGTAAAGAGGGCAGACAACCGTATCACAGCAACACACAACTGCAAGATGGCGGTAAATATGAATAAGAAAGCAACCGTCCGTGCGCAGTACGACACCCGTCCTGTTTCTAAGCGATCCAGCATGATAAAGGTCGTAGCTCACTAGGCAAGCACGGCAAGTGCACAGCTTCTACCCAGAAATTATCTTGCCATTCAAATTTGAACCTTCATTTGTGAGTGATGCAATATATTTTGCAACAATGATATCTGAACGCCAACGGCGAGCTGTCAGCGCGCTCGCCGCTACTTGTACAACTCAACTCGCAGCTCGCATCCTTATAACTTAGGGTTCAAATTTGTATGGAAAGATACTTTCTGGTTTGGAGCCGTGCACTTGCAGTACTTGCCTTGTGTGCTACTAGCAATGATATTTACAAGAGGTATAGATACGTTATGGTTAGCACCGACGCGAAGTCTAAAATTGTCCCCTGACTGGATAGCATGATTATTTACTAGAGCGTAAAAGAGACAGATCAATGCTTTGCTCAGATGGGCAAAAGTCCTGGGTCCCAAGTCTGCTAATTTTAAGACGCCGCAATCGAGTCGGCATGGAATCGTAATCGTCTAATTTGACACATTTGGTATTCCGCTCCTTAAAAAAGACCAATGATTCTCCATCGAAACTGGTTATTGCACTTTTTGGTAGTCTGCTCACTAATAGCGGTACATTGGTAAGCCGATTGTAAGAATTACGGTAGTCCGCTCCTTATTTGACGTTTGTTTGACGTTTAGCTCAATCGTATCTCTTTGACAATTGTGTTATTGAACAACAACACCTCTTGCAGTCATTGTGCTTAGATATTTTAACTTAAAAGCTGCTTTTAAATTGAAGTGAGTGCTTTTCGAGGTGAATTAAAAGATTGGCCACTACTTCCTACGAATCGTTGGCATGTTTTGACCATTGATAACGCGAGTGACCGCCGACACCGACTTCTTTAGGCTTTTAGCTCAGCACCATGAATCTCGGGCTCTAAATTCCAACACGGCAATGCTTGCATTCATTTAGGGGGATGCCCAAGTCCGATTTATGAAACCATGCATACTCGGAAAAGAGGAAGTAATCTACAAAACAACAGCGGCGAAAGGATGCAATTTTAAGGTTAGTCCATTTTTTTGGCACTGTACTACCAGTATACAACACGGCCCAAAAGGATCCAAAGCCGGAATGCAATCAAGCAAAAAAAATAGGGAGCCATCTCTTATACAAGTAGGTATTTTGGAGTTTTTGTTGTATTTATTTTCAAAAATAGTTAGGTGAAACTTGATGTTACAGATTCTATCGATTCGGGTGTTCTGAGTTGCATCGATGAACTCACATAGCCATCCTGAGACTCATTGTACATGAGGAACGGGACCGTTATTATAACCGAAAGTGATATTCATGCTCACAAATGTTTGTACAGTCAGCATCAAAATGATTTGAGGACTCTAAATGAACACAGCATTTTGATGCAGAATGAACTGTGCGGGGATCGAACCCGCGACCTCTAGTGTAGGAGCCCACTTTTGAACCAGAACACAAAATTGGTTGTACCAAAAAATACGTAACTACATTAACTTTGAATTCAAGGCTGAAGTATAATGAGCATTTTTTCTATAGGTAATTGTTTTATAATATTTCCAGGTGACAGTGAATATACTTTGCAGAGATCATGATGACCCCCTTACCTAACACAGGGGAAAGAAGGACATATCAAAACATTAACGGCTTAATGTCCCACTGCTGGGCACAGGCGGAACAGGCGGCACTGGTGGAATTTGTTAGAATGCTGCATTGAGGCTATGGAGTGATTATCAGTGTAATAATATAATAAATAAAACAATCCTTTAAACAATTTTTGAATCTTTTATTTTTCATAGATGTTTAAAATTATCAGTGTTTCTCTGATAAAATAGGCAATATACTTAATCCTTGAATCACTTTGAGTTAAAATACTGCATCAACATCCATTGTGTACTTGGATTCAAGCATAGGTACATTTGAACAAACAGACAGCGGGAAGCAACTTTGTCTTCTAGGTATGAAATCTCTTTCTGGAGCCTGAAAAAGAAGAAGGTATTTGTAAAAACGACTAAGTGAAAATAATTAATTTCAGTTAATGACTTTGCCTTCAAAATATATAAATAAAGGTACCGTGTGTGCTTACAATGTTTATATAGAAAGGCTGCAGATCACATAAGGCCCCTGCGGCCGTGACTAGCCTATTTGTGGATTGCGCATGCTCCCGCGGACCATGTGCGCTTAGGTGGTCCCTGGCCTCCAACCTTTTCGTGGCACTGCGCATTGAGGTAATTAATCTTCACCTGAAATTAAGATATAAAAGATCAGTAAATAATAGCGACGTACACCACCAAAAACTAACACAAAAATGAAATATGGTGTGCGAATACTTACCGATACGAAGGGAAGAAAGTATATTATTTACTGTCCAATACAGTTAGTTCTTATCTCGAAGTTCAAGTCTCGTTTAACAAATAAACAAAGCCAAAAATAAATTGATTTTATTGCATTTGCAATGGTGTTTTCGAACAAATTGACAACTTGACATTTGACAATGAGACATGACAGGCTATAGACAGGAGACACTTTTAATTTGGCAGACTTTGGCAGACTTTGGCATGGAGAACTAATACTTTAGCCACCGTATTATAAAATAAAGTGTTTTAAAAAACGTGTAGTCATGTTAAATAATCAAACCAAATAAGTCCACGCAAAAGAAATGTAATCTAATCTGAGAAACTGAAGAAAATGATCATTCAAATTAAAGAAATCATTCGTTCATTCATTCAGCGGCATGGTAGATTTTAGTTGGCAATACCGTTTGTTATTAAGACTGAGCGTCCATTCCGATTAGAAATGCATTCATATTGAGACGATTGTTGATTTTAGCAGACTACCGAATTTGTGTCAATCGTATTGTTATCCTTATTGAGCCTCGGTTGAATGGACGTTTCGTTTAAATTAGCAGACTTGGGGCCCTGATTTCAGGTGCCACTTTTTTAGCACAAGTAACCTATGTACGTAAAAATACGTTACAATATCGTTGACTACGAGCTCAACGCTGAATTTGAAAGTACCCTTATTACGTCGATCCGCATCCGTAGTCCGTCCTAACCAGAACCTACAGTTATACATTGCCAAATGCAATTCAAAGGCGGGTTACACAAACTGCCCTAAGTAACCACGGTTTAGAAGCTCCGGCTCGTATGGCATGTCATGTAGTTTCCCTTTGTTTGTTGGGACTTTCATTCTCACATTCACTGTTTGTTTTAATAATGCACTGATAATATACAAAATTAATCTTATCTAATTGAGGCAGTAGTTGCCAGTGCTGATTCGGATAGTAAATGAATCATGTCTTGTTAATACAAGTTGCCAATTAGATTTTCATTCCTTACTGTACTCTTTCTTCACGAAAGTTTGCCAAATGAGATCGCCAACGGGATCTTAGACGTAATTGTTGGAGCATCTGCTCATACATTTCGCTTTTTTCCCCAAACATTATGTCCGATTGTGCTCTCCAAGTGACGCCTTAGCCCGAGGGTCGGGCCCCCTATGGGGAAACCCTTTAGACACGTTACTCCTTCATCTTCTTTGCGTGTCGATGGTAACACTTTATTTTTGATGAGATAGCCAGTGAGGTGCCCGTGGGACAGTTGTGACAGTGATCGGCGACTATCGCGGTCGTAAAGCAACACACGTCGGGTCGGAAATGGGATGGGTGACCACGCTGACCGAAATTTAGCGATGTATATTTCGGGCATCCCCGTGCTTCGGACTGGTTATTGCGGGCACTAACTTTCTGCCGCTCTGGTAGCGGCGGTTGGTCAGTAATTCCCTTAGGACCTTTACAAGGTTCAGGTCTCCAGTTAAGCTGCCCACTTTTGCAAGCAACCTTCTGATGTTGACAGTGTCATAGGTCGAGCCACGAGCCACGAAGACAACACTAGTAACCCGGCCGGACACGTTACTTAAAATATTAGAAATGAGAGCTTTTAAAGCAAGTAAAACGTAAGCCTCAGCGGTAGGCACTAAAAACTGTAAATGACTAATATAATATTTACTAACCAACCGTTGGTTGCCAAAGGGAACAGCCGAATGATTGATAATAAAAAAAACTGCTGTTGTGAAGCAACACACGCCGGAACAGAAATGGGATGGGTGACCATTCCAACCGAAATTTAGTGATGTAATTTTTTGGCAACCCCTTGCTTGGGAAGGCACGTAATGCAGCTGGCCCCAGTCATAAATCTTAGGGCAGCTTGATAACATCTGAAAATAAGGTTTTTCACTTATCATCCATCCCCCCAACAATCTGCCCTGAGCCTGCGTGTGAGGCCTGTTTATGTCTATGTAAAAGATAACTATTTAAGAGCAAGAAAATAAAATATCTTATTTTTAATGGTTTCTAGCTACCAATTTTTAAAGTTAAATTAAAAAATATAGTTCTTCTTTTAAGTTTGCAGTGCACATCTTGCTTTACTTCAATTATTTACCCTTACATGTGCATAATTTTCAAACATGCACGTGCATGCTACGTGCTAATCAAACTAATATTTTATAGTTATAATACTTGTAAACCATAGGGTTTAGCTTCATCGTTATAACGATATTTTTTTGTTATAGTAACTAGGCAGTTTTATTGGACACAAACCCAGCTGGTGAGCAAACAAACAGACAAAACATTTAAGTAGAAGAAGAGATATACAATGGCTTGATGAGACTCAGGTTTTACTTTTACTCGGGTATGAATGAGAACTTATGTACAGAAAGCGAGTCCTCTCTCTTAGCTGGCAATGCTGTGAAGGCAATTACAAAACATAAATGGCCCATATACGTCCCACTGCTGGGCACAGGCCTCACCTCAACCAGGTGCGGATCCAGCCCTCAAAAAAGGTTGTGGGCAAGGTCGGATCCAGCTTTGGCGCCAGGCGCCAGGAGGGGCTCACATAGTCTTGGTCAAGTCACGAACTTATAATTTAATTTTGATAATTAAAGACCTTATTATGTGAGCTTCGGCGACATCATGCTCGCGAGGCCTCCTGGGCCCCAAGTCTGCTAATTTAAACGAAACGTCCATTTAACCGAGGCTCAATAAGGATAACAATACGATTGACACAAATTCGGTAGTCTGCTAAAATCAACAATCGTCTCAATATGAATGCATTTCTAATCGGAATGGACGCTCAGTCTTAATAACAAACGGTATTGCCAACTAAAATCTACCATGCCGCTGAATGAATGAACGAATGATTTCTTTAATTTGAATGATAATTTTCTTCAGTTTCTCAGATTAGATTACATTTCTTTTGCGTGGACTTATTTGGTTTGTTTATTTAACATGACTACACGTTTTTTAAAACACTTTATTTTATAATACGGTGGCTAAAGTATTAGTTCTCCATGCCAAAGTCTGCCAAATTAAAAGTGTCTCCTGTCTATAGCCTGTCATGTCTCATTGTCAAATGTCAAGTTGTCAATTTGTTCGAAAACACCATTGCAAATGCAATAAAATCAATTTATTTTTGGCTTTGTTTATTTGTTAAACGAGACTTGAACTTCGAGATAAGAACTAACTGTATTGGACAGTAAATAATATACTTTCTTCCTTTCGTATCGGTGAGTATTCGCACACCATATTTCATTTTTGTGTTAGTTTTTGGTGGTGTACGTCGCTTTTATTTCCTGATATTTTATATCTTAATTTCAGGTGAAGATTAACTACCTCAATGCGCAGTGCCACGAAAAGGTTGGAGGCCAGGGACCACCTAAGCGCACATGGTCCGCGGGAGCATGCGCAATCCACAAATAGGCTCGTCACGGCCACAAGGGCCTTATGTGATCTGCAGCCTTTCTATATAAACATTGTAAGCACACACGGTACCTTTATTTATATATTTTGAAGGCAAAGTCATTAACTGAAATTAATTATTTACACTTAGTCGTTTTTACAAATACCTTCTTCTTTTTCAGGCTCCAGAAAGAGATTTCATACCTAGAAGACAAAGTTGCTTCCCGCTGTCTGTTTGTTCAAATGTACCTATGCTTGAATCCAAGTACACAATGGATGTTGATGCAGTATTTTAACTCAAAGTGATTCAAGGATTAAGTATATTGCCTATTTTATCAGAGAAACACTGATAATTTTAAACATGTATGAAAAATAAAAGATTCAAAAATTGTTTAAAGAATTGTTTTATTTATTATATTATTACACTGATAATCACTCCATAGCCTCAATGCAGCATTCTAACAAATTCCATCAGTGCCGTCTGTTCCGCCTGTGCCCAGCAGTGGGACATTAAGCCGTTAATGTTTTGATATGTCCTTCTTTCCCCTGTGTTAGGTAAGGGGGTCATCATGATCTCTGCAAAGTATATTCACTGTCACCTGGAAATATTATAAAACAATTACCTATAGAAAAAATGCTCATTATACTTCAGCCTTGAATTCAAAGTTAATGTAGTTACGTATTTTTTGGTACAACCAATTTTGTGTTCTGGTTCAAAAGTGGGCTCCTACACTAGAGGTCGCGGGTTCGATCCCCGCACAGTTCATTCTGCATCAAAATGCTGTGTTCATATAGAGTCCTCAAATCATTTTGATGCTGACTGTACAAACATTTGTGTGCATGAATATCACTTTCGGTTATAATAACGGTCCCGTTCCTCATGTACAATGGGTCTCAGGATGGCTATGTGAGTTCATCGATGCAACTCAGAACACCCGAATCGATAGAATCTATAACATCAAGTTTCACCTAACTATTTTTGAAAATAAATACAACAAAAACTCCAAAATACCTTCTTGTATAAGAGATGGCTCCCTATTTCTTTTGCTTGATTGCATTCCGGCTTTGGATCCTTTTGGGCCGTGTTGTATACTGGTAGTACAGTGCCAAAAAAATGGACTAACCTTAAAATTGCATCCTTTCGCCGCTGTTGTTTTGTAGATTACTTCCTCTTTTCCGAGTATGCATGGTTTCATAAATCGGACTTGGGCATCCCCCTAAATGCATGTAAGCATTGCCGTGTTGGAATTTAGAGCCCGAGATTCATGGTGCTGAGCTAAAAGCCTAAAGAAGTCGGTGTCGGCGGTCACTCGCGTTATCAATGGTCAAAACATGCCAACGATTCGTAGGAAGTAGTGGCCAATCTTTTAATTCACCTCGAAAAGCACTCACTTCAATTTAAAAGCAGCTTTTAAGTTAAAATATCTAAGCACAATGACTGCAAGAGGTGTTGTTGTTCAATAACACAATTGTCAAAGAGATACGATTGAGCTAAACGTCAAACAAACGTCAAATAAGGAGCGGACTACCGTAATTCTTACAATCGGCTTACCAATGTACCGCTATTAGTGAGCAGACTACCAAAAAGTGCAATAACCAGTTTCGATGGAGAATCATTGGTCTTTTTTAAGGAGCGGAATACCAAATGTGTCAAATTAGACGATTACGATTCCATGCCGACTCGATTGCGGCGTCTTAAAATTAGCAGACTTGGGACCCTGTACTTCGCAGAAAAACATTGACGTGAGCCAAATTATAATGTTTGGTACGAGTGAACGAGTTTTATTGTTCAAAATCAAATGAAGGCAAAAAAATATTACAAACAGAAATGAAAATAGGCGAATATCACGGCTATTGAAGCTTTCAAGGATTGTGATGTAGGTAGTAAAGCGCGAGCGAAGCGAGCGCGATTTTTTTTTTTTAGGTCATAATGAACTTGATTAATACAGGCAACCTAGAAAACAAGCATATTTTTGTCTTTTTCACTTTGCCTACTACTCGTACTAGCTTGAATTATACTAAACTGCTTTAAGGCTCGATACCAGGAAAACGGCTCTCGGGAAAACTAAAGTTTTATATAGAAAATATGAAGTATGAGGCACGAAAAAAATCGTCATAGTAGTCAAAGAGTTGCACAATCAGCTCAAACTTCCAGTATATGGATCAACTTACTAGATTAATGTGAAAAAAAATCAGAATATCGCTAAAAACGTGCAAAACGCACTCCCGTATTTCAAAAGTTTAGGCATCATATAAACTAACAACTTACTTGTTTTAAATAACGTGTAAAGATCAGATATCAAAGAAGCATTGCCAATCAGTTGTTTTTCATTGCTTTATTTCAGTTTTGTGCAAAAAATTCCCAAACATTCCGAATTTTTCGCTTGAAATCTCCATACAAATTACTATGGAGTGAGTGAAGTTTCTTTGATAGCTGTCCGCGCACCGTCGCAGCTCACTCCCCCCCATGTCCCCAAGGTGAGCGCACGTCGCTTTTGACGAAAATGACATTTATAATTACGCGGATAATTTACACGAAATAGGCGCACATAGGGTCTTTTGTTGAAAATAGTACAACTTTATTTTTTTTCCTCCGTACTGTTTGTTCATATGCATTATGCATAATTTATCAAACGTATGATTTTATCATGATTCACCATGAGAGTAATATGGCAGGTTCATATTTATAAGTACACTTGATTAAAAGCTCTCTTGGGTTTGACAATTTCGTACTAGTTGCCATTTCATTTTCCTATTCTTTACGCAGTGACGTGCACTCACCCGGCGTCATGTGGAAGACTGAGTTGCGGGACTGCGCAGACGGATGTCAAAGAAACTTCACTCGTTCCATAGTAATTAGGATGGAGATCTCGAGCAAAAAAAATTAAAGTTTGCGTTTGCTTATACGAAACAGAAATAGTTATTGCAATAGAACATAATGACAAGTTATTTGAAATGGAAACACACTTCACACCGGAACAGCTCTTACAATTGTACCAAGCACAAATTCGGTTGTGTATGGAGTACTTCTGCCACCTCTGGGATGGCTCTGCCAAGTATCAGCTGGATGCACTGGACTCAGTAGACCGAAGAGCCAGGAGACTGATAGGTGACGAGACGCTCGTTGGAACCAAACTCGAGTTTGGAGCATCGGCGTAGAGTTGCCTGTCTATCGGTTTTTTATAAGGTGTATTTCAGAGAGTGTGCGCAAGAACTTCATGACCTGATACCACCCTCTACTTTCTACTACCGGACCACAAGACGCCGCGAGGGCTTTCATCTCCATGTGGTCGACTTTCCAGCGGTCCGAACTAAGCGGTTTGGTGCTTCCTTTCTGGTCCGCACCGCTAAGGAGTGGAACGCCCTCCCTGCGTCTGTGTTTCCGGATACATACAACCTTGGTGTCTTCGAGGCAAGAGTGAATAGGCATTTTTTGGGTAAGCGTGGCTGGAAAGACTGAGGTCAAACGCAAACCCATTTTAAATTAAAAAAAATGGATCAGATAGAACTTTGATATAAATATGAATTATCATATTTACGTCAGCCATGGAAAAATGGCAGTGCAAGCATTTTTATCTCTAACTGGCTATTTGCACACAGCTTTTACCTGTAGTAATTTGAATGAACTATACAGACAAACGTTCTAGAAAATATAATTAGCATCCACTATCATTTAGATAGTGAAAGCTTATGTAAAAACAGACAGAAAAACGCGGAGGGAGACTTTATTTCATACTATGCTCTACTCGTAGATCAATTCCAGTAAGATGAAGATCACGGTGGATTCTGTATTAAATTCAGCGTAAAAAGCCTGAAATACGATGGCCTCTACAGGAGACTAAAGGTATTATACTCAAGTGTTATTATCTAAAATAAATTATCCACTAAAAGTGTCTCAACTGTTGACAACTGTTAAATTCCTCGTTTTAGTTAGTAACAAGATAGCTCCGTTTAATGCTTCTTGCAGCTTTTCATTACAAGTAAGACCAATTTATTAGTGGGTTCTTCTGCATGTTACTAGAAATGGCTCCGTGTATTGCTATATCATATGCATTGGATGTAAGAAATATTTTGTGTTGATGATGATCGAACGGATAAACCAAGTTACAACTAAATCTCGATGGAATCGTCAAGTACCAGATATAACATTGTGCAAATAACGTGGTCACGAGAATAGATTGCAAATAATAGTGTAAAAAAATAATTGGCAAAACCGCTTGTTAGTATGTTTAATAAAATAAAATTTTTGGTTAGTTTCTTTAGTTTGCCCTATATCCTGAAATATATTGGGTGGCGAAATAAAAATATCTTTGGTGAACGCATCAAATGATTATCATGCCGCGATTTATAATAATAATAAATAAATAAATATCCCTGGACATTATTCCACACAGCGCCATCTAGCCCCAAGTGAGTTAATTATACTCCGTTTTTATGGGATACTAGACAACGGATAAACATACTCAAATACTTTTTCTTTTGTAAATACATACTTATTATACATAGGAAACACCCAGACCAATACAAACAGACATGTTCATGCACACAAATGTTTGTACTGTTCGGGGATCGAACCCGCGACCTTTGGTGTAGTAGCCGACTTCTAAACAATTACACCAAGACGGTCGTCCGGATTTATGCATTGCATTTATGCACGGATTGCACGGCCCAACCACTGTGTGACCATAGCTGTCACGATCGCTTTCAAATTTGACAGATTTTCTCCCCGGCCGACCCTAGTAGCGAACCTTAAGCTGTTTTAATAGTTTTTGAGCAAGAAGGCCATTGTCATTAGGACTATTCACATTTGTCTGTCTTAATGATCCACAGTTGAGACAAGGAGTTGCGCGAACGTCTTCGTTGATGAAAATGAACATAATGTACTAGTCAAGCGCGAGCGAAGCGATCGCATTTTTTTTTCAAAGTAGAGAAAGCTCCTCGTGATATATAAGAGTCAATATCATATCGAGTGCTTTTTACTTTAATAGTTAGGAGTCGGCTACCTGAGTCAGGTTGTTTGGCGAAACCAAAAAAGGTAGGCAAATTGTAAAACTTTTTTGCGAGTCCCCCTAGGCCGGTAATAGTAACTTTACCGTGCCTTAGGTGCGAAGCCGTCAGCAGTCGCCGGCGCCTCGCGCCACCACTGATAGGTAGTAGCCACAAGTAAAAAGTTGGTATTTATTAAAATACGTGGGTACTTATTTTTTTTGAGTATTCTTTATTGTACACTTAAACAAAAACTTAACACGAAATAGGTTATTTTTATTTTAGCATAAGGGATAATAATGCATTACCTACTTATCTAACTCATCTTACTAAAGATAGGAAACCCAGAAAGAAATATTGGGGTCCCGCAAGAGCCCAAGACCGAATGTTTTTTTCTGGATTTCCTATCTTTAACACACAATAACTTGAACATTTTATCGTAGGCTTATTGCAAGAACTAATTAAAGAGCAGGAAATTGATTTCGAGAATGGTGGCGGCCACATGCAGTTCGCCAGGCCTCTTTTACCTCGTAGTAAAAAACGTTGAATTAGGTGAGCCAGGAAGACTATAGCAACAGGGCGCTCTCAAAATAAGTAAACGCGAGTGGAGCGACCGCGTTTTTTTTTGCGATTGTAAAACGACTAGATTATTAAGTGGCGTAAGAGACTTGAAAGAAAGAGCAATACAATCTAGGAAATTCGCATTTTTTTTTTTGCATTTCTTACGTTTTGCTTATTTAGTCTTAAAATTTATTCTAAATAACAGATAGCCTTTCTGGGAGGTAAACAAGGCCGTAATGGCTATCCACGTGTGTCTGGCTCTGAATGTTTTTCAGTTAGAGAAGAAAATGCGCATACGGACTACTTTCCGTAGACTTTGTTCAGAACACTGGGAACATTAGTAGTATAGCGCGAGCGGAGCGAGCGCGGTTTTTTCCAAAAAATAGCGTTAGTTATTAGTAGTTAATTTAATTTCTGTATACCTAGGGGCCGCTCAGGAGCGCTGGCATGGTTGTGGGCATAGCCACCGAAAATTGGCAAAGTGAGAGTTGGATTGGACTAGGAACTTACTCATGAACAATCATGGACTTATTATAATACAACAAGCAAATTAGGGTTGTGGGCATGCCCACAGTGCCCACAACGGTGGATCCGCGCCTGACCTCAACTATGAGGTGGAACGAGTCATACTTCAACACGCGGGCTTAGTGCGGATGGTTGGAGGGGTGTAAGGTTGGTGAGCAACCTTAATGTCACATGTTATCAAGCCGCCCTAAGGCCTTCTGAATAGGCTTAACGACTGACATCTAGGGACGTCAACCGGGACCAACTGCAAGCACGGAGTTGCCCGAAATACACATCACTAAATTTTGGTCGGAGTGTCACCCATTGCATTTCTGACCCGGCGTGTGCTTTACAACAGCGATCGTCGCCGATCCCTGTCACAACTGCGTTACGGTGCACGGTCGTTGGCGGCCAATTATCAACGGCCAAACCTCCAGCATTCACTTCTCACGACCAATGAAAACGATCACATTGACTTTGCATCAAACACAGCACATCCGGTTACCCCCTTTCCGTTTTCCCTAATGTCATTTCTTTGCAATAGAGCAAGGAGGACTGCCTGGAAATGGGTAGTGATGTGCCGTCCATCTAACTTAAACTATGGTAGATACGCTATATGGTAGCAATTCCGTATTTAACGATTAATGGTTGACTATTGGACGTAATTGTGTAATTATATATATGTATATATTGTACCCACTCCCTGACCCAAATCATCTTACCTAGCGATATCTCACACATTAGCAATGTGCAATTATTGAACCGCAGCGTTGTATGACACGCTTAGCCGAAGTACTTCTGTGTTGAGCCGTTTGTACACTTGAACCAATGATATTATAATAAAAAGAGAAAGATAGGTAACTTGTGCTGAAGAGTGGCACCCGAAATCATTACCACAGAACACAGATAACAGTAAAATATCTTCATACAAACGTGCCGCTCTCGGTTTGAATGTGTGCGTGCGCGTCGCTTTCACTCACACGCTGGCATAAAACATGGGGGGATAAGGTGGTGGCAGTACGGACCGGCTGTGCTGCGTGTCTGTGTGCACGCTAGGCTAATAACTCGGTGGGCGGCCATAGATAACCTACTGAGATAACCTACTGTTTATACTGTGTCATTACTTTCGAACACCTGAGCAAAGCATTGACAGTTTGAGAAGACACTGCGCGACATGTATCTGTCTCGTTTACGCTCTAGTAAAAAATCATACTATCTTGTTCACATGGTCAAATTATAGGTACGTACGCCAGAGGACACTTTTCGACTTCCCATCATTACTGACATAATCTATCTTTTTTTTAGTAGGTACCTATAATATCACTGCTTGAACACTGATGCAATAACCATGAAACAACGCTGAAGAAAGTGAGAGGGTGAGCCCCCATACCTATCCAAAATCAGCACTTATGAATTGCAGTTGGAACAGATGAGGGTCATATTATTTTTTTGAGCACTATTTTGAATTCTCGTTACGCCCCTATCAAAACTTCCTAATTTTATTTCTTTGTCAATGTAAAAATAATTTTGAAAAGTGGAAAAAATGTGGGATATTTAAAGCGGTTGACACAGTCACGTGAGAGTGTGACGTCCAAGTCCATGCGTATGTCACTGTCAAAAGCGCGACAAGAAGAAGATTCAATAGTTTGTAGGTTACATTTATGTTGTCATAGTCACGTCACACACGTCAGAGTCCATGACAACCGAGCGCGCCATAATGGCGGCGTTTGAAACGCTTGAAAAACTTTAAAGATTGAAAAGATTATACATATATACTACATTTCGCATTTTTGGTGATGAATATTATTTGATCAGCCATAAAACGATAATATAAACTATCATAAATAAATATAAAAATAATAGTGCATTATTCCGTATTGATTGTCATTTACGACATAAACACTAAACATAATGTGACTCTACCGGCATCGTAAGGGTTTCTCTACGGAGAAGACTAGGCGAGAAACTACGCAGTTTCTAGATTGTTTTTAAAAATGGCGTTTAATTCTACAAAACAATTCCCTTATAAATTGTTCGATATAATCCATTAAACACATACAATTTTAACATGAAATGAAATATCAAGGGAAGATAAGCACTGGAACAGAGTTGTGTCCCGGGGTGTGTCCATTCACAAGTAGAGATCATAGGACATCCAGTATCCCACTTAACCATTTTAAAGGGATCAACCTGTACTTATAATGTGTAAAACTACCCTTAGGCATAGCAATTCTTACAGTTGATCAGGCGTTACTCTGTCAACTGTTTCAAAAAACTACATAACATGTTTACAATCCTATTAAATATTTATAGGTTCTTTAAGCAAGAAATTAACAAGCGTTGGGCAAATATTGTTTGCGTGATTCAAAGGAGTATAACGCCATCTATACCGTTGTTGCATTTACTAAACATCCCCCTGACATCGCAAAATGTCGCTATGTAATGTTATACTGTAAAATTTGTTAACAGAGGATAGGTTTTTAAGCTTGCTTTATTTTCGAATTGAAATATTTTGGATTTTACATCAGTTCTATTTACAACGTTTGCAGGATATGTCATTGTATTGTAAGTAATCGATATTTTGGGTTTTAAACATTACAGTTAGTTGGTTACGCTTCAGAAAGTAGCTGAAATTTTCCACGTTAAAACTGGTTATCAAGTTTTACATTTATTTTGACACACAGTTTTCACCTGAAGGAAATTCAAGTAGTATCGTCCTCGAATAACCTGTTGGTTTAGCAATTTATACTTTTGGTAAATATAAGGGCGTCGTTATCACCATAAAACATAGGTTTGTATTAAATGTCTTATACTTTTCTTTTTGTTTTGAGTTTTCCTAATTTTAAGGCAAAACAAATCTACAAAACATCACAGAAAATTCGTTTCAATTCATTTCTGCTTTCAGCGCCACCATATTACTTTTTGAGAACTAGCTGACACAATATTTTTACTACCCTAACTTAGATGGCGTTAGGGAGGAGTGGTACCAAGAGATGCAAACTTAGGGCCGGCGCCCACTATCGGCATCGGCACGCTTCAGGCTTTTAAGGTGGCAAATAGTAATATACTCTAACATAATGGCAATAAAGTAGAAATTTCCGTGATGTGTTCTCGTAAAAACAAAATGCATTTGTTCTGTTTCTGTTTCGGCATTTTCTACTTTATTGCCATTATGTTAGAGTATATTACCATTTGCCACCTTAAAAGCCTGAAGCGTGCCGATGCCGATAGTGGGCGCCGACCCTTAACACCACACATTGCAGCTTTTCAGTACAAGGTGTCCTAGCAGATCTACACGACCTCTAGCGGCGGGTGGGAAAAATTCATGGGCAGAAATACTAAGTAGCATGCATTAACATGCCTTTAGCAAGTTAATAAGCAATAACACAGATGGCTCTTATTTCAAGAAAATATAAACTGGTTATAAGAAAATAAGTTATGAATTAAAATTGTCAGAAAAACAGCCTCACAATACAACAGTGTCAGTCTCAGACCACTCTTGTTGCACTGTCTGCTATAAATAATTGTATCTTCACTTCAACTTAATTCAATGTTACAAACACACACCTACAAAACTTTGCATTATTCATTGGCGTTTCAACACTAAACAATTCGTAAGGGAATTGCTCTTACAAATTGTTTCAGATAATTCAATAGACACACACAGTTTTAACATGAACTGAAATAGCAAAAAGAACAAAAACGTTCATATTTTTTTTCTCTCTTAATTAACTTTTTTTGTTTGCTCACCTTTCCAACCTTCCCGGAACGTCCACATTTATTTCCAAACCAAAATTAGCCAAATCGGTTCTCGAGTTTTAGCGAGACAAAATCCATTTTTATATGAAGAAGATGATTTCCATCATGATTTTGTTTCATGATGGTTTTTGTATTAATACGAGGGTAAGTATGTTTAAAAAAAAGATGGTCAATTTAATATTAGTAAACAGATTCCGGATCAAGTTTTAAGACTTTTACTCCGTTGAGAAATAAGGATAACATCTAAAGAAAAAATTTATTTCTTGTTTCATTTCTAAAAGCTCACAGTTTAAAAAATACTAATTTATCCACAATTTTTACACCATTTTCGAAAACACACATCAAATACAAAACCAAGTACAACCAATGCTATAAATAAGATCGAATGAGTAGTTCTTTCTCAAAACCCCTCAACAGATGTCGTTTTATTTCTCAACATAATTTTCTGTGTGGCTCTGAAAACCTTGCTTTTAAGCTAAGCCATCACCCTGCGATAGATGGCGTTACCAGGCGCAAACTAGAATATAAGCCATGTGACCCAGTCACCCACTGAACTTGTACCATTCAGACTGGGCGAGTGTACGCAATCAATTCAAGTTATGGGATCGTTTATAAATTCGACCAACTGTCTGATAAACTTAAACTTTCTAAATTGTATTGTGTTTCTATAACAACCAGATTATTTCCGGTTTTGACCCAACTTTACTTGACTAATATAAATATTAGCGAACATAATAAGTAAATTTTATCACTAACAGTTCAAAAAATTACACATGTGCCGAAAACTCGGTATACGGTGTATTCGCGAACTTTTCACTATTTTATTTGTCCGAATGATTCGGTTTTGGTGCTAGATAAGATATTCGGTTAGAGTATTTCTATTTTCTGAGCTACAAGAAACGGAATAAAACAAAAGAAAACTATTTTTTTGTGCTAGATTTAATGTACCTAATCCTATGAAGAATTGGTAATCTGTCCGGGAATTGTCAAGTTTACCATTTCGAAACATCAGTTAACCAGATTTTCATTGCTTACACAATCAGTGGAAGGAAACCACTCAACTGAACCCGATTTAGCTTCGAAACAAATCTGAGCACTCTTTTATGCTGCTTAACTTCGCAACTACCTTGCAAACGTGAGCCCTAACTGAGTTGCAAATCTACAGAAAATGTACAGAGGTGCACACATCAACTTTTACCTAAGGGTACCTTATGCTGCTGATGTAAGACCCATTTTACAATGGTTTTGTAAAGGTTGATTTTTTCACAGTCCCTGTTGGGGCGCCATATGAAAAAATAGAATTATATTTTTTTAAAAGAAAATAAAAATCCGACAGAATTATAACGTGACCGTCAAATATACAGTGATTCTTTCTATGCACACAAAGACCATTATCCCAACCCACTTTATTCCACCACCAGTAAATTCGTTCAACGTCTGCCCATATCCTGGTACCCCACGTATATAATAAGGTCTGTAGACTGTTGTTGTTATTGTTTGTCTGAGGAGCACAATGACGAAATGGCTGTTAGATCTATCATAATATGATGAGACTGAATTATTGATAACTCCTTTAAACTAACTCTTATTATTGAACACACATTCACACACACCACATTTTTCCACACACCACACTTTTACACTCACACCACACTTTTAAACAGGCGCGGATCCACCGTTGTGGGCACTGTGGGCATG
This sequence comes from Udea ferrugalis, assembly GCA_950022985.1. Classification (NCBI taxonomy): domain Eukaryota; kingdom Metazoa; phylum Arthropoda; class Insecta; order Lepidoptera; family Crambidae; genus Udea; species Udea ferrugalis. Next base: position 22,779,970 of record OX465515.1, read on the forward strand.
CCCACAACCCTAATTTGCTTGTTGTATTATAATAAGTCCATGATTGTTCATGAGTAAGTTCCTAGTCCAATCCAACTCTCACTTTGCCAATTTTTGGTGGCTATGCCCACAACCATGCCAGCGCTCCTGAGCGGCCCCTAGGTATACAGAAATTAAATTAACTACTAATAACTAACGCTATTTTTTGGAAAAAACCGCGCTCGCTCCGCTCGCGCTATACTACTAATGTTCCCAGTGTTCTGAACAAAGTCTACGGAAAGTAGTCCGTATGCGCATTTTCTTCTCTAACTGAAAAACATTCAGAGCCAGACACACGTGGATAGCCATTACGGCCTTGTTAACCTCCCAGAAAGGCTATCTGTTATTTAGAATAAATTTTAAGACTAAATAAGCAAAACGTAAGAAATGCAAAAAAAAAATGCGAATCTCCTAGATTGTATTGCTCTTTCTTTCAAGTCTCTTACGCCACTTAATAATCTAGTCGTTTTACAATCGCAAAAAAAAACGCGGTCGCTCCACTCGCGTTTACTTATTTTGAGAGCGCGCTGTTGCTATAGTCTTCCTGGCTCACCTAATTCAACGTTTTTTACTACGAGGTAAAAGAGGCCTGGCGAACTGCATGTGGCCGCCACCATTCTCGAAATCAATTTCCTGCTCTTTAATTAGTTCTTGCAATAAGCCTACGATAAAATGTTCAAGTTATTGTGTGTTAAAGATAGGAAATCCAGAAAAAAACATTCGGTCTTGGGCTCTTGCGGGACCCCAATATTTCTTTCTGGGTTTCCTATCTTTAGTAAGATGAGTTAGATAAGTAGGTAATGCATTATTATCCCTTATGCTAAAATAAAAATAGCCTATTTCGTGTTAAGTTTTTGTTTAAGTGTACAATAAAGAATACTCAAAAAAAATAAGTACCCACGAATTTTAATAAATACCAACTTTTTACTTGTGGCTACTACCTATCAGTGGTGGCGCGAGGCGCCGGCGACTGCTGACGGCTTCGCACCTAAGGCACGGTAAAGTTACTATTACCGGCCTAGGGGGACTCGCAAAAAAGTTTTACAATTTGCCTACCTTTTTTGGTTTCGCCAAACAACCTGACTCAGGTAGCCGACTCCTAACTATTAAAGTAAAAAGCACTCGATATGATATTGACTCTTATACAGGGTGGCCCAAACGGTGAGGATAAAAAATTTTTTTTGGGTTCCTGACATATAGGGGTACCCGAAAATACCCCATGTATGTTCGCCGATTTTTTGTAGTTTTCGAGTTATGATTTTTTTTAAGTAAATTTGAGAATAATCGATCTGACCTCCTAAAAAAATTTTTTTTTCGGAAAGTATGCATTTTTTATTAATTTATTTTTTCGTAACATAGACCTCATTAGTTGTACTTTTACCCATAAAATTACCAGCTTCATGCTATTCATTAAAGGTACAAATTTATTGACCAAAATAAAAAAAACTGGGGTGAATGCGAGTCACTGAAAAATTTTCAAACTTAAATTAAAAATTAAAAAAAAAGTTCCATGACTTTTAAGTAATTTCAAAAACTGCTCAAAACCCTTAGCTTCAATTATAATAAAAAAAACTTGGTGCTTAATAGGCCTTTTTTAGCCGAAACTTGCCTTCAAGTAAACAAAGGTGGAATTTTCTAAGTTAATAATTTGTTGTAAAAACACCTTTTGTTAATTGCTAGGGTTAATGTGGGTTGGACATAACATGGTCAATAAACATAAAGTGAATTAATTTAGGATTTCTAATTATTCTAGTATCAGCCCGGTGTCATTTCAACAGCACAAGTCAGTCTTTGTCCCATGAATAGTAGATAGTTATGGATACAAGTGCGGAATGTATGTCGTTTTGCACGCACGAGTCCCGAAGTCAGCCCGAGCTGTAAGGCGAGGATGAAAAGTTGGGACGAGTGAAAATGACATACCCGTTCTGTATCGGACAACGATTTTTAATACATTTGCGTTAAAAATCATGATAAAACATGGAAACCTACGTATGATTTACTAAATTTAATCTTGAAGAAAGCGGGCATGAAAAAGTTAGGATAGGATAGGACAGTTGGACAGTAGCAAATGTATTAAAAATCGTTGTCCGATACAGAACGGGTATGTCATTTTCACTCGTCACAACTTTTCATCCTCGCCTTACAGCTCGGGCTGACTTCGGGACTCGTGCGTGCAAAACGACATACATTCCGCACTTGTATCCATAACTATCTACTATTAATGGGACGAAGGCTGACTTGTGCTGTTGAAATGACACTGGGCTGATACTAGAATAATAAGAAATCCTAAATTAATTCACTTTATGTTTATTGACCATGTTATGTCCAACCCACATTAACCCTTGCAATTAACAAAAGGTGTTTTTACAACAAATTATTAACTTAAAAAATTCCACCTTTGTTTACTTGAAGGCAAGTTTCGGCTAAAAAAGGCCTATTATGCACCAAGTTTTTTTAGTTATAATTGAAGCTAAGGGTTTCGAGCAGTTTTTGAAATAACTTAAAAGTCATGGAACTTTTTATTAAATTTTTAATTTAAGTTTGAAAATTTTTCTGTGACTCGCATTCACCCCAGTTTTTTTTATTTTGGTCAATAAATTTGTACCTTTAATTAATGGCATGAAGCTGGTAATTTTATGAGTAAAAGTACAACTAATGAGGTCTTTGTTACAAAAAAATAAATTAATAAAAAATGCATACTTTCCAAAAAAAAAATTTTTTTAGGAGGTCAGACCGATTATTCTCAAATTTACTTTAAAAAAATCATAACCTGAAAACTACAAAAAATCGGCAAACATACATGGGGTATTTTCGGGTACCCCTATATGTCAGGAACCCAAAAAAAATTTTTTATCCTCACCGTTTGGGCCACCCTGTATATCACGAGGAGCTTTCTCTACTTTGAAAAAAAAATGCGATCGCTTCGCTCGCGCTTGACTAGTACATTATGTTCATTTTCATCAACGAAGACGTTCGCGCAACTCCTTGTCTCAACTGTGGATCATTAAGACAGACAAATGTGAATAGTCCTAATGACAATGGCCTTCTTGCTCAAAAACTATTAAAACAGCTTAAAGCAGTTTAGTATAATTCAAGCTAGTACGAGTAGTAGGCAAAGTGAAAAAGACAAAAATATGCTTGTTTTCTAGGTTGCCTGTATTAATCTAGTTCATTATGACCTAAAAAAAAAAATCGCGCTCGCTTCGCTCGCGCTTTACTACCTACATCACAATCCTTGAAAGCTTCAATAGCCGTGATATTCGCCTATTTTCATGTCTGTTTGTAATATTTTTTTGCCTTCCTTTGGTTTTGAACAATAAATCTCGTTCACTCGTACCAAACATTATAATTTGGCTCACGTCAATGTTTTTCTGCGAAGTACAAGAGGCCTCGCGAGCATGATGTCGCCGAAGCTCACATAATAAGGTCTTTAATTATCAAAATTAAATTATAAGTTCGTGACTTGACCAAGACTATGTGAGCCCCTCCTGGCGCCAAAGCTGGATCCGACCTTGCCCACAACCTTTTTTGAGGGCTGGATCCGCGCCTGCTTTTAAACAAACACACCACACAGACACACGCATATCATAGTCATCCTTAAATTCACACAAACACACGCACTCTTACAACACAACGCAATGCATAAATATTTATAAAATTTTAAGGCTGATTGTATTTTTTTCATAATTAGATATCTAGTTTGTTTTCTTTTAAATAATATTTTGTATAAAATTTGTTGACTTTGAACCGGTGTCTTAAATTAGTTGTATAATTTTTGGTTTGCTGCGACCTAAGCCTCAAGCTTAGTGCAGAGACCAACGTCTGTAATTCCTGTGTAATATGTTTGGTGGTCAATAGATTTATTCTATTCTATCCTATCTGATGGTTACTGTACTTTGAGGTGGAATTTTCCAAACTCTTAAAGGTTTCTGTAGTTATGCGCACTGAACAGTGTTTGTGGCAATTAAGCGAGTTTTTAAAACAAGAAGCTTTCGAAACGAGGAAACTTGATCAATTTGGGAAATGTTGGTTGTGAAATATTCTTCTACTTTCTACCGAGTACCTTTGAAAATCTGTTTGCTTGTTTTTGTATTTGGACCGACTTGAACTAAACTGCTGCAAATATACGTATGCTTTCTCAATTCTAAATTAAACACAAATATATAATTTATTGGCCTAATTTATAAATATTGGTGTGGTGCTTTCTTATATTCCTGACTGGGCTAAAACAAGATACTTTAAAATTCGAACATGCCCTAACTGGGGGCTGTTCGCCACCGTTTTGGAAAGTGGCACCAACCAGTTGTGGTAAGTCAAGTGTTTTGATGGATTGGCGTAACTGCTTAAGAAAGATGCCAGTGGTGGAAAGTACTATTGGAACTATCGACACTTTTGTAAATTCCACATACGTCGGACTTCAGCTATCAGATTATCTGACACCTTATAAAAAACCGATAGACAGGCAACTCTACAGGTTAAAGAACTTTATTGCTTTTCATCAGAACTACAATAGGTATTCACTTACTGAGAATTAGAATTTACTTAAATAAACTAGTCATAAAATTTTAGAAAATTTTAGGTATACAATTACTACCCCATCAATTAAACACGGTAACATTCAAAATCCCATTAGTGTAGTTCGTTTTCGTGTATTCCACAATGGACGGTAGTCCGTCTACGGTAGTCTAGTGACTATAGGTACTTCGAAAATGTAGTAAGGAAAATTATTACCGAATAGTTGTGGCTTAAACGTGTGTTGTATTTTTAAATAAAGCTGTTTTTGTGTTTGTACAGTCGGTATTCAATTTAGGTTTTATATTAATTTAATAATAAAATCCTGTTATTTTTGCTACTTAGGGCTGATTTTTCAGACGTTAGATAAAAATTATCAGACCAATAATTTACAAGTAAGCAGATTTGGGTGCCGTGTAGTGCCGGCACGTAAATAGAATAGCACTACCCCCTCTCTTCCCGTGGGTGTCGTAAGAGCCGACTGAGGGAAAACTGCCATAAGGAGATGGGCAGCAGCGTCTCCGCATAACAATAGGCCTCACTGCGATCGCCAACCCGCCTGCCAAGCGTGGCGATTATGGCAAACCCCCCCTTATGATGGCACAACCTAAAAAATGGCCCCCAGTCCCCGGCGGCCCCGCTATTCCTGGCTACGGCAGCGGCTATGGTAACGGCGGGGCAGGGGGTGCGAGGAATCCCCGGGTGAGATCCGGCTGCCAACACCGACGACTCGACCTGGCAACATTTAACGCGCGCACACTGAGGCTTGACGCGAAGCTCGTGGAATTGGAAGAGGCAATTGGTAAGTTACATTGGGATATCATTGGGTTATCTGAAGTCCGAAGAGAGGGGGAGGACTCGATAACCCTGCAATCCGGTAACTTACTATACCACCGGGAGGGCGACCAACAGTCCCTAGGTGGTGTCGGGTTCATCGTCCACAAGTCCCTTGTCAACAACGTGATCACTATCGGAAGTGTTTCGAGCAGGGTAGCGTACCTGATACTCAGAATATCGAAACGATATTCGCTGAATGTCATTCAGGTCTACGCTCCGACCTCGAAACATGACGATGTCGAAGTGGAGGCTATGTATGAGGAGATCTCTAAAGCCATGCATAGCCATAAAACCCACTACACAGTTGTGATGGGGGATTTCAATGCGAAGTTGGGGCAACGTTGCGGTGATGAGCTGAGAGTGGGGCAATTTGGGTTTGGGCAACGGAACAATAGGGGCCAGATGCTGGCAGACTTCATGGAGAAGGAGAAAGTCTTTATGATGAACTCCTTCTTCAAGAAGCCCGTAAGCCGCAAATGGACCTGGATCAGTTCGGACGGTAGGGTCAAAAACGAGATCGATTTTATCATGTCGACGAAGAAGCATATATTCAATGATGTCGCTGTGATCAACGCTGTTAAGACAGGAAGCGATCACCGCATGGTCAGAGGCACATTGAATATCGACATAAAGCTTGAGAGAGCGCGACTGATAAAATCCACGCTCCGACCAATACCGGCTCAAATTCAAAACCCCGAGTGCTTTCAGCTCGAGCTTCAAAACCGCTTCGAAGCCCTTGAGAACAGCATCGATGTGGACGATCAATACAACATGGTGGTGGATACTGTCCGTACGGTAGGGTCCAAGTACTTTAAAACCCGCCGTCCAAAGTCAAAGAAACTCTCCAGCCAGACTCTCCTACTCATGGATCAGAGAAACGCAATGCGGCTACAGAACTCAGCGGATGCCCATCGTTATCGGCAGCTCAATAGACAGATATCTAAGTCTTTGACGAGCGACCTTCGCCAATTTAATACCCAGTGTATTAAAGAGGCCATTGAGCGGAACAAAGGCTCCAAAGTGTTCGCCAGAGATCTGTCTATTGGGCAAAGCCAACTGACGAGGCTGAAAACTGAGGCAGGTAGCATCATTACGTCAACACCTGAAATCCTGAGGGAGATTGAGAGTTTCTATGGACAGCTGTATTCCACTCAAACACCTGTTGAAAGCAAGGCTAAAGACCCTAGAGCCAAGCTTACCCGACACTATACCGAAGATATCCCGGACGTCAGCCTGTACGAGATTAGGATGGCTCTCAAGCAGCTGAAAAACAACAAGGCGGCGGGTGATGACGGAATCACAACAGAGCTTCTGAGAGCGGGCGGTCGGCCGATACTCAAGGTCCTCCAGACGCTCTTCAGTTCTGTCATCCTCGAGGGCAGAAAGGGGCCCAAAGGCATGGGGCAGGAGCGATGTGATGCTGTTTTTCAAGAAGGGTGACAAAACTCTCTTGAAGAACTACAGACCCATATCGCTTCTGAGCCATATCTATAAGTTGTTTTCGAGAGTCATTACGAATCGTCTCGCTCGCAGGTTCGACGACTTCCAACCTCCCGAACAAGCCGGGTTCCGAAAAGGCTATAGTACCATAGACCACATTCATACGCTGCGGCAAGTTATACAGAAGACCGAAGAGTATAACTTGCCACTTTGCCTAGCGTTCGTGGACTATGAGAAGGCCTTTGATTCGATTGAGACCTGGGCAGTGTTGCAGTCTCTCCAAAGGTGCCAAATAGACTACAGATACATCGAGGTGCTAAGGTACCTATACCAGAACGCCACCATGTCGGTCCGATTACAGAACCAGAACTCTAATCCGATCCAACTACAGCGAGGCGTGAGACAAGGAGACGTTATTTCTCCGAAATTGTTCACAACTGCGTTGGAGGATATTTTCAAGCTTCTGGACTGGAAAGGACGCGGCATCAACATTAATGGCGAGTACCTAACACACCTACGATTCGCCGATGATGTAGTTCTTATGGCTGAGACCTTGGAAGACCTGAACATAATGCTCGAAGATCTCGGTAATGCTTCTCAAAGAGTGGGTCTTAGGATGAACATGGACAAGACGAAAATCATGTTCAATGCCCATGTTGCACCCGCTCCAGTTAACGTTGGGAACATTACACTCGAAGTTGTTGACCACTATGTTTACCTGGGACAGGCAGTCCAGTTAGGTAAGTCCAACTTCGAGAAAGAGATCTCTCGTCGAATCCAGCTCGGATGGGCAGCGTTCGGGAAGCTCCGGCATATATTCGCGTCCGAAATACCTCAGTGTCTCAAGACGAAAGTCTTTGACCAGTGTGTGTTGCCAGTAATGACATATGGGAGTGAGACGTGGTCGTTTACGTTGGGTCTCATAAGAAGGCTCAAAGTCACCCAGCGAGCAATGGAGAGAGCGATGCTTGGTATTTCCCTGCTTGATCGAATCAGAAATGATGAGATCCGCAGGAGAACTAAGACAACCGACATCGCTCGAAGGATTGCATCGCTGAAGTGGCAGTGGGCGGGACACATAGCGCGGAGAACCGATGGCCGTTGGGGCGGAAAGGTTCTCGAATGGCGACCACGTACCGGACGACGTTCCGTGGGCAGGCCCTCCACAAGGTGGACCGACGATCTGGTCAAGGTCGCGGGAAGCCGCTGGATGCGGACAGCGCAGGACCGATCGTTGTGGAGATCTTTGGGGGAGGCCTATGCCCAGCAGTGGGCGTCGTTCGGCTGATATGATGATGATGATGATGAAGCAGATTTGGAAATGTTCGATGTCGAAATCTAAAATTGTGTCCTTAATTGTCATTTTGACTGATTTTGACATACATTTTAGAATCTGCCGAGTTGTAATTTATAGGTCTGATAATTTCTATATGACTATTGGAAAAGCAGCTTTTTGTAGGTTAAACTTCCACAAGAATAAACAATATTATTCAGAATTATGTTTTCCAATTACTCGTAGATGTATTCTATTAATTGATATTTAGTTATTACTGGTTGAAATTGCTGTTGCCAAAATCGCGTTAATGGGTGACTTTCAAAGTGATGCTAGAAGCACACAGTGCTTTAAGTGCCACTAGTTGGACACGATAATTTTTTGAGTTTAGGAATGAATGAGGAACTTGAATCACGAATTTTAATTCTTTAGAGCTTCCTGGCTACACGGTCATCATGTTTATCACTTTATTTACAATTTAATTTGACAAGTTTTACAAGAGTAACTCATAAAAAAGCAACTTACATTTTGAGACAGTACAAACACAGGTCTTTAAAATCATGACTTCTGGAATTTCAGTAAGTAGTTGAGCATTGCAGTGAACAAAAAAATCGGTTGTCTGTAAAATCGGTTCAATGACGATAGTTGAACGTGACATCGTCATAAATGAAACGCCTCAGATCAAGGTTACGAGGTTTTTTCGTGCTTGCTGCTGGCTCCGTCAAATTATGAGACGTTGTCGCGTCAAAAGACGCTAGCTCGGCAAAATTTAACACGAGAGCGTTTTGAAAATTAAACCGTTAATGAAAGCTTTATGAAGTTCTACAGTTGCTCTTATTTTTTAAGAATAATTCAACCATTTAGCTCATAAATAGCTTTTTGTAAGTAAGTATTTATGAATTGAAGTCATGAAAAATTGTTTTTTAAATTGACTGGTGACTTTTGGAGAAGAATTTTATAAGTGTATCTTCTTGTCATAAACCATATTTTGACTAGATACAATAAAAAACAATATAACTATTATACGACCTTTAGGTCGTATTTTTACCACAAGTAAAGATTGTATAGTTTTTGCGCAAAAGGGCCGCAAAATGGCGCAAATTGAAACTGAAAGAAATTGAAATTAAATTTAAAATTGAAAGATTTCGCAGAAATTCTGACTTTGTACACTATTCATGCGAAGCGGCGTTATGTCCCGAAAAGGATACTAAGGAATTTCATTTGGAAGCTATCAAGCCCAATACGATTTGAATCGAATTCGTCACACGGGCTGGAAAATGACGAAATTCGTCAGTTGAGTGGAATTAATAACTGATAGCTCAAAATTACAGCTTCCTGAAATCGATGCGCAATTTATTTATTGTTGGTTGATGAAATAAGAGACTTGGCTGCTATATGGGTGTTTATAATAAATAATAATAGAATGACAGAGCTGACAGTTTGGCGTCCATCTTATCTTCAACATTTGTGCTAAAAGCGTTTTGGTTATTTAGTTAATTTATCTTCAAGGAATACTTTTGTTTTTTTGATTCCTGATCGAAATGCTCGTCCTAATGCTACGGCGCATGCATAAGTATTTAGCTTGATGGGTGCAGTTTATAAGGGTCATTTTGAAAGTGTCCCACACATTTCAGCACCTAAAATAATGATGTAGTACCTATGATCAAAACTATTCAAAAAAGTATTTGGTGGTTTGACAGAAGCAATTGCAATTTTAAAATGAATGAGTAGTATGTCGTTTGGAGGATCACAATAATCTAAAACAATAAAAACACTATTTGAATTCTGTAGTTATCGTAATAACTTTGCTTTTAAACACTTGAAACTTTGACCACTCTGTTCCCACACGTCATTCGATGCCTTCTGTACACGGACATTATTATGATCTCTCATTAACCTGACAGTTTCAGTCAAAAGCTCATCTTTTGAGCTGCTCATCTACTGTCACAAGTCGTATTTTGTGTGGTAAATAGTGTTAAAAAAACTTAATTTTTTGTCATTGCTTCATTAAATTATTTTGCATGATTTAGTCAAATTTCAATAAATAAAAATACGTAAACTGCCGTGAACACATCGGACATCACTTCACGTCATCTCGGTGCTTCACCCTTACCTCGATCATCAACACGCTTACTTTGAATTAGTATATTCCTTCATTTTGTATGTAAATAATTTAAAAATGTTATTTGTCTTAGTCCTTTTTTTTCAAACGACCACAGTTGCAAAGAAATTGTTTTTTTAAGTTCACTCACACGAGTGAAAGGAGTTTAGGCGTCAACCGGAATAGCATAGCTGAGCTGAAACTGAGCTGTAAAGTGGTCATAATAAAGACCCCTTTTTTTTTTTTTTTTTTTTTTTTTTTTCGTGGGGAAATCCTCATGGATACCTCGCTGCCCGGGGGGACGACGAGGTTATGTCGGACTCCTACCGACTAAAACCCCACGGCACTCGACCGTGGCACTTTGGCGGCGAAGCTGGATCCTACCGTAAGTAATGCCGCACTGCTCCGCCGCCAGTGCTAGCCCCTAATGGGGCCCCCTCCAACCGACCCCCCAACGAAGGGGGGAGGCCACGAAAGCGCCTGGAGTACGCAGGCACTTTCGCCGTCTCGGTGGACGCCGTGCAATGCAAGCCAGAGCACCCCCGCACTCCGGCCCGCTGGCACCCACTGTTCGCAGACCCTACTGGGCCCGCAACCACGAGCCACCCAAAGGGCGGCTCCGCTGCCGTAACCGGCGGTACGGCCCCGCCGGGCCGCGATGCACAGGGGGGATCAGCCTCGGATTACTGGCCCCCACCAACCGGTTGTGCGCCGCGGCCCCAACCACGCGCCTCAAGGCGCCTGCAGGCCCCACTGGCCCCGCAGCCCCACGTCGCCCTTGCGGGCCGCAGCGGGTGGGTTCCCAGTCCACCACACTGCCACGCCTGGGTTCTCTTCGCTTCCCGGTGGTTCCCCTATCACCGGTACTAGGCCCCCTCGCCACGCCGAGGCGAGAACCCATGAGGGGGATAATAAAGACCCCTGAATGTAGTGCGTTGATAGACTTAACCGGCAAAAGCCCAACGGTACGCTTTCAACCGCAATCAACTGCAAATTGAGTTGCAGTCATTAATAGGTGCAGTTTAATTGGAATTCGATCACCGATGTAAACATTAATTTTACGATTGAAAAGTACTTGTTACTTGGTATATTTGAGTATTCATGATTTTGGTTTGTTTGACCATTATGGGAAGTAGTTTGCGGTGGAAAAAAATACGATGACAGGTAAAAACCATGTTGTATTACTGTTCGATTTTGAAAAGCCAGGTATTAATGTTGTATTCAATAAGCCGTTAAGTATTTATTCTTTATTACACTGATAGACAAATGGTGGACAAAGAGGCATTCTCCAGCAGGCAAACACACGATGAGACAGATGAATTAATTTAGCCAAAACCATAACCGCTGCCGTGGCTATTTTTAATCATTGAATAATAATAAAACAGAGGTGCCCGTGGCGCAGTTGTGACAGTGATCGGCGACAATCACTGGTGTAAAGCAACACACGCCGTGTCGGAAATGGGATGGGTGACCACCCCGACCGCAATTTAGTGATGTGTATTTTTGGGCATCTCCGTGCTTCGGAAGGTACGTTAAGCAGTTGGTCCCGGTTGACGTCGCTAGATGTCATTCGTTAAGCCTAGTCAGAGGCCTTAGAGCGGCTTGATAACATCTGACATTGAGGTTGTTCACTAACCTTACACCCATCCTACAATCCACACAGACCCGCGCGTTGGAGTATGCCTCGTTCCAACTAATGGATGTGGTGAGTCCTTTACCCAGCAGTGGGACGCGCTCGGTGACGCCCACATTAAGGCGCAAATATGTATGTATGTATGTTGGGCTGAGGCTGAATGCAAACTAAATTTTGAGTACCGATCTATTGAGGAGACGAAGACCATGAAAGCACCATTACCTATTCATTTATCGAGTTTGTTCTACTGACAAAGCACATACTCTCTACCAAAAAAAGGATGTAGGCAATAAAATATACGGTGCAATTTTTTGTTCATAAAAAATCTATGAAATTTGGTGAAGTCCAGGTTTCGGTGACTATATTGCTTTTTCAGGCAACTGTGGTCTCTTTAAACAGTGTTTGTAAATACTGAGGCATACAAACATAAAATTCAACCAAAATATGTTGAAAGGATTTAGGCTATATTTTTTTAGAACCATCAGACCATTTTACTTCCTATAAACGGGATTTAGCAATATGAAACAAACTATTTCAAAGCTTTTTCGTTGGAAGTAACGTGAACCATTTCGCAACTTTAATAACTTTAAAAAATATATATTTCTATCGCCTTGACCCAATGGCCTTCTTTTCACTACATAACACAATTGTCCTGTTAATCCATACCAAATTGTTTGTATTTTATTTATGTAGGTATGTAAGTCTATTATTTTGCTCGTAGTACTGTATGCCTGTTTATTTTTTAATTTCCTATCTTTTAATAACAGATAACAGTCTTGCACCACCACACCTACTTCCTTCTCCAGTTTCTCCACCTGAAGGTTGTCTGGAAGAGATCGGGATCTAGATAGGGATAAGACCGCCTGTATGGTACATTCTAAATATCTTTAAGCAACAAAGTAGGTATATCTTATCTTATATTTATCTGAAATAAGCAAAAGATACTAAATGCTTATGATAGCTCCAGAAACGATGACTCGGACATTAGCTATATCGACCTTATAAGAAATTCGACACAGTCGACAGCAGTACAGTGTGACCACAACGCACAAAGTCGACAAAAGTGGAGAGAAATCGCGCGACGTGCGGCTGCCATGGAGTAACGGTGAGCCCCAAACCTGGTCATCAACCACCAAACCAAACAAGCCATGACCACTCTGACAAGAATGCCCGAATTGCGAAGCGTGCGAAGTTTATAACGTATTTCATTTTGTTTAAACTTTAGAAAGCTCTTAATTATCAGTTGTATAGATTTCCTTGGCTAAGAGAAAACAAACTTATGTTGGTTTTAAAACTTAAGAGGAAACCAGGTCTGTTTTTAACGCAAACAATCGAGTTCGAAGCCACGTTAGTGCGCTGCTCGATTTAGACGTTGAAGACGTAAAAACGCTTGAAACTAGTCCTCAGTTAGTTAAATGCGATCGTTATTTCACAATGTTGAGAGGGAAAAAACTAGCGGTAACGGAGAAAAAAAAGTGGTCGGTACAGTGGTAGTATTTATATAAACGGTCAAATAGGTCACTTGAAAACATTTTTTAAAATTAGAAACTTACTAGGTATGACACTTATACGGGACTTTTTTCTGCTTTCGTTTTGTAATACCTTATTATTGTTATGAATTGTTTTCTCAGTAAGCGAATTTCTATAATTCTTATGAGAAATAAATAAATCTTTAACCGTAATTTGATTTTATTTTGCTCACTAATAGAATTTATTTCTCATTCAGCCGTTTTACAGTCGCCTACATTGACGGATTTTCACGGCATATTTTGCTGAATGCCGTCAAATGAAATGAATATTCAACCGGCATATTTGCGGGGGTCATGTAAGTATGCACTTGTTTGTTTGGGCACACAAACAGAACAGGAATAAGCCATACAATATGGTTAAGTGTTGTATGGCATGCATCCCATGCATCATGAAGCATTAAGTACAGGTTGTGATTACAGCATTGTTAGAACGCACACAACAGAAGCTTTCATCCTACTAATATTATGAAGGCGAAAGTTTGTATGTGTGGATGTGCCGTGTTGTTCACAAACTACGGAATGGATTGTAATGAAACTTTACAACAAAATAAGTAAAGTAAAGTAAAAATAGTCTTTATTCATGTAAAGTTATTAAAATGCACTTATGACAAGTCACAACATAAAAATTAAAAAGTAATAATGTGATTCTACCACCGGTTCGGAGGTGTTGATTCTACCGAGAAGAAACCGGCAAGAAACTCGGTAGTTACTCTTTTTTAATCTTGTTTGTTTACGATAATTGTGATAACAGAGTAACAACAGGAAAGTCAAAATACATGATGTGCAGAGGAGCAGACTGGTTCTCAGATGATAATTTAGCTCATACATCTGAATCGCACATAGGCTACAATTTAGAAATATTACTTTTTGTTTTTCAACTTAAGTCCACGCGGACTAAGTCGCGGGTGGATGCTTTTCATAGATAAAATGGGGTATACCGTGACCGAACTAGGTTGCCGACTTTACTGTTTAAGCACGTGAAACTATTTTCAGTTACATAACACTTTTTACTGTTGAATAAACATAATATAATAATATATATTTTTTTTTTTATTGAGTGATAGGATTGATTACAGAAATAGCATCGTGGCCCAGTGGTTAAACCCTCTGGCTCGGAACGCGGTAGTCCCGAGATGAAATCTAGCCGGAACAATTACTTTGTGTTCATTGCACAATTGGCGGATGACTCTTCCGTAATGGAAAGCACTGGTATAAAACCCAAGCAACCCGGTTACCTGGGAAACACCTGGGATATAGTCGAGAGTGTATCAATCCGATTGATGGAGCTCTAAAAATATGTAAGTCCATGAAATATTTAAGAAACGAAGCACTGTATTTTTTTACTAGCATACTGTTTTAAATTATTCTTCTCAGACCTAAATATATTTTATTTCTTGTAGGAACAGTTGGCAACCATAGATTGGGGAATACTTTTCATTTCGTTTTATTTTTTATTTACACACACCTTTTGTCGAAAAAAACTGGTAAACGTTGAAAACCAGGGTCGAGGTTTCATCTGGGGAACTTGTTGGTATACGTATGTAAAATTTTAACTGTGAGTGTGTCATTTAACAAATGTTAAATGAACGTTTCTCAACTCATTATAATCTTGTTATGTTTACCTTCCTGCAATAATGTTTTGTAGCTCTTCTATTGTATTGGGCTTGCCTGTAAAGATAGATGTTAGCTGAGATGAAATAAATTTATAGATAAATAAATGTATGATGACTTCTTCCGTTTGAAATACCTATCTGTTACACTGGCGTTTCTACAGCTGTATTGATATACCTATTTTAATAGCTAATGGGCTATTGTATTTCATATTTTTTTATTTAAAACCGAATGACCTCACATTTATGAAACCATTCCTAAAAGAATCACTTCAATAGTATAAATACTAGCCGAGATATTACATTTTTGGACTTGCCCAAAACCACTTCCTTCAAACGTGACTGTGGTTATGACTAAGGTAAATAAGAACTTTGTTCCTCAGCTTTATTAATTATTGCCTCTAAATAGTCTCTTAGCAAAATTGCTACATAAAAGTATGCGTTACAAAGTAGTAGGTAATCATTTGTGTACAAAAAAGAAAAAGTACTTTTGAAATGGACTTGCCTACCTAACTTTGCAGGCCTATATTGTGGCCTAATTTTGAAACAAATTTTGATTGTGGTTTCACAATAATATATATATGCTTACAGTGCTTAAGGATATATAATTTAGGGGTCTTTCGCTTATAGCGATCACCCACTGAATTAGTTTGTCTTAGACTAAATAAATTATTACAAGGGTAGGTATAAAGTCGCAATAGATTTAAGCTGGTGGTAGTCAGCAAAATGATAGCTCCATACTACAGGTTGATTTTGCAAGTAGTGGCCTTAGGAGCGGCTAGGTATCAGTTCTCATATTTTGTATTTTAACACTCTGTTTTTTAAATTTAGCTGATTTACTTCATTCATGGAAAGGTCACGATATTATCATACGAGTTGAACTACAATTGTAGGTGTAGGTTAATGTTGAGCGCGAAAGTGAGCCTAATCCTTTGACTTATTTTTTTCAAACCACTACTTCTGAAGAGAATTACCTACGATGAGAACGTTTTTTCGGGATGAAGAACAAAAGGGTTGTTTTCTTTTCAGCTGGCTTTTTCTTCTGGTTCTTTTATAACAATTAAGTAAATGGTGTTTTTTATAAAGCAAAACAAGTAGGAAACAGCTATGTGATTCGGGTTGACGCCAAATTTTATTCTCACCTCGATTCGAATAAAACTAAACAAGACGAACGGAAAGAAAGATGTGTATTTTGAATAGAAAAAGAGCTGGTTGATGGAAATATAAAACAGGCTAATAAAAAACTTTTCTTTCTTTCAAATCTTATTGAATAGGCTGATGTCGTGAAAGAACGATAAAAGCAATGAAGTATATTGGTTTATTAATTTTTGGGAATAATTCCGACGAACATTTTGGACGCAAACTGTTATCTGTGTTGAACTAGCAGACTGGGTGGCTAGTAGCATCGATCGGTGCGTTTCGGCGGTTTAAATAAGGCAGTACGCCCAAGCAAGTTTAAAAACAAAGAAGCGCAATATCTTCAGCACGTCACTATACTTGTCAGTCGTAGGACTGTCAAAACATAACATGATGGACAGAGTATTGTTATTACTTGCCGGGTTTCATCACTGATTAACTCTATTAACCCGGCGTCATGGGGGTTAAAAACTGTAACACGGACGTGGGGGTTGGGTCTATTTGACCCTGGTAAGATATGTAAATATTTTAGTCTCCAGATGAAAGAAACGGTTTTTATTATTACCAGCTTTAACTTTAGAGTTATAAGGGTTATCCAACACTAAAAAAAATTTGAAATATATAATTTTTATCATGGAAACGAGACTTTGAAAAAAACTAAAATATATTCTATAAAAACCGCTCAAATATGTCTTTTGCACTAACAAACTAAATAAAAAAGGTTTAAACTACAATAAAGAAGAAGTAATACAAATAAAATAAAAATATAAAAAAAACTCTTTTTGTATGGAAAAAATGGAGTGAAATTGTTACGCCGAGTACAGGCATGGGTCTAAATTACCCATTTTCAGGTTACGGCACTTATAGCTTCAAACTCAGGCGTTTTCTGACTTATTTTAGGGCACAAACGTGTGAAGTGATTCATTAACTCCAGCTATAGGAAAAAACAGCATTGTCGGGTAAATAGTATAAAAATTATAGACATTCTAAAAACGGCCGGGTATCTTAGACCCAACCCCCATGACGCCGGGTTAACAGGGTAGGAGGGTTGTTTTTCAGAAGAAGTAACCTTTTGATCATATGATATACTAGCGGCCGCGTCTTCGTATGTATGGTATTTGTATTGCCACTGAGTTTCATACAAACCCAAATACAAAACAAAATAGAAACAATTTACCCTATAATTTTCAAGGAGTTATACCAAAACCTAACCTAGGCATGTGCTGTCGAAGACTTTCTTTAAAACTTATAACAGAGAACAATTTCGTAATATACATACATGATATTTACGTAACTTTCCCCATTTCAAGGAAAGCCCTAAAAGTTAAACCCTTCCCGTTTTTTCACCTTTTTATATCACTACTACATTATCATAGCGTCATTAGCCTTCCTTATTACGCGGACTACCTATTCAACACGAAAAGTTATTTTATTAAATTTTGAACCTAGTAGTTCCAACTAAACAAACTCTTCAGCTTCAAGTTTTTAAGTGTAGAAGTAGATCGTTTTATTACAAAAATGTTTGTCTTTTGATTCAAAACAGGTTTTCTGAGATAACGTTTCGAAAGTCTCTGGTAATCTATCTTTATTTAGTACTAGCTTTTGCCCGCGACTTCGTCCGCGTGGAATAGTGACTTACGGCAGAATAGCCTCTCTCGGGCACAGCTATCTATAGCTGAATAAGTAATAATGTCAACTTTTTTTAATTAGGGATGTGAGAGTGTTGTAAACGTAAGAGTAGACAAATATAATCAGAAAGAATTGCTAAGCTATCGGGAGTTTCACGTGTTTTTGTGAGTCAACCATAAAAGAATAGATGAATAGACATATGCTGTCAAGAAATATTTTTATATTATTTTAAGGAAATCATTCCCGTCATAAATGATTTTTAGGTAGCTTCAACTATTAAGGCTGCGACGGAAGCTTAAAAAATGAAGTAACTTCTCCCGTTTTCCCAATATTTTCCTTCACTGATCTCTGCTATTAATTATTATTATTTCTCTGTATCGTAATGAAAAGTATACTATAACCAACTATAACCTGCCTAGTTTCGTTAACATCCGCCGAGTAGTTTTTGTTCCTATAACAAATAAAGAGCAGACAGACAGACAATAATTTTACTGATTGCATTTTTGGCATCAGTAGCGATCCCTAATCACCCTTTGATAGTTATTATAGGTAAAGATAGATAATGTTTCATAATTATACCCCTTTAATGAAACTTATTTCACAATTATACTTCGATCATTATAAATGGAAGGACCCGTTTGGTAGAAAATATTTAGCTAACACCGTGATTGAGATTTGCTTGTAGATAAAATCGCAAATTTAATGTTATACTCATCACAAACCTTTAACACCACATCTAACGCGTTTTTCTACAAATCACGTGAATCTCACTAAAAGACATTGTCATGACAATACGTCATGGAAACTCACCAGGTCAAGGTCAACTCCTCTTTGGGAGTGGAGGCGCTAGGGGACTCCCAAGGCGGCTTAGACTGTGTTTGGAATCCAGCACCTCCCCCAGCAAACATGAATGTAATTAACCACTAACCACTCACAGACACTGAACTATTTCCACTGAACACTGAAAGACTAGCACCTTCACAATCCCATACCAGAAAAATCGACCACAACATTATCTATAACTCAAAAAAAACCCGCGACACTGAAAATTTTAATAGTCAGTGAATTTCAAATCGGTTTGTTTGGAGTGGAATATTTATCGCTTCTCAATAGTTTTTTAATAACTCAGTTTTTGTTTACGTCCGGGTTCTTGACGACAGACACGCGAAGCGACTTCCACGGTATATTTTCGGAAAACGTATTCTCGGAGTGGCCGTTCAGCTAGTATCTGTTGCACTAAAGTGTTGCTATAGCATTAATTTATTTTTAATCTATTCGTGTTCTTATCTTTTACGTAATTTCAAGAACAATGTTGTTTTACCAGCTGACACTTGCCTAATCAAATGACATAAGCCGAGCTTACGAAAGCTCGGCAAAATTAGATTGTCGCTTATTAGGTCAATGATCAAGCGGTTATATCCAGAAATGTTATGAAATGGTGCGAAACTCTGAAAATACGTGGAGCTTTCTGTAAATTTTAGCCTATTCTTAACATTTGAGTTTGCAGATACCTACGCAAACTGGGTTTTACGGTTCTACCTTTTATCGTAGAACTGTTTAATGTCATTATTATATCACTTGCAGACCATCGGATGGCATATCGTCGTTTAACTTCTAACATCACGTACTCGTATGTCATTTTTTGGCTCTACTCTACTTCAGGTGTGTTTTCATTGTAAACAAATCCAAAATCAGAAAATATGATCAATTCAGATATTTTGAGCATTGATTAAAAGCACTTAATGAGATGACAGCACCAAATTAAAATAAGTCTACCCAAAGATGTTTTCTAAGATCGGTGTACCTTGATTGTACCTTGTACCTTGTACCTTTTAGAAAATTAATACCACGGTAATTCCTTTACTCTCTTAATACACTGATCTTAGGAAACATCTTTCGCATTAATCTGCGGGTATCAGCTGATCAGTAATACTTCTTACATTTTGTAATAATAAGCTCGAACTTTGAAAAAATACAACCTACCTCTACATACCTCAAATACAACTTCCTAATCAACGTAAGGTACGATTATGAGGGGATCGTTACAATGCTTTTTGCACATATTATGCTTGTTGTTTTAATTCTCAAATCTCAATCAAACTTTTGAAGCTTTTTCAAATTGAAAATTACTGTTGCTTAACGCGTTACTAAAAACTTAAGGGCTTCTTAACTTTGATTGAGGTTTGCGAAAAGGGTCAAACATCAAAAAAACAACACTTACCTTTGCTGCGATGGCTTCATTCTTCTTCGAATTTGCAGTTTTTCACTATAATGTAAGTAAATCTAATAAAAAATAATGCCATATTTGTTAAATTAAAAGTTGCCCGAATTCGAGTCGTTCGTTGTTTGCCACTCCGCCTCGTTCTCGGTTGGCAAAAACGACGATGGAACGGGTGACTGCGTAGGTGTGTCCCTACAACAAAATACACCAAGCTACAACCAAAACATACACACAATAACCACAGGGTTAATGTCAATGAAAAAGAGGTAGATAGGTTACTTGTGCTAGAAAAGTGGCAACCGAAATCAGGATTTTTGAACACCCAAGCAAAGCATTGACAGTGTTGACAGTTTGAGACGACACTGCGCAACATGTATCTGTTTCGTAATCGCTCTTAGAAAATAAATGATCATACTATCTTGTTCACACGGTCAAATTATAGGTACGTACGCCAGGGGACAATTTTCGACTTCGCATCAGTACTGACATAACCTATCTACCTCTTTTTTTATTATAATATCATTGCCTAATGTCATTCAAATATACTTTATGGTTAACTTTTGCCCCTTTTGAGTCTTTCGCAAAGCGGTCTCTATCGTAATTTTTTTTAAGCAACCTTCGCATATAGCATTCGCATTGTGCAAGTTCCTTCACACAAATATTTAAAAGTAATTCGAAAGTTTACATCTAGAATATTTTTTTAGCCAACATAATTATTCATAGTAAGTTTTATTTTATTTCTGTTCCCACGGGAGTTTTTGATGGCATTTCAATGTACTATTATTATTTTTAATAAACTATTTTATTTTGTCTGCTTGCATGATTTTGGTGTCGTATATTAATATTTTAGAAGTTTATGGCTAGGATGCTCACCACAAATTCAGATGCTGAATAATAATCACCATGCTGAGTTTTATTTAGAGTAGCCCACATAGAAGACAAATTTTGGGAAATTATTTTATATAGATGCGCGTTGATGTGGCTGAGTTTAGCCATTAGTAATTTAGTAATTTAGCCATTTAAAAGAAGTCTGTTTAATTACTACCCTTTATTATTTATTAACATCCAGAATGAGAGTAAATACTAATTCAAATTAAAGCGCATTGATGTTTGAAGTAAGTGTGAAGCACCGAGATGTGAAGTGATGTTAGCTGGAATGCTACCCCAGGACGGAAGAATGTCCCGGCGCCAAGCGGGGCACCACCTGTTGCTCCTCCGCTCGGAAAACAGTACGGGCTTTCCTCTCCTATATCTACCAACCATGAATGACGTCTCTATTACTTGCTGTAAAGTCTACCTAACAAATATAGCAAAATGTCTTATTATTTTGAAGAATGCATTGGCTAATGGAAGATTAAAAACTGTAAATAAACATTAGCACGTGCATGTCTGGGCCAGATCGTATAGTCCTGAATCTTTAAAAACAATATCTTCTCTATATACAAAAATGGATTGCTGTTCGTTAGTCTCTCTGAAACTCGGGAATGGCTGGACCGATTTGGCTAATTTTGGTTTTGAAAGATTTGTAATGGTCGAGGGAAGGTATAAAAGGTGAGAAAATGCTGGGAATGTAGTAATAATCTCAAGTTAGTTTCCCCTTAGTAAATTTTACTACCTGTCACATGACACTAAATGTTTGACAACAGAACGAAATCTGTTGGGACAGCTAGTTTTTAAATATAAATTATGATTTTAAGGTTCCGTACCTAGAAGGTAAAAACGGAACACTCCTCGTTTTACTAAGCCTCCGCAGTCTGTCTGTCAGTCACCAGGCTGAATATCCTAAATCGTGCAAGCTGTAATTTTCCCGTGATCGTTTAGTCGCATAATGCCTATACGCAAAATAACACCTGAGTCTTGAAAGGACTAATTCGTGAAAGGACCAATTCGCGAAATGCCAGCATGCAGCGAGCGCGTACTATAGTACGATTCCAACTTAATGGCGGCTCAGAAGTTAGCTGCGAGCGCCGAGTGCGCAAGATTGACCTCACCCCGCAACCCGCTGACACCTTAATTTGTGATCTGCGCATCAATTCGCACGATATTCACAGCCACCATTGAGTTTGAATCGTATTACACGTATCAACTTATCGGGCACTGGTAGTGAAACTTACCGCCTGCCCTGCAGGAACGGGCTGTTTTTAGGCAGCCTCACTATTTCGTTTTTCACACCTGTAAAGTGCCACCACCTCGTCGTCCGACATTTTCGAGAATTGCCACGGGAGGTCCTGTAAATGGAAGCTATTATTAGAATATATTACTGAAAACGACCCAGAGCGACGCTTTACAACAGGGACGATCGCTGTTGTAAAGCAACTTACGCCAGGTCGGAAATGGGACGGGTGACCGAAATTTAGTGATGTCTTTTTCGGGCATCTCCGTGCTTCGGAAGGTACGTTAAGCAGTTGATCCAGGTTGACGTCGCTAGATGTCAGTCGTTAAGCCTAGTCAGAGGCCTAAGGGAGGTTTGCTAACATTTGACAATAAGGTTGCTCACTAACCCTTCTAACAATTCACACTGAGCCTGCGTGTTAGAGAATGGCTTGCGCCACCTCATAGTTGAAGTGAGGTCTGAGCCCAGCAGTGGGAAGTATATTTATAGGCCGTTCATATTATGTAAATAAATTATTTTCGTCAGTATATATGAAGTACTTTAAAGAATCTTAAAACTTACCTTGTGGCGATGCGGTGTGAATATTGTTGATTTTCGCGGATCCATTGATGATTCCGCCAATATTTTATCATTTTTAGTCGTTAGATAAATGAGATCTTTTCTCTCACATACGTTCTCGTTGCGCCGATAACAACAGTAGTAAAAGAACAGCCAGAATAGTAGGGCTGACGATAGCAGTAGAACTATCACCGTGGCAGGACGAACCATTCTGAAAAAGAAAATGATACTTTTTAAAATTATACTACTTGAACATACATACATACCATCACACCTCTTTAATAACGGGGTAGGCACAGACCACTTCTTTCAACTTGCTACGATCCTGACACACACCTTGCGCCTTCTCTACTTTCATGAGTCCTTCATACATGCTCGTCGGCTAAAGGTACTCCTGACCTTTCTGAGAACATCTTCAACTTGTCCAAGAAACGTTCGTCTAGGCCTTACCATACTTGAAATTACCACGTTCCTATAAAAGGTAATTCTCAAGTCCTATTCCTTTAACATAAACTTTTAAAGTTCACTTGATTCAACTTCTCCCTTTGACAACTTGCAGTATGCAGTATTTTTTGTGCATATTTTCTGAAACTACTTAGGGACTACTTAGACTAGGTTATAAGGTTTTTGAACCATTGGCAAAGTTTCATTTACTTGATTTTAATTGCAAGGATTTGCACGACGTGCGCCGTTATCCGGGTTGCTAGGGTTTTATATCGGTGTTTTCCATCACTGGAGAGTTAGCCGCAAATTGTACAGTGATCACAAAGTAGGTGTGTTCGGGCCGGATTTGATCTCGGGACCATCGGGTTCCGAGCCAGAGTGTTTCAACAATTGGGCCACGACGCTCTCGTATATTCATTCATAATAATCCATGATTTAATCTCATTTCCTGGATATAATCATGTATTAATAAAATTATAAAATACTGCCCTGCGGTGTTTGAGGGTCTTTTTAAGCTTTATTTAGTGATAATTGAATCCTCTCAAACTGTCCGTTAGTTGTCCAGAGCCTGAAACAATAAATAAAATAAATACTTGAGCGATTATCGACCATGCCGCTGGATCATAATCAAAATCAGTTCTCTACAGCGCGGCGCTCTCTGGGTCTAATGGCCTTCAAGTAGATGTATTCCTATTCAGTGAACCACATTAAGATTTTGACAAACAAGATAGTACTAGGTAGCTAACTACCTAGTTTTGTAAAACGTTAGTAGTGTAATAGTACATTGTTATCCTAGGGGTGAAAGTAACTTATTTAGTCCCGAGACGGGGTTTGGCGCCCGGAACGAAGTGAGGGCGCCAATAGTTCGAGGGACTAAATAAGTCTTTCACCCGAGGTAAACACTGTGCTTTTCATTACGAATACAAGGAAAGTGAAAATAAAATCATGAATTAGCTGAAGAAGAAATGAGAAAAATAAATGAAGATCGAATTGGCGCCTTTCCGCCTATTTTGTTTGTTTTTTTTCAGTGGCCGGCCGGCTATTCAGCCATTATTTTTTATTTTCATCATTGGAAAAATGGTAAATATTTTGCTCAAAGCTAAGTTATTTTAAAGAAATTGTTGAAACTGAATTATATAAAGTTATTTAAAAAATATATATCCTCTAATCAATACTTAACTTTGAGTTATTTCAATTTTACATCGTGGCTGTATAGAAAGTTGGAACATGGTTCAATAGTTATGTGAAAAATAACTAGTTTTACTTTTTAATAATTTGACAGCTGTCAGTTGAAAGTGATTCTCCCTAGGGTAGAAAAGTATTACTTTCACCCCGCTTCTCAGGTCAGTAATGACCTACTTTCAGAGTATGAGTAATTTTGTCAAATGTCGCGTTTGCCAAATGACCATTTGGTTAAACGATCAATAAAATGATCTTTTGTCAATCTTTTTTTGGTCAAACATTAATAAACCGCGAATCACCTGATGTTGAGCGGTTACCACAGCCCATGGACACTTCCAACACCAATGGCATTACTGGCCCGTTGCCGATCCTGGAGGAACCTTTTCAAACATCTCTTGAAGAACTCCATGCTGGTCATCAGGAAAACCTTGGCTACGGAACCCTTCATGGTCCAGTCCAACACTTGGCCGCTTTTTTACTTAGGGACCAGACTGTGAGGCCATATTGTGGGGTTACAAACACAGGCGTTTTGGAATCTTTCAAGAGAATCCTTCGCTGAAGGATTCTCTTCGATGAAGTTCCGAGGTCGAGAGTAGGATTGCCGGCGATATATTATATTACGTAGTCTCCTTAACCTTCCAAGTGGCAAGGAATCCATGAAGAGAGGAGGTAAAGGGGTGAAGAACCCTCATCTTACGTTCAACCTCTTGAACCCCCTTCAGACAAGACACTTCGGGACTCTCGTAAAGATATCTCTGTTTTTTCTGTACCTACCTAGTATCTTTCCGCGGTTAACCAGCCAATGGTGATCTAAAGGTCTAGAGTTCTCTCTAAGAGACTTGTGTAGTCTCACTAGTTAGTGAAGCATAATTAAAAAGAGGGTTCACTAGTTAGTGAACCCTCTTTTTAATTATGTTGAAAATGATATGTCAAAAAATCTTGTTGTCATTTAATTTCAATTTGCCAATGTGGAGGAGGATGAATTAAAATAATTGTGTTTTTTTTATGCTAAGCATATTTTTGGGCTATTAAAATCATTTAAACGTATTAAGAGGGTAAATAAAAAGGAGTAGTTGTTATTATTACTTTAAGCATTTTCCATGCAGTATCTTTCAATAAAGGTCCGAAAACCAGAAAAAGACATTCGGTCTTGGCTTCAGGCGGGAATCGAACTTGCACTAACCACTGTACTACCGAAGACCACTAACAGGCCGGCCGAATCTTTCACGTATATTTAGGTACCCTATGAGGCAGGGTGATTCCATCAAATGTTAAAGGCAGAACAAACCTTCAACACTCGGAAGAAATAGTTGGGTTTAAATTCACTTAATGAAATGTAGGCTTCTGAATGTCCCCTGTTACTTCCTGATCTACCACGTATATAATAAAGTCGTGCTCGTGGGCATATGTTGTCAAGCTGACGTTGGTTTCCAGACGCCTCTAGGAAACCACCAATCGATCAAATATTATGTCAAGTTATTTTTATTTTTAGCATTAGGGATAATGCATTATCATCTTACTAAAGATAGGAAAACCAGAAAAAGGCATTCGGTCTTGGCATCAGGCGGGACTCGAACCCGCGTCTTTCGCAAGCCGGGCGACTGCACTACCAATTATGCTACCGAGACCATTAACAGACCGGACGAATTTCTCTGGTATATTATACCTGACAGCCAGGGGGTCTAAAACGGCAACATTTTAGGTGTTTCATATATGAATCATCTAAGTGACGTTTCATCTGATGAATTGCTAAAAACGGTAAAACGGCGACATGAAAAGTGAAACACCTACTTGACGTTTCATATCTTAGACATATTTTTCTTTTTTAAATTTATTTCATGGCTTGGACTCTTAGACATAGTTTGATGACGACATTGCTACACCAAAAAAAATAGTGTCGCGCCTAATATTTTCATCATTACAACTAATAATTTAAGGCTTAAAAAGTAGCTTATTATTGAATTTGTGTGATTTCTTATCACTAATAATTGTAAAATGTTTTTAATTTACAATTTTTATGTCTGGCAATGAGGACCGTGACAGGTGGCCAAAGAACAATTATGTCACAGCTGTCAATCGAGATTGTAAATAATGTTCGTGAAAGCTTGTGATAAAAAACATTTTCCGACCGAAAACGATGAATGAAGACAAGAAATTGGTGCTAGCTAGGCATGTTCTTGAGATTGAAGATATTTGCAAGGAGACATGACTCTGTAACAACAAAGCCCGAGTGATTTGCCAAACTTCTGCCTCGGCAATGGCGTACAAGACGACTTTATTTGGGAGCAGATTTTTAGGTTTTAATGCCGCACATTTTTTAAATAATACACATTATAATAACAAAAACGTTTTTTATTTACTCTATAATATTGGAATATTCACCAGAAGACAGCTAGTTAACGTAAATGTGATGAACTAAGTTCTCAGGAATTTCATCCAAAATGTGATAAACCTTCAGTGTCGTTTCCACCACGGTCTTGGAAATTGGTTCAATTTATTGTCACTATTGTGTATTCTTGGTGTCATTATAATAATTCACAGTAACACATTTTACTAGGAATCTTAGATTAAAGGAAAAGTGGAAGATACGGTACGCGCTTATAATTGTCAACTAGAAAATGGGCTTTCACGCACACTACATCCATACGAACACACACTACGCAAAATATTAACGAAGTGATATGACATTAAAAGATAAAGATAGAGCGATGGCCTCCTTGATAGTGCGAGCGAGAAAAGTCTACGTAACAAAACCTGTTTTTGCAGGAATCTATCGTATCGTGTCTAACGTACACATCCCGTTTAGTCTGTCTCTGTCACTCAAAAATGTCGGATTTTATGAAAAATTTAAGAATATTTTCTTTAAAAATATAATTTTGTTGTTCTTACGCATGAAACATGATTTCCTGTGATTTGTTTTTACGCCTTGAATGATTTGTGTACTGAATAAAGGCACAGCCAGGCATTTTTTGAGTTAATTAGATGGAAAATTGTATTTCAATGTCAACGAGTAAGACAGCATCACGTCACAATGTATCAACGCAGACTGAAGCAAACCAAGTACACTGTACTCAGTTTAGTAGGACCGCGCGCGGCTAGCTGTTGCCGCATCTTCCACTTTTGCTTTAATCTAAGCTAGGAATAATTAAATTTATCCTAAAAACGATTAAATAATGTTTATTGCTATGTGAATTTGACAGCTCAGCGCTGTCACCTAGTAGGGTAATTTCGTCTGTTCGCGTCCATTTAGTGCAGTTGCTAAATTTGACAGTGAATCAAAAAATGCTCCAGTACTGATTTATATAAAAAATATATATAATGTATCCATTATAGTCTAGTTTATTTTACGATCAACTTAAAGTTTTCTTCGAAACATTGCATTTTTTTAATAGATAAATTACAGAATTAGCGTCCACTGTAGACCATTTCGCGGGAATAATTTATCAGCTGCTTTACTGCCAGCATTAACTCTTGGCAGGGGACCCTTGCACATCCAACTTCCGCTTTGCCAGCTAGTCTCCCTAGCGATGATTTGCATTCCTTGACAATCGCTGATGTTGTCGCTGGTTGCTGAATGCTTGCAGTGCTACTCTTACTTTGCTGTCGCTGTAGACCGTCACTTTTGTGACATCGTTGTGACGCTTGCCTGCTATGTAAGCGCAAACCAGAATGCATAAATTTTGGTTTCAAGAACGCTGGCCAGCCTGCCCAAGCGTACTGATCTCTTTATCGCCGAGCCATCATCACATAGTGCGTCTGTGCACGCCAGCAACCAAGAGTTTGATTGATTATTTCCTGAATCCGTCTGTGTAGCATATAAGTCCACCTGTGTCTGTTCTCCAGTGGTCTGTCTATGAATGAATAAACAGTAATCAGGTCTCTTCATTTCGCATTTCATTTTACGCTTTCTTTAAATGGTCTTCAGTTTATGTTCTCTCTTCATCATTATTTCTTGTCACCGAAGACCTAATTAATGTCTTGACTAATAAGAATAATGAAAGAAATTACTTCTTTCATTTAAAAATATAATTATTAGCTGTAGTCTTAGTTAAAAATGTATCATAATTATGAACAATCCATTTGAAATTATTTTTACAAGCAAGTTAATTTTATTGCATTCAAGAAAGTAGTGGACGCAATTTGGTTTATGATTATCTCCTGTAGGTATAGTTTGTGGCCATAGCGGACGCAAACGCTAAGTTCTAAATAAGATGTATTTAATTCGCGTCTACCTCAATTTATTCGTTAAAAATGTATCTTAAAATTCACATAAATCGTTAAAAAACATCCGAATGCACCGCTGCACACTATTTGTCCTTATGTGCGTGTGTCTTTGAACTTAACTTTGAAGTATTAGCATTAGTGACGAATTTTTAATTGTTGTATTAGTTTACTTAATTTCGAAGATTTTCCGTAAAATGGACGCGAACGGGGTGGTGGACGCGAACAGGCGAACTGACCCTAAACATCTAACATTCCTGCAATTTGACATTTAAAAGTGCTCCATTTTACGAATTCCCATACAAAACTGTCAAATTGTATGAAAAACAAATATGAATCATAATTTTATGAACATAATATGATTCACCTAATAAGTTGCCATTTTAGGATTTTAAAAAGTGTTTCATATTATGTTTCAGATATGAAACGTCAAATGTCGCCATTTTAGCCCCCCAGGTTGGTTTCACCAATGTTTTAGGCATATACCTTTAACACTCGAAAGAAACATTATTGCAAATATTTGACTTTCGATTAAGATGAAACTATGTTTTTGATAGGTTATTTTTATTTTTAGCATTAGGGATAATGCATTATCATCTTACTAAAGATAGGAAAACCGGAAAAAGTTAAATAAAATAAAAAAAAATATGTCGTCAGAGGTAATGTTCAAGGACAACGTTTCAATTACAGGTCTTACGGTGAATGAGCACTAAGTGCACTGTGATCTCTAATTGGGCTCCCTAACGCACAACATATACAACACAACATTATATAACGTGCAAGAACACATTAATTATTGGTTGCATGCACACCGATGCTTGCCATCTTCTTGACCACATAATCAGTCAACTGATATGCTATTCCGGTGGTCGCCAAAACTCACTTCGCTTGTGCGAGGTAACTTTAAAAATCCATTCCTTCGCCACCGTCGTCGTTTGAGAGAAAAGAACTAAGCCAAAAAACACTTTTTGATTATTTACATACAAAATGAGAGAAAATACTGATTCAAAGTCAAGCGTATTGATGATTGAGGTAATCTCATTTCAACATCGATGCACGCACGTGCGATGTGCACCGCCGGAATAGCACGGCAGATATAAGGGTCGCATGACGTAGTTACTGTTTGCAATTTGACTGTCAGCGCTACTTTGATGGAAGAATCGAGCAGCCATAGCGACGTCAGCGCCGCACAGCGGAGGTTTGCAATACTAGCAAGTTGCAAGCCTCTTTAGTCGAAGCAAGGGCGCGAGACAGAAAAAGTTATAATCGAAATATTTGATTAGCGTTATTCAATCTTTCTTCTATTTTTTGTTGTTTTTTTTCGCTATTTGACACAGTTTCATTACTGTACATAATTATAAACTTCATTATTGGTAAGCAGTTATCTGCAAATGTATCCCTTACTATTAGTATTTTTTGTTAATTGTAACACTATAGATGTTGTATTCGTCCCCCAGAATGTTTGAAAAACGAGATGACAATATAAAGGATAGTTACCTACATTAGTATAGTATTTAAATGAGCTGATTCAACATGATTTGACATTGACCACGCAACAGGCAAATTAATTGCGAACGTTTTAAGGTAAGATTGAAACAGTTTCTAATAAATACGACGACATACAATTAGAGTTTGAGTGCTGTTCCAACGATGAAAATGTATACTCAGACATGACAGAGTTCGAATTCCGTTATTTTTCTTCGTTTGCTCAAACTCATGATTTGTTAGACCAATTTAGAGACACAGCTCGATCGGTTTATTTCAGTTATTTCCTCAGTATTATATCATATGGTATTATACTTCGGGGCCAGGCAGCAGATATACAAACCATATTTATTCTTCAGAAGCGAGCCATCAGATCCATTTACAAGCTTATTTTTAAGGAAGTTGGGATTCTTACTGTGGCTTCTCAATACGTTTATACTAAAATACTCTTTACTAAACATAGTGACATAGGTACATGACAAAAATACGACCAATAGGAATAAAATTGCGCTTCCATTATTCAGGTTACAAAAGGTTTTAGGTTCCTTTATGGGACAAGGTACACTACTACAACAAAATTCCAGAAGCAATTTGTAAGTTACCATTACATAGGTTTAAACATCATAATTAAAACTGTATTATTCAAAAAGGATATTATACCCACAGCCGACTACCTTATGGATAGGAACGCCTGGGAGTAAGCTCTCAGCTCGACGCGGACTCCAATTAGCCATTGTATTGTAACAATTATACGGATCCAACATAATAATGTGAACCAACCAAACATTTTTTTCCTTGAATTGTATAACTGGATGTGAACCTCAAATCTCCTCTTTTTTATAATGTTAACCCGTAGTCTTTTCTAAACAATTTTGTTTATTGCTTTTAATAATTTAACATAATTTTGTGCACTTACTATTTTCTTTGAATTGTATAACTGTATGTGTACCTAATAAAATTGTAATTTACTAACGGATTATTGTTAACTTAAAGCTTAACTGGATGCCTATTTCCTTAACTGGATGCCTATTTCCTTAACTGGCTGCCTATTTGCTTAACTGGCTGCCTATTTGCAAGTACTTTAAACAATCAGCGTAGCACCAAATAGCCAAATACTCGATTATCTCGATCCGGCGGGGCCTAACTGAGTCGCGGGGTGATATTTTTGTAATGCTATTTTCATATTTCTGTTGTTTTGTGTAATTATTTTTATCACTTATTTCTCTCTGCTCTATCTTTATTATATTATGTCTATGTAATGGTCTATTGTTACTTTGGTATACTTATTTATGTAACGGTATTTCTAAATATTTTATACAATATTGTATAATTTAAATGAATTTGCAATGATTATAATGAAGAATGCATTATCCGTTGCGAATATCCGTGTCTTCACTCAATTGGGCTCAATGAAAACCAGCGCCTCAGCCTTTCAGGTCCAGGCATTGGCTGAGTGCGGTTCATTTAATTTGGGACATCGTGACACTGCTGTCTGGAGGATTTTTTGTTTATCAGTCTGTTAGTGCTTTATTTTTGTGTAACAATTTTGTTTTGTTTGTTTTAAATAGCGATGTCCAGATGAAATAAACGTTTTTTTTCTTTCTTTCTTTCATTCATATATTGTTAATCTGTCTGTCCGCCATTTGTACTTTTTCTGTGCAATAAAGAATAAATAATAGAGTGGTCATCCGCCATACATGAATATCTCTTACTATTTCTTTTGTTTCTGACTTGTATCGACTCGTTTTTGTGCAATCGGCATGTGTTAAGAAGAGTACCTAAATTTTATTACTACAAAATTATACAGCCTTTCACAGGTTTCAGATTACGACTCTATCATTGTAGTCTCACGTTTGCTTTGTTGAACTGTAAAAGCCCGTACTCTAGTCAATCTTAGGTTCTCCCTGAAAATCTTAGGATTTACCGACATGAGACGTCAAAAGTAAGGATTTACAAAAAAAAACAATATTTTTCGGGCTTTTACCATAAGAAAAGTTTAGTATAAGCTAGGGTTTGCCACTGACAGCTGGTAAATGTTAGTTTTAGGAACAAAACAATGAGTACTAAATCGTAAAACACGGGATTGCTATCATGTACCGTATTTTCCGATTCAAGTGTTAGTGACCATGCAAAAAAAACAATAAGTAATTCTTGATCAATCATTTCAGACGAAACCTAACATAATATTAGTTTTTTTGGTATAATTAATGCTCAGTAATCAGTCAACTAATTAATCTAATCTTTACCGATTTCAAATCGTTTTCATTTGGTATTTATTTTGCATAACATCTTTTTAAAACATCTTCAGATTAGTAAGAGATAAGAATAAAATTATCTTCTAAGAAGGGCTCGTTTCAGTACCTAGACGCGTGTCGAGACGCGGAGCAGGCTGCTTGAAACACAAACATACGACGGCGATGTTTGGAGCGTTCAAGGAGAAGCGTTTCTGTAAGCGTTTGCTTAGAATTTAAAAGTAATCCTAGTGATTTAGAAAGAAAGAAATAATGAACATATATTGATTCTGAACATCGCAACATATAAAAACATACAGAACAAGGTGGTTAGGAAAAAACAAAAAAATTAAACAAACAAGTGTCACGATGTCCAAAATTAAATGGACCCAACTCAGCTAACGCCTGGACCTGATAGGCTCAGACGCTGATTTTCAGTGGGACCAACTGAGTGGACGCACGGACATTCGCAGCGACTAAGCAAAGATAATTATAAAAATAATAAAAAATATTTACGTGCCGACCAAGTTACCAAGTACATGTTTTTTTTACATTTACTGATACTTAGATGAAAATCCTAAGATTTACTAAGCGCCCTCTGTAAGCTTACATCATTATGACGCTGACTGTACTAACTGAAAGGGTACCTTGTTAATTCAGAGCTTGGAGTAGGTAGATGGAAATTAACCGACTAACAAATTTTCCTATTACAGAAACCTTAGAAAGTCGTAAAACTTGCTTAAACGACCTCAGAAACACGAAGCAAAAAAATGACGACTTAAAGTCACGTTGAAGTTGTTTTAAGCAAGTTTGCGACGCGTGATCTTGTTCTTACCCCCACTTTGCGTCACGGAGCTTATCGCAGCTACAACACTATTTTGATGCAATTGTTTTAATATTTTGGTAAGTTCGGCAAAACTTTCACTTTTCAACCGCACAAAACTAAGGTCAAGTTGACCACTGTGGTTTGCGGAGCCGCGGCTACTGACGGACGATGCGACCTGTCAGCGGGAGAGACACAACTGAGGTTCGTCCTCCTATGCACTTTCCGACCCCCCATTCCCTTTTATGGACATAGTACTCGGGAAATTGCCGCCCATAAAGCCCCAACAAACATATAGCTTTCTCGTTCTGGTACAACTTTACTACATGCATAGTTACTGAAACAGAACATTTTCGTTCGTACATCTATTCGATACTAGCTGTAATGTTACCAGATACTTCATCCTCCTGCTCTTACGACCAAGGCCAAAGACTTTCGTGAACTTCCTTTTCAGTTATTATTTCTAAAAAGACCACCTGATTTCAGAAAAGCATGTGATATGGGTAAATCGTAATGAACAAAAAATATTAACGGTCTTGCTATTGGCAAAATTATAAAAAAAATTGATAAAAATGTGCCATTTCGACGATCAAATTTGATATCTCGTAGTATCTAGTAGTAGTCGATAAATTATAATCAAAGATGAATTAGTAAAATCAATGAATAACTCTGGTTGTATGGATTTTACTGTAAATGTAAAATCGCTATCGATATCGTAAATGATGGCATCCCATCACTAAATTAGCCTGCCATGACTTTTTAAAACCCCGCCCCTTCGACGAGGTTTTCAAGACTGTTGGAATCACAGAAACCACTTCACACGGCACCTTCACTCCAACTGGAGCGGACCTCCAACAAACCGCGCGCACCTCCAACCAACCGCTCGGACCTCCAACCAACCGCTCGGACCTCCAACCAACCGCTCGGACTAGGCGCGGATAGTTTCTTTAACATCTTAACGTGATTTATGAAAGTCAACTAACTGTACTACAAGTATTTTATAATTGTGATTTAAAATTCACTAAGTCTTTGAAACGATATTCTTTCGCTAGGTTATTACAAAATAATGTTTTTTTCTTTTAATGAAACTGTAATAAACAGTGTAATAAGCACCGCTCAAATGTGGAAAATAAACTGTTAAATCTTAGCTCCTAATTAAAATACCGTGATCTGCTATGGTATTCCGGTTGGCGCCAAAACTCACTTCGGTCGTGGTGAGTTATCTGTAAAATTCAGTTTGTTTGCGAAAATCACATCTTCTAATTATTCACATACTAAAATTTGTTATAATTATTGTAAGACGTCGAAGAGAAGATTTACTTTCAGTACCTTTATTGTGGGTTGTTTGGAAGAGATCGCTTTTTAGCGATAAAGCCGCCCAAATTGTACATTATCGTTAATCTGTGTTTCTTTGTTGTTGATTTCTGTTGTTTTCGTGTGCAATAAAGAATATCTATCTATCTTTATACTCGCAGTGTAGACTACTTCTCGCATTGCTCTAAAATCATGAAAAGTGTAGTCTGCAATTAATCGTCGCAATATCAAAATTGAATAAAAATTAAAAGAAATAGAACGTTATAAAAAGTACTAGCAGCCACCCTGCCATGACATAGAGGGACTACTCAAGACTGGTGATGGCTGAAAGGTGAACCTGGTAAGTGTTAAAATAAGTTATACAATTTTAAAACATGCAGAATATTATGGGTATTATTGTTTTTAGCATTTTCCATGCAGTACTCATCTTTACTAAAGATCTGAAAACCAGAAAAAGACTAAATGAAAGAATGCTAAAAACAATGAAAACCATAGTCATAGCTTTTTCATCTTAATCGGAAGTTAAATATTTGTAATAATATTTCTTCCCTGGCTCATACGGTAAATAGGTATACCAGAAAAAATCGGCCGGTCTGTTCATGGTTCACAGTGGTTAGTGCAGTCGCCCGGTTTGCGATAGATGCCAAGATGACCGAATGTCCTTTTCTGGTTTTCAGATCTTTATGCAGTATATTATTTTCAGGCCTTCCCCATAGATTTCCAGAGCGGTTAGTTGCAGGCGGTCTACATACCGAAAACCAGGTGGGTGTTTTCAGCTCGTAGCACACTGTGCCGACCCAGCAATTATCTTGCCATTAAAATTTTGAACAAAAGGGACAACAGACTACCTACCTTAAGGTTAGGAAAGCCTGGGAGTAAGCTCTTGGCTAGACGCGGACTCTAATTTGCCTTTTTTATGAACAAATCTAACTTAATAATAATGTACATACTAACAACTATCATTTTCCTTTGAATTATATATAACTGTGCGACTGTTAACACTATAATTATTATTTTTCAAATGTTGATTGCAGTAGTCTTTTTTATACAATATTGTGATTCACTGCACAAACTAACCATTTTCTTTAACTTATTTAACTGGATGTGTAGTCTTAGGTATTTCAATATTGTAATTTAATAACTGATCATTTTACAGAACATATTGAAAAGAGTAACTGCTGGGTTTCTTGTCGGTTCTTCTCAGTACAGAAACAACTTTCCGACAGTGGTTGAGTCACATTATGTTTGTATACTGTGTATTTAAATATCATATATTATTTAAGTCTATCATTAAGTAATTTTTGTTTGTTTTGTTGACGATTTAAAAGCGCTTGTATTGTAACAGGTATATTTGAATAAACCTGTTACAATTTTTTTTGGGCATATAGCATATTAGTTCAAAATTCAGTATTATTATTATCTAAAAATACCTTAAAAAGTCTATTGCAAGCCGGGCGTAGTCAGAAGCGAAAGAATCAATCTAATTGTTCGTTTGTCTGTTACAATAATGTTATTTACTTACCTACGAGAAAACAAACCACCTGTGGATTCAACGCCCATCTTACGATTCGGGAAGTAAGAGGAAGGAAAAAGCCACCCCATTCGTTTTAGGGCGGTTTTTCTCTTCGAGTAATACCCTCCCTCTGCCTTAGAATCAGTCGAGTGTGCTTGACTGTCTGAGATCTTTATAGTTCAAAGGATAAGGTCGGTTTTTTTACAAAGTTGGGCTACGCAATGGGACATTTCATTCTACTAATATTTTTTTTTTTTTTTACCTAGCCTATATTGTCCCACTGCTGGGCAAAGGCCTCCCCCATATTTTTCCAGCGATCTCTTCCCTGAGCTAATGTGCGCCACTCTTGGCAAAATTTATCCAGGTCGTCTCGCCATCTCTTTTTCGGCCTACCTCTTTGACGATATCCGTCTTCCGGTTGCCACTGAGAGACGATCCCAGCCCACCTTTCCGGACCCATTCTGGCTACATGGCCCGCCCAGTCCCATTTGAGTTTGGCTGTCTTTTTGCCCACATCAGCAACACCGGTTCTGGATCGAATGGTAGCGTTTCTCACTTTGTCGATTCTTTTCAGGCCAAGAATACTTCGCTCCATTGCTCGTTGGCAAACCTTGAGTTTGGACTTCTGATTTTCGGTCATTGACCATGTCTGTGCACCGTAAGTAAGGATAGGCAGAATACAAACGTCGATGAGTTTGCGTTTTAGTGATAAAGGGAGGTCTCCCTTCATATACGCCTTCATGGACCAGAAGCTCTTCCAGGCATTTTCGATGCGGCGCTCGATTTCCTTCTCCTGCCTGTTTTCGAAGGAGACTGTCTGGCCCAAGTAGATGTACTCATCCACGTATTGTATGGTCTGCCCGTATTGTATGGTTTTTGTGCTATTGGTCATAAGCTGTGTTTTTGACCTATTCATCGTTAGTCCAACTTCAAGGCTTGCCGTGCTTAGTTCTTCTAGCATTGCCTACTAATATTATAAATGTAAAAGTTTGTATGTGTGGATGTGCCGTGTTGCTCTTTCACGTAAAACTACTGAATGGATTTGAATGAAACTTTACAATAATATAGCCCATACATCTGAAAATGACATAGGCTACAATTTATAAAGATATATCACTTTTTTTTAACTTAAGTCCACGCGGACGAAGCCGCGGGCGGCCGCTAGTTAAAATATAAATATATAACGACCTAGTGTACACAATGTAAACGTGCCTAAAAAAATGAGAAGTTTCAACGATTCTGCGCTCAGTTCAGAACCGTTGAAACTTCTCATTTTGTCCAAGTACGGCTTTCGCTCGAACAAATGCGGCGAGTAACATCTACCCGCCACCGCCACCACCAGAGGCCATAACCACGATGCCATACAAGGTCTCGTTCACTGAATCGGTACAGTTTGGTGACTAAAACTCGTACTTGGCACTCTGATGACCATGACATCACCTGAAAGGTTTATACCCAAACATAAATGGTTTTTCCAAATCACTTCGCAAAATATTTGTCACTTGCGAGAGTTGATTATATAGCTGAGCAATTGTAATATGTCATTGTTTTGTTTCATTCAAAATCAGTAAGCGCAACTACTTTTATCTCATTGTGGCTATTGCGTTCTTTTTCAACTCCTACTTAGTTTGCAACTTTAAAAACCTAGCAAAATATCCCATTGGAAGCAAACGCGATCTTTTAACCTTAAATCAGTGAATGACTTAGTACGTAAGCGAGCGCAACAATTTTTACATTATTTGTGGTATAATATGCGTTCCGTCTTCTGTTTTAATTTAAAACTGACAAAGTATTATCCTTTTTTTTTTGATAGGGGAATCCTTTTACGGACATAACGCCCTCCGGGAGAAAGGCGGGGGTGTCTCGGGCTCCCCTGCCGTGAAGCGGCAGTAAACCCGTAAACCCCCCGGTGACCGTCTTCTGCGCGATACCAGAAGGTCCCCGAGGACCCCAGTATGGACTTTACCGGTGGACCCCTGGCGCGCTCTGCCGATTGCACGGCCCATCTCGAGGGGAGTTGTACCTCCCCCCTAACACCTGCCAGTGTGCACGGCGATGTGAGGTCGGCCCGGGGTGTGTGCACTCCCAGTGACCCCAAAGGCCCCCCTTTAGTCGCCTCTTACGACAGGCGGGGGGGTACCGTGGTCGAATTCTTGCGCGCCGAACTACAGGGCGAGACATAGTATTATCCTGCCTCATCTGCTATTTAAAAACTTAAGAAGACAAATAGAAACTTTATCCTCTTTGTAACCAACTCCACATAAAATACTTTTTTATTGTCAATACAAACATACTAATAGGAACCACCCAAAGTGTTTATGTTTAAGCTGTGCGAGGAGCAAACCCACGACCTGTGGTGTAGAAGCTGTTTTTTTAACGCCTAATCGGTCAGTGTATATTATTTTCAGTCGCCATCAGAAATATTGAAGCAAAAAAGGTGACCAAACACTGCCGATCGGTCTCACAGTTAATAAGTTCATTACACCCAGTTAACAATAATAGCTGCACATTCATCACTTCATTAATATCTGAACAGAGGTTCACTGTCAAGAAGCATAAGAAGCATAAAAATTTCAAGCATAAAATAAGTTAGCATAATGTAATTACTACTAATGATAATTTCGCATAATACTAATAAACATAACAGTTTTTAGCATGAATGCAATAAAAAATTGGCTTACGCCGCCGCCCGCCGCACCTGAACCTACTTTTACTCTATACATATAATATAGGAACCAGTATTTCCTATATTATATAGAGTAAAAGTAGGTACTTAATTACAAATTTTGCTAAAACAAAATTCGGCCAAATCGATATAATGCTAAATAAATTATGCCAATCCATTTTAGGACAAAACACATTATGCCAATGAAAGGGATCCCCTTAACAGATGCTAGATTCACCGAATCAAAGCAATAATAACTAACAGCACTAGAAACACTAAAATTTCCTATCGAACTGCACCTTTTACATGAAAAAATATTCCACCGGTTGTTTGACCACCCGTCAAATGAAAAACTTTTATAAGCAATAACAGTTTCATTGCAACGTAGTCCTTATTTTTCACAAAGACGGTATATCCCTAGCCTATCACCTTATGCCCGCTTGACGTTGAGTTTTGATACACCCTTTATAAATTTTTGCTTGCGCACTGTGTTGCTATAGGTGTCACTGCATCTACGCATACAAGAGTGTTTGTTTGTATGCGTAGATGATTTCAGCTCAGACGAGGTCTAATACTTGTTTCGTCATCGTGTTTTATTTGTTACTAAGTTGTTAAGTTTTGTTGTTATTCGTCATTTTAGTAATTAGCTTTTTTTAAATCTTGTTAAACATTTTAATTTTCACTTTATCATAATGTTCTACCTTGTTTACGTCTTACAGTAATTAATAATTGTTAAGAAACATGAAGAAACTCATGATTCGACTGCTTAAAATGTTCCATTAAAATTATTTCAAAATAACATAATAATTAATTTGAAATAATTTTAGTGGAACATTTTAAGCTGGTTCTTAACAATTATTAATTACTGTTATATCAAAATAATTTTAATAATCTGAATAGGTATCGTTTTTAATCTTTTCTTTGCGAAGCGTATTTTCTAAGGTCACGTGTTTATACTATTTGCTATTTTAAATATTGTGTTCGCCTGTTATATATTTATGAAAAACTTGTATTTAAAATGTAAATTTTAAATTTTGGCCATAAACGAACTTATGGCAATCTTAATTCCTCAAATAAATGAATTACAGCCTGGAGCAGAGCAGGAACCGGGCTAACCCCAAAATTGAGATTTTTTAAAGAGTAATCTTGATATTAAGATTATTTACAAAACCTAATATCTTGATTAGCTCTTAAAAAGGTTTCAAAGTCGACGGCTGCACCTGAATACAATCGAAAATCTGAAGATCATATTGTTTCATAGAGTTTACCATTTTTGATTTTTACAGAGCAAGAACAACAGGACGTAAACCTGTGAAAGCTTAGAATTGAAATATTTTAGGGAACGATCGAGATGATAAAGTATTGTTAGTATCCTTATTATCTTAATCATTTGCTAAAATGTATCATAAAGCGACGTGAGAAGACTATGAAGATAAAGCTATTTTCTTGGACTAATATCTACTTTTAAGTCTGTTTATTTTTATTTTTACTGACTTACTACTTATTAGCAAAAAAATTCGCCATAGCTTTACCAGATTATGGGGTTGAGCGGAAGGCTCTCAACACCCAATATTTAATAAACGTGCCTTACCCCGAATTCACAGACGCGAATCGAAGTTGAGCACCCCTCAGAAGTATACCTGTCCTTTCAGTTTTACTGACATTTTACGGGAGCGTGAGCGCATGCTCAGCGGTGATAGACGTTTGTGAATTCGGGGGAAAGGGTGACCCCAGGGTGCGGCCAAGTTTCGGCATGAGGCGTTACTGGCCATCTGTCAATCGGACGAAACTTATTTGTTTGTATTTGTCAACACTTTGTTATTTTGAACTGCATCATCACTACATGGTATAAAACAAAGTCGCTTTCTCTGTCCCTATGTCCCTTTGCATGCTTAAATCTTTGAAACTACGCAACGGATTTTGATGCGGTTTTTTTAATAGATAGAGTGATTCAAGGGGAAGGTTTATATGTATAATGACATCCTATTGCACCAGTGCAAAGCGGGGGCGGGTTGCTAGTTTATAATAATTAATCAGCTTTATTCTTCAGATTGACCTAGAATGACTGGCACCGATTTCAAGATTACTCAGGACAAATCGAGAAATTGGTCTTATTATTCGAGTAGCTTGTATGGTTACATATATACATACAGGTTGCTTGAATAAAACCCTAATTTTTCCTCTTTCACCTGACTACGGAAATCTGAAGCATATGCTCTATTCTTGGTGTTCTATTTTTTACCTTCATACTGTGTTTCCTCATTACTTACCCGCTAATTCACAAACGCAAATCAACGTTTAGCATTAATTAAAGAAAATGAGAGTTTTCCATGAAAAATCTGTTATTTTCTATGAAAGTACGCTGTTAGTTTACTGCACCTAATAATACATAAGTCCGTTTTTTTCTAACTTCTTTGAAAGAAATAAACCTTTTTTTTTTCTTATCAGTGCAAATCGTTACATCTCTGTCTGAGTATTACAATACAGACTAAAACTAACGTAACCAGTTAGCGTAATAGTACATTGTTACTCGAGGGGTGAAAGTAACTTATTTAGTCCCGAGACGGGGTTTGGCGCCCGGAACGAAGTGAGGGCGCCAATAGTTCGAGGGACTAAATAAGTCTTTCACCCGAGGTAAACACTGTGCTTTTCATTACAAATACGAGGAAAGTACAAATAAAAACATGAATTAGCTAAAGAAAAAATTAGGAAAATAAATGAAGATCGAATTGCCGCTTTCCCGCCTATTTACAGACCTACCAACTTATCTGTGAACTGAAAGAGGACGACACCGTCGATTCAGTGTTGCTAATTAATAAAAGGTGCCTAAAGTTGAGTGAGTTTTACAAGTAGGTAATTTTTCATATGAAATAAGTATTAAATAAAAATAATAAAATTAAGTATTGCAATTATTTATAAATTAAAAATAAAATATACATATTAATTTGTAGTTAAGTAGGTACGCTAAACAGTTGTCCTTCAGAATTATTAAATGGCTTTATTTAAAAGTGATCCAGTGAATTGGAAATCCTGCAGATATTAAGGTTTGATATCTAAAACAGTTACTAGAGAGATAAACTAGAATCTGGAAAACTTAACAATCATACTAAATGTTTCACACTTAAAACTTTCATTCAATGTGATTCATGTACCCTCCCTGCATCAGGTACCAGGTACTATTTGCAGCATTTAGTTAAGACCGTATCTTACCCCTAACAACGATATACTAATAATAATTCGCAGTGGTAAGTACCTAATGGATGTAATAAAAAAAACAATTTGCTTCACAATTATTTATTAAAAACATTTACAGTCATTATGATCTTTAGATGAGCCTGCACTACCGACATCATCATCGCTGTCCTGTGTAATTTATTTCTGTCTTTAAGACCTCTAGAAGGTTTTTAACAGTAGGCACCTCGTTTTTGGCAGAATCAAATTCATGTACCTACTCTCCTCCGTATAACTCCCATGTCAAAATCATCAACGTGTATGATTCCACTTTTGCGTTTTCTTTCCTTGCCTTGTGTCCGAATTTTAGTTACCGTTGTTTTCTGCTGCAAGCCCTTCTTTATCTATTTTTGAAATGAGTCCTTGACTCACACCTGAAACATAAGATTTTATTTTTCATCGAAATTTAAAAACCGGCAGGTTAGTTGGCTCACCCATTTAACAGGTGACCTTTTAGATGTGCGTTACCGTTACGTTAACCTACAGTAAGAATATATACAAATATTCCGTGGACTTAAATATTTGGTTAAGTTTAAAGGTATTTATAAAAATAAAGCTGACAACACTAACCTGTTTCAGCCGAAATTCGGAGATCTCGCCCTAGCTTCTTCTTTAAAAATGGTTTCAACCTTGAGAATAATGTTTTGAGCATCACTTTTAATGGCTTTCGGCATATTCAACTTCATAAATTCCGAAATATCACAATAAAACAACCATAGTACTCAAAAATTGTTGACACGGACAATCGAATGACATTTCAACATGGCGGTCGTAGTTCCAATTTTCGCCATTTCACAGATAAGTTGGTAGGACTGTAGTTTGTTTTTTTTTCTGTGGCCGGCCCCTGGCCGGCCCGCTATTCAGCCATTATTTTGTATTTTCATCATTGGAAAAATGGTAAATATTTTGCTCAAAGCTAAGTTATTTTAAATAAATTGTTGAAACTGTATTATAATAAAGTTATTTAAAACATATATACTCTCTGATCAATACTTAACTTTAAGATATTTCAATTTTACATCGTGGCTGTATAGAAAGTTGCAACATGGTTCAATAGATATGTGAAAAATAACTAGTTTTTAAAAAAAACAATTTGATAGCTGTCAGTTGAAAGTGATTCTCCCTAGGGATGAAAAGTGTTACTTTCAGCCCGCTTCTCAGGTCAGTAATGACCTACTTTCAGAGTATGAGTAATGAAAAATATTTTAAGGTGTCAGTTGTTGTTTGAGTTTCACAGTAACTGAAACTATGCACCTACCTACCTACGTACAGTTACTGAGTACGAGATCTAAAGACGAATTTGGTTTTATACCGGGTGCGGCAATTGAACTGTCCATATTAAAAAAATAAATATTTTTATTTACTTTCAATATTTATTAATATATTTTTTACATATGAAAATAAAACGTCTAAAATTATATTCTTATTTATTCTAATGGAATACAACTGCCTTTAGCCTGCACTACAAGCTTGAGTCTCTTTCTGAATGAAGCGCAGGCTGCTCGAATAACGTCGTCATTTAAACGGTTCCATTCTCGTGTAAGAGTAG
Organism: Udea ferrugalis; assembly: GCA_950022985.1. Lineage (NCBI taxonomy): Eukaryota > Metazoa > Arthropoda > Insecta > Lepidoptera > Crambidae > Udea > Udea ferrugalis. The sequence continues at coordinate 22,823,239 of OX465515.1, forward strand.
TTTTGAGCGCCTCCACTGATGTGTGTTTTTTAGCACAGGCCTTCGCTTGTAAAACACCCCAAATACAAAAGTCTAGAGGGTTTAAGTCGGGCGAAGACGACGGCCACATATCTCGGTCGATCAGCACAGGAACGTTCGCTTTTAACCAATTTTGCGTCCCAGTTGCTCTGTGCGATGGTGCCGAGTCTTGCTGGAACGTCCAACGCTCCGAACCAAATGTCTTGAGTGCCCACGGTATCAATCCTGTTTTTAAGACTTCATTTTGATAGATTTGTTGATTTATTTTGGCTTGGTTGCGACCCATTGGGAGAAAAACAAGCGGAGAACGTCCTTTTTCGGACACCGCCGCCCATACCATGATTTGGTCGGCTCCGTGTCGTCGAGTGACTCTCAGTTCATCTGAATGATCGCTGACACGTCCTTTCAACCACACACGGTCATTTTGTTTGTTAAGAAACTGCTCAACACAGAAAGTTTTCTCATATGAAAATACCAAGTTGGGAAGCTCGCCAGTGTCGAGCAAGCGAATCAGCTCCTTTGATCGAGCCAGCCGTTTGCTCTTTTGCAAAGCAGTGAGTTCTTGCGAAAGGTTTTTTTTTAATGGTTTAACCTTAAGCTTTTCCTTTAATATACGACGAACGCTGCGGTCGCTCACCTTAAGATCCTGGGAGAGCTGATTTGCTGAGCGCTCTGGATTTCTGCGTAAACGATGTCGCACCTTTTCGACAACTGCTGGCGCCGTTGCAGTACGGCGTCGACCGCCCCCGTAGCGTTTCTTAACACTGCCAGTCTCGTTAAATCTTTGGATAGTACGACGCACAAATTTTTCGTTCAATTGAAGATTTGGTAGCGCTCGACGAATGTCGATGTTCGATTTTCCCTCCAAATAAAGAGCAATCACTGAATTGCGTTTTAAATCCATTATTTAAAAATTGGAACGTTTCTTCTCACGACCGAATAGTTTTGAAGTAACATAGATAATGTGTCACAGATTATATTTTCAAATTTTTGCCGCGTTCGATTCAGTAGTTCGAATTTTAAAATAGGGTAGAGGAACCATTAAATGAACGATTAAGCGTTCTTTGTAACTTTGAGTATTTTTTTCTCCCCCTTTTCGAGCTGTTTGCACTTGCTGTTATTTTTTTATGTTTTCGGTATATACTCAAGATTCTATTAGTTCGAGAAAATAATTCCTTAAATCAACCAGTTATTAATAAAAAAATGTTTTCCATAAAACTTTTGCTTTTTGCCCTAAAGATGAACGCTGTGCCCTAATTATGAACGTTTTGAACCCAATAGATGAACTACCATTTTAACGGTGATAACAATGGGATTAATGTTATTTGAATTCTTTAATAAGCAATGAATTAGAGTAGATCTTATGAATAAGTAGCTTTTATATTATGTATCATAATCTAAACACAGAAACACGAAAATTTGTACTTCCTAACTGTGTTTTTGTGTTGTTTCTGGAAAATAAATCTATCTCTTTACCAAAAAATTGCAGATTGCATCAATGAAATAATTATTCGTATGCGTTCACACTCTAATAACGTGTTGGTTTCTTTGAAATCAAATAACAACGTTCGAATTTACGAAAATTGTATGTCTGAAATTAAAACCTCATTATGTGGTTCAAGTTTTGGGGTATCAATCCAAAAGTTGAACAATGAACAGTTTCATACTAAATGATTAAAATAAATCGTCGTGAAACTTAACAATAACCGAAACAATCTATGTTCAACTTTTGGTAGGTGACTTCATAACACTTCTATTAACTAATTTAAACGGTTGTAACTTGACTTACAAAATGATTTATTAGGTTTTTGGAGTCTGAAAATTTAAGCACTTTCTCCATTAGTTGAACGCCGTTCATTTATTGGATCCAAAGGACAATATTGAATCCATTACTTGAACAGTAAATTTCTCGAAAAATATGATAAATAATGTAAATCTGCTATACAGCAATTGAAACTAAACATATCAAGATTTTGATAAAACCTTAACCACTCAAATACAGCTATTATTACGTGTTTGACGTAACATTTTGCTTAAGCGTGGACACTGCTTACCTTAAGTAGGTTTCCATAGAAAACTGTTTTTTAGCAGGATCAGCTTGCGGAACAGCCGATTGTAAGCGTGTCCGTGACATTAGTGCCAATATTTTAATGGTGTTGGAAAGAAAAAAGGGGGACTATGTTACATAAATGAATATCGTACAGAAGAAAGCAGCAATTAATTTTTTATCGAATTATTTCGCCCGAACGTTCATCTATTGGGGGTCGTTCATCTTTTGGTTCCTCTACCCTAGTTACAAGGAGGCGGACAGTTCAATTGCCGCACCCGGTAGTTCAGAAATTGGCTACACTACACCAACAAAATAGTGTGCGTAAACTTAACTGTTGGTATCTTAGTATTTGTGTTCCCTATGTATACGAAGTACCTGTGTAGGTAGGTACAAAAAAAGTATTTAAGTATGTTTATCCGTTGTCTAGTTCCCACACAACATATTTTGCTTAGTTCGGAGCTAGATGGTTATGATTGCATTAATGTGAAACTTGTGTAGATGTATTTTTGTTAAAATCAACTTTTACCTTCAGATTGGCCCACTTACTCCAGCTACACAAAATCGGAAAACTTGGTTTTTGTACTCAAGACATATGGTATATTTACCTAACATACCTACCATATTTCCTGAGTAAGAATCCAATTTTTTCATAATTCGACGATCCGCACTGGCTACAAGGAACTCAAGAATTTGACGCTGAAACTACTTACGGCTGAAAATATTGTTTACTAAATGATGATATTATGTGCATGTTCTTCTTCAAAATATTATAATGTAGTATGTCAGTATGACTATGGATATCCACAGTCCGTCTTTTGTAAGCTGATAATATGCTGGCCTCTGTACGTTAGTCGAAGTTGTGCTCCGTTTAGGTAATACTTTTCGGGGTGGCTACCCTCAGTTACCTCCTCGAGTGGTTAGAGGCTTACTTGTCCCCGGTAAAATATAAAATCAGGGACCAGCTATGGTATTCCGCCAAAACTCACTTCGCTCGTGGTGAGTGAACTTTAAGATTAAATTCCTTTGCAAATGTGATCGTTGGAGAGAAAAGAACTAAGCCAAAACATTTTCTTATTATTTATATACAAAGGAGAGAAAATACTGACTCAGAGTGAAGCGTATTGATGATATAAGTACACCTGAGGTGCTATTCCAGCGGACATCACTTACATCTCGGTGCTTCACGCTTGCTTATCTCATCAATACGCTTACGCTTTCTTTAGTGATAGAGGAATGGACAAATTGTATGAAAAACATTGCAGTAGTCCTCAATTACCAATACTAAGAGCTATGATCAATTTAGGTGATCCTCCAGACAACATTTAAACGCTTATGCATATTATATGCTAAACAGGGTACTCAAAGGCACGCCTTGAACCTCACGTGGTAAATACTTGGGGGGCAAGCCTTCCGCCGATAAACGGTTAACTTGGGTTTTCAGCACATTGAAATGCCAGAAAACAAGAGCCCTAATAAAAATAATATTAAATCATTGGCGACTCGAATAGAGAATAATTCGTATCCGCGCATCGCTGCCATACCGAAAGCTTTGGTTTACAGACTATTTACTTTAGCTCACCACTGGACGTCGCGTCTGGACTTCGGTTATTTTACTGATCTCCGTATTTCTAATTCGATTTCGTTGCGCATATTCCTCTCTAAGCTCGCTGAGATTTACTTTTATTATTAAACGTAGTAACAGATCACGTTTTGGATCAATGTGTATTTAAGTACTTAGACTCCGTTAGACGCCCTGCATTTTGGATTAGGTACGAGATTGTCTGCAGTGATATCATATCGATTGGACGTAGGTACTTACCATGTTATGATCTTCGATCACAATGGTTGTCCATGTCCATATAATTTTCGCCTATTGTTAAAGCGCTGGAACCTTGTGAAACTAAAACCCACTCGACGTCAAAAAATACAGTTTGCAAACAAACGATTAAAAACGATGCGTATCTACCTATTTAGGTCTCAGTCAAAGTCAGCAAATGTCTTCAACCAGAATTGAGACGTGAAAGGAGATCCGCCAAAAAGACCCCAGTTCCGACGCCAAATCAATGTACCTTTCTCAGTTTTTACTTAGGGAAAACTTAGCATAAATATTACATACTTAGTTACAAAATTTTCAAAGGTACACTAGGTATTTAAACATAAGGAAAAATTTACATCCTACTGATATTATAAAGGTGAAAGTTTGTATGTCTGGATGTGCCGTGTTGCTGTTTCACGCAAAAACTACTGAATGGATTTCAATTAAACTTTACAATAATGTAGCTTATACATCTGAATCGCACATAGGCTACGATTTATAAAGAAATATTAATTTTTGTTTTTCAACTTAAGTCCAGGTGGGCGAAGTCGCGGGCGGCCGCTAGTATTTCATAAAAATAAGACTTTTCCTCTACTTGGCCAAATAATGTTTCTTCCCAGAAATTAAGCGACACTACAAGATGGCATAATAATTTATACAGGTTGACCTTTTCTTTCAAAACCAACAGGTCCGATTCCCGGCTAAGAAAAAAGTTTATAATTATGATACACATGCTTATCATTATAGCCTGGAACAGAAGAAACACAAACTGAAAAACTTGGGACATTTTACGGACGGATCTAAAGGCTAGGAGTTTCCATCATCTCGCCTTTTTTCCTGTCTGTAAAAATGTTTCTTAAATAATTCACATGAGAAGCAGCTGTATTCAATTAAATAATCACTGTGGGTACTTTATGTAAATTGAATTAAAATGAAAATCATTTATTTCAGGTATTTTAAGCCATAATAATTCATGACGACACATATTAAATAAAATAGCATTACACTACATTATTAAATAATAAATAAATAATAATAAATAATGGGCACATTTTACAAATGGATCAAGCGATTATGGGTTTTTATATACTACCTGCTCGTCAATGGCACATTATGTGTCATGCAAACCTTTCCTAAAGTAAGTCATTATAGCCCTACGGTCTAGGCGGGACATAATGTTGTACTGGATTCCAATATTGCCCTTGCGCATAAAGTGATTTGTTGGAATGCAACCCTGTAGCCAAAAATGTTTAGGTGCAATGAGATTTCGAACTGACTACTAACAAAATAGCGCCATTTTTATTTTACAAAAGGCGCTAACCGCTCGAATAGCTGTGCTGCGATTAATGAAAATGTACAAAATAATGTAATTTATCTTTGTACTTACATAATATTTTTCATACCTATTTCATTCTTTCAACTTGAAAAAAATATTCAAGAACTTTCTTTTTTTCAGTCGTTGGTTCAAAATTGCCCCGCAGAAAGTATATAAAGTAGAGTACGCAACGCGGGCTTAAAACTGTATTTTGTCTTGGGTGATCTTAATTGAACCCCTCGTACTCGGGGTTCAATGTAGCGCCCGGGACATAATACACTTATTTAAGCCCGTGTTGCATAATCTACTATTCATCATCTTGATGCTCCTGTATTCTTTCATAAATTGACGTGAGATGCAGCTGAATTCAAAAACAAATAATCCGATGACCTGAAAATAAAAACAAACGTTAATAATTCGAATCCAGAAGCTAAAGAGTTTCATTGCACAGGCGACTCCGTGGAGGGTGGCGGTGCAGGGGGCCTCGCACTGCCGTTAACACCGGCGGGTGTAAGAGGGGAGATTTATCTTCCCCCGAGTTGAGCTGGAAAGCCGGCATAGCGCGCCAGGGGTCCGCCGGTAGAGTCCCTCGCGGCCGTACTCGGGGACCCTTGGTAACGCGCGGAAGATAGTCTCCGCGGAGTTTAGTGGTTATTCCCTTCCCCATTAGGGTGGGGGACTCCCACACTCCCCCGCTCTTCTACCCAGGAGCTTGATTGTTCGTAAATGCATTGATCGCGTCAAAAAAAAAAAGGTTGTCGTTTTAAATTTTGCCGCGGCGGTTCGTTTTAAAATGTGGCCTCTGCGTGTGACTCCAGTGCTGCCGACTAAAAGGATTTTCCTTCAAACCTGGTTGTTTTGACTTACAGCCTGGCAAAAAAGTCGTGATATTATTAGGGGCGCTACTATCGTTAATGTGGTCACCCCGTATACTACGACACAAACAGTTTTGATGGTATTATAATTATTTTTTTTAGAGAGAATGGCCATCTCGTTGTCTTTATACAATCCCCTCGCTACCCAAATGCCCGACGCAATCATCGCGCAAACCACAGTTATGACACTCCTTTATCATCAATAGGTTAGATCTCGCGTTTGCACGAATGCATCACGGTTAGACCACCTATTAGGACTAGGACACCTAATTTCTAGATCAGTATTTCCTCATTCATATTAATACCGCGTTATATTAGGAAAACGCCTTACATTTCTTTAGTCCCACATTTTTCAGTAGAATAATGGAAGTAGTCATACAGGTAATCAGGTCAATCGCGTGAGCCGTAAGGTGGCAGAAATCGAAAGGCAGAGCCAACAAACAGTTGATTCCCAATTACATACAAACACATTGTCAGAACGGTTTCCTACCACAAAGTGAAGCAAAACAAATTCTAAGCTTTACTTCGTTCCGATGAGTCGCTCATACTGAAAATAAACTGTCATCTTGCAGGTTTATGATTACCTATCGATTTGCTCATTTAAAGTTTGTCCTCGTTGGTAATAACCCTATTTTTCTATTTTAATGACGTGTTATCATGATTTTCTCCTACTTCAGGGTGCGAGCGCACTATTATCACTTTTGACTCAAAACGGACCGCGCCCTTACTCGTTTTGGAACGGCTCCTTAAGTTAGTCTGTGACATTGACGTTTGACTTGACAGTTCAGCTGAAGAAAAGTGGACGGAAAAAGCAGACAGCGATTCCCAAATGGAAAAGGAAAACATAACCAAAATTTTGATCAGATAAAATGATTAAATTTTGCATTTAAGATCGCTAAAGTCAAAAACACATTATACATAAAATACTTGTCCGTCGATATGTTGTCTATAAAGAGATTACCGACGTTGTCGGCGTCCAAACTACAATCGAAGTTGCAATTTGATTTTCGCCTTACTGCCGCTCAGCAAGTAAACAAACACTGTGGCACTAACTTGTTAAATTTGTGCAGATCATTTTCGGTACTGCACAATTTGACGAAGAAGTCATCAAATCCGGTAAGCTAGAAATTGCAATATTTACATAAATTATGCAATAACAAAACTACTGTGCCACTAGGTTCCATCCTGAGACTAAAGTCTTTTGGTGAACATTATGATAATAAAGTATGTGGTACGGCTTTTAAATTGTAATTTATGTTTAACTGAAAATATTCTTTACCAGATAAATATACAAGTGCAGAGCATAAAGACGTGGTTAAATATAATATGTATAATCATTTAGAATTGTATTACTTCAGTATTAAAATAGCTTTTCACTTGTTTTAGACGTGAAAGATGCTCCTAACAACTTAAATCTGTATCATTGTAGAATTCTAATTGCTTTTCCTTAAGCAGTAATGAAATTGTTTGCTATCCAAAGAATACATCGTCCTAATTTTGGACCGTCATGGACCTGTTAGTAATCTGTTAGAAAATACATCATAAAAATAATTTGTTGCAGCAACTACGCCAATTCAATGCAGAGTACAAGGCTGCTTGTAGTTTGCTGAAACGATCGAATATACCCATATTGAACACATCTACTCATGGTAGACTGGACTTCAGAAAGTTACACACAACACCCCCTGCTTCCAGTAGCCAAGAGAACCAAAATGAAGATAAGGTATGGTGTTAGTCTGCTAAATTTGACATTAAAATGTTGTTCACTTTTTATCAAAATTTTTGCATGAGCATTAAGGAACGAATCCACTGTTAGTTGATACAGTTGACTTGATACACAAATACTTAATACTGGTAAAGCAGAGTTGAGCTTAATGGGATCTTATATGCTCAGATCATCACATTGGCAATGCCTGTGTCATTTTCCATGCATTTTCATACTATGCGACATGATGCATTGCATCATCTCATGCAAGTTTCAGCAGGAAAAAACGTCTGACTATGTGTGTAGTGAAATGTAACATTACCTAACCTGCCTTCTATCCACTGTGTGAATAAATACAAATAACAGATATTTTGTGATATTACAGAACAAAAAAGACAAGAAAAAAGGTGATATGGACGACAATCTGCCTTCGCTCTTGTTGAAGGCAGCATTCTGGATGTTGACTACAAGTATATTAGTAATAGCTAGTTCACTCCTCATGCCAGGTGACAACACACAAAATGAGGTTAGTGTTTTAAAGTGTTGTTTTTGCAAACAGACCAAAATTTCAAACACTGATTTGGTGTTATGACTGTAAAGCTAGCTACTACACCAGAAGTTGCATGTTCAATCTCCTCACAGTAAAAACTTTTGTGTGCATGAACATGGCTCTTTGTATTGGTGTGGGTGTCCCTTAAGTTAGAGAATAAGATGTATTTTCAAAAAAAAGTATGTTTATCCATTGTCTAGTATCTTATAATAGGAGCTTTTGTTAGTTTCGGTTTTTGGCTAGGCAGCGCTGTGTTCAATAATGCAAGTACCTACAGTGTTATATATTTACTCCAAAAATTGCTGGCACACTCTTGGATAACTTTTTTTTCATTCCAGCTCATCCGCTATGTATCTTGGAATGAGTTTGTATACTCAATGCTGTCCAAAGGCGAAGTAGAGGAGCTGATTGTGAGACCTGATATGGAGGTAGTCACCATCATTCTGCATGAAGGTGCCATCATCAAGGGGAAACGGGTAAATGTTAGATTCTTTTTGATTTACCATTTTGTGTGGTTGTGAAGTTGCTTTTAACTTGGAACACAATAATACTAATATTGCCAAGGCTGTGGGTTCAACTTTCAGATACTGAATGTCAACACCCTTTACTCTGATTTACTTACTGAATCCCGACTTTGCCCATTACAACTCCATGTGTGATCAGTGGTCATAGGTCAAAAAGTGTTTGTTCATGATCCATGCCCATTTATGGATAAACATTGTATCTGAGTAGTTCATTACTATCCAAGCTGATTGGCCGTGTGCTTCGTGCTAGAATATTTGAAATCTCAATAAAAACTAATTTCAATATGCCAGGGTGATCCCTAAGTCAAAATTTCTAAGTTTCGCTTGTTGTTGTGTTTGTAATTGCACTACTCTGATATGGTTAAACTATTCTTTTACTAAAAATTTTAATTGTTTCAGTCAAGCCACAGAGTATACCACATGAATGTTGGCGATATACATCGTTTTGAAGAAAAACTTAGGCAAACTGAACACAGCTTAGGTGTTAAAGAAGGTATGAAGTCATTTTTTGAGTCATGTTAGGGGGTTGATGCTTCGTGACCCCTGGGGTGGTGCCAAATCAGTAGCTTCTTTCCTTTGTTAGGCTATCTACCTGTTCTCTTTAGTGGTGCCGGAGGGGGTTCGGCTCTTTAACCTACAGGCTGGTGCAAATACTTTCCGGGCACGGGTGCTTTAGAAGGTATCTGCATAAAATAGCTAGGACAGCTGCGATTGTGGACAAATGTGCGCCTTATTATGTTATGTAAAGAAAGTATTACGTGAAGGTGCTGTTTGTACAAAATAAAAATAAATAAATATCCCTGGACATTATTCCACACAGCGCCATCTAGCACCAAGTGAGCTAATTAAATTCCGTTTTTATGGGATACTAGGCAACGGATAAACATACTTAAATCTTGTAAATACATACTTAATATACATAGGAAACGCCCAGACCAATACAAACAGACATGTTCATGCACACAAATGTTTGTACTGTGCGGGTATCGAACCCGCGACTTTGGTGTAGTAGCCGACTTATTAACAATTATACCAAGGTAGTCGATGTATAAGTCTCTTATAACCTAAGCCGATGAAAACCATAATAAACGGTTTTGGTGAACTGTAAATCTATGAGGATAAATGATTATAAATGCAGGGGCTCTGTCTTCTCGCCTGAGCGTGTTTGAGTGGTACCTCTGGCCTATTTTTCTGTCTTCATTGAAATGTGTTTATTTTTGTTATATTCTTTCGTATTTTATCATATTTGTTTGGTTTATAAGGTCCATGTATAGTATATCATTATGTTGTATTAATATGTGTATAAAATATATGTATTGTAACTAGTACATATTATTCATTATATAGTTAATTATATTTGTATCTATGTATATTATAATTTTAACCTTAATCTTGTGCACCGCTTTAATTTCTCTGTTGGACCATGTGGTTGACTGGTAGAGAATGCCTCCTGGCATTAAGTTCGCCATTTGTACTTTTTTTTAAAATGTGCAATAAAGAATAAATAAATAAAAATAATGGTGTGTCTACAGGCGTTCGCGTCATCTACGACAGGAACGGAAGCGTGGCAGGCAAGGTGATCACGACTCTTCTCATCGGCGCGGTCATACTCTCCTTCCTCTACTCGACTAAGTCCATGAAGATGAATATTAATTTGGGCGGATTTGTGAGTATTCTAACATAACATACAGGCACGAATTATGTTGGTAAATCTTTCGCTTAGTCGAGCCGTTTTTATTGGTAAAATAAGCAAACTGTATAATTGGCAAAGGATTTGGATATTATTCATAGGTATTAACTCTTAAGCCCTTGTGGGAAGACCTATTGCAGTTTTTTTTATTCATCTAGGGATCCTGGCTGTTGAACTTGATATGGCCGGAACACTGTGTTACTTATAAAAGTTGCGGCTAACTCTCCGGTGTTAGGAAGAACCGAAATAATGCTAAGCAAAGGGGGTAACGACTGAATTCACTACCCGAAGCATGGGGTTCTGAATGTTCCATTCACCATGACAGCTACAGGCAGGGTGTTCCTGACTACTTCTGGGATATAGTCCTCTCTTATATTACGTCTAATTACTGTTCTCTGTTTTCAGAGCCAACTAAGCCGTGCCAAATTTACCCTCGTGGACTCCATGAGTGGGCAAGGTAAAGGAGTGAAGTTTGAAGATGTTGCCGGCCTACGCGAAGCGAAAGTGGAAGTCATGGAGTTCGTGGATTACCTAAAGAGGCCTGAACATTATAAGAGCTTAGGAGCCAAGGTATGTCAAAATGTATTTCGTAGATTTGTGGGATCGATGCGATATCATTTTTTCATGTTTGATAGTCTAACGTCTAAAGTTTTAGTAATCGTGTGAAATAATCTGCTTCTTGGCACACTAAATCCTGACTGCTGACTATTATACCTTGTCGAACTAAAAACCACGTGACCTCAAAAAATACAGTGCGCAAAAAAACGATCAAAACCTATTTAAATTATTTGAGTAATTTTAATGGAAGATTTTAAGCTGTCAAATCATGTGTTTCTTCATGGTTCTTGACAATTATTTATTACTGTAAGTAAACAAGTTGGAACATTGGGATAAAGTGAAAATTTAAAATAATATAAGCATGATTACTACAATAACGAATTTTAACAGAACTTTACTACTTAGTAACAAATAAAACAAGATATCGAAAAACAACAATTAAAAAAGTGCATGGTCACAATTCGATTTCGCGTATTTGGCCAAAGTCCGAACACAATATCGTATATTTTTTTATATTTCTGACTTGTCATTGTTGTTAAAGCTTTCATGAATTAGGGTTATTTGAACTTTACATTGTTTATAAACCATGTGAAAATGCATGTCGAAATTACTGTTTTATTATGTGTGTTGTTGTTTGTTTGCGTAGAGTAGTACCTAACTCTTGCCTAAAGATATCCACGGAAGACCAGCGTCCACCAGTGTACTTGACACATGCTGAGTAGAAACCCTCTTAGCGCCACACGCTAGATAAATCATTTTTGTGAACTCTAAACTATCTTGTTATTTATTTATCTATGCATGAAATAAGGTACAGTCAGTAGCTGTTCTTATAGCTAATTAGGTACATAACATTGGTACATAACTTATGTTTCACTTATTTCTACCCTTACAGGTATATGCACAAAACACATACGAGTAATACTTAAACCGAAACTAAATAATACAATTTCAATATTTATACCCTAAGAACTCTTGAACGCTATAAAAACATTAGTCGACTAGCCAAGCCTTCACAGACAGCCTAAATTTTGGGAACTCGAGTACTTTAAAGTCGTCTGGCAAGTTGTGTGGACTAATAAAATTTTTCTTTCTTTCTTTCTTAAGTCTTTCACCGCCGCCGGTCACTTTAACAATTGAATTCCTATTGTTTGTGACCGGCGTGGCGTTCAACGTGTTAATGGATTCGTTTGATTGTGTAGGTACCCAAAGGGGCCTTGCTGCTGGGGCCACCGGGGTGCGGTAAGACCTTGTTGGCCAAAGCTGTCGCCACGGAGGCCAACGTGCCTTTCCTCTCCATGAACGGGTCGGAGTTCATCGAGATGATCGGTGGTTTGGGTGCAGCTAGAGTCAGGTTAGTATATAACTTGTTTTTTCGTGGCCCAGGACGTACGTGCTTGGTGTTAATTGTACAAGTGAAGTAAAAAAAAATGAGAAAATATGGCAAAGTGTGAGTTCCTGATTGTTCCGTCCGGCCCGGCCGCTTTACATGGTTATCTTGAGCGTACGTTATGCTTTTTTCTCATAATCTGAAAATTACCTAACAGTCTCAAGTTATATCAAATCGGCTTCAATTGTTAAAAAACTACCAATCAGGTACCGAATAATGGGTCATGTGACTTCACGACTTCAAATTGAACAATCGGTGAATTTTCCTCTTTTTTATTGTGGTTTATTGTGGTGCTATTTTAATGAACTCACTCCACCTTATGGGAAGCAGCCATGAGGTCCAGGTATGGGGTTGACAAGTGCACTAAAAAGGAACTACTGGGCTGGTCAATCCCAGGTCGCCTGGGCCTCAAGTCTGCTAATTTTAGAACGCTTCAATTGAATCGTAATTGAGTCTCAACTGTCTAATTTGACATATTTTTAATAGAAAATGTGGCAAATTAACCGATAGTTAATTAGCATAAAACTAATTTTGTAGAAAAGCGAAACCTGCGATGGCTTGTTGAAAAAGGTTCAAATGTGCTTTTTACGGTTGATCTTTACTATTTTCTTATCTATTACCACAAAACTTCCCCTAATTACAGGGACTTATTCAAGGAGGCGAGCTCCAGAGCCCCCTGCATAATCTACATCGACGAGATGGACGCAGTGGGCCGAGCGCGTTCTTCAGGGCCCACTTCCTTTGGCCCCGGAGGGGGGGAAGGGGAACAGACCTTGAACCAACTGCTGGTCGAAATGGACGGCATGAAAAGCAGAGATGGTGTCGTCGTGCTCGCTTCCACTAATCGTGCTGATGTTCTTGACAAGGTATAAGATAAGATGTTTATTTTTATTTATTAGGTAAAGTCACAGATAACAGATTATGAAATATCTTTTTAACAATCGGTATTACATCGTTTTAAATCTGACACCTATTTACGACAATACACAGCTTATGTCACTAAATGGAATTAAATAATTACTAAAGCAGGAAAATGTAACTACTAATTGAATTTCTTTAAAGATGACTTGAACGTGCAAATATTGCTGCTCAATATGTCTTTGTGAGTCTTAATTTTACCGCTATTGTAAAGCTTACACATCCTGTAGACTGAATGGTTTGCAGCTACGTTATTGAAGGTGTGTGGTACAGCGAACAGTTGAGGGTTGATATACTTTAATGCACAAAGAAAACAATTATATAAAAATGCTTACTGAGAAATCGCAGTACAACATGACAGGTATGACATAGCTACCACGTAGACTGCATCGTTACACCCAATCAATGATGTCTAGTAATATATTTGTATGAGGCACTGGTAGTCACTTGGAATGCAATTCGAGTATTTGGTCACCCCATGAGGCTAAATATAGGATAATGATAGAACATATACAAAATAAATTCACTAGATTTTTGTACCTAAATTTCGCAATAATGTTGGTATTTGACGATCGATTATCGAAATCATGTAAGGAGTTCGGATTGCAAATGTTTGTCCATTAGGTTTGCTGCTGAATATTTTTTATCAGCAAAATTGACTACGATATTATTCACTTCAAGGCGCCGAGTACCGCCAATGACTCATGGAAATTAGCCTTGATTTTTTAAAAGTTGCGCTCCTGTGCGCGATAAATGACTCGCAGTTGCTATGATGATGGCTAGAGAGTATAACTTAAAAGTTTTGTGATCAGATGATGATACTCGAAGCTAATTGTTCTTAACATCAGCTTTAAGTGTTAAATAGCTAACCCGTGAATCAATGCTATCTCTCAATAAATGATTATTATTTCACAAGGTAAGTGCTTACGAATTTGGATGATGTGAAATGATGTACAATGTTTTTGATTTTGTCCGGTGGTGGAGTTGAACTGGAATCGGAAAGCTTGGAACTGGAAGTTGTGGCATTCCTAGAGATACGTCTCTATCAACGTTTGAGTGACAACGACAGTAAAAATAAATAAATATCCCTGGACATTATTCTACAAAGCGCGTCTCTCTCGAAAGTAGGCCAGTTAAAGCTAGTATTATGGGATACTAGACAACAGATAAACATACTAAACACATTCCCTGTCCCATGAGGCACATTTATAACAATGAATTTTCAACTGCGATATTTAATCGACTGGGAACATGTCAAATACCTTTTTATGTAAACAAATACATAACATACATAAGAAACACACAGACCAATACCAACAAACATGATCATGCACACAAATGTTTGTACTGTGCAGGGAGCGAACCTTTGTTATAGTAGCCAACTTCCTAACCATTACACAAAATCGGTCGTCGTCTGAGTCTGATGTTATTTATAGTCCATTCACGTTATGAATGCAGTGATTTTTAAATTTAACTAGCTGACCCGGCAAACTTTGTTCCGCCTTAAGGGCAATAAATAAGCAGATTTAAAAAAATATATAAACGGTATAAAAAGTATCCTATGTCTTTCTCCTGGCTCTAAACTGCCTCCATGCCAATTTTCAGCTAAATCGGTTCAGCCGTTCTTCTATTGATTGCAGTTTTATGATTAAAATAATCCTTGTCCTAACTTCACTACAAGATACGAAAATTTTGATTTATATGGAAAAAAAAGTGAATCATGCAGAACATAACGGAGATTCAATCGTAAATTAAAAAAAGAAAAGGTATTCCATAGCTTCTTACCAATTTTAAAAACTGCGCAGCACCATAAGCTTCCATAATAATACAAGAAAACATGTCCTTCGTGAAGCATTTTTCGCTGTAATTGATGCTCAAGTCTTGAGTATCGGAAATAGTGTAATAATTTTCATACTTAATAATTTTCTAGTATTTTGTCATTTCTGATATTTATTGTCTTCTAACGTTTAAACAAAGCTTATTTGTTAATAAAACAGTCATTTTATAACTTCCAATCATTCGAAAGTCGCAACTCCTGTTGTAATTAAAATGTTGAAATTGAGGAAACCGGAACATGTTTTGAATCGATTATCGAACTGTTTTGAGTATAATGAGTATAATAAAGATGGTCCGGTTTCCTCAATTTCAACATTTTAATTACAACAGGAGTTGTGACTTTCGGATGATAGGAAGTTAAAAAATGACTGTTTTTTTAACAAATGAGCTTTGTTTAAAGGTTAGAAGACAATTAATCTCAGAAATGACGAAATTATGCCAAAATACTAGAAAATGATTAAGTATGAAAATTACACTTATTTCCGATTCTCAAGACTTGAGCATCGATTACAGCGAATAATGCCCCACAAAGGACATGTTTTCTTGTATTATTATGAAAGCTTATGATGCTGCGCAGTTTTTGAAATTAGTAAGAAGCTATGGAATACCTTTTGTTTTTTTTAATTTACGATTGAATTTTGGTTATGTTCTGCATGATTCACTTTTTTTTTACTATCAATCAAAAATGTTGTATCTTGTAGTTAAGTTAGGACAGAGATTATTTTAATCATAAAACTGCAATCAATAGACATTATAATAAAAAGAAAATATCCAACAAAAGTCAAACAAAAAAAAAGTTGTAATTATTTAAAGCCAAGTGCTCACAAAATTTTTAAAAATAACAAAAACATCATTATCTCGAAAACTACAAAAAATCGTAGAACATACATGGGGGTTCAATCGATAGGTATGGTACCCTACTATCAGCTGGCGCCGGCTTGACACCTTAAAAGAAACACCCTGTATATAGATTCTGTTGCACACAAAGAAAAACTCATATCGACAACCTTTGCGTTTGAAAGTATGCGTTCAACTGGTCACTGTGTACTTGATTTCTAATTAGAAACGATTTGATTGGTTAGGTGGCGTGCTAGCTCGAAAGACAAGTATGAAATTACTGCATTCTTAAAGCGAAGGGACTATAGTCATCAATGAATGTCATATTCCAGGCGCTCCTCCGGCCGGGTAGATTCGACCGCCACATCCTGATCGACCTGCCGACGCTTCAAGAACGCGATGAGATCTTCCAGCGTCATCTCAAGAGCATCGTCTTGGAAGAACTGCCGCCTTATTATGTTAAAAGGTTAAAATTATTATTTATTTATTAGTTCTTATAGTCCAACTAATATGATACTCTTTGATAGTTGCCAGTGTCATTAGAAATTGGACATCATACAATACTGAAAAGGTTTAAGCGATCTTTCAGGTCATACGATTGAAGTCTAGCGATAAGACCGCCTAAATTGTACATTGTTCTCATTGTTGTTGTGTAATTTGCTTGAAATGTAATGTTTTTGTACAATAAAGAAATATCTATCTACAATTCCCAATGACACTAGCAGCTGTCAAAGTGTCTCTTAATATAGTTGGACTATAGTTTATACAGCCAGCATCAAAATAAAATTATCTGTCAGACTGACCAATAAGATTTATTTACTATTGTATGAAAAGCCCCAATTACTGCAATGATAAAACCGTATGTTGTATGGAGCATCAGCGCCACAAAACAAGTGAAAAATTATTGGAAAACACATAAAATCTCAACAAAACAACAAAACTTTGACTTTTGAATCGCTTTGTCTGTTTATTTTTTGATGCTGCCGCCATTTGCGAGTAAGTGACAGAACACGCCAATTGCTTGAACTATGATTTAGCGTTGCGTTCGTTTTTATGAATAAGGGTGTATATATGTGTCCATGTATTATAAGTCCCCCACCTTGCCACATTTTCTAATGTAGTAATGCAGTGCTTCGTGATATGTTTTCAAGTTCTATACTCCATTTATTATAGCATTAGACAGAAGTAAAAAAGGTTCTTTTCAGGTAACATTTTGTTGTAAAAGTACAATAAATATTTGAACTTTTAAGATCTATGCAGAACTCATAAAAATCGACGGCTTGAGCCAACTATCACACTCAATTGTTCTCATTTAAGGTTAGCTACTAGGGTCGGCCGGAGAGAAAATCTGTCAAATTTGAAAGCGATCGTGACAGCTACGTGCACACAGTGGTTGGGCCGTGCAATCCGTGCATAAATGCAATGCTTAAATCCGGACGACCGTCTTGGTGTAATTGTTTAGAAGTCGGCTACTACACCAAAGGTCGCGGGTTCGATCCCCGCACAGTACAAACATTTGTGTGCATGAACATGTCTGTTTGTATTGGTCTGGGTGTTTCCTTTGTATAATAAGTATGTATTTACAAAAGAAAAAGTATTTGAGTATGTTTATCCGTTGTCTAGTATCCCATAAAAACGGAGTATAATTAACTCACTTGGGGCTAGATGGCGCTGTGTGGAATTATGTCCAGGGATATTTATTTATTTATTATTATTATAAATCGCGGCATGATAATCATTTGATGCGTTCACCAAAGATATTTTTATTTCGCCACCCAATATATTTCAGGATATAGGGCAAACAAAAGAAACTAACCAAAAATTGTATTTTATTAAACATACTAACAAGCGGTTTTGCCAATTATTTTTTTACACTATTATTTGCAATCTATTCTCGTGACCACGTTATTTGCTCAATGTTATATCTGGTACTTGACGATTCCATCGAGATTTAGTTGTAACTTGGCTTATCCGTTCGATCATCATCAACACAAAATATTTCTTACATCCAATGCATATGATATAGCAATACACGGAGCCATTTCTAGTAACATGCAGAAGAACCCACTAATTAATTGGTCTTACTTGTAATGAAAAGCTGCAAGAAGCATTAAACGGAGCTATCTTGTTACTAACTAAAACGAGGAATTTAACAGTTGTTAACAGTTGAGACACTTTTAGTGGATAATTTATTTTAGATAATAACACTTGAGTAATACCTTTAGTCTCCTGTAGAGGCCATCGTATTTCAGGCTTTTTACGCTGAATTTAATACAGAATCCACCGTGATCTTCATCTTACTGGAATTGATCTACGAGTAAAGCATAGTATGAAAGGAAGTCACTTCACACAGTTTCTGTCTGTTTTTACATAAGCTTTCACTATCTAAATGATAGTTGATGCTAATTATATTTTCTAGAACGTTTGTCTGTATAGTTCATTCAAATTACTACAGGGAAAAGCTGTGTGCAAATAGCCAGTTAGAGATAAAAATGCTTGCACTGCCATTTTTCCATGGCTGACGTAAATATGATAATTCATATTTATGTCAAAGTTCTATCTGATCCATTTTTTTTAATTTAAAATGGGTTTGCGTTTGACCTCAGTCTTGCCAGCCACGCTTACCCAAAAAATGCCTATTCACTCTTGCCTTGAAGACACCAAGGTTGTATGTATCCGGAAACACAGACGCAGGGAGGGCGTTCCACTCCTTAGCGGTGCGGACCAGAAAGGAAGCACCAAACCACTTAGTTCGGACCGCTGGAAAGTCGACCACATGGAGATGAAAGCCCTCGCGGCGTCTTGTGGTCCGGTAGTAGAAAGTAGAGGGTGGTATCAGGTCATGAAGTTCTTGCGCACACTCTCCGAAATACACCTTATAAAAAACCGATAGACAGGCAACTCTACACCGATGCTCCAAACTCGAGTTTGGTTCCAACGAGCGTCTCGTCACCTATCAGTCTCCTGGCTCTTCGGTCTACTGAGTCCAGTGCATCCAGCTGATACTTGGCAGAGCCATCCCAGAGGTGGCAGAAGTACTCCATACACAACCGAATTTGTGCTTGGTACAATTGTAAAAGCTGTTCCGGTGTGAAGTGTGTTTCCATTTCGAATAACTTGTCATTATGTTCTATTGCAATAACTATTTATGTAAAAGTAAAAGTAAAAAAGTAAAAATAGTCTTTATTCATGTAAACTTATTAAAAAGCACTTATGACAAGTCATAACATAAAAATTAATGTTTCGTATAAGCAAACGCAAACTTTAATTTTTTTTGGTCGAGGACTCCATCCTAATTACTATGGAACGAGTGAAGTTTCTTTGACAGCCGTCTGCGCAGTCCCGCAAGTCAGTCTTCCACATGACGCCGGGTGAGTGCACGTCACTGCGTAAAGAATAGGAAAATGAAATGGCAACTAGTACGAAATTGTCAAACCCAAGAGAGCTTTTAATCAAGTGTACTTATAAATATAAACCTGCCTTATAACTCTCATGGTGAATCATGATAAAATCATACGTTTGATAAATTATGCATAATGCATATGAACAAACAGTACGGAGGAAAAAAATAAAGTTGTACTATTTTCAACAAAAGACCCTATGTGCGCCTATTTCGTGTAAATTATCCGCGTAATTATAAATGTCATTTTCGTCAAAAGCGACGTGCGCTCACCTTGGGGACATGGGGGGGAGTGAGCTGCGACGGTGCGCGGACAGCTATCAAAGAAACTTCACTCACTCCATAGTAATTTGTATGGAGATTTCAAGCGAAAAATTCGGAATGTTTGGGATTTTTTTGCACAAAACTGAAATAAAGCAATGAAAAACAACTGATTGGCAATGCTTCTTTGATATCTGATCTTTACACGTTATTTAAAACACGTAAGTTGTTAGTTTATATGATGCCTAAACTTTTGAAATACGGGAGTGCGTTTTGCACGTTTTTAGCGATATTCTGATTTTTTTTCACATTAATCTAGTAAGTTGATCCATATACTGGAAGTTTGAGCTGATTGTGCAACTCTTTGACTACTATAACGATTTTTTTCGTGCCTCATACTTCATATTTTCTATATAAAACTTTAGTTTTCCCGAGAGCCGTTTTCCTGGTATCGCGCCTTAAAGCAAATAACTTCAGAATTTATGAGGCATTTACTGAATTAAAATATTTTGTCTTACGTGAAACCAAAAGGAGGCAGTAGGGGTTGTGTATCCAATCGTACTTTTACTGTCATTATAACTCTACCAAATCTATAATTAGGACGACACTTAGTCTAAGTCCTATTGTTCGAAGATGGTTTAAATTGTATGTGTGTTTATCCAGCGGGGCTAGCATGCACGCCGCGAGTAAATCCGAGAGAGCAAATAGCCAATCACAGGTCGCCCTGCAGCCATTTCTCCATTTTCTCTACTGTTGCTAACATGGCCGCTTAATGTCAGATTTGAAATATTGTATGGAAAATACGGATTTCTCGACAAGCCCTAACATGGCACCACTGTTTTATCACGGATTTATCGATTTTTGACATTTCTGTTGGCTTAATTACTCGTCGCTCGGAAGGGTGGACGAGAAGTGACGAGACGAGTGAAATTGTATGCAAAACTATTAAAATACAACGCGTGCAGCTTTGTCAAAAAAAGAAAAGGATTAAAATACACGCCAATACTAAAACGATACGACATAACCTTTTAGAATTCGGAGTAAAAGGACATTATATTTTTGAAATTTGCTTACCATCATTAGAGTGAATTAAAACGGGGCCGCAATACAACCCAACTCCCATTCGGTGTCACATCACATCACAATAATTAAAGATAACATTACAAATATTCGTTCAACAACAATAAAATGACAAGACCGGACTACTTTTATATGGCGCCGCTAAGCCCAAATTAAAAGTTCTCCAATTAAAGAAACTTTGACAGGCGTTGTCTAAACACCCTATTACGGTTGCTTTTATACCATTCATAATTAAAAAGTAATTTTCACATATCAATTTCTTCAATAAACACAAGTTTTATTAATGAATGGCTATGTGAACAAAAAGCAACTGAGATAACAGTGTGCAACTTGATTGTGGCAAGTGGCGACAGATGGCGCACGCGTGCTTGCTTTTTACTTTAGAGTCGAAATACTCGGCCAATTTTCGTTTCAAACACACAATCAATCTAAAAACAAAATCTTTCTATTTTTTGTTATGAGATAAGCAGTAACAAAATATTTTACTTACTCTTGATTGAGTCTTTGTGTGAATTAATTTTACAAGTGTTACCAGTAAAAAAATGGAGTTTCTAACTTTTTTTCTGTAATATGGCAGCACTGTCGAGAAGCAACGAAGTCAAGTCACGCCCTTCGATTCTCTCGAACGAAAGAGGGGGAGATGGCTATTTTGTCGATGTTGCGCATGCTAGGCCCGCAGGTTATACAAATTTGTCAGCCGGCAAAAGTCAATCAAAAATACAAATCATTCATTTGATCCACTCTTTTAGAGTCTCTGCTCTCTACTGTTGACAAATACTCCAACTAAAAGATGATGTTGAGTCTATGAGGGGTTTGGATCAAAAACAAACCATAAACAACAGTATATAGGTACTTTTACTGTTCTTATGTTACACTGAAATTCAAAGTTACCCAATTTGACTGTATAGATGTTTGGGGATATGAGAAATAGGGTGTGAAGTTCCTCATCCTCCATTGAAAAGGGAGGATCCTCCGACCAGACGGGTGTTATGATGTCTGGTGGCCTACTGCCCGACGGTTATTGTCGGGTTTCTGTATATGTACTCAGTCGCTTGAATAATGTTGATAGCGCGATTCAGGTAACGTCAGTTGTAGTTCGCATGTGGCGAGATAGATGTCGCCACAGATGCTACAAATAATGCTATTTTATCTAATTGTAGGCTAGCGTACTTGACCCCAGGGTTCAGCGGTGCTGACATCGCCAACGTGTGCAACGAAGCCGCCTTACACGCCGCTCGCTTCAAGCAGACCATCGTTCGGGCTGCCAACTTGGAATACGCTATTGAGAGAGTCGTCGGTAAGTATCGCCCGTTTTGGAGCTGCCTGTCGTTTGTTGGGACATTGGTCAGACCAATAATACAATAAAAAATACGTAGATAGGTTATGTCAGTACTGACGCAAAGTCAAAAACGTCCATGGGGTACGACGTAGTGAATTTGACCAACATGTGAACAAGACAGTACGATTATTTACTAGAGCGTGAACGAGACAGATACATGTTGCGAAGTGTCGTCTCAGACTGACTCAGAAGTTCTAATTTCGGGTGCCACTTTTTTAGCACAAGTAGCCTATCTACCTATAATATAATATTGGTCTTAATTCTTCAAGTGTCGGAGACATACGAGCTGTCAGGCGCGTGATCGCCGAATCTTACTAAAATGACGGTAGATCGTTTCGCTTCATTATTTGGCGCCAAATTGGCGCAAATGGCGAAAAATGGCAAATGCCAAAATGCCAATAGCCTAAATGGTTAATTTTTTAGCGCTAAAGACATAATTATGACAGGCCTTAATTTGCCGCTTGGAACTGCTCCAATTTCCTGATGAACTGAATCAGCTCATATTTCGCTTCTGACACTCAAGGGGATAATATAATTCCAGGTGGCACAGAGAAACGCAGCCACGCAATGTCTCCAGCAGAGAAGAAGATAGTGGCTTACCACGAATCGGGCCATGCCCTCGTCGGCTGGCTCTTAGAACACACAGACGCGCTTCTGAAGGTCACCATCGTACCTCGCACTAACATGGCGCTCGGCTTCGCGCAGTACACCACTTCTGACCAGAAACTCTACTCGAAAGAAGAGGTGAGTTTTCCATCAACACAATCCCAACTGAATGGGTGACCACCCGACCGAAATTTAGTGATGTGTATTTCGGGCATCTCCGTGCTTCGGAAAGCACGTTAAGCAGTTGGTCCCGGCTGACGTCGTTAGATGTTAGTCGTTAAGCCTACGGCGGAGGCCTTAGGGCGGCTTGATAACATCTGACATTAAGGTTGCTCACTAACCTTACACCCCTCCGACAATCCGCACTGAGCCTGCGTGTTGGAGTATGGTTTTATCCACCTCATAGTTGAGGTGAGGCCTGTGCCCAGCAGTGGGACTTGACAACTTGACTGTATTTACTTTTAATCATTAGGATCAATACAACCCGAGATATCACAATTTGAAATGCACATTTTTGGACTTGCCCAAAAACGCTTCATACAAACGTGACAGAGAGCGTGACGTCACGTACCCGTTTTTGTAAGGAGCGCGTAAGAAATTTCTTCTACAGCTATGTTAAATATTGCGTTTATGAAAATGGTCCCCTAACATAATTGCTTCATCATAATATGGATTACAAAATAGTAATATTGTTTTACAAAAATGTAACACTTTTGAAATGGACTTGCCCAGCCAAGTTTGCATGCCTGTTGTGACTTCATTTCGAAACAAATTTCGATTGTGGTTTCACAATAACATTTGAAATGAATTATTATTTTTGGTTAATATAAAAAACGTGCAAAATGACTCATAGTCATCTAGCCTATTGTGCCCTAACTAACAGTTTTCTTTGGATTCTATAACTGGATGTGTACTTATATTCTAATATTGTAATTCAAGTACTAACGGATTATTGTACAGAACATATTGAAAAAGAGTAACTGCTGAGTTTCTTGCCGGTTCTTCTCAGTACAGAAACAACTTACTACACCGTTGGTCACGTTGAGTCACATTATGATTGTACACTATGTATTTATTTATTATTTCTATTTTAATATTTAAGTCTATCAATAAGTGTATTTTTGTTTGTTTGATTTAGTTTTAGACGATTTAAAAGCACTCTATTTAATTTAAGATATTTTGAATCCTATCAATTCTAAAAACTCAATTCGATCTGGAATTTGAATTCTCGTTTCCTTAAATCTAGCTTACAATTGTATCCAACGTAGATAAAAATACATTGCGGTTAAAGATTCTAGGGCTGAGGTGATTCGGCAATACCCCTTTTGGTACAGTCGTGAGCGTATGTTATGTTATGTTATCTATTCATGTAATGTTTCAGCTGTACGACCGCATGTGTATGGCGCTGGGCGGCCGGGCGGCCGAGGCCATCACGTTCAACTCAATCACCAGCGGTGCGCAGAACGACCTGGAGAAAGTCACTAAGATTGCCTATGCGCAGGTATTTACAACTATTAAAAACGCTTTTAATATCCACCCCCACGTGGCTATTATCGGGGTACTTGACTATTTTCGAAAACTACTTTGACGGGCGGAAGATTGTGTTTCCCAACAGCCGGGGCGACATTGTAATTGCTGTACTGTTATCTATGCATTGCCTCCACAAAAGAATTGACGACCGTCTTGGTGTAGTTGTTGAGAAGTCGGCTACTACACCAAGGGTCGCGGGTTCGATCCCCGCACAGTACAACCATCTGTGTGCATGAACATGTCTGTTTGTATTGGTCTGGGTGTTTCCTATGTATATTAAGTATGTATTTATGAAAGAAAAAGTATTCAAGTATGTTTATCCGTTGTCTAGTATCCATAATAACGGACTATAATTAGCCCACTTGGGACTAGATGGCGCTGTGTGGAATAATGTCCAAAGATATTTATATTTATATTATATTAACGTGTACGTTTCTTCGTGCTGCGGGTAAGGGTTTGCTTGTTTTTGTGTCTGGCACAATTTTTATATTTGCCTACCCCTTTATACCTGTTTGTTTTATAGTTTGTAAGATAATTTGTAATACCTTGTACACATATTGTTTTTGCACAAATAAATATTCTATTCCATTCTAACTGCAGAGCCAAGTCCAAGTCTAAGCTGAGACAGGCGTTCCGCAGGGGTCGGTCCTCGGACCAATCCTGTGGAACATGGGTTTCGATTGGGTCTTCCGAGGCGTCCTTCTCCCGGGTAGCAGTGTCATTTGCTATGCGGATGACACTCTTGTCACAGCCCGGGGAAAAATATTTATGGACGCCGCTCGACGTGGGTCTCAAACGGTGGCTTGAGCGTCCTCACGGCTCTGTCTCTTTCCGGATGGCGCAGATGATGACCGGGCACGGTTGCTTCGGTTCATACTTGCACCGGATCCGTCGGGAGGAGACGCCTTCCTGACGCCAGGACCGAGCGCGCTCTAACTAGTATAGCTGAAGCTATACTAGCGAGCAAGGAGGCCTGGAAAGCATTAACCACCTTCTGCGAGCAGTAGTGCTAGCACGAACCGCTCACGTATTAATAATCGAAAAGTGAACGTTGCTTTTTTTTCTCAAAGACACGAAAAATAGAAAAAAAAAACTTTTCGATTACCGAAACGTAAGCGTTTCGTGCTAGCCCTACAAGTGATGATAGAGAAGGAGCCGGGGAAGGATCCCCTCGCTAGTGCGCTCCGAAGGGCGAGGAGACGGCGAACAATATAATAAGTAAATTAATAAATATCCCTGGACATTATTCCACAAAGAGCCACCTAGCCCCAAGTGGGCTCGTTATAGTCCGTTTTTTAGGATACTAGACAACGGATAAACATACTTAAATACTTTTTCTTTTATAAATATATACATAATATACATAGTAAGCACCCAAACCAATACAAACAGACGTTCATGCACACAAATGTTTGTACTGTGCGGGGATCGAACCCGCGACCTTTGGTGTAATAGCCAACTTCTCAACAATTACACCAAGACGGTCGTCGACAATCTCCTGCGGTCTCCACGTGGAACGGGGGTTCCGGCGCCGGCATTGCAGAGGCCTCTCCCGCGGTCCGGTATGGACGGCTCGGCGTCCTCGGCCGTACCTGCCACCTCCATTGGAAGTCCAGGAACAGGAACCGCCTGACTCGCCGTGTAGGCGGGCCCTACTCAGGGCTTGTTATAACGGAGAGCCCACAACACTCCTCCACCTAAGAGCGATGAGAGAAAGCCAGAGTGTTTAGTGGGTATGCCATGCCTCTGGGCGGCTTATTGCCAAGAAGTCCCCCCCAGAAAGAGAGCCCCACATAACCCGTCTGCCCCCCGGTGGACGGGTTATGTGTCCTTATGCATAGGACACAGGGTCGACCCATAACATCTTGGATCGGCGGCATTCACCCTACGGAAAAAAAGAACTATAACATCAATCAACAATATTGTGACGGCAAAAAAAGTAATTACCAAAACAATACTATTTTGTTCTAGAAATCAGTAGTAATAAAAACTATATAGATTCAATTAATCAATAGCTTGCATACGTCCGATTGCCATCTCCCAGTAACGCCCTTAGCCGAGGCTCATCCCAATGACCGGTAAAGCTGTGAAAGTCGCACCTTGGACTAACAGCTAGTCAATGCACAAAAAAAGGTTGCAATTATTGACATCGATAACTCAAGCCATTTTCGTGACTTTTAATTTGTTGGATTTGTCTCAGTTGCGAATAAGTTAAGAAATATTTCAAAAAAATAAATTGACCCATACTTCCATTCTTGCAAAACAGAACGGGATTGCCAAATTTTTGGTTGTTAAATATTGTTCATATTGAAATGTCTTACCACCGAATTCAAACGCAAATCAACGTTGAGCATCTCCTGAATGTATAGCTGTCCCTTTCAGTTAGCGCGTGCATAACGTTGATTGGCGTTTGTGAATTCGGGGGTTAGTCATATTCGATATTACTTTATGATAAATGTTTTCTTGTCCGTAGGTTCGTGTGTACGGTATGTCTCCGACCGTCGGCCTCCTCTCATTTCCCGACAAAGAGCGCGGCAAGAGTCCCTTCAGCAAAACACTCAAGAACCTGATCGATTTGGAGGCTCGGAAACTTATTGCCAACGCGTATTTCCGCACTGAGGACTTGCTTAGGACTAATCGAGACCAGCTGAAAGCAGTAAGTATACAGTCAAGATGGGTAACTTTGAATTCCAGTGTAACATATGCACTGTTTAAGAACAGTAAAAGTACCTACATACTGTTGTTTATGGTTTGTTTTTGATCTAAACCCCTCATAGACTCAACAACATCTTTTAGTTGGAGTACTTGTCAACAGTAACTGATCTAAAAAAGTGGATTCAATGTTACACTGAAATTCAAAAATACCCAACTTGACCTTAATTATCCCACTAATATTATAAATGTGAAAGTTTAAATGTGTGGATGTGCCGTGTTGCTCTTTCACGTAAAAACTAGTAAATAGATTTGAATCAAACTTTAAAATAATATAGCTATACATCTGAATAGCACATAGGCTACAATTTGTAAAGATGATTATTTTTTTTCATTACTTAAGTCCACGCGGACGAAGTAATCAATACTTCTACAGTTGTTTGAATAAAAATGCTGCTTCTGTTTGAATGATGAACTAGCATAATTTCACATCTTGATGCAGCACTTTTTCAATCGTATATTCGCTTGAACTGGTACTATCCCTCTTCTACAAAAATATTTCACACTTCTACAACAATGCGATTATTAATAGGACAATGATAAATTCAGCCGTAAGCTACCTCCAGAAAATCAGTCCCACACATTTCCTCTAAAATGTGTACAATGACTAATACGTTACCGGTAACATCTAAATTCGAGATCTGGATCCCACTACTGGGCAAAGGGCCTCTCCACCTCACTTCCAATCTAATCTACCCTGAGCCTTTTCAGACCAGTCCTCCTCAAAAGCAAGCACGGTAACATCCATCGCATATCCTACTAATATTATAAAGGCGAAAATTTGTGGATGTGAGGTGTTGCTCTCAAGGGCGTACCCAGGATTTCAGCTAGGAGGGGGCAGCTCATACCTGTTTCGTTTTTCGTAGAGAGAGTAGGAAACGAGTTTTTAATTCCCACTTGTAAGGAAAAGGCAGCTGCCCCCCCCCCCCCCTGCCCCTACCTGGGTACGCCCTTGGTTGCTCTTTTACGTAAAAACTACTGGTTAGATTTTAATGAAACTTTACAATAATGTAGCTTACACATCTGAATCGCACATAGGCTACAATTTATTAAGAAATATTACTTTTTGTTTCTCAACTTAAGTCCACGCGGACGTAGTCGCTAGTGTTTGAATAATTTTGTAACTTTTTGCATTTACAGCTAGCCGAAGCACTCCTGAAGAAAGAGACCCTAAATTACCAAGAAGTAGAAGCCATTTTGGGCCCGCCCCCTCACCCGAGGAAAAAGTTTATCGACCCCATCGAGTTCGAAAACAATTTGAGAAACTTAGAAAAGGCGGCCACCACTCCCGAGGGCGACTTACCTACCCCCTCCCCTAAGCCCGAAGCGACCGTGTAGATATTACTGTTTTGTAAGATGTAAGTAGTGAAATAAATCATATTTTATTGGTTAATATTTTTTTACTGACGCGAACTTTCTTTACATTTGTACTATTGCAATTGCTGCTGTCTTGCGACTTCTTAAGTTTCTTACCTATACGAGTCTGTTTTTTTTCTATTATTTAAATCTTATGGGCTTATATTGGAAATTAATATGGCTTGTTTGTCGTATTTTCCTGGTATCCAGAAATGTTTGGCAAGGTCGCTAAAGATCCCAATAGCAAAGTTACTAACCCGCTATTTACAAACCCAAATCAAAGTTGAAAAGCTCTTACAAGAATACTCGTAGCTGTCCCTTTCGGTTCTACAGGTAATAAACGGGACGGCAAGAGTTTCAAGGCGTGCTCAACATTGATTGGCGTTTGTAAATTCGGGTTGAGTGAACATTATGAACCGAAACATAGTTGTTGTAAGTAAAATGATTACTGTTTTGTCAATACGTACTTAGTATATATAGGAAGGAAACACTCACCCAAGACGAACAGACGCGATCATCTACATGAATGCTTTTACTTTTCGATGTTCGGTTGCTAATTTCTTAACCCTTACACGGAACCGGTTTTATTTGTTCTCAGCAGTAAGCTATTACGTTGCAGCATTTTTAGCTCACCGTTTTCGGAGCTGGTGTTCAGAGTCCTGTTTCCCATTCTGTCGTGAGGAAGCATTCTTCACGGATTGTTTACACCCTCATCATGGAACGCTTAGATAGCTTAGCAGCGAGCTGATTTTGTAATAGATATTATAAATATGATGTGCTGAACAGGTAGCGACAAAATAGGTAAAGTAACGAGCTGACAACAGAACCAAGCAACCGGATATCCCTATTTTGACAGGTGTCAGATGATTTTCGCCCCAGTGACTAAGGGTCCCAGCACACGGCGCGTTTTGTGGCGCCACAAAACGGCGCCACCGACGTTTGTAGCGTGTGGCGTGAAGGGGCCATGCGACACGCGATAATAACTATAGGGAATTGTGGCGGCGCGTTAGGCCCGGCGCCCATTATCGGCATCGGTACGACTGAGGATTTTAGGTGGCAAATAGCAATATACTATAACATATTGGCCATTAAGTAGAAATTTCTGTGATATGTGGTCGTATTAACAAAAATACCGCTTTGGTATGCTTGAGGCTGCTGTATCGGCAGCCTTGAGAATGCTTCCGGATGCTTCGGCATCCTTCAGTACGCCGCCGGCGCCGAAGCAACACTCGGGGGATAGCGCTGCAGCATGCCAAAGCATAAATGCCGAAAGTGTGCGCTTGCATGTAGGATGCCGAAGGATCCTTTTCCTTGCCGATGCCGATAATGGGCGCCGGGCCTTATGTGGCCCGCATGCAGGGGCGCTAGAATAAAATCAATTCAGTCAGAAGTGTCGTAGTAATATAACTAAATGTTCGTTAGGGTTTGTTCTACAATCAAACTTGTCTTAGGGGAAATTACTTTATTTACATTAAAGGGTAAATACAGTTAACATCGACTCCTGACCAATTATAGTCTAACAAATTTAACATAGGTATACCTTTTGACGTTACATTGTCACTGCTGCAATTTTAAACCTACATTATCAGATGGATACATTTCCTCTTTGGGTTGATTCATTCTCGCATCAATTTAATATTCCTAGCCTAGCCCAATAAATCCGAGGGCTGTCAAAAGATATTCAATAGATTTGTTAGACTGCAGTAGACAAGTATTATACCAAGAAACCACCTGAAGGTTCAATAACATCTATTACTATAACACTTATATTGAACATGAGAAGTTCTTCGCTACATGAATATCATATCGTAACTGCAGTCTTCAAATGTAATAAAACATCAAGTCATATGGGACACATTAAGTCCCGCTTATAGATATTACTAATAGAAAATATAAATTCGTATTTATATAAATAAATTCGTAATGCAGGCGCATTAGTGAAATGGTCGAGTTACGAAGCTCTAACTATATGTATTATAAAAACGATGAAATGAAATCTTCATGACAATGTTAATATTTTAGATTTAAATTTCATGTCATTGAACAATTGATACCTGATCAATCTTATAAATAATAATTTGAAACAATAAAATAAATTTAATTTAAACGGAACCAAATAATAAAACGAAAAGATTTAAAACATTTATTATTAAATACAACATAAGTACGACAAATTTGCACGTTAAATGTTAGTTTCTGCGATGTGATGCTGAGGGCCTGTAGTAGGTATCTAGTTTGTTCCCATTTATACCCTTTCTATATTTTTTAGTAAATTGTTATTTCAAAAATACTTCATATTATTATGCTACTCAAAATATGTAAGATGTATTAGTGGTAGTTTCCCTTAGGGGATATTTAAGACTATAATTTTATTACAATTTAGATAGGTATATTGTTACATTATAGATACTCGATAGATTTTTGTGCAGGCAAAAACTTGTCTCAGTTTTTTGAGAAATGGTTTTAAATTTTATTAGATTTGAAGAAAACAGTTTGGCAATTATCTGACGTACCGCTATTTTAGCCACAGTTAAAGCAATGTTACAGATAAATATTATGAAATATTGTAAGGTTAGTGTCAAGCTTTTTAGTCCAACACATCCTCCCTTCTTTTGTAGCACACGAAAAGGTATTACACCCAAAGACTTCTGAACTGATTCAAAGTGCTATTCTAACAAATTATACCCCTTGTAGCTATTGTGACCTTAATGATAACATTGACTATTTGTGCACTCTGTTGTAATGTGCTCTTAGCCTCTGCTAGAATTAACAAAAAAACAAACATCTTTGTGATGTTTGTTTAACAAATTATAACAAATTGTATAACAAATTATATAAAAAATAAACTTAAATTGTATGTGCACTTTGCAAGCACTGAGACTAGGTTTCAACGAACGTCAAAAGCATAGAAGCTGCCTAAAATCCATGTTGACTGATAGTTTTTGACTCATAAAAATATTTCTCTGAGATGATGATGAAAGTACATCATTATTGGACAAATATAATTGATGAATTTATAATTTATTTCCATAAGAATCAATCAGCCGTGTTCGGTCAATTATTTCTGCCAATAACATCCAACATTTACAACATTTACTTCTTCCATCTTGTCATAGTAGGTATTTTTCTTACTTATTTGCTTAGATTTATTTCATCTATATTTGTTTACATAATAAATCCGGTACTGCTCGCTCTATGATGCTTCTACGATTTTGACGTTCGCTGTTTAAGGTACAATTTCCAATTCCATATTATGCAACTGTAGATGTTAATTCCCTAAAGGTTTTGAGCTTGTGACATGAGACGCGAAGGAGAAAGGGGTGAAGACGCTGCGTGCGCCCCGCGTTCGCAACAACTTCCGTACTACGTAACAAACGGTATGAGAAATCCAATTTAGACCAGTTGACAATAATCATAAATGAATTTACCTGGATATCTTTTTCACAATGGTCCCCTAACCCCAAACTGAGCAAACTTGTGCTTGACAGACTACTCGTATAAAATTAAGGTCAAATGAATAATGAACCCAGATTTTATGAATAGCTTACAAGGTTTTCAAATATTTCTTTGATGATAAAGTAGATAAATACTTCATTATATACTCGTATATTTTTTTCATGGATACCCCCCTGCATTACTGTAACTTATCGGGGTCCAGTGTTTGAGTTTTCCAGTTATGCCAGTTGATAAATAGTACGAGTAATAGGATCTTTTGTTTTATAATGCGCATCAAATGACCAAGCAACTGACCGCAGTTATAAAGTTATTGAAATATAAAGAAGCCTGTTACATACGTGCATACCGTGTATTTACGTCGTTTAATTACCATTTTACTAGAATAATAAAATCGAATGGTCAAAAACCATCTAAAATTTTGCGTCAAGGCTAAAATGACGGATTCGCCTATCGGCAATTTTTTTAATTCCAAGACAGTCCATAGTTATTCCTGTATATGTTACACCAGAGGATATATAATAAGCGTATCCCTTTCCCCTCAGCAAACGCGGAGAGCACACAGCGATACCCTTAAACCTTAACAACAATATATCATTCGTTAAAAAAATATAATAAAGTCTCTTCCTCCTACTACTTAATGTCAATCCGACCTGTTATGGGAAGATAATATTAAGCCAATTTAGTGGGGAGCCAGCCAAGAGCAAAACCCCAGTAAGTTACTTACTACATTTCATTTACTGTATTTATGTGATGTTAAATGAAATTTTGACTTGTCGCTGATGTAGTGACTTCTATTGACATACCATACACTTTTGGCGATTTCTACTGGTGAAAACTAACTGGCATACTGTGGCAAGCCCCCCAGGACCAGATATTATGTGCAGACAAAGATATTAGACTACTACAAACTGTCAAATTTTCAGAACATGTCCTGAACGGTATCACTTTGACATAAAGATTAGAAGATATTGAGGATATTTCGCAATATATGTGGTAGCCTCATATGCTGTTGTCTGTACATACATGTTCAAATTTTCAACTGCCCTAGTATACAATGGACGTTGATTGAACTAAAATAGTAGTAACATTACAATTATACATTTTTGTGACACATTAACATTAACTATTATGATCTACACCAATGTTGATGCTATAACTAACATAGTATATTTTGAACAGTGAACAGTAATAACTTTAGTCAGAATGTACCGTAATTATCTGTTATCACATGCTTGCTATACTATATCAGAACATCGATCTACAGCCCACTAGACTCCTAATATCAAGCTAGCGACGGCTGCTGCTACAGAGTCAGATTTATACGATTATCAAAAATCATGGGAATCTTTTTCGTGACCTGTCAAGCGACACCGTCACTGATTGGTCAAAAAGCTTATTGACCGATCAGTTACGTGGTCCCTCGCCTCAGGTAACTGACAAACTTAATTTCATACAAGTAATGAAACGTCAGGCGTTTAGTGGCTGTAATGTCGATGTATCCGAATGATTCAAAACAGATCATCCACCACCAAGGCGTTGTCAGCAAAGGTTATTCTGAAAACTTTTTGGGAGGTATCAAATAATTACGCCACATCTCTACTTGCTGAAATGGTTAAACTATTTTCATTACAACACATTCAATGGGCAAACGCTACTGATTCCACATTAAGTCATGATTTAAAACTGTATTCATTATTATTTATATATAATTACATACGTTAATCCTAGGGTCATTCATAAATAAATAGATTAATATAATTACAAAAATAATCTGTACATATTCTCATTGGACAAGCATTCAATAATTACTAGGACCCTAGCGGATATAACAGGTTGTTATAGGATAGATGGTGACAGAACAAATTAATACAAAATACTAATAAGATACATATTACTAACGAATTATTACATAATTGGGTCCGCGCTGCTGGTTTACTTAACATTTACAACGCTATAGCATAAATTAACATAAACCGACGACTTAATTTTAACACTGGTAGATTCCGACACGTAACTTAAACTAAAGTCGAAGTGGTGGGAGTCAGTCATTCATGACCAAAGAAACCATACTATTTTTTGATCAGCAACTGACGGTGCTCAAATTATATGTCGGGATCTGTAAATGGCAATGCTATCGATCTAAAAAGTACGAGTAGCAGTGGGGATAGCATATAATGGCTGGTTCGGGTTGTTCTTGCAGTAATGTAACAGTAGGTTTTTAAGATTTCAACTGAGATGACTAATACAGGCACTGGAATGGACTAGAGCCTATAAACCTACCAAGTATTGTTAAACTACTTATCTTAGCCATGTATCGATTGTAATCTGTCAGTTTACCCACTTTTAGATAAATAAATAAAAGTCCTGTGATGGGAATAAAACTTTCAACATGCATACTCATACGAATTACATAATTAGGTATCTCGAATCTCGATCACTGAACTGAAATTACGTGAACCGGCCATTAAAACATTGAGGGTAAGTTGCACCATAGTAGAAGGTAAAGTTAAAGTTTTTGACAAATTTGACAATTTGACGTCATTTTTGCTTACCTGACCGTTACTTTAACTGAAATTTTGATGTTTGTTATTGTTAAAGTCAGATGGTGCAACCCAACCTTAATAGATTATTAACGTTAACGCAAGTTTCCCTAGAACATAGTAACTTAACCAAGGTACAGCAGAGATTTGTGCATATTGAGCAGATCGTCTTCAACTCCACTTAATTAACCATAATAGCGTAAAAGCTGTTTTAATTGTGAAAATATCAAAGAAATTATTATGCCTATTACTTATATTATAATAATACACTTAACGTAATCTTCAAACGCTGTCGTTGTTATTTATTAAAATAAAATATGTACACTTGATTCTTTCACGGTTTACAATACTTACAATACTTGCAATACAGGCGTTGCGGTGAGTTGCGTCGCTGAGTCCGTTGAAACATTCGTACACGACGCAACGCATAAGATGGCATGACAATACAAATATAGGTAAAACAACGCAGCGACTCAACTAATTGTTAAATAGCGATTATAGCCATTTCAATATATTTTCTTGTAGAAACAACGAATTTATCTTAGTCATTGTATCATGTTTTGTTTTTAATATCAAGGGATACAATTTTTAAAAACGAAAAATGAATTTGTAAACGAAACGACCGCGGTTTATCAAAATTATCCTAGAACTGAAAATGTTCGATTACCTACATGATGAACAACATAGGGTGCATTCTTTGTACTAAACACCGTGATTATTTTAAATATTAACATGACAAGGTAGCTTAAACTTCACATTTAATCATTCGAACTACTATTTCAACATTTACTGTTATGTAATAAAAAATAGAGACTAGATTTAATAATCTAGGTACTATATTTGTGACGACTTTCGTGATGTTTTTCCCGCGTGTGTAACCTGTGGTAGTCAAACTTAACATACGATTGGAACATACAGGTACCAATTCAATCCAATGATAGCAATACAGCGATGACCATAAATAAGTAGTCAGATAGTAGGTGACGGCCCGTTGTGTCCAGTGGTCCCGCCAGTTGAGACGCAACAGGTTCGATCGGGGTCCAGCACAACTGTTTCTCACATTTTAATAGTGTTTATGGTACAGTGCTTATTTTTGGTTACTATAAAGGAATACCTAACTGGGACAGGAGCGAAACATTTGAAGTCCTTATATTATTTACAAAACCATATTTTGTAAACCAATAAGCAACATCGAGGTGCATTTGTGTGGACCCAAATATCTTGCCTTGTTTAGTAAACAACGTCATTCTTACTTATTTATGTTCCTCATTATTCGGACATCAACAATACAAAGAAGAGTAGATTGTTAGATTAATAATTGGTGATTCTAATACATTTATCTACTGTCAATATAATTCATTCTTAAGTCTATTTTATTCAGAACTGACATCGATATACTACTTACAATTTTTTTATGCTTTTATGATTGTTTTTTGCTAATAAATGATTCTTATGTCTATTTCATTTAAACTGATATTGATACCCTACTAACAACTTTTTTATGTTTTTATGATTGTTATTTTTGCTACTGTAAACATTTATTGATATTCTATTTTTTTTTTGTGATTTTGTCATTTGATATGATTACCTAGACAAATTCGATTAAATATCTATTTTTTTTTTCAATACAGCACAGTGAAGTGTAGCCACTGGCAAGCACAGACAATTATTTACAGCATAAACCTATTTTGTGTAGTTCAAGCTTGGGATATGCAGAAAGGACTAATCTTCTCTTCTTTGCACTGCCGTTCCTAACTTTGAAAAAATGACATGAATTTGTAAAATAAATTATCGACAAAATATCAAAACTTTTACAATAATTATAGGAAGTAATAATTTTAGTGTAAGTTCGTTAAATTTTTCAGAAAATACGTAATATTCAGCGAAGTAACCTCCACTGAATATGCTATTTCCGAATATTAATTTGTCATCTGGTATTGAAATTACACTTTACTGGATTCACCAATCGACTCTAATATTTAATTTTTAACTGATGGAATAATGGAACGAAATAAAGATTTTCAAAGCTCTAGCGTTGAAAATGGATCACTATAAAGCAAGCAAGAAATAATAATAATATAGATATTTATAGAAATCAGTGATGTTTAAATTACTCTAAAAACAAATGTGATGTTAGAATATTTTGTGATTTATTTCTGCTCGTTGGTGATTCCATGCTCGATTGCAATAATTATGTTCAAAATTTTAAAAGCAAATTTGTAATATAATCGATCGACGTTACTTTTAATACTGACTTTGGTTCACCGAATTACGTTACACAAAACCAACGTTAAACAATGTACCACGTTACACCGTCCGCTCAAAAAGAGCGTCTACATACCTCGACACCTCCCGCTCAATAAGAACTTAAAACTATGACTATTTAATTCAAATTCTAACATTTACTGATTATGAGACTCTATCCTTTGTGAAAATAATTATTATTCTAATTCAATAACTGACACACATTAATAATATTTTTAATTAAATGTAACATTTTCTACATTTTTATGTGATTTGAAGTCAATACATGTGAGTAAATTAATGAATGAGCAGAGAGTCTAGTGCAAGTATTAGTAAATAGTACTTGAAGAGCGGATGAACTCATTTTGCATAGATACTGTTGCGTTGAGTTGCTGCCAGGGGAGCCAACCACGATCACCACACTGATTCTGTATCAAACGAGCTCTACAAGTTACTAAATAATTAAGTAACATAATATCCACGGAATAATTTGTACTACCATGCTATAGAAACCTTAAGAATTAGGTAGGAATAATACTGTCGTCTAAAGTTTTGCTTACAAACAGTATAAAGGTATAGTTTATAAAGGGTCACTTCATTAGAAGAATGATTCTAACTACGTATTATTGAGCTATAATCAATGTGATGGCAAGTGATACGAAATCACAAATTATATTTTATTATTATTATAATACAATTACAATACAGTTATAATACTTATAATACATACTACATCAAGAATTTCGTTGACAAGATGGTAGAAACATACGACCAATTAAGTGTTGGTGCAATTATTATAAGTTCACACATAATCTACGTCTACACATTCATTTGTAGATTAATGAAAATTGTGATTGTCATTGAAGTGTCTGCGATTCTCTATGCAATCTCGACGCTGCCAGTTTCCCATCGCTCTGCCTATCAGTGTTGCACCAAAGATGGAAACCAAACATTCGATGAATACATAAGACTGTATGAAAAGCTCGCAGTGTCGAGTGTAGCGAATCGCAACGCAATACGAGCTTCAGCTCCCAGATCCAGACATTTCTATAGTCCGTTCACTTTATGAATGCAGTGATTTTTAAATTCAATTCTGTTGCACACAAAAAACTCAGATCCACA
Source organism: Udea ferrugalis (assembly GCA_950022985.1). Classification (NCBI taxonomy): domain Eukaryota; kingdom Metazoa; phylum Arthropoda; class Insecta; order Lepidoptera; family Crambidae; genus Udea; species Udea ferrugalis. Next base: position 22,860,964 of record OX465515.1, read on the forward strand.
ACCTCTGCAAAAGAAAGTATGCGTTCAACAGGTCACTGTCGACTTGACTTCTAATAAGAAACGATTTGATTGGCTAGGGGACGTGCAAGATCAAAGAAAAGTATGAAATTACTGCATTCTTAACGCGAACGGACTATAGTCATACCAGTGTTGCCTTTTGACCGTACGTCTTCCTCTCCACGTGTCATGCCGATGTCAGTCGAGAATTGCCAACAGTCCATCTTAACGTAGTGCGAAAATTTTTGACTGACATTATCCCTCTTGAAATCCCAACAATCTAATTTGAGCATATACATTCCAGAGATTATCAACTGAGTTTACTTCGGTTCCGGTGCCTTTCGTTCCGCTGCCTCATCCACATTAAATACCTGGAAAAGAGACACGTCCTGGGTAATATTTGTCTTAAGAAAGATTTAATTTTAAATACTAACTACTTCTAAAAGATTTAAGAAATATTTTCTGGTATTCACCCAAAAATATACACTGAAAGCATTTGCATAATGCCAGTAGGTATCTGAAGCAGTTCGACCTCTAGAAATACCTTTCAAATTGAAATAATAAGTGTTACTGTGATGAAATTATCTTCTAATTGCTTCTATGTGTAACAAAAGTATTTCTATTTTTAATTTCTGCTCATTAAGACCGGTATTCTAGATTGTTCCTTCAGCTGCGATATGTACTCTAGTAGCGATCAGTCTTGCCCTCAATCAAAAAATCATTATTGACTGTTTTGGAAAAAGCTTTTCATTTTGATCTCATTTATAGTGCGCCCATTTACATAATTAAAAGCTTTATACAATTTATTTTAAACATTTCCACTCTCCATCCAACATTTTGCAATCTGAACTCCTAAATGTTGAATTTTGAATCCTTGTATTGACTCTTAAATCAGGAGAGCGATTCTTAACGCGCCCCTCAAACGTCTCGCGAGCGATTTACAAAGGAGATTTAACTGTGGCATACTGCGAATAGGGAATATGCACTGTTACTTCGCGGTATCGCGACTCTTCTCGTGGGAGTGAAACAAACTGAGCGGCATAAGATTTTCAAATTAGTCCCATACAAATGACAGACAATACTCAGATGACAGGGAGATCTAAATGAGAAATGATGTTTACGAGAATCGCTACACAGGGTGCAACAGAACTGACTATCGAATCTTCGCTCTAGCACATCAATGTTCGAGTAATCCGAATACGGGTCTAGAATCTAAAATACTGATTAAAAGCTAGCAAATTATATCAAAATTAAAATAAGTCAAGTTGGATAACTTTGAATTTCAGTGTAACATTGAATCCACTCTTTTAGATCAGTTACTTTTGACAAGTGCTCCAACTAAAAGATGTTGTTGAGTCTATGAGGGATTGGCTCAAAAACAAACCATAAACAACAGTTATGTAGGTACTTTCACTGTTGTTAAACAATAAATTCAATGTTACACTGAAATTCAAAGTTACCCAACTTGACCTTAACAAAAGTAAAATAAAAAAAGCTCAGCCGACATAGCACCTGTCAGCACCTCAACGGGCAAGGAACTGCGTCGAGGCAGTTGCTGCGTGCGTTCTTGGACGCTGTAGGTGGCTTTGGCCAGCCACTGGGTGCAGGAGACGATGGGGTTGGGCTTCCTGCGGCCGCTGCCGTTGACGCTGTGCCGCGTGGCGCTGAGGCTGTTCAGGCCGCGGAACTCGGAGGGCGCCACCGGCGCGGGCGCGGAACCGCGACGGTGCGTCCACGCCTCCTTGCTGGAGAGCGTACGGATCAAGTGCGGAAGCGCCACTGACACTTCTGGGACTTTCTTCTCTTTTGGAGCTGTGGATTAATAATTAATAAACAGATTAGAGACTAGGTTATTTTGTTTTATTTATTTATTCTTTATTGCACATAATGAATTGGTACAAATGGCGGACTTAATGCTGATAAAGCATTCTCTACCAGTCAACCATGGGGCTAAGCAAAATATGCATCAGATAATATGTTTTAGCATCAGAGATAGGGGAAACCAGAAGAGAGGGGAGGTTAGTGCAGTCGCCCGGTTTGCGAAAGGCACAGGTTCGATTCCCGCCTGAAGCTAAGACCGAATGGGTTTTTCTGGTTCCTATCTTTGGTAACATTACAGATTGACAGTTGTGTTTCTTATTCATCCAAAAAGTTGAAAACGATATAACGGAACGTTCTTGTAGTGTTCAATGTGTTTAATAGATAAACACATTATAAAATATAAATAAATAGTTGCAACGAATATTTGTTATTACAACGTCAGTACCTACGATGTTCTAGATTAAAAATGAGACTTCATACAAATATTAGTTCAGTTTATAAACCAATAGATGGCGTTGCCAGTAAGTTAAATCGCGCTAACGACATGTTTTCAAATTTATGTAAGACCATTGTAGAACATGAACATAATTAATTAACATTTACAATCCAGATCTATATATTTATACCATCGTCTTTCATTTGCCTTCTCATTCGCGGACTCGCAAGTTACATCTTGTTCATGGTCCTAACGAGTCGGAATTACTTGGATGAAGGCGTGTTTTGGTAGTCTTCGGTGGTGGAAAAGTACCACCTGTACACGTCAGCTAGTACTGGACAGTGGATTGCTGTTCAGAGAACCCTGCAGGGACGTCAGCGGTGACGTCACAGCGGTGGAGGATCCGGTCAACAGTGACTGGAAGGAACGACGTGCGGGAGGAGAAGGCCTAGCAGAGGCAGGAAGCCGCGGAGCGCAGCCAGTGTAGGCGCGCTATATACAAGAGCGTTATCAGTGGCGAGTAAAGTGTTCAGTGTGTGAGTGCCGTTCAAATTGTAAGTACTTTCAACCTTATTACAAAGAGAAAATAAACTTTAATAAATCAAGCAATTAAATAATTTAGTTAGGAATAAGGGACTTGTAGTTTTTATAGGTAATAAGTGTTCAGACGGGGAACCTATGCCGGATTTCACCCAGGATTTGTTGTGAAAAACACTTAGAAAAATTGAAGATTTTTGGACTTTAGTTTGTTATTTTAATTGTACTGTGTTTTATTTGATTGCATGAGGTATAAGGTGTATTGAATTGTTGTTTACTTCTGCTATTGTACATTGTAAACAAAATGGAATCTTATATTAATATTCAAGAGTTAACACGAAATTCAATAGTAAAGTCTAGAACCAACTTTATAAATTCTCCTAAGGACAGGCTGACAGTTTCTTCGCTTGAAACCCGCCTAGAAAACCTAGAAAAGCAGTGGAATCTCTTTTTTAATACGCATGTAAAAATAATAAGTGAGGTTGAAAGAACGAAATTGTTAAATTCTGACTACCAAATGCTAAATGTTTTTGATGATGTTGAGGAGCTCTACACAGATTATAAAACGGAATTAAAAGAAAAACTGAATAACATTAAAGTGCAGTGTAGTCCTCCACAACAACAACAAAGTGTGGTGAAACTACCAGAAATTAGAATACCAACGTTTTCTGGCAAATACATAGAGTGGCAGACATTCAGCGACTTGTTTTTGGGTCTAGTACATAAAAACCGTTCTCTGGACAATGCTCAGAAACTGTATTATTTAAAAAGTCATTTAAGCGGTGAAGCCGAACAACTTTTGAGAAATGTTCATGTCACTTCCGATAATTATGAAAGTAGCTGGAAAAAACTGGAGGCTCTCTATAACAATAAAAGATATCTGGTGAATAATATATTAAAGCGGTTGTTTAGTCAGAAGCATTTGGTAGAGGAGTCAGCAAGCGAAATAAAAAAAATGATTGGAACTACTTTAGATTCTTTACATTCTCTTAAAAATTTGGGCATCGATACATCTTCATGGGATATTTTGATCATTCATATCATCAGTGCTAAACTAGATGAAGAAACTAGAAAAGCGTGGGAACTCAGCCTTTCAGCAGATAAATCGGATACATTGCCAACGTTTGATCAGTTTACTGAGTTCCTCGTCAGTCGTTTCAGGGGTTTGGAACATTTAGAAAGTAGTTCTAATCGAAGGTCTGATATTGAAAACGCCATAAGAAACTCACAAACTTTCCACATATTTAAAGAGAAAAGAGAAGAATATTGTGTTTTTTGTCATTCTGATCACAAAATAGTTTTTTGTAAAGCATTTAGTAAGGAAAATACTGAAACTCGTCGTAGATTTGCCCGAGAAAATGGGTTGTGCTTTATTTGTTTGTATACAAATCATTCCGCTAAGGCTTGTAAACGCAAATTCAAATGTAAAATATGTAAAAGACGTCACAATACATTATTGCACCCCAGCAGTGTTGCGGAGTCTGTGAGTGGGAATCGTTCATTATATGATAGGGTCACCTATAAGACGAAGGGGTCTGCCGCCAACAGTGCGGAGGAGTTTAGGAAAAAACCAGTGGTGTCATGTGCACGTACACGTAATTGTAATGAAACATCTCTATTGCCCACTGCGTTAGTGAAAGTTAATTCGAACGACGGTTCGAGTCATTTGATTAGGGCTTTGTTAGATCAAGGCTCCCAAGGTTCTTTCATAACTGAATCAATGGTTCAGTCATTAAAGCTCAAAGAAAGATCTTCAAAGCACACCGTAACTGGTGTAGGTGAAAACAATAAATTGCTATCAAAATCTTTTGTAACTTTGAATGTTCAGTCGCTGAGGGATCCAAGTTGCTCTCAACAAATACATGCTCATGTGATTAAGACGATCACATCTTTACTTCCAACTGTGACGGCTAGTACTAATGATAAAGTTAGCATATCTCCAGATGAGTTAGCTGACCCGAAGTATCACCTACCTAGCAAAATTGATATTTTGCTAGGAGCCGAAGTTTACAGTAGAGTTCTTAAAGCGGGGATAAAGCACAGCGCAAGAAGACGTCTTCTGGCACAGGAAACCAGTTTTGGGTGGATACTGTCTGGCGTCGCCGAGACTGCATCTTCACCTAGCGCGCAGTCATTTTCTTGTATTGCTGTTACGAACTCCAACATAGACACTGGCGATCGACAACAAACAACTAGGGAGCACGATGCTAAAACTGCTGTAAGTCAAAAAATATTTCGAAAAAAATATTATCGTAAACATTGGAATAACTTGATAGTAAGAGAGAGTTTTGTATGATTTGAATGACAAAAAAGGCATATTGATAATAATAAAAAAAACAACATTAATTATTAATACAGTCCACTATTGAATACCTGTAAAAAATGTTGAAACGTTAAATATGTTAAATTCACTTTTACTGTAAATAGTTTTGAGTAAGATACTTCTCACTTCACAAGTTAGTATTTAAGTGGTAGCAGGAGATTTGTGAATCTCAGGAACTAAAATGTTAAAAAAAACTGCACTAAGTACTTACTTACTTTGTTAACGTTCGTTGTAAATTATTTTGTGAAAGTATATGTTGATTTGTTTATTGTGAATCTTTGTATTGTCTGTGAAGTACTTAGTTCTGCTATGTTAAGATATTGTAGTATAGTTGTGTAAAATTTGCACAGATTTTCTGGTGTTTGCCTCACCTTCATTGATTGTATAAGGACATTCTGCAATATGTCCTTGGCGGGCGGTATGTTCAATGTGTTTAATAGATAAACACATTATAAAATATAAATAAATAGTTGCAACGAATATTTGTTATTACAACGTCAGTACCTACGATGTTCTAGATTAAAAATGAGACTTCATACAAATATTAGTTCAGTTTATAAACCAATAGATGGCGTTGCCAGTAAGTTAAATCGCGCTAACGACATGTTTTCAAATTTATGTAAGACCATTGTAGAACATGAACATAATTAATTAACATTTACAATCCAGATCTATATATTTATACCATCGTCTTTCATTTGCCTTCTCATTCGCGGACTCGCAAGTTACATCTTGTTCATGTAGTATTATTGTAGTAAGTGAACTCTTGCCAGAGGCAGTAAAAAAGAGTTACGCACATACATTTGCTCGTCAATTATTTTACAATTCATTGTCATTGGCACACAGACTACTCGAATTTTTTATTTTTTACAATAGATACTGAACTGATTAATTTCAACCTTCAAAATAAAAAAATAAAAGGGAATTCAGTTACCTACAGTTTGTATGATCCAGTTATTATTAAATATTGTGTGATCCAAAAACTAGAGTAGAGAAATCGAGAGAAGTCCGTTTTGACAGTGTCCAGTATGATTCGAAATTAAACTTCAACTCAATAGAAATACGATTCATGTGCTGTCTTTACTTTCAAGCCTGACAGAAGACTAGAACCGTTTTGCCATATAATCAGGTTTAATTTCCAATGACACTGGAAGCTGCCCTACTTAGCTCATAAATTTAAACTTACTGGCAACCACGGCTTCAGCGGGCATCGACTTCCTGCGATGCTGCAGTTGGTCCGAGCTGAACACGCTAAGCTGCACCGACGTGATGTTGTCGCGCAGCTGGCTACCCTCGCGCTTGGCGTCTGCTGAAGGCTTACCAAACGGCAGACAATTCTCCTTCTCCAAACTCCGAGCGCCGTCAGATACTTCCACGTTATTATTCTGAGAAGCTTCTCCACTCTCAATCTTCTCGGTATCACTACGCTTGAACAAATTTATAAATCTGCCCTCCTTTTTGCCATTATCCATTCGAAGCCCGCTTTCAGATCGGTAACGAGACGTAAGTATCGGTTCTTCACTGCCCGTGTTGGATGGTCGCGAGAAGAAAGATTGCGAACGTGCTGTTGACTCCAGCGGCGGGAACGTCTGCTGACGCACCAGCTTCCAGGCGCTGCCATCTTTGAAGACCGTCCTGAGGCGAGATGCCTGAACTGGAGTAGTGATCGAAGCGATTGAGGTGTTTGGAAGCAGCTTCTCCGTGCTCAAGACCTTCTCCTCGGCTGGCGTGGGCTCGCAGTGCCCACGCACGCTCAGCTGGGAATGTATGGAGCGCTCGCTGCCTACCGGACTGCCCTGCCCCAGGCTTGGTTGATCAGCAAATAATGAGCCACGTTTCTTGAATCTACTATCTTGGAATACGTTCAGTGGCACCGATAGACGGCGCAATTGTTCCCTGAAGCCGGACTGCTTGCCAGGGTTGTACGAGCCTCTGCGAAGCGGAAGAAGCAGCTCTGAGCTGTCGGAGATGTTCGTCTCTAGATCATGGTCCACCATATCTGCGTCAGATATCTCGGTGCCAGTCTCTTCGGCTATCTCTTGAGCAACAAGCAGATCCCATTGGTTCTGATTGTAGAGTAGGTTCTTTAGCATTTGAGCCGATAAATCATTATGCAGGAATCTATTCCACTCTGTTATTAGTGGTGTCACGACGAACTTGAAGAATCCTGTAAACAAGAGAGTGAAACATCGTATCAATACAACTAAACTCGTGAACGAACGAAATTAAATCCTCAGGATTTGTGAGTCTTAACCCCGAATTCACAAACCCAAGTCAACGTTGAGCATATCTCAGATGTATAGCTGTCGCTTTCAGTTTGATTGACATTTTAGGGGACAGCGAGCTTAGCGTTGATTATCGTTTGTGAATTCGGGGGTCTAACGAAATGCTACTCGAATTCTTACCCGTTTGAATCCTAGGTATAGATGTTGTGTGTCTATCGCACAACGCTGTCACAGGCAGTTTGAGGTGCTTCTCGTAGTCGCCTTGGCGGAAGAACTCCTCGCAGACCTTGAGGCTCCACTTCCGGCTGATGTCCCAGGGCCGGCAAGGGTTCGAGATGTCGGCGCACTTCAGGGCAATCTGCAGTACGAGGTGGCGGTGCTCTTTCTTCGTCATGTCCAGCGTGTTGGTGTCCAGATGACCCTGAAAAAAAAGGGGAATATTGGTAGATGTTTGACAACGTACAGTCAAATTGAACTGTCATTAACCAACTGACATGGACAGCATGAACAGCAGATTGAACAGTATAATATCGGCCTTGAGGCCGTCTCAAAAGGTGGGCATTTGTGCTCAGTATCATTTGGGGCCCTAATAGAGACGGTGTCGATCACTATAAAAAAAACAATTTAGGAAATACGCAGCATGTGTTATTTAATTAAGCGCTGATACTCTTTTGTAAAATACAGGTGAGTAAGTAACCTAGCCTGCCCTGAAAAATATATTTGGGAATTAATGTGAGAGAAATTTTCGGTCTTCCAGGGCCCCGTGAGATTGGAGCTCTGGGCACTGGCCCTTACGGTTAAGAAAAAACGTCCCTTATGGTCGGCCCTTATGGTATAGACACAGGTGGATTGAGTGTCGGTATCAACACATAGCATGGCGATTGGAGGCATGAGACAATAATTGGTGCGGCTTTAAAAAAAAATATTCAGTAGAATAATTTTACAGTAGCAGATGATATTCCGGTATACCGATTTTGAAATTATTTGTTACTTTTTTTTAACCAGTTTTTTAAGCATCTTCATAGTTCCGTTCAGAGACATTCTATGATATTTCTAGAGAAACTTATGTAAACACTGCGATGCCCACTCCGCATCATAGATTTAGATTCTATAAACTGGAACAACAATTCCAAGGCTAGTCGCATCGTAAACTAATTTATGCAACTAGATGTTGGCAGAATGCGCGACATCTTGTAATATTTAGCACCTTGTTACGCCGCATAGCGATTTGATTTGCTATACAGACCAAACAATGGTTTATGTTATTATTGCATAATTAGAACTAAAACAACAGCAGGTACCAAGTTATTATGTTATAGCACACAGAGGCTTCGTATGCTTGAAACACGTGACGTAGATCAGGAGATGGTCTCATGAAAACCTGCCCCATTGAAAACACATGGAAATACAGAACAGCTTTCGCTATCGCTTATAGTTTCTGACTTCACCCTACTGACCCTTTTGAATTATTACCCTACTAGCGGCCGCTGATGGACTGAAGTTAAAAAACAAATTGTAGCCTATGTGCGATTCAGATGTATGAGCTACATTATTGTAAAGTTTCATAAAAATCAATACATTAGTTTTTAAGTGTAAGAGCAACACGGCACATCCACATATACAAATTTTCGCCTTTATAATATTAGTAGGATAAAACCTAATATTTTCGGCTTCATTTTGGCCTGCATTTTTATGAAGGTGATGCTCTTGATAACATGTTTTTTGCAAATAAAACCCGAAAATATTAGTGCGACTCATGATGCTAGTTAAAATAGTGAGTCACGTTTAAAACAGTAAACAAACAACTTTGCTAAGTAATAAACTGTTTATTTTATATGAGTGGTGCCAGGAAACCGCTTTATTTCAGTACGCACAATGATACTAGCAGTCCGTTGCTGAATACAGTCGGCCAGAGAGAAACACTCACCCCCGAATTAACAAACGTCCATCAACGCTAAGCACGCGCTCACGCTCATGCTGTCCCGTAAAATGATAGTAGAACTGAAAGGGACAGCATGAGCGTGAGCGCGTGCTTAGCGTTGATTGTCGTTTGTGAATTCGGGGGTCAGCTTGCTTCAGCTTTAGTATTTCGAAGACCGGTTTGGTGTAATGGTTAAGAAGTTGACTTCTACACCAAAGGATCGATCGATCACAGAACAAACATTCATGTGCATGATCATGTTAGTTTGTACTGGTCTGTGTTTGCCATGTATATTAAATATGTATGTCGTCACGCGCATATTTGGCAATATTGTCAATTCGCGCGCACACCTGGCAACATTACGTTTTTTACACTTAAGTGCATAGAGTAGAGTAATAGACTGCCTTAGTCACTGAATGACACGGCACTCTTTTCTGATTGGTCGATTTTGGTGGTAAAGTGCAGTGAACACAGTGTGGTGGCGCTAGTATCGATTTAGCAGTTTTGGCGCGCTTTCACGAGGACAGAGTCGAACAATGGATTCCGATACGCTCACTACTTTTGCTTTGTTTATTATCGAACCTGTCATGTTCACCGTACTCTCCTACCTAAGTGTGTGATTCCAAATTAGTTAGAGTGGATTGCTATTTGAGTTTCTCTGAGTTGCTTACCGACAAGGAAGCCCCCATACAAGATGCCGGTGACGAGTTGCCCACCGCTCGGCCTACCTCGCGCCGACATGTATTTACAAAAAAAAGCATTTAAGTACATTATATTTATCCCCTGTCTAGTATACTATTTTTTTTTTTTACCCGGTGAAATGCCTTTACGCACATCCCGCTGCTTGGGGGGCAGCGGGGGGGTGTGGGACTCGCCCACCCCTGCAAGGGGTGAGAATACCCACTAAAACACCGGGGCGGCCTTCTTCTGCGCGTGACCAGGGTTTACCGAGGACTCTCCCAGGGAGGCACTCTACCGGTAAAACCCTGGCGCGCTGTGCCGGTTCCGGCTCACCTCGAGGGGAGTAGTACCTCCCCTCTTACACACCCGCCGGTGTTCGACAGTGTGAGGCCACCCCACACTGCCGTCCTCCTCGGGGTCGCATGTGCAATGAAGGCACACAGCCCCCGCCGTGTACTCTCCTAGCGACCCCGGGGCCCCCTTTAGTCGCCTCTTACGACAGGCGGGGGGGACCTTGGCTGTATTCTTACGCCCCAGACCACAGGGCGAAAAAAAATACATGGTTCAACTCAGACTAATATAATTTATTAAATATAAACTTCGAAAAAAAAAACGCAACAGTACTTTGTCAAGAATTAATACCATAGCACAAGCAATTACTGGCGCTGTGTGGAATAATGTCCAATGGTATTTTATTTCATTATTTGATTGCTAGCCAAAAAGCCATTTTCCAGCCATTTAGCCATTTTCACATTCAATTTCAGTCGCAAAATATTTTCAATTTTGCCTGAAACGCTTACTACCCAAGCAGCATCACAAGCTGTATAACAGCTGTATTAAAGTTCGGTTTTACTCCTAAGGCTGTATTTCTTGGCTGCATAAAGGCTGTATAAGCGCTTATACAGCCCTTATACCTCCGAAATGGGCACAAATTATACAGCCTGTTGCTGTAAATTAGCTGTACAGTAGCTGTATAAGCATAAAATAGGCTGCATATTAGCTGTTTTGCGGCTGTACTATGGTGTACGACGAAACTAATACACTCCAATTACTACATTGTAACTCACTTGTCAAGTTTTAAGGTGTAAAAAGTCTGTTGAACAGAGTTGCAAAAGAATATAACAAAATGAAGACGATATTTTAAAGATGGCGTTTATATTTAACAGTGTTGATCAAAGTGACATTTATTTAAATGCTTATTGTGATAAAAGATTTGTATGGAGTTTCGATAGGCGCAGGATACAGTTCATTATCGTGCAAAAGTGAATTTATTGTGAAGATATATATGTTTTGTGATTAAAAATAAACGCGCCAGCTAAATAACTAAGGAAGAGATATTAAATAAGGTAAGTAAATATATTTTTTATAGGTTAGAAGTTAAAAATGTTTGAATTAATGGACGTAGATCCTCATTGGTGCATAGTAAGTTATTGGACAAACTGAAAATATTGATTAACATAAAATCATTAGTCTAGTTTTTATGTACTCATGTTCGTAATCTTTGATTTGTAATTGATAAAATGGCGACAATTTGCTAAGCAGCCTGAATTCTATTTTAATGGTTTTATAGCACCAATAGCTGTACTATGTAAGTAATGTATACTTGTATGCAGCTTTTAGCTGTTCATGGGCTGTATAAACGAATAAATTTACTGTTAATGCTGCATAGCAGTGTTTCGAACATAACCTGTAACTCTTTTTAGGGATACGTAATATTAAGTAACAAACTAAAATGCACTGTGAGATCATATCACGTCTTCGAAAAATAGGTATTTTAAAATTGAAAAATTAACACCTTTGGTAAAAACTAATAGCACTTACATTTTTATTTATTTTTCAGGAAAAATGCCGTTAGAGATTGTGGAGACAATGGAGAAAGGGAAAAGTTCACTTTCCATTGTAACCAGTTTATGGGAAAAAAATAGCATTTAGAAATGGCCAAACTGGACGCCTGCAACTCGAGATGCGCAACATTTCAAAACAAAATCAGCAATTATTATGACCATCAATCTAATGCAACTAGTAATCTGGCGCGACGTGGAACTTAGTCGTTTCTGGTGAAGTCCACTCAAGCCCACGTGTGGACTATGATGGCCGACTCTTGGGCGTGACGAGGAACTCATGTAATGTCACTTCTGGTGAAGCCCATACAAGCCCACGCGTGAACTAAGATAGCCCACTGTCATGCGTGATGTGAAACTTATCTGATCTCACTTCCGGTGAAGTACACACAAGCCCACGCGTGAACTAAGATGGAAGATTGGAGGTTTCTTTGCAGTTTGATTGTGACCCAATTACGGACTTTAGGAGACAGATTTTTCTTTAAATAAACAGAATGAATATGGATCTAAAAGTTGATATCAATTTACACTTCATCAGACGTAGTTTAAGAAAATATCCCGCTGGCTGGAGGTCGGTTAAAGAAGCGAATATTTCCGTTTATTTTACGGAACAAATTCTGGTTTCAGCATAATTCAGTAGAACATATTCAGATCTAATTCTCTGTATCACTCATAAGTCTCCCAGATAGGGGATCCCGCTGGGTGTAGACACATCAACATAATTATGTAGTTTATTAACTAGCGATATAACTATGATCATTCACAATATTTTCTACGGAACCTCTTTCATTAGATGTCGACGGTTTTGACACTTGACTGTAGGTGATCTAATCTGTTGCAATATTTAGTTGATAATTAGTAATATTTAAATATTCCTGTTTAATCTTCCTTCTAATAGTACCAAGTCTTTTTTGCTTTTGCCACATATTTATAAAACAATCACAAAATATAGCATACAAATGCACAATAATTCAAAATGGCGACTCTGTCACTTATACAGATTAAGGCTGTACTATAGGCGTCATTTGTGTTTGTTGCTGTTTATTACTCTCAAAGACAGAAATTATACAGCCATAGTCTGTAAAAGGGTGTACTATTACACCATAAAAAGAAGCTGTAGAAGAGAGTTTGCCTACTTCATAATACAGATATAAGATTTGAGGACCACCAAAATACAGCTCTAAGCTGTATTAAGTAAGTGACGGTATGCAAAATACAGCTGTTGTACAGCATTAAAACTAAAATGAGGATTAAAGCGTTACAGGAAACTTAAAGCTGTAAATGACAGTTTTCACACACTGAAATAGAACTTTAAGCGTACTTTGACTCCTTAATACAGACTTAATACTGTTAGAGCTGAATATTTACTCCTAAACCGACATTATAACACTACAATATCTTTTCAACGTTCTTATACAGCAGTTAAACAGCGTTAAGAGCTATATTGGCTGCTTTTTAGGTGTTCATTACGCTTGGTTGCTGCTTGGGTAGGAGCGGAAGCGACAGGTCCATTGTTTTACCAAATAGGCGATCAACTGTACATGCACTGAACGCTGGAAACGACAAACTAAAATTAGTTTTGACAAAAATAAACCTGTGTATTAATACCTTCGGCACGGAGTTTTGTTCAGATTCAAAGACATATTTACAGAACATAGTTCAAGTTTATACTAGGAGTACAAAAAAAAGTATTTAAACATTCATGTCTCTGTCAGCAATATTGTCTCGATAAGTCAGACTTTGAGAGAAAAACACAAGAAAATTATAAGCAGAAAACTATGAAAAATCCCCTGTTATTATATTTTATTCCTAAAGGCCGACGATCTTAGTGGTGTTTTATGTCCCAGGCTTTATTTATTTATGAAAATACGTCAAGTTTTTGCTCTGACTGAAACGTTATTCGACGTAGAGCAGCTTTTCATTTGACTGCCGTTACGAAGAAAGTTGAAGACGCTTTCCATTTTACTTATTTTCAATCCCATTCCTTCTTCTTTGGGAGACATACAAAGGCAAGCGTAACATGAAAAGCACACTGAGTGGCACTAAGCCATATGCTGCACAGGTTCCGTACTCATTAGGGGACACATAATTAACGCCCTAATTGAAAGGCAAAGACTTGCACTTGACATTTTGAAAGAAAGGAAATACATTCATTATTCGAGACACGCAAACCCACAAAATATAAAATAACAAAAAGGAACCAACACAAAACAATGAAAAAAGAACAAGAAAAAAATTAAACATAGGAGCAGTTCTACTGGGAAGCGGGGTTACGATGCCCAAAAAAATGGACCACACTCAACATGTGACTGGCTGGACCTGGTCGGTTTAGACGCTGGTTTTCAGTGGGCCCAGCTCAGTGGACGCACTGAAAGTTGCAACGCGCGGCTATGAAATAAATCTAAAAATTGTATACATGTATCAAATCACAAATGACTCATTTTCAATGAGTACTACATTACATCATTTAGTCATTGGCCTTAACCACAACCTATCAATAATCTTATTAGAGGGCAGGAGGGCGACAAGAGCAACACGCCATTAAGTAGGTACTAAAAAGCACCAATAATGTGATGAGATGACACTAGGAGTCAAAATGTCATTTTATGTTATACCTACCAATAGTAAAGTGTTGAAAAGTAGAAACGTGTGGGCGTTTAGCTCCTGGCTAATACAGTTATTGTAAAGGTTCCACACTGGTTTGGAATACATAATAAAGCAAGAAGTTGTGATTAAATATCTCAATACTTTAAAATCTACGAATTCAAGACATTCAACACTAAATATTTCATTATTTCAGATCATTTACACTTTTCGAAAGAATTACCTAGTCATTTCACTAGGTACGCTAAGTCATTAAAGAACCGACTATAAGCGCGAATGCGCCAAAACAAAAACCCTTAGGTACATAACAATATTTGTTTCCACAAACCGACGCAGTATATCAGTAATTTAGTGGATCACCACAATTTAAATCCTAACTAATTTAACTAATGGATATACGAACAGCACTAAAAAGGCAAAGCAACCCGAGCCCAGCCAATGCTGTGGTTGCGGCAAATTAAGCGCATATATTATGTTTAATCGGTGTTCTGAAATTGCCCGCAGACTACACTCAAATGGGGACATAAAACGTGGTGCCGTAGTAAAATAATCTCAAGCTGTCCGGCTTAACAGGTTCAATGCTATTGATAATAGGTAAGTATCTCTCTTCTTCTCTTCTCAGCATTTGTGCGTTCACTGCTGGACATACGCCTCTTGCATGGCTCTCCAAGAAGATCTTAATGCGGCGAGTCTTGTCCAGGTCGGTCCAGCCGTCTTTTTCAATAGGTATCTAAGCGATACAATATTGAATACGTGAGAAATAGGCCCTGGTACTAAACATTTTATTTCGTTATCCGGCACTCCACTTATTCACTTGAAGATTGCTTGCTTGCATGCATATTTGATAGATACAAACAAAACTGTGTTCACCGAGTGGCAACGTCGCGTCCGCCGAACACTGATGTTCGTCATGCGGCTCCCGGCGCTCCGTGGACACAGTTTTATTTGAATGAAAATTAAAATTATTTATTTCATGTAAACTTTTACAAGTGTTTATGAAAAGTCAGTAAGTCAAAATAATTTACAGCAAAAAAATAAAATGATTTAAGGAACTCATATTGTTACTCTACCACCGGTTCAGAAGTTGCTTCTATCGAGAAGAATCCGGCAAGAAATTCGATAGTCAACATACCTACATGGTTTTTTCACAATTATAGAAGTAACAGAGTACAGTCATAACAAAATGTACAGAGGAGCAAATTGTCCTATGATGACCACAACTTCTAGTCCTTTAAATAATCTTTAACATTATAATAGCCTTGCTTCATCAATTGTGATTTAATTTGCGACTTGAATAGGTGCAAGGGTATTTGTAGGTATCTATAAAACATGCAACCAAGCTGCAAGCAATCGTCAACTGACGAAAGCGTGACACTGACGTGCGCTTTGAGCGGACAGTTTGCCTTAGTTTTTTAAAATAGGGGTGGTAACTTGCTTCCAAAATCGCAAAAGCCTCTCAAAACACTGCAATACTCTTGCCCAGCAGTTGCTTCAGCAACATCTAACAAGACTGAAACGGGAGTGTATAATAGACCTTGACACTTAATGGGGATCTGAACTGATTAGGGCTGTTGCTCAGTGGAGAGGCACCTTGAAATGCCAAAGGAACTGTTGTTAAACCATCTGATTATAGCCATGGCTGACGCAGATCAAATTCCCCAAAACAAATAATCGCCAAAACCGTTGAGCTACTCAAAATTGTGGCAACACCCATCTACATACATTTTTGGAATAAGACACGCAAAATATTTTGTCTGCCAGTATCATTATTCCGGATGTCGTAAGTAACAGTCGGTAAAATTTAATGAGGGCAGAGTTAGATAATGATCTCCAAATGGATTACGCTTGTCTTGTTTGACATTTCAGCAATGCATTAAGGTTACAGATGCCCCCTTTCGGGGAGAAGTGATAAACAAAGATTACGGGAATTGGTGTCAGCCGCTTAAGCACAGTACACAGAAAACAGTAAAATATCTACATACAAACGTGCCGCTCTCGGTTTGAATGTGTGCGTGGGCGTCGCGCGCCGAGTCGGCACGCGATTTCACGCACACGCTAGCATAAAATACGGAGGGATAAGGTGGTGGCAGTACGTACGGGCTGCGCCGCGTGTCTGTGTGCACGCTAGGCTAATAACTTGGCGGGCGGCCATAGATAACCCACTGTTTATACTGTGGCTGAAGTAAGCAGCCGTGTACACAGCACAGCTGTCGGAAGAACAACTTGTGATGCTGACATCTTCCGCTATTTTTAGGTTAAGTTGCTCTATAACAGATTAGTTCAGCCGAACTGGGTTAAGCAAACCATTTAGCTCGGGATTTCTTAAATGACCATCGGAAAATTTGCCTTAGCCATTACGTTCATGAACATGGATTTATTTAAGTCTCTAGTGAGACTGACAGATGAAGCACAACACTCAGTGAAATCTTCACTATAATCAGATCGTCCGGTGACAATGCTTTTACTTTCAAGAATTTGAGGAAGCATTGCCCAATCATATTGAACATGAGTACACTAGGCTACCCATTTTAGGCATTTTCTTGCTTTTGCTAAATAACATATCTTTGCAATAAAGCAAGGAGGACTAACCGGAAATGGGTAGCCTACTATGTTGTCGACCGTACATGTATGATCGATAAGTCTGCAGCTGATATTCTTCAACCACGCGTCCAGAAGCATGTCGCGTCGACGTGGCGCGTCTGTCGCTTGCGACACAGGCGCTGTCTGTGCGGCGAACACAGTGTTCCATCAGATGGACTACTAAATACCCAAGGAACGATACTCTATCTCCCAGGACCGAGTTAATACACTTTTCGCCCGTGACTAAAATCAACTCCAAATGTGCTTATCTGAAGAACGTATACTCTGTTTACTCTAGAACCCAACGACCTTGGCGCGAAAAAAATAAATTTATTTTAACGACTTTGACAGCTGCCAGTGTCATTGGAAATTGTACGTTAATTAAATAGACATACGATTCTTGAGGTGGACTTTTGAGCCTGTCAGAACAGTTGAACCCTTCAGCATTGCATCAAGTTAAATTTCCAATAACACTGTCAGCTGTCAAAGTGTAGGTATTTCTTAATTCAGTTGGACTATACTTAGGTATGATTTCACTTTACTTGCAGCATGCGACACTGTAATTTAAATTACAACATAAAATTCAAATCAACTGAAATATATTCATTTATCCTTCACATCATGGGTAGGTATATTATGTTGTCTAACCTTAAAGAAATAGAAACAAAAATTATAGCCTAACATTTGGTAACATCGAGCAGTTTCACGAAGTCTTGATTCCTACAGTGTCTACAACATCCTGTCGTGTGAATGAACCACTCACGATTTTGTTCACGAGCGTTGCCCACTTTCTTTTTTATCAGCGTTGTGTAACCTCAGGGCTGACCCTTCAACGAAAAATGAGCTGTAAGGTTGAGGAAAGTAAACCTCTTTCAAGATTTTTTTCGTGAATTTACCAGCATTGATACAATATTTTTATCTTATTTAAGGAAGGCAAAGTAAAAATTGAAAAACAAAAATAAAACTTATAAACAATACAAAATAACATTAGCAAGTCATTTTATCGTATGAAAAAAACAAAAAAATGCGCAACGTTTTCAAAAAGAAAACATAATAATTTTCGTTTTTTACTACTATAGGTAGGTACTATATTGAGCACATACTTATTTACATTTATCCTGACAACACCTTACCTTACACTTCATTAAGGGCTTCATCCAAGACGAATATTGTGGGGCGGTACCTACAATGGTACCATTTTCTTATTATCAAACTTCGTGTTTCGGCAGTCGTCTGTTCTTTGCCAGTTTCCCCTTGCCCTTGCTCACAATCTACTTGGGATTACACTTACTATACTTTCAGAAATATCCAAGCAACCAATTTCAGCAATAGCGATCGCATTACCTATACGAGTTACATAAAACTTTGAGGCAAAAAGCTCCCTTGCTTCCCTTGCTTTTGCTTTTATAAATCCCTTGCTTTTATAAATCCTACTAATATTATATAGGTATGTGGAAGTTTGTATGTATGTGTGGATGTGCCCTGTGGCTGTTTCACGTAAAAAATATTAAATGGATTCGAATGAAACTTTACAAAAATATAGATTATACATATGAATAACACACCTATATGTTCCTCCAATTCATAAAGATATGTCACATTTTTTTAACTTAAGTCCACGCGCACAAGGTCGCGGGCGGCCGCTAGTAATGAATATTATAATTATCTATTAGCCCTTATCGCACTACTGCAAATTCAAATTCAAATTCAAATTCAAATTCAATATTTCTTTATTCAAGTAGACCAATAAACAGTACTTTCGAATCGTCAAGAATCTTAATTATAACCACTTAATAAACATACACATAATAATATAATATATGAACAATACTTAAAATACATGTACATAATGTGACTCTACCACCAAAAGGAAAGGCAATGTCTGTACTCTATAGTTTTAGATCAGATGCCAATTATTTAGATGTCCAAGTGTTGTTGTTTTAGCACATACTAAAAACTATTCAATAGCACATACTAAAAACTATATTATCAAACTCGTCTATTCTTACTATTTCTCACTTTGAGTGATCCGAGCAGTAGGCAGCCCTATGTATTATTGGCACAACAAATTCTATTTTTATCAATTTTCAAACATGCTCGGATGCGCATTAGCGGATTTAGTGTCAAAATGGTAAAATAATATCCTCCTACAAACTACAAAAAAGGTTATTTGGAACCTGGTAGACTTAAGAGATTGCGGAGGAGTTTCATGAAAGTAGCCGCCTTTATACTCAACGTTGATGGACGTTTGTGAATTCGGGGGTAAATGGAATGGTGCACATTGGCAAAGTGAATAACTTAAAGAAGGTCAAACCCAATTATTCATTTCAGTACTTTTCTACCACGAGGAATACCAGTTCTTCGCGCTGTAGGCTCGCCCTGATTACCCGTTATGCCACATCGGAGACTTCAGTTCTTCTACAGCTCACCTTATTTCTGATGAGATTTCGAAGTGGAATGGACTATTATTATCTAAATCTAACCTCTAGCCACGCCCTTTTTTATATGTAGGTAACAGTACGTTAGGTCACCGCGAGCTTTTTTTAAGGTCGATAGTAGCGGTTTCTGATCTCTAAGTCATGCATGACTGGAAGCCTGGCGAAATTCCTTTGGCTTTAAAGTTACTGGAAGAGAACGTGAGGATGACATCTTTTCCGAAATTGGAGCTGAATGACTGCGGGTAGACTTGTCCTGTATGAACGACTTCGTGACTAAGAGTACACCAAGACTCGAGCTTTCAACAAATCCAAGCGCGAATAACAAGAGCTATCAGAATGACATTTGTCTAATTATCCATTTTTAGATTTTTTGTTGGAAAAAACTCTATTATCTAGATATCTTCGTGCAACGGCCTCTGGAACATGACCATAAGCAGGACTTTCGTTAATTCAGCAATTACATGATAAGCTGGTACATTCATGTCGATCCCGAATCTAGGCTACTGCAGAAGCTAAAAGGCGTCTTCCGATGCAGCCGTTAATCCCTTCAAGACATACCGTCTCCCTGTCTATGTTTGCCTTTATGCTTTGTTCCTGTACTCGAACCAAGATAGATAGTTTATTTATCAGAAACCATGAAGTTGTATAGTTGTCTTCTTTAACTCATGTAATTATGTACACACAGAGATTGTCTAAGCTGAAATGACGCGCCCCACCTTTTTTTTACTTTAATTAGATGTGTGAGTGCACATATTAGTAACTTCGTCTGTGTGGGAGCGCCGAAGAGCGCCGATATAGGCGAACAACGATTTGTATGTTGTGATAATTGTAAATTAATTGATAATTAAGGGAAACCACTACAATGTGCTAAGTAACTTCTAGGCATACGCAGGATGAGACCGGTTCAACAATGATATTATAATAAAAAGACGTGGATGACTTACTAGTACTAAAAAAGTGGCACCCGAAATCAGAACTTCGAGCACCTAAGCAAAGCATTGACAGTTTGAGACAACACTGCGCAACATGTAAGTATCTGTGACGTTTACACGTTTATTAATAATTTTACCATCTTGAAAATATGTTATTTAACATGGAAAAATTACAAGTAACTACGTCATACCCCGTGGAAAATGTTTGACTTCGCGTCAGTACTGACATAACCTATCTAACACTTCTTCATCAGAATATCATTGCCTACCAAGGCATTTTCAGGAGATTTACAGAAAACTCACTGCTTTAGGTTTATGGTACGTGGGTTTCCGGCAGATTATCTGTCAGCGAATGATGATAATTGTGGACATGTAAACATAACCGAGAATGCATTAAAGTTACAGAAACATATATAAACGGACTATATACGTCCCACTGTTGGGCACAGGCCTAACCTCAACTATGAGGTGGATTGAGCCATACTCCAACACGAGGGCTCAGTGCGGATTATTGTAGGGGTGTAAGGTTAGTGAGCAACCATAATGTCAGATGTTATCAAGCCGCCCTAAGGCCTCTGACTAGGCTTAAGGACTGACTTTTTAACGACGTCAGCCGGGGGCAGCTGCTTCACGTGCCTTAAGGTGCCCGAAAAACACATAATTAAATTTCGGTCTGGGTGGTCACCCATCCCATTTCCGACCCGTTGCTCTACAACAGCGATCGTCGCCGATCACTGTCACAACTGCGCCACGGGCACCTCAGTCATTAAAGTTATTCATATGCAATTGAAGCAGGAAGCTGTAATTAAGTGGTGCAGAACGACGCGAAACCGTCAACACATAAACGGTCCTAATCTTAGCCGCAGCCTCGTAAACCTCAACGAGGAAAGCTGCCAACAAACAGAAATCACTCAAATCAACAACACAAAGTCGCATAATTACGCTTTCAATTTCCAAACCCAACGGTTATAGCTTTGAGGCATATTTAAAAGAGGTAGACATGACCAAAGCATTGACAGTATTGACAGTTTGAGACGACATTGCGAAACATGTATCTGTCCTGTTTACACTCTAGTAAATAATCATACCAGTACTATCTTGTTCACACGTTATAGTATGGTCAGCACGTATACGTAAAAGAAAGACGGACGGAACATCACACTAAAAAGATGTGAAGCATGCATGGTGCTACAATTTCGTTTGTTGTACACGACCTGCTACACTCACAAACACACTAGGTGCTACGCCATTTTTTTACTCCGTGTGACAGCGCCAATGACACGTTCTAGTAACGCACACACCTTAACTGGCAGCTGATAATATGCTTCACTCATGATTAGACGAGGTGACGTCCGTCTTTCTTTTACGTACGTGACGGTCAGATTATGGGTACGTACGCAGTGGACAATTTCTGACTTCGCGCTAGTACTAACTACGCCTACTGTAGCCTAAATATTTCCCACATTTGGGCGTACATGCAAATGACATTATTTCCGCTCGTGAATAATCCTGACAGCAGTTTAAGCGTAACAGAATCCTAGAAACGGGAGCTCGAATGCCAAACGAAGTTTCAACCCGGTCAATGATTTT
The DNA here is from genome assembly GCA_950022985.1 of Udea ferrugalis. Taxonomy (NCBI): domain Eukaryota; kingdom Metazoa; phylum Arthropoda; class Insecta; order Lepidoptera; family Crambidae; genus Udea; species Udea ferrugalis. The sequence goes on from OX465515.1 coordinate 22,882,890, forward strand.
AGCATGTTCAATTATGAACTGGCAGTACGGCGAATTTCAACACGTGTCAGAAACAGATACCACGGTGATGTACGTGCTAGACAGAAACTATTTTGCCCGAAGCAGTGGAAATAATGGTATTGAGTTATGTTATGTTGAAGCTGTATTTTTACGAATAATTCACCAAATAACACAATACACAGTACAAAGTATTGATTTACATTGGATTTTTAGTATACTTTAATAATTTTACATAAAAAACGAATTGAGTAGGTACCGTAAGATGGGGTTAATTGGTATCTGGGTCTTAATTGGGACAGTACTTTGAAAATGTTTCAAAGCTCGAGAGAAGTGCTGTATTTATTTTATTTTTGGGTGTTTTTGTTTATACCTGTAGTGAATATAAAAACATTCAAGAAATTAAGAAAAATAAAGCTTTGAAACATCTTCAAAGGCCTGTCCCAATTAAGACCCAGATACCAATTAACCCCATCTTACCGGTAGTAGTTTGCTCAGTCCCAACTTGTAACATGACAGTAGGATTGACACTGTCAAGATGAATACACACTAACACGTGCTAATAGAAGGTAGGTGAACACGTGGAAAGCACATCTATAACCAGTGAGAAAGCTTGGTACAGTCAACCGCAGGTAAACGGTCACCGCCAGTATTACACGAGCTTTCATTGCTCTGCATTTTCAAACAATCTCCAAAGATTTTCTCATATCTACACCGACTTAGGCGTGGTGGTCTTGTGACGGCAAAACAGTATGATGAATTGAAGGTATTGCTTGAAATGCTTTCTATTCTAGCACAAAAAAGTATTCAGAAGCAACTGAACAAAATAGTCGCTTTTTTTATCATTATAACTTATTTATTTAAAACATTGCTAATACATTTCATGAAAGAAAGAAAGAAAAAAAAACGTTTATTTATTTCGGACATCGCAAGATTAAAGTAGAAGATATAAACAAAAAATACAAAATCCTACTTATATCCTACTTATATTATAAAGGCGAAAGTTTGTATGTCTGGATGTGCTGTGTTGCTTTTTCACGCAAAAACTACTGAATGGATTCTAATGAAACTTTACAATAATGTTGCTTATACATCTGAATAACACATAGGCTACAATTTATAAAGATATTGTGTAAATTGTTGAAAATATCAAGTAAAATATGAAAATGTGCGCGGCTTCACGTGGTATGGCATGACAGTTGATGACAGACGGCTGCTGTCATTAGCGTAACTATGGGTGTGTTCCGAATTAGAAGGGTTCAACATCGAAATAACATTTGGGCTACAATTTGTACTCGCTGGCTGAACTAAATTCCACGCGTTACATAAAGTAAATAACAATAGAAAAGAACAAACAAATTCAAAAATGGACCACACTCAGCTGCTTGAATGAGCTGATTACCAGTGGGCCCTATGAGTGGAGACACGGATGACAGTCATGTCTTTGTCTCTTTTCGTTCCACTAACAAAGTTTCCTTTTACCACAGAGTAGCATGTTGAGACTTTTAGGACCATCATAATGATTAATGTGCTCTCATTTTCCGTTCGGACCGCTCTGTGGCTTGGACTGAAAATTTGTCAAAGGCAAAAGGTGGTTACATTCGCATATTGCATTCATTGCACCAAAGTGGGCTTGTCGAGCGCACAGGCGGACATAGCATCGTTGAACAAACCTACTGCCTTTGAATGTATTCAGAGCTGACAGATTCAAAGACGCTATTTTGTTTGTTTTCAGCCTTTTACAGTACTCACATTCTCGTGTTATATGTATACTGGATTTTTGGTACATAAGATCCTGGCAGAAACATTTGACCAGTCCGACGAGGTACGAAAGCTGAATTAGGAGTTAGTCGCCCGGCTTGTCAAATATGTAGGGTCGATCCAGTCTAATTTTTTCGATCGATGACCAAGTTGATAGTATTCCTATTTTTTAGTAAAACACAAATCTGACAGACTTCTAAATAATAGAAATGAAATATGTTAAGCTCTAGCGGTTCCACCAGTGAAGTGTGGTGATTTACTTTTTACACGATCAGTTCAGTAAATATGTTCATTTGCAAACCATATAAAAACTAAGGGAATCGTAGGTGTAAGAAAGAAAAAACTTTTTGAAAATGTACACGAAACTTTTAGGGGAACTTGACTTCGGATGGCCAATTTAACAAAGTCTTAAGTTATTTTTAATTATGAACAGTATTAGATTTGTTGTGTTCTATCAACATTATCATCAGCTAACAGAGGTCCACCGCTGCACAATTTTAGCCCCAGAGGTTCTCAAAGTAGCCCGAGATCTTGTCCAATAAAATAAGGGCCTTTTATTAGGTCATTTACAGTTGTAAAGAGAAAGATTACGTGTTACATAATCTATCGTTAGGTACCTACAGTTTAATAATGGCAGGAAAGTAACTTTTTATTCTCAATTTTAAAATCGTCCAACTTTTCCGTACGCTTACATTCCTAAGGTTTCAAGACCAGAAAAGGAAAAGCCGTTTTTAAAATTAATATCATTACTTCAAAGAAAAGGCGGAGGACATAATAAAATAGAGAAAGAGTAGGCTAATGTAATTACGGCTTGTTGCAGCGGGATTAATCGTAGTTTCTAGTTCGTATTATCCTTCCAAAGGCAGTAAGGGTATTGATCAGCTTTACACTGCGAACAGTAAGCATACAGTCGCCGACCAAGTCTGAAATTTTAATGGAAAGTAACCTTATCACCAGAGGATTCAAATAGTGTTTCACAGTGTTGTAGAGTTCGGTGACGCTTCAAATGACATAAGACTGTGTCACTTCGTTCACTTCGTCACTTTTTGACCACTCTGTTAGCACACATCATTTTGATCCGGACTATTAAATATCCCTGGACATTATTCCACACAGCGCCATCTAGCCCCAAGATGAGCTAATCATAGCCCGTTTTTATAGGCTAACTGCCGTACTCAGAGACGTCAGTTAACGTTAATGGTTCATTAGAGTCAAAATTTGACATTCTGAAAAGTTCTTTATTAAATTTGTTTTAAGGTCTCTTTTGTAAAATGGAATTTTGACTCGAATGAACCATTAACTTTAATTGACGTCTCCGAGTGCGGCGGTAAATACATACTTAATATGCATAGGAAGCACCCAGACCATACAAACAGACATGGTCATACACAAAAATGTTTGTAGGTACTGCGCGGGGATTGAACCCGCGACATTTGGTGTAGTAGCTGACTTCTCAACAATTACACCAAATCGGTCGTCATATTCTTCAGCCAATCGTGGTGAGGAAACGGTAACAAATCTTAATCACTGTCGTAGGTCACCCAAAGAGTAAGTTAAAGTCCACCAGCATGGGATGTTGCTTTTTCCTAAAACTAATCACTCACAATTTATGAAAAGCACTGGCGTATTATTACTTTGTGCAACTGCCTGCCTCACTGCCTCAGAATATATTAGACTAATGCTAAAATAAAAAATATGCTATGCTTCATGGGAAATATTGGCCCATAACAGGCATAGTTGGAGAGCTTTGGGGGAGACCTTTGCCCAGCAGTGAGACGCATCAGGTTTTTTTTTTTAAAAAAATTCAATGCAAACAATTTAAAGTGATGTTCTGTGCTATCATCAAAAAAACATAAAGTGCAGTTAGTCACTAAACACAGAAATAATTTTGGATCAATGTAAATGTCCAGCTATAGTTCATAGTTAGTATGTACATGTACATATACTATGAAACTAGTCGCAACTGACGGCAATTTGTAATTAAGTACATCCAAGTTCGCTTGTACTTACAAAGTAAAGTTAGAGCAGCTTTAATTGTGAAACTTAGATTAAAACACATATCATATTATACAGAATACGATAGGAGGTAGATATTACTGATTACTGTTCGCAGCGTGTCTCGTGTCGTATGCAGTGCTGAGCATGACTACGGGGCTTCGTACTGCTAAAAAATTTATAGCTGAACTATTTGTTGTTCTCACTTTGAGTAAAAAGCAGAACATTTTTTTTTGGACTATCGGCCACTCACGTCTTTGTCCGCGTTTTTACCTTTCAGGCACGTACTTAACCCTAAAAAACAAACATTTGCGCTGGTGCGGGAATAGTAACTGCGATCCCTAATCTCAACCAAAACCCGTAAATAACTAACATAACATACTTCACTAAAAGAACGTAAAATGTAATCGTACCCAATAATCATTGTGTCCTTGGCTTTATGAAACAATAGCTGTCCCAACAGACTTCGTTCTGTTGTCAAACATTTAGTGTCACGTGACAGGTAGTAACATTTATTAGGAGGAAACTAAAATTGAGATTTTTACTATATTCCCAGCATTTTCTAATGATTACTCACCTTTTAAACCTTCCCTCGACCATGACAAATATTTCAAAATAAGCCAAATCGGTCCAGCCGTTCCCGAGTTTTAGCTAATAACTAATAATAACGACTAACGAACAGCAATCAATTTTTATATATTTTAATTATATTCTATTTTAATAAGAATCCGCATCAGTAGGTACAGTTGACAGTTACTTAGATATGGCGCAGTCTCCAGAGCGCACTAACTCCCGGCTTTAATTGCAGCCCCTGAGGGAATAGCTGAGAGGAAAATGCACCTGCAATTTATTATAAACTGGGTTTGTTAAAGGACGCTCCATGATATCGGATATTGGCTTTGGCCGTGACCCACATCCTCATACACACACCGTAGGTACCCTCCACGTATTTCAGGGTCTAGTTCATGCTGTAATTGGCGTTCCCTGGCGCTGTTGGGTCACGTGACAAAGCACTTCTAAAGCTCGTAGCACACTTTGCCAGCACGGTAACTGCACCGCTTTAAACCAGCAATTATTTTGCCATTCTTTGAACCTTAAGTTGTAAGGACGCAAGATGTGACTTAAGCGGTATAGTAGCAGCGAGCGCGCTCACAGCTCGCCGTTGGCTTTCTCATATTATTATTGCAAAATTGAGTGTAACACTTACTACTTTATTCTCAAATGACGTCACCCAAATTAGGCTGATCCTGAAAGTGCCGGCCAAAAAATTCAAATGCAATATCCGGACGGAATTTAACCTATAGTATCAAAGCTGTGGAACCAACAGTCTTGGTTATATGGTCAGGTTGGATTCCTGGCTAATAAAAAGTTTTTATCAAAATCTAATCATGCCGTACATATAGGTTTTTGTCAAAATAGGTCTTGATACTCCTTATTGAGCATTTTTCTATATCTTGGATAGGTAAGGATTTGGACAACAAAGCTCAGCTGGAACGATCACCCTGTATAAACGATATTTGTCTATTTGTTTGCATAGTAAATAAACGCATAATACGATACACAGATTTATATACTCGTATTTCAGAAGAGTCAACCCAAAAATCACCTAAAACATTACATCGTATAAGTATGGAAATACAGATTTTTCAAACTCGAATAAAACCAAGGCTATTAGTTCCAAAGATTTGGTGCTTTAGCATAAAATGCTCAGACGGTTAAATTCTAGCCGGCTATAGCATTTTTACCTTCTGGCCGGCACTTTCAGCATTTGGCCCAAAAATTCACATAATTATGTCTTATTATTGTTTTAGCATTTTCCATGCAGTATCTTTACTAAAGATCTGAAAACCAGAAAAAGACATTTGGTCATGTTGGCATCAGACAGGAATCGAAGCCGCATCTTTCGCAAACCGGGCGACTGCACTAACCACTATGCCACTGAGACCATTAACTGACCGGCCGAATCTTTCTGGTATATTTACCCTATGAGCCAGGGTGATTAAATAATTGCTGGGTCTGAGCCGTGCTTGCCAAATGAGCTATGACCTTTATGCTCTTGAAAAATGGACATTATTGTGGCGTTACTTCCCTATACATTCTCAATCACAAACATTCGTATCACACGCACATAATACTTAATTTGCTAGTTTTGAATTAATCGGTGAGTAATGAAAGAATATAAGTAAAAATAACTAATTAGTATTTGATCCCATCATAATCAAACCAGCTTTACCAGTAAAGCCCACTTCGCCGCCCAGTGCAGGTTTAAATAAAAAAAACAACTCATAGAGTAGGAAATAAAGAATCCTATGTAAGTAGTTTGTAACAGAGAAGTTACAGTATTTCTGCATTGTTAAAACAATGGGTACAACCCTTGTACAACCAGACTCGAACTCGGGACCACATAGGTGCCAAGCCAGGATGTTTAACCACTATTCCCGTTTCCGAAGCGATTCAATTGATTGAAGCGTGTAATTGAACTCGTTCCCAAATCAAAGCGTACTTTATCACCTTGTCAATTACGCTATCAATATAAATACGAAACAAAACAATATAGTCACAAAGACTAAATAGTGAATTGTTTCCTCCTGTGTTGTTTTGCAGGATAAAGCCTTTTCTATTTGATTCATTCAGCTACGAGCTGTGTGTGTAGCATTCTGAGTGCTTTGCTACGAGCAGCACGCCTGCCTCGTAGCAAGCCGTGCGAAACGAAACCGATGGTGACTCACATTATGTTTGTATGCCGTGGCGCACTTGTGACAGTGACCGGCTACGATCGCTGTTGTAAAGCAACACACGCCGGGTCGGAAATGGGATGGGTGACCACCTGACTGAGATTAGTGATGTGTATTTCGGGCATCTCCGTGCTTTGGAAGGCACGTTAAGCAGTTGGTCCCGGTTGACGTCACTAGAGGTCAGTCGTTAAACCTAATCAGAGGCCTTAGAGCGGCTTGATAAAATTTGACATTGAGGTTGCTCACTAACCTTACACCCCTTCCACAATCCGCACTGAGCCCGCGTGTTGGAGTATGGCTCGTTCCACCTCATAGTTGAGGTGAGGCCTGTGCCCAGCAGTAGGACGTATATAGGCCGTTTATATACCGTGTATTTATTAGTTCTGACGATTTAAAAGCACTTGTAACAGGTCTAATTAAATAAAGATATTTCGATTCGATTTGAACGCGCTTACTACAAAGATACAGTATCAAATGCACTAAGAGCTACTTACATAGGAGCAATTTGCTTAAAAAATAAGCGTGTTGCTTTGATAGTTTTCAAAATGGCTGAATAAAAACAGCACCATTGGTTATTGGAGCCAAAATTAACCACGTTAAAATTAATATCATGCCTTACAAATACATTAAAATTTTAAGCCTCTTCAGAGAGAAAACAAACTGCAATTTAAATGTTGAAAGATATTTGAAGAATTCCAATACTTTATTAAAATTTAAATTAAAATGAAATCTTTACAGATACTCCCACGAATGAATATATGTACATTCGATAATTTTACCAATTAACTAATACACATCTGATTTTAATCAATGTTGTTGGATTTGAACTATGTTAAATTTATAATACCTTCAATTTATGATAAGTAAGTAGTTACTATGCTTGTCCTATGCTCAGCAGTGGGCATCGTTCGGCTAACATGATGATGATGATGAAGTAGTTACGCTATGTAACATGTTGCTGAAAAGACTAACCGAGGTTCTAGCAGACACTTTCAGTTCTATTGAAGTTTGTGAATTCGGGGGGATAAGAGTTACATTTGGATGTGGTAGAGACGGACACTGGTTAACATCAGATTCAGGTCTTATTCGGATCTTACTTCGAAATTACAAGACCTTAGACATCGGCGAAAGGTTGCTAGTCTGGCGGTTTTTTATAGGATGCATTTTGGAGAGTGTTCGAGTGAACTGCACGAGCTGGTTCCGCCAGCGCCTTTCCACCTTTGCAATAGGGAATGATCAATAATATTTAACACCAAAAATGCAAAATGTATATAATGCATAATGTACTTAGTATATTTCTAAATTGGTAAAATTTTAAACTTTTCAAACGCCGCCATTATGGCGCTCGGTTGTCATAGACTTAGACGTCACGCCAGTCTATGACAACACGAATGTACAGACCTACCAACTTATCTGTGAACTGAAGGAGGACGACACCGTCGATTCAGTGTTGCTAATTAATATAAGGTGCCTAAAATTAAGTGAGTTTTACAAGTAGGTAATTTTTCATATGAAATAAGTATTAAATAAAAATAATAAAATTAAATATGAAATTATTTATGATTATACTGTAAATTAATTTGTAGTTAAGTAGGTACGCTAAACAGTTGTCCTTCAGGATTAAAAAATGGCTTTATTTAGAAAGTGATCCAGTGAAAAGGAAATCCTGCAGATATTAAGGTTTGATAGCTAAAACAGTTACTAGAGAGATAAACTAGAATCTGGAAAACTTAACAATCATACTAAATGTTCCACACTTAAAACTTTCATTCAATGTGATTCATGTACCCTCCCTGCATCAGGTACCAGGTACTATTTGCAGCATTTAGTTAAGACCGTTCCTAAGCCTAATACTAATAATAATTCGCAGTGGTAAGTACCTAATGGATGTAATAAAAAAAACAAATTGCTTAACAATTGTTTATTAAAAACCACATTTACAGTAATTATGATCTTTAGATGAACCTGCACTACCGACATCATCATCGCTGTCCTGCATAATTTATTTCTGTCTTTAAGACCTCTAGGAGGTTTTTAACAGCAGGCACCTCATTTTTGGCAGAATCAAATTCATGTACTCTCCTCCGTATAACTCCCATGTCAAAATCATCAACGTGTATGATTCCACTTTTGCGTTTTCTATCCTTGCCTTGTGTCCGAATTTTAGTAACAGTGTCTTCTGCTGCATGCCCTTCTTTATCTATTTTTGAAATGAGTCCTTGACTCACACCTGAAACATAGGATTTTATTTTTCATCGAAATTTAAAAACCGGCAGGTTAGTAGCCACCCATTTCACAGGTGACCTATTAGATGTGCGTTACCGTTACGTTAACCTACAGTAAGAATATATATAAATATTCCGTGGACTTAAATATTTGGTTAAGAATATAGGTATTTATAAAAATAAAGCTGACAACACTAACCTGTTGCAGCCGAAATTCCTTTGTATATTTTGGTAAATGGAATAATCGGAGTCTCGCCCGAGCTTCTTCTTTAAAAAAGGTTTCAACCTTGAGAATAACGTTTTGAGCATCACTTTTAATGGCTTTCGGCATATTCAACTTCATGAATTCCGAAATATCACAATAAAACAACCACAGTACTCAAAAATTGTTGACACGGACAATCGAATGACATTTCAACATGGCGGTCGTAGTTCCAATTTTCGCCATTTCACAGATAAGTTGGTAGGACTGTAACCTACAAACTGTTGAATTCTTCTTCTTGTCGCGCTTATGACAGTGACATACCGTAGACTCTGACGTCACACTCAACCCTCTAATGAAACTTTAAAATAATGTAGCTTATACATCTGAATCGCACATAGGCTACAATTTATAAAGAAATTTACTTTATTAATATAATATTACTTTTAGTTTTTCAACTTAAGACCACGCGGATGAAGTCGAGGGCGGCCGCTAGAAAGCTATAATATGACATCACACTGTGTGTTCCAACGTGGACAAAGTCGCGAGCGGACTACGACGGTATTTAAATAAAGTGAATCTACAACCACTATCTGGTTGCTTCTACTGAAATTACCCGACAGAAACTCAAAGCCGGCAAGAAAATCCTTTCTAACGAATGATCAATGGAACACAGATATTATAATTTGAAAAGGAACTTTAAGATTCCGAAAAAGAATCACACAATCATAAACGAATCAAACAAGCAAACAGAGATTAGTTACAATTTCGATTTGACAAGGCTTATTTAGATTTCGTTGGGATGGTGGCTGAAAGCCTTCGCCTTTTTTACGTAGCCATCTTGTTTTAGGCTCATTTTCCACTTAACCTTGGTACACGCTCGGTTTCAAAACAAGCTTGAAACAATTTGTTCAAGAAATTGATTTTATCTCAGTTGTTTCCGTTTCTAGTCTTCGGAGTAAATCTAGAATTGTACATACGTCTCTGGGGACGCAGTTTGAGATACGCATTTAGGACAAGAGTCCTACAATTTTCTACACTCATCTTTTTTCCTTTTCTAGTTGTAATAGTTATTTATTGGTTAAATTATTAATTACAAAAGAATACTGAATAAAAACGTAAAGATATTTTAGAAATAAAGATAATAATTGATAATTAAGTATCGGTTTATGATTAGATCAATATTTACATATAAATGTACACTCAGATGTTTCATTATGTGCACTAAATGGAACGTTATCAAAAAATAAAAAATGGTATTACTTGAAAACACTTCAATTTACTGACAAATTATCGGAAGTTTATGGTTTGCTTTTGAGCCAATCTCTCATGGACTCCACAACATCTTTTAGTTGGAGCACTTATCAAAAGTAACTGATCTAAAAGAGTGTGGATTCAATGTTACACTGATATTCAAAGTTACCCAACTTGATGTAGAGTCGGGGAATGAAAGGGTTGACCACCCTAAGATCTGTTTTTGCTTGCTCTATGATGACTCATTTGTAGTTTTAATCATTACAAGCAAAGAGGTTGTAATAATTTGATTTATCAAACTTGACAATGCAGCGTAATGGCAGGATCAAACCAATAAAAGTATTGGTTCAACTGTCAATCGTGAAGGAACATACGTCTAATCGAATATTAATTTTATTGTCAAACAATAAAGACACAACACCATAGTCTGTTACACAGTTTAAAATACCTTTTTATTACATGTGCTTGTAACGCGTAAATGAATTTGTTTGAAAACTGGTCAACCCTTTCGTTCCCCGACTGTACTTCTGTTTAATATTTATTGCTGCAACAACCTGTAGATCGAGTTCGTCCCTGCACCGCAGTCCCAGCACTGTGGAGCAGCCTTCACGGTGTACACGGAACACGAGCCTCATTCAATCAGCCTAAGCCGAGGGGGTTTCGTAAGGGACGTGGTACCTACATGGTACGGACCTCTTGCACGTTATGTTCTTGAATTTTAAGTTACGGACACTGATGTATAAGCAGACTGGATGTTTTGAGAATGACTTGTTATAGAAAGAAAGAAAAACCGTTTATTGATTTTGAACATCGCAAAATATCAAAAACATACAAGTACAAGACAGATTGTACGATTTACAGGAACACATACAATGGTGGTTACAATGTAAATGTCGCTGTAACTTTTTTTGTAGTTCTAGTCTCCGCTAATTCGAGACGGAAAGCTGAATAAATATTGTTTGTTGTCCTACCTGCCCAAGGACTGGATGCATAGTTAGTTTGCTAATCCAGTTAAATCCAAACCTCGTTGGTTGTTATCCTACTAATCCTATTAATATTTTAAATGTGGAAATTTATATGTGTAGATGGTCGGATGTGCCGCGTTGCTCTTTTACGTAAAAATTACTGAATGGATCTGAATGAAACTTTTCAATAATAATAGCTTATACGAGTACATCTGAATAGCACATAGGCTACAATTTATAAAGAAATATTACTTTTTTTTCTTACTTAAACTCAAGCGGACGAAGTTGCGGGCGGCCGTCTGATAAAAGAACCCACTACAAAATATCAAGAAAAATTCTGTCTCTTCGATACAATTTTATTAAAAGACTAGTATGACTTGAAAGGAATCGTCTTTAATATTTAAAGGCCTTATCAGGGGATTTCACAGACGTCAGCCAAAGTGGTTCGGTGTGATTATTTAATGGGCTGATTGCGGTCTATCGCCAGATGAAACTGATCGATTTTACTTGTTTTACCTTCAATAATATGCTATTCTGTCATTTCGTCGTCAAGTTGTCAGCGTAAAAGCAGTGAACGGGAAAATTACAGGATAAACTGACGGACTCCCGTCAGGGTAGTTTATGAATAAATTCATTTTTCATGATGCCAATACGGCATGTATCATGGTAAAGGCTGACTATAGTGCTTGATGAAGTATGGCAATGTTCGAATATACACATAATCGGCTTCACTGAGATCATTACACGATACGCACGCAGGTCCTCTGCGCACATTTCAGAAGCCACCCAATTCAACCCACTAAAAGGGCCTTTGGCCTTAGGCCCTTCCAGTGGGTCACCTTGGTTATATTCAGATCCCCTAACCAAAGGGCGTTGCCGGATCAAGGCACCTTCGCACCACCTTGATCGTGGTGAGCCCTTTCAGCCACTAAGTGAGGCCTTATCCTGGCTGGATACACGATTAGCCAATCGCACATCTCCACAGCAAGAGTGCGGAACTCTTCGAGTCGAGACACCGTGTGACTTGGGAAGCCGCCCTTGGCGAAAGACCACACCACCTCCTGGACAAACACTGCACCGCATTTGTGCCGGCCAGCATCCAGTACTCATACCCTGATGTGGCAGGCAGGTTCTGTCCATGGACAGCACAACCCCGGCGTAGAGCTAGTTCAGGCAATACCTGTGCCGTGGGACATAAAGGCAGTTCTTTAGTACTGTTCCGTACTTTGCTATCATATACCTCGTATTGTAGTCAATAAATAAACTGTCAAACTAGTGTTCACCTCGCATTGGCTCTGTGCAGCGGAAACGCAACATTATGATCCAATAAACGTCCACCAGCGTATCGCAGGTATCCCGGGTTGTGTAGTCTAATTGTATACATTATGTGCAGTGCCGTTACTAGGGTCACCTCGACCTAGGGGTGCCAGAGTGCGGGGGTTTAAATAAGTTTAATTTGGTATACACGGAGGTGCCCGTGGCGCAGTTGTGTCGGTGATCGGCGAGGATCGCTGTTGTAAAGCAACACACGAAGGGTCGGAAATGGGATGGGTGACCACCCCGACCGAAATTTAGTGATGTGTATTTCGGGCATCTCCGTACTTCGGAAGGCACGTTAAGCAGTTGGTCCCGGCTGACGTCGTAGATGTCAGTCGTTAAGCCTCGTCGGAGGCCTTAGGGCGGCTTGATAACATCTGACATTAAGGTTGCTCACTAACCTTACACGCCTAAAGGTTTATGGTTATGGTTGGTATACACAAAATTATGCGGTCATCACCACGCCACCGGTCATAAACAATGGGTTTTTGATTGTTATAGTGACCAGCGGAGGTGAATGAGTTCTATGAGTCTCTAGTCATAATTACACATGGCTACCTAATCTAAAATCAGAAGAAATAACCAACATCTGGAAGGATTGCTCAACAGGAGAAGTTGCCTACTCTCAATAGCGACACTTGTTATCACGCGGAATTGAATATCTTGTGGCACAAATGTAATGTCGCGGAACGAAAAGGTTGACCAGTTTTCAAATAAATTCATTTACGCGTTGCGAGCACATGTTACTTTTTTAAACTTTGTAACAGGCTAGAGTATCTCGAAACGTATGCTTTATCGTTTGACAATAAAATTAAAATGCGATTAGTCGTATATATGTTCCCTCACGATTGACAGTTGAACCAATACTTTTTATTGGTTTGATCTTGTTTATGTCATTATTGTGCAAGCAAAAACAGATTTTGGGGTGGTCAACCCTTTCATTCCCCGACTGTACATTCCGTTCCATATATTAATATTCGGCCAACGCTACCTCGACACTGGTTTATTTGCAAGGAGACCGTATTGAAGCTCGCCCGAATAAAAACAATACTTAAATGAAAATGAAGTTGAAAGAGAGTTGAATTCATAAAGACACAACTCACTTCAGTGAAGCGCTTAAGCTTAAAAAAAAGTAAAAGGGTGTATCAATTTTTTTTTCTGATCAACTGTTTGACCATTTCTTGCTCATTATTAGTAGGTGTTCAGGGTAATAGAAACTTATTCAATACCTTTCTAAATATAAAACAATGATATATCCGATACTTTCTACGTTATTATTATGCACACGACCTTTATAATATAATTATAGTATATTGAAGTTACATTAATTTTCTTCAGCATACTTATTTATAGTCGTAATGGCAGATAATTACACTACGGGCAGTACGGGCTGGTCATGCAATTGTTATCATTATTATCAGGCTGTGCTGTCCCACTGCAGGCCAAGGCGAGGTCTACCAAATAAATATTATGTTTTATTTTTTCAAGTTAATAAGTTTATTTTGCTATACACAAAATTACCGGTCATAAACAATAGGTTTTTGATTGTTATAGAGACTGGCGGAGGTGAAAGGGTTAAATGAGTTTAGTTACATGTTTTTTAACCTACATCATCCCACTGCTAGACAAAGGTCAATCCATTTCAAACATTTCGAATGAAACATGAATTACTTATTTTTAATTTTTACTTACTTACTTTTCTGTTTAGCCCTGTGATGGTTGACTGGTAGATAATGCCTCCGACATGCTTTCGCCCGCGACTTCGCCGCGTAGGATATAATACCTTAACACCCAGGAGGCTTATCAATATCACAATTTCATAGCGATCGTGCACCTTTTCACCGTTTTAGACAAGATTACCGTGATCACGATACTTTCCTAATTTTACCTAAATCGGTTCGGAGGTTAAGTAAAGTCGCGGAATGAATAGGTTGACCAATTTTTAAACACATTCATTTACTTACGCATTGCAAGCACATGTTACCTTTTTAAACTGTGTTCTAGAGTATGCCGTAAAGTATGCTTTCTTGTCTGACAATAAAACTAAAATTTGATTAGACGTATGTTCCTTCACGATTGACAGTTGAACCAATTGATCTTGTCAATGTCATCATTGAGCAAGCAAAAACAGATCTTAAGGTGGTCAACCCTTTCATTCCCCGACTGTACATATAGAAGAGGCACGTTTCAGTCGCGTACTTTCAGTAGAGACAAAAAGACAATGCAAACCGTTTCATTTAATTTCAAAGTTTGAAAGGAATTGTAATTTTAATTGCACTTTACTATTTTTCCCGACCACTCGGCGAGCGCGGGTTGAAAAATTTAAGTAAGTAGCGCGTCCACTTTCTCACATGCGGTAACTTTTAAAATATTTGTCCAAATTAAGTGGTCTAAAAGGAAAAAATTGTCGACGTGGAATTTCAGAACGGAGGTATTTTTTTGTTATGAATTTATTTGTAACTGCTAATTGTAACTTTCCATATGGGAGTTGGTTTCCGGCTCCTTTCAAAGACAAGTATATTTTGCTGGCTCTGAGAATCTCTAAGGACTCTCTCTCTGATTTCTCAATAGCTTAAACTTTTCGGATGTGGGCCTTTAACATTCTGCGCTTTCATTATGTTAATGTCTCATGAATAAAAAAAAACAAAATCAAAAATAGCTTTATTTAAATTGACAAAGTACTTTCTAATCGTCAAATCGTATGTATAAAGTATGTTTTGTTTGTTAATTACAAACTAAACATACTTACTTAATAATAGACATGAATACCATAACATCAAAAATGTAAACAATAATTATATTGTACTCAAATAAATGTGACGCTACCACCGGATCGGAAAGTTGTTTCCGTGCTGAGAAGAACCAACTCAGCAGTTACTCTTTTCAACTGTTTCTCTTATTGTATTCACGCTAAATGAATACAGTTTTTATATAGGGTGAAAATACGAATTGCGCATTTAGTGGCGGCTCCCGGCCACTCATCCACTTTATTAAACGGATTAAACTCCGAAGCGCCCAAAGAGGTATTCCTGAACTTGACTCAAGAACTGCGTCTCCAACTTCCAAGCTCTTTGCAGCTGTAGCACCCGACGCCCTAGTTTTGTACCTAATGGACTGTTGGCTATTTGAAACGATGTTAAACTACGCTTTAGTTTCACTTTTATTTTTTTCATCATGATCATCAACAGCCATAGGACGTCCACTGCTGAACATAGGCCTCCATAGATTTAAAGAGCGGTCTGTTGTAGGCGGCCTACATCCACCGAGACCCTGCAATCTTTTCAAGAATGCTTTTAAGCTACAGGTTTCCCAGAAACATTTTTTTTCATCCATTAAAGATGTGCATTCACCATGATCATACCGTAGGTAATCATGAAATTGCGCCTAAATCTTGAGGAAGTTTCACAATACCTAGACAGATCGAAATTTTCAGGCTGCTACTTGTAAGTATTGTTATTAATTATCACCAATAATTGGACCACCAAGATTGAGAAAAAAAACCAATGATTGGTGAAAATTAAGTAAAAAATCTTATAAGAATTCTAGCTCCTATACTAAGGAAAATCGTAGAACAAACATAGGGGTGTTTGGATACACCTTGATATGAGGTATCTAAATTTTAGCTTTGGACGTCAACTCCCCGGCCACCCTGTATATTGAAACTGCATAGTTCCGGTTATATGCATAGTTAGTTATAAATTCTAGAGATAAATTCCATCTCAATTAGTAGGTGCTTTTAAGAGCTTAACGAAGAGAAGCTCATGGTCCTCTGCCCCTCCGGACTGCCCCCCCTAATGCGCATAATCCCTCACCAGCTGCAACTTACACGTTCGTGCAAGATGGCCGCTGGCTGTCGCGCGGTTAGGTCCGAAATGTGCTTAGATTGGACCAATATTTACAGATTAATAACTCATCATTGTGTTATTATACGAACTTGATCACTGAAATAAACGGTTTTGAAGTTATTGAGCCATTCAGATAAAAGACTGGCACGTAAATGTCTCAGCAAAATTACCACTTATTTAGAGTATGTATCTCCATTCCGTTTTCTTGGTATATTGTTGGCTTAAGCCAATACACATACCTGTTAAGTATTTGAGGTTATAAAAAATATTATAGGTAGGTATGTTTCGGTCACTCTAAGTTTGAACCTGTAATGCTTTGTTTTATTTCAATCATATGCTCTGCAATGGGAAAATCAACGGAAGGATTTAGTATAACAACACATTTAAAAACAAATCAAAGCCTGGAAATATGTAACCTACCAGCACAGCAACCACAATCGAGTATTATATTTCATCCCAGAGTGACTAGAGTAGATACATTAGTGCTTTCGCTCTAAATTTGACCAAAACGCATATAGGTTTTGCGACAAGAAGGGGAGCAAGAAAACTTGCATACGAAGCTGAACTTCTAACTCCGCTTACAGCAGATCGAACGGAAACTCGCTAAAGTCGAACGCCGTCAGCCAGAGGCTAGCAGCTGAGGCTGGAAGCGAAGTTCGCCGCTTCGAGGCATCGAACAGGTTGTACTTATTTGCAGATAGCGAATAACAATCCTGCTAATATTATGAAGGCGAAAGTTTATATGGGTGGATGTGCCGTGTTGCTCTTTCACGTAAAAACCACTGAATGGATTTAAATGAAAATTTACAATAATGTAGCTTATACATCTGAATAAATTGTAGCTTATGTGCGCATGAGCTACAATTTATAAGGAAATATGACTTTTTGTTTTTCAACTTAAATCCACGCGGACGAAGTCGCGGGCGGCCGCTAGTTCAGAGGCGCACACATCAACCTTTTACATAGGGGCACCTTATGCAGCTGACATTAGACCCATTTTGCACTGGTTTTGTAAAGGTTGATGTGTGCGCCTCTGTACATAATTTGGGTATCACGGGTGGCCGTATCGCGGTGGCTCATTAATGGAATCCAACCATCTTACTATCGAGTTCCCGCGATCGTACGATGTTAAGGTTGTGTTCTCAATAATAGCAATAGCATTACTCAATTACATTGGTCAAAAATTTTTGCCAGGTTATTCAAATTTGTCAGCCGGCAAAAGACAAAAATCACAAATGCAATTCATTCATTTGTTTAGCACACCTGCTTCTATGAACCTCTTTTTTCTAATATTATTACAAATGGAGTATAAGTATGCCGTAACAGGCCTATTTTAACGAAGAATAGGCATGATGACTGTATTTTTTTTTGTTTATTATCGAAAGACCTTACATTTATGTAAACAATCCTCAAAGAATCACTTCATCTGGATCAATACCACCAGAGATATCACAATTTGAAATGCACATTTTTGGACTTGCCCAAAAACGCTCCATTCAAAAGTGACAGCGACAGTGACGTCACTGTCGCTGTTTTTGTAAGGAGCGCGTAATAACTTTGTTCGACAGCTATATTCAATATTGCGTTTATGATAATGGTCTCCTAACATAATTCCTTCATAATAGTTTGGGTTACAAAAAAGTGATATTGTTTTACAAAAATTTAACACATATGAAATGGACTTGCCCACCCAAGTTTGCAGGCCTATTGTAGCCTCATTTTGAAACGAATTTCGATTGTGGTTTTACAATAACATTTGTAATCAATTATTATTTTTGGGGAACATAAAAAAACATGCAAAATCACTCATAGTCATCTACCCTATTGTTTCGCTTGTTTGTACTATTACTTGAGGTGCCCGTGGCGCAGTTGTATCAGTGATTGGCGATCGCTGTTGTAAAGCAAGCCACGCCGGGTCGGAAATGGGCTGGGTGGTCACCACAACCAAAAATTTTGTGATGTATTAGTTGGGCATCTCCGTGCTTCGGAAGGCACGTTAAGCAGTTGGTCCCGGTTGAAGTCGCTAGGTAACAGTCGTTAAGCCATGTCAGGGCGGCTTGAAAACATTTGACATTAACGTTGCTCACTAACCTGACACTTCTCAAACATTCCGCACTGATCCCGCGTGTTGGAGTATGGCTCGTTCCACCTCATAATTGAAGTGAGGCCTGTGCCCAGTCGTGGGAAGTATAAAGGCCGTTTAAGTTCTACTATAACTTACCTTGAACTGGCTGAGATACTCCTGTTGGCGGGTGATGTCCGTGGCAAGGATCAGCGAGCTGATCTGGTTCTGCAGCGTGGCGCGGATGTGAGCCAGGTGGTCCAGGACGCCGCTTTCGATGAGGCAGCTCACCGCCGAACGCCAGTGGTGGTTCTCCAGCACCGATGTGTTCTGATGAAGAAGTTTCATTATTTAGTCTGCGGCTAAAACGCACATAGTAACAGCTAGCTACCGTATGAGAGAACCAATGAGACGAAAATGTTTTAAGTATTTTTATGTTTTTGGGTTGCTTGGCCATATTTTCTTTAAATTTAGGTTGATTGGTTTTTAAAGCAACAAGTAGTCACAATGAGTTGGTGTTACGGCCAGTTTTGAACTCTGTAGTGCCACCCAAGATTGGCAACAGAGTGTTTATTCCACGGCCGCATGGTCACGGCGACGCTCTCGATTAGTGTCTACTTATATTTTCCAAAATAGATTCCTATTTCCCTTAAGCACGCCATTACCTAAGTTCTCAAGTGAGAAGGTTCTTACGAGCGAATTTTAAAACTAAACATAAAGGAACATATTTTAGAAAATTTTACGGCTTTAAGCCTCTTGGGTTTGACAGAACTGTCCGCGAGCACGCCGGAGTAAGCTCCTGGACGCGACCACAGTAAACATAACAGTAGGATATGTAAGGCCGCCCGCCGAGTTATTAGCCTAGCGTGCTCACAAAGATTTTGGCTTCTGCTAGAATGCCTATAAGGATCAAGTCCGATAACTGTGCTTTTTCGTGGTGAAATCAATAATAAACATATAAAACTACGCAAATCTGAAAGCGCTTTAAGTGAAAAACACGAATTGCGCATTTTAAGCAATGTCAATTATTGCACAACTCTTTTCAGCCCTGCCATCGAATATAAAGCTCTGCTCCGCTCCGCTTAAATGCATATTCCCTAATCACAAGTTTGAGATTGTCAGTACGGTCGAGGAAGCACCGCAAATTCGATTTGAAACTTATCGGCTTCGTAACCGAAGGATTGCGGGAAAGTTTTCAGGATAAATATTTATTGTTCCAACGTTCAGTCAAGTAAACTAAGATTAATTGCCACTGACACATTTCGTAGGTACAATAAAAAAAACCCATCCCACAGTAGTATCACTATCACTACATAGTATAAAACAAAGTCGCTTTCTCTATCCCTATGTCCCTTTGTATGCTTAAATTTTTGAAACTACGCAACGGATTTTGATGCGGTTTTTTTTAAAAGATAGAGTGATTCAAGAGGAATGTTAATATGTATAATAACATCCTCTTGCACCCGTGCGAAGCGAGGGCGGGTCGCTAGTTACAAATACTACTTACTGTGGGATGGGTTTCTTTTATTTGATCTTTTATAGGGTTTTATTGAATTAGTCTGACTGTAATGAGATTGTCTTCAACATGTGTGTATGGTAAGATTTGCTCTAAGTTTTCTTGACATCTCTCTAGTAATTTTGCTTATTTTTTAACGTGAGGAAACATTATGTTCTCATGTAAAATAGTATTGTATAATTAATGTGGTGTACTTATAAAAATTTTCTTCCTAGACATTATTATGGTGTTACATACAAATGTAGCCTTGTATAAAACCAGTTACGTTATTTAATATTAATACCATAGGTGAAGCAAAAAAACCTTGTAACTCCGACGTATAAAGAAATCCCAGACCTACTTAAAACAACTGTTTTCAAGGGAATTCTTTAATACTAACCCTTGCAGTTCCGTCCCACGCTTGTCGCTCAACTACACCAGCACGTAAGTGATACGTTTCCAATGTATAATACATCGTTATTTTCTTTTCAATCGCTACATCACAAGGTCTAAGCCTTGATGTTTGTTATTGTTCAAAAGGTTATTCCTATCATATATTGGATGAAGACCCTTTTGCCCTTTTACCACTCTTGGCGATGACAGTATCGAGACTGGATGTTCACAAATGTTTCTACGTGTTTTTATGACAATGATATTATAATAAAAAACACGTAGATAAATCATGTCAGTACTGACGCGAAGTTAGAAATTGTTCAAGGGGTACGACGTAGTTAATTTGGCCGTGTTATAACGTGTGAATAAGATAGTATGATTATTTACTAGAGCGTTAACGAGACAGCTACATGTTGCGCAGTGTCTCAAGCTGTCAACACTGTCAATGCTTTGCTCAGTTGAACGAAAAGCTCTGATTTCGGGTGCAACTTTGTTAGCACAAGTAACACCTTTTTAAACGGTTTTATTTAGCTCACCCCGTTTGTTTTATTTATTCTTGGGTCAAATCTAGTAATTCAAATTTCACCCTCTTCCTGTCAACCGATTAATCTGAAATTTTGTATACACTTTGGATTTTGGTGACAATACAATTATGTTTATTCATCATCATTATAAATTCAAGATGGCCGCCGCTACAAAATGGCGGATAATTTATGTTTTATATTTTCCCATCAATATGGGTATCAAATGAAAGAGCTCAACAAGCAGAATACAATATACTATAAAAAAATGAAATCCAAGATGGCGGCCGCTACAAAATGGCGGATAACGTAGGTTTGATCAATCCCATCAACATGGGTATCAAATGAAAGGTCTCAACAAGTAGAATACAATTTACTATGCAAAATTGAAATCTAAGATGGCCGCCGCTACCAAATCATCATCATCAGCCTGCTGTAGTCCACTGCGGAACATAGGCCTCTGCTTTTGCACGCCACTGTACTCGATATTCGGCTGCTCGCATCCAGCTCCTGCCAGCCATTCTGCGCAGATCATCACTCCACCTTGCCTGAGGACGTCCTACACTACGCTTGTCGAGACGCGGTCTCCACTCAAGAACACGTTTACTCCAACGTTTGTCGGTTCTACGGCTAACATGGCCAGCCCACTGCCACTTCAGCTTGCTAATCCGGTGGGCTATGTCGAAAACCTTGGTTCTCTGCCGTATCACCTCATTTCTGATTTGATCTCGCAGAGAAACGCCGAGCATAGCCCACTCCATAGCCCGCTGAGTGACTTTAAATTTGTGGACCAGCCGTGCCGTTAGTGTCCACGTTTTGGCTCCGTATGTCATTACTATTCACCTCGTCCTCGAAGTTGTTTCTACCTAACTGCAATGTCTGCCCGAGGTATACATATTTTTGAACAACTTCGAGAACGGCGCCGTGTATCGCTATCGGTTCCGGTAGTACATGTTCATTGAGCATGACCTTGGTTTTGTCCAAGTTCATCCGTAGACCGATGCGCACAGAAGAGTCAGCCAGGTCATTCAGCATCTGTTGTAGGTCCTGCAGCGTTTCTGCCACGATGACGATGTCGTCAGCAAATCGCAAGTGAGACATGTACTCGCCATTAACGTTGATACCACGTCCTTCCCAGTTCAGCGTCTTGAACATATCCTCCATTGCATTTGGGAACAATTCCGGGGAGATAACATCCCCTTGTCGCAAACCTCGATGCAACGGTATAGGACTTGTTTGCTGATTCTGGATTTGGACGGACATAGTGGCTGCTTCGTAAAGACATCTCATCACTTGGATGTATCGCCAATCTACACGGCATCGCTGCAGGGACTCCAGAACAGACCAGATTTCAATCGAGTCAAAGGCCTTCTCAGAGTCCACAAATGTATAATCTGCCGCACTGTGTGGATGTGGTCTATGGTGCCGTATTCGCTCCGAAACCCAGCCTGCTCCGGTGGTTGGAATTCGTCGAGTCTTCGCGCAAGACGGTTCGTGATCACTCTTGAGAACAGCTTATAGACGGGGCTTAGAAGGGAAATGGGTCGATAGTTCTTCAGTAGGGTTTTGTCTCCCTTTTTGAAGAACAGGACGACCACACTTCTACTCCACGCCTCTGGAGCTCCACGCCGCTACCAAATGGCTGATAACATTTTTTTATCAATCACACCAATATGGGTATCAAATAAAAGGGCTTGACAAGAAGAATACAGTGCACTATACAACCTCAATATTTAAGATGGGCGCAGCCACTAAATGGCGTATAATCGTATAATAATAAGATTTAAAGGACTTGATCAAAATTTCATAGACAAAAAACCTAGAATCGCCAGCAACGAAATGTATAAAAATGGGTTCACTAAAGTAACCCTATTACGTGTTAAAAAAATCAACCTCCTAAACCATACAGTATAGAAGTTATTGTACTGTATAACTTCATTAATATAAACAAAAAGAGGAAGATACGGCATCCACGTACCAAAAATGACCACATACAAAATAGGTCCAATGGACCTGTTTGCAAGTCAATATGGCAGTGACTTTTTTGCATCCCACGTCATTCATACGCCAATGTCATATGCCAGTTTCCGAATATATAAATAACATAGAATGGAATGGCAATGACAAATAGGATGATGAACATTGACATAAATGAGTAAAAAGTAAAATCACAATGATAAACAAAAGAGACTATTCTACTCTTTAACACTCTTCCTTAAATTCACACGTGTTTTGAGTTTGATCACGATTTTAACATACATTTAAGCAAGGTGAGTTTTTCAAGTGGGCATGCCAGGCGAAATCCTAAACTATAAGGAATTCAGAAAATGGTCAATGAGAATGTAATGAAAATAAATATTTTATTAAAAATGAGACCTTTCCTTCAGTTTGACATATAATGTTACTTCTCATTATTTGACCCTTAGAAGCGAAACTACAAGATGGCATTGTAATACAGGGTGTAATTTTTTTCCAAAAACATCTGGTTCGAACCCAGGCTACGAATGAAGTTTTAATAAAAACTGAGTATACAGTTTTAATTTTTGTCCAAATCGGGCTAAAGACTCCCTCGACAATTTTTCTGAATTCCTCATAGTTTAGGATTTGGCCTACCGCGCCCACTTGAAAAACTCACCCTGTTATTTTCACAGAATATGATATGAAACTAAAATAACAACTTTTCTCATCATACCGACCCAAAAGAGTTCATAGATAACGGCTACAATAGATTTTTCAGAACCTTAAAAATACAAATATTGATTTCATTAATCATCAATATCTAGTATACCGCGTAGCTTTTGCAGTAGATTTTTATATATTTTTGATTCACACATTATGCTCATTAAAATAGCATATATGGCATTTCTGGCGATTCTAGGTTTTTTTTTGATCAAGTCCTTTAGAAATTGAACCTGTAATTTAGGTATCTGATTAATCCAGCCTAAATCCACCACCCAAGTCAAGATTTTGTTAGTTTTCAGTTTTTATTTCTCATTCTGTTTAATTCATTTAGTGCTTCGTTATTGCAAGGTTTCTTGCCCGTTAGTTTATTGTTTGAAGAAAGTCAAGCCCACGTGGCTCTTAGTAGAGTAAGATCTTTGCAGGGACTACGTATAGAGGAGTTGGACTGCAATAAACTAACGGGAAGAAACCTTGCAATAATGAAGCACTAAATGAATTAAACAGAATCCGAAATAAAAACTAAAAACAAGAAAATAAAAATAGGTAAAAAAACTTTTTAAGTTAAACGGTTTTATGTTAAACATGCATTACAATGTTTTAGATAAATGTACTAAAAACCAAAAAATAATGAAATAGATACAGTCGTGGGAATTATAAACATATGCATAGACTAGACTAAAATAAAACCGTGGGGCACGTCAATTGTCTACAAATTATCGACTTAATGTGCGATAGAAGAATCGTTTAATTCGTCGTTAGGCAGTTGGCCCGCAGACGGTAAGGAAATTACTAACTATTTTCTTGCTCATGGAAATTCCAATAGTTATTGACTCCATGTAAATAAAAGAGATGTTTCAACTAGTTTATCGTTGGACATTCACACTGCTGGCTGGCGAGGAATCGCTTCACAGCTCGTAGTTTCTCATTATTAATCGACAAAACATATGATAAAAGTACTACTCGCTCACCACTATGAAACCCTAAAACTCGCTTATAATCAAGCTTGCTAGCTTGTTTCCACATTCTAGCCCTACTTATCACACGTCCATCGTTGTCGGTTGAACAACTGCCTAATTATAGTGTAACATTCCAAAACAAACATTTTAATCAACGATTGTAGACAAATTGACGTGCCCCACGGTTTTATTTTAGTCTAGTCTATGCATATGTTTATAATTCCCACGACTGTATCTATTTCATTATTTTTTGGTTTTTAGTACATTTATCTAAAACATTGTAATGCATGTTTAACATAAAACCGTTTAACTTAAAAAGTTTTTTTACCTATTTTTTTTATTATAATATCATGGGTTGGAAAAGGGTAAGAATTTGAACGTATTATTTAATTGCGAAATACAGGTTCATGTTTTTGAACCTTTTAGAGCGCCGCAGGGTATTGTCGCTGATGGATACAAAAGGGAATATATGCATTTAATTGACCCACTTACTAGCCTGCCATTTCTCTAATACATACAAAGTTCTCTGTGTTTGTTTGTTCTCTTAGTCCTTATTCACTACGCATATTTTAATATGTTTACTTTACCGTCTCAAACACATCACTCAGATATTTAAGACACAATGGCGTCGAATTAATGATCCTCAAAATAACTTCTTACTCCAATTAACTGTTACAAAAGGTTACAAATTATGTAATACTGTCACTTTCAAACACGTGTAAGTAGACAGTTTATTAATCAAGAAAATAATTAGTTACGACTTTAGCTTCCATAAGAAATGTTGAATACACATAAGAACAATATTATCACGCTTTTGAGTCTTGTTACTTAATAGATATCCTACTAATACTATTATAATAAATGCGAAAGTTTGTATGTGTGGATGTGCCGTCTTGCTCTTTCACGTGAAAACTACTGGATGGATTTTGATGAAACTTTACAATAATATAGCTTATGCATCGTATCCGATCGAGGAGCGGTCACCTACCTCGTGCTATCGCACATAAGCTGCAATTTATGACGATATAAAACTTTTTTTTAACCTATAAGTCCACGCGAACGAAGTGACGGGCGGCCGCTAGTTCATATAATGTAACCAGTAACATGTGTATCTGTGTTTGATGATATACAGGGTGTTTCAAAAATACCTGGCAGATCTCTGGGCAGAAGCAAGAGCCGATTTCATTCCTAAGTAGGAACGGATGTTAACGAAAAAGCATGTTTTTTTAGATCAGACAAACGTTACAGTACTTTTATCCAGAAACATAACTAATCCGATAGATAGATTTCTTACGTAGCTTCCTCATCATTTCATTTTCATCATCATCATGTCAGCCGAACGACGCCCACTGCTGGGCATAGGCCTCCCCCAAAGATCTCCACAACGATCGGTCCTGCGCTGTCCGCATCCAGCGGCTTCCCGCGACCTTGACAAGATCGTCGGTCCACCTTGTGGAGGGCCTGCCCACGGAACGTCGTCCGGTACGCGGTCGCCATTCGAGAACCTTTCCGCCCCAACGGCCATCGGTTCTCCGCGCTATGTGTCCCGCCCACTGCCACTTCAACGATGCAATCCTTCGAGCGATGTCGGTTGCCTTAGTTCTCCTGCGGATCTCATCATTTCTGATTCGATCAAGCAGGGAAACACCAAGCATCGCTCTCTCCATTGCTCGCTGGGTGACTTTGAGCCTTCTTATGAGACCCATAGTGAACGACCACGTCTCACTCCCATATGTCATTACTGGCAACACACACTGGTCAAAGACTTTCGTCTTGAGACACTGAGGAATTTCGGACGCGAATATATGCCGGAGCTTCCCGAACGCTGCCCATCCGAGCTGGATTCGACGAGAGATCTCTTTCTCGAAGTTGGACTTACCTAACTGGACTGCCTGTCCCAGGTAAACATAGTGGTCAACAACTTCGAGTGTAATGTTCCCAACGTTAACTGGAGCGGGTGCAACATGGGCATTGAACATGATTTTCGTCTTGTCCATGTTCATCCTAAGACCCACTCTTTGGGAAGCATTACCGAGATCTTCGAGCATTATGTTCAGGTCTTCCAAGGTCTCAGCCATAAGAACTACATCATCGGCGAATCGTAGGTGTGTTAGGTACTCGCCATTGATGTTGATGCCGCGTCCTTTCCAGTCCAGAAGCTTGAAAATATCCTCCAACGCAGCTGTGAACAATTTCGGAGATATGACGTCTCCTTGTCTCACGCCTCGCTGTAGTTGGATCGGATTAGAGCTCTGGTTCTGTAATCGGACCGACATGGTGGCGTTTTCGTATAGGTACCTTAGCACCTCGATGTACCTGTAGTCTATTTGGCACCTTTGGAGAGACTGCAACACTGCCCAGGTCTCAATCGAATCAAAGGCCTTCTCATAGTCCACAAACGCTAGGCAAAGTGGCAAGTTATACTCTTCGGTCTTCTGTATAACTTGCCGCAGCGTATGAATGTGGTCTATGGTACTATAGCCTTTTCGGAACCCGGCTTGTTCGGGAGGTTGGAAGTCGTCAAACCTGCGAGCGAGACGATTCGCAATGACTCTTGAAAACAACTTATAGATATGGCTCAGAAGCGATATGGGTCTGTAGTTCTTCAAGAGAGTTTTGTCACCCTTCTTGAAAAACAGCATCACATCGCTTCTGCCCCATGCCTTTGGCGTTCTGCCCCCGAGGATGACAGAACTGAAGAGCGTCTGGAGGACCTTGAGTATTGGCCGACCGCCCGCTCTCAGAAGCTCTGTTGTGATTCCGTCATCACCCGCCGCCTTGTTGTTTTTAAGCTGCTTGAGAGCCATCCTAATCTCGTACAGGCTGACGTCCGGGATATCTTCGGTATAGTGTCGGGTAAGCTTGGCTCTAGGGTCTTTAGCCTTGCTTTCAACAGGTGTTTGCGTGGAATACAGCTGTCCATAGAAACTCTCAATCTCCCTCAGGATTTCAGGTGTGGACGTAATGATGCTACCTGCCTCAGTTTTCAGCCTCGTCAGTTGGCTTTGCCCAATAGACAGATCTCTAGCGAACACTTTGGAGCCTTTGTTCCGCTCAATGGCCTCTTTAATACGCTGGGTATTAAATTGGCGAAGGTCGCTCGTCAAAGACTTAGATATCTGTCTATTGAGTTGCCGATAACGATGGGC
Organism: Udea ferrugalis; assembly: GCA_950022985.1. NCBI lineage: Eukaryota > Metazoa > Arthropoda > Insecta > Lepidoptera > Crambidae > Udea > Udea ferrugalis. Next base: position 22,910,444 of record OX465515.1, read on the forward strand.
ATCCACTGAGTTCTGTAGCCTCTTTTCGTTTCTCTGATCCATGAGTAGGAGAGTCTGGCTGGAGAGTTTCTTTGACTTTGGACGGCGGGTTTTAAAGTGCTTGGACCCTACCGTACGGACAGTATCCACCACCATGTTGTATTGATCGTCCACATCGATGCTGTTCTCAAGGGCTTCGAAACGGTTTTGAAGCTCGAGCTGAAAGCACTCGGGGTTTTGAATCTGAGCCGGTATTGGTCGGAGCGTGGATTTTATCAGTCGCGCTCTCTCAAGCTTTCTGTCGATATTCAAAGTGCCTCTGACCATGCGGTGATCGCTTCCTGTCTTAACAGCGTTGATCACAGTGACATCATTGAATATGTGCTTCTTCGTCGACATGATAAAATCGATCTCGTTTCTCACCTTACCGTCCGGACTGAACCAGGTCCATTTGCGGCTTACGGGCTTCTTGAAGAAGGAGTTCATCATGAAGAGGTTCTCCTTCTCCATAAAGTCTGCCAGCATCTGGCCCCTGTTGTTCCGTTGCCCAAATCCAAATTGCCCCACTCTCAGCTCATCACCGCAACGTTGCCCCAACTTCGCATTGAAATCCCCCATCACAACTGTGTAGTGGGTTTTATGGCTATGCATGGCTTTAGAGATCTCCTCATGCATAGCCTCCACTTCGACATCGTCGTGTTTCGAGGTCGGAGCGTAGACCTGAATGACATTCAGCAAATATCGTTTCGATATTCTGAGTATCAGGTACGCTACCCTGCTCGAAACACTTCCGATAGTTATCACCTTGTTGACAAGGCACTTGTGGACGATGAACCCGACACCACCTAGGGACTGTTGGTCGCCCTCCCGGTGGTATAGTAAGTTACCGGATTGCAGGGTTATCGAGTCCTCGCCCTTTCTTCGGACTTCTGATAACCCAATAATATCCCAATGTAACTTACCAATTGCCTCTTCCAACTCAATCAGCTTCGCGTCGAGCCACAGTGTGCGCGCGTTATAAGTTGCCAGGTCGAGTCGTCGATGTTGGCAGCCGGATCCTACCCGGGGATTCTTCGCACCCCCTGCCCCGCCGTTACCATAACCGCTGCCGTAGCCGGGAATAGCGGGGCCGCCGGGGACTGGGGGCCGTTTCTTATGTCGTGCCATCATTTTGGGGGGGGGGGGGGTTTGCCATAATCGCCACGCTTGGCAGGCGGGTTGGCGATCGCAGTAGGGCCTGCTGTTGTTTGGAGACGCTGCTGCCCATCTCCTGGTGGCTGTTTTCCCTCAGTCGGCTTTTACGACACCCACGGGAAGAGAGGGGGTAGTGCTATTCTATTAACGTGCCGGCACTACACGGCACGTTTCATTTCATTTTAGGCCAGTAGAAATCGACACTAAAAAACCCTAAATTCGCAAAGCACGATGTAGTGCTGCATTTTTGGTATGTTTGTGATGTAAATCCCAATTTGCAACTTCGAAAAAGTTGTGCTCGCTGCGCACCGCGTGATAAACTGAGAACATTTGGGATATTTTTCACTTTTTGCTCTAAAAGTCATAAACTATGCGTTTCCGACAAGTAACATTCACTACATAAATAAAGTTAATTAAATTTGCAACAATTTAAGCCTAACCGCAGCTCTCTCAACCTTATAACAATTAAAGCTGTGGCCTTTCAAAGATAGTCAGTTTTTCCCGAAATATTGAAATTAATGCCACGTTTTTTTACAATTACCACTGTACTGTCACGTTCCTTGAATGCCAGCCGACACACAAAGCAGACTCCCGGTGGAACTGACATTTTTACATGAATTACTCACAATTTGCATATCAAAACATAAGCTGGGAGTACCTCCACGCGGTAAAGGCGGTAACAGTGTAAACTGGCTAAAACTCCCATCAACTAAACAAATGCCTTCGGGCTTATGTTTTGGTTTTGATTTTCGCACAAGATAGTAATTGGAAGTAGCCTGGGTGGTTCGGATGGCATTCAAGGAAGGTGACAGTACAGTGGTAATTGTAAAAAAACGTGGCATTAATTTCAATATTTCGGAAAAAACGAACCATCTTCGAATAGCCACAGTTTAGTCGTTATAAGGTTTAGAGAGCTGCAATTAGGCTCAAATTGTTGCAAATTTAATAACCTTCATTTGTGTAGTGAATGTTACTTGTCGGAAACGCATAGTTTATGACTTTTATAGCAAAAAGTGAAACAAGTCCAAAATTTTCGCAGTTTATCACGTGGTGCGCAGCGAGCACAACTTTTTCGAAGTTGCAAATTGGGATTTACATCACCCTAACTGATCCAAACAACATACCAAAAATGCAGCACTACATCGTGCTTTGCGAATTTAATGTTAATATCCACTGGCCTATTTGGTGAATTTATGGAACTAGTTGAGGAAGACCGCGGCAACGATGAAACTCTATAATAACTTTCTTTTATATGTTATACATTTTAAAAAAATACAAATACGTCTGAAAAAAACAGATGAATAAGTACATTCAACTTGTTATATAAAGCTGTTTTTAAACGGTTTTATTTAGCTCACCCCGTTTGTTTTATTTATTCTTGGGTCAAATCTAGTAATTAAAATTTCACCCTCTTCCTGTCAACCGATTAATCTGAAATTTTGTATACACTTTGGATTTTGGTGACAATACAATTATGTTTATTCATCATCATTATAAATTCAAGATGGCCGCCGCTACAAAATGGCGGATAATTTATGTTTTATATTTTCCCATCAATATGGGTATCAAATGAAAGAGCTCAACAAGCAGAATACAATATACTATAAAAAAATGAAATCCAAGATGGCGGCCGCTACAAAATGGCGGATAACGTAGGTTTGATCAATCCCATCAACATGGGTATCAAATGAAAGGTCTCAACAAGTAGAATACAATTTACTATGCAAAATTGAAATCTAAGATGGCCGCCGCTACCAAATCATCATCATCAGCCTGCTGTAGTCCACTGCGGAACATAGGCCTCTGCTTTTGCACGCCACTGTACTCGATATTCGGCTGCTCGCATCCAGCTCCTGCCAGCCATTCTGCGCAGATCATCACTCCACCTTGCCTGAGGACGTCCTACACTACGCTTGTCGAGACGCGGTCTCCACTCAAGAACACGTTTACTCCAACGTTTGTCGGTTCTACGGCTAACATGGCCAGCCCACTGCCACTTCAGCTTGCTAATCCGGTGGGCTATGTCGAAAACCTTGGTTCTCTGCCGTATCACCTCATTTCTGATTTGATCTCGCAGAGAAACGCCGAGCATAGCCCACTCCATAGCCCGCTGAGTGACTTTAAATTTGTGGACCAGCCGTGCCGTTAGTGTCCACGTTTTGGCTCCGTATGTCATTACTATTCACCTCGTCCTCGAAGTTGTTTCTACCTAACTGCAATGTCTGCCCGAGGTATACATATTTTTGAACAACTTCGAGAACGGCGCCGTGTATCGCTATCGGTTCCGGTAGTACATGTTCATTGAGCATGACCTTGGTTTTGTCCAAGTTCATCCGTAGACCGATGCGCACAGAAGAGTCAGCCAGGTCATTCAGCATCTGTTGTAGGTCCTGCAGCGTTTCTGCCACGATGACGATGTCGTCAGCAAATCGCAAGTGAGACATGTACTCGCCATTAACGTTGATACCACGTCCTTCCCAGTTCAGCGTCTTGAACATATCCTCCATTGCATTTGGGAACAATTCCGGGGAGATAACATCCCCTTGTCGCAAACCTCGATGCAACGGTATAGGACTTGTTTGCTGATTCTGGATTTGGACGGACATAGTGGCTGCTTCGTAAAGACATCTCATCACTTGGATGTATCGCCAATCTACACGGCATCGCTGCAGGGACTCCAGAACAGACCAGATTTCAATCGAGTCAAAGGCCTTCTCAGAGTCCACAAATGTATAATCTGCCGCACTGTGTGGATGTGGTCTATGGTGCCGTATTCGCTCCGAAACCCAGCCTGCTCCGGTGGTTGGAATTCGTCGAGTCTTCGCGCAAGACGGTTCGTGATCACTCTTGAGAACAGCTTATAGACGGGGCTTAGAAGGGAAATGGGTCGATAGTTCTTCAGTAGGGTTTTGTCTCCCTTTTTGAAGAACAGGACGACCACACTTCTACTCCACGCCTCTGGAGCTCCACGCCGCTACCAAATGGCTGATAACATTTTTTTATCAATCACACCAATATGGGTATCAAATAAAAGGGCTTGACAAGAAGAATACAGTGCACTATACAACCTCAATATTTAAGATGGGCGCAGCCACTAAATGGCGTATAATCGTATAATAATAAGATTTAAATTTAGAAATTGAACCTGTAATTTAGGTATCTGATTAATCCAGCCTAAATCCACCACCCAAGTCAAGATTTTGTTAGTTTTCAGTTTTTATTTCTCATTCTGTTTAATTCATTTAGTGCTTCGTTATTGCAAGGTTTCTTGCCCGTTAGTTTATTGTTTGAAGAAAGTCAAGCCCACGTGGCTCTTAGTAGAGTAAGATCTTTGCAGGGTCTACGTATAGAGGAGTTGGACTGCAATAAACTAACGGGAAGAAACCTTGCAATAATGAAGCACTAAATGAATTAAACAGAATCCGAAATAAAAACTAAAAACAAGAAAATAAAAATAGGTAAAAAAACTTTTTAAGTTAAACGGTTTTATGTTAAACATGCATTACAATGTTTTAGATAAATGTACTAAAAACCAAAAAATAATGAAATAGATACAGTCGTGGGAATTATAAACATATGCATAGACTAGACTAAAATAAAACCGTGGGGCACGTCAATTGTCTACAAATTATCGACTTAATGTGCGATAGAAGAATCGTTTAATTCGTCGTTAGGCAGTTGGCCCGCAGACGGTAAGGAAATTACTAACTATTTTCTTGCTCATGGAAATTCCAATAGTTATTGACTCCATGTAAATAAAAGAGATGTTTCAACTAGTTTATCGTTGGACATTCACACTGCTGGCTGGCGAGGAATCGCTTCACAGCTCGTAGTTTCTCATTATTAATCGACAAAACATATGATAAAAGTACTACTCGCTCACCACTATGAAACCCTAAAACTCGCTTATAATCAAGCTTGCTAGCTTGTTTCCACATTCTAGCCCTACTTATCACACGTCCATCGTTGTCGGTTGAACAACTGCCTAATTATAGTGTAACATTCCAAAACAAACATTTTAATCAACGATTGTAGACGAATTGACGTGCCCCACGGTTTTATTTTAGTCTAGTCTATGCATATGTTTATAATTCCCACGACTGTATCTATTTCATTATTTTTTGGTTTTTAGTACATTTATCTAAAACATTGTAATGCATGTTTAACATAAAACCGTTTAACTTAAAAAGTTTTTTTACCTATTTTTATTAAATAAGGAAAACATTTGGAAAGTGCTTGCAAAGTCATCCTGTATTTCAACCACTTAACCAGGAATCGATGTTTTTTCTGTCTCCGTAAGCAGCGGATCACTCTCCCAGGTAACTGCAATTCCATTCCGCAGATTGCGAGCACAAACAGTTTCTATTTACTGCAAATGTTCTATTCCAGCAGTAGAATCAACACTGCTCTAGAAGCTACTATAATGTACTACACATGTAGTAAATGCTACTGGCTTTCCTCGGATCAGATAATCTGAACCTCGGATGGAGTTTTCACACACCGCAAATATCACGCTAGTTAGCACCTTCAATGCAGTTTGCCGTATTTCCGCCGTTTTTCGACATAAACATAAATAAAACAACAGCAAAGAAGCCCTACACTCACCCGAAACGCCGCTAAGTTACAAATATACAATATTATCAGATTACATCATATACCGATTAAAATTGTTAACAAGGCGGCCGCCGCGAAATCAACCATTTGTGGTTGTAAAAATTCTTCAGTGACAGCTGATTTTGCCGCCAAATATGGCGTTGTCCGCCCATAAAGAAAAGAGTGCGGGAGGGAGATAAACATACATAAAATGGGAATGTAAGAAAAAGATAGTAGGTATGTGTAGTGTGGATGCCGCGAAATAATTACAACGTTTTTAACATAGTACGTTTGATATCCAAAGGCAATGATATTAATGAATCGAAGGCATAACTAAACACCTGGGGTGCATCAGAAGCTTACAACGTGTGTTTGATACGAAGGATCTGACGATATCGGAAATATCCGCCCGACTGAAGTTTCAGCTCACCGAGCCAGCCGCAAATCAGTGCTGCCTGACCTCAAGCCAAATTCGTAAGGGTATTTCAACAGATGACGTCACAAGGTGTAACTCTATTTGTACGATGGAGAAATTGGTACTTATAATGTTTGTGGTAATGCGTGCAATATTCAAACGTCTACCGCTTCAATTTTTAGCACCTCTTCTAACGCAAAATGTGAACTAATCATTTGAGTCAAAGTTATACGAGTACTAATAATTTGAGTCAGGTTTCTTTGAAGATGTGAATTGCTGGTGAATGGATTAGAAGAAATAAACGTATTTAATACATTTAGAATAACTCAACGTGAAGTAATAAATAACCTGAACTTATTTAACTATAGTAGGTTCGCGTTAAGAATGCAGGGATTTTTAAATTTAATACAATCACACAAAAAAAAACTCATATCCACAATCTGTGTTCGAAAGTGCGTGGACTTGGCTTTCTAATTAGGAACGATTTGGTTGGTAAGGGGGGGCGTGCTAGGTCGCAGGTCAAGTATGAAATCAAAGCATTCTTAACGCGAACGGACTATAGAGATTTTTTATGAGACAGTGAAAAGTTCTGATTGACTTGATTAAAATTAAAACCTGTCTTTCCTGTTCCACTGCCGTGCATCCGTCGGTTAAATCTGAATGAATGGCTATTGTGCGCCATGTGCTCACAAATCCTACCCCCATTGTTGTGGCGCGGAGTTGTCACATATGGGAGTGTTGGCGACAGTCAACCTTATTCTTATTCTGTTTCTGAAGTTGAAGTGAAGTTTCTGTTTTTCCAATTTTCGTTTTGTTGTTTATCAGACCAGTCCAGTGAGAAGTCGTGTTTAGTTGAACATCACACGCAAAAAATGTGAAGCATGCAAGGTGCTACAATTTCATTTGTTGTACACGACCTGCTACACTCACACTTTCACACTAAGTGCCACAAACTACGCCATTTCACTCCATGTGACAGCGCCAATGACACGTCACACGTGCTAGTCACGCACACACATAAACTGGCAGCTGATAATATGCTTCACTCATGATTAGACGAGGTGACGTCCGTCTTTCTTTCACGTCCGTGCTCAGCCCCGACTCATCGCAGCGGCTATTCATCATCATCATCAGCCTGTTACAGTCCACTGCTGGACTTAGGCCTCTCCTATCACATGCCAATAGCAGCGGATATTGTGTTTCTTTAATTGGGTAGATTTTCAAACTTCTACTAAATATTTCAGCGAGACCTTGGTATAAACAGTTTCATACACTAAACGAAGCAGAGTTAATAATGGACTGCACAGGAGAGATGTTTTTTAATCTTTGAATTCTTTTGGAGTTTCTTTTTCATATCTGCTACTTTTTTAGTTTTTACGAGTATAATGATTGTTTTCTTTCTATGAATTCCATAATTACAAATACGAAATATTTATTACAGTTTCTTACCATTATGACATTACAGTGTTTGGAGTCCTCGTTAAATTTTGCTTGTGAGATATTTTTATGTAATACCTTATACGATCTCATCTACGTTATTAAGGGGGGTTAGGCGGTCAACGAAAATTCAGATTTCGTAGCTCTTCGCGCAAGAGGTGAGGGGGGTTGGGGTCCGCGTTTAGTATGCACGTATGGAATGTATTTGTGATTTTATACGAATTATTATCGTAAAATATGGTTGTAATGAGCCTTGATATGATATTTTAGAGGTAACTTCAGGATTTATTTTCATCAAGCATAGTTTTTCCAATCGTGTTTTGGAAACAGTCATCCCATCACACATACGATCTGAAATACATATTAGAAATTTCAGTGCGAAAAACATTTAATATTTTCAATTATAGCTCATAGATAACAGTCCATTTTGCCGTTTTCACCTACTAAGGGCCCTTAATGAAGCAACTAGAATTTGCGGAACGCCCTTTGCCCTTGCCTTCCTAGCTAGTATTATTGTAATTGCTAGTTATCTCTTGAAGGTTCTCTATTGACTACTTCTTCATTGAATTGATGTAAATTGAAGGACAGCAGATTGCCTCAATTTATTTAATCTTATTTTCAACCTTATTTACTAGAGGAGTTCTTTGTTTGTGTTACGTGATCAAATGAGAAAATTGATTTGAGCAGAAGTTAAAAAGCTTATGACAGAAATATACATTTGGATGCACATTGAAACCTCTGAGCACTCTCCATTTCTGATCTTTCCTCAATAGAATTTCTCGCATCGTTGCACTCAGTTATTACCAATGGATGTTAACCGCATGTTGCACCAGAACAATAAACGCTCTGTTACTCTCAGTTATTCAAACTTCCGCGATCGCGCACTAAAGTTCTTCGTACACAAGGCTACGCCAAGCTTCGATACCAAAATGTTTTAATCTCTAAGCGACTACCGCAACACATTGATAGCTTCGTACACAGGCACGCGTCGCCGACATCTTGTTCATTCGTCGCTGACAATAATCGCATGAGGCGTTGTCCTCATACAGCACGATTAGGCGATCATCGCGCGATCACACGATGCAACGATGTTTTTTAGCAAAATCTGGGGGGTCTAAAAAAGTGACATTAAATGTTTCATAAATGAATCATTTTTTATCCCAAAACGGCAACTTATTAGGATCACATTATGATTAGATATTCATATTATGATTCAGACATGAATCATGCATCATATTAAATATGAATCATATTATTGGACGACCGTCTTGGTGTAATTGTTGAGAAGTCGGCTACTACACCAAGGGTCGCGGGTTCGATCCCCGCACAGTACAAACATTTGTGTGCATGAACATGTCTGTTTGTATTGGTCTGGGTGTTTCCTATGTATATTAAGTATGTATTTACAAAAGAAAAAGTATTTAAGTATGTTTATCCGTTGTCTAGTATCCATAATAACGGACTATAATTAGCCCACTTGGGACTAGATGGCTCTGTGTGGAATAATGTCCAAGGATATTTATATTTTATTATATAATGATTCAGATATGAAACAGATCTAAATCATATCAGTTTCAGATATGAAACAGATCTGAATCATATCTGAATCATAATATGAAACGTCTAATGTCGCCTTTTTAGACCCCCTGGTAGTCCTTATAGAATGCGAATACGGGATCACGATCTCATTTACTTACTTTACTTACTTTTACTTTACTTTACTTTACTTCAAATGTCTCTGCGTCAAATGGGCACAACGCACAACGTCCACTCTCGTCCTATGATCCAATATCGTGTGTGTACGGTCCGTGCGCTAATAGACTAGTTTCCAATATTAGTATCGATGATTTGATTGAGAGATTGATTGAGATAGCGTCGTGGCCCAGTGGTTAAACAGCTCGAAACCCGTTGGTCCGAGATCAAATCTGGCCAGACCACACTGCTTTGTGTTCTGTGTGTACACAGTTGTATTGTAATACAAAACACCGATAAAAAACCCAAACAAACTGGATAACGGCGGTAGGCTCGCCTCTTACTACGTTGGGTTTAAAATCCCTAGGAGAAATGTGGGCTTCTGAATGTTCCATTCAGCATGACGGCAACATTCAGTGTGCCTTTGACTAACCCATCAGGGATATAGTCGTGGGGGTATGTTATTTTTATGTTATCGACGATTTGCGTAGCCTAGCGAAAGAAGAGCCTTAGTATTTCAAGCGCTTATCGCCGACGCACACTGTAAAAGGTTTTTCTACCACCAATATAAAGTACTCCACTTCAAAAATGAATGAATTTCAATTGAACTGCTGAATGAATTCGTTGTTGACTTTTAAAAAATAAAGTAACAAAAAACTCTATTGAATTTAATTCCTCGAAAATAATGCGTGGAGGCGCGTGGGGAATTTGTGTATGAATGAAATGAATAAAATAAATTGTTCGGTATTTCAGTGTGTACGATATTTATAGGCAAGTAATAATGTTCTGGGTGACAATAAAGACCAATAGCGATCGTTACACCATTTCAATAAATAAGCTTGAACAATCAAACAAACAGAAACATGTCAAGGTCTTTAAGGTAGACAAAAAAAATTAAAGTCATCTAGCCTATTGTTTTAAACAGTATTCCAGCGACAATCTATTGTATGGACGAAAATCGCACTAATAGATTCGTCAAAGTCAAAACAAAATGCCATATTCCGAGAAAACACAATGCCTCAACAAATTAAAAATTCCTAGCTTTCCAACCCAGTTAAGCCTGCCCATGCCCCACTTCTTATAATGGGCCTATTAAGCCCTCTCAACAATAAATAAATCAATGAAGAAAAGCGCCCATTTTCTGAATTGGCAGTGACACCGATTCAATCTGACCTACCCTTGTTAGTTGCAACTACCTACAATTTATTTAAAGACAAAGACAACAGTGCCTTTATGCGTTCACTGCTGAGCACATGCCAAATTTCAACTATAAGGAAGTACGAGCCATAGTCCAACACGCGGACTCAGTGCGGATTGTTGAAGGGCTTTAAAGCCAGTGATAATAAACCTTGGCGTCAGATATTAAGCTGCCCTAAGGTTTCCGAATAGGTTACTGCCATCTATCGACGCCAGGCGAGATCAACTGCTGAGAATATCACATCACTAGGTTGCAGTCGGAATGGTCACCTATCTCATTTCCGAAATTTTGCACCCCTCTGTCTTAGAGCAAGTACGACTCAGGCCACCTTTAGTTGAGATATTAAGCTGCCCTAAGGTTTCCGAATAGGTTACTGCCATCTATCGACGCCAGCCGAGATCAACTGCTGAGAATATAACATCACTAGGTTGCAGTCGGAATGGTCACCTATCTCATTTCCGAAATTTTGCACCCCTCCGTCTTAGAGCAAGTACGACTCAGGCCACCTTTAGTTGAGATATTAAGCTGCCCTAAGGTTTCCGAATAGGTTACTGCCATCTATCGACGCCAGCCGAGATCAACTGCTGAGAATATAACATCACTAGGTTGCAGTCGGAATGGTCACCTATCTCATTTCCGAAATTTTGCACCCCTCCGTCTTAGAGCAAGTACGACTCAGGCCACCTTTAGTTGAGATATTAAGCTGCCCTAAGGTTTCCGAATAGGTTACTGCCATCTATCGACGCCAGCCGAGATCAACTGCTGAGAATATCACATCACTAGGTTGCAGTCGAAATGGTCACCTATCTCATTTCCGAAATTTTGCACCCCTCCGTCTTAGAGCAAGTACGACTCAGGCCACCTTTAGTTGAGGTGAGCTCGTGCCGTGCTGTTGTTTGATGATAATGTCAATAGATACAAACGTACATACCCTCACAATTATTTTCCCGAAAGGGGTAGTCACAGGCATACTGATTGTTGCCATCATGGTGAACGGAGCATTCAGAAGCCCACATTCCGACAAAGGAATTGGACCCTACGTGGTAGGGGGCGAGCCCACCGTTATCAGAGTTGCTTGGGTTTGTAATCGGTGTTTTCCATCACCGGAGAGTTAGTCGCAAATTGTACAATAAACACAAAGTCATCATGCCGACCACACCGTGTCCGGCGACGGCGACTCCTGCAAGCCTTCCTGGCGGGTCTTCCTGGCGATGGGCTCTGATGTGACTATAGCAAGACCGAACCTCGACTTAAAAACTCGGTTGCAAGACGCACAGTATAACTGGCCAGCCAAGTTGTACGTGTGGGTATAAGAGGGTTTTGGCTTCGTCTTCCGTATTTGGCGCTCGGGTCGGTTAACAACGGGGTCCGAGCCAGAGTTTAACCACTGGGACACGACGTTCTAGTAGATAAGGCATCGAGTACTGATAATCAGCTACGCACACTAAGTCGGGTGAGAGTATGGATAACTACCTCCTTGCAATTTACTAACGTGATTTCAGGCAAGATGGTAATTCGTCAGCACCGTAAGCAGTGCAGGGTGTACTACAATAAACTATGCATCATATTGATTTTCGATGAATTAAACATTCGATATTTTGAACGTTCGATCATTTGTGAATTCGATATTTTGAACGTTCGATCATTTGTGAATTCGATGTTTTGAACGTTCGATGACTTAACTTTTCGATTTATAGTGGTCGATCAATTGGCATTCGATATGGCGTAGTACACCCAGCAGTAAAGCAATTGTATTACTTGCTTCTTTTAATAAAATTAGTGAAATAATAACTCAACCGTAAAACGTCGCTGGGGCGCAATTGGTTAGAGTTAACAATGCTCTTACACAGTTTAAGAGCGCCGATTTTTTTTAATTTCCAAGAAATAGACTGGCTTTTAACTGTCTGCTACTTTAACTGTTAATAGTTGCACCTTACTGTTTCTACTCTCGTAAAGGGTGTTCAGTTACGGTAGTTATCACGGTAACCAATAATGCTGCATTTTCGCTGGTTATTTTCTAAGTACACCTACATTTTCATGAAGCCATCTGGTCCAAACTGCGAGAGCGGTTCGTTGGTAAGCTTGCTTTTTTTTTTTTTATTATTAATGTTTTCCTTAATACAAGCTTACTAGGTGACAATTAGACAGTCAATATTGATTGCAATCTTGGATTTTGAACGCTCGATGACTTCACTTTTCGATTTATAGTGGTCGATAATTTGACTATCGATCAATTCGCATTCGATATGGCGTAGTACACCCAGCAGTACAGCCATTTTATTACTTGCTTCTTTTAATAAAATTAGTGAAATAATAACTCAACCGTAAACGTCGCTGGGGCGCAATTGGTTAGAGTTAACAATGCTCTTACACAGTTTAAGAGCGCCGATTTATTTTAATTTCCAAGAAACAGACTGGCTTTTAACTGGTTGCGCTGCTGCTTTAGCTGTTAATAGTTGCACCTTACTCTGTTCTAATACAGTTTCTACTCTCGTAAAGGATGTTCAGTTACGGTAGTTATCACGGTAACCAATGATGCTGCATTTTCTTTGTTTATTTTGTAAGTACACCTACATTCTCGTGAAGTCCTGGTCCAAACTGGCAGAGCGGTTGGTTGGTAAGCTTGCATTCATTTTTCTGTACGATTAGTGTTTTCCTTAATACAGCTTATATTGTATTGTACAGTCGGGGAATGAAAGGGTTGACCACCCTAAGATCTGTTTTTGCTTGCTCCATGATGACATTGACAGGAACTGTTAATCACATTTGTAGTTTTAATCTTTATAAGCAAAGAGGAGGTAATAATTGGATTTATCAAATTTGACACTGCAGCGTAATGGCAAGATTAAACAAATAAAAAGTATTGGTTCAACTGTCAATTGTGAAGGAACATACGTTTAAGCGAATTTTAATTTTATTGTCAAACAATAAAGCCTACTGTTCGTCAGAACACTCTAGCCGGTTACACAGTTTAAGAAGGTAACATGTGCTTGCAACGCGTAAATGAATTTATTTGAAAACTGGTCAACTCTTTCGTTCCTCGACTGTACTTACTAAGTGACAATTCGACAGTCAATATTGATAACAATCTCACCTGGCGTTAAGGGATCTACGATGGTGCATGTATGCCCATTGAATCCTTAACTATTTACCTTACAGTACTTCAAAGTATTACCTAAATGCAGCATTATTGGCCAACCCGACTGCCAAGCGTGGCGATTATGGCAAACCCCCCCTAATGATGGCACAACCAAAAAAATGGCCCCCAGTCCCCGGCGGCCCCGCTATTCCTGGCCACGGCAGCGGCTATGGTAACGGCGGGGCAGGGGGTGCGAAGAATCCCCGGGTAGGATCCGGCTGCCAACATCGACGACTCGACCTGGCAACATATAACGCGCGCACACTGAGGCTTGACGCGAAGCTCGTGGAATTGGAAGAGGCAATTGGTAAGTTACATTGGCATATTATTGGGTTATCTGAAGTCCGAAGAGAGGGGGAGGACTCGATAACCCTGCAATCCGGTAACTTACTATACCACCGGGAGGGCGATCAACAGTCGGTAGGTGGTGTCGGGTTCATCGTCCACAAGTCCCTTGTCAACAACGTGATCACTATCGGAAGTGTTTCGAGCAGGGTAGCGTACCTGATACTCAGGATATCGAACGATATTCGCTGAATGTCATTCAGGTCTACGCTCCGACCTCGAAACATGACGATGTCGAAGTGGAGGCTATGTATGAGGAGATCTCTAAAGCCATGCATAGCCATAAAACCCACTACACAGTTGTGATGGGGGATTTCAATGCGAAGTTGGGGCAACGTTGCGGTGATGAGCTGAGAGTGGGGCAATTTGGGTTTGGGCAACGGAACAATAGGGGCCAGATGCTGGCAGACTTCATGGAGAAGGAGAACCTCTTCATGATGAACTCCTTCTTCAAGAAGCCCGTAAGCCGCAAATGGACCTGGATCAGTCCGGACGGTAGGGTCAAAAACGAGATCGATTTTATCATGTCGACGAAGAAGCATATATTCAATGATGTCGCTGTGATCAACGCTGTTAAGACAGGAAGCGATCACCGCATGGTTAGACGCACATTGAATATCGACATAAAGCTTGAGAGAGCGCGACTGATAAAAGCCACGCTCCGACCAATACCGGCTCAGATTCAAAACCCCGAGTGCTTTCAGCTCGAGCTTCAAAACCGCTTCGAAGCCCTTGAGAACAGCATCGATGTGGACGATCAATACAACATGGTGGTGGATACCGTCCGTACGGTAGGGTCCAAGTACTTTAAAACCCGCCGTCCAAAGTCGAAGAAACTCTCCAGCCAGACTCTCCTACTCATGGATCAGAGAAACGCAATGCGGCTACAGAACTCAGCGGATGCCTATCATTATCGGCAACTCAATAGACAGATATCTAAGTCTTTGACGAGCGACCTTCGCCAATTTAATACCCAGTGTATTAAAAAGGCCATTGAGCGGAACAAAGGCTCCAAAGTGTTCGCTAGAGATCTGTCTATTGGGCAAAGCCAACTGACGAGGCTGAAAACTGAGGCAGGTAGCATCATTACGTCAACACCTGAAATCCTGAGGGAGATTGAGAGTTTCTATGGACAGCTGTATTCCACTCAAACACCTGTTGAAAGCAAGGCTAAAGACCCTAGAGCCAAGCTTATCCGACACTATACCAAAGATATCCCGGACGTCAGCCTGTACGAGATTAGGATGGCTCTCAAGCAGCTTAAAAACAACAAGGCGGCGGGTGATGACGGAATCACAACAGAGCTTCTGAGAGCGGGCGGTCGGCCGATACTCAAGGTCCTCCAGACGCTCTTCAGTTCTGTCATCCTCGAGGGCAGAACGCCAAAGGCATGGGGCAGGAGCCATGTGATGCTGTTTTTCAAGAAGGGTGACAAAACTCTCTTGAAGAACTACAGACCCATATCGCTTCTGAGCCATATCTATAAGTTGTTTTCGAGAGTCATTACGAATCGTCTTGCTCGCAGGTTCGACGACTTCCAACCTCCCGAACAAGCCGGGTTCCGAAAAGGCTATAGTACCATAGACCACATTCATACACTGCGGCAAGTTATACAGAAGACCGAAGAGTATAACTTGCCACTTTGCCTAGCGTTCGTGGACTATGAGAAGGCCTTTGATTCGATTGAGACCTGGGCAGTGTTGCAGTCTCTCCAAAGGTGCCAAATAGACTACAGGTACATCGAGGTGCTAAGGTACCTATACGAAAACGCCACCATGTCGGTCCGATTACAGAACCAGAGCTCTAATCCGATCCAACTACAGCGAGGCGTGAGACAAGGAGACGTCATATCTCCGAAATTGTTCACAGCTGCGTTGGAGGATATTTTCAAGCTTCTGGACCGGAAAGGACGCGGCATCAACATCAATGGCGAGTATCTAACACACCTACGATTCGCCGATGATGTAGTTCTTATGGCTGAGACCTTGGAAGACCTGAACATAATGCTCAAAGATCTCGGTAATGCTTCCCAAAGAGTGGGTCTTAGGATGAACATGGACAAGACGAAAATCATGTTCAATGCCCATGTTGCACCTGCTCCAGTTAACGTTGGGAACATTACACTCGAAGTTGTTGACCACTATGTTTACCTGGGACAGGCAGTCCAGTTAGGTAAGTCCAACTTCGAGAAAGAGATCTCTCGTCGAATCCAGCTCGGATGGGCAGCGTTCGGGAAGCTCCGGCATATATTCGCGTCCGAAATACCTCAGTGTCTCAAGACGAAAGTCTTTGACCAGTGTGTGTTGCCAGTAATGACATATGGGAGTGAGACGTGGTCGTTTACTATGGGTCTCATAAGAAGGCTCAAAGTCACCCAGCGAGCAATGGAGAGAGCGATGCTTGGTATTTCCCTGCTTGATCGAATCAGAAATGATGAGATCCGCAGGAGAACTAAGACAACCGACATCGCTCGAAGGATTGCATCGCTGAAGTGGCAGTGGGCGGGACACATAGCGCGGAGAACCGATGGCCGTTGGGGCGGAAAGGTTCTCGAATGGCGACCGCGTACCGGACGACGTTCCGTGGGCAGGCCCTCCACAAGGTGGACCGACGATCTGGTCAAGGTCGCAGGAAGCCGCTGGATGCGGACAGCGCAGGACCGATCGTTGTGGAGATCTTTGGGGGAGGCCTATGCCCAGCAGTGGGCGTCGTTCGGCTGATATGATGATGATGATGATGACTTCAAAGTATGCCGTAACGCTTTTAACAACGAGCCTCGTTGCGTTGGAACCAAACTCCAGAATCACCTGCCTATCGGTATTTCATAAGGACAGAGTTCGCAGAAACTTTATAACCCGATACCGCCCTCTACTTTCTATCTCGGACCACTAGACACCGGGGAGGCTTCCACTCCAATGTCGACTTTCAAGCAATTGGTAATGGCTTTGTGGTGTGTTTCCCGGGAAATGCCAGTTTTGTTGTCTTCAAGGCAAGGGTGAATACCTATTCACTTCATTTTCGGCCTCGTCATTGCTCACTACTAAGTGAGACTGTGGTCAATTGCAAACCTATTTTTAACAGAAAAGAAATACATGTACGATACAAATCTATTTTGTATTTTTTCCTACTTAATACTTCAACGGTAGCGTTGCATTTTAAAAACACTTTATCAGCAAGTCAACTTATGTAAAAGTCGGGTTGGTCCTTCGCACTATTTAGTAGTACGTTACATCGCAGTTACTTCTGTTGAAATATGTATTGGGGCGTTAAATGTATGTAAAGAATCAATTTTTATACTATTCTCAAAGCTTACATTCTGTCAGGTGTTTTAAATTTGTAAAGTCAAGTTAAAATACAGTTTAGTACAAGCAAAACGTTCTACTTTTTAACATGCACCGATTTGAAAACACCTTAAATATGTGCATAAGTGACATTAAGGTACAGGGTAAAATCTCTAGGTATACCTGTTAACAAAAATTTTTTTTATGGTATCATTAGATAACAAAAAATAAGTTAGCATTTGATAACTTATTTAAACGTATTATTAAAAACTAGCTGTTCCGATAGACGTTGTTTTTTTGAGAAAAAATTAGAAATGGTTGCTAAGAGAAAACTCAATTGTGATTTTCAATATATTCCTAGCGTTTTTTTATGTTCACTTACCTTTCCAACCTTCTCTGAACTTTAACGATTATTTATAGACCAAAATAAGTCAAATCAGTCAAGTAGTAGCAATTTTTATAATATCTAAGAAGAAGATATAAGAAATTCTAAACTGCTCAAATACATTTACAAATTCATCATTGCAATCTTGTAAACGGTCGAAATATGAGTTGTGTACATCTGTATGTTGGAAATTCGCTATCAAGGGCAGGTTTTACCACTAAAAGCGCGCTGACAAGCTGTTAAAAGCTACTTATATAAATAGAAAACTGTCGTGAAAACCGACAAAAATATTATGTTTTAGTTGAGAATATAGCAGGTACGAAGTATTCACTTACAGATACACAATCTGACGAACTTTACTTGATAGGTAATGCGCCTGATGTAGGCTTGTTTTTAAATATTTTATCGACAAAATCATCATCATCATCATCAACCTCTCGAAGTCCACTGCTGGACATAGGCCTCCCCCATAGAGCGCCACAACGAGCGGCTTTGGGCCGTTAGCATCCAACGGCTTCCCGCAAACTGCACTAGGTCATCGGTCCACCGAGTGGGGGGCCTCCCCACGCAGCGTCTTCCAGTTCGTGGTCGCCACTCCAGAACCCTTCTTCCCCAACGGTCGTCGGTTCTGCGAGCGATGTGGCCTGCCCATTGCCACTTCAGCCTGGCTATCCGAGAAGCTATGTCGGTGACCTTAGTTCTTTCGCGGACAATTTCATTGCGAACTCTGTCACGCAAAGAAACTCCAAGCATAGCTCTCTCCATAGCGCGCTGAGCAACTCTGAGCTTTTTTAAAAGGCCAACAGTTAAAGACCACGTCTCAGTGCCGTAAGTCATCACTGGCAACACGCACTGCTCAAAGACTTTAGTCTTTAGGCTCTGAGGGATACGGGCCGTGAAGATGTCGCGAAATTTCCCGAACGCTGCCCAGCCGAGTTGGATTCGTCGAGCCACCTCTTTGTCGAAGTTGGACCTACCAAGACGGACATTTTGCCCTAGGTAGATATATTCGTCCACAGCTTCGACGGTGTCGTTCCCAACTACTACTGGTACAGGGTCAACATGGACATTCGACATTACTTTTGTCTTGTCCATGTTCATTTTAAGACCCACCTGTTGGGAGACTTCACAGAGGTGGCCAAGCATGGTACCAAGGTCCTCGAGCGATTCCGCCATTATGACAATGTCGTCGGCAAAGCGAAGGTGGGTGATGTATTCGCCATTGATATTGATGCCTAGTCCGTTCCATTCCAATAGCTTGAAAACATCTTCCAGAGCGTTGGTGAAGAGTTTTGGGGAAATGACGTCTCCCTGTCTCACACCACGCTGCAATGGAATAGATTTCGTACTCTGGTCCTGTAAACGGACTGACATAGTGGCTTTGCTATACAGACACCTCAGAGCTTCGATGTACCTATAGTCGATCTGGCATCGCTGCAAGGACTCTAGCACCGCCCATGTCTCGATTGTATCAAAGGCCTTCTCATAATCCACGAACGCTAGACAGAGAGGCCGATTATACTCTTCTGTCTTTTGTATAATCTGGCGGAGCGTGTGGATATGATCGATGGTGCTGAAGCCTTTTCGGAATCCGGCTTGTTCGGGTGGCTGGAAGTCATCAAACCTGCGTGCGAGACGATTCGTCATGACCCTGGAAAACAGCTTGTACACGTGGCTCAAGAGCGAAATGGGTCTATAGTTCTTCAATAAGGCTTTATCCCCCTTCTTGAAGAAGAGCACCACCACGCTCCTGTGCCACGCTTCAGGCGTAGTACCATGGAATATGACGGAATTGAACAGCCTCTGGAGGACTACAAGTACCGGTTTTCCACCCGCTCTCAGAAGTTCTGTTGTTATCCCGTCGTCACCAGGTGCCTTGTTGTTTTTTAGCTGTTTCAGGGCCACTCTAATCTCGTACAGACTGATTTCCGGGATGTCCTCGGTGAAGTGTCGGGTGAGTTTGGCTCTGGTGTCCTGAGCTACTCGACGGATGGGCTTACATGATGAGGTGTATAACTTTCCGTAGAAACTTTCTATCTCCTCTAAAACCTCGGGCTTGGAGGAAACTATGCTGCCACTATCGGTCTTCAGTTTGGTCAGCTGACTTTGGCCTAGCGACGAATCTCTTGCAAACACTTTAGAGCCTTGGTTTCGCTCGATCGCTTTCCTAACACGCGATGTGTTATAGGACCGCAGATCATGCCGCATCGACTTGGAGATTCGTCTGTTCAGCTTACCATACGCTGCCATATCAACCGAAGACTGGAGCTTCATTTCTCTCCGATCTGCCATGATTGGCACCAAAATATTTTAGGTATCGACAAAATACCTAAAATATTTTGGTGCCAATGTTTTGATACCTACAATTTTTTAAGATAAATCGCAGAGGTAGGTGTTTTTGGCGGATTATTTTTATAATTCACATTACTAATTAATTATTATAAAATGGGCGAATGACGCCGCTGTCAGCTATATTGGGTGCAGGGAGATGCCCATGAAGGCAGACCTTTTCTAAGTATTCTACTTTGTGCACTTTCTAAATTATGTAAATTCCAATTATGAATCGGTAAATTGATTTTCTGAGTTTGGTAGTATTAGTATGAGTAGTTTAAACTCACCCAAATTAATATGAACTCTTCTAAAAAAAAATGTTTTATTAACCAAAACAACAATTTACAACATTATATTTGGATTCTATAACTCCCACACTAGGCAAAACCTGTCTCGTGGGGGTCAAGTTCTATAAGTTTAAACAATCGAAATGGTGGCTATTTTTTTTCCTTCAACTATTAATAAATATGATTACTTTTACTTTTATTGTGAACATTATTAAAAAAGAAATGCTGTGCACCACAGGTTCTGGGACGCAACACAAATGTAATACCCGTATCGCTGTAACCGCGTGTATGCAATAAATCTTTGAATCTAAAATATAATTTGACTACAGTCTCGATATATGGGACAGGTCGCAAAACTGATCAACCTGTGGCGTGGCTCAATATGTACCTTGCCTTGCCTGCACCTCTGGGAAGCAATCTAGTAAAACTCATTTTTGCAATAAATATAAACCACCTCTGTGCAGATTTTTATTCCAATTTTCTACGAGTATATATGAGTTTGCAATCATGTAAAGGATTTAATACGACTAGTCATTTTAACACAAATCGATTGTATATTGCGTTGCTCCGTAGAACAAAAGCTTCAATTTAAAAATGAGGATGAAAAAGCTTGACCTCGCTTGCAGTGGACAGGTATGGTCAGCGAATAGCCCACCGAGTTAAATTGGGTGTAGTCTAGGGTTTTATTTACCGTAGATACCGTCCGACCAGCATTTAAGCACTGGTGTTTAGAACCCGTATATTGAATCGAACCAAATAGGTAGAGTTCATAATAACAAGTCATTTAATAAAAACATTAGTCCGCGAAAATCAATACCTTGGAAGTTCCCTGGGTTCCCTGTATGTCTATTGTTTTTTTAATGACTTGTTATGATGCCAGAAAAAAAATTTGGACCACTGTCGCTGAGCCACCCTGTATAAAGAAAAAAATCACTCGCTGTGTTATTGTGCTTGCCTAGTGTCGCTTACTGGGGTCATATTTTGGGAAGCAATTCTATGATAGCAAACTTAAGGGTTTTATTTGAGAGTTTCTAAATATCATCTAAATGGTTTCTCATGTACTGAAAACGATGCCAGTTAGCCCGAATCACTTTCAACCTCAAAAAAAACCTGCCGAAAACCGCTCAGGATAGCTTTTGTTCATAGGTTAGTTAGGCACGCATTTGGCCACAATCTCAGCTGATCATAAGTAATGATGTGGTCTAAGATGGTACATGTCGGCCTGACAAATGGCTGTTCACTCTCTTCTTGAAGAGACCCAAGTTGTATTGCTGTGGAAACACTTCAGCAGGAAGCTCATTCCACTCCCTTGCTGTTAGCATTATGGAAGTGTTACCAAAACGGTTGGTGCGAATCGCTGGCTGCTTACCTTGTACAGAGTGGCCAGATGGTTGGAAGTGGCGATCAGGAATGGCTGGTTGACTCCAGGATGGTCCAGGTCGTGGGCGATGGCGGCCAGCAGTGATGCCATGATCTCCAACGGCTCCATATGGTCACGGATCTAGGACACGATAACATACATGTTAATAAATAAACATATCTACAGGCAGGTGCACTGTTCGTCTTGCTAGAGCTGAAAATAAGCATTTCCTCTCAGAAATTTATTAAAAAAAAATCGTTTGGATTTTGTAGAGATTATTCTATTCTCTAACTTTTAATAAATAAGTATTTTAAAGTCTATCTTTTATATTTTATAATTTCACAAAGATGTGTAGTTAGAAGTGTGACGGTTTTGTCGGATTGTCCTGTGTGTTCTGTAAAGTTTTTAATAATGAATAAATAAACAAATGCGCAAGGTAAATGCCTCAGATAGATTAAAGTGTTATAACAGCCCGAGGTTACAGCGAATTAGATCACAGTGATCAGCCAGCATCGCGAATAGCAGTACACTGACTCCTTAAACTGACTATCAATACAAAAATCATAAATAACACTGAGAAAATATGAAAAACGGATGCCTCAATGCAATTCAGTGTACCTACAAAACGAACACAAGTTGATTCCTGAAGGATTCGCAGTGTATCTCGTATTACAAAAGTGAACGGAAAAGTCAGTCTAAGTGAAAAAGTCCTGACTTTACGCTCTCGTTGCCTTCGAGCTTTCTCACATCCAAGGCTGGCTTCCCACTTTCCACTTGATATGCATTGAACTGTTCATAAACTTTAAAAACAGCTGCCACGCCTGTGTCACACATCCTACTAATATTATAAAGGCGAAAGTTTAGTTTGTTTGTGTGGATGTGCCGTGTTGCTCTTTCACGTAAAAACTACTGAACGGATTTAAATGAAACTTTACAACTATGTAGCTTATACTTACATCTGAATCGCACATAATCGCTACAATTTAAAAATAAATATCTATTACTTTTTGTTTTTCAACTTAAGTCCACGAGGACGAAGTCGCGGAAGGCCGCTAGTAATATACATACATAACATAAACGGCCTATATAGGTCCCACTGCTGTGCACAGGCAGCCTCGCCTCAACTATGATGTGGAATGAGCCATACTCCATCACGCGGGCTCAGTGCGTATTGTTTTGATTGGGGTGTAAGGTTAGTGAGCAACCTTAATGTCAGATGTTATCAAGCTGCCCTAGGGCCTCTGACTAAGCTTAACGACTGACATCTGGCGACGTCAACCGGGACAAACTGCTTAACGTGTCTTCCGAAGCACGGAGATGTCCGAAATACACATCACTGAATTTCGGTCGCGGTGGTCACCCATCCCATATCCGACTCGGCGTGTGTTGCTTTACAACAGCGATCGTCACCGATCACTGTCACAACTGCGCCACAGGCACCTGCCTAGTAGTATAATAATCGTACAAATCTTGCCTGACTTATTTTTCTTAAACTCTCGATTTAGTTTTCTCATGTTGTTTTCGTATGCATTTTGTACTAGCTTACTCATTTCATTTGTAATTACAGTCGAGTGATTCTTCTTCTTAAATTGAACTATCAGCTGTTTTTGATCATTCCATTTTCTATATTATTAGTAGTAGATTTCCCCAGCGAGTTGAAGCATGACGTTCATCAAAGGCAATAAAAATAAATACTAGCTTTGAGCTGCAGAGATTCCTCTAGGTTTGCAAATTCACAGAGACTGCGGAAAATGTTTTTTCTATTTTCTCAAAACATTTACAAACGGTATACAAAATAAAGTTACAAAGCTCACAAGCCAATAGTGGTTTATGCAGTCCACAAACTCTCAAAGCAATTTAGCAAATGTTTTTTAGGTTATTTTTATATATATTTTTTAGTTTTCATTTTTGGATTTGGATGTGCGGAGCTTATTTGTTAACTAATAAGGTAATAGGCCAACTCATTATTTATTCATCACAAAAGTCTTATTGAAAGGTATCGGAGATATAGCTATAAAAAAAAAGTAAAGAAACATAGCATATTTGTTTGTTTGGCGATAAAGCCGCCCAAATTGTACATTAACGTTAATTAGTGTTTATTTGCTGTTTATTTATGTTATTTTGGTGTGCAATAAAGAATATATCTATCCATCTATATACTTTTTTCTTTTCCGCTCATGTAAAGTAGCGTTTTGAACCCAGGGCAAACGCATTTCACTCCCACGCTCTCACTTATCTATCTTCGAGGTTTCGTAGCTCAAGTTTCTCTTATAAAAACAAGGCTAGGTTTGCTCGTTGAAAAAGAAAGAAACCAAGTGAACATTTCTATTCGAGTATTCCACCGTTTGCCTAGGTATGTGAGGTGTGTGAGGTAGGGGGCTACCCCGGGGGGTAGGGGTGTCCTCCGAATTCGTCGACCTTGGTGCAACAAGTCGGCTCCCACGAGACTCAGCGATTCATTAAAACGGCATTATCAATGGACGCGAGCTCGACACCGCCAAGTACGTAAACATGTTTTTCATTACTCATACTCTGAAAGTAGGTCATTACTGACCTGAGAAGCGGGCTGAAAGTAATACTTTTCATCCCTAGGGAGAATCACTTTCTACTGACAGCTGTCATTTTATTTTTAAAAAAACTAGTTCTTTTTTCACTAAACTATTGAACTATGTTCCAACTTTCTATACAGCCACGATGTAAAATTGAAATAACTTAAAGTTAAGTATTGATTAGAGGTTTAAATAACTTTATTATAATTAAGTTTCAACAATTTCTTTAAAATAACTTAGCTTTGAGCAAAATATTTACCATTTTTCCAATGATAGAAATAAAAAATAATGGCTGAATAGCGGGCCGGCCACAGAAAAAAAAACAAACAAAATAGGCGGGAAAGCGGCAATTCCATCTTCATGAATTAATTAATGTTTTTATTTTTACTTTCCTCGTATTTGTAATGAAAAGCACAGTGTTTACCTCGGGTTAAAGACTTATTTAGTCCCTCGAACTATTGGCGCCCTCACTTCGTTCCGGGCGCCAAACCCCGTCTCGGGACTAAATAAGTTACTTTCACCCCTAGGATAACAATGTACTATTTCACGCTAGATATCTATAAACATTCGACTGGGTACGCAGTGGACAAAGTTTACAATTAAGATACTTTTAATTTTTATGGAGCCTTTTCACATGGAAATAAATTTGTCTTTTGCTTATTGTGTAATGATATTATAATACAAATACGTAGATAGGTTACTTCTGCTAAAAAAGTGGCGCCAGAAATCAGGACTTTTGCACACCTAAGCAAAGCATTGACAGTTTGAGACAACACTGCGCAACATGTATCTGTCTCGTTTAAGCTCCAGTAAATAATCATGCTATCTTGTACACACGGTCAAATCATGGGTACGTACGCCAGGGGGCAATTTTTGATTTCGCGTTAGTACTTACATAACGTATCTAACGTACCTCTTTTAAATATCATTGTTATTGTGTTTTCGTTTAACCAACCATTTTTATATCTTTTGTATGAACAACATCACACGGGTTCACAAATTCTAGGATGTGTGAGAACTCACACCCATAAGTCATCGGATTTAACTGGATATTGTTAACAAGCGAAGGACCTACAATTGGTTATTCTTGATAATAACGTTCCTGATTTGAGTAACCTTGGGGGCTAAAACGGCAACATTTTAGGTGTTTCATATATGAATCATCTAAGTGACGTTTCATCTGGTGAATTGCTAAAAACGGTAAAACGGCGACATGAAAAGTGTTTCACCTACTTGACATTTCATATCTTAGACATATTTTTCTTTTTTAAATTTATTTCATGGCTTGGACTCTTAGACATAGTTTGATGACGACATTGCTACACCAAAAAAAATAGTGTCGCGCCTAATAATTGTAAACTTAACGGTTTTCATTAAACAAATATTTTCATCATTACAGCTAATAATTTAAGGCTTAAAAAGTAGCTTATTATTGAATTTGTGTGATTTCTTATCACTAATAATTGTAAAATGTTTTTAATTTACAATTTTTATGTCTGGCAATGAGGACCGTGACAGGTGGCCTAAGAACAATAATGTCACAGCTGTCAATCGAGATTGTAAATAATGTTCGTGAAAACTTGTGATAAAAATCATTTTCCGACCGGAAACTATGAATGAAGACAAGAAATTGGTGCTAGCTAGGCATGTTCTTGAGATTGAAGATATTTGCAAGGAGACATGACTCTGTAACAACAAAGACCGAGTGATTTGCCAAACTTCTGCCTCGGCAATGGCGTACAAGACGACTTTATTTGGGAGCAGATTTTTAGGTTTTAATGCCGCACATTTTTAAAATAATACACATTATAATAACAAAAACGTTTTTTATTTACTCGATTATATTGGAATATTCATCAGAAGACAGCTAGTTAACGTAAATGTGATGAACTAAGTTCTCAGGAATTTCATTCAAAATGTGATAAACATTCAGTGTCGTTTCCACCACGGTCTTGGAAATTGGTTCAATTTATTGTCACTATTATGTATTCTTGGTGTCATTTTAATAATTCACAGTAACACATTTTACTAGGAATAATTAAATTTATCCTAAAAACGATTAAATAATGTTTACTGCTATGTGAATTTGACAGCTCAGCGCTGTCACCTAGTAGGGTAATTTCGTCTGTTCGCGTCCATTTAGTGCAGTTGCCAAACTTGACAGTGAATCAAAAAATGCTCCAGCACTGATTTATATAAAAAATATATATAATGTATCCAATATATTCTAGTTTATTTTAGGATCAACTTAAATATTTTTTTCGAAACATTGCATTTTTTTAATAGATAAATTACAGAATTAGGTGTTTTTCCAAAAATGACAATTAGCGTCCACTGTAGACCATTTTGCGGGAATAATTTATCAGCAGCTTTACTGCCAGCATTAACTCTTGGCAGGGGACCCTTGCACATCCAACTTCCGCTTTGCCAGCTAGTCTCCCTAGCGCTGATTTGCATTCCTCGACAATCGCTGATGTTGTCGCTGGTTGTTGAATTACTCTTACCTTGCTGTCGCTGTAGACCGTCACTTTTGTGACATCGTTGTGACGCTTGCCTGCTATGTAAGCGCAAACCAGAATGCATAAATTTTGGTTTCAAGAACGCTGGCCAGCCTGCCCAAGCGTACTGATCTCTTTATCACCGAGCCATCATCACATAGTGCGTCTGTGCACGCCAGCAACCAAGAGTTTGATTGATTATTTCCTGAATCCGTCTGTGTAGCATATAAGTCCACCTGTGTCTGTTCTCCAGTGGTCTGTCTATGAATGAATAAACAGTAATCAGGTCTCTTCATTTCGCATTTCATTTTATGCTTTCTTTAAATGGTCTTCAGTTTATGTTCTCTCTTCATCATTATTTCTTGTCACCGAAGACCTAATTAATGTCTTGACTAATAAAAATAATGAAAGAAATTACTTCTTTCATTTAAAAATATAATTATTAGCTGTAGTCTTAGTTAAAAATGTATCATAATTATGAACAATCCATTTGAAATTATTTTTACAAGCAAGTTAATTTTATTGCATTCAAGAAAGTAGTGGACGCAATTTGGTTTATGATTATCTCCTGTAGGTATAGTTTGTGCCCATAGCGGACGCAAACGCTAAGTTCTAAATAAGATGTATTTAATTCGCGTCTACCTCATTTTATTCGTTAAAAATGTATCTTAAAATTCACATAAATCGTTAAAAAACATCCGAATGCACCGCTGCACACTATTTGTCCTTATGTGCGTGTGTCTTTGAACTTAACTTTGAAGGATTAGCATTAGTGACGTATTTTTAATTGTTGTATTAGTTTACTTAATTTCGCAGATTTTCCGTAAAATGGACGCGAACGGGGTGGTGGACGCGAACAGGCGAACTGACCCTAAACATCTAACATTCCTGCAATTTGACGTTTAAAAGTGCACCATTTTACGAATTCCCATACAAAACTGTCAAATTGTATGAAAAACAAATATGAATCATAATATGAACATAATATGATTCACCTAATAAGTTGCCATTTTAGGATTTTAAAAAGTGTTTCATATTATGTTTCAGATATGAAACGTCAAATGTCGCTATTTTAACCCCCCTTTATTTAAATTTTCTAATACTTTGTAGACGGTACTAAAGTAAGGAAAATGAGAAAATTGCGCAGAAAATTGTAAAATAGAAGATCTAACGACTGCTTGAATCTTGTTTCGAAGTCCTGCGTTTGACAGGACAATGTCTGTCGTTAAACTATGTAGATTAAAATTATTTTTATTAAAGAAGCTTCGTTTACTAGTTAAGTATCGATTTACGTAAGTCAGTAAATAAGTACTTATTTTAGCTCCCCTCTGTCACAGTAAAATATCTACATACAAACGTGCCGCTCTCGGTTTGAATGTGTGCATGCGCACCGCGCGCCGTGTTGGTAGGCGAATTTACGCACACATTAGCATAAAATATGGGGGGATATTAATTTACTTCCTGAATAAGTGGGTATTATGTTTAGAGCTTAAGTTTATTTTAAGAAGTCTAGGTTCGAAACATAGTTTTGGTAAACGTATTTGTTATAATATGCTTTATGTCACATACATTTAGATCAAGTGCTGCTTGTTCTAAAATATTAAAAGTGACCACCCTGGGGATCAACGCAAGAGTAGTCTAATAACTCGGCGGGCGGCCCCAGATAACCTACTGTTACGTTTATACTGTGCCTGTGTACCCGTAGATAGTAATTGAAAAATGCTTAAGTAATAAAGTTATGATGAAATCAAACGAGTTTCAAAACGTGTTTAAAACTTAAAGTTACAGGTCTACTTAGCTAGGAACGAAGTCGATAGTTTCAGATAAAGCTGCAGATCGAAAGTCTGTTTGCTAGTGAACTTTCAGAACAGACTTGAGGCGGTGTTCACAGCTTTTTCAAGAGCTTCCGGGAGTTTTTATAGCGACGGATGATATACTGGGACGGGTATAAATTATCAAATTACAGTATTAGAGAGATAGCCAAAGCTGTTTTAATATCTTACATGGTCACATCTTTGCCTCGTTTTAGCAGTGACATTAGGGCAAAAATGCAATGGCGGGATGAGCTTATGATTGACCCGCCATCGAATTTTTGCCAAAAATAATGAGGAACGTGAAAGTCTTTGCCCTGACATATCGGTGTCTTATTAGTTGATTTAACTCTTAAATGCTTGTAAACATCGATAAAAAAACACGCGATAGATATTTTTGTAACTGTATGTTCTATATTTGTGGAAAAAATCTCTAAGGAACCCCAAAAAAAATTCAGAAAAGCGCAGTTGATAAAATTGAAATAATTTCCATGCAAAAATAAATAGCAGATGGAATATTATTAAGAACGCAACGCTAGTTAAAGCAATTGACATGTCTTGTCACTTGCTCGCAAATGGCGGCAGCAACTGTAATGAAGAGACAAAGCAATACAAAAGTAAACCTGTTGTTGAAGTGCTGTTTAAGTTTTTATGATTATGGGGGTAGGGATCTTGTGTTGGTACACACAAGCGCGACGAAAATAGAATAAATGGGGAACAATATTAATACCAAAGGGCTTGAGGATACCTTTGCAGCGGCAATGGTACAAACAATACTCAACATATTTATTCGTTTCAAGTGCAAATAAACACGTGGGATGCCCTGCAACAAAGAAGTAGTGAAGCTCAAAGTAAAAATACATTTAAAGGTGTACGCATTCACCATACTATAGGTGCTTATCACGGACGTAAAAGAAAGACGGAAGGAACATCACACTAAAAAAATGACGAGCATGCAAGGTACTACAATTTCGTTTGTTGTACACGACCTCCTACACTCACACAAACGCTCTAGGTGCTACAAACTACGACATTTTACTCCGTGTGACAGCGCCAATGACATGTGCTAGTCACGCGCGCACCTAAACTGGCAGCTGATTATATGCTTCACTTATGATTAGACGCAGTGACGTCCGTTTTTCTTTTACGTCTGTGGGTGACTGTTGATGTTTTGTGGCCAATGTCTGTAGTGGTTTAGTCAAGAGACGACCGTCTGTGACCCATCTGTC
Source organism: Udea ferrugalis (assembly GCA_950022985.1). Classification (NCBI taxonomy): domain Eukaryota; kingdom Metazoa; phylum Arthropoda; class Insecta; order Lepidoptera; family Crambidae; genus Udea; species Udea ferrugalis. The sequence goes on from OX465515.1 coordinate 22,940,167, forward strand.
AAGGTAAACAAGCATTTGCATTTCAAGGGTTTTTTTAAGAAATATAAACAATTATCCAGCTGATTTACCTATTTAATACATACAAGTAAAACAGGTAGGTTGCGATAATCGCAACACTCAACTGGCCTTCGCAGACATATCACCAATAATGTTTATGTACAAATTAAAAGGGACTAATAGGATTAGTTAATGTCTACGTGGATGATAAAGTTAATCAAAATAACCGAATGGCGTAACTTTCAATTCAATTCAATTCATTCATTGTTTAGGTAGGTACATGTGACGCCCTGTATTTAAGGGCATTGCAAACATTACGTAACATAAGTTGTCAGTTTACTTAACCTAATTAATACTTAAATTAACATTGTTCCATAAATATCTAGGTATCTATCTAACATAATATTATTTCTTATATTTTAATATTCTTACAACAATTCAACATCCATTAAAAAATATTGCAATAAATTATCTGAGATCAAAGTAACAAATTTCTGAAGGAACTTAATGAGACTAAATTGACAAAGGTTACTGCATGCTATCCTCAAAAAACTCAGAGATGCTATAGTAGCTTTTGGTAATAAGATACTTTTTTAAATTAACTTCAAAGGCCGTAGCCTTTTCAATGTTTTTAATCGTGTTAGGGATATGGTTATTTTTATTAACATAGAATGCGGTGCAGAAGTAAATACTTTCAATTTCGAAAAAGCTGCTTTTAATTTATTTTGATAGCGGTTGTTGCGTCTTATAGCTTTTACAGGGGAGTACAAGTCCACATGTTTCCTAACGAATTTACAGGCTTCTAATATGTTAAGACAAGACAGGGTTAGTATATTAAGTTTTCTTTCTTAATATATTACTATTATTTGGTCAACCCCAAAATAGGAAGATAATATAACTTGGATTCCGCAGCAACCTACCCTGTGAAGGTAAGTTACTTTCAAAAATATAAATGGAATATTTTAATAAAAGTCAAACTCAGTATTCCAGCCAGGGCTTTAAGTAATATTGTGGTAACGCAATGCTTGCGCGATTCAAGTTACCCTCACCGACATCTACCGGCGAGGGTAGGAAACGCAAAAACACCCCTTCATAAATTCACCCCAAGCCAACCCGGGAACTAAAGGACAATGCCGAACTTATAGACCAGTTGTGGCCCCTTTTTTTTCTTTTACTGTAACACTGTTCAACACTTTTTAGTTTCAACATGATCTAGGTATGAAATAAATGTTTTCACGACTACTGTACCTCTAAAAAAACGCAGGCCGTACCGAGTTATAGGGGTCAGCAGTGTGAAGGATAACTGTTTTAGTTCTTATTCTTCAAACTTTTGGCACTAGACTTCGTATATTTGTCAGAAGATTTGTTCGGTTGAACATTTTGAACTTAAACAAATAGTTTTAGGTACCAGCGAAAAAAAGCCATCAAAACAGGCATTGCCAAAACGTTTTGTCAAAATATTTCCAATTGTTAATGCGGTGTGTTCAATACCTTACGAAGACATGCTGAGAAAACCAACGCAGAATACTTCGAAAAAATAAAACAAGCAAAGAGGTGGGAGTTATATGGAAACGAATGTAACATTCAGAAGTAGCATTGGGTCATTGATTAACAATCCTATTTTTTATTTACTGCATTTTCCATGCAGTATCTTTACTAAAGATCTGAAAACCAGAAGAAGATTTTGAGTGACAGACAGTGCAGACATTTGGTGAAAGACAGTGCAGTCGCCTGGTTTGCGAAAGATGCGGGTTCAATTCCCGTCTGATGCCAAAATGGCTAAATGTATTTTTTTGGTTTTCAAATCTTCTTTTTGTTTAAATAGATGGGAGTTCAGAAAATGGCGTAATTGCCCAGCAGCTGTCAAATTGATCGTTACTTGATCGTTAAACAAAAAACAAAGTCTGGTCTCTTACAAAACTTATAACTCCAGAATTGCTACTAGAATGATAGAGCTAGAATGATTTTCAACCAAAAACGGTTTTACAGTCGAAAAAAATTATTACATGTCAACAAAATGTTTCTGGGTTTTGTACCCGTCAAACGAAACAGGATCGACATATTTGTTTATTTTCTAACTTTCATTCGACAGAACGACGTCTATCGCGTGACAGGTAGTTTTTAATAAACACAGGTATTTGAAGGGTTCAAAAACATGTGGCTAATGGATATTTCACATCTTTTTGAAGTAAAGCCGCAGCTTGTCGTCATATTAACAGGCGTTTTTCATAAACTTGAAAGAACTGGTTACTGCGTAAATTGGGGATTTCAAGTACCTACTTGAAATACTTAAATATCTATTTAAGTATAGAACTTCACTCGCCACAGCTTGCTATTATTACGCTTGTCATAGCGCAATCTAACGCGAAATCTATCGTAACCTAAGTAGGTGCTGCTTGAAGAATGCGTGTAGAATAAGTTTCGTAGCGCTACGGTATTTTAAATTGCACAAGGATTTAAATAATGTAATTGTAATGTCATTGTAATGTTATGTAATTCTAATGTTAATTTAAAAAATAATTGGACTTATTGTAATATAATGTAAATTAATGTGGAACCTCATATAACTTTATCATGTATATTAACAATATTTTAAGTACTTCGACTAAGAAAATTGAGTCTTGGTTACTCGAATAAATAATTTGAATTGAATTTAATTGAATAAATAATAACTAGGTCTGAAGCTTCATCCGTGTGCGATTTGGTTAGTGACAGTCTTCCATTTTTTTCAGAATTCAGCATGGTTGAGACACCACTATATAATACTTAGTTGAAGGCGTGCTGTAAGGCTTTTTGAGTTTTATACTAGCGACCCGCCCCGGCTTCGCACTGGTGCAATGGGATGTTTCCTTTATTATGTTCTACATATTTTATAAGCCTCCCTCTTCAATCATTCTATCTATCATAGAAAACTACGTAGATTTAAGCGAACGTAGGGACAGAGAAAGCGATTTTGTTATAAAACTATGTTATGAAACTATAATATAAAGCCAAGTTGACAGTCGTAAATTATTTCTTTATTTCCGAGGTTAATAGAAGAAGAAAACACATAATACATGATGTCGTTTTCAAAGCAAATGAATTGTTTCCTAGGAAACCTCTCTCCCAAGCCCACAAACTTTGTGAATTTAAAATATTAACAAAGATGTGCATAATACAACGATTATTAGTTTAAGCCAAGGCTTCTGGAGTCTTCAAATCAGCTTGTTTCCGAAGTGCCGCACGAGTTCTGAAAACTAAGATTGCACGAGACTTCGAACACAGAGGGATGCCTATTGCTTCAATATACCTCTCGACATAATAAACTTACACAATTCATTTACACGAATTTTTTTAAAGCTTAATAGCTTATCCTACTAATACTATAAATGTGAAAGTTTGTATGTGTGCCGTGTTGCTCTTTCGCGTAAAAACTACTGGATAGTTTTTAATGAGACTTGGGTGACCATTCCGACTTGATATTTATAGACAAACTCGCAGAGTTTAACTCGATAGCAATTTGTAAGCTACCATTACATAGATTTAAAAATCACATTAAAGCTAAGTTGCTGTAAAAGGGATATTACAGCACTAGAGATTATATCATGGATAAGAATGCTTAGGAATAAGCTCTCTGCTCCCGACAGAGTCTAATTAACTATTGTAATATCAACAATTAATACTTACGTTTAAGACACTAACCATTTTTGTTTTATATAGCTCCTCGTCGATGTACTTACTTACAAGTGTTATTCTTTTCTTATTTTTTGCATTATGCTATCTTGTTCAAAGTTCATATTGTAACAACGACTAACAACGATTGTAAAAAAGAGAAACAGTTGAAAAGAGTAACTGCTGAGTTTCTTGCCGGTTCTTCTCAGTACAGAAACAACTTTCCGATCCGGTGGTAGCGTCACATTTATTTAAGTTCAGTATATTTATTGTATACATTTAATATTATGTGAAAAGTAAATTAACTATCTCTCGGTCTGAGACCGGTTCTGTAATCGAAGTCTTCCGCCCCGAGACCCTCATTATTATATCAATTCATGTCTATTATTAATTGTATTTTGTTTGTTAATTAGATTTGACGATTTGAAAGTACTTCTAACAGGTCTATTTAAATAAAGTTATTATTGTTTGTTTGTTTGTTTGTTCGATAAATTTATTTTCCTAGGTTAAAGCCTACGAAATTAGCAAGTGCGGCTACTCGTCCTGCTCCTTTTTTTGTATGGAGATTTTTTCAAGGCATGCCTGCGGCCTTAATTTATATTTCTACGGAAGCGCTTTGAAACCTTTGCCAGTGAGGTTAAACTTCTTAAAAAATCTTTCTTCAGCACAGATTAAGCTGATAACCCTAACTGTGGGAATGCTTACAAAGTTCGCTATCAGCTATTGCACTTTTAAATAGAAATGCGACTATTTTTGCGAGAGCTGCTGATATTATGCGAAAGCAAGGCGGGTTCCGATTAAGTAGGGAAGCCTTAGAGGGAACCACGAGAATCACTCAAGGGTGCCAGTTTGACGACCGGTTCGGTGTATAGTTCGGTTGAGAAGTTATGGCTTTTACTCCAGAGGTCACGGGTTCGATCCCCGAACAAAACGAACATTTGTGTGCATGATCATGTCTGTTTATATCCTATGTCTATATCCTGGGTGTATCCCATGTATATATTTACAAAGAAAAGTATTCTAGTATGTTTATCTGTTGTCTATTCAATTCAATTTCTTTATTTATCAGATAGGTAACATAGATCCATGGGTTAGTGAAACTGATGACTAGGGTCCATGGGGATCGTAGTTCGTTTCGCTAGAACTGAAGATAATATAATATAACAGGAGATTTATTAATAGAAGATTGGCTAAAACTGGCCACTTTTAGCAAAAATCTCCTATTGATTTATTTACACAGAGATAAATTATTCTGTTAACATCTTAAAATACAGAAAATATCTTATTTTAGGATCGTAAAAAGATTAAGAAAAGTATGCTTTATTGTTTGAGAATAAAATAAAAAATCGATTAGACGTATGAACATACCTCGACTGACCTCTATTGACAGCTAAACCAATACTTTTTATTGGTTTGATCTTGTCAATGTCATCATTGAGCAAGCAAAAACAGATCTTAGGGTGGTCAACCCAAAAAAATTGACCCACGTACAGTCGGGGAATGAAACCCCGACATGGGAAAAATATTTTACGCCCGACTCTATCGCACAAGTGAATAAAACCTTTTTTCTTCCTAGCATCTAATCTTCGTAATTCACTAGTTCCCCACGGCGCTCGAGTGAATCCACATTTAGCTCAGTGGGCTCCCCCTAGTTCCTTTACGGAGGAGACGGTTGTTTGAACAGCGGCACGTGCCGGCTAGTTATTATGAGAAATGCTTCGAGAAACTACTCTTCAAGTCAATAACAATCTATTAACTTAAATATTTGTTGGTTTGTTGTTTTACACACAGGATTTTTATAAACACTGGTAAAAGCAAAGCCGTTAATTCTGTTTTTGTAAATGGTGCGTCGTGCCTGCTTAGCCAAAGATGTTGAACCATTACATCACTTTTCCACACCTTAAACTTGAAATACTTGATTTTAAAGTGTTTTAACAATTTTCAGATTTAAATCTCTGTCAATAATTTGCATGTGGTGTTTACCTGTAATTGTTTGTTACATTTAGTACCTAATTTTTAGGAAAACCTGTAAATAAATAAATAAAAAATAAATGAATAACCAGATTTTTTAAATATAGATCCTCATAACACATGATTCCCCGTTTAGAAAATGTCATTTTTGAAGAACTTATTGGTTATACAGGCAACCGACGATAATACTTGTTTGCACGTTTGATAAACTTTTCTACTTTGATACAGTCTACCACACCTTAAACCTTACACTGTGGAATAAGTTCCAAGCCGCGGTGTAGATAGATATTCAAAGCGCTGGGAGTTCAGCTTACATCGGATAATGTTGTTGGTCGACTGTACAAGCCGTCCGCCGGCCGAGGTTCACCGGTAATTAGTTGGGCTTAAATTAGCGCATTTTATACTTTTTATACAAAACAACAGATGAAACCCCGAGATTAGTCTGGATATTGCAGTCGGCGCTTGTTATCGCTTTTTTGTATTGACCGACCGCATTATTATTAGTGCTCATTGCCACAGTATAAACATACAGTAGGTTATCTAAGGCCGCCCGCCGAGTTATTAGCCTAGCTTGCACATGGACACGCAGCACAGCCCGTCCGTACTGCCGCCGTCCTATGCCTCCCTATTTTATGCATGCGTGTGCGCGAAATCGCGACACGGCGCGCGACGCGTACGTACACGTATGTAGATGTTCTGCTGTATGTTTATACTGTGTCATTGCTTACTCCACGGAGTTGATTGCACTATTCCCACACAGAATTGATGTTTATGAAGCAAACAGGTATTCATTGATTGGGTGTTACAATAATATAAAAGGTGATTTTGCAAGTATCTGCCAATTCTAAGGAGCTACTTGGTTTCAGGAACAAAAAGGATTTCCGGAAAAAAAAAACATTTTTTAGGGTTTTATTTCATGCTAGCGGCCGCCCACGACTTCATCCGCGTGTTAACGACCCACGTGCCCACGACTTAAGTTGAAAAACAAAAAGTTATATTTCTTTATAAATTGTAGCCTATGTGCGATTCAGATGTATAAGCTACATTATTGTAAAGTTTTATCAAAATCCATTCTGTAGTTTTTACGTGAAAGAGCAACACGGCACATCCAGACATACAAACTTTCGCCTTTATAATATTAGTAGGATAGCGACTGCCCACGACTTCGTCCGCGTGGATTTAGGTTTAATAAAAATGTAATATATCTTTTAAATTGTAGCCTATGTCTTATTCAGATGCATAAGCTACATTACTGTAGAGTTTCATTTCAATCCATCTAGTAGTTTTCACGTGTAAAAAATGGAATAACTTTTCCCGTTTTCCCAATATTACCCTTGACTGCTCTGCTCCTATTGTATTGATCGTAGCGTAATGAAAGTATACTATAACCTGCCCAAGAGTATGAAGAATAATTATTGCGCCAAATTTCGTTTGAACCCGTTGGGTAGTTTTTGTTTCTATAACGAATATACAGCAGACAGACAGGCAATAATTTTACTGATTGCATTTTTGGCATCAGTAGCAATCCTTTATCACCCTTTGATAGTTAATTTTTAAATATATTTCATGTACAGAATTGGCCTCTCTACAGATTTATTATAAGTATAGATGTAGTATTTTTGTTTTAATAAATTTTTATTAACTTCATTCACGGAAGAATATGCCAGTTTTTGCCGCGATTGCGACTGTTTTTTTTACAAATATTTCGTTCAGTAATAGCGTTTAATAATTTTACTTGTAAAATATATTTGTGTCTGGTATTTAACTTTGTAATATGATTTTCTTTCAAATATTTCCTTTTCGTCCTAGTTCGTAGTAATTATTACATTCCATAAGACAATTGGATCATTGTGGGATACATACATCACATGTCTTTGCAATGACATTTTTGATTATTTTTCATCAGTAAATCTAAACAAAGGGGTTCCCCCTTTCACCAACTTTCGTCAAATAGACTAAAGTTATACTCGAACGTCCTTCATTATTTAATTTGCTGTCTTTACCCACTTTCGCGTGCACAAATGAAACAAAATGACACAGTGGAAGTTACCTCTGAATGAATTTAATTAATTCGTTGTTTGTTGTAAATACTCGTAAATATTTTAATAAAGCACAAGTGAATGCATGCAATGAAAGTTTCACCGCAATGGCCGCCAACAGTTAATCGGCCAGTACGGTCCACGTAATTAATTTAAGTTGGTATTTAAATTCATTTGTTTGTACTGCACTCACATTCAGTTTTAAATTTTCTTGTTGTTTATCTACAAAGGAAACGCGACAATCGCGTTGGTTTTTCCATGCTTCAAGATGAAAATAATTTGTTTGTTGATTTATGCAACATACTAATGGTCATAGTTGTAAGTATGGTTTATACCATTAGCTTTAGAGTAAAGTTTATAAAGCTCAGGGGGTCTAAAAAGGCGATATTAGACGTTTCATACCTGAATCATAATATGATTCATTTTTTAAATTCTAAAACGGCAACTTATTATGTGAATCATAATATGAACATGATATGATTCGTATTAAATATGAATCATATTAAATATGAACCATATTATGGCCGGCTAACAGTTAATCGGCCAGTACGGTCCACGTATTTAATTTAAGTTGGTATTTAAATTCATTTGTTTGAACTGCACTCTCATTCGTTTTAAAATTTTCTTGTTGCATTTTTATCTACAAAGGAAACGCGACAGTCGCGTACTTTTTCTATGCTTCAAGATGAAAATAATGTTAACATTAGTATGTTTGTTACTTATGCAACATACTAATGGTCATAGTTGTAAGTATGGTTTATACCATTAGCTTTATAGTAAAGCTTATAAAAGTTCAAGATATGAAACGTCTAATGTCGCCTTTTTAAACCCCCTGGTCACATCCAGGGTGCAACTTAAAAGGTTTTCTATCCGTTGCATTTTGTAGGGTGTGTTCTGGTTTTAAACCTCTGCTCGTAACGATGTCGATGTAGTTAGGAACTACTGCGTTAGAGCGTTGCTTCAACTCCCGTCATGCGTACCGCTAACGAATCGAACGCTTTGTTGGTGTGAGTTTGTCGATAAATACGTTTTGGCAGTTTTCAATGCTTAGTGCATATAGATTTTCCGAGTGAAACCAAACCACGAATTTTATGACTAAAAATCTAACTGCCGGCCTACAATAAACGCTGCGTTCAGCAGTACCACAGAGAGTGTTCATTGTAGAAAGTAGAGTTCTAAAACCAGAACGCACCCTACAAAATGCAACGGATAGAAAACCGACAAAGTTAGCTAACGTACACACAAAAATCATTTTTCCTAAAAACAAAATTTCGTATCACTCATGACGCGCATAAACGCAGTTGTCTAAGTTCCCGAATAGCTCTATTCACTGTTAAGGCGCTTACATTTTCCTTGAGTACCATTCCCAAACTACGCTCCGAATCGCGCCGTTCGGTTTCAATCGTATAAAGGAGGTGTACGGCGCAGTGCGCTGTTGCTTACGAGCACAGGTTCGGCATGCCTATAAGTACTATTAATCCTTGCTTTTCATCACAACTGAACTCGCTGGGCAGGGTTCGGGAAATTGCTTAACGTCTTCTTAAGACAAAGGTTTATAACCAGCGTGTGTTGCCACTGATGGACATATGGATCTGAGACATGGTCACTCACTATGGGCCTCATAAGAAGACTCAAGGTCACCCAACGGGCTCTGGAGAGGGCTATGCTCGGTGTTTTGCTACGACATCAAATCAGAAATGAGGAAATCCGTAGGAGAACTAAGGTTGCCGACGCGTGTTAGCAGGTTGAAGTGGCAGAGGCACATAGCTCGAAGGACTGATGGCCGTTGGGGCCGGAAAGTCCTCGAGTGGAGATCATTCGAGGCCAAGCGCAGCGTGAGACGCCCATCCGCACGGTGGACGGATGACGTCATCAAGATCACAGGGTCTCGGTGGATGCAGACCGCTTACAGCAGGCCGCTCTGGAAATCTATGGGGGAGGCCTATGCAGCAGTGGACGTCCTATGGCTTCTGATGATGATTACAACCAAACGATAATTTTTCGCCTGTACCAGCAAGTTTGCGATAACCTACTCTAGTTAGTGGACAAAACTAGAACTGGTAGGCAGTGCAAACAAGTGCAGTGTGCAAAAACGGATACGAGAGTTGGCTGGATAGTAGAACTAAACGTTATCACTGGCGCTTTTGAGGATCCGTTGCAACAAAGGTTATTGTACGGTCGCGGAATGAAAAGGTTGACCACCCTAAGATCTGTTTTTGCTTGCTCAATAATGCCATTGACAGGAACTGATAATCAAATTAGTAGTTATAATCAATAGAAGCAAAGAGGATGTAATAGTGCAATTTATCAATCTTGACACTGCAGGGTAATGGCAAGAATGAACCAAAAAAAAGTATTGGTTCAACGTCAATCGTGAAGGAACATACGCCTAATTGAATTTCAATATTATTGCCGAACACTCTAGCCTGTTACACAGTTACAAAAGGCAACATGTGCTTGCGACGCGTAAATGATTTTATTTGAAAACTTGACAACCGTTTCATTCCGCGACTTTGCGTATGATAATATTAAATCAATTGTACTCGCTATCAAAACAAAACCTAGGTGAAAATAAACTTCGTATGAGATGCCTTAAGTTGGAAAACCACGTGGCGTCGGGTCGGCGGCCGCATAACTGTGAGCAAATTGATTACGTCATAGGTTTCGCCGCGAAACTTGCCGTGTGAAGCTTTCAAGAGTAAGCTTTCTGCACTGGAAAATAGTACTTACTGCCGCACTCAGAGACGTCAATTAAAGTTAATGGTTCACTAGAGTCAAAATTTGACATTCTTAAAAGTTCTTTAATCAATTTGTTTTGAAGTCTCTTTTGAAAAATGGAATTTTGACTAGAGTCATTGAACCATTAACGTTAATTGACGTTTCTGAGTCCGGAAGTTAGGCACAAATCTATCTTTAAGTTTGTTACATACATGACATAAACGGCCTACTCACGTCCGACTGCGGGACCTATATACGTCCCACTGCTGGGCACAGGCCTCACCTCAACTATGTGGTGGAACAAGCCATACTCCAACACGCAGGCTCAGTGCGGATTGTTGGAGGGGTGTAAGGTTAGTGAGCAACCTTAATGTCAGGTGTCATCAAGCCGCCCTAAGGTCTCTAACTGGGCTTAATGACTGAAATCTAGTGAAGTCAACCTGGACCAACTGTTAAAGTGCCTTCCACAGCACGGAAATGCGAAACACGCATCACTGAATTTCGGTCGGGGTGGTCACCCATCCCGTCTCCAACCCGGCGTGTGTTGCTTTACCACAGCGATCGTCACCGATCACTGTCACAACTGTCACAAAGAGTGTATTGATTTTATGGTTGTACTCCGTGAGGCCCTAATCCTCTAAAATAATTAAAATTGTTAAAAAATACGAATCCAATGAGAGCATCGTAGCCCAGTGTCTAAAAACTCTAGCTCAGAACTCGGGGGTCCAGAGATAACGTCTGACTGAAAACCTTCCTTTTTTACCTACCTACCAAATTTATGTTCATTGTACAAACGCGTTTACATCGACCTTACGCTGCTTCCACATAAGGCCCATTTTCAAATAGTTATGTAAAGGATGATGTGGCATTAGAGGCATTTTACCCTGTTGGCAAAAGACCAGGGCCCCAAGTCTCATTGAGTCTCAATAGGCTGACTTGACACATTTTCTATGAAAGATATGTCAAATTGTGACACAATTACGATTTAATTGAAGCGTTCTGCAATAAGCAGACTTGGGGCCCTGTTTTGCAATAGTTTTGTGCAGGTTGATGTGACCGCGTCTGTACTATTTGTCACTGACTCACCTGCTTCTGCTGCAGGAAGCAGTACATAGCCTGAGTGACGTCAGCGGCGTGTATCGAGTTGTGGTAGGAGCATTTTACCCTGTTGGCATAAGACCTGTTTTGCAATGGTTTTGTGTTTTGTCACTGACTCACCTGCTTCTGTTGCAGGAAGCAGTGCATAGCCTGAGTGACGTCAGCGGCGTGTATCGAGTTGTGGTAGGGGTTGCTGCTGTGGTACCCCTCCTCGATCAGGCTGAACAGCTTCCAGGCCTTGACGGCATCCAGTTGGAAATGAGACAGCAATCCATACATATGGAATAAGTGGACGCATAGCACCGGCAGGCAGCGGCCTAGAGAAACAAAAACACTTGTTAGTACTTGATAGTTTTGAAGAAAAAAAAAGAATGAAATAAAAAAACAAAGTAAAAGGTAAGAAAGTAGAAGGTAAAACGTTGTTAAAAGTATATCTACAATATATTAAAAAGCTAACATATATTAACTAAGTTTAACACTGCATACGTAGTTTAACTGCTTTAATACTTCTCACAAACATAATTTTGAAATTACAACGATCCACCAAGTAGAGAATGCCATGCAATGAGAATGCAACTCTTCATCATTTTAACTACTTTGTTCGAAAGATGAAGAGAAACCAGAAAAAGACATCCGGTCTTGGCTTCAGGCGGGAATCGAGGCTGCGTCTTTCGCAAACCGGGCGACTGCAGTAACCATTGTGCTACCGAGACCATTAACAGACCGGCCAAATTCTTGTGGTATATTATACCCGGCAGCCAGGTTTGTTTCACCAATGTTTAGGCAAATACCTTCAACATCTTATCTATCTTTGGTAAGATAATAATGCATTATCCTTAATGCTAAAATAATAATACTTTGTTCGAATTTTTCAATATGAAGGATGACGATCTAACCAAAACTTAAAATGGTTAAGGCTCGATACCAGGAAAACGGCTCTCGGGAAAACTAAAGTTTTATATAGAAAATATGAAGTATGAGGCACGAAAAAAATCGTCATAGTAGTCAAAGAGTTGCAAAATCAGCTCAAACTTCCAGTATATGGATCAACTTACTAGATTAATGTGAAAAAAAATCAGAATATCGCTAAAAACGTGCAAAACGCACTCCCGTATTTCAAAAGTTTAGGCATCATATAAACTAACAACTTACGTGTTTTAAATAACGTGTAAAGATCAGATATCAAAGAAGCATTGCCAATCAGTTGTTTTTCATTGCTTTATTTCAGTTTTGTGCAAAAAATTCCCAAACATTCCGAATTTTTCGCTTGAAATCTCCATACAAATTACTATGGAGTGAGTGAAGTTTCTTTGATAGCTGTCCGCGCACCGTCGCAGCTCACTCCCCCCCATGTCCCCAAGGTGAGCGCACGTCGCTTTTGACGAAAATGACATTTATAATTACGCGGATAATTTACACGAAATAGGCGCACATAGGGTCTTTTGTTGAAAATAGTACAACTTTATTTTTTTTCCTCCGTACAGTTTGTTCATATGCATTATGCATAATTTATCAAACGTATGATTTTATCATGATTCACCATGAGAGTTATATGGCAGGTTTATATTTATAAGTACACTTGATTAAAAGCTCTCTTGGGTTTGACAATTTCGTACTAGTTGCCATTTCATTTTCCTATTCTTTACGCAGTGACGTGCACTCACCCGGCGTCATGTGGAAGACTGACTTGCGGGACTGCGCAGACGGCTGTCAAAGAAACTTCACTCATTCCATAGTGATTAGGATGGAGATCTCGAGCAAAAAAAATTTAAGTTTGCGTTTGCTTATACGAAACAGAAATAGTTATTGCAATAGAACATAATGACAAGTTATTCGAAATGGAAACACACTTCACACCGGAACAGCTTTTACAATTGTACCAAGCACAAATTCGGTTGTGTATGGAGTACTTCTGCCACCTCTGGGATGGCTCTGCCAAGTATCAGCTGGATGCACTGGACTCAGTAGACTGAAGAGCCAGGAGACTGATAGGTGACGAGACGCTCGTTGGAACCAAACTCGAGTTTGGAGCATCGGCGTAGAGTTGCCTGTCTATCGGTTTTTTATAAGGTGCATTTCGGAGAGTGTGCGCAAGAACTTCATGACCTGATACCACCCTCTACTTTCTACTACCGGACCACAAGACGCCGCGAGGGCTTTCATCTCCATGTGGTCGACTTTCCAGCGGTCCGAACTAAGCGGTTTGGTGCTTCCTTTCTGGTCCGCACCGCTAAGGAGTGGAACGCCCTCCCTGCGTCTGTGTTTCCGGATACATACAACCTTGGTGTCTTCAAGGCAAGAGTGAATAGGCATTTTTTGGGTAAGCGTGGCTGGCAAGACTGAGGTCAAACGCAAACCCATTTTAAATTAAAAAAAATGGATCAGATAGAACTTTGATATAAATATGAATTATCATATTTACGTCAGCCATGGAAAAATGGTAGTGCAAGCATTTTTATCTCTAACTGGCTATTTGCACACAGCTTTTCCCTGTAGTAATTTGAATGAACTATACAGACAAACGTTCTAGAAAATATAATTAGCATCAACTATCATTTAGATAGTGAAAGCTTATGTAAAAACAGACAGAAAAACGCGGAGGGGGACTTCCTTTCATACTATGCTCTACTCGTAGATCAATTCCAGTAAGATGAAGATCACGGTGGATTCTGTATTAAACTCAGCGTAAAAAGCCTGAAATACGATGGCCTCTACAGGAGACTAAAGGTATTACTCAAGTGTTATTATCTAAAATAAATTATCCACTAAAAGTGTCTCAACTGTTGACAACTGTTAAATTCCTCGTTTTAGTTAGTAACAAGATAGCTCCGTTTAATGCTTCTTGCAGCTTTTCATTACAAGTAAGACCAATTAATTAGTGGGTTCTTCTGCATGTTACTAGAAATGGCTCCGTGTATTGCTATATCATATGCATTGGATGTAAGAAATATTTTGTGTTGATGATGATCGAACGGATAAACCAAGTTACAACTAAATCTCGATGGAATCGTCAAGTACCAGATATAACATTGAGCAAATAACGTGGTTACGAGAATAGATTGCAAATAATAGTGTAAAAAAATAATTGGCAAAACCGCTTGTTAGTATGTTTAATAAAATAAAATTTTTGGTTAGTTTCTTTTGTTTGCCCTATATCCTGAAATATATTGGGTGGCGAAATAAAAATATCTTTGGTGAACGCATCAAATGATTATCATGCCGCGATTTATAATAATAATGAATAAATAAATATCCCTGGACATTATTCCACACAGCGCCATCTAGCCCCAAGTGAGTTAATTATACTCCGTTTTTATGGGATACTAGACAACGGATAAACATACTCAAATACTTTTTCTTTTGTAAATACATACTTATTATACAAAGGAAACACCCAGACCAATACAAACAGACATGTTCATGCACACAAATGTTTGTACTGTGCGGGGATCCAACCCGCGACCTTTGGCGTAGTAGCCGACTTCTAAACAATTACACCAAGACGGTCGTCCGGATTTGTGCATTGCATTTATGCACGGATTGCACGGCCCAACCACTGTGTGACCATAGCTGTCACGATCGCTTTCAAATTTGACAGATTTTCTCTCCGGCCGACCCCAGTAGCGAACCTTAAGGCATAAGTACTTAAGTGACATTTCACAAACGTCGAAAATTAAAACAATATTGTTTTTTTCCGTGACAGAATTACTCTGAACGAAAGTGTTGAAAATATATTTACAATAATAGTTGCTTTATTAAAAGAATATCAATATAATTAATTCACTGTTCATTAATGAAATCACAATAACCTTGTTTGCAGGCAATCCGTGCTCAAACGCCAACCCCACAGGACCGCAGCAAACAACTTAAGAGGCCTTAGTAGGTGAAAACGACAAAATGGACTGTTATCTATGAGCTATAATTGAAAATATTGAATGTTTTTCGCACTGAAATTTCTAATATGTATTACAGAACGTATGTGTGATGGGATGACTGTTTCCAAAACACGATTGGAAAAACTTTGCTCGATAGAAAAAAATCCTGAAGTTACCTCTAAAATATCATATAAATGCTCATTACAACCGCATTTTACGATAATATTTCGTATAAAATCACAAAAGCATAGGTATTTACATTCTCGATTTCGTGACTGTTTTAGATTTAGAGAATACTAAATATTTTCATTCACTTTTTGATAAAAATGTGAATTGCGCTTACGATTTTTAGTTTCCAGCACGTTGATTCCATACTAAACGCGGACGCTCACCTCCTCCCCCACCCTTCTTACCTCAGGTGCGAAGAGCTACGAAATCTGAATTTTCGCTGACCGCCTGACCCCCCTTAAATAAAGTAGCCATTGCGAATATCATGGTATAATTGACAAGTGATATGCTAATTAGCGACCATTTATCATAATTAATTATTTTGTGTCCAATTGCCTTTGTTGGACGCCTATAACACCTACTTATTTTGCCAATAAAATGAAACTTTTGAATTGAAATAAATTTTGAACGTGAATACATTTCTGTCGTCACCGATGAGATTTGAAAGAGGTAGATACGTCAGTACTGCGGGCCTAGCATGCGCAACATCGACAAAATAGCCATCTCCCCCTCTTTCGCTCGAGAGAATCGAAGGGCGTGACTTGACTTCGTTGCTTCTCGACAGTGCTGCCATATTACAGAAAAAAAAATAAGAAACTCCATTTTTTTACTGGTAACACTTGTAAAATTAATTCACACAAAGACTCAATCAAGAGTAAGTAAAATATTTTGTTACTGCTTATCTCATAACAAAAAATAGAAAGATTTTGTTTTTATATTGATTGTGTGTTTGAGACGAAAATTGGCCGAGTATTTCGACTCTAAAGTAAAAAGCAAGCACGCGTGCGCCATCTGTCGCCACTTGCCACAATCAAGTTGCACACTGTTATCTCAGTTGCTTTTTGTTCACATAGCCATTCATTAATAAAACTTGTGTTTATTGAAGAAATTGATATGTGAAAATTACTTTTTAATTATGAATGGTATAAAAGCAACCGTAATAGGGTGTTTAGACAACGCCTATCAAAGTTTCTTTAATTGGAGAACTTTTAATTTCGGCTTAGCGGCGCCATCTGTGAAGATTACTTTCCATATAAAAGTAGTCCGGTCTTGTCATTTTATTGTTGTTGAACGAATATTTGTAATGTTATCTTTAATTATTGTGATGTGATGTGACGGTTACGTATTAAAATACCTAAAATTGTTTTAACTATTGTCGATTCAAATACGCTCGACTCACCTAAATTCATAACGTCTAATGCTCGACTCGCCTAATGCTTAACTTAAATAATTTCATTTAAACTAAAATCGATTGCACTAACGATCTATTAATCTAATGGTTAGTCAGCTAATCTACGATTCGCCTACTAATTTTCATCCTCCTCCAGCCTCGCCACTCCGCGCCTATGCGGGCTTGAATTGCACTACAGGGGTAGGGCAGACAAATATAAATTGTATAATCATCGAATAACATAAACTTATTTTTATAAATCTTATGATTGTTTATGAATACACACATAAATAAATAGGTACACATTGTTAGAGATCATAAAAAGTGCTTGGTTCAACGCAAGCAGCAATAAATCAGGCAAGTCGTTTTTCGGGTTTAAAAAAAAAATAACCACGAAGGTTCAAGGCGGGAGCTTCGCTTCGCTTCGCTCCCGCCTTAAACCTTCTAACCTAATCTATCCGTGTCGGTTTCGCCCTGACTCTAGTATAGGACAGACAAGCATACCAATTAGTTGTTATAACAAAAACATTCATTTCATATGAATGTTATATGAAATGCTATTAAGATTAAACAAAATTTAAGAGTGGTTATACCAAAAGTTCATTATATTTCATGAACGTTATGAAAATATATCAAATGAAGCTATATGAACCAATGCGCACCCCTTTTACAGATCGTAGGTGAACCTACCGTTAGATTAACTGACCGTTAGATGAATAAAGCTTAGATGAATAGACGTTAGGTGAGTCGAGCGTAGGCGAGTTGTCCATTAGGGATTGCGTTTATTAGTTATTATGAAATTATAAGAAATGATTAGTAGTTATATCAAACATTAGGCCAGTCGAGCGTAGTTGAATCGACAATAGTTAAAACAATTTTAGGTATTTTAATATGTAACCGATGTGACACCGAATGGGAGTTGGGTTGTATTGCGGCCCCGTTTTAATTCACTCTAATGATGGTAAGCAAATTTCAAAAATATAATGTCCTTTTACTCCGAATTCTAAAAGGTTATGTCGTATCGTTTTAGCATTGACGTGTATTTTAATCCTTTTCTTTTTTTGACAAAGCTGCACGCGTTGTATTTTAATAGTTTCGCATACAATTTCACTCGTCTCGTCACTTCTCGTCCACCCTTCCAATCGACGAGTAATTAAGCCAACTGAAATGTCAAAAATCGATAAATCCGTGATAAAACAGTGGTGCCATGTTAGGGCTTGTCGAGAAGTCCGTATTTTCCATACAATATTTCAAATCTGACATTAAGCGGCCATGTTAGCAACAGTAGAGAAAATGGAGAAATGGCTGCAGGGCGACCTGTGATTGGCTATTTGCTCTCTCGGGTTTACTCGCGGCGTGCATGCTAGCCCCGCTGATGCAAAGTCAAAAATTGTCCCCTGACGTGTGTACCTATTTATTATGATTATTTATTAACTAGAGCGTACTAAACGAGACTGATCCATGTTACGCAGTTTCGTCTCAAACTGTCAATGCTTCGCTCAGGTGTTCGAAGTTCTGATTTCGGGTACCACTTTTTGAGTAAAAGTAACCTATTTCCGACCGAAATTTAGTGATGTGTATTTCGGACATCTCCGTGCTTCGGAAGGCACGTTAAGCAGTTGGTCCCGGTTGACGTCGCTAGATGTCAGTCGTTAAGCCTAGTCAGAGGCCTTAGGGCGGCTTGATAACATCTGACAATAAGGTTGCTCACTAACCTTACACCCCTCCAACAACCCGCACTGAGCCCGCGTGTTGTATGGCTTGTTCCACCTCATAGTTGAGGTGAGGCCTGTGCCCAGCAGTGGGACGTATATAGGCCGATTATGTTATGTTTTTATGTAACCTATTTACGTCTTTTTTATCATAATATCATTGGTCGTCACGCAATAAGCAATGAATTTCAAAAATCGCAAACTAACAATTAGAAAGAAAATACGAAAATACCGTTGACTTACTACTGGGGTTCATTTTTAAAACAACTGCCCCAGTTTCTCCCCAATGACTTTATTTCGGAATACGTTAATGACTTTATTTCGGGAGATTTCCTCATTTATAATTAGATTTCGGAGCTTAACACAAAGCGTAGCCCTCTCCCTGAAGAATACCAACGTCCTCTCGAGTCTACCTTTATATTCTCACGGTTTCATTTTCCCAAGACTCTTAAACTGAATACTAATAATTGAAACAAAGGTTCACTATCCCCTAAAGAACGCCAGTCTTAACATTTCTAGCAAGAATGCACGCCATCCCCAATCACTTCAACCCTAATATCTGTAGCTCTAATCACTGTAAGCTAAAATTAAGTATAAGGAAGGGAGGGCGGAAAAGTTCTTGAAAGGCGACCGCGTACCGGACGACGTTCCGTGGACAGGCCCCCTACAAGGTGGACCGACGATCTGGTAAAGGTCGCGGGAAGCTGCTGGATGCAGACAGCGCAGGACCGACAGTTGTGGAGATCCTTGGGGGAGGCCTATGCTCAGCAGTGGGCGTCGTTCGCCTGATATGATGATGTTGATGATATAAAGTTACCGTTTGTAGAGACAGGAATGGTTACTTTCAAAACAAACATTTAATCATATTTTAACTTAAGGTGGAAACTCTATTTGTATAGCAATTGCAAGCAAAAAATGTGATACTTAAGTATTCCGCGCATGAGGGCAGAGGATTCATTTAAATTAATAAAAATACTTAAACCGCAGCAACCGCTATCCTCTTTGAACCTTAATTAGTCTGCTTTTACAGTAAAGTGAATTGCATTTTTTACTACAGAAAAATTGCAGCTAGACTTCTGTTTCAAATAGAAGCTTTTACTGGTAAGGTTTAAATGCTAAATTCGAATGCAGAATCTGAGCGTTCACATAGCGAATTTTTGTAACACTCATGTTGGGCAAGTGACCCTTGTACAAATGTTTTGATTTTTGCTTTGAAGATACTTTTAAAATGGCTACCGAGGTTTTCTATTTTAAAAAGGCCTATATACTATCTGTTAGGAACCATGCACTCAGTAATATATCAATGCAATTGGGCAAGCTGGTCGATTTCATTCTAGACGTGTCGTAACACTGTTTTCTGGTCCGTTTTTTATACGGAACCCTAAAAACGTTTTCAGTCCTTCAGCGCGGGTGAGATCGATGTTACAGACACTCTTATCTGTTGTTTAGAAAAGCCGACCAGAGCGGTCTGCGCTTCGCTGCGCTTCCGTTCCAATTGCTTTGTCATTTGCTGTATAAGGCGGCGGTGAGCTGAGCGGTAGCTATTGACCAGCAAGCCATCTAAGAAGCCTACGCACACCTCTGTCTCGCATTTCGGAAGATATGCTGACGCATCGCGGAACAAAACTACTGCAGACTCGGACTCCTGATGCAAGGACAATGCACACTGAGCTACCCAAACAAGAAAAGGTGCTGAGTTTTTTTTTTTGGATTTGAAAAACACGACTTCGTGGAATTTATTTATGTTTGCTGACACTAATTCTGTCATAAATAAGCACAAATCAAGAACTGCTGCTTTATTTTTCCTCCACATGAGCACATACTATAGTTTGAGAGGTACAGCAATCTTCAGAAAGTTATGCCAGCAGGTAATGCAATTTCTCGAAAACGTACAAATTTAAGTTTCTGTGCACATTTTATTACCGATGTAAGCTCTCTGCCTTAATACGAAGTGTATCTCTCCGATCATTTGTTTACGATTTTTTCGCTAAAACCACTTTACCCCAGCAGGAATGTTATTTTTCGTAGGCACTTCTTTTTTAACTTTTAGCAGAAACTGCACAGGAAACTTTCCGGACACCAATTGCGAGTAAACACGCTGAACGAAAATTCTACTGAATGCTAATTTAACTTCTGTTTTTATTTGAACAAGAACTTGATAGAGCATGAGCGTGGCTAGACTACTTGGAAAGCAAAGGTTTAGTCCAATTACGGCACCACTTTTTCTCTCACTTCAAGCTGTAAACAGTTTCAAAAACGGAATAAAACCTACTTTGAAAGCAATCTTCCTGCCACCTGCCTGATTAAAACTTGTCTGAATAGGTAGTATATTTTAAACTTGAATAGCCGTGAAATTGTATAAAACTTGGATTCGGAATCAATATGTTCGTTTCTCTTACATTTTTAAAGTATAGTTTTTCAAATTCGGACTTTTCATTACGTGACCGAAAATCTCCAGAAAGTTAGTGTTTCAAAGATTTGACAACAACTTCGGTCAAATGACATGTCATTTGACAGCACTGGTGACAAGTGTTGCAAATTAGTGGCCGACGCGTCATTACAAGATGTTCCCGATTTGATTAAGATTTACATTTCACGCAACGTTTTCTAAAGAAGATTCTTAAACTCAGGTATTAAACTAAAAAAGGCAATTGTAAATATATAGATGAATAATTAACAAATAAAAGTTACGCCTAAGAAGTTTTCGATAACTTCGTTTTTATTTTTGAGTCTTGTATTATGGATGTATACTCGTAGTTTTCTGTAGCCTTTCGTAACGACCATTTGATTTTAAATAAAAATATTTCTGTAAAATATATAAAAAATCGCAGTTGTAAAACGGCTTCTTCCTTGAAAAGAAATAGTTTCTTTTAGTTGAGTAAAAAAGCAGTATTGTGACCACAACAGTAATTTCACAAGAGTAAGCAAAACCTGCTTTACATGATAATAGGCTGGTTATTTCACGTTCGCTCCGGATACAAGCGCTTGTTTGTCTATTTGTTTCAACACAGACAAACGGACAGACCGACGTAACGCTCAAGCGGCTGTATAAAGGCAGGTTATGTCAGACCTTAAAAATTCAATAGTAACGCGCTTCAAATTCACAGCCTCAAGGATTGTATGCTGCGGAGTGGTTGCACAGGCCTGCGACTGGCTGTTGCGATTTTTGACTTGACAAAATCTTATAATTCGATGAAGCCGGCTGCATGTACAGAGGCACACACATCAACTTTTACAAAACCATTGCAAAATGGGTCGTCGACAGGATAAGGTGCCCCTATGGTTAATGTGAGCGCCTCAGCACGAAAAAACATGACGCATGCGGCGTTACCTTTGCGTGACGCACGTTTTTACGTTCAACTATCGTCAGTAATCGAAATTTACAGACACCGATTTTGTTAGGTCATACAAATTAATACGTACCGCCAATTACATCTTTAGGTACAATGGCATTTTTGAAGAACTTAAGATCCCTGTACCTTAAAATAAAAATAAAAAAATGATTTGTATTAGATGATCATTTTTGTATGACCTTTTTTCTTGCCGTATAAACCATTTCGACTACTCTAAGCCATGGCTTAGTGTAAGATGATGTTATTTTTTTAAATCCCCTACTACGATGGGTGGTAAAATAGTAGCCGTAGATCTTCAATCGAAAAAATCTATGAAACACAAAAAAAATATTAACTGAAAATTGGCTAGTGATAGTGGTATTTATTGTTAAGCGATGAAAATTATGACACTATTTTGTTTAGCATTTTTCGTCATTTTGCTGAATATGCTGATAATGATGATGTTAGTTGTCATAATTTAACCTATTTTTCGGACTGAAGAAAAATTTACAACTCAACTTTTTTGTTATTCAATTTTGGTGTTGAGGAAACAAGGTTGCGGGTAACAAAACGCTTCGAAAATGTATATCTCAGAAACTGAAATTAGAAAACAATAACATCTTTTTCAGTTCAAGTGCTGTTTTCTAATTGCAGCTAGGGAATGCAAATCCGTTTTCTTTTCAAAATCCGGATTTAAAAAAACGGATTTTGAAAAAATCCGGATAATCCGGATTGAATCCGGATTTTGCCTCTTACCATACAGAATTCTAAGTACTTTAAAAATGCCATATAAAAAGTGTAAAATAAGCATTACAATACGTATTCAGTAATCAGAAGTGAGCATAAGAGAGTCAAATCGCATAATATCATCGTTTTCAAAACCATTGATTATGATTGTGAAATTAATTCTGATATTAAAAATCAGTTTTCGATTGACCCCAGTCTCGCCTGATGGTAAGCGACGATGAGGTCGAAGGTGTAACACGCTTACCCAGAAAATGCCTATTCACTCTCGCCTTAAAGTCACGAAGGTTGTATGTATCCAGAAACACAGACACAGGGAGAGAGAGCGTTCCACTCCTTAGCGGTGTGGACTAGAAAGGAAGCACCAAACTGTTTAGTCCGGACCACCGGAAAATCAACCACAGGGGGTGGTTGGGGTGAAAGCCCTCACGGCGTCTAGTGGTGCGGTGGTTGAAGATAAAGGGTGGTTGATACCACCATTTACCTGTCCTGACCTAATGGTCATGAAGTTCCTGGGCACGCTCTCCGAAATACACCTTAAAAAACCGATAGACGGACAACTCGATGCTCCGTACTCTGGAGTGTGGTTCCAACGAGCTTTTCGTCACCTATAATCAGTCTGTTGGCCCTTCGGTCTACTGAGCCCAGTGCATCCAGCTGGTATTTGGCAGAGCCCTCCCAAAGGTGGCAGCAGTACCCCATATACGAACGAACTTGTGTTTGGTACAATTGTAAGAGGTGATCCCCTACAAACTAAACCACCACAATATTTCATTCTCGTACCATTTAGATACGATTTATCGTGAATTGAATATCTAGCCTACTTGCCGATAGTGCCAATACCTTCTCATTGCTATGTTGCTCAAACCTTTTGTAAATCCTGGATCCTTGGCACCTGGAGATTTATTCATAATTACATATTATCACGGTTAGACACTAACCATTTTTATAATTTCACAAAAACGTTAAAGATATATGAATATCCAAGAAGGTAATCCTGTTCCTCCACTTTAAACAACACTTCCAACAAAAAAGTTAAAATATACTTAAATGAAGCATTTGTTTGTATGCGTGATCGTACGAACCTTGTCATCTATCTGGTGCGTAAAACTAGATTGGTTTTTTTTTTCGATGAAATATCCGAAAAATCCGGATTCGATTTTCAAATCCGGATTTAAAAATCAAGTAAAAATGACGGATTATCCGGATAAAACGGATTACGGATTATCCGGATTGCATTCCCTAATTGCAGCTTTGTGGCGATGTGTGTCGCCCGTGTGCTCGCGCCTTCCACGCAGAAGCCATCTTTGTCAGCGATTGGTCGCAGTAACGCCACGTTTTAGTGTTTATATTTGTCGCGCTCGCTCATATGCCAGGTTGCAGAAAGATGAAGATTATTTAAATAAATAAAATAATATTAGAGATTACGAATGAACAAATAGGAGAAATATTCCGGAAAACACACCAAGATCACTCTAAGAAAATGTTTTTTAGTTAATTCAACTGCTTGTTTCTGGTTCAATAAAAAAGGGAGATGATGAGTAAAATGATGTTGTGATAGCCCACTTCTGAACTATTACGCTAAATCGGTCGTCAAACTAACTATCGAACATATCCTCAGTGCTCCTTTGGTACTATAAAAGCCTATTGGCTACCTGCATACAAAAACCCTGCACTTGGCTGTTCGCAAAGACATCCAGAAATGCCTTCAATAAGCATTCCGAAGGCTTTATTAGCTACTTCTATTTACCAACAAAGATTGTACACGCTGTTATTAGGATTCCCGCAAAGTAGTATTTGATAAAATAAAATGGCACCACTCCCCGTTATTGGCCGCTGAGAAATGAAAGAATGAGTCGGCATCTAATAAGAAGAGCTGACTATCGACAGTTTTTCTCGTCTGCAATAAAACTCATTACTTTAGAACTGTGATGTCGCTTGAAGGCCTGCGCAAATATATAGGTATGCTGCCTACCCACGAGTCGAATTTTGCCATTTTAAAGAAGTCTGTTTGATTACTACCCAAAAAAACTGGCGAACAAAGCATTGTCGCCTCTTAACCAAGAAATAACATAAATGGACCAGATTTCCCATAGCAACTCAATTTTCAGTGAAACTATAATTGCGGAGTCCCGTACCTGCACATGAGTAACCAACCCAATCCGTACATCACAGGAAACCATAACAACTGTATCCTACGGTACAAATTATAGGTTTTAAAAATGTTACTTCAATTTCAGTGCTTGATTGGCGATTCGATATTTCAACGCAACGGGCAACAGTCGGGCAACAGTCGGTTTGCTTTTGACTACCCGCCTGGAATGTACGCCCTTATTCATAAAAACGAACGCAACGCTAAAGCATTGTTTGAGCAATTGGCGGCAGCAACAAGAATGAAAGTGACAAAGCGATACAAAAGTTAACGTGTTGTTGAAGAACTGTATAAGTTTTTATGAATAAGGGGGTTAGTCGTGAGAGTTTGTTTAAATCTTTCATTTCCAAGACACTACATTGCCACAAAAAAGTTAGAAACCTGAAATCTCAAACTAAAATATTCTGTTTAACTAACACTAATTTGAGGTACAAATCGATTGCATCGATCGATAACTTATGCAATAGACAGGCTGTCTGTCATTGTTCAAAATAGATTCACAACTTGAAGCTAGCCAAGTTTATAACTAATCGGGCGGTCGGTCAACTCTAGCCGGGAGTCAGTAGGTTGAGATCGTGTTGAACTTCGCAAACTACTTGAAGTTTGTCTACAACCAGTCAACCATCCACGTGATTTTAAGTCAAAGGATATTACGTGGTTAGTAAACGTAGAACATTCATCATCATCATCATTCCAGCCAAACGACAACCACTGCTGCTATGGCTATACCGACGGGCGCCAAAACTCACTTCGCTCGTGTTGAGTTAACTTTAAAATTCAATTTCTTTGTCGCTGTGGTCGTTTGAGAGAAAAGAACTAAGCCAAATAACATTTTTAATTATTTACCAACATTTAATATTAGCGAAAAAACTAATTCAGAGTGCAGCGTATTGATGATATAAGTAAGCGTGAAGCACCTAGATGTGAAGAAATGTCCGCCGGAATAGCACCCCTGAGCATAGGCCTCCCCCAAGGATATTTACAACGATCAGTCCGGCGCTGTCCGCATCCAGCGGCTTCCCGCAACCTTGACCAGATCGTCGGTCCACCTTGTGGAGGGCCTGCCCACGGAACGGTGTCCGGTACGCGGTCGACCTTCCAGAACTATTCCGGCCCAACGGCCATCGGTTCTCCACGCTATGTGGGCCGCCCACTGCCACTTCAACTTTGCAATCCTTCGAGCGATGTCCTTTGTCTTGGTTTTCTTGCGGATCTCATCATTTCTGATTTGATGGAACCAAATACATGCTCCCCGTTGCACACTGGGAAACGTAGAACGTTACATGAAGGTATTTGCCAGCTTTTGGTGCAGATTATACAGGATACTATGTGCCCGTGGCGCAGTTGTGACAGTGATCGGCGATGACCGCTGTTGTAAAGCAACACACGCCGGGTCAGAAATGGGATGGGTGCTAGGTGCGTCCCAATGCTAGGCACAGGCCTCACCTCAACTATGAGGTGGATTGAGCCATACTCCAACACGCGGGCTCAGTGCGAATTGTGTCTTCCGAAGCAATGAGATGCCCGAAATACACATCACTAAATTTCGGTTGGGGTGGTCACCCATCCCATTTCCGACCCAGCGTGTGTCGCTTCACAACAGCAATCGTCGCAAATCACTGTCACAACTACGCCACGGGCACCTCGAGTGTTTATCATGATGTAAGTATTCTGTGGTCTTCAAAGTGAACGAGTCTATTCTCGTTTTTCCACACTGTAATAATCGAAGCAAAGATACGAAGGTCTTTATTTAATTTATAGCAATGCAGACAAATTGTTTATAGCACTGACCGAAGCGACGATTGTATCATTCAGCCGAGCGTCGAGCGGTATCACTCGAGGGTCATTGCTAGACGCAGTAATGGTGTAGGGCTATATTGTGGATCATGTTGTCTAGCAAATAAATAAATTATTATTATTATTATACTCGTAGCACGAGGATTCATAACAACTTGCATGTGACTATAAAGATATATACTACAAGAGTCTAAGGACGCTTATTTTCTGATACATTTCAGTCCGAATTAGTGGTTGAAATCATTTAGATTTTCATTAGAGAGGTGTCCGTGGTGCAGTTGTGACAGTGATCGGCGACGATCGCTGTTGTAAAGCAACACACGCCGGGTCGGAAATAGGATGGGTGACCTCCCCGACCGAAATTTAGTGATGTGTATTTCGGGCATCTCTGTGCTTCGGAAGACACGTTAAGCAGTTGGTCCCGGCTGATGTCGTTAGTTGTCAGTCGTTAAGCCTAGTCGGAGGCCTTAGGGTGTATTGATAACATCTGACATTAAGGTTGCTCACTAACCTCACACCCCTCCAACAATCCGCACTGAGCCCGCGTGTTGGAGTATGGCTCGTTCCCCCTCATAGTTGAGGTGGGGCCTGTGCCCAGCAGTGGGACGTACACAGGCCGTTTATGTTATTTATGTTATGTAGTAACAGAGAGCGTCGTAGCCCAGCCAATACTTTAATATCGCAAATCGGGTGGCCCGAGTTCAAGACTGACCGCAAAACCTACTGTGTTCATTGTACAACTTGCGAATAATTCTTTGGTGACCCAAAAAACTCAAGCAACCCAGAAGACGTCGTAGGTTCACGCTTAACCACGTTGGGTTCAAAGACGAAAAGTGAAGTAAATGTTCCATTCACCATGACGGCTCCCATCACTGTTCCTCTAACTAACCCGTTGAGGATACAGTGAGCGTATGTTGTTGATAAAAAGGAGAATTACTAACCCCCCGAATTCACAAACGTCAATCAACCCGTCCCGTAAAATTACAATAAAACTTAAAGGGACCGCTAAACTTCTGAGGGATGCTCATCGTTGATTTGCGTTTCTGAATTCAATGTCAATACTTTTTAAACCTGAGTCTACGCGGACGAAGTCGCGGGCGGCCGCTTGTATGCTATAAAACATCTACCTTTGCATCTACCAGTAACGACCTAATAAGTGAGGCTAAAATGAAAAGGGGTATGCCCCACAAGTGACTTCCTCGCAGTATACCCCGGGCAACGTTGTTCCAGTGACCACCGTAACGGAGTGGCACTGGACAACGGCAACAACTTGTGGCCTTCATTGCGACCGAAACCCTGGCTGTTTTCGCAATGTCGGAGATGACTGAAAAGTCCCTAGCGCGCGGGCCGAGTCCTTCTCAGGACTTGGCTGCAGCAGCAGCTCTTTCTGGTGAGACCGGTCCTTCTCAGGATAGGTCTACCTCCCCGTGTGTGGCTGGTCCTTCTCAGGACAGGTCACCCACACCCGGTGTGGCTGGTCCTTTTCAGGACAGGTCACCCGCCCCTGGCGTGACTGGTCCTTCTGAGGATAGGTCACCCGCTGCCGGTGTGGCTAGTCCTTCTAAGGACAGGTCACCCGGCCCGGCTTGTACCTCGGTACCCAAACCGGCTGCTGGTTCACCCAGCAAGCCTGCCTCCATTGTCTCGGGCAGCAAATTCTTTTGCCCCGAAGACATTGAGATGTCCGACTCGGATGTCGGAACGTCTGACGCGGACTCGATGGTGAGCGATGCCGATGGCATTCGCGGCAAATACCTGAGGCCGCGCAAACGCGTGGCGCCTGCGTCTCTCTCCGACTCAGGATCGACGAAATCCTCGTCGAAACTGCCGACGGCCAAGCGCGGTCGTGGTCGTGCGGTCGGTGGTCGCACGATTAAGTCGGACGACGACGACAAGGCGGTAACCGCTAGCAAGGCCAAGCTAGCGGCAAAGCGCTCTTTGCTGGCGGCTGAGCTCAAGGAGCAGACCGTCGCAATAGAGCGGATAGTAGCGAAGAAGAGGAGTAGTAAGGTGGACTACTCCTCAATGGCGGTGGCAGACCTTGAGTCTTTCGCGAAATTGGACGCGGAAGATATCATTGCCATTGCCAACCAAGCTGGCAAGGCCTCGCTCAAGAAGGCCTTGAAGGAGCGCGCTCTGTCGTTCCTTGGCATCTCCACTGAGATGGCGAAGAGGAGCGTCTCTGACGAGACTGCTGCCTTGAAGGCGACCGTCAAGCGGCTCTCGGAGGAGCTCGCTAATATGGCGAAAGAGCTGGCCGCCCTGCGAGCGGCGACTCGCAAAGCGCCTCCACCCATCCCGGAGCCGATCATCCCGGTTCCGGCTTCAATGGGCATGGAGGCCAGACTAGAAGCCTTCCTGGAAAGGAAGTTCGCGGAGGAGCGGAACTACACCCGTACCCGCTTTGCGGGTATCGAGGACCGCCTCCTCCCGGAGAAGAGGCTCCGTCCGCCGCTCGCTCACGAGCTCAGGCAGGAGGCTGCTCAGCAGAAGGCTGCTGAGCAGAAGGCTGCTGAGCCCGTGACGGCCGTGCCAGAGGTCTTCAAGCCTCCCCTACCGCCTAAGGGCAAGGGCAAGGGCAAGAAGACCAAGGCCCCCACTTCGGTGGCCCCCAGCGCAGAGGTTCTGTCCCTCGTCGTCGCTGAGGCGCCGAAGGCCGTACCGGCACCGCAGGTGCCGATGGAGGAGGACGTGCTCCTCCCGTCGACGACCCCAGCCAACGAAGGCTGGAATAAGGTCGTCGGCCGAAAGGCCAAGGCCAAGGCCAAGAAGGCCGAGGCCCCCAAAGTGGCTCCCGCGTCCACTTCCGCGGCGGCCAAGAAGAGGCAGGGGAAGAAGGCGGCGGGCAAGCCTTCTCCTGCACCGGCGGCCAACCAAGCCGCCAAAAAGAAGTTGGTCTCACCCCGATCGTCCGCCGTCATTGTGACCTTGACGGACGAGGCGGTCAAAAAGGGTGAGACCTACGAGACCGTTCTGAAACGGGCTCGAGAGGCCATCGGCGATGTCGCTGCCTTAGGCGCCACGCCGAGAAGGTGCCGCACCACTCAAACGGGCGCTCGCCTGTTTGAGTTCCCGGGAGCACAGAGCGGCTCCCAGGCGGACACCTTCGCAGATAAGCTGCGACAGGTGGTGGCGGGTGCGGCCAATGTGGTCCGCCCAGAGAAGTGCGCCTCCCTGCAAGTTGGGGACCTGGATGCGTCCGCAACTGTAGAGGAGGTCACCGCTAAGGTGGCCAAGGTCGGCGGCTGCTCGGTGGAGCAGCTGAAGGTCGGTGCAATTCGCACCGGCCGCAGAGGCGCTGGGACATTGCGCGTTCAATGCCCCATCGCAGCCGCCAAAGCCGTGCTAAAGGCTGGTCGTCTGGCGATCGGCCTGAGCACGGCATCCGTCTGCGCCATCGACGACGAGCCGCTCAGGTGCTTCAAGTGCCTGGGCACCGGCCACACCAGGCCGCACTGCCCTTCCTCGGTAGACCGCTCGGAGCTTTGCTTCCGGTGCGGAGCCGAGGGGCACAAGGCAAGCACCTGCAAGGCGGCCGAGCCCAAGTGCGCGGTCTGCGCCGCTAGTGGCCGGCCAGCCGGGCATGTCATGAGGGGGAGCAAGTGCTCCCCCCCTCCCAAGAAGGGAAAACAGCCGGCGCCGCCCA
Source organism: Udea ferrugalis (assembly GCA_950022985.1). Taxonomy (NCBI): domain Eukaryota; kingdom Metazoa; phylum Arthropoda; class Insecta; order Lepidoptera; family Crambidae; genus Udea; species Udea ferrugalis. The sequence continues at coordinate 22,970,298 of OX465515.1, forward strand.
AGGCCGCCGCTGCTGTTGGTGCCGGCCCGTCGTCGGCGCAAGATGGTGCAATGTCCGAATGATGTATCAAGTCGGACATTGCAAATTTCTTCAGGGTAACCTGAATAACTGCCGTGCGGCCCAGGATCTGATGGCCCAGACCCTGGCCGAATGGCAGGTGAACATCGCGGTGGTGGCTGAGCCGTACTACATCTTGGATCGCTGGTTTGGCGATCTAGACGGAGTAGTGGCCGTCCTTACCCGGCCTGCCCCGGGCTTTCCCCCTCTTTCCTTATTGGAAAAGGGGTCCGGGTATGTCGCCGTCTCCGGAGGGGATTTCGCTGTGGTGGGAGTGTATTTCTCCCCCACCCGGCCTCTCAGGGAGTTTGAGGACTTCCTCGTCTCCCTGTCTGCGGTCTTGAGCCGGCTGGCTCCAAGACAGGTGGTCCTCGCCGGAGACCTCAACGCGAAGTCGGCAGCGTGGGGTAACCCAACCACAACCATCCGTGGTCGGGTCCTCCAGACGTGGGCGGTGTCGTGTGGCCTGTCCCTAGTGAATAGGGGCACGGCGCACACGTGTGTCCGCTACAATGGTGGGTCGGTGGTGGACGTCACCTTCGCCACCCCCGCATTGGCTGCCCTCATCGCAGACTGGCGTGTGGACCCGGTGGAGACTCTTTCGGACCATAAATACATCAGGTTCGAGATCTCCAACCGGGGCCCACAAGGCAGGGCTCCGAAGCCGGACTCTCCCTTCCCACGTTGGGCCCTATCGCGGCTCGACCGCGGAATGGCGAGAGAGGCTGCGTTCGTCCAGGGGTGGTTCTGCCCACCCCGACCCGACGTCGACGTAGAGGAGGCCGCGTCCCAACTCAGGGACTCCTTGACCGAGGTGTGTGATTTCTCCATGCCTCGGTCCCGCCGCCCCGATCCCCGACACGCCGTCTATTGGTGGTCGGAGGAGATCGCGGGTCTCCGGGCTGCCTGCGTTGCGGCCCGGAGAGCGTATACAAACTGTAAACGCCGGCGGAGGAGGGCCGACCCCAACGAGGAGGTCAACCTCTACGAGGCGTACAGGGCGGCACGGAGCACCCTGAAGTACGCCATTCGTCAGGCCAAGGATCGGGCCCGGGCAGAAATGCTCGAGAGTCTCGATCAAGACCCGTGGGGGAGGCCATATAAAACGGCACGCGCCCAGCTGCGTCCCATTGGCCCTCCCCTGACCGAGACTCTCAACTCGGCTCTCCTGGAGCAGGTGGTCCGGGTTCTGTTCCCGGCCCGCTGCGAGGACTTCGTCCCGCCGGCGATGCCTCCGTGTCGCGGCGCTCTTGACGAGTCCGAGGAGGTCCCCGCTATCTCTGCGGAGGAGCTCGGAGCGGTGGTGCTCCAGTGGCGGGCCAAGAAGACGGCGCCAGGTCCAGACGGATTGCCAGCCAAGGTCGTGGCCATAGCGGCTGGCCAAATGGAGGGCAATTTTAGGGACCTCTTCGACCGGTGTTTCCGGGAGATGAGGTTCCCCGCGATCTGGAAGGTGGGTCAGCTCTGCCTTATCCAAAAGGCAGGGCGTCCAGTTGACTCGCCTTCGGCCTACCGTCCGATCATCCTTTTGGATGAAGTAGGGAAGATATTCGAGAAGGTGGTTTCTTACCGCCTTCTCGAGCACCTACGGGAGGTAGGCCCGGACCTGGCGGGCGCCCAGTTTGGGTTCCGGGCACGGCGTTCCACCATCGACGCCCTGGCCCATCTCCGGGAACTCATCCTGGAGGCTGAAGAGTGTGAGGAGGGAGTGATTGCGATATCGTTCGATATCAAGAACGCCTTCAACTCCCTCCCTCACGCTACAATATTGGAGGCCCTGAGGTACTTCCGAGTACCCCTGTATTTACAGGGACTCGTTGAGAGCTACCTCAGAGATCGGGCAATTGTCTTCTCAGACAGCTCGGGCGCCATCCGACGCTATAGCGTCGAGTCCGGGGTTCCACAGGGGTCGGTGTTGGGGCCGCTCCTGTGGAACATAGGCTACGACTGGCTCCTCCGCGGCGCACTCCTTCCGGGCATGAGCGTAATCTGTTACGCTGACGACACGCTCGTCACTGCCCGGGGGAAGTCCTTCAGGGACGCGGCTCCGCTTGCGGAAGTCGGAGGAGACCTCGTGGCCGACCGAATCGGTCGCCTCGGACTCACGGTGGCGCTCGAAAAGACCGAGGCCATCTGGTTCCATGGCTCGCGACAACCTCCGGCGCCACCTGACGCACAAATAGTGCTCGGTGGCGTCCGAACGGCGGTGAAGACCGAGATCAAGTATCTCGGTCTGATCCTCGATTCGAGGTGGCAATTTCTGCCCCACTTCCGGGGGTTGTCACCCAGGCTGCTGAGAGCGGCAAACAGCCTTAACTGGCTGTTGCCGAATATCCGCGGCCCGGGGTCCAAATGCCGGAGGCTCTACTCCGGCATTTTGAAGAGCATGGCTCTCTATGGCGCCCCGATCTGGGCGGCGGCCCTGTCTAAGAAGACGAACGTCCGCCTCCTCCGAGCGCCCCAGCGGGCGATAGCACAGCGGAGCGTGCGAGCATATCGCACCGTTGGTTTTCCCGCGGCCTGTGCGCTGGCGGGAAACGCTCCCTGGGAGTTAGAGGCGGACGTGTTGGCGGCCATGTACCGCTGGACGGCCGCCAAGAGGGCCGCGGGTGACCGCTTCTGCCCCGAAGAGCGGGAGGCCGTCCGCAAGGAGGCTCAGGCAAGCCTGGTCCGGCTGTGGATGGCGGACCTAAGAGCTCCGGAGTCTGGCCAGCGGACGGTGGAGGCACTCGCTCCAGTGCTTGATAAGTGGCTGGAGAGACAGCATGGGTCCCTCTCATACAGGATGGTGCAAATAATGACCGGGCATGGGTGCTTTGGCTCATTCTTGCACCGCATCCGCCGAGAGGCAGCCCCACTCTGCCATGAGTGCGGCGCTGTGGAGGACACGGCGCACCACACACTAGCGGTGTGCCAAACGTGGGCTCCACAGCGCATGGCGCTAGCCGCCAAGGTGGGCCAGGACCTCTCTCTGCCGAGCATTGTGATCGCAATGCTGGCAGACAGAGAGGCTTGGCAGGCGTTCGCCACCTTCTGCGAGGAGGTGATGACCGCTAAGGAAGCGGCGGAGCGGCTGCGGGAGCTTGATCCTGCAGCCGATGAGCTCCGCAGGCCGAGGAGGGGGGGTAGACGGCGCGCACCTGCTCGCCGTGTCGCACCCCTCCGTGGTAGAGGCCAGCCGGCGCGCGGTACGGGGGTACCGTTGCCGGCATTGCACAGGCCTCCACCACTGCCTGGTAGGGACGGCTCGACACCCTCGGCTGTCCCCACTGGCCCCCCCTCTCGAAGGGGGGGTCGTGGCCCCCCCTCTCGAAGGGGGGGTCGCTTCCGGCCCGCCGTGTAGGCGGGCACCGTCCGGGAGAACGCGCACAGGGCTTATAGCTATACGGCGTATTCCCCCACTATGGACGAAGAGAGGGAGTAGTAGGGTTTTTAGTCGGTAGAGCCACTGGGTAGAGCATGCTCCCCGTGGAGAGTCCGACATAACCAGTCCAACCCCCCGGTTGGCTGGTATGCGTAAGTGCATTTCCCCTACTCAAAAAAAAAAAAAAAAAATAAAGGCTAAAATGAAAAACTTTCAGAAAAAAATATGCCAACGTTCGTTGATTAAAAAATATAAAAGGGACGGCGAAAACTGTTTTACGAAAATCAAGTTACAGCAATGACCTGGTAACTGATAGCTGACATACTTACATTACACGACCTATATTCCCAACGGGAAATTATTAACAATTTCTTGCTAAAAACGTCCAGGCACTAGTTGATAAAGAAACTGAAATTGCGCAATTACGAGTAACAAGCTTTTAACTGAGCAAATGGACAGCATCTTTGTTTGAAACCTATTTCAAACACAAAAAGAATCTGAGGAAGATTTAGCAATTAAAAACATCTTGGAAATTAATGTAAACACCTAAGTTGTTTTCAGTTGAAATGCTCGGCAAAGCCACAGTAAACAGAGAGCAGTAAAATATCTACATACAAACGTGCCGCTCTCGGTCTGAATGTGTGCGTGCGCGCCGTGTCGGCACGCGATTCCACGCACAAGCTAGCATAAAATATGGGGGAATAAGGTGGCAGCAGTACGTGCGGGCTGTGCCGCGAGTCTGTAAGCGCGCTAGGCTAATAACACGGCGGGCGGCCTTAGAAAACCTACTGTTATGTTTACTGTGGCAAAGCGTTCTCGCCGTAGTGGGGGTTTAGTACCGGTGGGAGGTGGAGCCACTGGGAAGCTAAGAGGATTCAGAAGTGGAGCTGCGATGGCCCAGCCACCCACCTACTGCCTACTCATGTTATTTTCCACTTTTTGAAAGGCATTTCTGGTTTCGGGGTTTGTAAACTTTTAACTTCTTATATTATAAGTACCTACGTTCCTAAACTGGCTATGTTTGGGGTGTAAGCTTGGGGTGTAACTTACATAGCCTAACATTGACTAGAAAAGAGCTGATATTCTAACGGCTTGGTTTTGAAAACCCTTTAGCTACCTCAATTTGACTATTCCCAGGAGCGAATCAGAAAAACACGACAGCATTTAAGTGAATACATAATATGAATTATACGGCTACTGTAGTTTCCTTTAAAATAAAGCCGTCCAAAACAAGACAAAGGAAGTACTTGAGTGTAGTATTGTTAAGGGAGTAAGTGGGCAAGTCAGTTGGGACTACTCTGTATTTGTAGAGTTCCAGAGAATACTTATCTTGTATAAGACAAGTATTCCTAGACAGAAGTACAGAGAAACTTTAATTGTTAATAGAGAATGAAAATTGGACCAAAATGTTGCCACGAGTACATGTACTTCAGAAGCGACAGCTAAGAGAGTTTCCTTAGGCTAACTTCCAGAGGCAATTAGGGACATTTTGACTTACCGAGATGGCATCCGGAAAACTTTACCCTTTATTAAAATAACAGCAAACTGAATTGCAACATGTCTCGCGCAGCTAGTTTAAACAGTTGACGAGCGATTTTCAGAGTCCTTTTTTATTAATTATTTGAAAACAACAACAAACCCCCACCGTTTGTTGTTTACAAGTATTCGGGAAAGAAAGTATTCGGGCACAGTAAACAAAGAACAGTAAAACATCTACATACAAACGTGCCGCTCTCGGTTTGAATGTGTGAGTGCGCGCTGCGCGCCGTGTCGGCACGCGATTTCACTCACACGCTAGCATAAAATATGGGAGAATAAGGTGGCGGCAGTACCCGTGGCAGTACGGTACGCGCTGTGCCAGAGTAAGCTAATAACTCGGCGGGCGGCCTTGGATAACCTACTGTTATATTAACTGTCGTTCGGGAGTTGAATTTCTTAATGAAATTGTAATTTACTAACGGATTATTGTATAGAACATATTGAAAAGAGTAACTGCTGAGTTTCTTGCCGGTTCTTCTCAGTACAGAAACAACTTTCCGACACCGGTGGTTAAGTCACATTATGTTTGTATACTGTGTATTAATTTATTATATCTATTATAGTTTCTAAGTCTATTATTAAGTCTATTTTTGTTTTTTTGATTAAGTTTTTGACGATTTGAAAGCACTTGTAACAGGTCTATTTAAATAAAGATATTTTTGATTCTGATTCTGAATGAAATTGCCTAAACATGGCGGACATGGCAGCATGACTGCTGTTGCCGTCATGGTGAAGGTAACATTTAGAATCCCTTACTTGCCCTATGTTTTATTTCCTGTTTAACATAAAACAAACAAACGAAGTAAGCTGTTATTTAAAAGTTATTGCAGTTACACAGTCCGGGCTATATAGCCTCATTAGTGTTTCAAAATTGAAGTCATTCATCAATGCAATACGATGACTGTAAATTGATGCGGTTTAACGACAACAAAGCCCCTTTCAAAGCTACCCAATGAGCTCAGTGCTGCAATCATAATAATGGAGCTATTGGAAAATTATATTAATGGAACAATACAAATTATCAATTCCGAATTCTGTGTTGTGGCGGATCACTTGGTGAATAGTTCCCTTTGGCTTCTAAAAGCGAACATTCGATTCCGAAATGCCTATACTCGTTCGAAGCAGAGATATCTCATTTGTAGACTACCAGCGCTATTAAGCCCTACAATAGAGTGCAACTGAATATCATCCCCTAGAATAAACCACAATGGAAAATGGTCTGCGGTGAACGGAACACGGCGTTGCGAGCTTACGTGCTTTTAACCGAAAGCTTTCAGCCATTTCATCTGCACAATTGTTACAATTGAGACGTGTAAGTTTTTACTGATCGTTCCGTTGGAGCGTGGATCTTTAGAAATGGTTTTCACTCTAACAATAAGAACATATTTGAAGTATTTAAAGCTACTACTTACATAAACGGCCTATATTTGTCCTATATATGGCATATATGTGTCACTGCTGGGCACAGGCCTCACCTCAACTATGAGGTGGAATGAGCCATACTCCAACACGCGGGCTCAGTGCGGATTGTTGGAGGGGTGTAAGGTTAGTGAGCACATCTGGCGACGTCAACCGGGACCAACGGCTTAACGTGCCTTCCGAAACACGGAGCTGCCCGAAATATACATCACTAAGTTTCGGTCGGGGTGGTCATCCATCCCATTTCCGACCCGGCGTGTGTTGCTTTACAACAGCGATCGTCGCCGATCACTTTCACAACTGCGCCACGGGCACTTCTACATGAACGTCTAACATGCTGTATTTCCGAATATAATCCGAAGCTCGATAATCAGTGCGTCTACTCTACCGCATAAAGGCAGCATCAGAGAGCGTCAACCTTAACAACAGTGAACGTCGACAGAATCGGAAATGCAATACTAGAAATCCCATTGCGAATTTCCAACTAGGCAGTGGCGCCTAGCCTCGCCAACGTTTGCGTCAGGATCTCCGTGAGCAACACAAAACAAAATTTAGATAGCAGAAAATCAGAAAATACTTTAAACTCAGCTTTAATGTATTCACAGTTTAGTTTTTTTGATGGAAAATAATATCTCGTGAAAATACTGCATGTTGTAAAACCTTGTTATGAAATGTTCTAAACGACACAAAAACCTAAAAACGGTTGCAATGCAAGCCGAATTTTGAAATCATTTTAATGGAAGTTTTGAAGCTGTCAAATCATGTATTTCTTGATGATTCTACAATTATATAATTATTACTGTAATTAAACAAGGTGGAACGTTAGGATAAAGTGAAAATTACAATGATTATATAAATTTAAAAAAATAAAAGCATGATTACATCAATAACGAATAAGAACAAATCTTAACAACTAAGTAAGAAATAAAACAAGTTAGCGAAAAACAATGACAATAAAAAAGTGCGTGGTCACAATTCAATTTCGCGTACTTGACAGTTTAAGTTGCAAACGGTACAGAGCGTTGTAATGTCAAAACATACGTCACAAAAATGGCGGGCAGACACATTAGCTATTGGCGGGTATTATGTGAGTTTCACTAAATGTTCTTTTTAAAAACTTGTGCACTTACCTACCCTTCTTGTCAATTTTCCTCTACCTGTGGGTTGTTTGGAAGATCTCTTCGCTTTTTAGCGATAAAGCCGCCCAAATTGTACATTTTTGTCAATCTATGTTACTTTTACTGTTGATTTCTGTTGTTTTGGTGTGCAATAAAGAATATATCTATCTATCCAAAAACAGAATCCGCCTCATGGTCCCCGAATGGAATTCTATACAGATCGAATGGATTATACCTACGCACAAGTAGCACTGGCCTTAGGCTTAACCTGACTGCAAATTAACTATGTGCATAGATGTGCATATTAGAGCTATTGTCCATATTACCAGTAAGGAGAGCATGTAACCAGGGCACGCAGGTATAATTACAGGCTGCTATTCTCTTGAAGCCTTTCGGTAATTATAACCATCTTGCGCCACCACATCTATTTTTCTGACCTTTTTCTGTACCAGAAGGTTCTCTGGGAGAGATCGCTTTTAGCGATAAGGCCGAATACATTGTACAACTAAATCTCTGTAAGCATTGTCATTTTATAATCGCATTTTCGAACACAAGCGATTGCTAATTTTATTTTCATGTTTCATTTCATTCATGTCCACGTGGTAGGGTCATGTTTGTAGACTGTGTATTTATCTAAAATGTAGTGCTTTATTTCTTAAGTTAATTAGTTCTTGACGGTTTCAAATAGTTGTGACAGGTCTATTTGAATAGAGGTATCTAGATTCAATTTAAATCGGTACCATGTGTCTTTTCCTTGGTCGTTTCTAGTTTGGTTTTTTAACAGTAAAAATGTATATTAAAAGCATGATAAAAGGTTAACAATCGATTTGATACAGCTAACGGATGAAGTTATCATAAATACAGTTGTTATTTCGAGTTTCGTGTTAACTACATATTTAAAACTGCAAAACTTTAAATTCATCTGTTTTACACAAGTATTTAAAGAGTAGTAACAACTTAATATATGTTCTAAGCCGATTGAGAGCATCTGACATGCACTATAAATATAAGTACTATAGAACGTATATAAACCGAGTATGAAAACCTGACGACAGACGAAAAACAAAGATTGCCAAAAGAGACATTAGGAAAATAGACACACTGAGGTTGGGCTGCTATAAAGTCTAGAGTGGCCAAAAATATCTTTACTGTTGATAAAATATTGTATAACACGAACATAAACAGCCTATAGATACATATACGTCCCACTGCTGGGCACAAGCCTCACCTCAACTATGAGGTGGAAAAAGCCACACTCCAACACGCGGGCTCAGTGCGGATTGTTGGAGGGTTGTAGTAAGGTTAGTGAGCAACCTTAATGCCAGATGTTATCAAGCCGCCCTAAGACTCTGACTAGGCTTAACGACTGACATCTAGCGACGTCACCCGGGACCAACTGCTTAACGTGCTTTAACGTGCCTTCTGAAGCACGGAGATGCCCGAAACCCTTAATTTGGCAACGACAAAAAAGGTAGAAATACAAAAGTTTGACGAATGTAACTTATCAAGGGCACACTAAAATCTAAAAAAAAAATATGAAAAAAAAACTTGCGCTTCCCACTGCTGGGAAAATACGTGTCCGTCACAGCGGACATTGCCAAATGAGGGATAAAAAGAAAGTTTCATTTTAAATTCATTAAAGTAAAAAAAATATTTAAGAATTGTACAAAATTAAGAAGAATTAAGAGTTAGTAACAGCACATTCATCAAGCTTTTCAGATTCTGGATCAGATATGTCACTTGCGTCTGAAGGAGCGTTTTCTTTCGGGACTAAAGCCAATATTATGCTAGCTCGCGTATGCTGTATACCAACGGGAAACCTGAGAGAACACCCATAACTACAACCTAAACAAGGTTACATCATAAATGAGGTTGTCTGGAAGAGATCACTTTTACCGATAAGGCAACGGACACAGTTGTGTAATCGTGTCTTTGATTAGCACAAAAGATTGGTGCCGTATCTATTATACGGCACCCTCGTATAGAAAGTCGCCCGACAAAAGCAGGTCCAATGGACCGAGTTCAAGCCAATATGACAGCGACTCGTCAGTGTCAACGTAACGTACTTTCCTCTTTTGTTTTCGTCAAAGAAGATAGATTTTATTTTAACTCATCTTATCCCTGATTTGACGATGTCCGTTACAGCGGACAGAGTGGTTTTGAGGTGTATTTATGAGTAATTGGCATTGTCCGCTGTGGCGGACAAAGAGGTTTATGAAGTAAAATAACAGCAAAACACTTTTAAAATCTTATGAATTTTCGCTAAACATTATAACACACGTATATTCTAATACAAATTGCAAAAACTAAGAATATTTAGTAGCAAAAACATTGAAAAAAATATTTATATACCTCATCGAAAACAGATAACCGTCTTCTCGCTGACATTTTGTTCACCACTGACAAATAAGGTGTAGCAAACGTGAAGTTTAACTTTTTAATAACTTTCTGAGTGGTTGTCTTAAAATAATTTTGAAGAATAGTAGGAATAAAACGCTTCCAGGACCGACAGTTTTTTTTTGAAGTTTGTGTCCGCCCCACCGGACAAAATCAAATTAAGGGTTAGTGAGCAACCTTAATGCCAGATGTTATCAAGCCGCCCTAAGACTCTGACTAGGCTTAACGACTGACATCTAGCGACGTCACCCGGGACCAACTGCTTAACGTGCTTTAACGTGCCTTCTGAAGCACGGAGATGCCCGAAATACATATCACTAAATTTTGGTCGGGGTGGTCAACCATCCCATTTCCGATCATGCGTATGTTGCTTTCCAACAGCGATCGTCGCCAATCTCTATCACAACTGCGCTACGGGCATCTCCATATTGTATATACAGTTCTTATATAGTATATACCAAACGCAGGTCTTTGCGATTTTCTACCGTAAAATATGTTGGAAGAGTGCCACTGCCCATTCCTCTAATAGCAACAAGACTTAGGTATGACAGGTAACAATGAACGGTACGTGTGATTTTAATCTAAAAAAGCGAATGTTGAAAATAATGTTTGTGCACATTATTTTCAACATTCGCTTTTTTAGATTCCAATTAATGTACAATCAGCATGAAAAACATGTGAACTTTCATGTGAAATATAACAATACATATTCAGAAAATCATATCTAAAACTACGACTACTAACTAACTCCAAACTAGCCGTGGAAGCAGATTTATTTGGAGTTCCCTTCATTTGTTTCAGATTCATTAAGGTTGGGTTGCACCATCTGACTTTAACAATGACAAACATCAAAATTTCAGTTAAAGTTACCGGTTAGGCCCAAAAATGACGTCAAATTGTCAAATTTGACAAAAACTTTAACTTTAACTTTAACTTCTACTATGGTGCAACTTACCCTTAGGGTGGATTGCACCATCTGACTTTAACAATAACAAACATCAAAATTTCAGTTAAAGTTACCGGTTAGAACCAAAAATGACGTCAAATTGTCAAATTTGACAAAAACTTTAACTTTAACTTCTACTATGGTGCAACTTACCCTTAGACAGAGCAATATTTTAACGATGTTCTGCCATTGGTACGCAACTACGCAGTGATGTTTGTTCATTTCGACCTTATCGATATTATCTCTTTGCACGTAGCTAGTATACCCTTCCAAATAGTCGTCCAAAGCAAAACATTGCAATACTTTCTTGCTACCGTATAAATGTCACGTACGGCGGACGAACGGACAACCGAACTAGCTTAACATATTACATGTTATAAACATGCCACAGACTACCATATACATGTAGGTACTAGCTGTGCCGCGGCTTCGCCTGTGTCACAGTAAACAGTAAAATATCTACACGTGCCGCTCTCGGTTTGAATGTATGCGTGCGCGTCGAGTCCGCGTCGGCACGCGATTTCAAGCACACGCTGGCATAAAATATGGGGGAATAAGGAGGCGGCAGTACGCACGGGCTGTGCCGCGTGTCTGTGAGCACGCTGGGCTAATAACTCGGCGGGCGGCCTTAGATAACCTACTGTTATGTTTACTGTGCTCGTGTGGAATTTTGAGTGACACAAAAAGTCTTTGTGTTGAAAATATAACCCCATTTCTGGCACACTATCATTGTTGCACCGCTCTCGCTAGTAATGAAAAAAACAAATCAAACTAAGAGTTCTTGAGATTAGCGCGTTCGACCAAACCAACAAAAAAACTCTTTAGCCTTTTAATATAAATTTAGATTTTTATATGCTGAGAGACCTGTTGGAATACCTTTTCTGCGCTTCAATGATTGCGCAAAGAGAGACATGACAGCCTTGGAGGGAATAAGCCTAGATGAGGGACTCACCCAAGATAGAAATAAGTGGCAAAGAAGTGTTCAGAACGGTCGCAGTGTTCTGGACCAGACAGACAGCATGCTTACACAGCCTAAACAGCCTACCAGTATAAACGGCCTATGCACGGTGTTTCAAAAATACCCCTAAAGACTGAAATGGCATAGAAAGGGAATGAATCTGAAATAGAAGGTGTTGTCCCTTTTTTCATATCGTAACCGTCTCGATAAAAACGTATATCAAATGTTTACAAAAAGGACGATATTAATTCGATTTATCGATATAAACATAGAGGCGTGAACAAAGGAGATCGCTCCTGGTCACTCCCGGTTAGGGTCAACTTGGGTCCATGAACCCAAATTATTGCTGGGTGTTTCTATGATCGATGTTTTTTATTTTACGTTTATTTATTCAAAATTCAAATTAAGAGCTACGACTGTAAGAAATTAACCAGGGACTCCTTTCAGGAGTTTGTATAACCCCCTTCAGTTATAAGGGGTATCTTTGTAACATCCTGTAAACGTTCCACTGTTGGGCATAGATGAAGGTGGCTCTATCTATAATCATCAATAATCGTCTTTTTCACTTACGATTGTTTAGGTAATACCAAAAATGACAACAGTGATATTACAACAAAAAAGACGTAGATAGCTTTTGTAAGAACTGAGGCGAAGTCAAAAATTGTCTCCTGGCGTACGTAACTATAATTTGACCGTGTGTACAAGATAGCATGATTATTTACTAGAGCGTTACCGAGACAGCTACATGTTGCGCCGTGTCGTCTCAAATTGTCAATGCTTTGCTCAGGTGGTCGAAGTCCTGATTTCGGATGACACTTTTTTAGCACGAGTAACCTACAGACAGCGGAGGCTTAGTAAAAGGGAACCTTAAAAATGAACAGAAAACGAACACAGCGAAAGCAGTCATTGATGTTTCACACAAACATCACACTTTCCCTCTAGGTTTCAAAAGTACGTTTTTGTTAGAAGGTAAGTAACTAAATTTTGGACTTCCTAATTTATTTTTCTTTTTTTAACTCAAGGAATTGTCTGTCTTGATTGACAATAAACGGAACGTCAAAGTTTGAAAGCAGAATTTATTTTGAAACATACGTTTACTTTATAACTTTGACTATTGGGTTAACAGCCAATAAAGATTACATGGTCTGAACTTAATACTCTTCATAGTTTCACACTTTCAGTCTCAGTTAGCATCATCTTCATCTAGCTCCAACTCGTCATCATCCAAACCATAATCGTATCTATATTATATATGTCGGCGCGAGGTAGGCCGAGCGGTAGGCAACTCGTCACCGGCATCTTGTATGGGGGCTTCCTTGCCGGGAAGCAACTCAGTGAAATTCAAGTAGCTATCCACTCTTAATAAATTTAAGAATCACACACGTCGGTAGGATAGTACAGTGAACATGACAGGTTCGATAATAAACAAAGCAAAAGTATTGAGCGTATCGGAATCCATTGTTCGACTCCGTCCTCGTGAAAGCGCGCCAAAAACTGCTAAATCGATACTAGCGCCACCACACTGTGTTCACTGCACTTTACCACCAAAATCGACCAATCAGAAAAGAGTGCCGTGTCATCCAGAGACTAAAGCAGTCTATTACTCTATTCTATGGACTTAAGAGTAAAAAAACGTAATGTTGCCAGGTGTGCGCGCGAATTGGCAATGTTGCCAAATATGCGCGTGACGACATATACTTATATTATATCTATTAATATATTGTATTTAATTTATTTATAATAGCCCCCTCCCCTTTTTGTTATCATAAGTATTTATAATATGTCTTATATTTATAATTATATTATTTCATATGTGATTGAAAGTCTTAATCACCCAGCTAAATGTCATTTTGTTATTTTTCTGTATTTCTTTTTCTATACTTGTTACTTTTCTGCTTAGCCTTATGGTTGACTGGTAGAGAAAAATAAATAGTTCGTCCGGCTGTGTTTCTCAAAAGCTGTTCACTAATTAGTTAATCAGGGCGGTCAGACGCAACATGTCGACAACCAATCACAACTGGTTGCGGTTAGCCCGACGTGTTGACATGAGATTTGACAAGCGGTTAGTTTGTTTGACCTAACACAAAGGGAATTGCGACCAAACCTTGATTTACAGAAATACCTGCTGTTAGACCACAATTGTGTTAGTGCAAACTCGAGCTTCAATACTATTTACCTTCAAATGTAATTTACTAGATATTATTAGCACAGTTGTTAAATAACATAAACGGCCTATATACGTCCCACTGCTGGACACAGGCCTCACCTCAATTATGAAGGGGAGCGAGCCATACTCCAACACGCGGGCTCAGTGTGGATTGTTGGAGGGGTGTAAGGTTAGTGAGCAAACTCAATGTCAGATGTTATCAAGCCGCCCTAAGGCCTCTGACTAGGCTTAACGACTGACATCTAAGCGACGTCAATCGGGACCGACTGCTTAACGTGCCGTCCGAGGCACGGAGATGCCCGAAATACACATCACTAAAGGACTTGATCAAAATTTCATAGACAAAAAACCTAGAATCGCCAGCAACGAAATGTATAAAAATGGGTTCACTAAAGTAACCATATTACGTATTCAAAAAATCAACCTCCTAAACCATACAGTATAGAAGTTATTGTACTGCATAACTTCATTAATATAAACAAAAAGAGGAAGATACGGCATCCACGTACCAAAAATGACCACATAAAAAACAGGTCCTATGGACCTGTTTGCAAGTCAATATGGCAGTGACTTTTTTGCATCCCACTTCATTCATACGCCAATGTCATATGCTAGTTTCCGAATATATAAAGAACATAGAATGGAATGGCAATGACAAATAGGATGATGAACATTGACATAAATGAGTAAAAAGTAAAATCACAATGATTAACAAAAGAGACTATTCTACTCTTTAAGAGTGCGTATAAACCCAGCAAATTATTAAAATTCACCCGCGCCCCCCTCTCTGCGAACACTATCGCCCGCCGAACCACAATACATCTCTCTCGCTCGCTCAACGCGTAGCTTCCGTAGTATACGTAAAACAATCAGATAACACAGTGGGCATTATTTTTTTGGGAATATATTACCTACATTTTAATGTGTGTAATTTTACTTTGTATATAAGTTGAATGTTATGTTGTAGATAGTAGTCTCATCATTTAAATAATTTTTAAGGATCGGTATGCAAAAGGTAAAAACAGGACCCTATTACATAGACTATACTGTCTATCTGTCACCAGTTGAATTTTTCACAATAAATACTAAATACTAGCAGCCGCCCACGACTTCGTCCGCGTGGACTTAGCTGTATGTGAAAAAAGATTTTCCCGCTTTTCTGTAGAAATTTTCCTGATTTTTCTTTGCTATAAACCTCACGGAGCCCGAGACCATTCCAACGAATGCAAAACCGTGGAAATCGGTTAGTGCGTTCTGGAGTTATAGCGTCAGGAAGGAAAACACGACTTATTTTTATATACTAATGACTAATAAAATAAAATATAAGCGGGTTTTTTTTGCGTTCTTTGTTCTATATTAGTGACGGTAATAGGTGGACGCATTTGTATATTTATAAATGAAAGCTCCCCGGTGTCATGATTTGACCCGTTTTTTTTTTTTCGTGGGGAAATCTTCATGGATACCTCGCCACCCGGGGAGACGACGAAGTTATGTTGGACTCCTACCGACTAAAACCCCGCGGCCGCTACCACGCGCCTCAAGGCGCTTGCAGGCCGCACTGGCCCCGCAACCCCACGTGTCGCCCTTACGGGCTTCAGCGAGTGGGTGGCTAGTCCACCACACTGCCACTCCTGAGTTCTATTCGCTTCCCGGCGGTTGGACCCTACCACCGGTACTAAGCCCCCTCGCAACGCCAAGGTGAGAACTCATGAGGGGGTGGTTTGACTCTCCTCCACCATCTGAAGAAGAAATGAAGGGTCGCATCGCGCCTGGCGCGATTGTCAGCGATTATAATAATAGATTTTCAATTGTATCTGGTTTATAGGGCGTTGAAAGGTGAATGAAAAGTGAAAATGAATGCCAAAAACATCATCTTTATTTCAAGTATGTACATATTATACGAGGGTCATTCAATAAATACTTACTTAGCCTTTTTTTTTTTTTTTTTTTTTTTTAAGGTGGGGAATCCTTTTATGGACTTCCCGCCCCTCGGGGGAAGGGCGGGGGAGTGTGAGACTCATCTGCCGTGAAAGCAGACACTACTCACTAAACCCCACCGTGCTCCAACGTTGCCATCAGTTGTATGAAGTCGTGGGGTCGCTGTCGCGCTTCCATAACTTCAGCAACGGCAGTCCGTATCCGGACCCATCCTGAGGTGTTAAGACACCAGTGCCACATAGTAGCTGGGGCGTGCGAGGAGCACTCGGCACGCCCTCCAACTGTCAGACCATTACAAGTGACGAGCAACCCCCGTTGTCGTCACCCGCAGAAGGTTTTCTGTTAGGGCAGCGTTTGGCGATTGTAATTCCGCCGCCTGCGCCCGATTCTCTTACGGCGGCGTGGATGAGACATGGGGTCCGCCTCCCTAACTCGCTCAGCCGCTTCTTTTCCTCCCATTACTTCTTCGCAAAATTTAGCAAAGGCGTCCCAAGCTGTTTCACTGCCGACTATAGACGCAACAATAGAAGGCAGCGAAAGATCTGGACCTACAATCTGCTCCAATTCGGCCCTTTGCACCTGCCAATGTGGGCAGTGGGCTACAGTGTGCTCTGCTGGGTCATCATTATGCCCGCATTCGTGGCAGACACCTGTCAGCTCTCGCTTAGCTACTTTGCACAAGTATCTTCCAAAACACCCGTGCCCTGTCAGGACTTGGGTGCTCCTGTAAGACAGTGCCCCGTGCTTCCTCTCTATCCAGGCGTCCAGGGTGGGACGGACCGCCTCTACTGCTCTGTGTCCGTATGAGGGATGTTCTAGCCGCTCTTTCCAATGCACTCGAAGAGCAATTTGGGAGTCTTCCCTCCACCTCTTCACTTCTTCCATCATCGGGTAATCACCACGTGCACGCACTTCAGCACATCGGTGGTAAACCTCCGCCAATACATAGGCATCCAAGTCCCACGGGGGGATAGCCGCAAGAACGCACGCCGCCTCCCAGGCTATGGTGCGGTACCCTCTGATCACTCTAACTGCCAGAACCCTCTGCGGTCTCCGCAGGAGGGCCTGGTTGTGGTTGTTGAGGGCGTCAACCCAAATTGGGGCACCGTATAGAGCCATCGACCGCACCACCCCAGTATACAGGCGGCGGCAGGCAACACTCGGGCCACCAATGTTCGGAAGCAACCGTCCCAGCGCTCCGGCAGCCTTAACCAATTTGGGAGCCAACAATCTAAAATGCTCCTTGAAGTTCCATCGGCTATCAAGGACAATGCCTAGGTACCGCATCGTCGACTTGATGCCGATGGTCACTCCTCCGACAATTAGGTGTGCTCCTTCAGGTGGTCCATTCCGGGGGCCATGAAAACATAACACCTCTGTTTTGTGTAATGCCACCTCTAGTCCCAACCTTCTAATACGATTGACCACATTGGCTACACCGGCTGTGACCAGTATCTTTGCCTGCCTGTGAGTGGCGCCGCGTGCGGTTACGAGAGTGTCGTCAGCATAGCAGGTTACATCAACCCCCCGGAGATTAGCTCCCCGCAGTACCCAATCGTACCCGATATTCCACAGGAGCGGGCCGAGCACCGACCCCTGTGGAACACCGCACGACATCTCCTTACGTGTCCAATCCGTGTTAGTTGGGTACACAACAGCTCTCTCGGACAGGTATGCCGAAATGATCCGCCGAAGATACCGGGGCACTCTGTGGTACTCAAGCGCCTGTATTATGCATTCCCAGGGGAGGGTATTAAACGCATTGGCGATATCTAATGATACCGCCAAAACCACATCACCCTGGGAAACGGCCTCTTGCGTTGTGCTCTTTACTCTGTTGATCGCATCGATGGTTGAGCGACCCCTCCGAAAACCGTACTGGTTGGCACTCAGGTCCGGACCATCATCCTCCATGTGCTTGATGAGGCGAGCAGCTATAATGCGCTCAAAAAGCTTGTTAACCTCATCGAGTAACACGATGGGTCGGTACGCCGATGGCGTGTCTGGCGGGCGGCTGTCCTTCTTCAGCAGAACCAGTTTACCAGTTTTCCACTGACGTGGATACAGGCCCAGCTCAAAACAGGTGCTGAAGAGGTGCCTGACTCGATGCCCCCAGCCTCCGTGCCTGAGCGCCAAAACCCAAACTTTTCCGGGTATATTGTCCGGTCCCGGTGCCGTGTTTTTTGCTTGTAGCCTTAAAACCGCTGTTCCAAGTTCTGCTTCCGAAACCTCGGGCGCACTCTGTTCCATGTCCATATCGCTCAGCCCAGATGGTGGGATCATCGTGGGCGGAATATAGTTTCCTCGGGACGGGAACAAAACATTCACCACTTCTTGAAGAAGCTGAGGCTCTAGACTGGTAGTCAGGGGTGGGGCCCAGGGTCGTATTTTCTGTCTTACCAGTTTGTAAGGCCGCCCCCAAGGGTCATTTTGGAAAATGGCAATTTATTTTTCAACATAGTCTCCATTCAGTTCGATACACTTAGCACAGCGATGCTCAAACTTTTTTAACCCGTCCGAAAAATAGTTTTTGTCAAACTCTGCAAAATAGGCCTCCGTGGCGGCAATGACCTCCTCATTTGATCCATATCTATTCCCGGGGAGTGTTTTTTTCAGATTAGGAAACAGAAATAAGTCTCAAGGGGCCAACTCTGGAGAATACGGTGGATGGGGCAGCAATTTGTAGCGCACTTCGACCTATTTGACCATGGCAACGGCAGACGTGGGAACCGGTGCGTTGTCGTGGTGAAACAGCAGGTTTTTCTTCGCCAGATGGGGTCGTTTTTTCTTTAATTCGGCGTCGAATCAGCCCAATAAATCGGCATAGTAAAGCCCTGTTATAGTTTTACCCTTCTCGAGGTAATCGATGTAGATCAAACCTTGTGAATCCCAGAAAACGGTGGCCACCCACTGTACCCACGTTTCTACTGTGATGTGAATTTCGGCGTCTGTTTGCGCTTAGTTACTTTCATTTAAGAAAGGATGGTTTGGAAAGTGATAACTTTATCAGAAATTATCTAACGTTATTTCTCAAATGACTATTTCCCATTCGTTATTTTTCTAATGACAGGTCTCCACTAGTTTAAATGTTATCGATTGTACTGTAAGAATTTAAGCGGATACCTTTCTGGAGTATTCTCTTCATTCCTCGAGTAATCATTACGGTAAGTATTTTTTTCTGGCTGACAATGGTCTGTAGATATAGGCTGTCTATTAGGGTCTACATTTTCCAAATTCAATGTTGTTCTGTAAAATAAACACAGTACTTAGTATATTTACTCATGTGGTAGTAACTAGTTATTGTTTCAGCCAGCTTCAACTTTACTAAAAAAAAAAACCCAAGATGGAAATGCGAGTATGGATACTATTTTTAAAGAAACCTACATAGTCGACGGCGCACATGCCTCCACAACTTCATTTTGATCACACCTGTCAGATTGTGAAATATTTTGAGATACAGCAATTCTGAAAATTAAATATTATTTGAAAACAATTAACTTATAATACAGGTACAATACAACCTGGTGGATTGAAACAAATTCCTTCGAAATCAACCTATTATTTGAAGAGACCAACTAAAGTCATGTGATTACTTAGCATATACTTTACACCATCTGTTTACGTCATCTTACTAGATCGACTCAAATGAATTTATTTCTCTTAAAATACAATACAACATACCTTCGACAATTAGCCATCCTTTCAGTTTGTAACTTTTTTAGCTCTCGTTTACTAAGTCTTTTTAAAGTCCTTTTCTTTTTCCCCATTTCACTATTTATTTTGAAACTCGGAGCAGCTAAGAATTTGAGCGTAGTCTTCTCGTCTCAACGGAGCGATCGGTACTGATGTGTGAAATAGAAATATGTGTCAAGCTTCACAAACGTGCGACGGGAGATGGCTTTTTCCGCGGAATCAAAACGTATTAAGTGCCAAAAGTGTTTAATCGTTATAAATCCAAAACTAAAAGGAATTTTAAAAAATGACTAGACATAGCCCTTACTTATTTTTCAATATAATTATTTATAAAAAAATTGTCATCATAGTAATTGCCATGTCCAGTATAAAACGAAAAAAAGGGAAAATCAGACGTAACTTCGTGATTTTTTTTTATCGAGATAATTTAATTATTTTATGTTTTTGATCAAACACAACCCTTGAAAATATCATGTAGCGTAACATTTAATAAATTCATAAAATTTCATCAAGTATTTATCACGTACAATCAAGAAAAAGATTGGTAGTTTTGCTTTATGCGCACTCTTAACACTCTTCCTTAAATTCACACGTGTTTTGAGTTTGATCACGATTTCAACATACATTTAAGCAAGGTGAGTTTTTCAAGTGGGCATGGCAGGCGAAATCCTAAACTATAAGGAATTCAGAAAATGGTCAATGTGAATGTAATGAAAATAAATATTTTATTAAAAATGAGACCTTTCCTTCAGTTTGACATATAATGTTACTTCTCATTATTTGACCCTTAGAAGCGAAACTACAAGATGGCATTGTAATACAGGGTGTCATTTTTTTCCAAAAACATCTGGTTTGAACACAGGCTATGAATGAAGTTTTAAAAAAAAATTGAGTATACAGTTTTGATTTTTGTCCAAATCGGGCTAAAGACTCCCTCGACAATTTTTCTGAATTCCTCATAGTTTAGGATTTGGCCAACCGCGCCCACTTGAAAAACTCACCCTGTATAATATTTTTACAGAATATGATATGAAACTTTAAAATAACAACTTTTCTCATCATACCAACCCAAAAGAGTTCATAGATAACGGCTACAATAGATTTTTCAGAACCTAAAAAATACAAATATTGATTTCAATAATCATCAATATCTAGTATACCGCGTAGCTTTTGCAGTAGATTTTTATATATTTTTGATCTATACATTATGCTCGTTAAAATAGCATATATGGCATTTCTGGCGATTCTAGGTTTTTTTTTGATCAAGTCCTTTCGGTCGGGGTGGTCACCCATCCCATTTCCGACCCGGCATGTGTTGCTTTACAAAAGCGATCGTCGCCGATCACTGTCACAAATGCACCAAGGGCATCTCTGTTGGGCACAGTTGATATATGCAGGAAAAGTAATGCCATTATTAGAAAAGTTTATAGGAAAGTGACAAATTGATGACATTGATTGGAATCCAAGCTTCCACACGATCCACAATTCTGTCCATTTTACGGCATTCTGAATTTTGGCTCGCAAAACATGCTCCAAATGGGCGATTTCTCTTCTAATGCAAGCTCGAGCCTTGCACGGTTCGTAGTTTGTAATGGCAAACGCGAAATTTCGAAAAGCTTCAGAGTTCCACAGGGAACACGTCGATTTGACGGCGTAATTTACTCTGTGGTAAAACAACAGATTAAAAGAGCATCCTGCTTTGGCATACTTACCTACTTGTCCGCCATTTTGAAAAAAAACGTGTTTTTCGGCAAGTCGTGAAACACATGTCAATCGAGAGAAGAAGTGTTTACAAACAAAAAATGTGAGAGCCTTGTGAGAGCACCATTTATTTTCCGATTTTACATTAATTAAATCAACCGATTCTTTAAAAATAGAAGTGGTTATTTTCTTTTTCATTCACATATTATTATAACTCAACTTAATCCATTCAATTTGCAGATAACATAATCCATTCTGACTGAACATGAAAATCCGCAGTGACATTAAAAGTTATCCATCGATTCATTGCCAATTATGACATCTGTTGGCAGGAGTTAGCAGTGCATGTATCCGGTGATTTGTATACATAAACGGCCTATATACGTCCCACTGCTGGGCATAGGCCTCACCTCAATTATGAAGGGGAACGAGCCATACTCCAACACGCGGGCTCAGTGCGGATTGTTGGAGGGGTGTAAGGTTAGTGAGCAACCTTAATGTTAGATGTTATCAAGCCGCCCTAAGGCCTCTGACTAGGCTTAACGACTGACATTTAAGCGACGTCAACCGGGACCAACTGCTTAACGTGCCCTCCGAAGCACTGAGATGGTCGGGATACACATCACTAAATTTCGGTCGGGGTGGTCACCCATCCCATTTCCGACCCGGCGTGTGTTGCTTTACAACAGCAATCGTCGCCGATCACTTGCGCCACGGGCGGCCACTGCCCGTACCGATCCGATCCATAGCTGATCACTGATCATAGATTAGGGCCGGCGCCCACTATCGGCATCGGCACGCTTCAGGCTTTTAAGGTGGCAAATAGTAATATACTCTAACATAATGGCAATAAAGTAGAAAATGCCGAAACAGAAACAGAACAAATGCATTTTGTTTTTACGAGAACACATCACGGAAATTTCTACTTTATTGCCATAATTTTAAAGTATATTGCTATTTGCCACCTTAAAATCCTGAAGCGTGCCGATGCCGATAGTGGGCGCCGGCCCTTACTGTGAATGAATACAAATCACCGGATATATGCACTGCTAACACCTGCCAACAGATGTCGCCACATTAGGCCCGGCGCCCATTATCGGCATCGGCAAGGAAAAGGATCCTTCGGCATCCTACATGCAAGCGCACACTATCGGCAATTATGCTTAAGGGCCGGCGCCCACCATCGGCATCGGCACGCTTCAGGATTTTTAGGTGGCAAATAGCAATATACTTTAATGTTTTGGCAATAAAGTAAAAAATGCCGAAACAGAAACAGAAGAAATGGATTTTGTTTTTACGAGAACACATGACGGAAATTTCTACTTTATTGCGCTAATGTTAAAGTATATTGCTATTTGCCACCTTAAAATCCTGAAGCGTGCCGATGCCGATAGTGGGCGCCGGCCCTAAGGATGCCGAACCGCAGGTTGCCTCGGCGCCGGAGGCGTACCGAAGGATGCCGAAGCATGCTCAAGGCTGCCGATACAGCAGCCTCAAGCATGCCGAAGCGGTATTTTTGTATTACGACCACATATCATGGAAATTTCTGCTTTATTACCATTATGTTATAGTATATTGCTATTTGCCACCTAAAATCCTGATGCGTGCCGATGCCGATAGTGGCCGCCGGGCCTTACCCTGCATAGGCACGTGGCGTCTATTGAGGCGAGCTCCGTTCAGCCACTCAATGAACCACTGACAACGCTATAATGGCCGCCACTGAGCCATTATAGCGTCGTTATTATGCATCCGATTCGCGATGATTGTGATAAGTTATCGTGGCATTGCGTCACTTGTCACCGACTGACCGATAGCGATTTATTAGCTGGGAATATTCAACAAGTTCTTACTTAAACTGGGTGTGGGGCGAAGAAGTTCTTTATTAGAGA
Source organism: Udea ferrugalis (assembly GCA_950022985.1). Lineage (NCBI taxonomy): Eukaryota > Metazoa > Arthropoda > Insecta > Lepidoptera > Crambidae > Udea > Udea ferrugalis. The sequence goes on from OX465515.1 coordinate 22,993,484, forward strand.
CCGCTTCACAGCAAGCTCCAGGCCAGGGCCCCAAGTTTGGTAACTATAGAACGGTTCAATTGAATCGTAAATGAGTCTTAATTGTCATAATTTTCATAAAAAATGTGACAAATTAGCCGATTAAGACTCCATTACGATTGAATTGAAGCGTTTTAAAATTAGAAGACTTGGTGTTTGGGGTCCAGGTAACCTTATCTAGACCAACTTTTCTATGAAAAGGTTGAGCCGCACAACATACGACCAACAACTACGACCTCGGCACTTCGGCGGTGAAGGCCTTAAAAATGCCTTTTGGAACGATAGAAATACTGTGATTTGAAGTGAAATAACGAGATTTTGTATATATCGGAAAGTATATTCCATAAATGAATCCCTTTGCGTAACATTCATTAAGAAATTTCTAAAAACTTTAACTACACCGAGAAGTTTTGCACTCCACTTCAAGTGCGTAATTGCATTTCACCGGGTGAAAATAAAAGGGTTGTTTTTGATGTTATTCATTTTATAACATAACATACCCTCACGACCATATCCCTAACGAGTTAGTCAGAGGCACACTGATTGCCTCGCCACACTTGAACGAACGGAACATTCAGAAGCCCACTCCGGCTAACTATCTGGTGATGGAAAACACCGATATAAAACCCAAGCAACCCGGATAACGGCGGTAGGCTCGCCCCTTTTCACGTTGGGTTTTAATTCCCTTGGCGAAATGTGGGCTTCTGAATGTATTTTATCATTTTCCATATTTTTATCCACTACAAAACTACAACTTTTTATCAGTCTATTTGTTCAAAAAGCACCAGTAACTTTTTGTTTAGTATTCAAATACTGAGAAGTGTGCGAAGCAGCCGGTTGTCCTGCGCAGTTACAATAGATAGACACAAATAGGTCCCTGCTAAAAGGGGAACCGTCCAGTTAACGTTCTAAGCCAAATTGGTGAAGTCACTCATAATTAAAAGTGAGGCTGCCCACGCGCAGCCGCAGTGCAGCGCTGGATCGAAATTGGACTAGACTTGCTTCGCTAGTTTAGAATAGTATAGAAATCATTTGAGTTCACAGATTTTCACAAACTTTTCGAAGGTACTGTTAGTCAACACAGAATTCACCTCCACCGACTAGCTTTACTTCAAACTTGAACTCTAAAGACTCCCTTTAGGCTTCAAAACTAACATTTAGCCACATGACCAAATTAAAGCGTCTTAACATGGTTGAATAATAATGGTCAAGGAAAGATAAAAATTGTATTGTTTTCTAATATATGAAGTTATCTGAGTATTTCACGTTTTATTACCGACCCGTTTTTACACAATTTAGGATCGGAAATAAATAGTTTACTATCCGCTATCGCAAAAAACGGATTAATTAGTATTACAAATACTAATTATATCACGATTTCAGTAAAAAGGAAGATAGTGTCTCTGCTTCTCTGCCTAACGGTACTCGTATGTGTTTCAGGAAGAGCAAAATTGGTTTGCTGTCATATTAGCGCAACTTATTTCTTATTAGACGAACGTTTCTTGGACAAGTTCAAGAGGTTCTCAGAAAGGGTCAGGTTCAGGAGTACCTTTAACCGACGAGCATGTATGAAAGGACTCATGAAAGTAGAGGAGGCGCAAGGTGTGTGTCAGGACCGTAGTAAGTGGAAAGAAGTGGTCTCTGCCTACCCCGTTGGGAAAGAGCCGTGATATATATAATAATAATATATATATATATATATATAGTTATAATTATATGATCTTGTGTGGACTAATAAAAATTTTCTTTCTTTCTTTCTTTCTTTCTTTCTTTGATGGTATGTATGTATGTATTTCTTATTGCTGAACTTAAGAACTTGATGTAAAGCCATCCATTTATCCAAGGAGAATACTCTTTTCTGCGTATCAGAGACAGAATACGAAAGGCAAGTCTAAGCCGCTTATGCCCTCGATGCCAAACATGTGTTTTATTTAATTTCTAAAGTAGCCTTAGAAGGCCTTCAAAACAAACACGTAACCACGAAGGGAACGAAATTGAACTATTACCAGTAATTATCACAGCAAAAAGCCATGGACAGAAGTTAGACAATAATACGATCTGAGCCCTAAGACAACACAGATAACTTTTTCCATAGGTTTGGTTTATAGGCCTGTACTGTGTAGCCTATTTATCAAATTCGCAATTACCACCGCCGACAACTGTAACAGCAAGATGAATGATTTTAAACTTTGAGTCACCCAGACGCCAATTCAACCCCGATGATATCGGGGTATATTAATACAAAACACATTAAAGGCCTATATACGTCCCACTGGTGGGCATAGACCCCACCTCAACTATGAGGTGGAACGAGACATACTCCAACACGCGGGCTTAGTGCGTATTTTTGGGGGGGCGTAAGGTTAGTGAGCAACCTTAATGTCAGATGTTATCAAGCCGCCCCAAGGCCTGTCACTAGGGTTAACGACTAACATCTAGCTACGTGAACCGGGACTAACTGCTTTACGTGCCTTCCGAAGCACCTGGATAAAATAATACACTACCTTAATATCAGCGTTATTTCGCTGAGGTTTTCCGCAACGTGGAGATGTTTGCATTCAGAGGGGCTCCTCATTACGCCCTACCTCGCTACTTAACAACACAGGCTAAAAAGTCAACGATTTCGACCAAATGTACACATTTAAAATAAATGGGTTACATCTCTAAAGCTTCGTTTTTCAAAACAAACCAAGCTTGTAAAATCAGCTTCAAACATATGCGTTTGCATTGACTTTGTTGACGTTGTAACGAAATGACAAAGATTGTATTGCTGCGAATAGGCTTTGACAAAGCATTAAATTGATTATACACAAAATGTCGGTGCTGACTGTTAAGGTTAATTCAGATTTGTTTTGCGAAAACAAACACAGAAATGTCAGTTTGTCACGTCATGTTAATGCTAGGTCCAAACAGAACCCACTGTCCCGGCGCAGCAGCACAGTATAAACCATAAAGTAGGTTATCTAAGGCCGCCCGCCGAGTTATTAGCCTAGCGTGCACGCAGACACGCGGCACAGCGCCGTGTCCCGATATCACGCGGTGTGCGTGATATCGCGACACGGCGCGCGACGCGCACGCACACATTCAAACCGAGAGTGGCACGTTTGTATGTAGATGTTCTACTGTATGGTTTATACTGTGGCAGCAGACTGGATCGATACACCGAACTAACGAGACAGTCAGTAAGTGACTTCACCTTCGAATTAGCAGCGCATGGGGGGAGCGAATTATGGCGCGACGGTACAATGGTACGAGAATAAGGAGTGCATTTGTCACGCAACTACCGTGAATGCCAGTCGTGTAAGTTGAATCCTACTAATATTATAAACTAGCTGTCCCAACAGACTTCGTTCTGTTGTCAAACATTAAGTGTCACGTGACAGGTAGGAACATTACTCGCGGTCTTATATTTTCTTTCAGCAGCATTACTTTACAGCAGCTGTGATCACGTGCTTATTGCGATTGTGTTCGCATAAATACTTTTTAGAAACAAAATCTAAGTTATTAGAAATACACCCCCTTAGGGAATGCAACTAGTTTACTCAGGCGTAGTCAAGGTTTGTAGCTAAGTTTATGGAGATAGTTGTCTTTTATGATCAAGATCTATGAGTTTACAATAGAAATAGGTACATAGGTTACTTGAGCTTAAAAAGTGGCACCCGAAATCAGAACAATTCGTACACCTGAGCATTGACTGTGTTGACAGTCTGAGACGACACTTCGCAACATGTACCTGTCTCGTTTACGCTCTAGTGAATAATCATACTATCTTGTTCACACGTTACAACACGGTCAAATTAACTACGTCGTACAATTTTTGACAATTTGACGTGGACAATTTTTGACTTCGCGTCAGTACTGACTTGACTTTGCTGCGTCTTTATTGTTTTAATATAATTTAGCAAGATTAGTTAATTAGACTTTATTCAAATACCTATCATTGTAGAGCAAACGCAATGTAGGACGCTTCTCCATCTAGCTGCAATTACAATTGTGGATGCACCAAACTGAGGACAGCATTGAGGCAGGCATATAGGGGCACTATTGAGAGACCTCGAGAGCTTTTGGGGTCACGAAAACAAGGGAGGGTCGTGTTTCCGAGGAGGATCATGCGCGTCTTCAGACACAGTGGAACCTGTGAGGGTGCATCAGTCCCAAACCTAGGTCACAGGGCATGAGAGCATTATCTGACACAAAAAATGATATGGGGTGCTACGATGTTCCTTCCCAGCATCTACCGCTGCAGTCATAGGCAAACGCTACACGCAAGAAAAATATCTTGATCCGTCAATATTACAGGGTGTTACAAAAATACCCCTAATAACTGAAGGGGGTTTTTCAAACTTCTGAAAGGAGTCCCTTGTTAATTACTTACAGTCGTAGCTCTTCATTTGAATTTCGAATAAATTAACGTAAAATAAAAACATCTATCATAGAAACATCCAGCACTAATTTGGGTTCATGGAACCAAGTTGACCCTATCCGGGAGTGACCAGGAGTGACCTCGTTTGTTCAGGCCCCTACGTTTTATATCGATAGATCTAATTAATATCGACATTTTTGTAAACATTTGATGTACGTTTTTATCGAAACCGTTAAAGATATCAAACAAGGGATTATCTCGAAAAATACAAAAAATCGTAGAACATACATGTGGGGGTTAAATCGATAGGTATGGTACCCTACTATCAACTGGCGTCGGCTTGACACCTTAAAAGAAACACCCTGTATATATCTATCTATATACATAAAAGAAAGTCGTGTTAGTTACTCCACTTATAACTCAAGGACGGCTGAACCGATTTAGCTAAGAATTGGCATGGCGGTAGTTTCGAGCCAGTAAAAGGACATAGGATAATTTAATTAATTTATTTATTTTTTTAACTTTTTTTTTATTTATTGCCCTTAAGGCGGAACAAAGTTCGTGGGGTGAGCTAGTACCTACTATTTGAGATTCATTCACTTTCTATGCCATTTCTGTCTTTAGGGTTTTTTTTTAACAACCTGTATACTGACGGATCAAGATATTTATCGATGTCTAGGGTAGTGTATTGACGGCTCATAATAATTATTTACCTACATTTCAAGATACTTCAGTAAATATTAGGATATTTCTTAAAGGTGTAGCGTTCTCCATATACGAGTAGTTGCAGCAAGGATTGTAGTATGAGAGGGCCCAAAAAAATTGTGATGCTGTGCGATAAGTCCGACAGTCACAAAGATGCTGTCATCTTGAGCGCTTGTGACTAATTCTAAAATCTCTAGAAGCCAACGAACTGTTTCAAGGGGCACCGGCAAGGGCTGTCAGGCGCTCTTAAAACAAGAATGAGTTTTATTAAAAACTAGCTGTCTCGACAGACGTTGTTCTGTTGTCAATCATTGCCCGGTACAGCATTTTCTCATGTTTACTCACCTTTCAAACCTTTCCTGGATATTCACATCACAAATATTTCAAAACCAAAACTAGCCAAATCGATCCAGCCGTTCTTGAGTTTTAGCGAGCCTAACGAACAGCAATCCATTTTTATACATATACATAGAGATTCAGCCATGTAAACATGATTAAAAACACATTTTTTTACAATGTCGGCTGCTAGCAAACGGAACCTATTGCAACAGCAGAAATATTGAACGCGTGTTGCAAACTTTGTAAGATTGATGTTTCAAGTTGTCGGCAAAGCGTGAAACCTCTGCAATCGGCTATTGAGGTACCCAACTACTTAAGAAGGGTTAGGCGGCCAGCGAAAATTCAGATTTCGTAGCTTTTCGCGCCTGAGATGAGGGGGGGGACGGGGATTGATGTTTTTCGCACTGAAATTTCTAATATTTATTATTTATTACAGAACGTATGTGTGATCAAGTGTGATGGGATGACTGTTTCAAAAACACGATGCTTTCTTGATTACGTGACTGTTTTAGATTTAGAAAATACAAATTATTTTCATTCACTTTTAGGTAAAAATGTGAATGGCGCTTACGATTTTTAGTTTCGAGCACGTTGATTCCATACTAAACGCGGACCCCGACCCCCCCTCACCTCAGGCGCGAAGAGCTACGAAATCTGGATTTTTGCTGACCGCCTAACCCCCTTAATGATTTCTGTTTAGAACACCGATCGCCGACTGGCAGCCCTACTGACGAAAAGTAGTAACGGATCACGACGAGTTGTACTTGACCGCTTTCCACTCCGGGTGGATATTTATAGCCCCGATATTGCGCTCTCAAAGGTAACTGCTGTTCTAGAGGACACTCAGAATAAGTCAATGAGCTAATCGGCAATGCAGTTCATATATCTCTTACTCCGTCAGTCTTACGAGACTGTACCAATAAACGAACCGTAAGAATTACTTTATATTACAGCTCTAAGGGATTAAATGATAGTAGGTAAAAGTAGTAGTTCAGTGTTTACGTTATTAAAATTTGAAACCTCAACGAGACTGGCTCAGACAGGCAACTGTTAAGCTGTGTCCTTACAAAACAGCAAAACTAATACCCTTGCCTCTTTCGGTACCTTCAGAAATCAACCAAAGCCCTGAATGTTTCTTGTAATCACTTCTACTCCATTTATCAATGATTTCGGTCTAAGTTAACTGTTTTTTTAATCACTGTCTCACTGCTCTCACGATCTCTTCTATAGTGGACTGTCCGAAAGAAATACACCCCTTGATGAAGCCACCGCAGAGGAAAGCCTGGCTTACATATTATTGTAACTCCTTGACAAAGGAACAGTAATTACTTGTTTTAAAAAAAGTCAATTATTTGTAATAATGTTTCTTTCGAGTGTTTAAGGTACAATATATGCCTAAACATTGGTGAAACAAACTTGGCTGCCAGGTAAAATATACCAGAAAAAATCAGCCGGTCTGTTAGTGGTCTCGGTAGAACAGTGGTTAGTGCAGGCGCGCGGATTCCCCCCTCATGGGTTCTCGCCTCGGCGTGACGAGGGGGCCTAGTACCGGTGATGGGGAACCACCGGGAAGCGAAGAGAACCCAGGCGTGGCAGGGTGGTGGACTGGGAACCCACCCGCTGCGGCCCGCAAGGGCGACGTGGGGCTGCGGGGCCAGTGGGGCCTGCAGGCGCCTTGAGGCGCGTGGTTGGGGCCGCGGCGCACAACCGGTTGGTGGGGGCCAGTAATCCGAGGCTGATCCCCCCTGTGCATCGCGGCCCGGCGGGGCCGTACCGCCGGTTACGGCAGCGGAGTCGCCCTTTGGGTGGCTCGTGGTTGCGGGCCCAGTAGGGTCTGCGAACAGTGGGTGCCAGCGGGCCGGAGTGCGGGGGTGCTCTGGCTTGCATTGCACGGCGTCCACCGAGACGGCGAAAGTGCCTGTGTACTCCAGGCGCTTTCGTGGCCTCCCCCCTTCGTTGGGGGGTCGGTTGGAGGGGGCCCCATTAGGGGCTAGCACTGGCGGCGGAGCAGTGCGGCATTACTTACGGTAGGATCCAGCTTCGCCGCCAAAGTGCCACGGTCGAGTGCCGTGTATCCATGAGGATTTCCCCACGAAAAAAAAAAAAAAGGCGCGCGGATTCCGAAAGACGCGGGTTTGATTCCCGCCTGAATCCAAGATCAACAAGATCTATTATTTTTTTCTGGTTTTCTTATATTTAAACCACTACTTGTTTTCGTACTTCCCAAGACGATATGTATTTCTATGCTCGTCTTGGACTTAACATTACATAAACGGCCTATATACGTCCCACTGCTGGGCACAGGCCTCACCTCAACTATGAGGTGGAACAAGCCATACTCCAACACGCGGGCTCAGTGCGGATTGTTGGAAGGGTGTAAGGTTAGTGGGCATCTTTAATGTCAGATGTTATCAAGCCGCCTAAGGCCTCTGACTAGGCTTACAACGGCTGGCTGGCGACGTCAGCCGGGACCAACGGCTTAACGTGCCTTCCGAAGCACGGAGATGCCCGAAATACACATCACAAAATTTCTGTCGGGGTGGTCACCCATCCCATTTCCAACCCGGCGTGAGTTGCTTTACAACAGCGATCGTCGCCGATCACTGTCACAACTGCGCCACTGGCACCACTCGGACATAAAAGATCCATTAATACGAACAGAGCTGTTGTAAATGGATAGTTATGAAATGTTCAATTGATGTAACTGATTAGTTCAACCAGTGCCAGAGGTGAGCCACTGATTGAGAAGTGTAGTTATATGCGATTGCATTGCGTCAGTTTAGTACGAGTACTACGTTGACGAGTAAAAATAAGTTGTCACACCGATGATGATATTTTTAACTCCCAGTGCAAACGTACCGTTCTATGTTTGTCATGAAGAAATTATCTGAGTTTATTTATCTTTGTAGCTTCCAATATGACACTCAGTAGTTTTTTAACATGATTTCCATGTTCACAGCGTAAATTATTTTTTATTTTTTTTAATTATGTTGAACTCGATGAAACTAATAAATCTTCGCATAACAGTTACACAATCTGAAGAACTCAAAGAAAATAAGTTCGAAGGCAACCTCTTAAGGCGCGATACCAGGAAAACGGCTCTCGGGAAAACTAAAGTTTTATAAAGAAAATATGAAGTATGAGGCACGAAAAAAATCGTCATAGTAGTCAAAGAGTTGCACAATCAGCTCAAACTTCCAGTATATGGATCAACTTACTAGATTAATGTGAAAAAAAATCAGAATATCGCTAAAAACGTGCAAAACGCACTCCCGTATTTCAAAAGTTTAGGCATCATATAAACTAACAACTTACGTGTTTTAAATAACGTGTAAAGATCAGATATCAAAGAAGCATTGCCAATCAGCTGTTTTTCATTGCTTTATTTCAGTTTTGTGCAAAAAAAATCCAAACATTCCGAATTTTTCGCTTGAAATCTCCATACAAATTACTATGGAGTGAGTGAAGTTTCTTTGATAGTCCGCGCACCGTCGCAGCTCACTCCCCCCCATGTCCCCAAGGTGAACGCACGTCGCTTTTGACGAAAATGACATTTATAATTACGCGGATAATTTACACGAAATAGGCGCACATAGGGTCTTTTGTTGAAAATAGTACAACTTTATTTTTTTTCCTCCGTACTGTTTGTTCATAATGCATTATGCATAATTTATCAAACGTATGATTTTATCATGATTCACCATGAGAGTAATATGGCAGGTTTATTTTTATAAGTACACTTGATTAAAAGCTCTCTTGGGTTTGACAATTTGGTACTAGTTGCCATTTCATTTTCCTATTTTTTCTTGTAAATTTTTACTATTTGTAACTTATACTGAAAGTTTTTACCTATTGGTGGTTGAAAAACAATCTATGTATTTACTTTTAGCATGGTGTCAATCTGCAGCATCATCGGTTAATGCCAATACGGGATCTGCCTAAAATATTCAAGCAAAACAAGGGAACGAAGTAAGAACGCAAATAGCTTTGATTGCTTTCAAATCGAATTGATTAAAACTATGTTATTTGTGTGGTCTAAGTTACTATGTTATCTGATCATGAAAGCTTGATTAAGGTGTCTGAATAGATTAAAGGTTCTTTTTTGAACAATATTTTTTACTAAATTAATTTTGGAGGCCTCTATCATAACTGAAATTGTTCGACAAAGAAATTTGACGAAACATAAAGATACAAAGTTATAGAGCAGAAATCAAAGTTAATACTTACGTTAAGTTAAGTCTTTGAAAAAATGCGAACAGAAAACTATGCATCGAGTTCGTGTACTTACACACGCCGTATTTTTATGCTTGTTTGTATTCTTCACGCAGTGACGTGCACTCACCCTGCGTCATGTGGAAGACTGAGTTGTGGGACTGCGCAGACGGCTGTCAAAGAAACTTCACTCGTTCCATAGTAATTAGCATGGAGATCTCGAGCAAAAAAAAATGAAAGTTTGCGTTTGCTTATACGAAACAGAAATAGTTATTGCAATAGAACATAATGACAAGTTATTCGAAATGGAAACACACTTCACACCGGAACAGCTTTTACAATTGTACCAAGCACAAATTCGGTTGTGTACGGAGTACTTCTGCCACCACTGGGATGGCTCTGCCAAGTATCAGCTGGATGTACTGGACTCAGTAGACCGAAGAGCCAGGAGACTGATAGGCGACGAGACGCTCGTTGGAACCAAACTCGAGTTTGGAGCATCGGCGTAGAGTTGCCTGTCTATCGGTTTTTCATAAGGTGTATTTCGGAGAGTGTGCGCAAGAACTTCATGACCTGATACCACCCTCTACTTTCTACTACCGGACCACAAGTCGCCGTGAGGGCTTTCACCTCCATGTGGTCGACTTTCCAGCGGTCCGAACTAAGCGGTTTGGTGCTTCCTTTCTGGTCCGCACCGCTAAGGAGTGGAACGCCCTCCCTGCGTCTGTGTTTCCGGATACATACAACCTTGGTGTCTTCAAGGCAAGAGTGAATAAGCATTTTTTGGGTAAGCGTGGCTGGCGAGACTGAGGTCAAACGCAAACCCATTATAAATTAAAAAAATGGATCATATAGAACTTTGATATAAATATGAATTATCATATTTACGTCAGCCATGGAAAAATGGCAGTGCAAGCATTTTTATCTCTAACTGGCTATTTGCACACAGCTTTTCCCTGTAATCATTTGAATGAACTATACAGACAAACGTTCTAGAAAATATAATTAGCATCAACTATCATTTAGATAGTGAAAGCTTATGTAAAAACAGACAGAAAAACGCGGAGGGTGACTTCCTTTCATACTATGCTCTACTCGTAGATCAATTCCAGTAAGATGAAGATCACGGTGGATTCTGTATTAAATTCAGCGTAAAAAGCCTGAAATACGATGGCCTCTACAGGAGACTAAAGGTATTATACTCAAGTGTTATTATCTAAAATAAATTATCCACTAAAAGTGTCTCAACTGTTAGTAACAAGATAGCTCCCTTTAATGCTTCTTGCAGCTTTTCATTACAAGTAAGACCAATTTATTAGTGGGTTCTTCTGCATGTTACTAGAAATGGCTCCGTGTATTGCTATATCATATGCATTGGATGTAAGACATATTTTGTGTTGATGATGATCGAACGGATAAACCAAGTTACAACTAAATCTCGATGGAATCGTCAAGTACCAGATATAACATTGTGCAAATAACGTGGTCACGAGAATAGATTGCAAATAATAGTGTAAAAAAATAATAGGCAAAACCGCTTGTTAGTATGTTTAATAAAATAAAATTTTTGATTAGTTTAGTTTCTTTTGTTTGCCCTATATCCTGAAATATTTTGGGTGGCGAAATAAAAATATCTTTGGTGAACGCATCAAATGATTATCATGCCGCGATTTATAATAAATATCCCTGGACATTATTCCACACAGCGCCATCTAGCCCCAAGTGAGCTAATTATACTCCGTTTTTATGGGATACTAGACAACGGATAAACATACTTAAATACTTTTTCTTTTGTAAATACATACTTATTATACATAGGAATCACCCAGACCAATACAAACAGACATGTTCATGCACACAAATGTTTGTACTGTGCGGGGATCGAACCCGCGACCTTTGGTGTAGTAGCCGACTTCTAAACAATTACACCAAGACGGTCGTCCGGATTTATGCATTGCATTTATGCACGGATTGCACGGCCCAACCACTGTGTGACCATAGCTGTCACGATCGCTTTCAAATTTGACAGATTTTCTCTCCGGCCGACCTTAGTATCGACCCTTAATTATCAACCCTATTTTTAAGATCTTGTTACATCCATCATTTTGTTACACAAAAATAGCTAAGGTGGACGTTGTACCGTTAATTTTCATAAATATATGAATATCTACAGAATGCGCGGATGAAATCGCTCGAGTAAGTAAGTTGTATGGAGATGTTATTAAAGGATCTGCCTTTTACCATCAGTCGAGATTGACACATCACAAATACTTAGGCCATCCAACCATTTTCAACTACCTGGCATGTCTTCGTCTCTGAATTATTTATGCCCTGGCAATATCCAGCAATCTAGAATAGATTCGCCTTAAAATTGGAATGGACGTCAGTTCCACGCGAAATTCGGGGCTGAAACTTTTAAATATTGACGCCGTTCGACTGCGCTTCATTTAAAAATAAATATTGATGGATCCAAATATGGATTTGTGTAATGGTCTTGAATAAATAACTTTATTCACTTCACACGTTTATTTTATTTGTTGTCTGTATTTTTGGTTTGATTAAAAACATAAAAACACTATGTTATTTTATTTTAGCACTAAAGATAGGAAATCCATTCGGTCATGGCTTCAGGCGGGAAAGACCCCTCAGAACCTGGCTGCCAGGTAAAATATACCAGAAAGATTCAGCTGGTCTGTTAATGGTCTCGATAGCACAGTGGTAAGTGCAGTCGCCGAAAGACGCGTGTTCGATTCCTGCCTAAAGCCAAGACCGCCTGTCTTCATCTGATTTTCCTATCTACAAACACATCTATATTTAGTATGATGAACCACGAACGTAGTTCATCAAGTAAGTAAATTGATGTGGCACGTAGTACGCCTAAGCTAAGCGTGTCGCTGAGGCACAAAGGCTAACCGGTCTGAAACTATTTGATGGGAAAGCCGGTGTGTGAGGCACGCTGAACGATCAACTTGATTGACGGTCGCAGCATTTCAGCGTAGACTCCAGTGAAACAACTTTGAAGGCGTGTCTTTTGAGGCGTTAAACCCTTTTGTGCATAAAATCAGTATCTCGGAAAAGTTAGTAGAAATAAGATGATATGGAATATATAAAATTGAATATAACAAAACATACCATAGGCCCTCACGACCATATCCCTAATGGGTTAGCCAGAAGCACACTGATTGTTGCCGTCATGGTGAACGGAACATTCAGAAGCCCACATTTTGCCGAGGGAGTTTGAACCCATCGTGGTAAAGGGGCGAACCTACTGTCGTTATCCGGGTTGCTATGTGTTTTCCATCACCGGAGAGTTAGTTGCAAATTGTACAATGAACACAAAGTAGGTGTGTTCCGGCCAGGTTTGATCTCGGGACCACCGGGTTCCCAGCCAGAGTGTTCAACCACTAGGCCACGACGTTGAATTGAATATATTATAACAAATATAAAAAACACAATTAAAAAAATATTCAATTATTTGAAAAAATATACCCGCAATATGCCATGCTCTATAAAAACAAAATCGGAGTTCGAGCACTTGTACACACAATAACTCGAGAATTACTGCTAGACCGATTTTAATGGTTTTTGATTAGTCGGATTCTTAGAGCATGATCTCCGTTTTTCGCACAGTCGGTTTGTCTCCATCTGGAATGTAGAAGAATCATTTTGAAAAAATGGTAAAGGGCCAAAAAAATGCCACATTTTCCCAAATAAAATTGTCCTTGGGTTTTTATTTTTGTTTCATATATTTTATTTTTAAATTAATAATTTAATGTAGGTTGTCAAATATTGTTCTTATTGATCACAGACCAAAAGCATTCGACGCCGAATCAAGCATAGTATACATATATCATGTGAATCCTGAGTTTCTAGCAATTAGATAGAACGAGACACATACATCTTATCCTCTAGTAATAGACTACAGAAGTCTTGTTTGACCCATTTCTAACGAAAATAGCTTTATCTATCAGCTCTGACTGTCCACGCACACACAGACAAGTAATGGTTGAACAATCAAGTTCAATCTACACTCAACTGCAGCTGACTATATATTGAGTAAGCTTCAATCTACTAATTCACGATACAGGTCCTGACACTTGACAGTTCATTTGATAAATAATATGATTATGAGCAATGATATTTAAATAAAAAAGTAATACTCCCTAATTCACAAAAGCAAATCAACGTTAAACGACCCTCTGAAGCATGGCTCTCCCTTTCAGATCTATTGACATTTTACGGGACAGCATGAGCGTGAGCGCGTACTTAGCGTTGATTGACGTTTGTGAATTCGGGGGATAGTTACTTGTGCTGAAAAAGTGGCACCCGATATCAGAATGTCGAACACCTGAGCAAAGCATTGACAGTTTGAGACGACAAGTTTCTAATGCTTAAACTATGCTGAAGGGGCTAGGCCTTAAATAAAAAACATAGTTTGATAAGTATTGCGAAACATATTATCCTATTAAGCATTCTCAACGTCGGTTGAAGTAAGGTACAGACAAAATATGAAATATTAGTAAATTCGGATCTAAGACTGAAATCAAAGGCACACTTTGGTCTGCCGAAACCCTCTTTACATAATAAATGGTACGAACTCACCATTCAAAGAGTATTTCTTTGAATTGGAATACTAAACAGTTATGCACATAAGTCTTCTTTTAAGCTATACTCCATTTGTTTTATCATGAGAAAAAAGGAGCAACGGTGCTAAACAAATGAATGATTTGCATTTGTAATTGACTTTTGCCGGCTGACAGCCGTATAACCTGGCAAAATTGAATTGGCCATTCCGTCACAACGTATGAAGGGTCTGAGTACCTAACATTTTCATTTGTGTTCATGAACATGTCTGTTTGTATTGGTCTGGCTGTTTTCTATGTATATTAAGTATGTATTTACAAAAGAAAACGTATTTAAGTATGTTTATCCGTTGCTAAACAACGACACCCATAAAAACGAACTACAATTAGCTCACTTGGGGCTAGATGGCGTTGTGTGGAATAATGGCCAGGGATATTGATTTATTTTAGTTTTGTCAGAGTTATCATGACAGTAAAAGCACGACCCCTTCTTCGTTTAGGTTTTTATGATCGACAATATAGTTCCACGTAAGACAAAATATTTTTTTTAAGACAAAGATTCATAAATTCTGAAGTTTTTTATTTTAAATGAGAACAAATAAGACAGACAGACAGACAGTGTGAGAGTTGGCATATGACGTAATTTTGATAAGTTCGGCATAAATCTTAAACGTTATAATATTTCTTATATTGTACTTTTACCACAAAGTGTACCCTAAAAATAACCTTTTATTACTTTCTGTCAAGTTCTGTCTAATGCTATAACAAATGGAGTATAGTAATTCAAAAGGAAGAAGGAGCTCATTTTATTATTATCGAATTTAAAAATAAAAAGAGACCGAAGCATAACCTAAAACAAAAACTAAGCCATTTATAAGCCGAAAGAGGCAGAAATATGTTTAAGAATATATTCATTTATTCATCATAGCTTTACACGTGCTAAGAAGTCTTATGTACAAACAGACATGCTCAAGCACACAAATGTTTGTGGGTATCGAACCCGCGACCTTTGGTTCTGTAGCCAACTTTTTAGCCATCACACCAAGTCAGTTGTCTAAGGAGTGGAAACGTATCTTAGAATGTTAAATATTCGTCTCAGAGGACAATGTTGAGGATCCTACAAATACCTGTGGATGCCGGCAGGGAATTCCAATCTGGGGCAGTTCTCATTGGTAATGATGATGGAATGCAATTGCAGTCCTGTTGCTTTACAAACAAAGTCGGGTTTTTTCTTGAGCACTTACACCTCAAACTACTAGACCAATTTTTATTTTTTTAGTATATTACGTTGCCTTCGCCTTTAATGGGGATATAAATATTGGAAATACTGGAAAATTGACGCAAAAACATACTAAAGAAAAAGCTCTTTCCCAAAATTTTGTTGGTTTTCGTACCTGCCAAACGAGGTCGACGTATTTGTAATTTTTTGATAAAACTGTCACAGTTCGATTTCATTGGACGGGGACAAAACGACGTATGTCGGGACAGCTGGTTGTATAAAATAGGCGAGAACATGAAAGTATATCGCTCTATCACGCCACAGTGGGGGACGGACATTGATCTGATTTAGTGCAGACACAGAACCTTTTACCATTTTCACATCTTTAAGGAGTGCAGATAGCTAACGAAAATTCAACTTTCGGTGATATGATATTAATGATATTTTAATAAAAACAAGTAGATAGGTTACACATCTATTTAGCTTTCCATTCTTTCTACAGGAAGGTTGTCTGGAAGAGGTCGCTTTTGACGATAAGGCCGCTTACATTGTACGTACTAAATCTTTGTAAACATTGTTATGTAATTGTTTCCTTTGTGCAATAAAGTATGTCTTATCTTATTTTATCTTAAAGATTTTTTGTTTTAAAGATTAAGATTGTTGTTACGGTTTTCATATAAGTCACGCCTGAAGCATCAAGCATAGCATCTTGTGTGGATTATGCATGCACGTTGCCTCTGAATGGAGAGGCCTCCTGGAAGCCGACCCGAAACCGTGGCCTAATAAGACCTCATTGACGTGGCCTATTGTTCCATTCATTCCTTTATTATGTAGCTTTTCGTGCACTGCAAGCTTGGGTTTGTTTTCAATTGTTTCTTGTAGCGAATTATTCACTTTTTAAACATAACTGAATCTTTCTTATGACTCTAGAGTAATTTGCCCATTCTAAAACACATACATACCCTAACGACCATATCCCTAATGGGTTAGTCAGAGGCACACTGATTTTGCCGTCATGGTGAACGGAACATTTGAACCCAACGTGGTAAGGGACGAGCCTACCGCCGTTATCCGGGTTGCTTGGGTTTTATATCGGTGTTTTCCATCACCGGAGAGTTAGCCGCAAATTGTACAATGAACACAAAGTTGGTGTGTTCCAGACAGATTTGATCTCGGGACCATCGGGTTCCGAGCCAGAGTGTTTAACCACTGGGCCACGACGCTCTCAAAAATATTTAAACATTTTTATTTATTTTATTGTAAAACATTTACAACATTTTTTTTTCTAAATTCACAGTTTTAAAAACACAGGTTAGTTAGACCTTTTAATTAACTGTCACTCGCCATGTTTTCATGCTTCTACATGTTAAATACAGAGTTATGTTTCTCGTTACGTATACCGATATTACGTCGTAATCAGCTAAGCGCGTAATCTTCTAATGAAGATCAAAGAAACCGGGAAAATGCCGAACTATGGCTATAATAATCCATTGTCGTCCGCTTAGGGGATCGAGGGACTCTACTAATTTATTAGTTAAGATGGTTTTATAAACTGACATAATAATATTAACTAAGCCACTCCTAATTGGTTAAATGCTTGGCAAGGAGTCTAGACTTCTGGAGGAAAATTCCTGGGTTTTCATTCCACGTGTTTGGCGGCTTTCGGAACATTTCAAATGTTTGTTTGTTTTAATATTGGTGTACTTAGAGCCTGTTCCCACTAGCAATTTTTGGTCGATTTCAATATCTCAACCATTTCGAAAGTCAAATTCAAAGCGAATGCTATTCATTTTGGCGGAAGTCCACATTACTGTGGGAGAACTTAATGACTTATGACAATAATTTTAACATATTATTAGAAATATATATTTTTAAAATTATAATTTTGCCGTAACCCACAGACCCTCAGACGCTGATTTTTAGTGGGACCAACTGACCAACCACGGACATTTGCGGAAATGTCCGTGGTTGGTCAGTTGGTCCCACTAAAAATCAGCGTCTGAGCCTATCAGGGCCCTAACCATGAGCTCTTATAGCAAGATTATTTCAATGTTACTTTGCTTTTTCGTACCATGACGTCTTCAAAACAATACTTATTAAGTCCTGCTATCCTTGAGCAATATTGCTGTCAGAGCCCATACAAAATTTAGAAATTGGTACCATGAAGTGCTTTTTGACAATCAGCAATATTGTTTTAAGGCATCACGTGATCTGTTGCCATGACAATTAAAATTTTGTTATTACGTGAAATTTGGCAACAGCGCGTTCACACGGGTTACTTTTATTCATTAATTTACATAACAAATTCTATCGTTAGAAAAGTATTATCTTTAACTAAAGGTAGGTTATTATTAGGTAAAAAAGTTAAATAAAAGATTATTCATAATGTTATTTAACTAAGTTAACTAAGTAGACAATATTGTATCATAAATTTATCTTGAATACATTTCGACGATGAGGTGCGAGTCTTCTTCACCCTACTAAATGTTTCCTTAAAACCGATTTATTCATTTCAACTAAGCAAGAATACCTATTAAAACTAAATGCTTTTAAGCATTCCCCAAAAAAATATAGAAACATAATAGAATAAATTAGGTCATAAAATAACAAACTGAAGTTAGCGTTATATTCGAATACAAATAATAAATTCTGAAAAATGATCCCTAGTGTGATACACAATCGCTTACAAGTAAGGTTGCGTTACTTTTGCAGCAAGCTTAATTCAATATTACTTTTATTGACATCAAATGACATCCAACAAAGTAATCTTGCGAAGTGTGGGGAAAAAACGAATGATGATTCTGGTTGTTCACTCTTAAATATGTACTTATCATGCCAAGCCGTTACTGAGACTAAAATCAATTAAAAAACCAAATGCCATGAAAACTAAGCTACGTCTGTCAGTCAAATTGAGATTCATTTACCAAAGCTAAGCTGTTTTGTATTTGTATATTTTTAACTTCAGATACCTACATAAATAATAAATACTACTCTTAGGTATACCATAAGGGGATAAGTTTTATCTCTATTTTAAGTTGCTACCAAACGTGTTTTGTTTCATCAGCCTTCCTGAAAGTACTTTTCAGTTCATTGAAGTGCACCTGGGGCCGCTGGATCCGGAAGCAGAGTCGCTTTCCTAGGGCCGTGTACTGTAGGACCCAGCAGGAAAGCCGAAGTAGAGATGATCTCGTGGTCCCAACGAGCGTTGAGGTACCCTCGAAAGGGTTTTCCCCTAGTTCTATTTGTTGAAAAGAGATTTGAAATGATTGTCCACAATGGTTTTATGTTATTTGTATCATGCCTATTCAGGAGAAAGAAAACGAACGTTGATCACAAAAAATGGAAACATGGACATAAATAGGTATCTCAAACTTTAAAAAAATTAAGCGAGTGTAAAATGTAATGCTATCTCAAAAATAGAGCGACTGAAGTAATCTGATGCAGATCTGAGGCATTCGCAGCAGTACTGGGTGACTTAAGTTTATTAAACAAAAACGGTAATAAATCATTTCCAAAAATGTATTTGTTTTAACTCATTATTTGCAGCACTGGAAAGGTAATTTTATTATTATACACTTACAATCGGTTTGGTGTGATGGTTTACAAGTGGACTATTACACCAGTGTGCAGTGGTCGCGGGTTCGATCCCCGTATGTCTGTTGGTACTGGTCTGGGTGTTTCATATCTCTTTATATAAAAATGGATTGCTGTTCGTTAGTCTCGCTAAAACTCGTGTCTTTTAATTTTGGTTTTGGAATAGTTGTATTGGTCCAGGGAAGGTTTAAAAGGTGAGTAAACATGAGAAATGCTAGGAATGTAGTGCAGAGCTATAATTTGGTTTTCTCTTAGCAAATGTTCCTACCCGTCACGTGACACTTTACGTTTGACAACAGCACGAAGTCTGTCGGGACAGCTAGTGTTTAATAAGTATGTAGGTATTCACAAAAAGAAAAGAAATTAAACATGCGTCTAGTATCCATCCATTCAGTTGTTTTTACGTGAAAGAGCAACACACATCTATCCATCCACACATACAAACTTTCGCATACACGTTCATTGCCGGTACGATTTTCATGATGTCTACTAGGGTGCCGCCTACATTTTACGGTGGACTCGCAAGGCGAGTCGCCGGCACTGCAATATAAATTGAATCGACTCGCCACGCGAGTTCACTGGCAATACGTAAGGGTAGATTCTTTGTTTTGTTATTTTTGTGGTCGTCATAGTGTACGTAACGTGTTTATCGCAATTAAAGAGTGTTTTACGACTATTCGGAGTACTATTACTTGTAAAAATGGCAAAAAACTCTATGGACAAAAAGTAAGGTTAGTTTCTTTCGTAATTTAAGCAGTGGTAGTCAATCTTTTAAATAGTGGTTATTGTTAAGGTGGTAATTTTTTTTTTTTTTAAATCCTGATATACCATCGATCCGTAATAATAAAAATATTTTCAAACACAGGCGAAGCCGCGAGCAAAACCTAGTTATAAATAAAAATTAAGCACTTAGCGTAAGCTTAGTTTTACATCGACTAGGACAGGTTCGGTTATAATAAAGCAAGCATTATTATTTTTATGCAGTGGTAGTGATTATCATGGTCGTATCCATCGCCTATATTTTATTTTATAGTTTTTGAGGTCCCGTTTTTACCCTTTGGGTACGGAACCCTAAGAACTATAAAATAAACTTTAAAACAAAAAAAACTTTTATTTTGACCAGTTTGTAGTAGGTATATTAGTTCCATTTCACAAGTATGTAGGTAGTATATTCTACTATGTTGACGTCGTTGTCTAATATGTAAGGTTGAGGATCTATGTCAGTGAACTCGCCTAGTGAGTTCAAGGCACTGCAGAATAGTTTTTTTCCTTTCAAATATAAACAATATCTGTACACCCGGCCCACCACGTAAATCTTTAGATTAGTGTATATTTAGTCTATACTATAATTTTAAGCAGTAAATACGGATGCATTTTGGAAATATTAGCGAAAAACACTGGACTCGCTAGGCGAGTCGTCGGCACTGGAATAAGATTTACGTGAACTCTCCGGGCGAGTCGGTGGCACTGAACGTGTTAAAATATCAGTATGATACTTCAATCACGATATTTCAGTATCATGACGTGCTATACGACGGGGCACTTTGTACCTATCATATCAAGCACTGTATTCATTATGTATTTAAGTAGGTAGGCATGTGTCCGAAACCAACAGTACAAGTTTTATCTTATGAAAACAGAAGGATAGTGTTAAAATTACCCAATGTTAATTTTGTGTAAATGATTTTCAGTCTTTCCCTAATTCGTCAAAAATATGAAATAATTAGGTGCCGCTTACTGCCCACTAGCGCAACCAATCGTTTTTTATTAATAGAGGTTTATTTCAGATATTTTGATAAAAACTGTTAAATATAGATAAATTTATTCTGTCAACATCTTTAAGTACAGATAATATCTTATTTTAGGATCATAATTGAACAGTGTTTGTTTAAATATCTTAAAAAAAACACAATTCATGAAAACTATTGGTGGCGCTAGTGGGCAGAAAGAGGCCCCCATTTAACTGCTCAGTTATAGTTAGTCAGTTATCTATATTCGAATAAGTTTATTATAAAACTGCTTAGAGTTTACCTATTTCACAAAGAAAAATATATATTCTGGCAGCAACATTTTACTTTTTAACCCTTTTTTCCATAGCTAACTATGACACGAAAACATGTCAATGTCATGTCATGTCATGACAACCAGCGTGGTGAAATGAAACAGGAAAACTAGTTATTATTTATATTTATGATTGTAAAATTAATGATTATTCATCATCGTAAGCAATAACGGCATGATCCTTAATCTCCGCCCAGAAAGTAAAGGTTGATAAATCTAGCAGCAGGAAGACAAAGTTTTGATAAGTTTGTGAAGACATGGATTTGGATTCAATAAGTCATAGGATTTCTGAATGGATGTTTTATCTTGGATTTCAGAATTGCTAAATGTTGTGCATTTTAACACAAGCATATCAGTCCAGACAATCCTTGTCGGTAGGTAGCAATGATCTGTGAACAATAAACGTTAACGGTTTGAATGTCTTACATGCATACACATGCATATGTGAAACTGTGGAAAGTGAAATAAAGATTCGACTTATACTTTGAATTTTATTTTAAACTAGTTTCTAACATCTTTCACTGTGAAAGTTACACTACACTTAAAGCCGTCTTTTTTTCTCGGCTACATTTGCTGCGCGACATGGTGCAAAACATGAAGCTCAGCATGTTGATCAACGACGCGCAACTCCACTACCTACACGCCGCGCGTCATTCCACTACCTACACGCCGCGCGTCATGATTTAAACCACGCGCGCTGTTGTGCAACGTCGCCGGACATGTTGAGCGTCACGCGGTGCTCGTCAATGAATGCCTAGTGGATACGCGGCTTAATTGTAGTCTGTATCTTTTATATTTCCAGCTGTTACTTGAAAACAAAATATTCAACATGCCTTAAGGTTTCAAAACCAAACACAATATGAACATTCACGTTAATGAACTCACAATAAAGTATCTTAAGCGATGACTTTCGTTCCACTAACAAGTTTATTTATTGTTGCTTTTTGAGCTTCTTTGTGTATCTACCGATAGTAGGTAGGTATAAAGATAACCGCCGAAGCAAAGGAAAAACGACACAAACCACATTTCCGCACTAAAATAAATCAGCCGCCTAAATCAATGAACAAATATTTGTCAAGCTATTTTATGGTCCTAAGAAAGAGTTCACTGTGGCTCGACTCGAGTGGCTTGATGATGTTTAGTTTTTATATAATTTGGAAAACAATTATGAAGAAGTTGCATTCACGGAACTTTTTTCTTGTGTCAGAATTGACGTAAAAGTATTCCTGCATTAAGGCTGCTGGTTGTCAGAAAGCCACGCTCACATCAAAACCAAATTAAGATTGTTTTAGGCTTTGGACCCCTTGGATGAAAAATTGACCGAATGATGATCTTTGTAGACTAATTTCGGCTGGCCTTTTTAGAAAATATTATCTTTAGTGTCAATGCCAGTATAAACAGTTTTTTTTGCAAGAATATTCATGCTAAGTATTCTTTTCTCGAAATTTTACTCCAAGCATGCTTTAAGACAATTCGGACCGTAGACTTCGAAAGAGATGGTGCTATATAGTTCATATAGCGCTATCCCTTTCTGGCTTTCTAAAAAATCATTCGTTCTTTCCCAACACTTCGCAGGACTAAAATGATTGACTTCATGGTACGGTTTTTGAGCATTCCTTCCGCAGTCCTGCAGCAGTCTTACTTTAAAACAAGATTGTTTTCTATAAGATTATGGTTAGGGCCCAGGTCCAGACATTAGCTGAGTGTTTTCAATTTAATTTTAAACATTATATTTTTTCTAACCATTTTGTTTCTTTTGTTTCTATCTGTTGCGATGTTCGAAATCAATAAACGTTTTTTTCTTTCATTTTTTAATCATCTTTGATGGGAACGTCCACACCCTTCAATGTTTAGTTAAGAACTATCAACTAAGTTTGAGGAAACTTTTGTTTTCTGAGGTCTAAAGATCTTTATTCCTCAACAAATGTTCACTTCAAATATTTATATCATCTAATAAGTTGAATGACACATTCCTTCAACGGGGTAGTTTGGGACACACTATTTGTATGGGAAACGGAAAATTCAGAAGTTCCCTTTCATTTTTACAATGTTTTTTTAACCCAACGTGGCATAGGGTGAGCCTACCGCCGTTATCCTGATTATTTGGGTTTCATTGGTGTTTTCCATCACTAGGGTAACCACTGGACTACGACATTCTCTTGATAACGGCCTAAGCAATAATTTACTTTCGGGCCTAGACTATGTTCAAGGCAAAACATCAAATGTGTTTCCTTCTTCCTACAATCCCGGGTTTTTTAAGCGGGGCGTGAAAAGGCATTTATGCAGGCCTTCAAAATGAGATTGACCAGCAAAGTAGTTCTCAATTACTGTGCTTGTCAACCCCATATCTGGACCTCACGACTGCTTCCCATCAGGTGGAGTGAGGTCATCTTGAAGACCACTATAAAAAAAAAAAAAAAAAAAAAAAAATCAAAATGTTTTGTGGGAAACCACTTAATGGTGTAGCTAAATTACAAATGCACTATACACAAAGACATTTTGTAAAGAACGTCAAATTGCCAATTCCATTGAAAATTTAATTTTTATTTCCTTCAAAGGAAATGAAGGGTTGTTTGAGATCTATTATTTACGTAAATACAGGCCAAATGACACGAAACTGTCAATCGGAACACTACGTAAAAAGAAAATAAATATTTTTTGATACCTATTTGGAATTGGTGCAATCAATATGCTGGCGAAACAAGGTCGACATCGGCGATATTACAGAGAACCATCATAATCATCAGCCATACGACGCCTACTGAACATAGGCCTCCCCTAAAGATTTCCAGAGCGGCCGGTGGTAAGCGGCCTGCAATTTTGCCGAAACCCAGCGAACTTTTTGAGGTCATCCGTCCACCTTACGGATGGGCGTCCCGAGCTGCGCTTGGAATCGAACGGTCTCCACTCAAGAACTTTCCGGCCCCAATGGCAAACAGTCCTTCGAGCTACGTGCCCTTTTTTTTTAAAACAGACGAAATGGGGGGCAGACGGGTAATGTTGGATTCTCCACTGGTATGGTGATACCCATTGGCCTACCGACTAAAAACTCTGCTACTCCCTCTCATCGTCCATGGTGGGGGAACACGTAAACTTGCACGAAGCCTTCTTCGAGGTCCCTCGGACGGAGCCCGCCTACACGGCGGGCCGGAAGCGACCCCCCTTCGTGAGGAGGGGTCAGTAGGGACAGCCGAGGGTGTCGAGCCGTCCCTACCAGGCAGTGGTGGAGGCCTGTGCAATGCCGGTGCGGGTACCCCCGTACCGCCCGCCTGCTGACCTCCTCCACGGAGAGGGCAGAGGGGCTCGTCCGCAGCCTTTTTGGTGCCCGTCCAACGGTAGACAGCCGCCAGTACGTCCGTCTACAGCTTCCAAGGAGCATTTCCCGCTAAGGCGCAGGCCGCAGAGAAACCTACAGTGCGGTAGGCTCTCAGGGCCCGTTGCGCTATCGCCCGCTGGGGTGCTCGGAGGAGGCGGACGTGCCTCCGCCCAAATGGGCGTGCCAAATAGCGCCATATTCCGCAAGATGCCGGAGTAGAGCTTCCTGCACTTCGAGCCTGGCCCGCCGAAGTTAGGCATTAGCCAGTGTAGGCTGTCTGCCGCCTTCAAAAGTCTAGGCGACAGACCGCGGAAATGCGGGATGAACTGCCACCTAGAATCTGATATTAGACCGAGATACATGATGTCGGTCTTCACCGCCAACCTGACGCCCCCGAGCACAATATGTGCATTAGGCGGCGCCAGGCGCTGCCGATACTCATGAATCCATATGGACTCGGTCTTTTCAAGCGCGACTGTGAGCCGTAGGCGGGAGCTATGTGCCCTGCCCACTGCAACTTCAACCTGCTAACACGCTGTGCTTCGCCGGCGACCTTAGTTCTACTACGGATTTCCTATTTCTGATTCGATTTTGTAGCTAAACACAGACACAATGACAGAGAACAACATTCACAGAGAATAACATGGTTTATTTAGAATCAGGCTTGTTTAATAATGAGTTACCTACGTGGCACTTTTTTTTGACCCGGTGAAATGCCTTTACGCACTTCCCGCTGCTTGGTGGAGGGCAGCGGAGGAGTGTGGGACTCATCCCCCCCCCCCCCCAGCCCCCCAGAAGGGGGTCGGAATACCCACTAAAACACTGGGGTGGCCTTCTTCTGCGCGTAACCAGGGTTTACCGAGGACTCTCTCGAGGAGGCACTCTACCGGTAAAACCCTGGCGCACTGTGCCGGTATCCCGGCTCTCCGCGGGGGTGACCTTGGCTGTTTTCTTACGCCCCAGACCACAGGGCGAAGCTACCTACGTGCCAACACCAAGACCATTTAACCACAATCTAAGCAGAGCTATTTACGAGGACTATGGATGCTAGAGATAAAAATACTTAAATCTCAAAAAACATACTTAAAGTATTCACTTTAAGTATGTTTTTTGAGATTTAATTTTTCGGAAATTTTCGGAATTATTTCTGTGGCTGGGTGTTAATTCTAACACCCAGCCACAGAAATAATTCCGATAAGGTGGGAATCAAAAACAGCAACTTAACCCACATATGCGCAGAACTGTTATCAGCTCCGATTTTTATGATTCTCATTTGTCTCATCTCTAACCTGGGTGTCTAAAAAGGCGACATTAGACGTTTCATATTATGATTCATATTTAATATGAATCATATCAAATATATTTAATATTATATTATTATTATTATATTGCCTTCTTTCACACAACAAAGTCGTTGCATTATATTTTAAATGAATTAAATTTTACAAATTAAAATTGGAATGCTGTGTGATCACAACGTTATAGGGTCAAGGTTTGAGGATGGCTCTCCGTCCCACATACAGGCTCTGGGTTTGCTCGGCATTTCACTAACATAATATAAACGGCCTATATAACGTCCCACTGCTGGGCACAGGCCTCACCTCAACTATGAGGTGGAACGAGCCATACTTCAACACGCGGGCTCAGTGCGGATTGTTGGAGGGGTGTAAGGTTAGTGAGCAACCTTAATGTCAGATGTAATCAAGCCGGCCTAGGGCGCCTGACTAACCTTAACGACTGACATCTAGCGACGTCGACTGTGACCAACTGCTTATAGGACGGTTAAAGTGGCAGTAGAGGTATGGCCAAAAGTCTCGATATTGAGATCACTTGAAAGGAAGCGTAGCGTGGTGCAATACAGATGTATTGATATGCACCGTTCATGTGAAGTGGTATTGATCATTAGATTCATTCAATTCATAAACACACGATTTTTGTTTATTGAAGGATTTGTTCATGATGGCTCTCTACTCTAGAGAGGGGTAGATAGGCCTTCACTCAGCAGTGGGATAGCGCAGGCGTCTCATTATAAATAATAATGAATTAAAAAATGAGTAAGTAAACATGAGCAGTTCTTGTTACTGATAAATTGCGGTAAATTTTAAAAATTCGCGCTTAATATGATGCTATGTGATATTTTGCGAGCTAATAAGTCTGCTTATTTTAGAACGCTTCAATTGAATCGTAATTGACTCTCAAGTGTCAAAATTTGACATATATTTCATAGAAAAAGTGTGAAATTTGCCGATGGAGACTCAATAATGATTCAATTGGAGCGTTATAAAATTAGCAGACTTGGGGCCCAGATGAGTGAACCAATAAACGAACAAAACGAGGTTTGCGTTCTAAATATCCTGAAAAGATCTTCACAATGAAATAAACTATAAGAGCTGAACAAAAAACCCACAAGAGGGCTTAAGCATTGTTCAGAATCCCGTATTAATATAAATAAATGTACTATAATGTTCGACTGCCATACCTTGCTATAATGTAGTGCAAAAAAGAGTAGGTAAGTAACCTAGGTTATTCTTATTTTAGAATTAAGGATAACGCATTATCATCGTACTAAAGATAGGCAAACCCAGAAAATATTTCTTTCTGGGTTTTCGATTTATAGTAGGTTGCTGTTTGCTTTAAATTTGAAATATATATCAGTCATTATGAAGAATAAGCGTCTTCCTCCAATACATAACTAAACTACGTATGCAGAAAACAATACACAGAGTGCTATAAATTCAAGGCTTTATAATTGGAAATTTAGCTTCAGCATAGGAACAACCATAAGTTTAGACAACGGTTTGGTTTAGTTAGTATTCACCTTTAGTCATTTATATACACTCTGTATAAAGAGACAAGACAACAGTATACAATAATAAGCAGAAAAAAACTTTACCCCCGGAGACGTTTTCTAACGTAAATGCATTAAATCTCCACTGCACTGACTGATTCAGGATGCACTGCAACAGAGCAAATAAGTTATTATTACAATACAAATAAAGCGCACAGTCGTACATATAGTATATTTTCGCCAATGACCATCGCGTAGCATTGAGGAGAAATGAGCAAAACAAATGTGCAAATCTGATCACGTCGCCGACCCCTGGCTATGTGTGAGAATACGAAAACAAAGGGTACGGTATGATAGCCAAATTCTTGGCCGATTGTCAATGTTCACTGCAACAGGAAGGAATCTTAATGTCAGTCAACCGGCACACTTGCAAACTGCTAACAAACACACACTCACGCGATTCCTATTCTACTGTAAACAATAACAAAATCTAATTATAGATATTGTATTACTTCTAAGGCCAGCTAATAGGGTCAATTGGAGGTAAATGTCAAACGTATCTCCCACCTCAAAGTAAAACATTAAAGATAGTTTTTACGATTACTAAGTATTGAATTATGAATATCATTTCGCTCTAGCGTCGTAGTCGGACACTCTATCATAGTATTAGTATGTTCATTCGCTCGGCGCGTCCTTGCTTGCGCGACTCGGAACGCATAGCGATATCACAATATGTCACAAGAATATACCTACAAATAGTGCGTGAGAACGCCGCGTGAATACAAATATATGGCATTTAAATTTCTGGCGGAGTTCGAAACAATGCTATGTAGTGAAGGACGGTGGAATGACCATGTGTGTCACTTACCTGGACTTGGCCGAAGTGTAGATCGTCCAATAGAGCCTCTTCTCGGTATAGCGAGCGGGTCACCAGCCTCTTTTTGCGACGCTTGTGCATCGTCAGGAACCGGCCGGCGCCAAGTTTCCTATGCGTCATCCTGCAGAGCTCTAGCAGCACCAGTAAATCAGTGGGCTCAGTCGGGGAGGATGGACTGCCATCATCATCTGGAACAATAAACAGGCTGTTTAATATATAATCAACAACACTGTGAGCTTATTTGTAAGAGGAAGAAACAGAAGTTCTTTACTTTGGCTGCTTGGTAGTCAACAGACCGATCCGCAGCATCAATCCATTTAGAACCTTAAATACCTTCAGATTGAAGTGATAAAGAAATAAGCAGACCAGCTCGATAGGCCACTTAGCCAGAATTAAAGAATTATTCACAGCACAATAACACAGTTAATAATAATTCCACGCACAGTGAAAAGAAACACGACAGGTAACGATTTCTCGGATCGACAATCTGATATCCACACCAACATCTATCAGAAACTGAGCTGTTTATCAAGCTCAGTGTTTACTAAAGCGTCGATAAAAAGCCGGTAAAAGCGTGTATGATACATGCCAAATAATGTGACATTTCAAAGTACCATGCCTGTCGATTACGGGATCCTGCGAAACTCGTTATCCGACTGAGCATCGGGACACGTCACGATTCCCGACAAGAGGTTTATTTACGTTACTCACTCAGGTGTACATTTGAGTGCCGAGTTTACAATATAATGTACAGCAGACCTTGTTCTGTATGCGCCTCGAGTCAGATTACACTAAAACGGTGCGGTAAGTCAGTGGAATGACAACTAACAGTGAATAGTTTATTTTCACGTTGGTATTTTTTGGCGACTAGAAGACTAGAAAATAGGTGCAATCACAGACAGATGTTGATTTCCAGTTAAGGGGCGCGTCATTTTGTGTTATGGTCGTAAGCTTCATGGTATTAACCCACATGTCAATTTCTATAAGAAAAAGATAATCATGGTACGTTATGGCGATGGACATTATTTTAATATAATCTAAGGTTAGATATAATAAAATGTAAGGTTATCGATGTGAGTGTTGGAGTAACAAATCTTCATTATCACTCAGTGAAATGTAGTTAACAAGAACAAAGCTATAATGAATGCTGGTTCTAAAAACACTATTAAGTCATGTTTATTTTGCCAACTCTACCAAAACCTGAGTGAATTTCGAATTAGCAAAGATATTGAATCAGCTTAACGTGAGATACCTAATATTTATTTATTTGTTTACGAGAGTTGCGCATTGTGTTAACTCTGTAAAGTTTATAGGCGGCCAAAGTGATAAATCTTGGTGGCCATTTTTCTTAGTGCTTATAAACGTCTGGTGTAAAGGACGGAGTACTGCGCCGCATTTACGTTATCAATAATAATTTATTTATTACAACAACGTCCATACTGGCGACTCGACACACTTTGGCATTAGATAATAATATAGTTAGTATAATAGAGGTGCCCGTGGCGCAGTTGTGACAGTGATCGGCGACGATCGCTGTTGTAAAGCAACATACGTCGGGTCGGAAATGGGATGGGTGACCATCCCGACCGAAATTGAGTGATGTATTTATCGGGCATCTCCGTGCTTCGGAAGGCACGTTTAGCAGTTGGTCCCGGCTGACGTCGCTAGATGTCAGTCGTTCAGCCTAGTCAGAGGCCTTAGGGCGGCTTGATCACTTCTGACAATCCGCTCCAACAATCCGCAATGAGCCCGCATGTAGTATGGCTCGTTCCACCTCATAGTTGAGGTGAGGCCTGTGCCCAGTTTAGTGGGACGTATGTAGGCCGTTTATGTTATGTATGTTATGTAGTAGCTTATTAGACTTTCAGTAATAATGCTAGTAATTTGTACAGGATGAATGCCAATGCATTACCTCTTGCGCATGAAAAAAAAACAAATAGTATTATAGTTTTGATATTGAATAGTTTTGTTTCAAAAATGATTAGATTATGTGGTGCTTGTGCCTCAGTGGTGATGTAAAGCTTCTCTTTTCCTAGGTGATGGATGTGTGATCACTCGGTGCGAAAATAAGTGATGTGTTTTTGGACTATCTCCATGCTTCAGAATTATTTGTTTGTTTTATTCTTTTTGCATTTGATTATTACCTGCAGAATACTAAATTAACACTACATACTGCATCCTTTAAACAGCACGGGGTAAGGCCAAAATGCACTGAGAAAAATTGCCACTAAGATTTACAACTTTGCCTATAAACAAATAAAGTTGAACCTATCACAGCACAGGCTCAATACTGAAAAACCCACAGAGCCATTAACAAAACATATTAGTTTCAAATATTAATATTGAAAATTTTAATTAATATGTACCTACACATAGACGATTTCAATCAAGCAATTTCACTAGTGCCCATATTCCATTCGTCATTATTGAAGTACTTCATTGTTTTTTTCATTACTCAACTATTGCACTCAATAACGTCTACTTTGGACGAGTTGTTTCACTGTACTAAGAAATAATCACTCCCCCCCCCCCCCCCCTTAGTTTACACGTACCTCACAACAAATAAACAGCTTCTGTAGTGTTTCTGCTATAAATTATCAAATGATTACTTATCAATAAATGTTAATTGTAGAATCACAGATATCGTGATGACTTTACTGTCATTCATAACTCGTAAATGTAATTAAAAATAACAGGTAGTAAAATAGTTGAATGCATGAGGTTGCGAGCTAGCTCTTACCTCCGGGTTTTATACAGGGTGGCCCAGCGACAGTGGTCCAAAAATTTTTTTTAGGTAGAGGGCATCAAAACAAGTCATTTAAAAGAAACATTAGTTCCGCGATAATCAATACTTTAGAAGTCATGATTTTTTCAAGTTTCTTTTGAAATTTCTCCACTCCAATCACTTAATTCACTCTTGTTTGGAAACTATCTCACTGAATCAGTTCAAATGTGGTATAGATGTAAAATAGTAATGTAGGAACCATATTATGTGTGAGTTTTGAGTTTATTCTAAGACAATTAGTTTTTTTTTTAATTTTCGTCAATAATTTTTCGCCATTTCAAAAACTAATACAATTTTCAAAAAATCACCGCCTCAATGTTTGTGCACTTGATGATTGGTTTATGATCTTAAAAACTGAACATAAGTATGATAATAGTCTATGCAAAAATTTGAAGTGATGTGACCAATGGAACACTTTCAAAATTAACATCATGTACGGTAAGTCGCTAAAACTCAGAATGGGTCATTTCTGCACTGACCCTAATTTTTAAAAAAAGTAGCTAAAATATTTTTTTTGGATAGAGGGCATCATAGCAACTCATTTAAAAACAACATTAAATAGTCAAAAACCAATAGTTTAGAAGTTATTATTTTTTAAATTTTGGGCCTAAGTGGTTGAACTTCAGAGGCATAGATCACTTTTTTGTTCGTAAACTATCCTACTAAGGAACTTCAAATATGGGATGACTTAATAATTAATCCCATACTTCAATTAACTTCGCTTTATTTTATGTTGACTGGTAGATAATGCCTTAACAGCATTAAGTCCGCCTTTTGTATCACTCATCGTATTGTAATGAATAAATGAGATAAATCCTATTTCACTCTCTTCTATTCTTACTTATTTTGAAGTTCGTTAGTTGGATAGTTTACGAACAAAAGTGATCTATGCCTCTGAAGTTCAACCACTTAGGCCCAAAATTTAAAAAATAATAACTTCTAAACTATTGGTTTTTGACTATTTAATGTTGTTTTTGAATGAGTTGCTATGATGCCCTGTATCCAAAAAAAAATATTTTGGCTACTTTTTTTAAAAATTAGGGTCAGTGCAGAAATGACCCATTCTGAGTTTTAGCGACTTACCGTACATGATGTTAATTTTGAAAGTGTTCCATTGGTCACATCACTTCAAATTTTTGCATAGACTATTATCATACTTATGTTCAGTTTTTAAGATCATAAACCAATCATCAAGTGCACAAACATTGCAGCGGTGATTTTTTGAAAATTGTATTAGTTTTTGAAATGGCCAAAAATTATTGACGAAAATTTAAAAAAAAACAAATCGTCTTAGAATAAACTCATAACTCGCACATAATATGGTTTCTACATTACTATTGTACATCTATACCAAATTTACACTGATTCAGTGAGATAGTTTCCAAAAAAGACTGAATTAAGTGATTGGAGTGGAGAAATTTCAAAAGAAACTTGAAAAAATCATAACTTCTAAAGTATTGATTTTCGCGGAACTAATGTTTCTTTTAAATGACTTGTTATGATGCCCTCTACCTAAAAAAAATTTTTGGACCACTGTCGCTGGGCCACCCTGTATGTATGACACCTTGGTTTTGGCACTGGAAGGGTTTCAAATAAGGATGCATTATAGAAAATTAATAACGTACAATAAAATATGGAACGAGATTACAATCCAATACAAATCAGATCAAACGACTATTATATCAAATGAAATGAACATGACACTGATCTGATGTCAGCGCAATCGTTGTAACTTAACCAATATTACTTGAAGCAGAAGTTAGGTGAACCAATTTTAGATTTGGTAGAAGTTATATTGAACGTTGTGAGGTCAAATGAAATTATAACAAACGTGTGAAAGTTGGTAAAACGCTACTATTATACTTATATAGATTTACAAAGGACTAAGTAGTGCTGTAGTAGTACCGGACGACGTGCCGTGGGCAGGCCCTCCACAAGGTGGACCGACGATCTGGTCAGGGCCGCGGGAAGCCGCTGGATGCGGACAGCGCAGGACCGATCGTTGTGGAGATCCCTGAGGGAGGCCTATGCCCAACAGTGGGCGCCGTTGGGCTGATATGATGATGATGATGATGAAGTAGTTCTGACCTGAATGGAAACGATTTAGCTAACGAATAAGCCATAAAAGTATGAAGCTGCAAAATAAAATTTCAAGATTTTTCTCGCCTGGCTGAGGCACAAGCCGCGTATTAAAAAAGGTTTTCTTTCTATTGTTTCTCTTTACTTTATTTTTGGCGTGGTAGCCGGTCGCACTCATGCTTGTGGAGGTTATATTATTCCGCCTCCGTGAGAGCCTGATTTTACAAACTTATGTTTGTATTTTCCAGTTCAGCATTAAAACTACTTCTACGGACGGATTGTATTGGATTAGATTTGCGGTACCTACAGAAAGCTTTGACTTCGTATTCTATTTCGCTAGTATAAACACTTTTAATTATTTGGAGGTTGTTTTCTATGAACAGAAAATTCCCAGGAACTACTTATACTTATTTCATTGTCAACAGAATGTGTTTGTCGCATGGACTATTTGCTGAATTAAATTCAACTAGGTAAACACTGCCGCCCTAGCAGCTTCTTTATTTTTCACCCGGTATAATGCTACATACCGGGTGAAAAATAAAGAAAAGGTATAACAAATGTGTTGTCTCACCGATTTCCACTTATATGGCAAAAAAAACCTTTAGTGTCCAGTTTAGAATCCACTTTAAGCATTGTAAATACAGATTAGCATTACAGGCGAAGACAACGAAAGAATAACATTGTCCAGAAACTAGATGTAGCGTTAGAACGTCGGAAACGCTTCCTATGTTTATATTCCGAAAACAGTTTATTTCCAACACATTGCGGGGTCAACGACTCGTTCTAAAAACGCCGAAACTGATCTTGATATATTTTGTGCTACAGTAGATCTTGAATGTAGGTCATTGTTGAACTGTTGGCATAAAGTGTGAAAACATGACGCCTTGGAATCCGCAGTACGCGTTCGCCAAACATTAATGCTCAAAATTTACAGCGGCCATAATTGTTTTGGGGGTTAACGTAGATATTTTGAGTTTTAAACAGATAGTAAGGGACTAGGTACAGTCAGCATCAAAACTAACATGTGGTTTGGCAATTAAGGTATTGACTTTTTGAAAAAAGCACTATCGACAAAGTCGTTCACGTGGATATTAAATGCTTATTATCAACCCTTTGAGGGAAAGTATTATATTTGGTTATATTAAAAGTTGAAAAACCTAATGTACCGAGTTCATTGAACTTACTAACATTTTCAACAACACCAATACCATTAAAAGGTAAAAAGAAATACACCAATCCGTATGGACAGATAATTCCTAGACTGTTGTGTGAAATGGAAAACATAAAAGAACGAATACGGTTTAATTGGTTGGTGAAGTTAAATTTGAATTCAGAGCCAGCGGCTGGCATCCACTTCCGTTCTCCTGAACTTCTGAACAGTTGATCATTTGACTTGTTTCCCGCCCAATTTACTTCCTATTACCAAAACTACGCGGGAAAAATAGGTAAGGCACACATTTTGGTTGGTTAAGATTTGAATTGATGTTTCGTCAAATGCTATTGGACTGTGTGACTGTGCAATTAAAAATACGTCGAAACCCAACGCCTACGTCGATCTCGTGAGATTGACAATCACTGGAACCAGTAGGCCTAGCACGAACCGCTATCATTTTGGTAATCGAAAAGTAAACGATACTTTTTTTTCTTTTACCTATGCCTTTAAGAAAAAAAGTATCGTTTTTTTCGATTACCAAAACGTTATGGGTTCGTGCTAGGCCTACTGTACAGACGCCTTCACGTTTAAGTGAGCCATCTGAGAGCGATAGCTTTTAGCTTTTTTCGTTAGCGCGTTAAGCAACTATCCATTTCTCCCTTGTAAGCCGCATTTCGCAGGTGCCAGTCCCAGGCTAACGTTGAAACCCAGTGGTCCACGGTACGAATCTTGGCCACGACACATTTTCTTCCGACATGCTTTTCAATTTTGCAAATCATTACTATCTTCAAATAAATTAAATATTTTAGGATAAACAACAAGGCATGATGGATGGCACTACAAGAAAGCATAATACACACAGGTCACATAAATCAATTAGGCGTCTGTACATTTTTTTTTCGCCAATATTGTATTGTTAAAATGTTTGCTTCTACACCAATTAGAGAAATAAAGAACGACTAGTGTTTGAAAATAAAAACCTAAAACAAATCTTATTTATTGATACTGCTTATTTTACGATCCAGATGAAGCAAAAAGTTAGCAAGTTTCAACTGTTCAAATATACAGGCACTTGGTAAATGTCAACAGTGGTATCTAACTCCACTGCTTCCATGAAGTTTTTTAGTTGATCGAATGTTTTTTACCTAACTCCTCACATACTGCGATGCTATCTTCAGCAGAAAGGATTTTCCATGTCCAACGAGAAATCTTTTGTGAAAAGACAATGCATGTTAAACAACATTATTTTAGTAAAAAATCCAGTTCTACACAAAGCACGCCAATCAATGTTACTGGACCATTGAACAGACATGACTACGAAATGAATACCAACAGTATCTTTTACGAAAAGCTTCCACAAGAAAACGACTACTTACATGTAGCATTTTCTAGGCTATTATGCCAATTATCCTGTCCATTTTAGAGAGCTTTTGCGCCGCTATAACGAGAAGCACTAAAGATTTGCATCGTTATTTACATAATGCTTTAACAAGAAGTTAGGGTATAGCAGTTGTGAAGAGGTGCCCGTAGCGCAGTTGTGACGGTGATCGGCGACGATCACTGTTGTAAAGCAACACACGCCGAGTCGGCGATGGGATGGGTGACCACGGCGAACGAAATTTAGTGATGTGCATTTCGGGCATCACCGTGCTTCGGAAGGCACGTTAAGCCGTTGGTCCCGGTTGACGTCGCTAGATGTCAGTCGTTAAGCCTAGTCAGAGGCCTTAGGGCGGCTTGATAACATGACCATAAGGTTGCTCACTAACCTTACACCCGTGGGACGTATATAGGCCGTCTTCACTTTACTAGGGTATAGCATGCCCTTCTGGCTGTTTTGGTATCCGACTGTTACCTGGAGACGTAGAAGTAACCCAAAAAGTCACTTAGAGCTAGTCCAGGTGACTCTGACTAACCCATTCGGGATATAGTCGTGAGGGTATGTTATATGATAAGTATGTGATTTACTGAAAAACTTGGAATGCTAATATGTGAATGTGGACTTACTGGACGGTGTGAACAACGTGTGAGATTGTTGGACCATCCATCTGTACACCATCCATCACTTATTGTACGCTATGTGCTTTCTGCTGAAAATGCGGGCCCACAAAAATGCCTTTAGAATTGTGAAACATTGTCTACATAAGATACAAACAAGCTACTTACATGAACGGCCTATATACGTCCCAGTGCTGGGCACAGGCCTCACCTCAACTATGAGGTGGAACGAGCCATATTCTTACTCGCGAGCTCAGTGCGGATTCTTGGAAGGGTGTAAGGTTAGTGATCAACCTTAATGTCAGATGTTATCAATCCGCCTTAAGGCCTCTGACTAGGCTTAACGACTGGCATCTTACGACGTCAGCCGGGACCAACTGCTTAACCTGCCTTCCGAAACACACTAAGACTCAGCACACTATAATTACCGAATACTTACATATCCGCTTGTAACTTTGGATTTTCTCTAGCGACTATTCTGAGCACTTTATTAATATCCTAAATCCATATAATTAAGTCACGCGCATTAGTTCACATCCGATGTGGTGTAATTAACGGACCTTGATATACAATTTATTATATTAATACAGGTAATTGGAGTAATTATGACGATTAAAAGTGATAAATGATGAAGTGAAGGGATTGGGCGCGGCGAGACCGAACTCATGGGTGCAAGTTCGTGGTTCTAGAATGACCTTTAAAAATAGCACGATAACGCTTAGTGACAACGTATAGTTTTTTTGCTATAGCGTAATTGGTTATTTTTATTTTTAGCATTAGGGATAATGCATTATCATCTTACTAAAGATAGGAAAACCAGAAAAAGACAATCGGTCTACCTAGCATCAGGCGGGACTCGAACCCGCATCCCCCGCAAACCGGGCGACTGCACCGACCAATTATGTTACCGAGACCATTAACAGACCGGCCGAATTTCTCTGGTGTATTATACCTGGCGGCCAGGTTTGTTTCACCAATGTTTAGGCATATACCTTAAACAGTCGAGATTCGAGTCGAAGCGGGTTCGAGTCCAGCCTGATGCCAGGTAGACTGATTGTCTTTTTCTGGTTTTCCTATCTATGGCGTAATCGTTGAAAAGATGGTCGGTCAGGTGTTATCAACAGGAACGTTGATTAATGGTAAAGACACTAAAACAATTAATTTTAAGCAATGATTGGCCCGTTTTAGCGCTATTACAATATGAATACTCTGACGAATGATTATACCTTCGCCCACATCCATAGTGAAGGTCTTTTCTTCTCTACGCCATTGCCCTCGATCTTCAGGACTCAAAATCGGAAAAGAAACCTAATTACCTCTGTGCTGAAAAAAAACGCACGCAGCAATAAGAAATGTAAGACTCTACGAGCACCACAACTACCAGAATGAATTGGAATCAGGTAAAATACGCAAGTTATTGCGACTGCTTGTCCCGTGTCATTTGACTGTCGATATCATTTTTTTCTTCTGAAAGATCGCATAGTTCTGATGATGACTGTAACAGACTCGCTGGACTTCGCCACCCACATATAACCGAGGAACTACAAGCCTGAACTAAAAGGTTCCGACCGTCCAGACGCGCATATTCTAGACGTGATTACTTCGGACCGTCAGACGCACATATTCTAGAACTGATTACTTGGGACCGTCCAGACGCGCATATTTTAGAGGTGATTACTTTCGACCGCACAGACGCACATATTCTAAACGTGATTACTTCGGACCGTCCAGACGCACACATTCTAGAACTGATTACTTCAGACCGTCCGGACGCGCATATTCTAGACGTGATTGCTACGCACCGTCCAGACACGCATATTCTAGAGGTGATTACTTCGGACCGCCCAGACGCACATATTCCAGACGTGATTAATTTGGACCGTCCAGACGCGCATATTCTAGACGTGATTACTTCGGACCGTCCAGACGCGCATATTCTAGACGTGATCACTTCTTACCAACGATTAAAATAACACCCGTAAGCTAAGTGTAGGCTTCTGAATTTTGTTAACCATGATAGCACAAGTAAGCATGCTTTTGGCCACACCATTTGAGAAAAAGTCATAAAAACAATATGTTATAAGTGCAGACGTTTTCCTTCCTTTTTTATTTTTACAAGGTCAATTTGCTTCGCTTTTCTGAACCAACATAAAAGGGTCTGAAAGAAATCCAATAAAGTAAATAAGGCTTACAAGAAATAAGTCAGCATTTGCTGTGTAAGTACAACTTAGTTGGTTTATAGAAAATTGTTACAAGACATTGAAAAGGCATCATACATTTCTATATGATTTTAACAAATTTATTTGACATTCATAATAAAAACAAAGGATTTTGATTACAATATTGGTTTAGAGAAATTTAAAGGACTGTTTCAAAGTATCATGCATGGGTACTTACTGCATACTTTTCATGAGATTTTCAGAGAACTACACTCATCAAATCGGTGTCATTTTTGACGTCCTAACTATCGTTTAGAGTAATATATCCCTGCCTACACACAAAAAGATCAATTTGTATTTATTTATTTATTCTTTATTGCACAACAATGAATGGTACAAAAGGCGGACTTAATGCCAATGAGGCATTATCTACCAGTCAACCATAAGGCTAAGCAGAAAAGTACAGTAGGCGGTATCGAAAGAAGCTTAAGTTTAAAGTCAATATGCATAATAAGTCAATAATCACAAAGAAGTTTCATTAATAAGAAGTTTATGTATTAACATAAGCAAGAAAGCACACACGATAGAGATTTTACAGACAAAAATGCAACGGAGAAGTTTGCGAGAGTATCGTATGTCCTAGATATGAAACAGCAGCTCTTAGCCCAGTGTTGTTTTTGTTTACCACACAAACGTTATCCAGTTTCAAAATCATTCATCTTCCGAAGTGGAACTGGGTTATTAGGACGAACATTTTTGCCATACTGTTTTCAAAAGAGTCGAGAAGCACCTATTATAAAAAGCGGTCTACCGTCGTCAGATAAGTACACAATGTACAGACGCGTTCACATCAACCTTTACAAAACCATTGCAAAATAGGTCTTATGTCAGTGGTATAAGGTGCTAGGTAAAAGTTGATATGAACTCAACAATTGTGTAAATGTATGTCCGATATTTCTCTCGTTTTTTGTCTGGCGTTCTGACTAAGTGGTAG
This sequence comes from Udea ferrugalis, assembly GCA_950022985.1. NCBI lineage: Eukaryota > Metazoa > Arthropoda > Insecta > Lepidoptera > Crambidae > Udea > Udea ferrugalis. Next base: position 23,032,724 of record OX465515.1, read on the forward strand.
TCAATGACAATTTATTATAATAAGTCTGAGAAAAGAGATAGGTACAACAGTAAATCCCAAATTTCTAAACGGAGCAGTCAGAGGATCAGACGTTACCGAGGAAAATTGAACGAATGGTAAGCTTACCACTATTGTCCGGGTTAGTTAGGTTTTTTGCAGGTATTTTCCAGTTTACTGTAGGTATAATGACCACAAATGAGAACAGGTAGAAACTATATTTTATATATTTCATTTGTTTTTTTTTATTCTTTTAATTTTAAGATACGAATTATCATATTATGGGTATATTTTTTTGGATATTTTTAAATGTGTTGTTAATAAATTTTCTCCCTGCTTGCATACCAAAGGCGCGGCAAACTAGTTCCGCGCGACATAGCACAGCCGCAGACTGCGCACGCGCACGAGCACCGCCCTTGTACGGACGCGTTGCATAATCCACTATGTGCACATTATACATTCAATACTTGTTTCATAGATCTAACCATATCAACACTTATTGTATTGGTCTACAACTTTAATCACATAGTAAAGCCTAATAGAATATTTTTGATTTTGACCGCCGCTGTCTAGTAGTTTTTATTTTGTTTTTTATGTACGTATTGTACCTATCAATTATGTATACATACATACCAACACGCTTCTTTCACAACGGGGTAGGCAGAGACCACTTTTTTCCAGTTGCTACGATTATTATTTGCATTTATGTATGTTGCAATATGCTTCATTAATACAGGATTTCCTTTGACATTAAGTCCAGCGCCAATCGTTATATACAGTCAAAAAGCTTAATTTAATGTTAAGAATAGAGATACTTAGCAGAAGCAATAGCGACAGTGATAGTTTGCTAATTCCTAATCTTAATTTCGTTCTAAGCACTTTTTACACTAAAGAACTTTTTTTTATTTTGAAATTATTACTTCAATTCTGATCTCACTTCAACCGTGTATTCAGATTTTTATCATCATTGTTTTTTGTTTGAATGGTTATTTTGAATTTTATCTAATTTTGTATTCCGATTTGTTATTGGATATTTTTTATTCTCATTTAAAAAGATATATTAATTGGCTTTAATTGGCCTTAATTTTTTTGAAATGTAACATTAGACGTACTTAACCCATTCGCTGCCAATCAAAAATTACAATAGAAAATTAATTGTTAAAACGCACCGGTGCGTGCTGTGGCATTGAACCAGTTAATCTCATTGTAAGTAAACTATTTTGGGTTTCCGAAGACACTTTAGACGTTTCGATAACAATGCAAATATGCATCATTAGCATCTAAGTGAGAGCTTTAAGAAAAGAAAGAAAGAAAAGAAAAAGAAAAAGAAAAAGAAAAAGAAAAAGAAAAAGAAAAGAAAGAAAGATGGGAAAGACTGAGTTTTCAGTAATTGAACCACAGACAAAACAGAACATTATATTTTATCGCCATTAGACCGCTTATTGCATTTCACGAGTTTATTCAGTTTCAAACTCAATTTATTGATTCAAATTGAAATATTACTGAAATCATGCCGAAGACACTGGTTTGAGTCCCGCCTGAGCCCAAGACCGAATGTTTTTTTCTGGGTTTTTTTTCTGGGTTTCCTATCTTTAGTAAGATGATAATGCATTATCACTAATGCTAAAATAAAAATAACCTATTAGTAAAAGAATAGTTGTGTTTTCTTTTAAAAACGACTACATTATTAATATTATTATTAAAGATAGACGAGTCTTTCAAAGGCTTTCAATCAAAATATTCTCACCTGTCACTATCTTTAAAAGCCATATTTTACTTCCCTTTAATTTACCCGCGGTTACCCAATAGAAGCCTTTGATTACCTTATTGTGTGCTATTTTAAACGATGCCAACGAACCCGCCCGACCCTGAACTCAGTTCCTTTGATTTTGCCGACAAAAGCGTGTAAGAAAAAGCGTAAAAGTTGCCCAACTCCGTTTAGGGAAAACTCTATTGGGAGAGAAAGAAAATTATGAATTTTAAATCAGCATTTATTTGTTACCAGCATAACTTCCGTCGGTAAATATTTACAGGGTGATATAATTAATGATACTCGTATATTAGTGATAGCGGCAAAAGATCTACAGGCTTCATAACAAGACGAAACATTTTTTTTTAACATGTAAGGACTTTAATTTTGGAAAAAGGACCGCCACGAGGTTGAAGGTCATCGGGTATTTTTGACTCGGTACCTCTAAAAGCTCACTACCAGCATTAATTGTGTGTTCTTTCGTTTTGGAAAAAAATAATGGAGGAAGCAAAGGGCAAATATGTCATATGGAAAAATGGAATGTTAATACAGAACCCCCCCCCCCCAAATATCTTCTGTTTACTCATTAAAAAAAAAAATGCACTACGGTACATTATTTGATGATTATACAGGGATATTTTCAAGGGCGTACCCAGGTAGGGGCAGGGGGGGCAGCTGCCCCCGCCCCCCCCTGGAATCCTGGGTACGCCCTTGGATATTTAAGGGATGTTAAAGAAAGTATATTTTATGAATTTATTACTTGAGTATCATTGTTTATTTTTTAAATTGTTTTTACTGTACACCGCTGTATGTTTGTCTCTTTCGTTTCATGAAATTTCTTCTGTTACCATGGTCTGCTGGAAGAAATCTCTCATTAGAGATAAGCTCACCTGTACTATGTTTATTCTTTTTGCTAACTTTAATACCTATCAATTTGTGTACAAACCAATATATAAAAGTGGGGATTTAATTCGATTAAGTACTTAGTTAATTATAGTCTTTTCTATACAATGCAACAGATCTTCTGCGATAAAGTAAAGTCGCGGAATGAAAAGGTTGACCAGTTTTCAAATAAATCATTTACGCGTTGCGCTTGCAACATGTTGCCTTTTTAAGCTGTGTAACAGGCTAGAGTACGTCGAAAAGTATGCTTTTTTGTTTGACAATAAAATTAAAATTCGATTGACAGTTGAACCAATACTTTTTATTGGTTTGATCTTGTCAATGTCATCATTGAGAAAGCAAGAACAGATCTTAGGGTGGTCAACCCTTTCATTCCCTGAATGTACAAGCACGCTGAGAATTTTGTAAATGAACTTAAGATGGTAGTTCATAGCCTTTACTCCAAGTTGAGATGACGTAGCTGTGGTCGACTGTACATATGCGTCAATATTAGCAGCGTGTCTCGTGTACCCCCTCGTACGTGTGTAGGGTTACCAACTTTTTTTCCAACAAATAAAGTATATTTAGGTCTATGAAGGATTTAAAACAGTACGTTTTTTAGTAAAATTATCAGTATTCTATTTATTCATTGTCTAAAATACATTTTTTTTAAGTTTCTCGCAATTTTACACATTTAAATGTGTTCTAACATTTTGATGCTAAAAACAGTATTTTGTATATTTTAATTTTGTTCAACAGTAAAAAGTATAATCTACTATATAAAAATAAGTCGGGTTTTCCTTCCTGACGTTATAACTCCAGAATGCACCATCCGATTTCCACAGTTTTGCATTCGTTGGAAAGGTCTCAGGCTCCGTGAGGTTTATAGAAAAGAAAATTCAGGAAAATGTTAACAGAAAAGCGGGAAAACTCTTTTTTCACATAAAGCTAAGTCCACGCGGACGAAGTCGCGGGCGGCTGCTAGTGCTGTTTAAAACCGTATGGTTGGAAACCCTATACGTGTGCGAAGTACCCCCTTGGCGCTCGGGTGTCCGGTGGCGTTGTGCCAAAGTTCGCTTTGACCGTTATATCGCTCGCTTCATGCATTTCCCAACATTTACGACATTCTCTCAGTTTTAAGGAATATATTTCATAATATAATAAATTCACTGTATATAAGCATTAGGAATAATATAATATAAGAATAATATTAGTCACATACACTAACTAGCACGTTTGAATCAAGGAAATATCAATCGGAATGTCTTAACCGATTCACTGCGGTGGCCAATTTCGCTTACTTCCGACGGTGGCGTCAAGCAAAAACGACGTGACACTGTTTAGCGCCCAACGCCATACGATTAGATGACACGCATCTGCGTCTTCCGCCATGCGGAAAAGAAAACAGTATTTTTACTAGTTTTTACATGTTCAAAGCTTGGAAACCTTTAGTTTACATTCGAAATCTAACGTAAACGGACCGGCACGTTGTTTTAAGTGATAAAAAGTAGGAAAACAAGTGTATTTCTGGAAATGGAAGGTAAGTGACTTTTTTAATGCAGTTGTGCTAAACCTTTTCAACTTATTTCGCATTTCCTAATGATTTTATTGAATATAAAATATTAAATTAGGCCTAAATATTGTTTTAGTTTTCTTTTAAAAGGGAAGCTCAGAAAAACGCATTAAACCATTTAAATTACAATTTATTCACAAACTAAAACAAATACAAGTTGTACAAGAAAAAGAGAGAGCGAGACAGCTATACAAACGTCAAATAATGGCGGGGAATACTGCTCTTGACAAGTTGCGTTCGGAAATGCCTAACAGTCGGCCTTCCTGTACCACTGCTCGCCCCGAGCAGTATTCTCCATGTAAAGCAACGTAAAAGTAAAATAAGCTAAGTAATATTGACATACCTAGGTGACTTCTTAATGCCACCACAACTGACTTCTTAATGCCAGTTCAGCTGACTTCTTAATGCCAGCACAACTAACTTCTTAATGCTAGTTCAGGTGACTTCTTAATGCCACCACAACTGACTTCTTAATGCCAGTTCAGCTGACTTCTTAATGCCAGCACAACTAACTTCTTAATGCTAGTTCAGGTGACTTCTTAATGCCACCACAACTGACTTCTTAATGCCAGTTCAGGAAGTACACCTTCCAAGTCGCGACTTATACAACACCTCTTAAGGCAAATCTCGAGATTTAAACAGTCAGTCAAATAACAAACATTCTGAAACGTTCTTAAACGTTTCCAGTTATTTAACAAGTATGAAGCGTTCTTAATCGCCTCCAGTCAAATAACTTACAGTCTGAAGCGTTCTCAATCGCCTACAGTCAAGTAACAAACAGTCTGAAACGTTCTTAATCGTTTCCAGTTATTTAACAAGTATGAAGCGTTCTTAATCGCCTCCAGTCAAATAACTTACAGTCTGAAGCGTCCTTAATCGTCTACAGTCAAGTAACAACAATGAGCGAACAATTATCGCATTCTTAATGGCAGCTCACTGAGTAATATTACAAACAATCACAAACAAACAATATAAATCAGATAATGCAACAAAGTGAGCGAACAAATATCGCCTTCTTAATGGCAGCTCACTGAGTAATATTACAAACAATCACAAACAAACAATATAAATCAGATAATGTAACAAAATGAGCGAACAAATATCGCCTTCTTAATGGCAGCTCATTGAGTAATATTACAAACAATCACAAACAAACAATATAAATCAGATAATGCAACAAAGTGAGCGAACAAATATCGCCTTCTTAATGGCAGCTCACTGAGTAATATTACAAACAATCACAAACAAACAATATAAATCAGATAATGTAACAAAATGAGCGAACAAATATCGCCTTCTTAATGGCAGCTCACTGAGTAATATTACAAACAATCACAAAAAAAAAACAATATAAATCAGATGATGTAACAAATGAGCGAACAAATATCGCCTTCTTAATGGCAGCTCACTGAGTAATATTACAAACAATCACAAACAAACAATATTTAATCAGATAATGCAACAAAATGAGCGAACAAATATCGCCTTCTTAATGGCAGCTCACTGAGTAATATTACAAACAAACAATATAAATCTTAAGAACACAAGAAGTAATGTTTCATTCATATTAAGAACAATCAGATAATGAACTATCTGATTAAAACGATTCAGTTTGTCACGAGCCATCACATTACAGTTTACAGTATGCTTGACGGCGACCATGTGTATAGTCCTAATCACATTACGGCTTACACTTTTACAATCCTGAATTTGACCATCTAAACTTGGTGCAAGCCTGTCATTTCGTAACCCCTTGCGCATAATATTACGTTCACCAATAACCATATCACAGACCTCAAAAGTTCTTTGCTTAACACATGTGGAGCATACGCAGAACGAGTTAGAAACTTTGTCTAACATCATAAAACAGAATAAATCATCAAAGTCAGATCACCAAGCTTTACCATTCACATTTAACATTACTACCAACGCAAGATCACCAAAGCTCCCAAAATGGTTTGTCATTAAAATAGGTAGTAGACTTGCTCATTTGCGCGCGGATTGACAACAGCAGTCAAAATGTATTTTATTTGTTTCTTGTAGATGACAATAATCCTTAAAATACTTACAAATGAAAGCTTTGTTTCGGTCGCATACAACTCCAAATATCTGTAATACTATAATAACACGAACAGCTTCTAACTACAAGAGCTAGAGTGAATAAATGTTGTAAATCAAACACCAAGGTGGCTCACGTATAGGTACTATGTGGAACGGTAACGGCATCTTGCATGAAGAATACAACAACACTGCTTGACACCCTGTATATTTTTCACGCATAGTGTTAGGAGATGCAGCCATGTACATTTTTCTTTTTGTTTCTAAATACAGCGCCGTATTTGCCAAACTAGTTTTTAAATACGGTAAAAGTAAGCAAGTTCTGTCAAATAGCCACTTTGAATTTTACCTTACAATTATTGGTCTACAGTTGAACCAATTGAATAGTCTCCCTGTTGCCATTGCTTCTACAGAATTAAGTAGAAAACATGTATCATTTATTCGCTTAACGGAAATAACATGGTTTCGGCTAAACCCATCCAGGTGGCCCGTTGACTTACCAGTACGGTATTCGACCTTAATCAAAGTCTCAACTTGGTACCTGGGGCTACCAGCGGGCTATATATGGTGACAAATCTCGTTTCCACTAAGTCCAATTAGTACAATCGGTAACTATTCAAACGATGTAGGTACTGCCGCGATCTTTCATCCGCTCGGCCATCGACAAACTAAAATACCTATAATATGAGCGCTTTGAATCTGTAAGCTACGCACTTTTTGTAGAACATTTATCAATCTTACAATTACAGAAAAAACAATTCGAAAATTCATCTGATACTCATCAAGACTATTTCAGCAGGTAAGCTTTCGCCGATCTCATAACCACAGTTAGTCTTCAGACAACGATGCATGCAATGCACGACGCTCACTGATCCTAAGATAATGTGACCAACGTGCGGATGTCAATTAAGTAGTTAAGGTATTACACACTGCTCTAGACACTCCGTTTATATTATATTGTAAACCCTGAAATATATGATTGTGTGCCTAATATAATTGCACTTGCTGTGGCGCAACGCCACAACACACCAATGTGAATATGATTATCACATTTGAACAAAACTGATAGCCTTTCTTTTGTCTTGTCACGACACACCCCGTCACAGCAATATTATGTTGGTCTGTATAATTCGTGTACTAATATCCGTATTAGGGTCCTTCCTACAATGGTTTGGTTGTCACGAATCTAAATAACACATAATAATAAATATGAGCCTCGCTCTGTGAAACCAGGAACAACGAAGGTACCACAGACAACCAGATTCAGCACAAACACTTGTTTCATCAACAAACCCCGCACTGTGCGGAAATCGAACACGCGATCCCTCGATGCTCAACCGTTGAACCACTGCGCTAAACGGGTCATCAACGACTCAAAACAAACGAAATATCAACATCAAAATAACAAGTTCGAATCTAATCGACAAGCAATTATTTAACACCTTGTACGACTGCACTTACATTTGGCAGTTCGATTAATTAATTTTGTAAATACGAAACATCTACTACGTTTTTTAAATAACGACAATACTCAAACGCTTAGTTGGTAACAGGCTGACTAATATTAACCTCTGTTTTGGGCACAGTTTGGCCTCATCAGCCACCTCCTTGAAGGATTTATTTTCGAATTTTTGACATACCTCAAATGCCCAATGGTTGACTGGCAGATATTGCGCTCAGCATGAAGCCCGCCATACCTTACTATTATGTGCAATGAAGATGAAATAAATAATTAAATATTGAAATTTTTAATTGAACAACTAGACTTGCATGGATTGAATATTCAACTGTAACTGTAACCTCTGGGCTCTGTATAACTCTGTAATTATTAATATTTTACCCAAGACATGACAACTGAAATCAATAAAAATGACAACTAATAATTTGCAGCTACAGTAATATCTGTAACTAATTAGACATAAGTTTGTCTGAAGTAACAGTTTACTTCAGGACATTCATTCTTATCATGGCCTGTACGATGATAATAGTGTGATGAACACCTTTTCTACCTAATTGTTTTCATCATCATGACAGACACAGCCACAGAATGCACAAGTTTTATGAATTTTGTAATGTTGGTGCAATGTGACCACAATGCTTACAACTGCATCATTTAATTATTAAATTAGTAACACTTGACTTACTTCAACGATGAAAGTTAATATCTTAACATGCTGGACGTGTCCTGATAACCAGCAGAAATAGCATCAGCGTTCTGGTACGGAAGGTACCTACCTGTTATTGCTTCTGTAACCTGCATCGGGTAACCCACAAGCATAACCTTAAATAGATCTTGTCACATTAAAATTTATGAATAATATTCAGAACATTACACCATAAGCATTAACTTAGTCACACATCTGACTAACTTACAGATTGGAAAGAAAGGCAGTTAATAAACATTAGAGTTATGTAAGGTTGAGATATTAGTTTAGGTTTAGATAGTTGTTAGTATCAATGTTCGGCATACTTTTTTTTAAATTTAAAATTGCAAATAAGTTTCAGAAATAGTTTTCTCATCACCAGCCATACATCCACGGAATACCTCTAACTTTTCTGATTCATTACTCAATAATAAAATAACAGATCACATAGGATCAGAATCAGAAAAAGTATCATTAAGACCAGCATAGGCATGAAATGGTGGGGTACTACTAAAGTGAGGTAAAGACAGACCACTACTGTGGCTACTGGTTTCCCTTATTCAAAGTACTAGCCATAGTAGATACCTAGCACTTTAACTAAGAGTAGTTTGACGAATGAAACTTGTTCGGGTTCGGAAGAAGCTGCTGCTTAATCACTCTCCCATCAGGAGCATGATTAACACTCCGCAATAAGAGAGCGATTAAGGCAGAGGTCAGTGACCGCGCACACGGTCCGGTGGCAGCTCCAGCGGACTCCGCTCGGGACCGCCAAAACGCTGCCGATTTGAGACACTATTCAAAAGTTCACAAGGCAACGTATCATATGGGTACACCGTCCGTCACTGCTACACATTGCGAATATGACAATCCGATATCATGGAAAAGTTCACGACCACTTATTGTTATTGGCTTGAAAGTTACTTTTATCACAAATTCACAACAATCCCCAATACACTAGATGAAAACTCGCAGTACCTGTGCAGCAAAACAGGTACGAACCGGTTTTTGTTTTCTGCAAGGCGTCCCGGCCGGTGCGGCCGCGCTTCGTAAATTTTGGAAAATGATACTGAAGTTACTTTCACTTATTGTTTTGTCAGGAAAACGTTTTTGTAGGCGCTCGGTACACTAATCCCGCTTCTGAGCTAAAAGGGAAGCTCAGAAAAACGCATTAAACCATTTAAATTACAATTTATTCACAAACTAAAACAAATACAAGTTGTACAAGAAAAAGAGAGAGCGAGACAGCTATACAAACGTCAAATAATGGCGGGGAATACTGCTCTTGACAAGTTGCGTTCGGAAATGCCTAACACTTTGTACAACAAATTTCAACTATGCAAATGAAAAACTACCAAGTTTGATTAAGGAGATAATAAATAGTCACAATTGACTTGATACTGAAGTTAACTCTGTAGTTGAATCAAGGAGAATATGCTATCATGTAACTATATATTAATACTAGCTTTTGCCCGCGACTTCGTCCGCGTGGACCACTGTTTTTCCACAATGTGGAGTATTGATAACCTAACAGCGGTAATTGATTTCTATTTGAGATAATCACCTAACTATAGCAGGGCACCATATGCAACTTTTCATCCATTCCCCTTTTCACAACTTTGAGGCTGCTTCCCCACCAGAGATGTGCTATGCAGCTATGCTGCAAGGATGTGCTTTTGCCGTTTCTGAGATTAGCGCGAACAACCGCACAGACAAACATCCATACAGACGAACAGACAAAAAATATTGTTTTGGGTTCTATTGCGGTTATAAAAGCCCCCAATAATAGTTCTTCTTATTTATCTTTAATGTGCTGTCATCGATGAGTTACAAATTTACAGTAGGGATAGATTTTTAGCGCATTCAAATTAATTTAGCCGTTTCAGATATGCCGCGCACACCCAAATAGACAAAAATATTTTTTTTTAGTTCTTTTGAGTCAGAAGATAGCGATGACGCGATAGTCTTACAAAAACGAAATGGCACACTCAAGTTATATAGAAACTGTTTATGAGAAAAATAAATTTAGTTTTTGTAAGCCTAAATTAAAGTCAATTTAAAAAAAACAAATGTTCACTTACGTAGTTACTACAACACTTACTGAGCATCATCATCATCATCATCTCTTGGTTAGAGATTGCAATAGTCAGACTTACAGGTTGACAATCTATGCAAGTGAACTCACCTAGGGAGTTCATGGCACTGGAGAATGTCTTTTTTTCTTTAAAAAATAAAATTGGTCTGCACGGGTGTGCAGGCGAGTACCACCATGTATGTTTGAATTGGCGTATATTTAGTCTACACAGCAATTTTGAGCAGAAAATATCATTTTGTTTTGGATATTTTACCGAAAAACACTCGACTCTCAACGCGAGTCGCCGGCACTGGAATAAAATTTAGATGAACTCCCGGCGTGAGTCGGTGGCACTGAACGTGTTGACGCTGTAATAATTTATAATTTATTATCATAAGACGATTTCATATCAAATAACTAATACTTTGAAAAAGGTTGGTAACCTCTATTATATAGAAGGCTACGAGCTTAATGTACGTGAAAAATCAAGTTATTTGGTTCTGGGTAAAAACTTCCTTAAGCTGAATTGAAAGAGTTATCATCGATTTTAAAATGACACACATCCGTGCCTAACGCCACACGCAAAAAAAAAGTGATGGCACGGATACGTGTCATCCGCAGCGAATCGGTTAAAAAATTAACTCGTGCATTGAAATCATTCAAAATTAGATGTTATTGTTTTCCAGTAAAAATATTAATTAATAAATCATGACACTTAAAATTATTATTATTCGAATTCAGCTCTTATTATGCATCATTAGTCAGAATTGTGATGAATCCTGATCACATGTATATTCAAGATGAAATATTATTTCATTAAATCTTTCGGGTTGTTAATAAAAAATATTTAAAGTATTAAATGTATAACGCATCAAAATGAGAAATATTTACACATGGCAAATTTTGAATGTCAAAACAGCCGAAATAAATTATATATTTCTTTACAATATTGATATTTTTTTTCCCTTAAAACTATCAGCTGAGAATGAATGACATGTGACACGTTTACTACATCATACGAAATTACCAATCATAATTCTTATATCTTTCGAACCTGAATTATCGTACACAGTCTTCCTAAAACAACGAGAATATGCGTGCACGTTTCCACCTACTGCACACACTTAAACGGTTAACTGAAAAGGTGAGGTAAAAATGGTACTATTAACCGAAGTACTAACCCTACGAGTATGTATAGCAGCCTTAACCGCGCTGTTATGTAGCTGGCTACAATGACCAGTGGAAACCTATTTTAGCAGTCAATCTAAGAGCGATTTCACACTGGACGACTCAGAGTAAGACTAGACTAAAGGAACAGATATCTTCAAATTACTACCATTGCAGAGCTACTCAGACGAATGCGATTTTGAAGTAGGGTGACGCTTGTTACCCCCCCCCCCCCCCCCCCCTAATACACACATCAAAACTGTATAGGGATATCATAGAGATATCATTTTTCAAATATTTCATGAAGTTAAGTTTGTTTACAAGTTGAGCATTATCTTAGAATAACGCGAGGACAAAGGCATAAGATAAAGGTTTTAAGAATATTACAAAAAAAACGTTTGATTTTGCTAAAATTTTGACACCTTTTAAAAGAAAAATCTGTCTTTTTTTAACGTCCTTACAATAATGCTACTACAATGAATTTCTTTATTTCTTTATACAATCTGAAAGGGCAGATATAGCAGTTTCTGTGTTCTAAAAATTTCTACGTTGGTTTCAATATTTTAATTTTTACAGCCTCCCAAATAGCTATACTTTGTATCAAAATACTTGAGATATCCCTAGACACTTTTGAGCAGTGTATATCGACCACGGCCAAGATTGTGACGAAGGAAAGAAAAGCAAATTTGTAGTATCTATGCTGAAACATTAAGTACGCAGTTGTCTGTGACTTCGCCTGCGAGGACTTATACAAAGTTACTTGTTCTCCCCATTTCCCCCTTAAAGTTGAAAGTTCAATATGCTTTGTTCGCGGTTGTTATTATAATTTGAACCTATGTAAGTACCAAGTAGTTCTGACGGCGCGATAATAGTCAGTCAGAAAAAAAAAACTGACACATTTTACACGTTTTTTTATGTACAAATATTGGGTAAGAAGGCTAGCTTTTTTGCGTATACAGCACTAGCGTCAATTATATTTTCCGCTCTTTTATTTTTAATGTGGCTATTAGTCGCTGCTTAGCTGCGCTGCTGAGGCTCCACGCTAATGAGCCACCGACTATGGCCAATGCATTGATAGCTAGCGACAAGCAGTTTAATTAAGCACTAGATTTTTCAGCTAAAACTGTATATACTCAATGATGAGTGAATGACTGGTCGTAGTCATCTCTGTTGTTTGTGAATCATAATTCCATCGGAGAGTTTATAGTGAGTAAACCTAGTGAAATATTAAGCCGCGGGCAGCCGCTAGTTTCAGACATATTTGTCACTCTGACCCCCAAATTCACAAACGTCAATCAACGCTAATCATGCGCTCAAGCTCATGCTGTTCCGTAAAGTGTCAATAGAACTGAAAGGGACAGCTATAATTCTGAGTGATGCTCAACCTCGATTTGCGTTTGTGAATTCGGGGCTGAAGGTTATCAATAGCTATAGTCAGTGGCTCACCTGTATACAGGGTGTTTCTTCTAAGGTGTCAAGCCGGCGCGAGCTGATAGTAGGGTACTATACCTATCGATTTAACCCCCATGTATGTTCTACGATTTTTTGTAGTTTTCGAGATAATAAAGTTTTTGTTATTTTTTAAAATTTTGTGAGCACTTGGCTTTAAATAATTTTAACTTTTTTTTTGTTTGACTTTTATTGGATATTTTCTTTATATTATAATGTCTATTGATTGCAGTTTCATGATTAAAATAATCCCTGTCCTAACTTTACTAGAAGATACAAACATTTTGATTTATAGTGAAAAAAAGTGAATCTTGCAGAACATAACGAAAATTTAATCGTAAATTAAAAAAAACAAAAGGCATTCCATAGCTTCTTACTAATTTCAAAAACTGCGCAGCATCATAGGCTTCCATAATAATACAAGAAAACATGTCCTTCGTGGGGCATTTTTCGCTGTTATTGATGCTCAAGTCTTGAGTAAGTATCGGAAATAGTGTAATTTTCATACTCAATAATTTTCTAGTATTTTGGCATAATTTTGTCATTTCTGAGATTTATTGTCTTTTAACGTTTAAACAAAGCTCATTTGTTAATAAAACAGTCATTTTTAAGTTCCAATCATCCGAAAGTCACAACTCCTGTTGTAATTAAAATGTTGAAATTGAGGAAACCGGAACATGTTTTGAATCGATTATCGAACTGTTTTGAGTTACTATGCTCAAAATACGCGTACCTAAAAAATAATAAAGATCGTCCAGTTTCCTCAATTTTAAATTTTTTTTTACACCAGGAGTTGTGACTTTCGAATGATTGGAAGTTATAAAATGACCCTTATATTAACAAATGAGCTTTGTTTGAACATTAGAAGACAATAAATCTCAGAAATGACAAAATTATGCCAAAATACTAGAAAATTATTGAGTATGAAAATTACACTATTTCCGATACTTACTCAAGACTTGAGCATCAATTACAGCGAAAAATGCCCCCCCACGAAGGACATGTTTTCTTGTATGATTATAGAAGCCTACGATGCTGCGCAGTTTTTGAAATTAGTAAGAAGCTATGGAATGCCTTTTGTTTTTTTTAATTTACGATTGAATTTTCGTTATGTTCTGCAAGATTCACTTTTTTTTCACTATAAATCAAAATGTTTGTATCTTGTAGTAAAGTTAGGACAGGGATTATTTTAATCATGAAACTGCAATCAATAGACATTATAATAAAAAGAAAATATCCAATAAAAGTCAAACAAAAAAAAAGTTAAAATTATTTAAAGCCAAGTGCTCACAAAATTTTAAAAAATAATAAAAACTTTATTATCTCGAAAACTACAAAAAATCGTAGAACACACATGGGGGTTAAATCGATAGGTATAGTACCCTACTATCAGCTCGCGTCGGCTTGACACCTTAGAAGAAACACCCTGTATATCACTTTTAACTGATTTAATTGGGCACGTGTTGTTACAAACAGAGTGACATGAGGCGTCGCGGGAAGTCTATAGCGGACTGGTCCGGATTTCGTTTCATCCGAAAACGTCTCTTATATTCTAACTTAGCTACATTAAAATTAACAATTTTTACAAATTATTTGACCGTGTCGCTAACAATCCCCCCCAGAGTATACGCGCCTTAAGAACGGGCGGTGCTTAATAGACGAGTTAGCATTGACATGGAAGCCGATGTTTATATGGTCTTTACCTTTGTCGCTACACCATCATAAATTATCGGACACTTAGTGTAAGTGCTACTCTCCATTCAATAGAAGTAAACTAGTGTTACTACAAAGAATTGTCTGCTAAATAATGCCGCCTGTCAGCGATGAAGGTGAACTGTGAGGAGAATAAGTTATTTGAATCAATTATGTCAGTTTCACTACGATAAATAATATACAATTACTGAGGGAGTTCTTAGGGTATTATTTTATAGATTACTAGCGACCCTCCCTGGCTTTACATGGGTTCAATGGGATGTTATTTTACATATAAACCTTCCTCTACAGTCAAACTACCATTTGAAAAAAAACAGCTTCAAAATCTGTTGCGTAGATTCAAAGATTAAAGCGACCTTAGGGACAGAGAATGCGACTTTATTTCATACTATGTAGTGTAGCACCTCTTGGTTTGTAATAATATTTATGGACCAGCACGGTCAGAACGGGTTTTTCGGACCAGCATTGTTGGAGAATGCCTAATTTCCATATCTTTGAATAAACCTCAGGTTCAGGTCAGGTTAGAATAGTTCTTTATAACCTTTCGCCCTGTGGTATGGAGCGTTAGAATCCTGCCACGGCATAGCGCGCCAGAGGGCCACCGGCACAGAGTTCTTGACCAGAGATCACGGGGTCCTCTGGATACGCGCTGAAGCAGGTAACCTGGGGTTTAGTGAGTAGTGCCTGCCACCTCAGGGCAGGCGAGCCGCACTACAGGCCTTTACCCCGGAGAGAGAGAAATCCATAAAGGGAATCCTCCCGTAAAAAAAGTTATTTATTACCTTGGACGAATAGTTCGTACAATATCTCAAAAGATGGGAAGGCCGTAATTCATTTAGTTTACTCATCTAAAATCCTGAGTATCTAAACAAAAGCTGGGCGCTGAAAATAACTGCTATTATTATAACATTAGCATGAACAATAGCCGAATGCTTCGGCCCTCGAGTCTGGAAAGCAACTATGCACAGTGCACTATTTATAACTTACGTCCCGCGGACCTGCTTCGTTGACCATAGAATAACAGAAGTAAAACTTTGAATGAAAGTGGCTTATCCTTTTAATTTTATGCGAAAGTTTATATGGATCCATCCATACAAAAAAAATCTCATAAAACTTATAGGATGTGCCGTGTTGCTCGTTCTCGTAAAACTACTGAAAACACATCAATAGCAATGATGAAAAAATAGCATTTTGCTAAGATAATTAAACCTACATGCATCAGACTGATAAAGAAACTAAAATATTCAAATAGATTTTAACATACAGAATATAAGTCCTGGGTGGGGATTAAACTTGAAAACTTAAGGCAGAAAATCTCCCTATTTCAATCGGTCTATTTTAATTAAAACTTCAACTTTTAGTTTTAATGCTTTCAATTCAACAGTAAGTCTGGTTTATGCTTTGGCATTTTAAATTTATTTAAGTTGGTTTTTAAGTGATGATCGTTAAATAAAAACTTTTGGTTGCTGTTCATCTTTATAAGCTACAGTGGTCGGCGACGATCGCTGTTGTAAAGCCTGTTGCTTTACCGAGTAGGAAATGGGATGGGTGATCACTCCGACCGAAATTTAGTGATTGTATTGTGTATTTCGGGCATCTCCGTGCTTCCGAAGGCACGTTAAGCAGTTGGTCCCGGTTGACGTCGCTAGATGTCAGTCGCTAAGCCTAGTCGGAGGCCTTAGGGCGGCTTGATTACATCTGACGTTAAGATTGCTCACTAATCTTACACCCCTCCTCCAACAATCCGCACTGAGCCCGCGTGTTGGAGTATGGCTCGTTCCACCTCATAGTTGAGGTGACGCCTGTGCCCAGCAGTGGGACGTATATAGGCCGTTTATGGTGGCGAGGTGCGGGGGAAGAGCGAGACGGAGCGAAGTGCACAAATATTTCTGTCGGATAGTATACTGAAAGAGCCTTCTGTAAATGTGTGTTGCATGACATTGCCCTTGGCACCCGCGGTGCATATATCTATGGTTTTCGAGGATCGTGCATATTTGCACACAGAGATAAACAACCCGTACCCAAGGGAAAACCACAAAAACACTGCTTGTTTGTGACATCATGTTTTGAATATAGAGCGGAATACCTAGTTGCGGGGAAGGCTGCTGACAAGAGGTGAATTGAAGATCCTGACGATGACGAAGCAGATCCATCAGAACGTTAGTGGTCAGAAATTTATTTGAAGATTGACACAAGTAAGATATTGACGACCGATTTGGTGTAATGCTTCAACGTGGGCTATTACAGCAGTGGTTACGGGTTCGATCCTCGCACCATACAATAGTTTGTGTGCATCAACATGTCTGTTTGTACTGGACTAGGTGTTACCTATATTTGTTATTTATGTATTTACGAAAAAAAATTGTGAGGTTATTTGTAGTCTAGTTTCTCATAACATTTAATTGCTTAATTGGGGGCTAGGTGGCGCAGTGTGGAATAATGTCCAGTGTTTTTAAAGTGTAATAGCACAATGTCAGACTCGTATGTTCAGAAATATTTGAACACTTTACACACACATATATTTATTGCTGTCTGTACTAAAATAGTGGTCAAAAAATTGACATTGGTCCTACCGATCTACTAATAAAAACAAAAACTATTAACAAAAAGGGGAAAAAGATACGTTACGTTCATACGTCAACGTAAATGATTTGCACGTAAATGAATCACGGTCATATTGGCTTGAAAGGAGGTCACATTTTAACGATTCTTTCGATGGGTTAGTGTTTCTCTAGAAATTTTCCCAGTAGGTACCATTTGATCGCCACTTGAAAAGTTTGCCTCTGCCCAGTTTATCAGACTCCCATCAGTTTTCTAGAGCCATCTAGTCATGAAAGCTTTTGAACTGAAAATGTGTAATACTTTAATAATTCTTGGATGAGTCACTGTACTCGTTAAAGCTATTGAAAACAACGTTTTGTATGCACTCGCTGTGGAATTTTAAATTACAATCCCCTATATTTAAACCCGGATAATTCCTTATAATCCTGGTAATTAACGGGAACAGACAGCAGCATTTTAAATTTTCTAGCACACGATTGGTGTCGTGGCACAGGGCTGATAGCTCATACATCGTTTACTTCCATAAATTTTATTCGGGTTGTGGATTAGGCGTTTTTCTTATAGAACACGTCCATCGAGCGAATAAGCGTTGCGTTGATCGTTCTGACGATGAAACATATTGACCTACCCTCTTATTCATAAAAACAAACGCAACGCACAAAGCACAGGGTAAGCGGTTGCTTATTTGCTCGCAAGAGGCAGCAACTTGAATGAAACTGACTAACTAAGCTATACAAAAGCTAACGTGATGTGGAAGCGTTTTTATGAATCAGTTTAGTCACAATCTAGTGGATAGTGAGGGGGGAGACCGTGGTCGCGTATTCGCGTTCTACTAGGACTCCTAGTTTTTGCTATAACATGATCGTCGCATCGTGTGAACGAGTTGCGGTGTATTAGGACAACGCCTTACTCATACAGCGACTTTTTGCAGCTCAACGCAAAGCACAAGCGAGTTACACAGCTGCGTGATGCATTCGTGTATCGCTGCTCATATCGCTGTACGTAATGGGTCTTAGAAATTACATTCTGTATATAGTAGTCTCAAGCTCATCAAAGGCAAAATTAATGAGTTACAAAATGAAAATTGAAAATTGACTATTCACCGTCAGAAGACGACAACTACTAACCATTATAGGCTTTCTAGGGAAGGCAGTAAAGTAACTCCTCCGATCGGAATGAACGATGATTGATGATGAACAGGGCAGTGGGACAACTGCAGCACCAAAAGGAGCAACACAAGATGCGTTGCTTGTTGCTTGCTTCAAAAAAGAATACGCCTTTTTCATACAGGCAACAATATCACCGCCGCCAAGAGAATATTCCATAACTTAGCTGTAAGTACGCGATAAGATGAAACGGCTAAAAAACACAGAGAAGAAGCGTCAGGCATCAAAAAAAAATCCAAGGTTGTTTTCTTTGCAGATATGACTTTAGACACAATAACAAAGTAAGGAACTAACGACGAATGAATGTGTTCTTTAGTAGAGACCGCGTCTTTCCAAACTTAGATGAGACGCCTTCTGTAAAAATGGAGCGTCGATTTATGAAAACTTCTTTAAGGATACGTTTAGCATTTTCGTTTAATAGAAGATGCCTAAATCCTACAGTGGACTGCCTCAAAGTAATAACGATGGATGATAGAGAAAAGAGTTCCCACACAGAAATTGGCAGATATCGTGACTTGCGTGGCAACCCTAAAATATACTTGCCCATGGTAATACCCGTACGGAAAGCACATGCATACTGTGGGAAATAATTACCCCGCCAACCGGACGTTGCACCTGATTAATATTGTATCATTGTTTACCACGCTAGAGGGTTGATTGAGGGCTATTGAAGGGATATATACCGATCGAATTGAAAGTCATTGTTCTGTGAGGCTGACTAATTGAACCGTGGATTCGGACCAGGAAAGGAAAAAACTTTGTCTTCGCCGTTGTTAGAATGCTTTCCGTGAGATTGACCAGCTTATAAAGCTTATGTCAGTCTTCAAATTAACGAAGGAGAATGTTTCTCACATCTCGGAAAAAGAAAGTAGAAAGCCTGTTCGTGAGGCCTGCTCAGGACAGGAATGGTTGAGGCGGTTTCAGTATTGCGGTTCGAAGACGGGTTTTCAGCGTCTGTAGTCGGGAAGACAGACGAGCTCACGAAGCTCGTATCGGCCTACAAACCTACAATTACCATTAGAAAAAGGGTAGCCGTCCTGATTGACTGCGTGCGGAGATAGAACTCTCTGATTTCTGAGGGTCGAAACTGCGTTACGCGGACGCACGCGCTGTCTCATACAGAATTGGCGCGTGCGAGTCCGCGAGGGCCCAGCGCTGGCGTTCTCGTAACACAGTTTCAGCCCTGACAGTGACATGATATTATTAAGTTCTGGAAAGGATTATTTTGTAGGTTCATTTACATACTGCAAAGCTAATTTGGTTCAGCAACAAGTCTGTCTATCTTGGAGCCATAAGTCGCATGAAACATGGGCAAAGGTAGGTTAGGTTAAGTCGGTCGGTGTTCCGTCCGGGGGATCGCGTAGTAGGCTTCGTGCCAGTCACCGCAGTTCCCCCAACATGGGCGACGAGAGGGAGTCCCGGAGTTTTTAGTGGGAATGCCTCTTGGTGCCACCTTCGCCACTGCTGAGTCGCACATAACCCGTCCATCCCCCGGCGGAGGGGAATTCGTAACGTCATTTCCTCCGGGTCACAAAAAAAAACTAGTTATTTAACTATTATATAAACTCCTCCTAAGTTCTTTTTACCGATAATGTTATGAATATTCGCATGTTACTAAACATGTCTAATCGTGGTAAACGAAAGAAATAGACGCGAATCCAAAGCAGTTGCATTTTGTTGAAGTAACAAATGCAGCAAAGGCACGAGTTGAGATACTTATACATCGCTTTGATGATGAACCAGTACTGCCAAGCTGTATCCATTCAGGCTGAACGCACCGAAGCGAATTTGCAAGAGATTAAAGTGTAGAAATGCAACTACGAACTCGAGATTGTAGAACGCCATTTGTTTTTTATTTTCTCGCTCAAACAAATCAGGACCCTTTCCACTTAATTTTAATATTAGTTTTTGCTCTGAGGTCTTGTCTTATCTCTGATGTTGAAAATAAAAAAAACAGATATTCTTTCCTTAGTCAACAAGCTAGTCTTATAGTTTCGCCGTGTCTTTCCTCAGCTTAGATTATATCTTAGATTTCGTAGAGGTGTGTAACAAAATCATGCAACAGGTTTTTAGGGCAATCTCTCAAACACTTTGAAGATTTTTTTTGTCTATTCCATAATGTTGTGCCAGTAGATTAAATGAATAATGTTTTTCTCAAGCCACATGGCAAGGTATGAGGGGCTCCCTTCTTTGGGCTCCCTTCTTTCCTCCTTTCATATTTATTCATCTATCCCATTTTTGGTTTCTCTTTTGCTTGCTATTTTGGATATGGAGTCAAAACACATTTCGAACCATTTCAGAGAAACTTTGGTAAAATTAAAACTGCGCAAGTAAGCTTTTCGTGTTTGATCAGGATTTACCAATTATTTAAATATGAAAGTTATTTTTTTTGTTTAATTGTTCGGACTCAACCTAATCTTTAGTGTAACTGTAATCAAAACCGGTGATTTAAAAACACGTAAAGGCAACAAACAAACAATAATTCAGTTAACAATTTTCTAAGCGGAACAGTTCTTTCACAACTGCCACTCGTTAATGGAAGCAGACCAAAAACTTCAAAACATTCCTTTGAAAGCGCGCTCTATGCAATAAAAATAGCAACGATATTTCCTTTGATAAAATTAAACGTTAATTAGAGTACGGAAAAGTTACTTACAACAAGTTTAAACTAGAAACCATGTGAATCGCGACTTTTTAGAAAGTTAAAATTCAACTTGTTGAAAGTTGCAGCGGGGCTAAAACATTTAGCGGGGTTCTTAGCCATTCAACTAATCGGTAAAACCGAAATGTCGCTTTTTCTCAAAGTTCAACTATGCAAACTAGAAGTACTGAGGTTGTTTTTTCACCAAAAATATTTATGCTTCGTTGTTATGAATGCGTTTGATCCTTAAATTGGATGTATTCACTTACAGTCCGCAAAAGATTTTTCATTACTCATACTCTGAAAGTAGGTCATTACTGACCTGAGAAGCGGGCTGAAAGTAATACTTTTCATCCCTAGGGAGAATCACTTTCAACTGACAGCTGTCATATTATTTTTTTAAAAACTAGTTCTTTTTCACTTAACGCGTCGGAACCACGCATAGGTCACGTGTATGGATGTGTGGACGCCGGCGTCCACGTTGCCGCCCACCATGTTCTAACTTTCTATACAGCCAATATGTAAAATTGAAATAACTTAAAGTTAAGTATTGATTAGAGAATATATATTTTTTAAATAACTTTATTATAATTAAGTTTCAACAATTTCTTTAAAATAACGTAGCTTTGAGCAAATTATTTACTATTTTTCCAATGATGAAAATAAAAAATAATGGCTGAATAGCGGGCCGGCCACAGAAAAAAAAACAAACAAAATAGGCGGGAAAGCAGCAATTCGATCTTCATGAATTAATTCATGTTTTTATTTTTACTTTCCTCGTATTTGTAATGAAAAGCACAGTGTTTACGTCGGGTTAAAGACTTATTTAGTCCCTCGAACTATTGGCGCCCTCACTTCGTTCCGGGCGCCAAACCCCGTCTCGGGACTAAATAAGTTACTTTCACCCCTAGGATAACAATGTACTATTAAACATGGTTGTGGAAAAATCGTACCAGTTTAATTGTGTTGAAAAATAAATAAATATTTATTTTATTTAATATGGGTATGCGTTTGACTCCAGTCCCACCAGGTGGTAAGCGATGACGAGGCTGATTGCGGAACACGCATAAACAGAAAATGCTCATTCACTCTAGCCTTGAAGACACCAAGGTTGTTGTATGTATACAGCACAGAAGCATCCCTCCTGAATTCCACTCCCTAGAGGTGGGGTCCAGAAAGGAAGCAGTAAACCTAGTCTACCAATCATATCTACTAAGCCATGTTTTTTTATGAGAGCGTCGTGGCCCAGTGGTTAAACCACTGGGCCACGATGCACTCTGGCTCGAAACCCGATGGTCCCGAGATCAAAACTGGCCGAAACACGCCTACTTTGTGTTCATTGTACAATTTGCGGCTAACTCTCCCGTGATGGAAAACACCGTTAAGAAACCCAAGCAACCCGGATAACGGCGGTAGGCTCGCCCCTTACCACGTTGGGTTCAAATTCCCTTGGAAAAATGTGGGCTTC
Organism: Udea ferrugalis; assembly: GCA_950022985.1. Taxonomy (NCBI): domain Eukaryota; kingdom Metazoa; phylum Arthropoda; class Insecta; order Lepidoptera; family Crambidae; genus Udea; species Udea ferrugalis. The sequence continues at coordinate 23,055,365 of OX465515.1, forward strand.
TGAATGTTCCGTCCACCATGACGGCAACAATTAGTGTGCCTCTGACTAACCCATTAGGGATATGGTCGCGAGGGTATGTTATGTTATGTTTTATTATATGAATGCATGTCCTACGCAATACTATAATAGTGAACCAGCGCAACGCTACTAATGAGGCCTCAGCCTTTTAAAGTAATTTGGAAATTCTCGCAAATATAAATCATTTATTGCTGTTGAATTGAATGCAGATATACCTAGAATATTGGTTGACAGTTGGTCAAAACCGCTGGGAGCACTGGATTCCGCGGCGGGCTCAATTCTCTGTAAATTGATGAATAAACTGGATTATTGATTTAAATTGATTTCTGCATATCAAACTGCCCCGGCCGGCCACAGACAAAGCAGGACTCACGTCATTGAAAATTATACTTATTTAAATCCACTACTTATCGTCAAATTTCATCATACAAATATGCCAGACACGTATAATTTGAAATAAAATATGTAGTGCATAAATAATGTGACTCTTCTACTGGATGAGCTAGTTGTTTCTGTGACCGAGAATAACCGACAAACAGATACAATATTTTGCGCAGTCCGATACAATCCGTAAAGTTATATTATTCGAATGTGGAGTTTCAACTATTTATGTACAACGACGGATTTTCAGCCAGTGACTCAGTTGTCGTAATATTTATCGCATCAGCGCTTACGTCGCGACGTGTCGTAAGATTCTCGAGCTGCTCGAAGCAGAGAGCTTTCTTTTACGTTTATTCACGACTTAAAATGCAAATAAGAAAAAATGTCTGTAACGTTACATATTATTTGACCGTCACTAGCTAGCATCATCATCACCGCATGCCTTTCTTGTGTGTCCTAAAAACATTCTACAAAGTTTCCCTCCAGGCAGGGTAGCGATTCACAACCGAGTTATCTTAGGATTAGGTAACTTTCATAAAATTTTGTCAAATTGTTTTGCAAAAGCGATTTTTCATATGTTAATGCCAATGACACATAGTATTTCATAACCGAATAATACAGAAAACTTGCACATAAAAATGGAATAATATTTTTTGTTCTAATATTGGAGGTGTGTGTGTTTTATTCGATGATTCAATACTAGATGCTTCAACATATACAAAACTCAAGCGCTTTCACTGAACAAGCTTTTTATTAAAATGAAATAAAAGTTACCGAATCGTACGGTAACTCTGTTGTGAATCGCTACCCAGATTTCAGAGAAAGCGGGCTACATGCACGTTGAGTGCTTTAGCTCCTACGGTCATCAATTGAACTTGCTAATCCGTATTAAACCGTAACTCATTAAAACTACTATCATATCTAAGGACAAAATTGGTTTGCACATGGTTCATACTTGTTTGAGCCGCGCTCTCCTTCCATTAATGTTTAGTATATCGAAATGTCGCAAATTGGATTATAATGAAATACAATTAACTGTTAGAGATGTGTATTTCGGGCATCTCCGTGTGTCGGAAGGCACGTTAAGCAGTTGGTCCCGGTTGACATCACTAGATATCACAGAGGCCTTAGGGCGGCTTGATTACATCTGACATTGCGGTTGCTCACTAACCTTACACCGCTCCAACAATCCGCACTGAGCCCGCGTGTTGGAGATGGCTCGTTTCACCTCATAGCTGAGGTGAGGCCTGTGCCCAGCAGTGGTATGTATATAGGCTGTTTATATATGTATGTATGTACAATCGAGGGACAGCTTCAGCCAATGCGGATGCGATGAGCTTGCATTCATTTTTATTTTGTTGTTATAATGAAGAGTAAAAGATAAAAATATTGTTGAAATGAGCCTAGCTCTAAAAAACATCACATGTTATTTATATGCCTATGAACAATACAAAAGACAAACCAAACGCTACAGCAGTTTATCTGCGCCGGTAGAAAACTCTTCTAAAAACAGTATGAAAAAAAGTTTAAGTCCAACTTGTAAACTAATCGCCAATTAAGTCACGTAAACAATTTCAAAGTTTAAACCGAATCCTTCCATCGAAGCAGTAACATTACCTTCCGGTACACAAGACAATTTATAGCACGCTCACTGAATACCTATCTAATACCGTAAAGTGCATCACTGAATACAGATGCTTCTTGAGCTTAAGCACTGTAACGTCCAGTGCTAAGACCCAAAATTGAACAGCAATTCACCTGCTGCTGGCCAACGTACGTGATAGTCTTACAAGCGGAAGGATACCATGTGTATGTCACCGGAAAATAACAAAAACCGTAAATTTATAAATTTCCTAGGAAATTTATCAACTTTCGTAGGATTCTAAACGACAGATAAATTGTGTTATTTTACGCCCACATTTCAGGAAATTTATCAATTTGCGACGGCTCGAGGGAAATTTATAAACTAACGGATATCTATTCGTAAGATTCTTAACGGTTCGACTAATCACAGAAGAGCTTTTAATTTTACGCTTTTATAAATTACGGAAAATAACACACTGCTCTCTGATTGGTCGATGTTGACAGTAGCAATGCTAGTGTTCATAGATTATGGTACAATCAGACTTGTCAAACTGTACATTTATCAGTTTCGATGTAACCCCTACTTCATCTAAATAAAACAGCAGAAATCTTGTTTTACGATATCAAAAAGTTTATAAAAAAATGAAATACACTTATAAAAATATTAAACATGAACGGCCCATATACGTCCCACTGCTGGGCACAGGCCTCAAACCAACTATGAGGTGGAACAAGCCATACTCCAACACGCGGGCTCAGTGCGGATTGTTGGAGGGGTTTAAGGTTAATGAGCAACCTTAATGTCAGATGTTATCAAGCCGCCCTAGGGCCTCTGACTAGGCTTAACGATTGGCCTCACCTCAACTATGAGGTGGAACGAGCCATACTCCAACATGCGGGCTCAGTGCGGATTGTTGGAGCGGATTGTCAGAAGTGATCAAGCCGCCCTAAGGCCTCTGACTAGGCTGAACGACTGACATCTAGCGACGTCAACCGGGACCAACTGATTAACGTGCCTTCCGAAGCACGGAGATGCCCGAAATACACATCACTAAATTTTTGGTCGGAGTGGTCACCCATCCTATTTCCTGCGCCACGGGCACTTATAAAATATAACATACAAAACGTAGCACACCCTCACGATCATAATATTCCAAATGGAGTAGTCAGAGGCACGCAGAGTTCCCGTCACGGAACAAACGAAACATTCAGAAGCCCACATTTCACCGAGGGAATTTGAACCCATCGTGGTAAGGGGCGAGCATACCGCCGTTATCTGGGTTGCTTGGGTTTTTTATCGGTGTTTCTCATCGCCGAAGGTTTAGCCGCAAATTATACAATGAACACGAAGATGAATTGTTCTTACAAAATATAAAACATTAAAACCGGCCTTCTGCCAAAATGAAATGGCGGAGGAGATGAAGAGAGAAGGAACACGTGACTTATTCGACCAATCAGAGCGCACATGGCGTTTGGTACTGCCCACTTATTATTTTACGGATGCGTTCCGAAAGTTTATAAATTTCCGGAAATGAGGGCGTAAAATAATACAATTTATCTCTCGTTTAGAATCCTACGAAAGTTTATAAATTTCCTAGGAAATTTATAAATTCACGGTTCTTGTTATTTTCCGGTGACATGTACATAAGTTTCAAAATGGACATAGATCACGGATTTGATTGAAGAATTTCTTACAAATACTTACAATAGGGTAGATGACTATCAGTCATTTTGCATGTTTTTTATGTTCACCAAAAATAATAATTGAATTTAAATCCTATTGTGAAACCACGATCGAAATTTGTTTCAAAATGAGGCAAAAATATGCGTGCAAACTACCCAAGGTTTACCTCCTCACTACCTCAGTCCAATTCAAAAGGGTTCAGTTTTTGTAAAACAATATCACAATTTTGTAACACATACTATTATGAAGCAATTATGTTAGGAGACCATTTTCATAAACGCAAAAAGCTCAACTACTGAAAAGTGGGAACATTCAGAAGCCCACATTTCACCGCTATTTTGAAGCCAATGCGGTAATGGTCAAGCCTTCCGCCGATATCCGAGTTGCTAGGGTTTTTTAAATGAATATAGATACATACGCTTACTCTATCCAATACGGGGTAGTCAGAGGCACACTGGTATACCTACCATTCAGAAATTATACTGAACGGCTTAAGGAATGAATAACTCTGATGCAAAATACATTGAAGTTGAACTTGAATAAAGCAAAGCGCGGTTGGCATCAATTCACGAGCCTCTCACCTTGAAATACGAAAAGAATATGTATTCGCTTTACTTGAATCTAAATTCGCGGAACGTAGACAGACTTGACTAACTTGCCGCGATTTGGGAGATTTTTCGTTTTTGTTTCATTTCCATATTGTTACTTGGTTTAAGACTTTTGTTTTGTTCACTTTCTATTTTGTAATCGCTTTTCTTCGAGAGAGCGTCGTGGCCCAGTGGTTAAACACTCTGACTTTCAACCCGATGGTCCCGAGATCAAATCCTGCCGGAACACACCTACTTTGTGTTCATTGTACAATTTGCAGCTAACTGTCCGGTGATGGAAAACACCGATAAAAAACCCAAGCAACCCGGATAACAGCGGTAGGCTCGCCCTTTGCTACGTTGTGTTCAAATTCCCTCGGCGAAATGTAGGCTTCTGAATGTTCCGTTCACCATGACGGCAACAATCAGTGTGAATCTGACTAACCCAGTAGGGATATGATCGTGAGGGTATGTTATGTTATGTTATGTTTCATTTCCATATTGTTACTTGGCTTAAGACTCTTGTTTTGTTAACTTTCTATTTTGTAATCGCTTCTCTTCTTCACAACATTTCGGATGTTTTTGTACTTTAACTGAAGGTATAGGCACCAGCACCGAAGTTTTTTTGAATGGTTGCTTACGTTCTTTACAAAGGGCTAAACAGTGGCCTGAGTCAAGAAAATAATAGTACGGCCATGCCCTTGTTTGCACAACTTGGCGAGGGCACTGCCCAGATGTATAAACACACAGATACAACACACGCAGAGTCAAAGTTAGATTATCGTATTCAAGAATATCGTATATTAGGGTTCCGTATAAAACACGGAACCCTTATAGATTCGTCATGTGTGTCTGACTGTTCGTTCGTATGTCACGGCCACTTATTAAGAGCTATACTGTGTCACCACACAGTATAGCTCTTAAAAAGTGGCCGTATCTATGTCTTCAAGAATTATGTTGAGGATATTGTTTTATCAGCCGCTGCGAATGTCCGTTCACTCAGTTGGTCGAACTGCCTATCAGGTCCAGGCATTAGCATATTTTTTATGTGTTGCGATGTTCAAAATCAATAAACGTTTTTACTTTCTTTCTTTCAATTTCAAGCACCTAGCTTACGGCAAGTTTTAAAAATCGGTTCAGAAAATGCCGTCGCCAACACTTTTAGTTTCCGCATCTGTCTAAAAATAAAAACCGTGAAATACTAGTTCAAGATTACTTGGAGCTTCAACCATTCTGTTCAGCACTAAGAAAACCCAGCAAAAGTTTTATCATCTCAGGGTCTGATTTTTCCTATTTTATCCGGTTATTTGTATTCGGTATATTTTCCCTAAAATTTGCTGTTTGGTAAGCCTGAAAAGAATCTTTTTTAAATAGAGTTCGTCGTAATCTACAACTTTTGTAATTAGATTTATAACTGATTAATAGTGGTAATGATATTTAATCAGATTGAAGTAGTCATGGTCACTCAATCAATTACAGTAGTCGGTAATCAACGTTACATGATAAGTTTTGACTGTCAACATGAATTACAATTTAGGAATTAGCCATCTTAGGCAGATACCATTATATTTGAAAGAAAATATAATTTATTCGCCTCTGTCGTCCTCGGGTCCTGCTAAAACAAAAACTTCAGTCTTTTGTATGTTTTATATGTTTGCCGCCCGCGACTTAACATATGTGCTATTTAGATGTTTAACCTATATTATTGTAAAGTTTCATTCAAATCCATTCATTAGTTTTTACGTGAAAGAGCAACACGGCACACTATATACGTCCCACTGCTGGGCACAGGCCTCGCCTCAACTATGAGGTGGAACGAGCCATACACGCGGGCTCAGTGCGGATTGTTGGAGGGGTGTAAGGTTAGTGAGCAACCTCAATGTCAGATGTTATTAAGCCGCCCTAACGCCTCTGACTAGGCTTAACGACTGACATCTAGCGACGTCAACTGTCGTACTCATAACTAATTATTAATCTGATTATATTTTTTCCAAGTTTTATTATTTATAAAGCATTTTTATACTATACCATTTTTATTCATAAAACTTAGAAGATGATATAATAAGGCAAATAATACGTCGTAAGTACTTGATTATTTCCGTCTCCCAAAGCTATGGCAACAACCCTGACATTTAGATATGATACCCTTAATTAACCGAGTAGCTATTGTGACTACGATGAGTCCGCGGCTCAGTTTGTCAATTAATTAGCACTAATAACTCAAGCGAAAGACGGCGAAATAAACTGACATAAAGTGCCATTTTTTATGTTCAATTAGTTGGCAAAACTACACTACTTACTGTTTTTAGGTAAAGTATTAAATGAGAAATATATTCATAACGACGTCGCCAGATGTCAGTCGTTAAGCCTAGTCAGAGGCCTTAGGGCGGCTTGATAACATCTAACATAAAGGTTGCTCACTAACCTTACACCCCTCTAACAATCCGCACTGAGCCCGCGTGTGGCTTGTTCCACCTCATAGTTGAGGTGAGGCCTGTGCCAGCAGTGGGACGTATATAGGCCGTTTATGTTTTTTTATGTTATGCTATATTCATAATAAGTATTTCACACATTTCATGGATGTCGCCTAGCAAAAGCGGACTTCAGTATGGATTTGGGGCCAACATATTTTTTCCTCCTACTTTTAGGCTGACCTTCTTTATAAGAGAGTGATTTATGAAACCTAAGAATAGTATTTTGAACGTACAACTTACGAATTGTTAAATGACCAGATTCACAATAAAGATCTTCTAAAGGAAATCGGTATGGTTTGAAGAGCATCACTTTTAATAACGAGCGCTGGGCCCTTTCAATTTAAAGAAATTTTATTTTCGAGAAATAGGAGAATTGAAATAGAAAAATTACGAAAAATTATTATTTCATTTTCCTGAATTACTACTGTATTCGTCTGAATTTTATCTGACTAGCGGCCGCCCGCGACTTCGTCCGCGTGGACTTAATTTGAAAAACAAAAAGTAATATTTCTTTATTAAAATTGTAGCCTATGTGCGATTCAGATGTATAAGCTACATTATTGTAAAGTTTCACTAAAATCCGTTCAGTAGTTTTTACGTGAAAGAGCAACACGGTACATCCACACATACAAACTTTTGCATTTATAATATTAATAGGATTTTTGGAACATCAGCCCTTACAACCTATGCATGGTTTGCATTATTAATATTCATAGTTCGATTATTTCGAAGTTTTCAGTTCACGACTGAATGACATGACTGACATGAGATGCCATTGATTGGAATTATGATTCGCAGATAGCTCTCGACTCTAGGAACAGGAGCTATTACGCGTAATATAATACGTCCCACTGCAGGGCACAGGCCTCACCTCAACTATGAGGTGGAACGAGCCATACTCCAATACGGGGGCTCAGTGCGGACACCTCTGCAACAATCCGCACTGAAACTCTATATATAAAAATGGATTGCTGTTCGTTAGTCTCGCTAAAACTCGGGAACGGCTGGACCGATTTGACTAATTTTGTTTTTGAAATATTTGTGAAGGTCCAGGGAAGACTTAAAAGGTGAGAAAACATGAGAAAATGCTAGGGATGTTGTAAAAATCTCAATTTTAGTTTCCTCTTAGTAAATGTTCCTACGTCCTGTCACGTGACACTAAATGTTTGACAACAGAACGAAGTCTGTTGGGACAGCTAGTCTCTAGGTATATATAAAAATGGATTGCTGTTCGTTAGTCTCGCTAAAACTCGGGAACGGCTGGACCGATTTGGCTAATTTTGTTTTTGAAATATTTGTGAAGGTCCAGGTAAGATTTAAAAGGTGAGAAAACATGAGAAAATGCTGCTCATGTTATGTAAGTGAAACACCACAATTTAGTTTTCTCTTGGCAACAATTTCTAAATGTTTGACAACAGAACAACGTCTGTCGGGACAGCTAGTATCGTGTAAAAAACCTACTGCTTAACAACAGCATGCGATTTAGATGTCGCTGCCATCGTCGTTAGATTTAGATGTCAAGACGACCATCCTAGCTTGAGAGTTGCTCGTACAATGTTAAGGTGACATCGAGGACCTTTTTGATGTGGGTTAAAAATACCGGGCTCGTTCGGCTGAGCACAGCGCTAATAATAATTGATCGATCACACACGTGTTGATCCATCTGGGGCCTTGTTACAATTCCTTAGCTTGTAGCAATATGAAGGTGTCCGTGACGCAGTTGTGACAGTGATTGGCGACGATCGCTGTTGTAAAGCTATACACGCCGGGTCGGAAATGGGATGGGTGACCACCCCGGCCGATATTTAGTGATGTGTATTTCGGGCATCTCCGTAACGGCACGTTAAGCAGTGGATCCTGGCTGACGTCGTTAGATGTCAGTCGTTATGCCTAGTCTAGCCTTAGGGCGGCTTGATGACATCTGACATTAAGGTTTTTGACTGACCTTAAATTCCCCCACCAAACCTCACTGAGCCCATCATTATCATTAGCAGAATTAACGCGAAGTAAATATCTGAATTAACTAATTAATTTTGGCTGTTTTTCGTACAGCTCAATGCGTAAATTACTTTCCATTTGGTTAAGCTATGCAGACGGCAGATCAAAGAATTTAATTATTCCGATGAATTACAGATGTGAAAATGTCCATTCCAGAACATACGTTTTCAATAAATTTTAATTAGTGCAAGCGAGAATTAAGCGCCTTTTTCTCAGTGGAGTCCATTTCCATCGGTCAGAAGCCGTTGAACCTATAAAACGTACGATGACGTCACGACACACTTATGGCTGAAATTCAAATAAAGCTGACGCCGCACCGCGACCAACTAACATTTATTAAAAAGTTTACAAATATATCGAAGTAAATAACAAATGGAAATATAGAAATTTCAGTTACTTTTATTTCAGTAGCGTTGTATCAGAAACCAAATGTTCTAAAATTTACTGGACAAATTATATTATTCGGCGGTGTCGGATAGGGTGGTTGGTGATCAACTTTTAACCAATTTTTTTTCTCTTGTAAATGAAATATTATATTGATTTTAATCAATTCAACTTAATTTTTCAATTCAAATTGTATCATTTAATGGTGGCCATATTTTTTTTTTATTTCTAATTTGACATGTCTTATTTTATTATTTGTTTCCAGACGTTATTTCTGCGATATGGATCCCTGTGATCCGAAATAGATGTTTTTTATTTTATTTTATTTTTATTTTACATTCAAAGTCTTGTAAATAGTGGGTGAAGTTGACAGTACCGTGTCGGCAACAGAAATTGAAAAAGAAACGATTCGTGACATTAAGATGATCTTTTTTTTTATATACTTAATTCTGATAAGTTTGAAAGAACATACATTCGCCACAAACACAGGCGAATTGAAACTGAAATTCCCGTTAGGGAGCCACCTCCGACTCTGCATTGTATTCTGCGGTGCGCCTAGAGAGCGTCCTGTAACCTGTGCCTTTAGACTTAAGTTAAGTTACCCATCTTACTAACGAATACACAAACGTCAATCAACACTAAGCACGCGCTCACGCTCATTCTGTCCCGTAAAATGTCAATAAAACTGAAAGGGACAGCATCATGAGCGTCAGCGCGTGCTTAGCGTTGATTGTCCTTTGTCCGAATTCACACACATTAGTGGCGAAATCGCGTTCTGCCTTCGGTTTACTTGTAAGTGTGTAGCCATGAAGATTCCTACCTAGGTTCCGTCCTCGTAGCAACAAGCCGCGTAGCTCAGAGGCACAGCACATACACACTTCCATCAAGCGAATTGAAACTCTGCCCCTAGAGAATGTCATGTACCTACTTAATGTTCTGATTATTTGCAACTAGCGACCCGCCCCCGCTTCACACTATTATACATATAAACCTTCCTCTTGAATCACTCTATCTATTAAAAAAAACCGCACCAAAATCCGTTGCGTAGTTTCAAAGATTAAAGCATACAAAGGGACATAGGGACAGAGAAAGCGACTTTGTTTTATACTATGTAGTGATAACACCTGTATAACCATGTGACAAGCAAAACAACAAGTACCTACTTCACCATACCTATTCCGGAACACTACAGTCGCTTTCGCCGACCCACATGTACTGATTAATCTTAATTATGTCCCACTGGTTCGCAATTATATTGATTTCGATTGATCAACGACCATTTTAACAATTGGGGCGTCATGAAATATTTCCATCAAAAGTTGTTTGGCTATTAACCGAATACCACTACTTACCAATGAGTAATCATAAACTCGTAAACTATAAGTAATTCACTTTTACGAAAATGTGTCAACCTCATAATATTAAGTATATTTTAATGAACATTGGAATCGCTAAAAATAAGAGTAGTCTAACCAACCCAAAATAAATAATTATAATTATAGATATTATCAAAGCATTGGCTGATAGAAATAAGAACTCTAACACAAACTGAATAAATGTGAAAATTGTGAAATCTGACACAGCGGTGTTAGAATTGTATTGGATCACTATGAGTAGGCATGTCGTGGGCCGAATGCTGAATTGGGAATATCGAGATCTGCCTGAATACTGACACAACTTTATGTAATAGGTTCCGTTTCGCGACGCTGGGGGCGCTCTATCAACCTATTTGCGAAATATGGAGGCGTCACCAGAAAATCCGAAATCGGATCCGTTTTGCCAAAGTATGGTCTTCTACTGTCCGAGGAAACTCGAAACAACAACACGAATGTAAACATGTTGTTGGTTCGAGCGGGATAAATACATAAATAGGAAACACCCAGACCATAACTAATGGACATTTTCATGCACAAGAATGTTCGTGTATGAAAATTTGTTTCTGTCGGATTGTCGGATTATGAGACAGGCAAAGAACTTTTTATCTAACTTTTCATTTTTAAGAACTATTTATTATTTTTATTATTGTATTTAGGCCTATTTTTGAGTGTATTTTTATTTGTTTGATTAAGTTCTTCACCATTCCAAAGCACTTGTTACAGGTGTATTTCAATGAAGATATTTCTGATTCTGATTCTGAACGAATTTGCGATGTGCCCAGGCAGACCTCGATCGGTCCAATCCGACGATTGGCCCACGACATGTATAACTTGGCAAGCGCACACCGTTGCACAAGATACTTCTTTTATTTTTAGTTATTTTTTCATGTTATAAATCAAAAGATCCAACGTTGCTATTAGGACGTTTTATTTGTTGTTTCTGTTTCATTTATTTGTGACGCTACATGACGCCCAGGGCTAGTTTCAATTAGCTAATTAATACAGTAGCGAATCTACAAAAACAATGAGAGCTGATTTTGAATCATTTTATTTTTATCTTATCACTAGCGGCCACCCGCGACTTCGTCCGTGTTGACTTAACTTGAAAAACAAAAAATAATACTTCCTTATAAATTGTAGCCTAGGGTGTCCCGAAACGTGACGTCAAGCGGGCACGGGATGATAGGCTAGGTCATACCGGCTCTGGGAAAAATAAGGAAAAAAATCTGTGTCTCTTGGTTTAGTAATAATAATAATATTTTTGAAATTTTTGGAAATCGACACCTTTGACTAAGTTTTCATGTACTGTACTCAGAAATGACCAAATTTCGCAGCGTTTTATTTTTTTATTATATCCTAGAAAACTATGCTTTCGATTATAGTCACTTTTATAATGATCAATTTTGGACATTTAGTAAAAAAAAATAAAGTTCGACTGAGTCATGGTTAAGAATTTTTATGTTACCTAACTTCATCCCTCATTTTCTTTAAAAAACATTACTATAGCATACTTGGCAAGTTGTCTAGAAAAATAGCCCATTTCATCAAGATTTCAAAAAAGTAAAATACTTACCATTTCCTTGTCTTATGTTTCCATGAAAAATATTATGAACCATAATGGGTCGTTCAAAAGTTGAACTAGGTGAAGTCAACAGTATGCCTTGCTTGGATGATTAAGAATAAGTGATTGTAGGTTAGCGGCAGCGGCAAAAATGAATCGTTCGCTGTTGCTAAGCATTCCATGATTGGTCGGTTAATGTGATGGGTGACCACTCCAAAAAAAATTTAAAATATCTTTTATAGCTACTCCGTCCTTCGAATGCACGTTAAGCGGTTGGTCCTGGAAGACGTTGCGTGTGCCCAGTGTTGAGCATAAGTGTCACCAGTTGAGGTCAGACTTATGCTCAACGTTCACGCTTACGCTCAACGAAACTATCCTCTATTGCTACAATGTCATACTGTAACACGTCTGCACAGTGAGCTAAGTGTGGATTGTGGTACAGTCACCGGCATCTCAGGCTACCTATATCCGTTTTTTATCTCGCTCTTGCTGAATGACATTTCTTTGCAATAGAGCAAGGAAGACTAGTAGTGTATTTTTCCGACATCTCCGTGCTTCGGAAGGCACGTTAAGCAGTTCGTCCCGGTTGGCATCGTTAGATGTTAGTCATAATGCTTAGTCGAAGGCCTTAGGGCGGCTTGATGACATCTGAGTTTTTTTTATATCACTGAATTTACACTCCTGCAACAATCCGCCCTGAGCCCGCGTGTTAGAGTATGGCTAGCGCCCACGCTTATAGTTGAGGTGAGGCCTGTGCCCAGCTGTGGGACGGATAAAGGCCGTTTATGTATGTATGAAAGGAGGACTGAACGAAAATGGTAAGGGTGATGTGGCATTTACCGTAAAAGTAAGATACCAGAGCTACTATTTAGCCATGTAGTTAGATGATATTAAGGCGCCCTAAGCCCTCTGAATAAGTTTCGCGGCTGACTTCTGCTAGCACCTTCAGCTGGGGACAACTGCTTAATGTCATGTGTACGGAGATACTATGAAAAAAAAACGGAATGGTCACCCATCACATTAACCGACCAATCATGGAATGCTTAGCAACAGCAAACGATTCATTTTTGCCGCTGCCACTAACCTACGGTCATTTTTTCTTTTATCATCCATGTAAGGCATACTAATAGACTTCACCTAGTTCAAGTTTTGAACGACCCATTTTGGTTCATAATATTTTTCATGGAAACATAAGACAAGGAAATGGTAAGTATTTTACTTTTTTGAAATCTTGATGAAATGGGCTATTTTTCTAGACAACTTGCCAAGTATGCTATAGTAATGTTTTTTAAAGAAAATGAGGGATGAAGTTAGGTGACATAAAAATTCTTAACCATGACTCAGTCGAACTTTATTTTTTTTTACTAAATGTCCAAAATGTATCATCATAAAAGTGACTATAATCGAAAGCATAGTTTTCTAGGATATAATAAAAAAATAAAACGCTGCGAAATTTGGTCATTTCTGAGTACAGTACATGAAAACTTAGTCAAGGGTGTCGATTTCCAAAAATTTCAAAAATATTGTTATTATTACTAAACCAAGTGACACAGATTTTTTTCCTTATTTTTCCCAGAGCCGGTATGACCTAGCCTATCATCCCGTGCCCGCTTGACGTCACGTTTCGGGACACCCTGTATATGCGATTCAGATGTCTAAGCTACATTATTGTAAAGTTTCAGTAAAATCCATTCAGTAGTTTATTTTACGTGAAAGAGCTGAACTTTTGAATACATAAATTAAGGTACTTTTTTCTTAAAAAAATAATACATTGGTATTACCCAATTTACCCAAAGAAGCTTCTACCGGTAAGATGGGGTTAATTGGTATCTGGGTCTTAATTGGGACAGGCCTTTGAAGATGTTTCAAAGCTTTATTTTTCTTAATTTCTTGAATGTTTTTATATTCACTACAGGTATAAACAAAAACACCCAAAAATAAAATAAATACAGCACTTCTCTCGAGCTTTGAAACATTTTCAAAGTACTGTCCCAATTAAGACCCAGATACCAATTAACCCCATCTTACGGTACCTAATTTAGGAGGCTTCATAGATAGAGCTTTTATTGTGAAAATCTGATAAACCAAAGAAAAATATGCAAGAAAAAATTGAACACCGAACTTTAGGAATTATTGGAATCAGTAATACTTCATGATTCTAAAAATTTTTTTTTTATCACACCACCTTTTGGAGTGTTAGATTAGATGCCCCTAGAGTCGCGGGTTCCTTCTCTAGACAGAAAAAAATGACAGAAATCAAAGATGCCGTTACTGGTTATTTATTATTCATTTGTGATCTTGTCGTGGTTTTTTGTTATTGGAAAACCTTTCAATTTTTTTTTCATATTCCATGTTTGCCTCAACAAACTAAGTACTACATAGAGCAGAGTTGTAAGTACTTAGTTTAATGATGTTTATACAGAACAATTTTATTAATGAACAATATTCATCATCAGCCTTTCGCACAGCGCACTTTCCAGCAGTGGAGTATGAACTCCACTGCTGGAAAGTGCGCCACAACTCCCGGTTCTGAGCCTTCCGCATCCAGTCTGATCCCGCCACCGTTCGCAGGTCGTCGGTCCATCTCGCTGAAGGGCGCACTACGCAGCGTTTGCCGATCCGCGGTCTCCCCTCAAGGACTCGTCTGCTCCAACGGCCATAGGTCTTTCTACAGACGTGACCAGCACACTGCCACTTCAACTTGCTGATTCTGCGAGCTATGTCGGTGACTCCAGTTCTTCGCCGGATAACCTCATCTCTGATTTTATCTTTTAAAGAAACTCAAGCATGCCTGTGCCTCTTGACTAACCCGTTAGGGATATAATCGTGGGGTATGCAAGTGGCCATTTCTCCATAATTGGCACACCCAAAAACGTACATATAAGGTCACTAATTAGAACCAACATTCTAAAGCTTCGGATGTAACTTCCATAGTAATGATTTCCATTGTTACTGCCTACGCAACAACAAGCGTGTGTTTAGATTCATCAGCTGAATGAGGCTGATTGTTAATAGTATGGAGAAAATCAAACTGCATTTTCCTCCATTAAAATCAAAATTGTATTTTTCAAATATTTACAACATGATGTAAAATTAATTATTTACATAAACTCAAAATGGAAGATAATAGATCACAAAAAAATTGTTAACCATGACTCAGACGATCTTTTTTTTTACTAATCGTACAATTTCTATTGTGACATAAGTGACTACAATCGATAGCATAGTTTTCTAGAATGACATAAAAAAATAAAACGCTCCGAAATTTGAGCACAGTACATGAAACGGCGGTGGAACGTGTCAATTTTCAAATTGTTCAAAAATATTATTATTATTACTGAACCAAGTGAAATAGATGTTTTTCTTTTTTTTCCCAGAACCGGTATAACCTAGCCTATCACCCTGTGCCCGCTTGATGTTACGTTTCGGGACACCCTGTATATAGATATTGTAAGTGGTTTGTTTAGTTTTCATTGAAATAATTATTTTCTAAATAAGAATTTTGCACCGCCAACAGCATCTCTGTCTCGCCCGATGGTTGACTGGTAGAAAATGCTTTTAGCATTAAGTCCGTCTTATGTACTGTTTTTGTGCATTAAAGATTAACCCCCTTATTCATAAAAACTTAAACAGCTCTTATAGAACACGATAACTTTTGTATCGCTTTGTCACTGTCATTCTTGTTGCTGCCGCCATTGGCGAGAAAGTGACAGAGCACGTCAATAGCTTAAACAATGCGTTAGCGTTGCGTTCGTTTTTATGAATAAGGGGGTAAATAAGTAAGGAGTTTGTATGCGCCTTGTCGCCACAATCGTATTTTTGCAGAACAGTGCACCCCGAATGCAGCAGGCTGACTGCAAAATAGCGATGCTATTACGCACTGCATTCAAATTTATTCAATAGCAAGAGAGGGCAATGCCCTTTTGGCTTAATGCGGTCTAAAGCTGAGCTAGTACAGTTAGCATCAAAATGATGTGTGCCAAAAAGGTGTATAAAGTTTAAAAAAAACGGCTATGTGCGAGTCGGAATCATGCACTAAGGGTTCCGTACCATCGTCGAGTAAAAAGTCGCTTATAAATTACGTTTGTTGTATAAGGGGGTCTCCGCCCTTTCATTTTTACTTTATTTTTATGCAATTCATCTATTTTGATAGTCATATACAACTACATATTCTGTGAAAAATTCTAGCGTCTACCTGTTACCGCTATCGGAGGTTAAGTAATAGTGTCCGTTTTTACCTTTTAGGTATGGAACCCTCAAAAAAACTGTAACACAGTAATGACAGAGTCGTCTATATGTTGGTCTAAGCGTCATAAAAATAGGTGAAAAAGTAATTTATTTCAGTATTTTCCTCATTGCTTATCTTAAATACTTCAGACATATTATTTGACCGTTCTGTATGTTAGTATATCATTTTGCTGCCGACAGTACACGCAGACGTGATCGAACGAACTGCGAGTACACAGCGCTTTCGGAAAATCCACGCGTACAGAGGCGAACACATGAACCTTTACGAAACCATTGCAAAATAGGTCTAATGTCAGCCGCATAAGGTGCCCCTATGTAAAGGTTGATGTGTACGTAGCGGGCAATAGGTTCAAATAGCCGTTTGAATGCACGGCTAACCCTTTCATTGAACAGCGTTGCGTGGCGAGTTTCATTCTAAACTAAAATGTAGAGTGGGATGGTGCCTGGATCACACGTCAACTTGTGAACTGGTGCCATCGCACAGATTTACTTCACTTTTCTTGTAATTACTTCAAATAAGACTATTATTTATTAGTTCGTACGTAAAAATATAGTTACATTGAAAATAATTAGAACACATAAAGTACAGGTGAGCTTATCTCTAATAAGAGATTTCTTCCAGCAGACCATGGTGACAGGATACGATTCAAAAAGTTTGACAATTTAAGACAGTAGCGTACAAAAAGAAAAGAAAGAACAGAATAAAATATTTAAGTACTTTATATTTAAGTTACTATTCCTGTACGCCTTTAGATTTATCCTAGTAGCGAAATCACGTATAATGCTTTTGCTTTCCTTGCGAGTAGCCGTGAAGGTTTCTAGTTACGTTTATTGATGTTTCTTGACCCGCAGGCTGTGCCAATCTTCTCCGTGATGCTTAAACTGTCAACGTTGTCTCACGAAATCCGTCTGTAAGCTGTACAAGGTTGCGATCTGGGTCTGTTTACTCGCCAGCATCACAGTATAAACCATATAGTAGGCTATCTATGGCCGCCTGCCGAGTTATTAGCCTAGCGTGCACACAGACACGCGGCACAGCCCGTGCGTACTGCCGCCTCCCAATGCCTCCCTATTTTATGCTAGCGTGTGCGTAAAATAGCGTGTGCGTGATTTCCCGACACGGCGCGCTACGCTCACGCACACATTCAAACCGAGAGTGGCACGTTTGTATTTAGATGTTCTACTGTATGGTTTATACTGTGCCAGCATTCCGCTTCATTTTTCAGCCAACGTTCGCCATGCCTATTGCAGAGCGACAAGCAAGATTGCTTGCTCTGTCAGTAGGCTTTATGCCTAGATTAGTTTGCAGCAGTTCATACGGTTTTTATCAGAACCACTTGTAAAATGACTAGATGACGAATAAAAATGTATAAGAAGCTGTAGTAGAAGTTGATTGCTACGAGTCCCATACAATATTTTAAAACATTATCGGTGTTTTATCTCAATAATCTCATGAACGATATCTGTACGGCGTCTATAGGTACATATAGATGGGGTTGACTTGTTTCATATTTTAATTGTCTCTTACAATTTATAATGATGCCGTATTACGACATAAGTCCTTTGCTTAGCGAACGGTCACGATTTCGTGTAAGAGACCATCTCAACAAAATGGTACGGGTTTTAGCCGATTCAACTCATAAGTCACGTTTGATGAAACGGCAAATAAGAAACGAACTGCTTTATTTTCCAATTTTCAACGAATTTTCCACCACAATCAAATGGTGAAGTATAGTTTCTTCTATATATTTCAACCTGAAACTAGAAAGTACGCATTCATATTACCAGAGCAACAAGCCTCCTACATGTGCTTACATCATTGAAAAATTTGAAAATTCGCCCAAATGAAGGTACATAGAATTATCACCAGGCGATTATTATTGGGGAATACTTAATAAACCCAGCCACAGAATTTTTAATTGGCCACGTGATCGAACTTCTTATTTTATAATTAAGCAACGGGAGAATCAGATCAAGTAAACAAACTCGTTTTTTTTACAACGTCAACTAAAAATTATAAATAAAGTTATAAGTATAGAAAGTAACACTTCTGACAAAGTTAATAACAGTTTTTGAGATCTCTACAACGAGCTCTGTTTACTTTTAGGGTCAAAATAATCTTGGAAAAGTTTCATTATTCTTTCACAACATGCAATAATAGGATGTGGTATAAATTTATCGAACAAGGAAAATAATCGAAGTATAGCAAGGAAATACTGGCGAAACATCTAAAAGTGGTCCAACTCCTGAAATCGCCTGAAATAGACGCCGAAGCCTTGTTAATGAGTGTCGAAACGATGGGAAGCCTAAAATAGAGACAGATTGACATAAATATAGTGGAAAAACTTATTACTGAATGTTTTTATTAGGGTAAAAACAATACCTCAGCCTTCAATAAATCACCTTGAACTACCATTATAGTTTTCATATTTCGGGCAATTTCGTGTTCAGTACAGTCCATTTTATCGCACATTTTAGGTCATTCACAGCCTGTCTAGGCAACAAGTGTTTCAGTCACTTTAGGTTATATTTGTAATAACGAGACCATGGACTATACAAGCCACTAGATCGTTAAGGTTACATAAGAAATTACACGAGTGGTGCATGAAGCAGCGATGGTATTCAACAGTCGGTTCATCGCCGAGAGCTCTCGAGCCTCTCACCGCGATCTCGATGCGACGTAGACGAGCCAAACGTAACGAACGCCCTGTGCATTAACCTCAGCTCTCAGAGGAACCAGAGCCTGTAGCTCCTCTATAGCGTTGACACAAATTCCCTTTCGTACCAGCACTCAAATCTCAGCGAGCGCGTGAAAAGATTGCCACTTTGACTAGATGTTATTGACCTACTTGTACTTGCATCAATTCATCGAGCGTATCTTATCTGGTGATTATGACAGTAAACATCTTTCTTTTCCGCATCCAGGCCACTTCACACTTGTGTGAAGTGTGTGGTAATGGACGAGTTTTTTTCAGACTTCGTCTCAGGGGCCTGCCTCGTGGGAGGGAACGGTTGCGTTTCTGCATTGAGTGAAGTAAGGGCTAACCGCTCCAATAAATCTAATGCTATCGAGCCATATACCTACGTACTTTTGCTTGCCTTTACTACAAATACGACTCAAGTAACAGTAATGACAAAAGCAATTTACTAGATTTAACCAAATAATTATTCAAGATATCCAAGACAGAGATCATATAATTTTGTCCTCTAAGACGTCACGTCGTAACTACAGATGTGTGAGACACGGAACCCCCATCCTCAGTAGGCCAATTCACTAACGATTGCTCGAAAATGCCAGTCTAATCTACCTAGCATTCATTATCTGACCAATCTTGAGCGTAACACACAAGTAAATTTTCGGTAAGCAAGGTTGATTAGTATCACCGTGTTATCATTTCAGATAACCTAAATCGAAACGTATCGACTTCCAAAAGGTTTAATTTACAACTGTAATAACATTATACTATTAATTGCCAGTATCTGCATTTATCAACGTTATCAGGGGAACGCGTGGGAGTTTGTGTATGGCGGTACCAATGTGACGCGTCTCTACGCCGATTTGTTTTTCTATTATTTGCAATTCATTATTAGCCTCCTTTTGAGCCACAAAACGGTTACTAGACATAGACTTATACAAACGTGTACTGAACCTATGTCCAGGTGTATACCTATACGAACGTGAACTGCTAGTCATAGGCCTATAGAAACCAGAAAAGCTTAGCAGCAGGACTTGGGATTGAAGACCGCACCTTCGGGCTGGCGGTGCTGCTGGCTCATTTTCTCGAAAGGCCCGAAAATGTCGCTGACCGCTAGTTGAACGTGAACGCGCCACTGTGGCGTCCGCCGTTTGCTTAGCAGTCTCACTTGTCACATTTTCAACCTTATCCGTGATGATAGAAAGTCATTGTAGAACTGGTGCTTCTGTTTTAATCGGTTTGTTCGCATTCGTAGGTGCTGACGAAGAATGACGATGTGACTCTGTACCTACGTCATTTTGTGTGATTATCCCAGTATTTAATCAGACAAGATTGGTCCTGCTGTCTAAGCGCGTTAGACCGCGTGAAGCCAGTTTAGCTAGACGTCCTGAATTGCCAATATCCATTGAAAAGCCCTTCATTTGCGATTATTGACGCGTCAGTAATCCAAATTGATGCTTTAGTAATAAACACGAGTGCACCAGCGAGCAAATCGCATTATCTGATACGCATCCTGACTGTGACCTAATTAATATTGCTATAGAATCACGTTTTAATTACACTGTTATTTCAAAGGTATTGAATTGGCTACAACCGGAAACCAAAACAAAGCACACAAAGCTATATTGAGCTACAATAAAACCTAGTCCGTGATCACATCATGAGTATTTCAAGTTGAACAATTGGTATTTTAAAAGGAGATTAAATTAAAGCCTAAATTATCAACCTGAGTAAAGTGTTCTTTAAAAAACTATTCGAGTAAGCTGATTTGGAGCTACGGCAAATACAACAGAAAGACACATCAAGCCCTGTTAGCACCGTGTGTTAAAGCGAATATTGGGTTTAAAATGTTAAAATACAGTTAGTAAACTGAAAATAGATCAACGCTTTTCACTCCATGCCGCACCGTAAGTTAACGCGGTTAGACTCAAAAATGCCGCGAGCCCGCGAGCACAATCCGCCTTAGTTAGGTACTCTAAAGGCACTCTCTCACCGGTTCGCGTGTAATGTAACATTATTACATAAACGGCCTATACACGTCCCACTGCTGGGCACAGGCCTCACCTCAACTATGAGGTGGAACGAGCCGTACAACACGCGGGCTCAGTCCGGATTGTCGGAGGGGTGTGAGGTTAGTGTTAGCAACTTCACACCCTTTGTTAGGATTAGGCTTAACGACTGACATCTAGCGACGTCAATGAATTTCGAACATTCACTATTGATTTAGTTGAGTGATGTTACAAGTTGTCACACATTGTATCATTACAAGGTGCGGATTGTAATGCTCGTACTCCTCTTCACTGCTAAAAGCTCGAAAGTGTTTATTTATTTTTGTGTTATATTTTTCGTATGTTCTTCAATGTAAATACATGTATGTTAAGTCATAAAATATAAAAAATATAAATCCAAAAATTTAAATATTTGTTACTTTTTATTTTAAATGATTAGCCCATCACCCTCTGTGTCTGAACAGCAGCATGCTGAGCTATGTGTGCTTTCAAAAACACCTAACAGATAGATAGATAACCACTTCACTGCACACAAAATAACACATTTGTAAGGAATACATGTTCACATGAATATACAACTAAGGCGGTCTTATTTCTAGAAGCAATCTCTTCCAGACAACCAAAAATATTTTATCTGATGATTTTTATTGTCATTGCTTGCCCGCTAAAACTGTAAGTAGTAAGTAAGTAGTGTAACTGTTCATTACACGCGAAAGGTCCCGGTGAGGGAGCACCTTTATGTGCATAACATAACATGCACTCTACAGAATGGCAAAATGAGGTGTTATTCCTGTTTGTATGTTAAATGAAGGCATTCTTTGGCCGCTTGCGCAAAAGAATTTTATTATTAAAGTTTTGAGGTTTCAATAAACAAGGCAAGTCATACCAGATATGTAACATTCCGCGTGGTTTTACCAGATTCTCTTGTGTTGTCTTCAGATACGTTTTTTCCAAGTAAGTATATTAGGTAGAAAGATAGATAGATATTCCTTATTGCACAAAAACATTACAATTGTATTAAATTACAAAGACCAATGAACAATTTAGGCGGTCTTATCGCCAGGGAGCGATCTCTTCCAGACAACCTTCAGATAGAGGATCGTGAAAAAAACAAAAAAAAAACAAATATTAGGACGTCAGATTCGTAATCGGGCCATCGCAAATAATCCATCCTAAATGCTCTTGTACGAGTTTTGAAGAACTTGCGAATGTAAATTCCGTTACACTTAAGTGTAGCAGACTCATATCATCGCTTGGCGCTTTCGAGTCCATTCAGGAAAAGCAATTGGTTTCCAGTTCCGACCAGCTGAAGAGCGTTCTGTATCTGTGTATTGTGCGACGCCTTTGGTGTCGATTGGATTCTGTGCCTGGCTCAATCGCTTAGCTACCGTGAACGTACAGAGATACCAATCAACCTTTACGTAGGCACCTTATACCCCTGACATAAGACTTATTTTGCAATGGTTCTGTAAGGTTGATGTGATCGCCTCTGTGCAGACCTATCTCCCGCAGTGCTGAATTGCGCTGTTCTGTGTCACTGCCCATTTGTCTATTAAGGTCTGAAGACTATTAACATCTCGAGTAACTTAAGTGGATCCTAACTGCTACTGTGACTGCCTTCTTGTGTGAACATACGACTACAACTATACAGGTTGACTTAGCAAGTATTTGTTTTTTTTTTAAATTAAACTCTTTAGAACAATATGTGTTTAAACTACGTCTTCATAGTAATTTTTCAAAGTTAACGGTGTCTTCATAAAACATGTTTTAACATTTTCTAAAAAGTAAGTCAATAAATTATAGGGCTTATTTTCGCGCACTAAAAAGACTTCGACATATTATGTAGTTCAACTTGTGCAATAATATTGAGATCTTCGCTGGCGTCATATATTTGAAAAAAATATATGACGGTTTTTTTTTCAAGGAAATCTATTCGGTCCCTGATACCATGTCACTCTTTAAAATTCGGCTAGTACTTGCAAAATCAGCCTGTATTTTGCCGAGGCGTTAAATTCGCTCAAGCAAAGTTAGCAAGAGGCGTCCTAACCGCGCCGCTTGGGTTTTTTTATCGGTATTTTACATCACCGCAGAGTTAGTTAGTAGTATGAATGAACACAATGTAGATGTTCCTTCGAACTGCAGTCCCGAGCACACGGGCTCCTAGCCAAAGTGTTTAACCACTAAGCCACAAGGCTCTAAAATCTATCACTATCGTGCGGCTTCAAATAGACAGGCCATAGGACATCATGCTATTGCATGTCTTTTTGTGTCGACTGTCTTAACTAAACAATTAAATGCTTGTGATATGGGATACTAGTAGTTAAACAATATTTTCTTCCATGATGCGATGTGTGAATTTTCCACACAGCACCAACCAAGCGACTCTTTAAGTCTCAACCACGGTGTGGGGCCTAACAATGCCTGAAGCAGGAAATCCAGCAGCAATCTGAGAAACAGTATAGATGCTCCCAAGCAATGATAGTTTAATAAAAAACATGTAGATGGGTTACTTGTGCAAAAAATGTGGCACCCGAAATCAGAACTTCGACCACCTGAGCAAAGCATTGACAGTTTGAGACGACACTGCGCAACATGTATCTGTCTCGTTAACGCTGTAGTAAATGATCATACTATCTTGTACACACAGTGAAATTATAGGGGACAATTTTCGACTTCGCATCAGTACTGACATAACGTATCTAACTCTTTTAAATATCATTGCCCCAAGCCCTCCCAAGAAGCAATTAACGTTCGAGGTGCATTGTGAATGGAGGACTTTGCTACAAAGGTATACCTCAGCACCGCGGGCACCATACACGATATATCACCCAAGCTGCATATTGAGACTGCAGCTTTATAAATGCTTTATGAAAGTTCCCGGTAGAATTTAATTGCGTAGTTTATTGCCGTTTCCTGTAGTTTATGGAAGCAACGCATAATCCAAATAATATAAGAAATACATTTTGGCAGCTGCCAGTGTCATTAGTTTTTTTATAGGTTGATTAGGCACGCATTTGACCACAATCTCACCTGATCGTAATGATGTGGTCTAAGATGGTACATACAAATGGCTATTCACTCTCTTTTTGAAGAGGCTCAAGTTGTATTGCTGTGGAAACACTTCAGCAGGAAACTCATTCCACTCCCTTGCTGTTCGCATTATGAAAGTGTTACCAAAACGGTTGGTGCTAATCGCTGGGATGTCAACAACATAGGGGTGGAAAGCTAGTCTGCGCCTAGTGGTCCGATGAAGAAAGGAGCTGGTGGAATCAGGCAATCTAAATTTTGCAATGCTAAAAAGGGTTCAAGCCCCAGGACACTTAAATTGTGTTGAACGAACTTCCTGCCGCCGAGGTTTTCTTAGTAAGAAACATGGAGTTATTCAAAAAGGGTACCTACAGAGCGTCATAAATTACCAAACTTAAATTAAATTAAAAATACATTGGTAGTTTTATGTTCTTTAGAATCTTTCACTGAACTCGCCCAAAAATCATCATTCTACGCTCCGTATGTTCATGAGGCGTTCCAAAAATTCGTCTCTACCCACTCATTGGTATCTGTTAGTCAGGGAGTTTTTTAAAACTTTTTACTTCATAATGCAGCTAGCCAAACTTTTTTATTCATGATAGGGACAATGCCAATCTGAGAATCAATTTACTTTCCTGAATATCCTTCTGATAACAAGCTTAGGGCGCAATCTGCTCAGCCAGGACCCCTGATCGAGCTTAAGCCACGCCGTTTAATAACTTGCATAAAAATCCCTGGGCATAAAGGAACTGTCCGTGGCTCTTCCAGAACAAGCCCAACTTTCAAGCTCCTGCATAAAGTCCTCTACCGAAGGTTTTCTGGAAGACATCACTTTGTAGCAATAAGACCGCCTGCTCCTGCAGAAAATCCTCTACTGAAGGTTTTCTGGAAGAGATCACTTTGTAGCAATAAGACCGTACTAAAGCATGTCCTTATACCGAAACCCTGTGAAATTTATTTTTATTTTTCTTATCTTATTTTATCGAGTACCACCATAAGAAAGAAATATAATGAAAACTGATGTTTCTCTAAGTTGGTCGGCTGTATAGCCTGGCGGGTTCTGTAGTCAAAAAATAAAGTACTTCAGGAAAAAATCCCTAGAAAGAAACGGCCACCCAGCTATGGTTTTCAGGGTATATGATCAAAGCTACAGTTACAATCGTAAATTAATCGCATACTGGCACACAATGACTAACTACTAGATTGACTAATATAAAATAGGGGTCACATTTTACACTTTCTTGTTTTATGTGTTTTGCCATATTTCATCATTAGAAACATAATATGTTAAAACATTCGATTTTTGCAATCAGCGCGCAGAAATGCCTTAGAAAGAGATAGCAAGTGTAACTTCGAACTAGATCGCTGTAATTACCATAGACTTATTAATGTGCACCAAACAAAAAAACAAATTAAGCGAATATTTTAGTAAACATCTATAGTACACGAAAATCAAATTAAATGATTTGTTAATGCTGGGTTTTAGCACCTTTTCATTAAAACGAATTGCAATTCACATTCACAATAGCATCGCTCTTTACTCACTTACGATAAGCCGTCTGAATATTTGAACGT
This sequence comes from Udea ferrugalis, assembly GCA_950022985.1. Classification (NCBI taxonomy): domain Eukaryota; kingdom Metazoa; phylum Arthropoda; class Insecta; order Lepidoptera; family Crambidae; genus Udea; species Udea ferrugalis. The sequence continues at coordinate 23,080,967 of OX465515.1, forward strand.
GGAAATCAAGAAATCCTCTCAGAAAACCGTGTATTTTCTGCAGAATAAAATGCGAATCCGTGAAACGAAATAGCGTACATTTTGTGCTACAAGTGAGGTTAAATGAAAAATTGGTTTTATGTCCGTCCAGTTGGGTTCAGAATTGTTTACTCGGATGGTATATCGGTGCAGCGAAGTAATCGTGGATTATCACCGTCTACATGCGGTTTAGTGCGGCATTTAAGGTACAAATGCGAACAAATGCAAGTAAATAAAGATCTGAGCGCTTAAGTCGATGCAGTAAGATCTACAGTTACTAAGTCAACTGATTCACGTTCGGATCATGTTTTTGTTTACAGCTAAATACAATCTACTCTCAAATCTCTATGCACTAACACTACAGTTTCGCTAAATTAATTTAGGTGGACATAAAATCATCATCATTTAATTGTATTATACAGGCTAGCGTATCATAAACATTAAACAAATAAAACCAAACACCATCATTGGTGAAATAACACTAGCGCCCACCCGCGACTTTGTCCGCGTCTGTTAGCTACGTTTGTTCAGTACGATTGAATTTTTCGTACACGTTCAACGATTCTGATTCAAGTTGCTTTTAAATATCCAGAATGGAGTATTCAAGCAACTTGCAGAGAACAATAAAAAAACTATTTTTTGTGAAAACTCAGAGCTTTTTTTGTCTATATTCAGATGCACTCTCTTTGTTATGAAATTCATACACACACACCGATGCCCTAGAGATCAGCGTGTTATCTATGGAGTGTTGTTCAGTTCGATTAAACCTATTAACAACTTTTTTTCGTACACGTCCAACGATTCTGATTCAAGTTGCTTTCTAATATCCAGAATGGAGTATTCAAGCAACTTGCAGAGAACAATATAAAAACTATTTTTTTGGGAAAACTCAAGCTTTTCTGTCTATATTCAGATGCACTCTCTTTGTTATGAAATTCATACACACACACCGATGCCCTAGAGATCAGCGTGTTATCTATGGAGTGACTGCTACGGCGGACGGTGAGCAAACGGGAACAGCTATACATTTGAACTCAAGTGCACTTTGACTGTCTACGTTGATGCTACGTCACAGCTACGACAGAAGGTTGGTCGACAGACGTCAGCAGAGCAAAGCTCGTAGCACACTTTGCTAGAACGGCAACTGCAGCACAGCTACGATCCAGCAATTATCTTGTCATTCAAAGAGCCTAGCCTACGTTCATACTTAGCGAATTCGAAAACTGGCACATGACATTGACGTGTGAATGACGTGCACGTAAACAAGTTGCTGTCATATTGGCTTTAAAAAAGGTCCACTGGACCTGTTTCTGTGCCACTATAGGTACGAGGATGCCGAAACATCCTCCCTATTGTTTATAGCAATGTGTGCCACGCTTGTGAGGACTGAGACAATTAGATCGGAAATCAGTAAAAATGAAGCTTTTCTATAAAAAAAAACAACGAATCAGTTGCTGATCAAAATCGCTATTTTTGGAACTGTAATTTCTATACAATACCACTTTACCGTTATAATGCAAATGCCAAATATCATTTTGAATAATCGACTACCTAATCTTACTAGTCAGGGTAAAAAAGCTTAATATGATTTAATACTATTTACTATTACTATTTATTTCCACCGAACCACCACTAAGAGCTTTTTTGCTTTTTCTTACTTGACCGATTATTGAATGTAGAGCATGGAACGCGTGACATATTAATCGTAAGTATACCTTTATAAAATAAGCAATAAAAAGTATTAGAAAAGTTTCAATTATATTTTCTCGCTCCGGAAAAGTTTTCAAATGCGAATCATGCACACCTGCACAAGTTCTTATTGGTACGGTCCGCAACAGCACAAGTAGCATTCTGGTTCTATACAGGGTGACCGGCTAAGTCGACCTATACACGTTAAGAGCGTGTAGTTAACATCGTTTCTGACTAATTTGTTCATGAAACACCCCGTCCTAAATCTAACCATTTTCGAGATGTTGAATTTGATTGATATGAAAAACCGAAATTTTCTGCTATCAGCTTAGATATCATAAAATGTGTGACAGTTATCTTTACTTTTACCGGTTTTTACTTGTAAAATAAGATGCTTTATGCTACTTGGGTTAGCTTAGACGCTTTTTTACCTGTATCACTCCTGGGTGACCAGAGTTGACTTTGACCTACCGTAGTAAGCTGCGAAGCGAGATACGCATTATCAAGACAACACTTGAATTAAATTGTTATAACAAACAGCACTTTTAAAAGATCACAAATATACACAATGTCCAGCATCTCTGCAACGCGAGGATAAATCCAGGTAATAAAATCAAAATCAAGTGTTTGTATCTCATAAAAATTGTGAAAAAAGGGGAAAAATTAACCAAAAGGCGGGGAAAACGCAATAAACTTGACGCGCGGTACGGAAAGCATTTTCTTTTCTGTAATTGGCTGGCCGCGTTTCAATCTTAGAATAAAAACGCGTGTTCCGTTCATTGACATAAACAAAAAGAGGAAGATACGGCATCCGCGTACAAATGTGGCCACCCAAAACCAGGCTAAATGGACCTGTTTTTGAATTAGCAAGACAAAAATAATATATTTATATGTTCGCGAAAGAATTTTGCTGCTGGCCGTATGTGCTCTAAGCCGGCACTACATTGCCCTCGCAAAACTGTTCTGATATAACGTATAGAGGAAAAGATTTTATTCAATGAAAAAAACCATCCCATTTTATAAGCGTCAATTTAGAAACTCGTGAACGTTGCTATGACAGGGACCTCAAAGACGGCAAAGACATGTAATCTGATTCGATTACAAAGCTAACAAATGATACGAGTGGCCATCTTGTGAAACAAAACTACAAGGAAACGATGCAAGGTGATAGTGAACCATCAAACTGTAATTCGGAGCGGTTGGTCCTGAAAGCAAAACGTCCTCTTGTATGAAACGACCATAACGCAGTAAGTCATGGGAGCAAATAGTCCGCAATTGAAAAAGCTCTCCAAGTAAATCGTCACTAATTGAAAATGTCATGCAAGCAAGACGTCCTTAACGCATAAGATCCTTTTTTAACTCGTTAGCTGTAGCGGAAAATAAATAAAACCTATTCGGAAGAAGAATGAGTTTTAAAAACAAACCGTCTGCAATTGACATTTTGATTACATGAAATCTATACATATCACAAAAGTAGGAAGTGAAAGAGTTTGTTTGTTTGTTTGAACTTATCTCAGGAACTATTAGCTCGTTATTAGTGGAGCAGGAATAACAAATGTGGTAAAAACGGTGTTTTTTTTTTTTTACTTTAGCCGCTTGCGCTGTGTACTTGAAAGGTAATAGTTACGCAAAAATATGTAACTCAAATATAGATTATAGATAATTGTAGATTCAATATTTTTTTCAACATGGCGTAAAAATGCACCAAAAATGAAAATGCAATAGTTCTCAACCATTACAACCACATCGGTCGTCAATCATAATAATATCAAATGAAATCGTTATATATTTCCATTCATTTCATCAGAAGGATTAACATTTAAAAGAACATGATGGTGCTATCACACTCTTAGATAGAATTGTTGTGATCATTAAGAAATTACTGATAATTTTCATGTAATTGTCTATTTATCAATACCTACTCTGAGTTGCCCCCGTCAGTTTTCTGGAAGAAAAAAATGGAAAATTCGAAACAATTTCTAAACTACTATATAAACTGTCTGTCTACGACAACATATTATATTTCTTAGATTACCTATCTTAAATCCGTAGTATTTTATGGTAGACTCCTTTAAATAAAATATCCACAAAAGTTGTCCAACTTTTGTAGAAATACCCAATTAAGGAAGTAAAGTTAGTTGCTATACTACTAAATAATCTGTGAAAATTGTAAGACTTTCTGTTACCGTTATTAATATACCGTAAAAATACCCAGAAGAAAAAACACGTTTATTGTATGGGGACGCACCTTTTGAATTGCGGACGTTTTGCTCCCTTGACCATTTCAATTACTGTCATTTGATACTAAGGACGTATTGCTCTATTGACAGATGCCATTTTGAATTACGGACGTTTTGCTCCTATGACATTTTGCTTTCAGGACCACCCGCTCCGAATTGCAGCTAATTTCGGGCAGGCGTATCTTAGGCGTGTGGGATACTTGAACCAGGACTCACGTTGTACCCTTGTTTATTTCTGACTCCCACGTGATACAACTAATTGTTAAGTACGTAACGCTATCCCTTTTTGGCTTCCTCGCTTGCATGCAAATACTTTTTCATTCGCGTATTTCGTTCAATGCATTCTTTCGTCATCAAACACTATGAGTAGTAGGTATCAGTTGACACTTTCAGAAAATCTCAATCAAAAGGTTCTAAATCCTGAGGCGGTTCAGCCTCATCGATGCATAAAGGGACTCCTTAGATAGATGTAATCCAGTTCCTCAAAGCCTTGGAATGTATTGTATTAAGCCAAAGTATGGTAACTGGGTCCGGCCATGCTTTCTCATGTGCTTGACTGAAGCCGTCGTCTAATAGTCCGGTGCTGGGATCTGTCAATTAAAGGTTTTTCATTTGACTTCTGCATCCGATCTAGTTGTGCTCCTTACGCCTGTTCTAGGAAGCAGGGTGAAGGGTCGGGCCGTTACGCCTTCGGTCCGTGAGGCGTTTGACCAGGACGCCCACGGATATACAAACTTGTTCGTCCGCGATGCCCTCGGCCGATGTTCCTTTTTTGCAAATTTCTTGACAAAGTACTGTTGTAATTATTTTTTTCAAATACTAATATACTCAATTACATTGGTCTGAGTTAAACTATGTATGTTTTTTTCTCTATGATGCATTAAATTCAGGTAAAATACTTAATCAAAAACACTTCTATTTGCAACAGTACTTCCTCAACCGTCGCGGCCGAAGGCGTTGCTGAAAATCAAATTTTGAAAATCCGTGGGTTTCGCGGCCGAGCGCCTAGGGGAACGAGGGCGTAACGGCCGGACCCTTTCACCCTGCTTCCTAGAACAGGCGAAAAGAGCACAGCCAGATTGGATGCAAAAGTCTAATGAAAGCCTTCAATTGACAGATCCCAGCACCTGACCATTAGACGGACTGGACAGCCAAGCCCATGGGAGTCCAAGTGGTCGACTTTCCAGCGGTCCGGACTTAACGGAGAGTGCTTCCTTTTCTGATCCGCACCGCTTGGGAGTGGAACGCTTTTCTGTCTGTGTTACCAGATACATACAACCTTGGTGTCTTCAAGGTAAGAGTGAATGGGCATTTTCTGGGTGAGAGTGTTCCACCATCGAGCTCGACATCGCTTACCATCAGGCGAGACTAGGGTCAAACGCAAATACACATTAAAAAATATACCTATCTGTCAGTAGTAGCAAAAAGTTTTGAGCATCTGCGTGTTACCTTCATGCCGTTCGGCGATTTATTTTTATTTATATAGATTTTGACAAACAGCAGTATTTTATTCAATACATAGGGTCATTTCGCCGGTTTGCGTCCACTTAGTGCAGTTGCTAAGTTTGAAGGTGAAACTAAAAATGTTCTAGCACTCATTTGTATGTAAAAATTATATAATGTGTTCATTATATAGTCTATTTTAGGATTAACTTACAGTTTTGTCCGAAAAAGCTTGCGTTTTTTTTTAAAATAGATAATTATCCGAATTAGGCGTTTTACCCAGTTTGCGTCCAAAAAAGCCAGTTTGCGTCCACCCTGGACCAATTCGCGTCCACCGGCTTTATAAAGGATAATAAGGGTGATATTTTTATGAATTTGTACAGAAAAAGTTGTATTATATCAAATCCTTTATTTAAGGATAAAAATATTTCAAATCAACTTTATTTACATGAAAGAAACGCTTGAAAAAAAATAGTACTCAAATTAGGTAAGTTGTACGTAGATAATCACTGCACCTATATAAAACAAAACACTGGGAATACGGCGGGGTGTTCGGTCCGCCTGTTGTGTGCCATTTCACCCATTTCCCCAGACTCTGTGTCTTCAAGTTGTCACAGCTTCCCGTCGAATCTTCGCGTTGCTTAAAGAGTCTGATAATCTGCTCCACCGTCAGCGCTCGTACTTTGGCTATGCCTAGTTTGTCCGACCCTGTGAGCTCCTATCTGGTCAGTGGGTACGTTGGGCATTCTGCAATCAGGTGGAGACTTGTTTCTTCGCACTCCTCGCACTGCGGACACATGTCTTTCACGCTTATCAGGGTTAGATATCTATTTGGTTGGGAGTGTCCCGTTTCTATCTTGATTACTAGTCGAACGTTGCTTCTAGAAAGCTTAATCAGTAGCCCCTCCCCTTTCGTGTCTAGTCCGTTGGTAAACTAGCTCAACTGTCGCAATCCTGCCGTGGTCTTTGATCCTTCTTTGGTTGCTGCGATAGTTCTGCGCTTGATTATCCCTCGATGATGTTAACCCCTCCTGGGTTCTTCTCGACCCCTGCTTTGGGCCATTGATCAGCTTCTTCGTTGTCTGCCTTTCCCTCGTAGCAGGAGACCCTTGCACAACCAACTTCAGCTGTGCCAGCTTGTCTCCCTAGTGCTGATTTGCATCCTTTGACAATCGCTGATGTTGTCTCTGCTTGTTGAGTGCTTTCAGTGCGCCTGGCTGTCAATGTAGATCATCACTTTTGTGACATCGTTTTGACGCTTGCCTAGCAGGCATGTCAGCGAAATCCAGAATTGCGGAGATTTTGGTTTGGCAAACGCTCGCCGGCCAGCCTGCCCGGCGTCTTTATCTTGTCATCTCCTCTGCTATCATCAAATAGTAAATATTGCGCACGCTTGCAACCAAGAGCTTTCTTGACTTTTTTCTGAAGCGGTCGGTGTAGCATACTACTCCATCTGGTTCTGGTCTCCAGTCGTATGTCTATGAATGAATAAACAGTAAGTAATCAGTTCTGTTAAGTTTTGTCTTATCGTTTTATTCTTCACTCGAATTTCATTTAAAGCTTCCTTTAAATCGTCTTCTGTGTATGTTCTCTTTTCTTCATTCTTTCTTGGTTCCGAACCGACCGCATCCTAAATTTATTTATTATTTATTTGTTTATTTCCATTAATTGATACGGATTACCCAATTACATTAATTAGACAGCAAAATATAAGAAGAATGAAAGAAAGTAACTAATTTCATTTAAAAATATATTTATAAGCACGTAGTCTGAATAAAAAATTATTATAATAACAAACAATACATTTAAAATGTTTTTTACAAGTAAGTAAATTTTATTGTATTTAAAAAAGTAGTGGACGCAATCTGGTCTATCATTATCCCCTATAGGTATACTTTGCGTCCATAGCGGACGCAAACTGGGAGTTTTATAAATTCGATGTAGTAATTCGCGTCCACCCCATTTTATTCGTCAAATACAAGAAACTCAAGCAAATTCATAGTTAATATTATTCCTTTTTTCATTATAAAAGTCTAGAAACAGCTATGTATCCTAAAATTCACATATAACAACAAAAAACTTATCTTCGAACGCGCCACTGCACACTATTTTTTTGCTAAGAATCCGCTCTCTTGCTGAACATCCGAGACAAATTATTTTTTTAAACGGGATTGGTTTGGCGCACGGACCTTATATCCTTATGTGCGTGTCTCTTGAACATTGAGGTATGAGCACTAATGTCTTTTTTTTCAATTCGTGTGTTAGTTTACTTATTTTCGAGTATTTTCAAAGGCAGATCGGTAAAGTGGACGCGAACTGGGTGGTGGACGCAAACAGGCGAACTAACCCTAGTTGATTCAACACCGCAATCAAACGTTTGTGATTTGCTAAAGTTACTTCAACGAAAATGTGCACTTACTGATGACTCCAGACTCATCGGATGCATCTGATGATTTATCTTCTATTTTCTGTAAACAAAAAAGCAATATTAATATTTTACCGAAAATACTTGTTTTATATAGGGTAAATAAACATGAACGGCCTATATGCGTCCCACTGCTGGGCACAGGCCTCACCTCAACTATGAGGTGGAACAAGCCATACTCCAACACGCGGGCTCAGTGCGGATTGTTGGAGGGGTGTAAGGCTAGTGAGCAACCTTAATGTCAGATGTTATTTCTTTCTTTCTTGAAACTCTCGCAAGTACCTATATCGCAACTCACGCGCTTTCGGTAGGTAAGTAGGTATACCAGTATACCTACTTTACCTATATGAAGGTTAACATTGAGTGACGTTCAAGCAGTCCGTGGTAATTGAGACAACGCACGCCAAGCCCAACCCAAAGAACAAGAACATCTAAGGTCAGTAGGGAAAACCAATTAAAGAAATTACCAATGGCTTTTGACATTTATAGAATTAATTTAAAAAAATAGACTTACTTTTTCTTAAATTTTTTAGGAGTCTGTCCGTCCGTGTGTCTCAACACCTTTTCGAAATTATAAGAGCCATATTGTTAAAACTTGGTAAGTAAATGTATTCTGTGCACCGCGTTAAGATTTTGTCAAAAATCTAAAAAAGAATAAGAAAAAACGAAAATTTTGGGGTTTCCCCATACATAGAACTGAAACTCAACATGTCTTCAAATTGATTTTGAGGTTCTGAATCGCCCTCCAGATCACTAAAGGTCGGCTTGCCTCATCATGACGCCCTGTGGCCGCAGGTTTAGCATGGCTGTCAACTGTCTGAAATCTAGACGGTTGACCTTCTACTTAATGATGTTAGACAAGATCCGTCGCTCTAGCTAACTACAGTTTTGTCAAAACACGTGTCTCAAATTTTAATAATGAATAATCTTGATTTGACTAACAATTCCGACAGTCGAAAGAGGACAAAGAAGTAGTCACAACAGTATTAATAACTAACAGCCATCTAACAGCATTGTCATTTTGGTTTTGATTTTCGCATGTCTACGGTTATCTATTATGTATTTAGCTATGGGTCTTTTATAGTGTTCTAACGAGGTGTTGCTGCAGAGAATAAGGGATTTATTGTTATGTTAATAAAGGTCTAAGTTTAATATAAGTAATTGTATGTGGCTTAGGCGAGATGTGGTGGTCAAGCACTCGCTCGAAGTCCGTGAGGTTCAAAGTTTGAATCGAAACACCATTTGGTGTTCTCTGCCTTTTCAAGTTAGGTTCAAATTTGCTCGCCAAAGTGTTTTAAGGTTCCGTTTACGCGACGGCCACTCGGCGTGTCTGCTATCCTGTTGGGGATTTCGCAAGCTTATGTGACTTACAGGTGGTACACGTCGACGTATGGAATAATTACAATATCTAGTGGGAGCGTCGTGGTCAGTGGTCAAACACTCTGGCTGCGAACCCGGTGGTCCCGATTTCAAGCCTGGCCGGAACACCCACATTGTGCTCAAGGTACAATTTGCGGCTTATTCTCCGGTGAAGGAAAACACCGACAAAACTCAAGCAACCCGGATAACGGCGGTAGGCGCGCCCTTATCGCGTTGGGTTCAAATTCCCTGGACAAAATGTGGGCTTCTGAATGTTTCGTTTATCATGACTACAACAATCAGTGTGCCTCTGACTACCCCGTTTCGCATACAACATCTAGTCCATGTAACCAATCATTATTGTTGTATTTTTATTGTTTTCTTGTGACGATTAAGTATAATATCCTATCTTAAAGAAATAACCTTTCCAGTATAGGGTGGGATATGGTATAATTAGGTCGAGTCGAGAGAAGGCCTAAACTTGCTTCATCATTTTTGTTTCCTTGCGAGGTTTTTTATTCCATGCTGATTTTTTTTCTCCCAGTTGGCAACGAAAATGACCGCAAGTGGATTAATGGAAATCCATTTACTCAATTAGCCATCAGTCAATTTCGGTCATTTCTGTCTCGGGCATTCACGTCACATCACGTCATCATCGTCGTAAGGGAACAAAGGTGAAGAGTATTGAGTGATGATTCAGACAGCGATCGCAGTTGCTACACCGACAACAGCAGTATTTTAAATGATGATAATAATATTCATAACAGGTTAACTTCGACAGAGAGTTAGTTCGCCAAAATAAGTGTCTTGGTTAACATATCAGGAACCAAACTATACAAGACCATAGCAGCTCTAAAGTGTAAGCTACACCGACAACAGCAGTACTTAAATCATGATAATAATATTAATAATACAGAATGATGTTGTAAGAAGCTGACACTTTTTTAGGAGCTACTGAATCAGTAACTTGATCGCTTAACGTAAAGAATATCTTTTTATCCAATTTTGAATTGCTTTAGGCTGTTTAAAAATAGTACGCGTGGATAATTTACATCTATCATGGAAAGAAACGCAACCGCACGTCAAGAAATTCTTGCACGAGTTAAACTACGTGCAGTAGTCATTATGTCAAATTAGGGACTATCTAAATGAATGCTTCATTGAATAGTAGATTGTTAACTAAGGGTTGAAAGCGCACCCGAGATGTTGGAAGCAAACAGTCAGCTACTCATCATTAGCCTGATCGGGACGAGTCCTTAGATGGCTGACGGCTTGTCATTCTCACAGTAAATAAAATATCCAAAGGATGAAACAGCGGCTACTTCAGTCGGATGCCTGTACTCCCAATTACTTAAGTCCTCACCGCCTACATTTAGATTACCTAATGTAAGGTCTGTTTTGGCCAATTAGTCGAGGAGACAGCTCAATTAACGATATTAGGCAACTCAAGCACATCACAGATCAGTTAAGTGCGGTTATTGACAACAGTTCGTACTAGCGTTTAATTACTTACCTATGTAATACTAAAGATATTACAAGTCTGTACTAATGATATGAAGCCGAAGAGTTTGTTTGGTTGTTTGTTTGAACGCGCAAATTCTTTTTGTGTTGAATATTATATATATGTATTTTAATAGACGCATTTGAACGCTACTGATGGAAAGCGACGATGCGCTCGAGGATAGAGCATATAGCAATACTACCCCCTCGTACTCATAGGGAAACACAGATCCCAACAAGGCGTTCCACTCCCTACGCTTGATGAACGTGAACGTGGAAGCAAGGCGCTATGTGCGTATATGTGCTACGTTTACTGTAAATCGGTGTCTCAACTTTTCAAGTTAGTGCGTTAGGTGGTTCGCTGGCTGAAGGGGGAAGGGGGAAATACTTGTGCAACTCCAGGGCACTCTCCTCAAAATGCAACTGACAAAGATGCCACCTTGCGACGACGCTCTAGAATTTGGAGCCTGGCATTCACCAAATTGTCATCATCAACTAGCCTTCTAGCTCGACACTCAATAGCTCCCAAAGCTTTGAGCTGGTACCTGGCTAAATCGTTCCTGAGATGGCAAAAGTACTCCACATGTATATATGAGCGCCTTGAACATGGGCCTGTTGTTGGAAGGGCCGGCGCGACTACCTTACTGCTTGCGTGCGTGCATTTTAGAATGCTTCCGCGACAACGGTATTCGTCCAACCTTTAGCGAGAGGCGAAAAAGACGTGTCAGGACAGGAGCCAGCTCAGAAGCACAAGGCTAAGGAACCACTGGTGGTATCCCATCCGGGCCATAGGCTTTGTTCACATCTAGATTTCGTAGCGTTTTACGCCCCTAAGAATGCTTGATGTGAATTTCGGACAAATTAGTCTCAGACTGGCAAAGTTGAAGGTACATTAGCAGCGTTAATTTACTTTTTCTTGGGCAGTGTGGGCCAGGGCTCCGGACGGCAGAAGTTCGACTCGACTGGCTTAGCCAAGGACCAAAAAGCCTTACTATCAGCTGGGATAGTGGCAGTTTGTTCATTTCTATTTCAAGCTTATGCTTGACTTTTGTAATCTAAACATACTTATGAAAGAAAGTGGGAGTGGGAGGTAAAGCTTAGAACCAGGAGATGGGCGACATTGGATACTTTCTGTCCTTCGAAGTCGTTGGTCCTGCGTTTTGTAAAGGACGAGATGACCATGTTGGCGGGAGAATAACCATGTTGGCTGAGTTTAACAACTCCTTTTCGTAGAAAATGGCACATGAATGGCTGCTTTCTGCATAACTCGATCCCATTCAACAAGGCGACCTCTGAAAACCAGGGTCGTGGTGCTCTTGTGCCACCGCGGCATATGCTGAGTGGGAGTCTTTTAGACACGTTTTATATTATTTGTATGCTTGAATTCAATTACTCTATTTTAAGACGTGTCAAATATTTTCTTATTTCTTTCTTTCATCTATTAATTGGTGGTCAAATATTGTTTTCATTGAAGCGTCACTGTCAAGTAGCTTCTGACTCTCTGACAAAAGCCGTCTCTGTCGGAACAACTACACACATGAACATCAAAAGTGTCTAGGGATATCTCAAGCATTTTCATACAAAGTATAGCTATTGGGGAGGCTGTAAAAATTAAAATATTGATACCAACGTAGAATTTTTTAGGACACAGAAACTGCTATATCTGCCCTTTCAGATTGTATAAAGAAATTCATTGTGGTAGCATTATTGTACAATCGTAAGGACGTTAAAAAAAGACAGATTTTTCTTTTAAAAGGTTTCAAAATTTTAGCAAAATCAAACGTTTTTTTTGTAATATTCTTAACCTTTATCTTATGCCTGTTTCCTCGAGTTATTCTAAGATAATGCTGAGCATTATCTAATATCTTTGATTTTGCTAAAATTTTGAAACCTTTTAAAAGAAAAATCTGTCTTTTTTTTAACGTCCTTACGATTGTACAATAATGCTACCACAATGAATTTCTTAATACAATCTGAAAGGGCAGATATAGCAGTTTCTGTGTCCTAAAAATTTCTACGTTGGTATCAATATTTTAATTTTTACAGCCTCCCCAATAGCTATACTTTGTATGAAAATGCTTGAGATATCCCTAGACACTTTTGATGTGTGTAGTTGACTCATTTTCGGTTAACGACCCCCATGGTTCACGTAAGGAGGCTGGTATATAATAATACCCATTAGTTTCAGTTAAATATGACTCTAGCTAGAATAATATTAATTAACTTTTTATTTATATCAAATTGTATTTTCGGTTAATTTTTGACGTGATAACGTCTTTAAAATCGTTTTAGTCGGGTGACATGTTCAGAAAGTTGTGTCACACCAAAACCTCACGAGCGCGATCGCGAACGAGAGAGAGACTGACCGATCTCCCGTCTCATCTCGAGCGCTGCCAGTCATTCCGTGAAATGCCGTTATCACGTAAACATCTCGATCGTAAACCTACTTAACAAACAACAATTTTTTTTAATTAAAAAAAAATACAGGATTATTTTTTATTTATTTCAAGAGCAGGGCATTTGATTTCTCCCCTGATGGTGAGTTATGTGATGATGTGGATGGGTGATTTTTACTGATTTAATGTTTTTCCTGATACTTATCTGTATACAGGGTGAGTTTTTCAAGCGGGCGGGGTAGGCCAAGTCCTAACCTATGAGGAATATCGAAAAATGCTGACAGGAGTCTCGAGGTGGATTTTGGTGAAAACTAAAACTGCATACTCAGATGTTGCAAGAAACTTTTATCTTAGTCGGGAATCAAACCTGTTAGTTTTGAAAAAAAAAGGTCACCTGTATTATTATAGGTACCATCTCGTAGTGTCGGATATTTTTCTGTGAAGTAACATTATATGACAAACCAACGGAAAGGTCTAATCCCTATATATAAAAATGGATTGCTGTTCGTTAGTCTCGCTAAAACTCGGGAATGGCAGGACCGATTTGGCTAATTTTGGTTATGAATTTTTTGTAATGGTCGAGGGAAGGTTTAAAAGGTGAGTAATCATGAGAAAATGCTGGGAATATAGTAAAAATCTCAATTTTAGTTTCTTCTTAGTAAATGTTACTACCTGTGACGTGACTCTAAATGTTTGACAACAGAATGAAGTCTGTTGGGACAGCTAGTTTTAAATAAAGCTTTTTATTTTCCATACATCCACAAAACAAAAGAATAATAATTGTTCGACAAGATACTTCTAATTTGAAATGACTGACTGCAATACGAAGCTGAACTCGGCGCTCTCGAAATCACAGATGAACAATTGACTGGCGAATATAATTCGAATTTCAAATAATAAGTGCCCTTAGAACAAAATTATTTGTATGGTTTGTTTTGTGAACATAAGGAAAATAAACATAATTGTTTTCATTTGAAGATTAAGATTCGATTTTTTAAAGATTAGCCTTCTGGGTTTACTGATTGATAGAATTATTTACAAGCAATATTCAATAATAAAAAGGAAGGTGACTACATATGAGACCAAAAAAAATTATTCAGATAGGTAATTTACATTTGGTATGAAAGGCATGTAATTATTTTTTATGAGCTATAGCACTAAAATATTCAACAGTATCTACCTAACTATCTCTTAATGAGATAAGAAAATCTCCTTCAAGTAACAGTTAAGTAATTTCATTGAAACAAATCAACAACTTGAAATGCAATCAACTTGAAATGCATTCTAAGCATTTCATTTATTATTAAACTGATATTGTTGAACTAAATAAAAAAATATTTACATAATTTTTTTAACAAATTTGTTATTTAACAATATAGTCTGACAGCTTTAGCACCTAACAAGCACTCCCATTTTCCAAAGTTAAACAAAGAAAACAAATTAAAGTAATGTCTAATAATTACCAGGAATTGGCATACTTATTAAATTACTCCACAATACCATTTTTAGGTATGAGTACTTAAAATGAAGCTATCGTCTAGCTAAGGGGAAACATTCAAACCCCACTACCACCAAATACATAACAGTACTAGATACAGTATAAAAGCACCCTGTCTGTGCAACCCCAGTTCCTGCTAGCATAGATAATTATGTTTATATCTACAGTGAGATATTCTGATTTGATATGCCAGGTTTCAAACGAAGAGTCACTATAAACAGGCATTTTCTTTTAAAAAACTAAGAAAATATTCAAGTTTATAATGTAGAAGTAGGACCCAATACACAGTTTTTGTGTCGGTTAGTAAGTAAACAAACAACAAAGACTGTCTAAATTACCTTCACAATCAAGTATGAACCTTTTGGTTTTTCATACCATACTCTTATATAGTTACAAGATTGAACTTAAACCTTTTTCTACCCAAAAATTATAAATGAATCTTTATGCAGGGCAAAGAATACCAATCAAAACTTAAACATCATAGTTTAAGAAGTTAACGGACACTGCATCGAGCATTGGTCTGTTATACCAATAACTACATTTACATAGTGCAACACAAAGGGTGGCTGAAGAATGCAGAAAACACAGTCACATCTCTACTCTAAAGCTTATAAGGTTGAAAATAAATTGAAAATGAAAGCCAGACGGAGGGAGGAAAGCAAGCGGACTACAAAATCTAGACTTAATAAGCTGACGTTGCTTGCAAACAACTTATGATAGAAATTATATCATTGTTGTTGTTTATAGTGCAAAATAGTAATATTTATTCATCCAATCTTGTAATAATTCAACAAAACATTATTTTGACACTGTAGATACTGTTTGCAAACCACAGAAATACTCATAGAATGCTTATAACAAGAAAAAAAACAAACATAACCAAAAATAAACAACTAAGTAATGACAAATGTTTCAAAGGGTAACAAAGAAATCTACTAGACAAGTGGTTTGTGAGTGAGATTTGCCATGCTGTACATAATGGTTACTTATTAATACTCGATAATGTAAGCGCAAATATTAGTTCTGCCCAGGTTTGGTTCGTTGATGTCTACAACAAACTGGCACAGACGAATTTAGCAAGCAGTGAAACGAGAATTGTAGACTTTCACTTCGGCAAAAACTTATCACGCTGTTGAATTAGTTAGTGTACAGCACCATAACAAACCACGTATCGATATCACTGAGACGGTAAAAACACATAGACTAGTTTACTACTATGTTTAGGTGCCTAAGATAATAAAAAACAATGAAAATACTCTTGACACAACACAGTAAACAATTTCATTGCCTATGCCATGCCATGGTGACACCGATTCGGCGGGGCGAGTAACACTAAAATAATAGATTATTATGAATGAACAACACATGCAAACTACTACTAAGAGCCTGTTTAGTAGCCTAACTAGGCAGGAGTGAAGTTTACCAGCGTGTCCTGATCGCCAAGCTCGCGATAGTAAGATTCACTGCTTCGTCTGCTGTCCACGCACATCGCCCGTCTCAAAAGTCCAGATATCATCGAACAAAAACCACATTTTTGCATGTTATCAAATTTGCGGCCCTAAGTAACGACTAATTAGTTCACAGAAGCCGCCGAACAACAGATTTATCTCATTCACCCTTAAAAAACTGAAAAGAAATCCGAAAGTCTTTACATTATGACGCGCGATTCAAACACGTTGCGAAGTTATTCAGTGTGTCTCATCAAATCTCATGTTTACATCAATTGGATAATTTTAGTTATGATTTATTGCAAGAGCAATAACACTCCGCGATAAGCGAGCGAATACCGATAGGTGGAAGTCTGAGAGACGACTACGTACGTACGAGTCGGCACGCAGTCATCCGCCGGACTGCTGCTCGCTCTGTTAGCGCTAGCGTAGCAAGCAATACAGGCTAGTTGTGCCTGCTGGCTGGCTCTCACTAGGTAAGTACCTAACTACGCAGCTACGTGCGGACGACCCCACGCCTAGCGTAAAATAACAGTTGAAAAATAACCTTTATTGCTCTGGCATAAGGTGACACTAACTGTCAAAGTACCGTGCAAGCTGTGTTTTGGTTTAGTTAAACGTACACACTTGGCTCGCCCAAAGAAAAAACTAGGTAGGTTTAATAAACTACTGCCGTGACATGGAGAGAATCGGAAAAATATTTGCCATGCCAATAGTTATTAATTATGAATAATTGTAGTCTCCTCGATATCTATCCTTCAATTTCATGTGCAGACTACCTAGGTAGGTACGTACCTATCTACTACCTTTAAAAACAAATGAGCTTGATTAATGACCCATTATGTAGGTAGTGTCTTTTTCGTTCAGATCGAAAACATAAGCACGAAAATACAGTAAGGGCGGATACCTACCTAGGCCTAGGAGTCTTCTTCGTTATTGGTTCATCCACTGTATAGATAATTAGGTAGGTATGTTTTTTGTAACTTGTAACTTTAAGGACCTAATTTGAGAGCTTATTAGTAGCATCCTCGCCAATAGGAAGTGCTGGAACCTTGTCGAACTAAAAACCACGTGACCTCGAAAAATACAGTTCGCAAAAAAACCATTAAAAAAGATACTAGATATCACTAAAAATATTTTAACGGAAAATTTTAAACTGCAATATGTACCTATTTCTTCATGGTTCTTAACAACTGGGTATTTGTTACTGTGAGTAAACGAGTTGGAATATTAGGATAAAGTGAAAATTATAATGTAAAAAAGACTTAAAAAAAGCATGGTAAGGTAAGTACTACAATAACAAATAAAACAAGACAACGAAAAACAATTACAATTAAAAAGTGTTTGGGGTCACAATAGGCTCGATGACTGTATTTTTTTCTGTTCATTATGAAAGACCTTTCATTTATGTAAGCAATCCTAAAATAATCACTTTACTAGGATCAATACTACCAGAGATATCACAATTTAAAATGCACATTTTTGGACTTGCCCAAAAACGCTTCATACAAACGTGACAGGGAGGGAACGTGACGTCACGTCCACTGTTTTTGTAAGGAGCGCGTAAGAAATTTGTTCGGCAGCTAATATAAAATATTGCGCTAATGAAAATGGTCTCCTAACATAATTGCTTCTTAAAAGTATGAGTTACAAAATAAAATAGTGATATTGTTTTACAAAAATTTAACACTTTTGAAATGGTCTTGCCCACCTAAGTTTGCAGGCCTAATTGTGGCCTCATTTTGAAACGAATTTCGATTGTGGTTTCACAATAACATTTGCAATCAATTATTATTTTTAGGGAACATAAAAAACCATGCAAACTGACTCATAGTCCCTATTCGTTTTCGCGTACTTGACAGGGACAGCTTAGTTGCAAACGGTACTAAGCTTTTGTAATGTCAAAACATACATCAGAACACACTTGCAGTAAATAAATATTTCAAGATAAAGCTAGGAAGAAACCAACTTTTTATGTTTGATCATATTATTATGACAACAAAGGTTCAGTATTTGAATCGAACAATCAACCCTGGAGATTTTCAACCCGGCATCATTTTTGAAGTTGCGAGAGGCTCAAATAAAAAGGTCAAGTTTTTAGGGTTCCGTATAAAACGTATGTACGGACCCCTAATAGATTAGACATGTCTGTCTATCTGTCCGTCCGTATGTCACAGTCACTTTCTTCCGAAACTGAATAAAACTTACCCAGTAGGTACCCAGCCGGATATAGGTATTCTGTAAACCGCATTATCAATTTGACACTAAAAGAGAGAGAGTAGGTCTATTTGGTTGTTCACCATAGCCTACTTAGAACTGAAACTATTTTTTTTTTCATTAAACCGTGTTGTTATTAAGGATACGTCTACAAAAATGATGTTGAGGTTTCTATTGTATTCTTCTATAATACAATTGTTGACCGTCAGGTCAAAAAAAAAATAGTTCGAAAATTAGCTATTTTTCATGCCACAAATTGAGAAGACTGTTGGCAATGCATCTAAGTCTCTTGGGTTTGTGCTCTGGAATATGAAAGCCTTCAAAAGGAATAGTTTGGTACAACTGCCTTGTGCGTAGCATATTGGTGTACGGATCTGTCGTACGAGCAAATGTTATGCTAAGTTAGCTGGAAAAAACTTTTTCAGTTTTCTTTAACATTTTCATTTAGTTTTAGGCGTCTGTCCTCGGGCAAACAAGAAGGTATGGTGGTAAGTTATAGGTTTTGTTCGCAGCAGTGGACGTGGCGTACGTGCGCTCGCTGCGATATTGCCGCGTTTAAAAAACGCTGCGAGCACGCCGCTGGCTCGCTGCGCACTTGCGGGCGATATCGCGACGGGTGGATACCTCATCCATCAGGCGAATTCAATGCGCGCTTCGCGGCGGCGTCGCGGCGTGATCACAGCTGCTCGTAACTAGCGGTCGCCTGCGACTTATGTAAGAAAAAAAAGGAATATTTTTTATAAATTGTTGCCTATGTGGTATTCAGATGTTTATGCTATATTATTGGAAAGTTTCATTCAAATCCATTCAGTAGATTTTAGGTGAAAGAGCATCACGGCACATCCACACAAACTTCACATTTTAAAAGATTTCTTAAGTTCAAACAAAGAAGTTGTACTTCAATTACTAGAATGTGCACCTGAAAAATCGATCTTGCTAAATTAAGATCTATTTATATCAGGGTAAGATTGCAATTTTTTCTAAGTGGTAACTAGCCAAAAACAGTCCGGCCTGAGAAGGCGTCTGGTGAGTGAGTGACATTCACTGAGTGTCCTTGTCTAACGTCTTGCCAGCTCAACTAATAATTGGGATTGGTAGAAATGGTAGAAAATAATATAAGATGATATCTTCATTGTAGGTATTTATTGTATGTTTTGCAGTATTGATTTGATACAGAAAAAATCCTTTGTGGCGTGTCAATAGGAAATTAACCTAGTGTATTATGTATGACGTGGTGTTCACCTTAAGTTATTTTTCGTAGCCTCAAGTGCAGGTTTTTAAAAAGTATTGTAATGTTACTGCTGGCGAACTTAATACATGAAATAAAATAAAAAAATCAACGTCAGAAAAGCAAACTGGGAACTGCCACACTTTCTTCAGATTTATGAGGATAAGGTGGCAGGATGTTCGATAGTGAATATTCATAGTGGAATAACCTACCACAATATTATATCAAATTCCAATGAATTTAATATTTAAACAAACCGTTAATTGCGGAATTTAGGAAGAAAGTACAAACTTCAAATAAGAGTGAGGATGTCTCACAACTTGCAATTTTCTGCATGCATATGTGAAGAGAACATATTAACAACTAACACTGTCAAATGTTGTCATTTATTTGATAGTAGGTACGAAAAAAGGAAGACACTTCACATCTTTGGAATTGAATATCTCAAGGAAAAGCCTGAAACAGTACAATTTTACACTGGTTTTGACAACTAAAGACATTTCTTGTTGGTCTTCAACTTCTTCAAACTTAAATTAATGTGCCTTTTCCATAATGACGCTATCAAATCGTTACCATTTATAGCTAAACATTATATATTTGCAATTATTTCACGAAGGAGATTTTCAGCAGGTAAATTATACTTAGACATTTTTGTTGATGTCACGAAAGCCGCTAAAACCAGTGTTTTTCTTTTTTTTTTAACTTCGTGCTACACTAGCGCCTCTAGTGTTTGATTCATATGCGGAAGCCCCAGATTGACATTTGATTGCGGGGACCTACCATTGGAATAAAATAGGCAAAACAGTAATTTATGATTATATTCATAAGGGGTTAATGCTAATCAAATTTGTTGTCTAATAAGTACTTTTGTCAACTTATGTTCTATTGAAGTTTTCGATCAAGCAAAATGTTTGGTCAGAATCTAATTAAATGCCGGCAAAATGAAAAAACGAGCCAAACCAGACCAGAATCTCACTCTGCACTCTGGCGTAAAGTGTTATTGATGATTATGACGTGTACGACGCGTACCGTGAAAAAATCCTATTGTCTGAGCTCTTGACATTATTGACATTTAATGAAGTGTTCGGCAAAGGTGCCCGTGGCGCAGTTGTGACTGTCGCTGTTTTAAAGCAACACACGCCGGGTAGGAAATGGGATGGGTGACCACCCCGAACGAAATTTAGTGATGTATTTTCGGGAATTTCCGTGCTTCGGCACGTTAAGCAGTGGGTCCCGGTTGACGTCGCTAGATGTCAGTCGTTAAGCCTAGTCAGAGGCCTTAGGGCGGCTTGATAACATCTGACACTCCCAACACTCCCCTCCAACAATCCGCACTGAGCCCGCGTGTTGGAGTATGGCTCGTTCCACCTCATAGTTGAGGTGAGGCTTGTGCCCAGCAGTGGGACGTATATAGGCGCCGTTTGTGTAAGGAAGTGTTTACAGGAAAAAGTGTAATTATTTATTTATTATTTATTTATTTTCAGCCTATGCTGTCCCACTGCAGGGCAAAGGCCTCCCCTCCCACCTTCCACTCCTACTTAATAGTACTAACTTTTTTTTTTGTCAGCTACTTTTAGAGTGCTGACATATCGTGCAGCGGCCCAAAAACTCTTGAAACCAATCTGGCCATCGGATTAGACAAAAGTTTGAAGGACCTTTTGATAAAGTAAGTAGTCCTTGTATCCGTACCACCCGACGGAAATATCTGTGCACCTAGCTTAACCACGGAATAGAAAAAACAGTGGAAGTGCAATGCAACCATATTAGTGAAGGAACCGCTGTCGCCAAACTCACACAAATATATTGAAAGTCATATAATGCACTACAAAGAAAAAAGCCGTTTGATTGGTCGTTTCAATTCTAGTCCAAATTAGCTTAATTCACAGATTGTACACCCGGAAATAAACCTTCACACTCTACAGATAATATTTGTTATGCTTTACTGCTGACAGTTTTTACGACTTTTTCTAATCTAATGTCAATTTAGTTTCGATTGACGAGTTAATTCCGTTGGTTGACCATAGATGGCGGTATTCTCTACTGGGAGCAATTATACATTTAATTGTATAAGCATTAAGATTGAAATTTGCGTTATAGGTCGATATCTATCTGCCTATTGAAATTAACAAGATTTTATTAGAAAACAAATAAAATAGTGCTTAGCGATGGTAGGAAAGACCTGCATTTTCAAGTTTTTTTATCCTACTATCATTTTTGCACTCCAAAATGGAGCATTACGGCATAACTACGGAAATATGAAGTTGTCGCGAGACGAGCAACTCGATGCGATGTTAAAACACGACTGGGACCAAGTATGCGTAGCTCCGCTTAATTGTGGCACGCGTGCCACGCCTGCTACACACTTTGCTTGTGCACTTTGCACTTCCACTGCTTTTTATGTTCCGTGAGCTTAGCGACGTCATGCAAATTGCGTGGCGTACCGCGAGAGTTCAGCGGCGAGCATTCCAGCGAGGTAGGTACAGATTTTCCGACGCGTAGTACGGATAGAAGTTTAGGCGACTGCATGATGGAGGATGTCGTCGATACTTGTTGCGCGTCTGCAGCTAAAATGCTGGATGCTGCTGTCAAATAATTTATTCTCAACTTAGAATCCATGTAAGAAGTTTGGAATGCCGACGCGATCCGTATTTGAGGCGTAGAGTGTGCTGTGATCTTGTCCAAGATATTTCAAGTGAATATATTATGACAATATTTATTGATGTGCAGCGTTCAGTCACAGACACTTTACCTGCTGATTCCTGCTGTCTGATGTATCAGGTGAGCAAAGTCTGTCAATAGATCAGACTTATACGACTTATCGAGAAATCGATATCACCCACTAGACTATTATGGTCTGATACTACGATTCCGCAAAATTTTACAGAATTGATTATTAATAAATAAATGATATTTACGTTCATTTCTTTGCCCATAATCCTAAAATATAACTATTTGACATTTTAGATTTGGTACAGTTATAATGACAGTAAAAGCACGATTGGATACACAACCCCTGCTTCTTTTAGGTTTTTATGATCAACAATATAGTTTCATGTAAGACAAATTAATTTAGTAAAAGCGTCAAAAATTCTGAAATTATTTACTTTGAATGAAAACAAATGATTGTGAAAGTTGGCTTAAGCCGTAGATTTTGATAAGTTCAGCACAAATCTTAAAAGTTATAATGTTTATTGTACTTATACCACAAAGTGTACTCTAAAATAACCTTTTATTACTTCATTCAAGTTCTGTCTTTATGCTTTAATAATTTTATATGGAGTATAGGGCGATAGCCGAGTCTCACGTAAGTTATTCTCATTGTCACCCTATTAGAAAGGGACACGGGGCCTCTGTTCTGACTATCTCGCTCGGCTCGTTTTTTAGGTACGTACGAGTCCTCAGTCCTCTCATCTAAACGTCCTTGGGATACACACAGCTGACACTGACAGCTCCAACAGCGCGCTACTAGCGCCATATTGGCATTATCTTTTTTTTTTAAATTGTTTTACGGCTTCAGTGTTAAACCATACAGCCAAATCTTCAGTCAATGCCTTTGTCATTGTCATGTCCACAGATAACTATATTAGAAGCAGGTCTTATCTGTAGTAGCTAATGAAGTATACAGTTATCTGTGGTTCAGTTGAAGGTTGATCTCGTTGATCTTCGTCGCCGTCCATCTGTTTTGTTTGTGTTTGTTTATTTATGTCGTCGCATAGGCATGTCGGTCGTAGCTGGTGGTCGTAGGCAAATTCTCCATGCTCACAACTTTTTCCCTGTGTGTCACAACTCGCGTGCCAAAAGCAAAAAAAAACAGAACAAATATTTTTAAAAATTGTCTACTGCAAACTGCATATCGATAGTTATCTGTGCTGCAACTGCAACAAGGCAAGCTCTATCGATTGACCCAATTACAAATTTATTGTTTGTAGGTAGCTATTTCAGTACACAATCCTACAGGCTTAATTCCGAGCTTCTGTTCTCGCAAGTTGTGTTGTGTTATGGTGTAAAGTGAAAAAATATTCCAAAATGGAGCCTCTCGACGAACTAATGGAGTCCGTTTATACCACTAGCTACGATGTGGGCTCGGAGCACCCGGCGGACGTTACTCACATCAACGATCCACACAGCTTCTTCATGCGGCCGACTGCTTACAACCAGTACTTGAACCTATTACACGCTTGTGACGGGAGATTAGCCCAGTCAAAAGTACTTTTAGGTTCCATCATCGTTTACAAGTCTAGCACACTAAAAATGGCTGTGAGGGGCCGTATTATGTACATTTCAAAAGATTTTGAAGGCAATGTAGTAACAGCAGATATTTTAGCAATTGACTATGGTTGCTATGATAAGTCAGTACCACTAAGGTGGCTTTATCAGCGTATACACGAGAGAGATATTCCTCCCCTGGCTGTCCATTGTCAACTGGCTGATTGCCATCCAAAAGGTGAAACCTGGGAACCCCGTGTTAACGAGTTTATGGGGTATTTTGCTAGCAAAGGACCAACTAAAATGCGCGTTAGAGCGATAATAGAAGAACTACTGGTTGTGGAGGTGACTAACTCCTGTCCTGATGATATTGCACAAATGCTGATATACATGGAGCTTGCTGTCTTAGTAAATGGCGAAAATATGGTCAATCGATTCAACACTTTAGAGCCACAGAGATTAAACTACAGATTCCCATCATTAGTTCTTGGGCAAACACTACGGGTGCGTGTGCAAAGTGGTAATTCCTTGAAGAGTTTTTATGTTGCTGAAGTGGCTGCTTACAAGGGGTACTTGCATGAAAGAGCGAACTTAACTCAGTTCACTAGGGGTCAGACCCCTATAGAAGCTGATAATGTTATTGAAGGTATGCCGGTTAGTGTACTATTAATTGCACAAAATAAGTTTGAAAGAGCCATTGTTAGAAAGGTAAATTCTGCTCTCTGTAAAGCGGAGCTTCAACTTGTAGATTGGGGCAGAATGCTTGAAGCTCCTTTCGCGCACATGTATGCGATCTCAGAACAGTTCTGCACTCAGCCCGTCACAGCAATATATTGTTCTGCTGAGGAAGGACAAGCTTGGAATAATGGCTTACCCAAGTTTTTGCATCCAGGTTATGAATTTGAGATTTCTGTATTACGAGTTGGCGATGGATTTGAGACCCCTAATTTTGTTACCTTAAACATAGTAAAATAAAAAACATTAGTGATATTTTTTTTGGGAGGAAAATCATGAAGAACTAATTTAATAGTTATTAGATTGTTGTCTATTTAGTACTGTTAAATTATTTAAATATGCAATATTATAAAACAGTAGTGGTAGAATAGTTTCATGTTATAAACATGTCACATAATATATATAATAGAATGTCAGTATATAGAATAGTTTCATGTTATAATCATGTCACATGTAACTATTCTATATACTACACATCTGAAGGTTGATTATAGTGAGACCTGGTATACGTAGTTCTCTTCTCATTTTGTTAATTGACATTTCATTAGGTCTATATTCAAATTATTGGAATATGGTGAAAGACCAGTCATATCAATTTTATTATCTAAGAAAAAAAAGTCTCTTATATACAAGGTGCCATCATATATTGATGCTTCGCATGAATAGTGTACAATCTCAAAGTCTTTTACTTTACACTTTTTACTTGCAAGAGAGTGTTTTAAAAATTGTTTGTTAAGTTTGACAGTCTCTCTTATTTTTGAAAAATGTATCAATCCCTAATTAATATATTTTATGCTCAATATTAAAGCAAAGTCATGAATTTTTTGTTTTGACTTTAGACACTTTTTTAGAAAAAAAATTGCCCATAATTTAGAGATTTGATAGTTATATTAAGGAAACGTCACAAACCATATAAATTTGATTTAATACAATATTACACAGAAATTGAACATAACTTTAGGTTGTATTTTTGACACAACTAATGTTTGTATAGTTTTTACGCGAAAAAGACGCAAAATCGAGCCAATTTAAAACTGAACATTAGCTCCACTGGTGGCAATTTTTTAGAGTAGGCTTTTTAGACACTTTTGAGAAGAGAAAGCAGTTACATTTTTAGAAATACTAAGAATACAGCATTCTAAGTATTTCTAAAAATGTAACTTGTTTTGCAAAAAAAATGACTTTGTACACTATTCATGCAAAGCGGTGATATATCCAACGGTTTTTCATTAAAGAGGGTTCTTGTTCAAGTGGGTGTGGTAGGCCTAATCCTAAACTATGTGGTATATTAAAAAATGCTGAAAAGAGTCTCTAGGCTGATTTTGGCTAAAAATGAGACTGTATTCTCAGATTTTACAAAAAACTTATCTCAGCCGGGAATTGAACCTGTTCGTTTTAAAAAAAAAGTTATTATACCATCTCCTAGTGTCGCTTCTAGGCATCAAATTCTGGGAAGTAACATTGTTATTGTTCGAAATAAAACAACTTTACGGATTCTACTCGCGGTCTTATATTTTCTGTTTTGTGACATAGAACATCTTTGTCATCCCGTGATCACGGCTGCTGTCAAGTAGTCGAAACGTCGGGTTAGAAAATGAAAGAAAATATAAGACCGCGAGTAGAATCCGTAAAGTTGTTTTATTTCGATGTAGGGTCATTTCGCCGGTTTGCGTCCACTTAGTGCAGTTGCTAAGTTTGAAGGTGAAACTAAAAATGTTCTAGCACTCATTTGTATGAAAAAATTATATGATGTGCTCATTATATAGTCTATTTTAGGATTAACTTACAGTTCTGTCCGAAAAAGATTGCGTTTTTTTTTTAAATAGATAATTATCCGAATTAGGCGTTTTACCCAGTTTGCGTCCAAAAAAGCCAGTTTGCGTCCACCCTGGACCAATTCGCGTCCACCGGCTTTATAAAGGATAATAGGGGTGATATTTTTATGAATTTGTACAGAAAAAGTTGTATTATATCAAATCCTTTATTTAAGGATAAAAATATTTCAAATCAACTTTATTTACATTAAAAAAACGCTTGAAGAAAATTAGTACTCAAATTAGGTAAGTTGTACGTAGATAATCATTGCACCTATATAAAATAAAACAATATGCCGGGTGTTCGGTCCGCTTGTTGTGTGCCATTTCACCCATTTCCCCAGGCTCTGTGTCATCAAGTTGTCACAGCTTCTCGTCGAATCTTCGCGTTGCTTAAAGAGTCTGATAATCTGCTCCACCGTTAGCGCTCGTACTTGGGCTATGCCTAGTTTGTCCGACCCTGTGAGCTCCCATCTGGTCAGTGGGTACGTTGGGCATTCTGCGATCATCAGGTGGAGACTTGTTTCTTCGCAATCCTCGCACTGCGGACACATGGGGTCGTCTTTCACGCTTATCAAGGTTAGATGTCTATTTGGTTGGGAGTCCCGTTTCTATCTTGATTACTAGTCGAACGTTGCTTCTAGAAAGCTTAATCAGTAGCCCCTCCCCTTTCGTGTCTAGTCCGTTGGTAAACTAGCTCAACTGTCAGAATCCTGCCGTGGTCTTTGATCCTTCTTTGGTTGCTGCGATAGTTCTGCGCTTGATTATCCCTCGATGATGTTAACCCCTCCTGGGTTCTTCTCGACCCCTGCTTTGGGCCATTGATCAGCTTCTTCGTTGTCTGCCTTTCCCTCGTAGCAGGAGACCCTCGCACATCCAACTTCAGCTGTGCCAGCTAGCCTCTCTAGTGCTGATTTGCATCCTTTGACAATCGCTGATGTTGTCTCTGCTTGTTGAGTGCTTTCAGTGCGCCTGGCTGTCACTGTAGATCATCACTTTTGTGTCATCGTTTTGACGCTTGCCTAGCAGGCATGTCAGCGAAATCCAGAATTGCAGGGATTTTAGTTTGGCAAACGCTCGCCGGCCAGCCTGCCCGGCGTCTTTATCTTGTCATCTCCTCTGCTATCATCAAATAGTACATATTGCGCACCCTTGCAACCAAGAGCTTTGTTGTTTTTTTTCTGAAGTGGTCGGTGTAGCATACTACTCCACCTGGTTCTGTTCTCCAGTCGTCTGTCTATGAATGAATAAACAGTAAGTAATCAGTTCTGTTGAGTTTTGTCATATCGTTTTATTCTTCACTCGAATTTCATTTAACGCTTCCTTTAAATCGTCTCCTGTTTATGTTCTCTTTTCTTCATTCTTTCTTGGTTCCGAACCGACCGCATCTTAAATTTATTTATTATTGATTTACATTAATTAATACGGATTAGCCAATTACATTAATTAGACATAAAAAATATAAGAAGAATGAAAGAAAGTACCTAATTTCATTTAAAAATATATTTATAAGCACGTAGTCTGAATAAAAAATGTATTATAATAACAAACAATATACATTTAAAATTATTTTTACAAGTAAGTAAATATTATCGGATTTAAAAAAGTAGTGGACGCAATCTGGTCTATCATTATCCCCTATAGGTATACTTTGCGTCCATAGCGGACGCAAACTGGGAGATTTATAAATTCGATGTAGTAATTCGCGTCCACCCCATTTTATTCGTCAAATACAAAAAACTTATGCAAATTCATAGTTAATATTATTTCTTTTTTCATTATAAAAGTCTAGAAACAGCTATGTATCCTAAAATTCACATATAACAACAAAAAACTTACCTTCGAACGCGCCACTGCACACTATTTTTTCGCTAAGAATCCGCTCTCTTGCTGAACATTCGAGACAAATTATTTTTTTAAACGGAATTGGTTTGGCGCACGGACCTTATATCCTTATGTGCGTGTCTCTTGAACATTGAGGTATTAGCACTAATGTCTTTTTTTTCAATTCGTGTGTTAGTTTACTTATTTTCGAGTATTTTCAAAGGCAGATCGGTAAAGTGGACGCGAACTGGGTGGTGGACGCAAACAGGCGAACTAACCCTATAGTGTTCGCGTAAATATCAGGAAACATTATTGTTATTGTTGCCCTGCTTATTGTTGACTGATTAGATATTATAGATTTGTTGATATTCAATGACCTATGTTGAAGTTTTTGTTATGCATTTTTATTTTATTGAAATAAATATGTGTTTTAATTTTATGATTAAGAGATTTGGAAGTATGTGATGCCATGCCACCTCAGCAAGATTGTAATTTTCCAATTGTTTTTGTGTCAGGAAGAGGAGGTATAATTACCTCTATTTAATGTCACTTAAAATATTGTTAGCGCTATGCACAAACAGCCACAGTAGGCCACAGCCATACAGGGTGAGTTTTTCAAGTGGGCGTGGTAGGCCAAATCCCAAACTATGAGGATTATTGAAAAACGCTGAAAGGGGTCTTGAGACCGATTTTGGTAAAAACTGAAAGTGCATACTCACAAAAAAAACTTTTTTCTTAGCTGGGAATCGAAGCTGTTAGTTTTGAAAAAACAGGTCATCGTGTATTATTATGCCATCTCGTAGTGTCACTTAAAAGGATCAATTTTTGCGTACTAACATTATAGGCAAAGTAAAGGAAAGGTCTAGACACAAAATTAACCATACAAATGACACTCTATTTAAAATGAGAATTTTTACCTGTGATTGGGAGCGCTGAGTTCACCTTTGTATTGCAGTCATTATTTTCAAATTATAAATATCTTGTCGAACAATTTTTTTTCTTTTGTTTTGTGAATGACTACTTGAAAAACTCTCCCTGTATTATTTAGTAAATCATATATTTTATTAAAATGGTTGCCTATGCTAATGCGAACGCCATCTATATGTGCAGTAGTCTTGTTCTCGAGGATTATTTTTATTTAGAGAGATTGCATTTAATTTTCATATTATTATGTAAGTAGATTTAAGACAATATAAGTATTTTAAACTTATTCATGTTAGTATAACTATAACAAAATTTTTAAACAATTTAAGTGTCAAAATAGTGTGTATGAACTTCACATAAAAATATATAACCAAACTGAATGTATCATATTTTTAATTCTGAAATAAATGATCAATTGAATAATTTGATGTTATTTAAGTCCTTATTGAAAACACATTGTGTAGCCCAGTAAAAATAGCAAATACACGGTGAATCAACTACCAAAATACCAATTTTACAGGAGACAAAAAAAAAACGTTTTGTGCTTTTGAATGAAAAGTTATTGAAAACTTTTTTATCAGCAATCTCTATATATAAAAATGGATTGCTGTTCGTTAGTCTTGCTAAAACTCAGGAATGGCTGGACCGATATGGCTAATTTTGGTTTTGAAATATTTGTAATGGTCGAGGGAAGGTTTAAAAGGTGAGTAATCATGAGAAAATGCTATCAATTTATTAAAAACCTCAATTTTAGTTTCCTCTTAGTAAATGTTACTACCTGCCACGTGACACTAAATGTTTGACAGCAGAACGAAGTCTGTTGGGACAGCTAGTTTGATATTAAAATTGAATATCCAACAATGAAAACGTTATCGATGTAGCCACTACTTTTACAAAGATGGTGTTAGTTAGATGGTATTGGTCCGAAGCGTGATTATACAGGGTGGCCCAGTAACAGTGGTCCAAAAAATTTTTTTACGCGTCATAGCCAATGATTTAAAAAAAACATTACGTAAATCAATACTTTAGAATTATTTTTACAAGTTTCTTTCGAAATTTCTCAACTCAAATCACATAAGTCATTCTTGTTTGAAAACTATCGCACTGAGTCATTTCAAATTTGGTATGGAAGTACAATATCCATGTAAAAACCATAATATGTGCGAGTTTTTGAGTTTATGATAAGACAATTAGTTTTGTTTAAATGTTTGCTAATTATTTTTAGCCATTTATAAAACTAATACAACTTTCAAAACATCACCGCTGCAATGTTTGTTCACTTGATGATTTCTTAATGATCTTAAAAACTGTCCATAAGTATGATAATAGCCTATGCACACTTTCAAAATAAAAATCATATACTGTAAGTCTCGGACCTTGAAATTCAATAATTTTTATGACGCGATAGTATCAGATGGGTCCGCAATTGCTTTTGTCGCTGCAAGGTATACTTTTGAGCCAGTATGGAAAAGAGAATTAGGGATGTACCTCAACAATTCGTGTCTGTGTCAGCAATACTGTCTCGAAAGTCAAAATTTGAGAAAAAAAAAGGTAAACATTTGGGTAGTCCTAGTGATGTTCTATCTTTTGGCTTCGGCTTGACACTAATTTTTGGGACACCCTGTATATTGGTGCTCTATCAATGATGCATAGGTCGTAGGGATACAGTCTAGCAAATTACAAAAGAGATTTGGTTTCCTTTTTTTGTGGATCGCTTGTATTGTAGAGTCTGTGAGACTGAAATAAAAAAGGGAAATATTTTTACAACTTTATTTCATAACTATTACAATTACACAACAAAACAGTTTATAAAATGCATAACACCAGCCGACACACTACATTTATATCAAGTGTGGTAAATAAATCACCTATAATATTATAGGCAACATATTTTTCATTTTAAATTACTAATTAACATTTCAGTGAACACGAGGTCCAAGATTTGCTGACATGATTTGTCCACATGTGAGTATAAGAAAATCTGACATGAATTATAACTCTGATACCTACCCAATATCCTGCTGATTTGTCACATATATTTCTGCTAAATATAGAAATTATATTACTTCATTAGTGTAGTGGAGTTTAGTTTACATTTCATGTTGTTTTAATATTGCAATACAGCAAGCTCGTAAAACAAATATTTGCAGATCTTTGTGCAATTTACACCTACTATGGATATAGTGTTCGGTGTCTATGTACCAGAGCTCCTGAATTAACTAGGATTAAACCATTAATTATCCTTAAATCATAAATTAAAAGTACATAATGCATTAAATATAAAGAAAGTTTCTTGACAATATAATTAAAAACGGTAGTGGAAAAGAGTCTGGTTTGCGCAAATGCTAATTTTCCCATAAACATCATAAGGTGTCGTTTTGATGGTAGTAATTGTTAATTCCCGTTGCAGACGTTACCAGATAATATCAAAATCTAATCTAAAAAATCTCGATATGCAGTTCTTAAATGTGAGCGAAGATTTCGCTACTGAGGTCCACCTCTTTGATCCTATTTGAGAGATTGTAGGTAGTGGAACCAAAAGATGAACGACCCCCAATAAATGAACGTTCGATGGAAATAATTCGATAAAAAAATAATTAATTGCTACTTTCTCTTTCTAACACTATTAAAATATTTATCAATTGCAAAAAGCTCGAAGAGGCTGAGAAAATAATGCGCAAAGTTAACGATTAAAAGTCCTTGACTCTTAATCGTTCATTTCATGGTTCCGCTACCCTCTCCATCTATACTTGAGAGCGTTGATTATTTTTGCCAAAATAGCACATTCCCTGTGCATGCGGTAGGTACATGTGTCGCACTAGGAGATTTATCTGAGACTTGGGTCACTGTTTACTGTGCTAAGGTGCGGCACATGCGACACACTGCTCTCTGTACTAGATATTTTTGATTGGTACAAAATTACAGTTCTTTTGGTTATTAGTTCGGTTCATTTCGACATTGAATTTTATTGCGTTGTTGATCTTGAAAACAGTTGTAGTCTTGTAGATCCTGTTGACTGTAAGGAAGTATTGCAATTTAGTTTTATTGAAAAAAACAGAACTTTAACAACGATTATCCAAAATGTACCTTCCTAACTATCCATTATTCATTTGTTACTACCCAGTGCTGTTCATGAAATCAAACACAATCTCTTAAAAGTACAAACCGCAAGTTTATGTTTACTTTTTTACACCCTTATTTGTTGTAAGTACCAATTATTTTTTGTTATAAATTTTTATACAATCTGATAGAATAAAAGAATACAATATATAGGAAAAGTATAAAAGTTTCCTTTCATTAACTTATCATAAATCGGTGACAAAAAATAACTCCCAGAACCTCTGAAGGTATTGGGAGGTGTTTTTTTAACCTACATGTGTAAGTTAGATTAAATCATAGGTAGTCTTCATATAAACCTACAGTACTTAACGACAACTTAAAACAATCTGTACAGTGAGCCAATTTGCGTTATCAGATCAGGGTTTTCCGTCCGGTGGATTGAAAAATTCCCAATGGTGGTGATGAATCGTCCTGCTGTCACTCAGTCCGAACATTATTAACCCAGCGATAAGCACTAGGAATATCACCAAAGCCATTTGGACGTCTTTCTTGTCTTCGGTACCGCTGATATAGGTCATGAGAGAGTTGAACATGTTTCGTATCGTTCTGCTGATGGAAGTTTGGCAAACTCTGAGGAACTGTGCACCTGCTTCGGTTATGGTTGGTTCGTGTGCTTTGACAGGAGGAGGCATGCGTCTAGGAGACGGGCATGGTCTTTCGTCGTCAGAGCTAGACTCTGAATGGGGCGCAGCAGGTTTTCTCTTCGCCCTTCTTGTTGGTGGAGGGGGTGACTGATGTTGAGGGTCATGAAAATCAGTAAACGGTCGCTCTCGGGACTGCCGAGGCGGATAAAATGAACCAGATGAAATGTTTATGTCCTGTAGATAGGAATAAAGAAGCGGAGTCAGGTCAGGTGGTGGAGGTCTTTGCGGAGGAGTAGCTACTTCCTCTACAGGTGGGTCGGGAGGTGGAGGCGGGGCTGGCGCTTGTTCCTCACTTTTGACGCGCTTTTCTTCTATTTTCGGTTCTATTGAAGCTTCGGGAGGAGCATCAGTCTGAGTCTGCTCTGATCTACTCACCGGCCTCGGAGATTCCACTCGCTCCACTGGCTGAGCTGGTGGTGCTGGTACATGATTTGTTGATATTTCAGCGAACTTCTTAACGATTTCATCTATAACCGACTGTGAAAATTCTATACCACTTACTGATATATGACCAGATTTGGAATCCAGCTCAGTAACTTGTAGTGTCATACCTTCTATATCAGAAACCAGAATCTTACTAGCCTGTAGCTCAGATACATTCAATCGTCCCACATCCAAATCTCTAACCTGTAGTCGCTGTGTCACTAAATTGTCCAGTTGAATATCCCTACTCGTTTCAGCAACTCTTTCTAAAGCGCGTTCTTCATTAGGAGGTGACATAACTTTCAATTTTTGAGCTGGACTTGTTACTCCTCTAGATTTCGGTAGCGGTGGCACATCAGGGATTTGCGATTCATCGATATCTATGTGCTGAACAGTGAGCGATGCCTCAGTCAACATTTCTTCTCGTTCATTAATTCTAGTTGGACTAGAAACCCTCCTTTCTACTAATATTACAGTAGGTGAAGTTCGACCTATGCCTGTTTTTACTAAATCAGTTAATTTGGGATCTGATAGTTTCTCTGATCGAGACGTCGGACGTGAAAACCGAGGACTTTCAAACCGAGGGCTTTCAAAGCGTGGGCTTTCTACAATTTTGCTTCGACTCTTACCTAAAATTGACTCTTCGTCGACAATATCTCGAAGCGAACTAGACATTGATATATCCAAATTTTCATCCATACCTAGTTCATAATCAACATCATCTGGTAGAGGGTCCGTTTGCGTAGAAACTTCAATCTCTTCTACAACATCATCATTGATGCCTTCCTCGTCCTCATCACCTTGTACCTGAGAAAACTCAGACACAGTGTCAGCGTTACAGAATATCTCATCTTGTGGACTTGCTTTGTCCTTTTTTTTTCGCCTGGGTCCCCTAGGTGGCCTTGGTGGGGGTGGTAACGGCCTGTCCTTCATCTTGCTTACTATTTCACCGGATTTTAGATCTTTATGTGCCTCTTCCATCTGTGGCTCGTCAATTTCGACGTACTGCGTGAAATCACCGCTCATAGAACGCTTTGAGAAACTGTCTAAGGTCATTAGACTCGTCGAAGACTTCTTTCTGGGTGGTCTATCAGGGATGTTCTTAGTTGATCCTACAGTATAATATTTACGTTCAGAGCTGTTACTTTTGCGTCGTCGTACAGGTGGTGTTTTGCTAATGGATCTCCTGATGCCTTTTGGTGGAGGACATGGCGTTTTGTCTACGGTGGCATATCCGGGACTTTCGTGGCGTATCTCTCTCTCGATTTCATCTGTTTGAGGGAGATGCGTGTCGAGGGTGAGAGATTCAGCGCCGTGAGAGGTGCGGTCATCGTCGCAGAAGGAAGTGCCGCGAGAGCTACGTGAGCGATTGCGGCGCGGCGGCACTGGGCTGTGCTCTGTGACCGTTGTGTCGGCGTGAGGCACGATGTACTCGTGTTCAGTGCGGTACACGACTATCTGAAAATGCGTTGAAAAACTCATCAATGGCAGCCCTGCATATTTATATCGCATCGTAACACGGTTAGAAACAAAAATCTACTCGTAGTATTTGGCATATTCCTATTGTGAATCTTATTACTAAACGGGTGCAGGCAGATAAAGCTTTGCTTTAATAAAAAAATAGCAAAATGCTGTAGTTTTTTTAGCAGCTTGTTTATTCCGGAGCTCTCTAACAATGCTTTTAATACTTCTGGCCTTGCAATAAGAACATTGTAGGTAGTTGATCGAGCTGATAATGGAAACAGCAGTAGCTTAATTGCTTCCTATTGAGAGCCATCTTGAAATAATTTAATCCAATGTTTGTATCATTTGTCGGTATCCCGATGCGTTAATGGAGCAACAATCAATTTGATGACATTAAAAAGAAATTTCCAGATTAAAACACAATTTAAGTACTTGCGTTGCTTAAGTGTGAAAAATAGTTACAAACACAAACACAAATATCCGCGGAAAATACTTGTGGTGCCATTATTCTTGCATTTAATTTCAGTCTTGGTACTTTTTATGTAAGCACTCATTTAAAAAAAATGTTATTGACCTAAAAAACGACCAAATCAATTTTTGGGATGTTATGACATCAACAATGTAATCTCTAATCAATGATAATGAACAAGTAGTAGTATGTAATAAACTATGCATCATATTGATTTTCGATAAATTAAACATTCGATGTGGTGAGTACCTATTCGATAAAATAACAATTCGATATTTTGAACGTTCTATCATTTGTAGATTCGATATTTTGAACGTTCTATCATTTGTAGATTCGATATTTTGAACGTTCGATGATTTAACTTTTCGATTTATAGTGGTCGATCATTTGACTATCGATCAAATTGCCATTCGATATGGCGTAGTACAGCCTCTTTTTTTCATAATATCATTGTCTAAATAGCAACTAAACAATGGCAATGATTACAATGAAAATTACTTCGATTTAAACGTGATTTGCATGTTCTATGACAAACGTGTCAGAGTATGAAAAAAAACATACCACATAAAATATATTTATTATTTTCATTTTAACACAAACTGTTTTACCTCGTTCTAGTTTTACTTCACTGCTTCATCATCGTCTGTGAACGACCTTGCGTCTTATAACAAAAATAAAATCTATTATGTTGTCCGTCGGTGGGATCTCATTCCTTTAACTAGGTCAACAATCGAGTTGAAACGAACTTCCAAAAATAAGTGGGTTTCGTCTAAATGTATACGTACTCACTGGACGCATGCCAATAATTATTGCTCGGGTTGCCTCTGAAGCATCAACTGTGCAGGTATATTTTTGGTAGCATTATTTGCTTTGCTTTTAAGTTATAATTTTGTTTTCAACACTAATAACGAGTTCAATACCCTCTTGTCTTTGTGCAGAGAGAAGGGTAAATCAAACAATAGTAGAGCTTCACTACATAGTATAAAACAAAGTAGCTTTCTCTATCCCTATGTCCCTTTGTATGCTTAAATCTTTGAAACTGCTCAACGGATTTTGATGCGGTTTTATTTAATAGATAGCGAGTGATTCAAGAGGAAGGTTTACATGTATAATAACATCCTATTGCACCCGTGCGAAGCGGGGGCGGGTCGCTAGTATACTCATATATTGCTTAGACCAGAATTTGTAGATTTTAACCAGCCGGTTATCAAACATTTGATTCTAATTGTTTGAATAACACAGCCATACTAAACACTAGTTAACTGTAAGGGATCCTTATTTTTATCTAAATAGGAACAAAGCAGTGTGAGTTTGATTTTATTTCAAGAAAACCAAAACTATAAAGACATAATATTCTATCTCACGGCTGTCTGTCTGGTTGTTTTGAATAGCCGGAATCATCAACATTTTGCAATATTAAATTTAAAACATATTACCTATTTGTGTTTTTATATTAAAATTTAATTTATAACTTTAACGCATAGTGAATTAATTTGAAAGGCGCTGCGAATATCCGTGTCTTCACTCAGTTGGGCCCACTGAAAACCAGTGCCGGAACCTTTCAGGTCCAGGCAGTAGCTGAGTGCGGTCCACTTAATTTTGGACATCGTGACACTAATGTCTGGAGGTTTTTTTTGTTGATTTGTCTGTTGGTGTTCTTTTTTTGTGTAACAATTTTGTTTTGTTTGTTTTTATCTTTTAAGTTGCGATGTCCAGTGTATAGATGCATTAAACGTTTTTCTTCCTTTCTTTCAATACCAGCGATATTTCTTCATAAATTGTAGCCTATGTGAGATTCAGATAGATAGATTTTCTTCATTGCACAAAAATATTACAGTTGTATTAATTTTCTTATCGCTAGGGAGCGTTCTCTTCTCTTCTAGACAACCTTCAGGTATAGGCTGTAGTTTCAGATACCTATAAGCTACATTATTGTAGGGTTTCATTAAAATCCATTCAGTAGTTTTCACATGAAAGAGTGACACGGATCCTTCACACATACAAACATTCGCATTTATAATTTAGTAGGATTGTACCGCTTGTACCTTTCTCCTTTAGGTGTTTTTTAGTATGATACTACGAATTTATATCTCATAATACCTAATACATTTTAAATTGCCATGTCTAGTTGTTTCATAATGATTCAAAAATAAAAATAAATTCGATCGAAAAAATGTACCAAACACGCCAATAAAAAACTAAATGACGTAGGTACATTGTTATTGGTGCTGGGTCATCTTTGCCCTCCGCTAAGATCAGTCACCATTTTTAATGTCTGCAAATTTATTGAGGCTAGTAATCAAGTAATGTTGAGGCCCATTGGCATCATTATGCCCCTTTACATACCAGCCTATATGTCATTAGTGGTAATGCATTATCATCTTACTAAAGATAGGAAAACCAGAAAAAGACATTCGGTCTACTTGGCATCAGGCGGGAATCGAACGCGCGTCTTTCGCAAACCGGGTGACTGCACTAACCATTGTGCTACCGAGACCATCAGCAGACCGGCCGAATTTTTTTGGTATATTGTACCTGGCAGCCAGTTTGTTTTACCAATGTTTAGGCATTTACCTTTAAGAAACATTACTGCAAACATTTGACTTTCGATTATGATGAAACTAGGTTATTAATAGGTTAGGCTATCTTCATGTCTGTGTATGTTTTTTATATGCATAAAAATTGTACATCATACAAAGGTATTATTTAAGTTAGTCATACAAAGGGCTTCGCATTTTTTTTAGAAAGCCTAAATTAAATAATCACGGGCTTTGAGAAGGAACATCCTACTAATATGAATTAGGGCTAGTTATTTGCTTGAAACAATGATAAGACTATATTGAGGTAATGATTTTTAATGTAAATAAAGAATTGAATAGAGATTGGCAATAAAGAATTTGAATTGAATTGGTTGGTATTGATTAAACCATCTTGAAGGGACATTAACTTACTTTTCTCAGGTTTTTTTCATCTCTAGAATAAATAAACTTAAAATTATGAGCAAAATAATGCAGGTTCATTGGTGGAATTAGACATACTGACTAACCAGAACGCCTGCCCGTTATATTAATAAAATTGTTATTTTAGTTAAACCAATAGGTCTATAAACTTTGGAATTCGTTGCTTTAAACTTCCAAACGGCTTTGGTTTTTTCAGAAAAATTCGTTGATCTAATACAAAGCTTTTTGTTGCTCCGAGTCAAAAGATGTATGGAGGACGCTTCTTTTCAT
This sequence comes from Udea ferrugalis, assembly GCA_950022985.1. Lineage (NCBI taxonomy): Eukaryota > Metazoa > Arthropoda > Insecta > Lepidoptera > Crambidae > Udea > Udea ferrugalis. Next base: position 23,119,281 of record OX465515.1, read on the forward strand.
TATCATGCTTCACACGCATTATAATGAAAAGAATATAAGAAAAGCCTGGATAATTAACTTAAAGTTTAAGTTTAAGTTAAACTATTGTTACATTTGTATTGCAATAAAACACACAATACTTTCGGAAAAATGACATTTCCCCTACAGACTGTTGTCTGGACTCTTCGATACACGACATGTACTTTATTCGCATTTTATTGAGAAATAAACTATAGCTCATTTTATATACTACAAAAAACCTTCTTTTAGTAATTGTGAAAGAAGCACGGAGCTATTTATACGGGAAGACGAGAGAGCACTAGTTTATTTTGTTCATAACATTGTGACGTTTGAGGAAATAGCAATATTAACAAAAATGAATACTTACGTCGTCCGTATGGCCTTGCGGCTCCTCCCACAGCTCTGAAGGGGGTAGTTCGTTGAAGTCATTTAACGAAGAGTGTCTCATATCCCTTTTACTTTTCTTCTTCCTCCTTGGTGGCATGGGAAGCGTTTGTGACTGCACTGGAACATTATCGGGATATTCAATGACGTCATCGTTTGCATACTCGTGGATTGAATGTAGATCGACAGTCGGCGGAAAATCCAACTGGTTGAATTGCTCATCATCGTATCTACTGTCTTCGATATCTTCAGCAACGAGATGATTATCATGGCGATCGTCAGGCAATCCTAAATCGACTTCACTAAACTGCATGCTAGCGTGGACACTATCATCTATATACTTAATTGAATCAGCATCTTTCTTCTTTCTTTTGGCTCGAGACGGCCTCACTGGTGGGAAAGTGTAGTAACCGTCGTCTCTGTCGTTCAAGTCTTCGCTTGAATATCTCATCGGTTCATTTTCCTCAGTCATGAGCTCTGGGTCAGCTTCCGCCTCGTCGTTATCATACATGTGTTCATCGCTTACCCCTGAATGGTTCCCCATCACTCGGAGAGCATTCTTTGGGATTTGAAAAGCTTGTCGTATTTCGTCGCTTAAATATTCTCTAACTTGAATATTTTCGCGAGAAATTCCTCTCGGTCGTACGAAAAATTCGTCATTATCAATTTCGTTTATGTGACTGTATTCTTGGTTCGACGGTGAAATGTTAGGAATAGATGATGATTGATGACTATGATTTTCATGAAAATGTGATGGTTCCGCTTCCTCCTCTAAATATCTAGTGTCCATTTTATCAAAATCATATGTAGCCTCATACCTTTTCTGGTCATCATGTTCACTGTTAACGTTTTCATCTTCTTCGTTGTCTATTTTACCGTATTCCCGTGGTTCTTGTGGACTGTCAGGTATGTACGTAGAAGGCTCAGCTTTTGTCTTTTTGACTCGTGTAAACGTGAAAGTTGGTGGAGGTGTGTCGTCTCTTTCGATTGTGGGTGATGATGATGTTTTTTGAAGCTCTGCTTTCTTTTTTCGATTGAACAATCTTGGGAATGTTTTAGCCTCAAAATCTACAGTCGCTACTTTAGGCGATTCGGAACTAAACTCAGTTGCATCAGTTTCAATTTTATACTCCTTTTTTCTGCCTAAGCTGGGAAAATTGATTTTTGGGCGTTCAGGCATTTTGAATTTCAGTTGTTCAGGAACGCTGAATTTTGGCCTGTCTGGTAAAGTAAATTTTTTGCGATCTTTCAATGACAGTTTTTCTGATATGTTAATTTTTTTGAACTTTGGTCGATCTGGCAGGCTGAACTTTCTTCTGTCAGGTAAAGAGAAGCGGGGTCTTTCAGGAAGCGTAATTTTTGGTCTTTCTGGCATTTTGAATTTAGCTCGTTCTGGGAAACTTATTGTTGGTTTATCTGGCATTTTAAATTGCTTGGCTTTAATGCTTTGTAATTTTGTTTTAAGTTTGTCAGCTTGTGACCTTAATTTGCCTGTTCCTTCCCTGATTCGTTGTTGTATTTTACTGTCAAGATTATCTGAATTTTTGGCTCTACTGTCCCGTTTAAGTGGTAAGTTCTCCAAAGCCGATGAGTCTACTTGGCTGGTACTGACTTCGCATTCGGTTCTCGACACGGTTGAAGGTGTGTTTACAAAAAAACGGTCTTCAATGTCCTTCTGTAAGGCCTCGGCAGCAAAAATCTCGTCGTGTCCATCGCCATGACCATTTTCTTTTTCTTCAGCTTGGTCCTCTTCGTCCGAGCCGTGTTGCAAAAATTTCCGCTCTAAAGATGTTGTACTTGACAGTTCGTCATCCCCTTTTACCAGCTTAGGTTTTACTTCCGCGCCCGGTACGGCATAAAGTATATTTGATGATGGTTTTTCGATTATTTCATATTCGTGATCACTGCAAAAAAACATTTTATAGTATAGAAGTTGTATTTAGTCAATATTTTAGGCTCAGCAGAAAATAACTAAACATGAGTCGCACGCTAAGCCAGTAAAATAATACCTTCGCATTGCATACAGTTCAAAAATATCAAAATGCCAGAATAAAAGAATCGCATAAAATTGATTCGCTGTAAAAGACTGGAGTTATATTTAAACTACATCATACGTTGTTCGAGTTACAATTAGGCCAAGCGGCGCTCGTTTTAGCTACAGCAACCGCCGGGCGAAAGACGCAATGGTTTCGGATTTATATCATACGTCGTAACTTCAGTCATAAAATGTCAACTAAATTTTAAAAAGCGAAAGCTGATTTTCTTACCTCTCGTATGATATAATATAGCTAGCTCGTGACGTAGGTCGAGTGCCCACTGGATTGACTCTTTCCGGTAGCAACGAATCACATTGAAAGAATTGACAACCACAACGAACATCCGGTGCGTACAGTTGCACGCTACCTTCTCTCGTCGGCCTCACTTGTTTTTCTAATGGAGCCCCACCTTCGGAAGTCCATCGCCGTAGTTTACTCATAACTACGGGCTACCGAAAACAATCCCGAATCCAGAGCATGCTTAGCGACGCGATTCCCGAGAAATACGCAAGCCGACCGGACATTAGCTTGAGGGCAATGAGTCATTAAACGCGTTTGTGAAAGTCGAACAGTAAATGAACTAGCGTGAAAGCAGCCGCGAGCACTGATGACAATTTTTAAGAGCTTGCTCGATGTGCAGGAAGCGGCTCGACCGGCTATATTTATCAAACAGTCAGAAGCTTGCGCGCTCGCTTTGCATGTGTTGAAACAGTTATTATGTCACTGTTACGTATGTTGTAGGTACAATATTTAACAACGCTAATATAAATTAAAACAAATATATTACCTGCTGGGTTTAGACCATTCTCTTTCAAATTCGGCGTCGTTTCGGCTCTCTTTAGTGCCGATGGGGCTGGGGCTTGGTGAAGTTTCTATTGGTATGGTTATTGTCTGCTCTACGGTTACTTCTATATCCTCATCTATTATTTCTGTGATGGTAATATTCGGAGAGTCATTTTTAGGTCTAGTTTCATCTAACTGATTTTGGAATATTTCATCTACATTTGGTTCATCTGGTTCCATTTCCTCATCCAACAAGATTGCTTCCTTGTTTACATTGTCCTTCTTATGTAGTATTTCCATTATGTGCTCCTCTGGTTTTAATGAAGTAGCATCATCCGCAACCAAACTAGGATCATAAGAAGAAGTTGACTTCCTTTCCGAGATACTTTCGTTTTCTTTGTTGCTATTGCTTCTGCTGTCAGCTTCAAAGCCACGTAGTTCCACATCTGGAGAAAAATGAAGAGATTTTTCTGTCTCACTTTGCTTCGATTCTTCTATATCTTCATAAATATGTTCTTTTTTCTTTCTTGGCGGAGGAGTATCAGCACTCATTGTTTTACTCATCTCATCAGAATCTCCTAATTTAATTGCACTAAACTTTTGTCTTCGTACAGCACTTGGAGATGATCTTAACTGCCTAATCTCTTGGCCATCTTCATTTTTCTTCCTTTTAGCTACAGGTGACTTTTCATTTTCAACCTTTTCCAACTTTTGAAGAGTCTTATCTGCCAAATGTTTGATTTTGTTAACCAGTGGATGACAACATTTAGTTTTTTCCCTAATTTCAGTAACTCCAATGTTATATTGTTGTTCTGGCACTCGGCGCTTCAGTATGCCTTTTGGAGATACATTTTTTGGTATTTCTACAGGTGTTGCTAAATGTGTATGGGTAGAACTCGCTTGACTTTCAGGTCTTTTAGCCATGTGAGCATGAACAGCTTGATTTAAGTTATCTTCTTCAGATTCTAACGAAACTTCTTTCGAAAAGTTCGGTATGTGAACCCCTTCATCTGCTCCTTCTTCGCCATGCCTTCTGCTACTTCCTGGAGACGAGTCTAGGTTGAGAATTCGCTGGACTTCTCCATCGACCGGTGAGTGAGTCCTTGACCTTGATAACTCACGAGACATGCTCCTTCGCGGTGTTGTTTCCCTGATAATGTCCTCAGCTGTGATCTCCCCCTCCAAGGGTACTTTCAAAAAATGGGTCCAAGGGTACGCTCCCGCGTCACGAGCTCTTCGCAGATCCTCCCATTGATATGTTTTTATTGGCACCGGTGGGGTATTTTTCTCTTTATCTGGCGACAATTCAGATTCCATATGTTTAATTTAAAAAACAATTTCAGTACAGTATTATGTGATACGTTAAAGTTTATTTGTAGTGTCCATGTCTCTGTATTTTTTGTAATTTTTTAAACCAATTTCGTATTTAGCACTATCCCATGCGCACCCACTGGATTTACCACTTTTTCACCGACAAACTAAGAACACAACATTTCGTTTCAATGTGAGCATTGGCAACTGAAAACACGGTGTGTTTGCGTGGGCTTGTGTGGAAATAGGTGTGAATAAGTTGTGTACTATGATCGCTGTTCAGATTATATTGGACTAGTGGAGCGCCTTTACCTTGTAGCGTTCGGACCAACCCGTTTCGGATGCCTTCAGCTGGCCATTGCTGATGTTTATTGTTTATTCACTAAGGGTACACTAGACGCCGTTTTTTTTTGTTTTTATTTTAATGTTATCTGTGATCGGTACAAAATCTCCGCTCAACTGGCCGCTCGTCGCGATTCGAGCACGCGTGCTAAATATAAGATTGAGCGTGAATTTATTTCTGGGCAGCATTTTGCGTCATCGGCGTTCGGGTTGCTCGGTTCATAATGATTCCACGGTTATCAGAGATAAGGCACCACAGTTAATAGTTATTGAATATGGGATATAGGTAAATGGAAAAGCACACTATACTCGTAGGTAACGAAGTAATTGATGTGTTAGAGACTCACCGTCCGTTGAAAGCGGTCCAAGTCCCGTTTGACCGATAGTCGGCCATCACTGTATCGGCGCGTGACATTCTCATTGACTAGTTAATATTATCTAAGCAGTATGTAGTGACGTGATATTGTATAGTTTGCTTTGCTTATTAGAATGTATCATTATGCCTTCTGAGCCTACTAAGAAGATTAAGACTTGTGGATTATTTTCTTTTGACTACTGCGAGGGTACTAATTACAGGCAGACTCATCCTTCACATTGACAAAATATGTGAATCTAGGAATGAACAACTTGTACCAATATTATATGTTTTTCTGCTACACAAAATACTTACATAAGCCATTGCAGTTACATCTGTTTACCTACTTACTCGTCATAAAGCTCTATAAATACTTTTATTGCAAAACCGATCACTCCATTTGTTATATGGTGCTAAGCAAATGAATGATTTGCATTTGTGATTCTATGTTGTGATTGCCTTTTGCCAGCTGACAAATTGGCAAAATTTTATTGGCCCTTCCGTCACAACGTATGAAGGATCTAAGTACCATTTTAGATTTGGTAGAGCTATAATGACAGTAAAAGCACGACTGGATACACAACCCCTGCTTCTTTTAGGTTTTTAAGATCGACAATATAGTTTCACGTAATACAAAATAATTTAATTTATACAAAGCCTCATAAATGCTATAGTTTTTTTATTTTAAATGAGAACAAATAAGTGTGACAGTTGGCATATGACGTAATTTTGATAAGTTCGGCACAAATCTTAAACGTTTTAATATTTATTGTACTTATCTGTCTGGTCTGGTGGTATAATGTTAAAGATTGTTTCAATGACAAGAATTTCTGGTCATCATAAGATAATCTGCTTCAAATAGCTTTTGGAGCTAAACCTCGCAAATTCAGGTACTTTATCACTGCACGATGTTAAATTTCATCGATTTTCAAAAATAGCTCTCACACGGTATTACGTGTAAACAAATAATTCGTTACTGTGAATAAACTAAACTGGGGGGCTAAAACAGCAACATTTTAGCATTTCATATTATGAATCATCTATTTGACGTTTCATCTAGACCGCGGTCCGTTTCGAGTCAAAAGTGAGTAACAGCGCGCTGACACGCATCCCGAATTGATAAATTGTATGAACGTGAGCGACGTCAGCGCGCTATTACTCACTTTTGACTCGAAACGGACCGCGGCCTAGATGAAACGTCAGTTAGATGTTTCATAATATGAAATGCTAAAATGTTACCGTTTTAGCCCCCCTGAGCATACATAAACGGTCTATATACGTCCCACTGCTGGGCACAGGCCTCACCTCAACTATGAGGTGGAACAAGCCATACTCCAACACGCGGGCTCAATGCGGATTGTTGGAGGGGTGTAAGGTTAGTGAGCAACCTTAATGTCAGATGTTATCAAGCCGCCCTAAGGCCTCTGACTAGGCTTAACGACTGACATCTGGGGACGTCAACCGGGACCAACTGCTTAACGTGCCTTCCGAAGCACGGAGATGCCCGAAATACTCGTCACTAAATTTCGGTCGGGGTGGTCACCCATCCCATTACCGACCCGGCGTGCGTTGCTTTACAACAGCGATCGTCGCTGATCACTGTCACAACTGCGCTACGGGCACCTCTAACTGTGCATACTTGTTGTTAAATAATGCAACTACAAAATGAGGGTAAAAAAACCAGTGACTTTAACTATGTTAGGCTAAGGGTAAGTTGCACCATAGTAGAAGTTAAAGTTAAAGTTTTTGTCAAATTTGACAATTTGACGTCATTTTTGCTTACCTGACCGGTACTATAACTGAAATTTTGATGTTTGTTATTGTTAAAGTCAGATGGTGCAACCCAACCTAAGGGTAAGTTGCACCATAGTAGAAGTTAAAGTTAAAGTTTTTGTCAAATTTGACAATTTGACGTCATTTTTGGGTCTAACCGGTACTTTAACTGAAATTTTGATGTTTGTTATTGTTAAAGTCAGATGGTGCAACCCACACTAAGAACTTTTCAAATGACACTCGTGAAACTAAACTGGGGGTCTACAAACTCTATGCAAATATTTTTTTATGTTAAACATCATCAGTGTGATTTTCGTTTTCGCCCTTTTTACACCTTCATAGGTTTTCCCTAAACTGCAGGTAATTTGTTTAAAAGTTGGCCCCCTGGTGGAAGGGACTTACATAGGTGGACCTTATGCTGCTAGTATAAGACCCATTTTGTAATGGTTTTGTAATGGTTGAAGTGATCGCTTTCTGTACGTTTGCCCGACACGACAAGGTGAAATGAAAACATGTTTTTTTCAAGTTACTGTAATTTAGAGACGAACAGTGATTTTTTGAACGACATTCATCTTAATTTAAAGCATTTCTTTTAACTAGTAGTTACTTACATAATACTTAACCAACTGTGTAATAGCGCATACAATCCAAAAAGTTTTCATTTAATTTAAACTTTTGCGTACCAGTTGGGAATTATTTAATTATCTAATTGGGAATTACTAAACATTAGGATGATAAAAATCAGGTGGAAATAGGTCCTGCTACTTTGTGGTGGAAATGTAGTTTGACAAACAACCTCGGGCAAAAAATATATTTCAAAAACCCAAAGTTACAGATTAGGTATGAATGCGCTATGACTTCTATAAAACAGAAGAGAATAGTAGATTATGCAACAAGGACCTAAAGCAGAGTATTATGGCCCGGGCGCTATATTGAACCCCGAGGACGAGGGATTCTACGGTCAACTCCTGAGCGGAGCTACATAGTTAAGGCTAGAATCCTGAGTACGTGGGGTTCAAGATCGCCCAAGACAAATACACTTTTAAGCCTGTGTTGCGTACTCTACTTTATATACTTTCTGTGAGGCAATTTGAAACCAATGACTGAAGAAAAATTACTCAAATATTTATTTCAAGTTTAAGCAATTAAATATGAAAAATACATTTGTGTGCAAAAATAAATTACTACTTAAATAATAAATTTGGAATGAAACCGTGTACATAGTCAAAATTGTTTGGGTACAATGTGATTTTATTCTGGGTTAGGTTGTATGTTTTCATTTTCTATGAACATTAAAAAAAAGGAAAGTATGAAAGATTTTCACTAAGAAAGAGTTAATCGAATGGCGAACTGATAAGAAAACAGTAAAAGAAAAAAGGCGCCAACCACTCCAATAGCTGTGCGGATAAATCAAATGTTCCAAAGAATGTAATTTATTATCGCACATTTCATTTTTCATATTTCAATATTTTAACTTGAAACAAATATTAAAGTACTTCCTTTTTTTCAATCATTGGTTTTTAAATTGCCTCGTAGAAAGTATAAAAAGTAGAGTATGCATTGCGGGCTTAAAGGTGTATTTGTCTTGGGCGATCTTGAACCCCTCGTACTCAGGATTCTAGCCTTAACTCCCACGCTCTGCTCAGGAGTTAACCGTAGAATCCCTCGTCCTCGGGGTTCAATATAGCGCCCGGGACACAATACACTTCTTTGAGCCCTTGTTGCGTAATCTACTATTAAATACTTATTATTAAAAATGAAGTTTTACATCGTTTGGGTATTCCTTCTAAGGCTCTGTCTGGTTATCCTGTAGGTAATTTAAGGTACCTGTGCTAGGTTACTTCTGAGAGTAATTTTATATTCACATAGATCCATTAGAACTGTAAGTAAGTAACCGTAAAATAACGTCATCTAAAGGTGCTCCCTCACCGGGAGCTTTCGCGTGTAACGTGTAGTGTGTAACGTGCATTATTGATTCGACTTTAAGCATAACATTACAATACTACATCCCAGACTGACGAGCATTCACGTATAATGTAACTTTTAGTATAAATTTGATTTTCAGACATTCACTATCGATTTAGATGAGATCTATTATTATCATCTATTTAGCTTTCACTAGCGGTTAGACATTTTTAACTAAGTAGTTTTTGTTTTCAGCTTTTAGACAACGATTAGCCTTAAGTGATCATTGTGAATTTCTAAAATAATAAATGTGAATCACCATGTGAATAACAACAATTTATCTATAGCTTATGTACTGATTGAAAAGCTGTAGTGAAAGTTTATCACACCGTCCGTAGACTTCGTACCATCTGCAACGTTATGAGAAACTGTTCGACATCATGAAGAAAGTTTGAGTTAATTCAACGGTTAAATGCCTGTACAGGGTGAGTTTTTCATGTAGTCGTGGTAGGCCAAATCCTAAACTATTAGGAATATTAAAAAATGCTGATCCTTTCAGCATTTTTTCTCGTCTCGAGGTGTATTTTGATAAAAACTAGAATTGCATTCAGATTTTACAAAAACCTTTTTTCTTAGCATGGAATCGAACTTGTTGGTTTTGAAAAATAAAGCAATCGCTTATAAGAATCAATTTCTGAGAAGTAACATTGTATGGAAAAATAAAGGAAAGTTCTCATTTTTAACAAAATATGATTTTTACTTACATTCACGAAACTTGGGTACTAATACAAATTGTTCGAAGGGCACTTATTATTTGAAATTCGAATAATTTTTACCAGTCTTTTCACATGTGATTGAGAGCGGCGAGTTCAGCTTCTTATTGCAGTCATATTTTTTTTTGGAAAATCTGTGTAAGTAGGTATACAGTTTTTTGTTTTTGCCAAAATCGGCCTCGAGACTCCTTTCAGCATTTTTTGATAATCCTCCTAGTTTAGGATCTGGCCTACCACGCCCACTTGAACAAAGTTCTACAGTAAACAGTAAAAATATCAGTTCTTAATAACACATTTAAAAATTGAATGTCAGCTTATAAATAACGAAGACAAAGTCTCTCAATACGAACAATAATGACAGTATTTTAATAGAGTAAAGTAAAACTTGAAGACATGTTTGGCAATCGGTTCGGTTATGTATACTTTTATAAAGTAACTAGGTACTATTGCAAGACAGTGGAATACGACAAGTAGCCTAAATAAACACACATCTACTCTTTCGTCTCTCTCTCATCTATTGGAAACTCACACTCAGGTACGGTCGCCCGAATTGAACCATGATCCACCTTGCGGTCATTTTCTTACAGTCACACGAATACAACTATAGTACCTAAGTTCGCGTTAAGTTTGCAGTTTTTTTTAATTTAATTCCGCTAAACGGAAAAAACTCAGGTACAAAACCGTTGCGTTTGAAAGAATGCGTTCAACTGGGCCCTGTGAAATTGGCTTTCTAATTAGGAACGATTTGATTGGTAAGGGGGCGTGCTAGGCCAAAGGACAAGAATGAAATCACTGCATTCTTACTCGAACGGAATATAGGTTGTACACTGTACTGTAATCAGTCACTGACTAGGCTATGATAAACAGGAGGGCGATTCAGAACCGAATTATTGTACGATGTATTTTTGTGTCTGTATAATTCACTTAATAAATACTAGACGCCATTTGCTTTAACAAATACCAAATTCAAGCACTTGCTGAACAAGCGATATTCTAAAATTCAATTAAAGTTACCGAATCGTACGATAACTCGGTTGTGCGGTTGTGAATCGCTACCCTGGTTGGATATACTTTACTGTACTTGATTATCTTGACAGAAAAATACTAGGTATTAATAGTATTTTTAACAGAGACAGTAATTACTGTTCCTGTTATTTTTTGGATATCTGAAACACATTTGATAAAATGTGATCTTGTTTTCGAATCAAAAGTAAAACACGCTTGTTATGCAGTGAAAAGAGATTATGATAACCGAAATTCAAAACGACTGCTTTATCTTAAAACATACCCAGTGCAGTAAAAACTAAGGTTACAATTACTCGAATCTCTGAATCGTTATAATACTTTTACTGTTTTAAAGATTTCAAAGGAATTATCTGCAAGGTGGTCACGAATCAGTTGGTTCGACCGTACGCGTATATTCGATGGCACATCAGGCTTGTTACCTATTTCAGATTTTCATCTTGCTGTTTCCAAATGACATTTCCTTGCAATAGAGCAAGGCCGACTGACCGGCAATACCTGTCATGTCTTTCAAAACACATTATTACAAATTAATCATACATTTTCAATAATCGTTTTCTTTAAAATCTCAGTACGAACCAAAAAAGATTCCAATCAGGTTTGGCGTCCCGATATAAGATGAATCGGGTCTTATCTCTGGACTGCTAAAAACTTGACTTTTTGCGCAAATTGGGACACCTGGCAACTGTATAACACAACTATGAAATTCATAGGACATAATTCTATTCAAATAGGATCCAATGTTTTTGTATGGGCTCTGGCATGCTTGTCGGCCATTTTGAAAAAAAAAACATGTTTCAGTGGCAATTCATGAAACGCATGTCAATCGAGAGAGGGAGTGATTACAGACAAAAAATGTAAGCGCATCATATATCTAAGTTATACGGTTTTTGTGATATTTAAGTCCAAAAACTAAACCCTTGGCACCCTGTCATTTTTTGTTGGTAATCATCATCTCTACTTCACTTACGATGCTCTACCTGAAGGTTGTTTGGAAGAGATCGCTCTCTAGCGATAAGACCGCCTAAATTGTACATTGTTCTCATTGTTGTTGTGTTATTTGCTTGAAATGTAATGTTTTTGTACAATAAAGAATATCTATCTATCTGTCGATTGACATGTATTTCATTACTTGCCGCCGAATCACGTTTTTTTTTCAAATGGCGGTTAGGTAGGTATGCCAAAGAGTAGGATGCTCTTTCAATGAGAATGTTTATAGTACACAAAAGTACATACAGTACAGGTTAAAGTACAGTTTTTGGTCGCCTGAACCCAAATTCGGATGGGACCGAAAACAGAGAATTAGCCCCCTAAGAAGCACATTAATTCATTTTGATAATACTGGTACACTTTTTCGTGGTTAGTAAATTATCAAATAGTTACGAATATTCTGTCAGTTGCCTTGCTCTCGCGTATCTCATCGGGGAATTCACTTAAATATCTGTAGTTTTTTGAACATGTGTTAAAAAGTGTATATGACTGAAGGGTTGCTTAGCGTTACGCTATAAGGCGGGTTAGTTTTATAGACTGTTTTCCTAGAATAGAACAGGTACTAAACACGGTTTTGGAATCTACCCCCTCATTCATATAAACTTAAACAGCTCTTCAACAACAAATTAACTTTTGTATCGCTTTGTCACTTTCATTCTTGTTGCATGTTTAATTCCGCCATTTGCGAGTAAGTGACAAAGCAAGTCAATTGCTTAAGCTATGCTTTAGTGTTGCGTACGTTTTTATGAATAAGGGGGTAAATCTTAATCAGCCCAATAAGTCCACCCAATTGCTGGGAAAATGTCTTTTGGGAATACAAACTTGAAATAAAATTGCTACTTTAAATCATTCCTATAGCGTGTTTTAATATTAATACTTATTGTACAATAGATTTAACAATTTGTGGCAAAGCCCATGATAACTTTTAGAAGTGATATCAAAAATCGTGCTTCGTTTAAATAATGATTGGTGATACTTAATTTTAGGGTTCAACACTTAAATACTTCTTATATTACCTCGAGGTAACAATTGTTATAAAATTGTATTCTATTACATAAAGTCTCAGATTAGGTATATTTTGGTACAAATGATATTACAATAATATGTCGCAGAGGATGAATATTTGCATTTGCGTCATATAACTATGAGTAAATGGTAATATTATGCATTGCAAATGAAGGAGGTTTTTTTATTAGATAGGGGCTAAAGGAGCTGATAGATAACCTGATGGAAAGTGAATACTGCCGCCCATGGACATTTGCAACACCAGAGGAGCTATAAAATGCGTTGCCGGCCTTCAACTTTGCGGATAGAAAAGATATATCAGGCGACCCCACCATTCATACCCCAGGCGTATGCTATGTACTTACTTAGTATCAGACGTGACGAATCTAACTAGGCATGAAGCTTATGGGGAAATGTTTACTTTAATGTTTTTCTTCCCAGAGCCTAAAGACTTAAGTTTTGAGCAGTGTATTTTAAGTTCTAATGACGTACTACTACTAAGACATCGCCGATCTCGAATAGCCAAGCTGAAGTGACATGGAATGGGCAGGTGACATCAATCGTAGAACTGTAAACCATTTGAAAGGTAAGGTTAAGAGATAAGGGCGTTGACCACGAACAAAAGGATATACAGCCTCCTTTTGGTGAGCTGATGAGTCGCAAGAGGCGATCGGATGCAAACGACCCAAATTTGCTTGCTGTGACGTCATGTTGGATACAAACGGCCCAAAGTGGCTTGCAGTGACGTCATGTTGGATGCAAACGGCCCAAAGTTGTACTTGTATCCAGTGAACAAATAGAGGCTAATGATGATTGCCAGGCCGTACTCATGGCTAACTATCTCAAATGGCACATTGTCAAAATATTAGTCACTGCATTTCTATGTATTTGAAATGCATAATAATATCTTCACCAAATATTTTGTATATATTTTTTAATTAGAAGCAAGCATAGTTGAGCAACTTTTGCTACATAAGTCAACAAAATATCTACACTAGAAATAATCAACAACAATCATTGACTAACTACTCGTACCTCTTATTTTTAGTCAAAATATCTTATTAGATACTATGAAGAAAAGCAAATTTGAAATTTTAAAGGCAATTCACCAACTTTATAATAGTTAGAGAAAAAACAATTCAGAGGTATCTGACACAATTTCTTTCAAAAATTTTATAAAAGTGGAAGATATTGCTTTAAATATTTTTAAGCTTATGAATGTATTTTTAAATATATTTACATTAAGTTTCACTTCATTTATGAAAATATATAATATTTCAAATATTTATTTTCCCATTTAATTCCTTCAACGGTTGTTTCTTTGTTACCTTAAATTATCAATAGTGATTATTTTCTAATTTATTGATATCAGGTCCAAACGCAGCAAGTGGCGATAGGTATAGTTCGTATGATGCAAATAAATGCCTATTTTATAAATGTATTTAAGTATTTTATTTTCTCATGAGTCCTGACCTAATAATTTAACCTAAGTGAGCATAAATAGAAAAGTAATTAATAACATTAATCAAGTCATTAAAATCAGGAAATGTTTGCTACTTTAATAATATAAGGAAAAATGAATACATGTTAAACTTATTTTTGTGCGGAATAATAAAGTGTTTATAAATACTAAACAGTAATAACATGCGCTGTGCGCTATCTGTCCTATCTCCTAACATAACTCATTTATATATATACATATATTCATATTCATATGAAATATTTCTAATGAGCAGACTATTGCTGCAAATTAAACGCAATGCCATACTTAAAATACTAAGTTTATATAATATTAATTATTGGAACTGAATTGCAATATTCACTAACGCAGGTAATAGGCCAGTAGAAATCGACACTAAAAAACCCTAAATTCGCAAAGCACGATGTAGTGCTGCATTTTTGGTATGTTGTTTGGATCAGTTAGGGTCTTAGACAATATAGAAATGGACTCGCGATTGGGCCGCCCGTCAATGCAAAAAAGTCTGTCCATTTTTGCGGGGGCAGAGGGAACACTCACACAAAGAAACCTACCTCTACTATAACAGAAGAGGCTTGTTGGCACAATCGCACACAAACCTAAATGAGCAACACAGGGAAATTTTACAGACACATGTCAATAAAATGATTCACACTACCACAACTTTTGACATTAGTTATGTCTTTACACGGTACTTATGACAACTTGGCTAGTGCTGACCATAACACAGCTATTGGATGTACAAAAATAAATTGAACAAAATTAAATGTTTCGATTAGAAATTGTGAATTATTTATTATGTATTGGAAATTACGCACTTTCCATAATTTCTAAGCCTGATTGATTGATTGATTGATTTCAGGAAAGGAAATCAGGCTTTTTACCTTTATGAATATTTACTTTTAAAACTATTAGACGAATATTTTAAATTACAAACTTATTGAAACGTGTAGATTCTTCTAATCTTTTAAAGCAATATAGCAGTAAACAATCATTAAATGAATTATTAGAGTAAAAATTTGGACAAAGGACCAATTTTGAGGATTAAAAACTTATCAGACCTATTGGTCTGATAAATTAACAGGTTCACTGTCCACAAATATATAACAATTAAAAGCGAATTGTTCACAGCCCATATGTGGGTTGTGGACTGTGAACCGGTTAACCTTATATTTTTACCCTATAATAACGCCGCATATTTTAAAATCTACCCATGACTAGTGCATAGTCTGAAATGGATAGTCCACATTTAGATTCCTAATTCAATATTTTGAAATCTGCCGAGTTGTTATTTGTTCATCCGATAACTTTGATCTAACTGTTGAATAATCTGCCCTAACTGAAACGAGCTGTATGTATGTTTCTAGGGCTTGACAGACTGCCTAAGTTAGTAAACTTGATATTATGTGATTGGAAACATCGGTTTTAAATGCATGCTTTCGTATTGTAAGATAATGAAGCTTACAGCTGGTCAAATAACAAGTTTTATTTCAAACAGTGTTACCTACCTCACCCACAGTAATTTTTTGGTGAATATTTGAATCACTTCTCATAATTAATCAACTGATAAAAAATCATTTCATCCGATTAATTTCTATATATGAATCAAGGATTCAAATGGTGTCTGTATAACATTGTAGAATACATGACGTATGCATTCGATAAAAAAGTCTTTGCATTAATTTCAGGTAAACACTTATGACCAGTCAATTTACTGCAAAAAAAGAATTTATAAAACCCAACTGCGTTTATGTGTAATGTGAAAAACCTAAAACGAGATAGTCGGCTTACCCGCCCAACAAAAGAAGGAAAGTACGTTACGTTCATACTTCGCAAATTCGAAAACTGGCACATGACAATAACGTATATGAATGACGTGCTCGTAAACAAGTTGCTGCAATATTGGCTCGAAAGTTAGGTCCATCGGACCTAGCTTAGTGTGGCCACTTTTGGTACGCGGGTGTCGTATCTTCGTCTATTTGTTAATATCAATGCTTATCACACTCAATTTAAGAAAAATTGTAACAATGGGGACCCATTCTATAATGGGTCCCGACTCCCGACTCATTCTAGAATGAGTCCCGAAGTTAAGTGCCATCGAGTATGCCAACTTTCCTGTTTTCCTGTTTCCGGTTTTTACATTACACAGAACCGCAGTGTGGTTTTTAATTTTTTAATTACCGGGTATTTAATCTTTTTTTAAAATGAATTTGAATGTTTTTTATATTGTTAGGCCCAGTATCACTTTCGCAGTATTTACAAATCTAACGACACATCTCAAGCTGAAATAAATCGAGCCGCTCAGGCTGCAGAGCGTGTCAAACACTATTACATACAAACATACTTACATATATACATACATACACTCGAAAAACATAACCCGCCTTCTAGCTGTTATTAACGCTCAGCTCCTCCGGTACCTTGGGGATCATCAGCTGCTTAGCGACCATCAGTACGGTTTCCGTCAGGGTCGCTCGGCTGGTGATCTCTTGGTATACCTGACGCATCGATGGGCACAGGCGATTGAGAGTAAGGGCGAAGCTGTGGCCTTTAGTTTGGACGTTGCGAAAGCCTTCGATCGGGTATGGCATAAAGCGCTACTCTCGAAACTTCCTTCCTACGGGCTTTCTGAGAAATTATGCGAATGGGTCACTAGCTTTTTAGCAGACAGAAGCATAAAGGTCGTAGTCGACGGCGAATGCTCTGACCTCATGTCCGTTAATGCTGGTGTCCCGCAAGGCTGTGTGCTATCACCTACGCTGTTTATCTTGCACATAAATGATATGCTACAAATCAGTGGCATTCATTGTTATGCGGATGACAGTACGGGTGATGCTTTATACACCGGCCGCGCGAACATTTCTCGGGAAAACGTCGTCGAGAGTCGAAACAAACTTGTGTCTGAAATTGAAACAGCGTTTCAGAAAGTTTCAGATTGGGGTAAACATAATCTGGTTCAATTTAACCCCAAGAAGACGCAAGTTTGCGCGTTCACCGCAAAAAAGCTGCCCTTTGTCGTATCGGTTTGTTTCGAGAGCACCCCATTAACTGCCGCAGCCAATATCGGAATTCTTGGTGTCGACATATCGAGCGAAGTCCAGTTTCGTGGCCATCTGGAGGGTAAGGCTAAAATAGCCTCAATGAAGCTCGGCGTGCTCAATAGATCGAGACGGTATTTCACACCGGCACACCGCCTGCAACTTTATAAGGCGCAAGTTAGGCCTCACATGGAATACTGTTCTCATCTCTGGGCAGGGGCTCCCCAGTACCAGCTTCTCCCTCTAGACCGCATTCAACGGAGAGCAGCTCGAGTTGTTGATTGCTGTGAAGTTTCGAAGGATAGGCTTGACTCCCTGGCACTGCGTAGAGATGTAGCTTCGCTTTGCATTCTCTATCGCATCTATCATGGAGAGTGCTCCGAGGAACTGTTCGGGCTGATTCCCGCCACCTCTTTCCGCCATCGATCTACGCGACAACTCTACCACCCCCACTACCTTGACAGTTGGCAGAGCACTACTGTTCGTTTCAACAGAAACTTTCTGCCCCGAACCACGAAATTGTGGAATGAGTTGCCGCATGCGGTGTTTCCGGACAAATACGACCTGCAGTCCTTCAAGAAAAGAGCGTACTCCCATTTAAAAGGCCGGCAACGCATTTTGTAGCCCCTCTGGTGTTGCAAATGTCCATGGGCGGCAGTATTCACTGTCCATCAGGTGATCTGTCTGCTCGTTTGCCCCCTATCCTATAAAAAAAAAAAAAAAAAAAAAAAAAAATAGCGCAGTCGGATAATAAATAAATGAATCATTAGAAACATTATTCTTACGTCAATCGAACTAATTGAAATATTTTATTCGAGTGCAATCGGAACTTGCCAATCGATTTTTCTTGCCATTAACCCCAACACTAGTGTGATTACGAAAACACTCAAATGTCATTCCAAACAATGTTTCAGGTGTTTTAATTAAGAGTGATTTTTGCAAAAGAAACATGAAATTGAACCAAAAAAATACATACGGATGAAACATAACATTATCCTTCTTCCAATTTGAGTTTCTCGAAGTGTTCTTACAACTATATACAGCACAAAACGGCATTTTTGAAGAGCTCTTTACTCATCGACGTCTGACTCGTTATGTCAAAATTTCCGAGTTTCAAGTAGTTTTGATCAACGTTCGGATTTTTAATCGTAACGCGTGCAGAGGGGTAAGGCACGTAAGGCATCTCCAGTTCTTAATGCTCTAAGGTTAGGGTGATGTAAATCCCAATTTGCAACTTCGAAAAAGTTGTGCTCGCTGCGCACCGTGTGAAAAACTGAGAAAATTTGGGTAATTTTTCACTTTTTGCTCTAAAAGTCATAAACTATGCGTTTCCGACAAGTAACATTCACTACATAAATAAAGTTAACTAAATTTGCAACAATTTAAGCCTAACCGCAGCTCTCTCAACCTTATAACAACCAAGCTGTGGCCTTTCAAAGATAGTCAGTTTTTCCCGAAATATTGAAATTAATGCCACGTTTTTCTACAATTACCACAGTACTGTCACCTTCCTTAAATGGAACTGACATTTTTACAACAGAATCACTCACAATATGCATATTAAAACATAAGCTGGGAGTACACGCGGTGAAGGCGGTAACAGTGTAAACTGGCTAAAACTCCCATCAACTAAACAAATGCCTTCGGGCTTATGTTTTGGTTTTGATTTTCGCACAAGATTGGATTGGAAGTAGCCTACCCGGTAACGCAGGGGAGCAGCCAAAAAACCATTGTTTTATTAACGCGAACGAAGTCAGGCTAAATAGTCATAAAAATGTCGGTTCCATCGGGAGTCTGCTTTGTGTGTCGGCTGGCATTTAAGGAAGGTGACAGTACAGTGGTAATTGTAAAAAAACGTGGCATTAATTTCAATATTTCAGGAAAAACGAACCATCTTCGAATGGCCACAGTTTAGTCGTTATAAGGTTTAGAGAGCTGCAATTAGGCTCACATTGTTGCAAATTTAATAACCTTCATTTGTGTAGTGAATGTTACTTGTCGGAAATGCATAGTTTATGACTTTTAGAGCAAAAAGTGAAAAAAGTCCAAAATTTTCGCAGTTTATCACGTGGTGTGCAGCGGGCACAACTTTTTCGAAGTTGCAAATTGGGATTTACATCACCCTAACTGATCCAAACAACATACCAAAAATGCAGCACTACATCGTGCTTTGCGAATTTAATGTTAATATCCACTGGCCTATAATGTTACACTTAACGTATGTTTTGAATTAAACTTGCCGGTTTAATGTCATTTTGCTCTAAACACCCACTATAAGCACATACTGTATCATTTTAGGTGTCATAATAATTATTTTCATAATAGTTTTCGGAATCAAAATGATTATGATTCCGAGAATTTGACGTCAAAGAAAGTTGTATGGACACAGACATTCAAATGATTCAAAACGGTCTTAGTAGGATACTGTACTAGAAATCATTAATTTAGATTCCCACAAACCTTTTGAGAAAACCTAACCTTTTAAAAATTAAAATGTCAAAAAAGATCAAATGTTTTGTTTGTTAATTGCTCGTTTAAATGTGATATATTTGCATACTTTATAAAATATTTATTTAAAAGTCGTTTTTATCTCTAGTAAAATACGTGAGTAAATATTATTATATTATTATTAATTATTAGGTCCTTACCCATGAAATTGCCGTTTTGTATGGAATAAGTGAAAGTAATTATTTTCAAAACTTTTTTTCAGTTATTCAAAGTAAGCACACATGCAATGGCGCATCTTTGCCAACGCATTGGTAGTTCATTGATGCCCTTCTTGTGAAAATCAGCTGGACGGGAGGCAACAAACTATTCATTTTATACTGCCTTTTGTGAATTGAATTTTTACCCACTAAAATCTAAATTTTTGGAATAAGTAATAGTCGGTAGCGGTCGGGGAGGGCTATGCTTGGTGTTTTCCTACGAGATCGAATCAGAAGTGAGGAAATCCGTAGGAGAACGAAGGTCGCCGACGTAGCCCAGCTTTGAAGCAGGTTGAAGTGGAAGTGGGCGGGGCACATAGCTCGAAGGCCTGATGGCTGTTGGGGCTGGAATGTCCTCGAGTGGAGACCATTCGAGGCCAAGCGCAGCGTGGGACGCCCACCCGCAAGGTGGACGGATGACCTCATAAAGGTTGCAGGGTTTCGGTGGATGCAGGCCGCCCACAACCGGCCGCTCTGGAAATCTATGGGGGAAGCCTTTGTTCAGCAGTGGACATCATGTGGCTGCTGATGTTGATGATGAATAGTCGGTAGGTGCAAGGTCTGGTGAGCATCTATGGCGGATGGCAGCCGCACGTTGTCGAGAAGGAGCAGTGGGGATGACAGATTGATCAAAGCTGGTTGCCGATGTGCAAGCTTTTTTAAAAGTTTTTTCGTTTTGTTTCGGAAACTTAACAATCAGCCCTCGTATTAACTTTTTTTATCTTGCTTATTTGTCGCAAATAGATCAAAATTGTTTTAATGTTAACATCAAAAACGGCTGCTAGCTCAGCTGTAGATTGAGTTTCGTCAGCTTCCACAATCGCTTTTAATTCATCGTTGTTGACCAAAGTCTCCAGACGACTAAAAGCTTCATTTTTCAAGTCAAAATTCCCAGAACGGAACCGGAAAAACCAACAACGGGTTATGCTTTCGTTTGTACAGTTCTCTCCGTAAACTTCTTTGATGTAACGTGCCATTCCATAATTACACGAATTTTTAAAGTTTCCATTATGACGAAAAAATTTCAACTGTAATGAAAATACGACGCTAATCAATAAACAAAAGACTAAGTTTGTAAAAAGAATGTCATGTTTTCAAAACAAAATTTATTTGAATTTTGAATACAAAGAATACCAGTACTGAAGAACGCCAATTTCATAGTTAAAGACCTAGTATTTATTTTTAGAAATTAAAAGCGATTTATTGCTTATTGCGCGTAGAAGATATACATTCTGTTTGTATATCTTGATTTAAAATAAATATCATTAAGATTAAATATATTTTTATATACTTAAGTATTTTTACAACGAGAGAAACTTCATAATAGTTAGTTTTACTGGTTTAAGTATTATACACTAAGAATGCATTGTATGCAGTATTATTTTACGTAGCACTATATATTTATTATGACTATTTTAATCAGAATTTCATATTCGAAAATATGTTTCTTTAAATATTACACTGTTATTTGAAATTTCGAAAAGTTTTCGAAGGTATTTTTTTGTCATTTTCCTAGCTATTTTCTTCTTAGTTGGCAAACTTACTTATTTGCTCTACAACAGCGATAAAACCAACAAACAACGTATTGGCAGAAGCATTCAGTTGTTTTTTGAAAATCGGTTTTGTTTTATTACTGCTTACATATTTTCTTAAAGGGAAGAACACGTTTATGAAAAAAAACTCAACAATAAATATTCAAACCAAAAGGTTTGAGGATTGCAGCTAAGATATTTCAATACATTAAGTTCGCAGTAAATCTAAACATTTTCGCAAGTGTATATTTATCCTCAATTGCAATCGAATCACGGTTGATTTCGTTGCAACATTTCACAGTAAGTTAAACAGAGTCTACTAATCTCCAATAATTATTAATTATCTTCAATTATCTAAGCATCAGTCAGTTTGTGCTCACTTGTGTGAGCCACAGAACGTTTCCCGGCGTTCCTTCTAGTTGCCCCCAGCGTTCCTTCTAGTTGCCCCCAGCGTTCCTTCTAGTTGCCCCCCGCGTTCCTTCTAGTTGCCCCCAGCGTTCCTTCTAGTTGCCCCCAGCGTTCCTTCTAGTTGCCCCCAGCGGCCACGTTACCTCCACCCTCTTGAAGGTGGTTGCGAATCTGAAATGTGCAAGAAAAAAGGTTTATTTTCTTTCAATATACCATTAATTCTATCCTTTAGGCAAGTTTCATTCCCAGTGGTCACGTTGGTGTCGGCACAAAGGGATTGGGACATAGAACGGAATTAATAGATATATATTAAAACTTTTGTCAGATTCATATCATGAAAAATATCACGGTCTGATTGAAAAAATCCATGGACGTCATAGTTTCATAATATTTCAGTACTCCTAGCAGGAACCGATAACGTTTTCGCAATCGAAAAGTAAACGTTTTTTTCTCCTTATAAACGTGTGCAGGACGGCCTTCATAACGTTTAATTAGGTAGTTGTAAAATAATAGAATTGTATAAAGTGATAAAGTTTAATAGAATAATTTGTATTGTGAGCCCAGCGGCTTTCTCATAGCGTTGTTTTATATAGCTGCTCTGTTCTAACAGTTAGCACTCTTCTAACAGTTAGTACTCTTCTAACAGTGTAAATGTGTAAAGTTTAATGTCTTAGTAATTGTTGTTAGTCTTCAAATGTAATGTAGCTTAAGTCTGGCTTATTCCTGTTTATTGTAAGTTTGTTGTGTGTTTATTAAACTATTTGAATTGGTGTAGTTTTAATACCCTAATTAGGTAGGAGACTAATTAGGAAGGCTAATAAGAGACCTAAATCAGGTAGGAAACTGTTTAGGAAATCCAATAAGAAAATTAATTAGGTAGGAGACTAATTAGATAAGAAATAATAATGGAGCTGTACAGGAATAATGTTAGCTTAAGTTTTAACAATAAAGGAAAAACAAATCCTCTAGACTCAAGTTTGCCTAGGTAGAGATAGGAATATGATGCTGTCTCGCTCGCAACTAGTGCTCGTCCATTCGCACACATACGCCGTCCCGCTCTCGCAGAGATGCTGCTGCGCGGCGTTCTCCCGCGCTGCGGTTGGCCGGACGGCGTAAAAGGTACTGCGGATGAGTGTTACTACTTGCGAGCGAGAGAATGCAATATAATCGGGCCAAAGCACCCCGAAATTGTGACAGTCCTGAAGCAACCGTGAAGATATGGCGAACCCCTGACCGACCGAGAACCGAGAAACCGCGCTCATAAGTAGGCTGTATTAGGTGTCAGCTAGATAGCAAGTTTCATAGGTATACACAGCTTCGAACCGACCTGAAGAGCGACTGCGTCCCGAGAATTTGAGAACGTTAACACCCAGTGACCGGCAATCACGAACAAGAGTTATATGAGTCTAGAGGAGGCGTGTATTTTTAAATACAACCACTCTTTCACTATTTCATATCCCCCACTCTCACAACCGACAGACCAAGTACGCTTGGCCTGTTACGTACCCACCGCATATCCGTGACGGCTAAAGTTACCGAAGAATCGGGCGGTGCAGGTACATTTTGGTCCTAACGAGCCGAATAGTGGTTTTAGGTTGTGAGAACTTGGGGGAAAATGCCGGTCACGCGTTCGACGTCGGGACGCCGCTCAGTTCGAGCTGTGTCGGCCAGGCGTACCGGTACGCCACCAGCGGTGGAGCTGCCCGAGGGAGCGCTCGCCGCTGGCGATGAGTTAGCCGCCGTACCCCCCCTGTAATGCCGCCCGTCGTCGCCGCCGTTACCGCCGCTGCGCCCGTAGCCAGCAGGCCCGCCGCCGCCGCCGCCGTCGCCTCAGACGATGTCCGTGTAATACACGCACCTTCCCGAGGGCCGACGACGCCGCCGCCTGAAACCGTAACGCGCAGACACAATAGGAGTCACCCCACGGCGAGCGAAGAGAGTACGAATATGCCAGGACTGCATCATAATGTCGCGGGGTCCACGCCCCGCCTGGAATCCGAGAGAGGGGCGCCTCCTCGGTCCGCACGATCGTCTATGAAGTCGAGACGGTCTGCGCGGCTCGCTGCGGCGAAAGAAGATTTATTGCGCCTCCAAATCCAATTGGCTGCCGCCCGCGTCGCCGCTATTGAAGAAGAATACGACGACGCGGAAAGCACATACGTAGATACCGTGATCTCTGAGCATAATTCAGCGCAACGAGTCACGAAGTGGCTGAACAAAAGTGTCGCGGCAAACTCTGAAGGTACGTTCCCGCGAACACAAAATGTTGAAGATAGATTATCGGCGCCGCCCACGAGGGACGACGCCGCCCGCCCACGATTGGGGGCGACTCCGCAACATAAAGAGTTGCAGACTGTCGAAGACAGATTATCGGCGCCGCCCAAGAATGACGACGCCGCCTGCCCGCCAATAGCGGTTGTTACAAAAGAGCAACATGAAGCGTTGCATAACGAAGAAATTTATCACGCGCCGCCGCCGCGAGCGCCTGATTTAGAGCAGCAGCATAAAGAGCTGCATTTTATGGAAGAGCAACATGAAGCGTTGCATAACGAATGGCACGCGCCGCCGCCGCAACCGTCGCCGCCGCGAGCGCCTGCAAAAGAAGACTCTTCTACACCGGCGGGAGATAACGCGACGCAGACAATTAACTTGGCGGAGTTGGCGTCTGCGATCGCGCTCGCCGCCCGGTCAGGAGGACAGATGGCGCCACAGCGCAACTTAATAGAGCTGCCCATTTACAACGGTTCATATCAAGAGTGGCTATCTTTCCGAGCAGCCTACAATGAGACAGCGGGATCGAACACAGACTTGGAAAATATCGCCCGGTTACGTCGCAGCCTCCGAGGAAGAGCCAAAGAAGTAGTCGAGAATTTACTGATTTTCAACGCCAAGCCAGAGGAAGTGATGAAGATGTTGGAGTCACGATTCGGCCGCCCAGACGCTATCGCCCTCGCAGAACTTGAGCGTCTGCGGGCTCTGCCACGCCCATCTGATTCACCAAGAGACCTCTGCATCTTCGCCACAAGAGTGGCCAACATAGTCTCGACACTTAAGGCGCTGGAAAAAGTGTACTACCTATACAACCCGGAGGTTACGAAGAACACTATCGAGAAGTTAACACCGGCGATGCGATATGGATGGTTCGATTTTGCGGCTGAACAGCACAAGGAATAGGCCGACTTGCTGAAATTGTCGCGCTTCTTAATGCGCGAAGCCGACCGCTGCGGGCCTTACGCTCAACCGGAAGAGATAGCAGAAACGGGCCACGCGCAACCTCAACGAAGAGCGAAGGATTACACCACGTTAGGGGACGCGCGTGATAATAAAGAGTGCCCAGTTTGTAAGAAGAGTGGTCATGATGCATGGAGCTGCAAAGAATTCCTCGAAGCGGAATTAAATAACAGGTGGGATATAGCTAAGAATAAGTCTATATGTTTTAAGTGCTTACGTCGAAGAGTAAGGAATCATAGTTGCAAAGGAAAACCTTGCGCCATAGATGGGTGCAGCCGCTCACATCACGCCCTGCTCCACAACCACAGAAAAGGTGACAGTGAAACCAAGATTGAAGCCAGTGGTAAAGTCGTCGCTTCGACGTGGACGCCTAGGCAGACGCAGACCTATCTAAAGATAGTCCCGGTCCGCGTCTCCGGGCCCAAAGGCGACGTCGCTACGCACGCGCTCCTGGACGACGGGTCGACAGTCACCCTCATAGACGCCGAGATAGCAAGACAGACCGGCGCCAGAGGGCCAATCGATCCTCTCCACATCGAGGTCATCGCGAAAGAAGTGGAAGCTACGAAGTCAAGGCGGGTTACACTCACATTGCAAGGTACAAGTGAAACATGCAAGATTCAGGCGCATACATTGAGCAGCTTGAAGTTCTCAGCACAGCAGGTGACGAATAAGGACATTGCCGATTGCCACCACCTATCAGACATCGCCCATCAGCTGCTTACAACAACTGATGCGGCACCAAGGCTTCTGATCGGGCAAGATAACTCGCACCTGTTGTTAGCCACTGAAGTGCGGAGGGGCCGACGCGACCAACCTGTCGCCTCTCTCACACCGCTGGGCTGGGTGCTGCACGGCGCGCGCACACTCGAACAACACGTGCCTTACAACCACGTGATGGACATTGATAATAGCAAGGACAAGCAACTAAGACACAACGCTCACCGCAGACCACCAAACTTGAAGAAGAACCCGCAGCTCGAAATAATTGAAGAAGAAATTGCCACGCCCATAAAGGAGGGCTGTGAAGATAGTACCACGCTCATAATGGAGAGCTGTGAAGATAGTGACAAGCCCATAATGGAGGGCTCTAAAGAAAATGACGAGCCTATAATGGAGGGCTCGGAAGCGAGTGACAAGCCCATAATGGAGGGCTCTAAAGAAAGTGACGAGCCTATAATGGAGGGCTCGGAAGCGAGTGACAAGCCCATAATGGAGGGCTCTGAAGGAAGTGACACGCCCATAATAGAGGGCTGTGATAAAAGTGTGCCGCCTAGGAGCAATAAAGTGTTGTCAACAGTGAAGAAGGTAAGCCCTGTTATCACATTAAGAGAAGCCCTGCCTGACTGCAAGAGATATAAGAGTTGGGAGCGCTTAGTGAGAACTACGGCCAGGGTACTTCAATTTATCGATCTCTGCAGGAACAGAAAACTAAAGAATACAGTCCACAGAAATCGGAAGGATGCAGAAAGAGATAAAACTTGGCATAGACAACAGAAAAAGGGCGCGAAAAATGACAAGAAAAGTGAAGTTAAAAGTCGACGTTATTTAACGCTGGACGTCGACACTCTGCGCACAGCCGAAGCCTTATTGATGAAAGCTGGTCAGGAAGACAGCTTTCCTAAAGAAATCAAGATGTTAAGCAACGGCCTGCAAGTACCTAACAGTAGCCGCCTACATAGACTGGCGACTGAAGTGATAAGTGGCGTGATTACACTGAAGACACGCAATAACGACGCCGCCGATGTCTCAGAAGATGTCATGAAGAGGCCGCCTGTGATTGACGGCAACCACCGCATCACACGCCTATACATCGAGTGGGTCCACAGTCGGCTACATCACGCCGGCGTGGACGCCACCATCAAGGAGTGTAGTCAAGACTACTACATCGTGCGACTTCGACCGACGGTGCGGGCATTGTTATACGGCTGCCTGCCGTGCCGCATAAAGCGCGGCGCGTCACCAGTGCCGCCTACGGGTAAACACCCGCCCTGTAGGCTGGCACACCATCGTCGACTCGCAAACTACACCAGAGCGAGGAGGCCCTCGCAACTCTGCTGGCTGAGGCCGGGACGACGACGCCCGGCGACCACATCGGGCGCACGCACTGGCGCGCCTCTCAGCGCCTGGCCAACCTATCTTGGGCCAGGTAGCTCCGAGAATACCTGCGAGAGCTCCAACACCGGCGGGAGCCCCAAGGAAGAGGGCCCTCGATCGAGAGCAACGACGTCGTGGTCATCGCAGAAGGGACACCGCCACGCAAACCAGACGAGGCATCGAAGCTCGTCATCCTGTCTACAGAGCCGGCCGCCTGCTACCAAAAGGATGCGTCGACCAAGGACGGCGCACGGCGGGAGAGATGTGCAGGACGGCCTTCATAACGTTTAATTAGGTAGTTGTAAAATAATAGAATTGTATAAAGTGATAAAGTTTAATAGCGCACCCCTCCTGGAAGAAAGCTGCAAGTGAAAAGTGACAACTTTTCAGGAGCGTAAAAAAACTGTCCTAAAAATTAACGAACACAATTAGAAATATGTATTATACATCAAATGATAGCTAAAAGTATCCTTGATGAGCTTACGTGTCTATATTTAAAATTTACGTTATACATTTCGAGAAAAACCGAAAAAAGAGCGTTGCGTACTTTTTCCACGAAACATATTAAACACTTGATGTAGTAATTGTGAATATTGCATTGTTGACATGATAAAGAAGTCTAACTGTTTGGTACCATTGCAGATAATCCTTTATGACCGTTCTGATTTAGTCGTGTGTTCAATGTGTAAATGTGGTTTACGTAGGTTTTCCTTGAACAACTCGTTTAAGTAAAAATGGTTGCATACTTTTATCCTGTGAAACATGATATTGCTTATGGTAGTATTTGAAATTGAAACTTAACTTAAAATAAATAGGTTGAAATATTTTTTGCGTATCTTTTGGGAAAGTGTATTTGCTGTCAAAAGGATAAGCTTTCAAAAGGACGGGTTTGTTACCATGGACAGGATAGAAAGAGTTTGCATTTGACTTGCACCGGGTCAATCAATGTCTAATAATAATGTCTTAATGAGTAATGTAAAAGAAATATCAAAGGAAGCATTATGAGTCCAATCAAACATTAACCTTTTAACCGCCAGGCAATTTCCCAACAAAATGTGCCCCTAGCGCCGAGCGTATTTTCAAGGTCAATGTTAGACACTCAAGGGGATTCAGGTATGATTCACACCAAAACGCAGAACTTTCACAAAAATTGTGGTTTATTTGAAATCAACACTGTTACACGTACAGACAAGAGCGCGGGCAGCTGCCCGATATTTTCGAAAACAAAGGGTTGCTTAACATTTACATTAACAAAACTACTTTCAAAAAATCAGAATAAGAATTTGCAATAATTTAAAAGTTGGTAATGAGTGCGTCGCTAACATTCCCCACCCCAGTGCTGGTACAGCACTCAAGCACTCACCGGTCCTAGTACTCACCTCGACTAGCCGAACCCGGCCGTCTTTGCCAGCTATCACCTCTGAGACCAGTGCGGTTGACCTCATGTTGCGGGGGGAGTTTGGGTCCACCACAAGAACCAAGTCTCCAACTTGGAGTGGTTTCTTTTCTTTGTGCCATTTTTCCCTTGGTAAGAGGTCAGGCAGAACCTCTTTAACCCACCTTTCAAATTCAATATTTCTTTATTCAATTAGACCAATAAACAGAACTTTCGAATCGTTAAGAATCTTAATTTTAACGACTTAATAAACATACACATAATAATAATATATAAATAAACAATACTTAAAAAATACTTGTACATAATGTGACTCTACCACCGGCATCGGAAGGTTGTTTCTTCTGAGAAGACACGGCAAGAAACTCAGCAGTTGGAATTAAAATCAGAAATATCTTTATTTAAACAGACCTGTTACAAGTGCTTTGCATCCAGATAAACAATTCAAAGAAAAAAATGTTTGGTTGGTTCACATTATTATGTTGGATCCGTATAATTGTTACAATGGCTAATTTGAGTCCGCGTCGAGCTGAGAGCTTACTTCCAGGCGTTCCTATCCATAAGGTTGGTTGGTAAGGTTACTCTTTTTAAATCGTTCAACGTTTTACAATACACAGTGAATGTTGGAATAAACCAACCAAGTCATACAGTTTTCACATGAAAGTGAATAAAACAGGAAGTTAATAAGTAAACTTGGGTAAACTAAGTAAACTTGAGCAGACCAGTTCCCGAAGGTGGCACCTGTTTTCAAGTTGTCGTGTGAGCCAGCCTTCATCCCAATCAACCATATTTTAGGGAATGGAATGACCCGTCACACAACTTTGCCAGAACATGTCGGCCAGCCGCTGAGATATACGCCATTGCTTGCGCAAGAAGAGGTCGGAGTCGTCGAATGCGCCGATGACAGGCAAGTTCGAGGATGAGCCTATGATAAAGTGATTTGGAGTAAGTGACTCGACGCCATCCGGTTCAACCAAGACATGCATGAGTGGCCTGCTATTTACCATATTTTCCACCTCGGCAAGCAACGTGAGCAATACCTCGTCCCTAGGAGCCCGTTCGTTTAAGACTACCTTTAAAGAAGTTTCGACGTTTCTTATTAGTCTTTCCCATGCCCCACCCCAGTGAGAAGTTGCCGGGGCAATGAAGGTCCAGTCCATTCCATTGTTGATACCTTCAGCATTAAGAACCTCGGTATCTAGCTAACTTATGGACCGCCGCTGCTCCGTGTTAGCGCTGCGCAAGTTGGTTCCGTTATCGGAGTACAGGTGACGTGGCCAACCGCGCCTCGCAGCCATCCACCGCAGCGCCATGATAAGCGAGTCCGTTGTAAGAGAGGCAACTAACTCGATGTGGACCGCCCGGACTATAAGACAAGTGAACAAACAATACACCATACCTTCTCTCCCTTCGACGACCCACCGTGACTTCCATTGGACCGAAGAGGTCCAACCCACAATAAGTGAATGGCCGCTGGTGATGCGCCATTCGGGCCTTTGGTAGGTCCCCCATTCGAGGTATCTGCGGTTGACTTTTTCGCAGTCTGCATAACACACACTGCGAGGCAATAAACTTGACGGTAGGCCTAAGCCTTAATACCCAATACCTTTGTCTAAGCTCGTTTACTATGGTTTCCTGATTTCCATGTGCTGTTTTGACATGATAATGTCGGATTATCAGCTTGGATACAGGCCGTCAACTATTATGGGCCTCCTCACGTCCATACCGACATCTACAACGGCGTCGATGCGACCGCCTACCCGAAGTAAGTTATGTTCATCAATTAAACGCGTTAACCTTACCAGTCAGCTACTGTATGATAGTGGTTCTGCTTCCTTTGATGCCATGACCTCATCAGGACGCCAGGCCGCGACGCACAGGGAAGATCAGCCGTGGATCACTGGCTCCCACCAACCGATTGTGCGCCGCGGCCTCCACCACGTGCCTCAGGGCGCTTGCAGGCCTCACTGGCCCCGCAACCCTACGTGTAGCCCTTACGGGACGCAGTGGGTGGGTGGCAAGTCCACCACACTGCCACGCCTGAGTTATCTTCGTTTCCCGGTGGTTCACCCTACCGCCGCTACTAAGCCCCTTCGCCACGCTAAGGCGAGAACTCATGAGGGGGTTATTTGTATTACTAGCTGTTCCGATAGACTAAACTTCGTTATGTTTTCAAACATTCAGTGTCACGTGCCAGGTAGAAACGGTTGCTAAGAGAAACTAAATTGTGGTTCTTACTATAGGTATTCCTAGTATGAGTAAACCAACCTTTCTTGAGCTTCAACAAACATATTATCAAAACCAAAATTAGCCAAATCAATCCAGCCGTTACCGAGTTTTAGAGAGGTGAGACTATCGAACAGCAATCAATTTTATATACATATAGAGATGAAGCGAGTGATGCTTGGCATCTTTCTGAGGGACAAAGTGAGAAATGAGACCATTCGCAGACGCACTAGAGTCATTGACATAGCTACGAGAGTTGCAAAACTGAAATGGCAATGGGCTGGTCATGTATGCCGAAGAGATGATAACAGGTGGTCGTACAGAACCCTTGTTTGGAGACCTCGACCTCGTACAGGAAGCAGAAGTGTTGGCAGACCAGCTGCCAGATGGTCGGACCAAAAAAAAAGACGGCAGGACAGACCTGGACAAGACTCGCCTTATCAAGATCTTCTTGGAGAGCCATGCAAGAGGCATATGTCCAGCAGTGGACGCACAAATGCTGAGAAGAAGAAGAAGATAGAGATGAATGGTTATCGTCGTCATGGAACTTTGGTTGTGATTTCATTGGTTTAAAGTCGCAAATTACATGACATTTTCACTTCATTACTTGAATTGAAATTTGAACGAAATTCTTAATAGTGCACAGACAAAAGTTTTGTTAGTTTACATATGGTATTATTCATTGGGAATTTAGTAAATATTTAAAATGCAAGTGTAATAACTTCGTTTCCATGATGGAAACATATATAATAATAATGTTGCAAAATTTTACTTATTTGTATTTATTTCCTTAACTTTAAGGACAAAAATTATGAAAAAAATTGACAATACGTATTGATTTTTTCTTGATCTTTTAGTGCAATAAAAAAAAATACGCACAAGTGGAGTTGCAGCTTTTCTCCAGGGGGGGTGCGAATTAGAATAATTTGTATTGTGAGCCCAGCGGCTTTCTCATAGCGTTGTTTTATATAGCTGCTCTGTTCTAACAGTTAGCACTCTTCTAACAGTTAGTACTCTTCTAACAGTGTAAATGTGTAAAGTTTAATGTCTTAGTAATTGTTGTTAGTCTTCAAATGTAATGTAGCTTAAGTCTGGCTTATTCCTGTTTATTGTAAGTTTGTTGTGTGTTTATTAAACTATTTGAATTGGTGTAGTTTTAATACCCTAATTAGGTAGGAGACTAATTAGGAAGGCTAATAAGAGACCTAAATCAGGTAGGAAACTGTTTAGGAAATCCAATAAGAAAATTAATTAGGTAGGAGACTAATTAGATAAGAAATAATAATGGAGCTGTACAGGAATAATGTTAGCTTAAGTTTTAACAATAAAGGAAAAACAAATCCTCTAGACTCAAGTTTGCCTAGGTAGAGATAGGAATATGATGCTGTCTCGCTCGCAACTAGTGCTCGTCCATTCGCACACGTACGCCGTCCCGCTCTCGCAGAGATGCTGCTGCGCGGCGTTCTCCCGCGCTGCGGTTGGCCGGACGGCGTAAAAGGTACTGCGGATGAGTGTTACTACTTGCGAGCGAGAGAATGCAATATAATCGGGCCAAAGCACCCCGAAATTGTGACAGTCCTGAAGCAACCGTGAAGATATGGCGAACCCCTGCCCGACCGAGAACCGAGAAACCGCGCTCATAAGTAGGCTGTATTAGGTGTCAGCTAGATAGCAAGTTTCATAGGTATACACAGCTTCGAACCGACCTGAAGAGCGACTGCGTCCCGAGAATTTGAGAACGTTAACACCCAGTGACCGGCAATCACGAACAAGAGTTATATGAGTCTAGAGGAGGCGTGTATTTTTAAATACAACCACTCTTTCACTATTTCATATCCCCCACTCTCACAACCGACAGACCAAGTACGCTTGGCCTGTACGTACCCACCGCATATCCGTGACGGCTAAAGTTACCGAAGAATCGGGCGGTGCGGGTACAAAACGTACGAAAAAGAAAAAAAAGTATCGTTTACTTTTTGATCGATTCGACTTGAAGGTAGCGTGGGCCGCCCACTGGCACGTGGACCACCGCTGGACAATCTGCTAAATATCGCACGGTTTCGGTGAAATCTATTGGAGAGGCCTACATTCAGCAGAGGACATGGCATGCACCTGTCAATGATGATGATGATGATGAGGGTAAATAAAAGTAACTGCTAAGGTTCTTGCCGGTTCTCAAAAATAATTGTCCGACAACAGAGCTAGAATCCCAATAATATTGTGTGCTGTGTATCTTGTAAAGCCATTTCAGTTGGCATAACTTATATGTATATTATTTACAAAAACAAAAAATACAATATGTTCATTTCAGTTTCTTACAATTATTGCATTACAGTGCTTGAAGTCCCCATTCAAGCAGTAATTTTGCTTGTGTTTGGAGATTCCGCCCTTGTTCAACATTTTAAGAAATATATTAGGAGTAAGTGGGTACCATATCTTTATAAAAAATAAAAAGCTAAATAAAATAACACAGTTTACAAAACAATATTCTAGTACAATAAAATCTAAAGTGGACTATTTACGTGTGTTTGGGTGTGTGTGAATGTGCAGTGCTTGTGAATGTGGGTTTTTTTTATTTTTGATAGTGCAATATAGTACGTACCTAATAGTAGACACTATTAGGTACGTACTATATTACGTACTACTATACGTACTATTGTACGTACCCCATCATTACTTGTACCATGTTTTCAATTTCTTCATAGTTTTTTGCATTTATCCATTCTATGACTGTCTTTTTACGACAATGTATGTATGTCTTTGGATAAATGATTGTTAACAATATTAAAGAGGTGGTATGATTGCCAATCGAACTGTGGCCCTGCAAAAGTGAACTTCAGTGTGGGTTTAGGGCCAACATATTTTTTCTTCCCACTTTTAGGCTAATCTTCTTTATAAGAGAGTGATTTATGAAACCTGAGAATAGTATTTAGAACGTACACCTCACGAATTGTTAAATGACCAGATTCACAGGAAAATCTTCTGAAGGAAATTGTTTGAAGAGCATTATTTAGTAAGTTAGTTTAATTTGAGGATTTTGAGGTAGTTGGAATAGACCTTGTATAAAGTAATGTTTGTGGTCATTTAGACAGGGTTTCGTTGCGAATGACGATGAAAGATTTTTTTTTAACTTAACCTATACTATCCCACTGCTGGGCAAAGATCTCCCCCAAAGATAAATAAAGATAATTCAATCATTATTAATTAGATCAAAGTAGCTTAAATTTCTTCACCTGCAAGACGTTGGCAATGTCCATAACTATATGGATGAGGGACGGGTGTTCGAACATATCTTCGGGCAGGTTCGGAGAGCACCTGGTATGGTGGGTGCGGGCACGGAACAACTTGTGGAGACGGAGAACTGTCTCGCAGAAGATGTGCCTCAGGATGAGCAGGCGGAAGAAGTCGTCACCCATGAACGCGATGTAATTTGGATCTGGAAATAGCAATAGGTAACTTGAAACATTACATACACGTCTGAGTATAAATCGCCAACTGTTGCCATCACGTACGGAACCATAGCCGAGGGAATTTTTGAACCCAACATAGGAAGGGATAAGCCTACCGCCGTAAGAATACAATTAGCATCCAGTCTCTGCTGCTACTATTCATTTTGCTAATTTCCAAAATGCTGAACACGGTATGGCTTGAGGTCAAATACCTACTCACATCACAAGTATCAAGTAAGATTTATAAACTACAAAAAATCTGTAGTTTGGAGTAGCTTCTTCATATGTTCAAGTAAATTTCATCATTATGAAAGGACATTACTTTAAATTCGTGGTAGTTACATAGCACAAATGGGTATACGTCATTGTACTCGGCTAAGACCATATCTCCCAACTTTTAAATAATTCCAAACATCAGTTATATGAGTGAAGAGCGCGATCTAAAAGTTTATAGTGCGACCCATCTTAATTCAGACGTAAATGAAATTGACGCGACACTCACTAGCCCCATGGCACTGGCAATTGGTTTCCACAGACCGCAAACAATCTTGTGACTAACATCTGTATTCAACAAATGTGATGGTGGGCGAACTAGACACATTTTTAAGCGACTGACCGAAGTAAGCACAAAATCAGCAACACTGAACGGGATGGGGCTGCCTTTGCCCCGAAAAATGTAATTTGCTAATATACTCGAAGCCTCACTCATGAGGCTGTCAAATATCATGAACGCCTGGTCCCACCCCGGCAGCGATATGTTGCTGAGGTCGCAGCAGTAGCAGAGTACTTCAGAAGGCGTGTGTAGAAAAGGAGCTGGTGGAATTAGGTCATTCCCCTCCTTTGCACACTCACTGAAATGTATTCTGTAGAACACATCGGTATTCTACAGGAAGATAGCTTGTCTTTCGAGACAAGCTATCTTCCAACCACTTCTTCTTCTACGGTCGCAGCAGTAGCAGAGTGCCTCAAAAAGCCTGTGTATAAAAGGAGTTGGTGGAATTAGGTCATGCCACTCCTTCACACACTTGCTGAAATGCATCGTGTAGTACACCGATAGAGAGCTATCTTCCAAACACTTTTTTTACTCACCAACGGACCGATGCCTCACAAATATGCTTGAAGCCTCGCTCATGAAACTGTCCAACATCATAAGCGCCCGGTCCCACCCCGGCAGCGATATGCTGCTGAGGTCGCAGCAGTAGCAAAGTGCCTCAAGAGGCGCGTGTAGGAACAGCGTGAAAAGGCTGCCTTGGCGGCGAGGATCTGAAACATGACGGTAGATTCATTACATAAATATTAGTGAGCTGTTTTGGTAATTTATTAACACCAAAAATGTTAAGTTCGAGAAAATTAAGATTCCTAACTGTGAAAATTAGAGTAACGTAACCACGGACGTAAAAGAAAGACGGACGTCACCTCGTCTAATCATGAGTGAAGCATATTATCAGCTGCCAGTTTAGGTGTGTGTGACTAGCACGTGTCATTGGCGCTGTCACACGGAGTAAAATAGCGTAGTATGTAGCACCTAGTGTGTTTGTGTGAATGTAGCAGGTCGTGTACAACAAACAAAATTGTAGCACCTTGCATGCTTCACATTTTTTAGTGTGATGTTCCATCCGTCTTTCTTTTACGTCCGTGAACGTAACTAAGGCCGCCTTTAGAGGTGAGCACAGACCTTGGCTGAGGCCGTCGTAGGAGGAGGTAATCGTTCATGGTCTATGCCCTATGAAAGTGTCGAGGCCCGATTCCAAAAGGGCTGGGTCATAATATATTCTATTGATTACGAAGGAGATCTAACTAAAAGGGTGATTCGGAAAAATGGGGGCCTTTTGGTCCTTGAGATTTACCACAGTAAACATAACAGTAGGTTATCTAAGGCCGCCCGCCGAGTTATTAGCCTAGCCTGCTCACAGACACGCGGCACAGCCAGTCCGTACTGCCGGCACCTTATTCCCCCATATTTTATGCTAGCGTGTGTTTGCATGTAGATATTTTACTGTTCTCTGTTTACTATGGATTTACACTCTTTCAGGTCTTATTGTAAAATAGACCGTTTTCAGAGATTGTTTCATAGTTTTTTTTTCTGATGCTAGTAAACAAAGAACACGTTTGTTCATAGCACATCCAAGTGAAAAAGGCCTAAAGCATCTGTTCAGTTTGCTTTCAGACTATTTGGGCGCTGGCTAATATCCACATAAGCCAACCCCATATTTTGGAGGCATTAAAACCAGTATATCACATTTTATTAAGCCCTCAGTGGTGTAATTGGGAATTAGTGAGGTGAATTGAGGTGCCCGTGGCGCAGTTGTGACAGTGATCGGCGACGATCGCGGTTGTAAAGCATCACACGCCGGGCGGAAATAGGATGGGTGACCACCCCGACCGAAATTTACTGATGTGTATTCCGGGCATCTCCGTGCTTCGGAAGCCTAGTCAGAGGTATTAGGGCGGCTTGATAACATCTGACATTAAGGTTGCTCACTAACCTTACACCCCTTTAACAATCCGCACTGAGCTTGCGTGTTGGAATATGGCTCAATCCACCTCATAGTTGAGATCAAGCCTGTGCCCAGCACTGGGACGTATACAGGGTGTTTCAAAAATATCCCTAAAGACTGAAATGGCATAAAAAGGGAATGAATCTGAAATAGTAGGTGTTGTCCCCTTTTTTCATATCTTTAACGGTTTCGATAAAAACGTACATCAAATGTTTACAAAAATGTCGATATTCATTCGATTCATCGATATAAAACGTAGGGGCGTGAACAAAAGAGGTCGCTCTTGGTCACGCCCGGTTAGGGACAACTTGGGTCCATGAACCCAAATTATTAGTGCTAGGTGTTTCTATGACCGATGTTTTTTTTTTCCTTAATTTACTCGAAATTCAAATTAAGAGCTACGACTATAAGAAATTAACAAGGGACTCCTTCCAGGAGTTTGTTTAACCCCCTTCAGTTATTTTGGGGTATTTTTGTAACACCCTGTATAGGCCGTTTTTAGTAGTAGTTATAGTAGATGTGTATTACCATGGAAAACCGGCGGCAGGTCCAGTGGCGACATGAGGACGACCAGAGGCTGGCCGAAGCATCGTGGAATGTTCTGGAAGGCGTACGAGTTGTCAGAGTCCACTATGAGGAACAATGGCCGCCTGGTGTACGGGGCCAGGTCGCTCGGATACAGGCACTGCCACTCCTTCGACTTGTTGAATGTGGAAGACTTCGGCTCCTTATTGCACTCCTTGAATATGTCACTCTTTGAGGTTGTAATCAAACCGCCTGCTTCGTAACCAGCTGGAATGACATTAAAAAATAATTTCAATGAACATTATCATTAAGTGACTTTACAAAATGTTAACATAAGCAAACAAATTGTTCTCATGCAAGTGGATGTATATCTTTTTTTTGAGAATAAATGTCCTTAACCCCATTAAATATCATTCATTTCCCTCGGCGAAATGTGGGCTCCTGAATGTTCCGTTCACCATGGCGGCAACAATCAGTGCGCCTCTGACTAACCTATTAGGGATATGGTCGTGAAGGTATGTATGTAAATATCATTCACAGTCATGTATATTATTATTATTTTCTCTATTTTAAACAAAATAATGAGTTCGAATGGGGTGCCCGTGGTGCAGTTGCGACAGTGATCGGCGACGATCACTGTTGTAAAGCAACACACGCCGGGTCGGAAATGGGATGGGTGACCACTCCGACCGATATTTAGTGATGTGTATTTCGAGCATCTCCGTGCTTCGGAAGGCACGTTAAGCAGTTGGTCCCGGTTGACGTCGCCAGATGTCAGTCGTTAAGCCTAGAGGCCTTAGGGCGGCTTGATAACATCTGTCATTGAGGTTGCTCACTAACCTAACACCCCTCCAACAATCCGCACTGAGCATGGCTCGTTCCACCTCATAGTTGAGGTGGGGCCTGTGCCCAGCAGTGGGACGTATACATATAGGCCGTTTATGTTATGTTTTGTATGTAATGAGTTCTACCTTGGATGCAAAGCAACCCGTTGAACAGGCTGATTTTAGAAAAGGATTCCCTACCATCAATCACATTCACACGCTTGAGCTCATAGTCGTCGAGAAATTTCAAGAGCAAAGGAGGCCTCTCTACATTGCTTTTGTGGACTACCAGAAAGCATTCAATACTATATAGCATGACATGGGAAACGCTCAGACTACGTGGAGTCGAAGAAAATTACATTCAAGTTATTAAAGTTAATACAACAAATAGCAAGAGTAAAGTTAAACTGGAGACGGTCGGCCCTTGGTTTTCTATCAAAAGAGGAGTTGGACAAGGCGACCCATTGTAAAACAATAATTGTTAATAGTGATTGTTGTAATAATAATAAATCTTTATGTCTGAAATAAAGATTTATTATTATTTATTATCATTGTCCCCTAAATCATTCGTAGCTATACTGGAAACGATATTAAATGAACTAGAATGGGGAGAAAAAGGAATTGAGATTGGACACAAGTGTCTAAGTCAACTTCGATTCGCAGAAGACTAGCTCATCATGATTCTATCAAAGTTAGGAATCGCCCTTCAAAACATGCTAAAAATCTTGACGGAAATAGCAAGCAAGTCGGTCTGGAATATGTCTAAAGCTTTGCTAATGACTAACAACTTTAAAAGACAAATATTCATCGGCAACACGCCACTTCAATGTAAAGATCAATACACATACCTTGGAAAATTAACAAGTTTCAACAGAGATATCGATGAGAGAGAAGTAGACCGCAGGACACCACTTATAATAAATAC
Organism: Udea ferrugalis; assembly: GCA_950022985.1. Classification (NCBI taxonomy): domain Eukaryota; kingdom Metazoa; phylum Arthropoda; class Insecta; order Lepidoptera; family Crambidae; genus Udea; species Udea ferrugalis. Next base: position 23,158,292 of record OX465515.1, read on the forward strand.
ATGCCCGGTTCCATGTCCCACTTATGCCTGTCAAACATGGAAACTTAACGACAAAGTAAAAAAAAAATATGCCATCGAGGTCTGGAGCGCATCATGCTAAACATAAAGCGAATTCAAAAAATCCGGGACATTAAAATACGAAACACAGCTAAAGGTATCGACGTATGAGAGCGTCGTGGCCTAGTGGTTAAACACTCCGACTCGGAACCCGATGGTCCCGAGATCGAATCCGGCCGGAACACACCTACTTTGTGTTCATTGTAAAATTTGCGGCTAACTCTCCGGTGATGGAAAACACCGATATAAAACCCAAGCAACCCGGATAACGGCGGTAGGCTCACCCCTTGCCACGTTGGGTTCAAATTCCCTCGGCGAAATGTGGGCTCCTGAATGTTCCGTTCACCATGACGGCAACAGTCAGTGCGCCTCTGACTAACCCATTAGGGATATGGTCGTGAGGGTATATGTATCGACAGATTACAACAAGCTCTAGCCATGAAGTGGAAATGGACCTGCCCACGTGGCGAACCTTCAAGACCGGAGATGGACAAAGACAGTTACAACCACGGAATAGAAAAAACAAGTGGAAGTGCGAAGTGGGCGTGGCACGCATGCCACAATTAAGGGTAAGTTGCACCATAGTAGAAGTTAAGGTTAAAGTTAAAGTTTTTGTCAAATTTGACAATTTGACGTCATTTTTGGGCCTAACTTTAACTTTAACCGAAATTTTGATGTTTGTTATTGTTAAAGTCAGATGGTGCAACCCAACCTAAGTGTAGCTACCCAGACTTGGTCCCAGTCGTGTTCTAACATCGCATCGAGTTGCTCGTCTCGCGACAACTTCATATTTCCGTAGTTATGCCGTAATGCTCCATTTTGGAGTGCTAAAATGATAGTAGGATAAAAAAACTTGAAAATGTAGGTCTTTCCTATCATCGCTAGGTACTATTTTATTTGTTTTCTAATAAAATCTTGTTAATTTCAATAGACAGATAGATATCGACCTATAACGCAAATTTCAATCTTAATGCTTGTACAATTAAATGTATAATTGCTCCCAATAGAGAATACCGCCATCTATGGTCGATCAACGGAATTAACTCGTCAATCATAACTAAATTGACATTAGATTAGAAAAAGTCGTAAGTTCTGTCAGCAGTAAAGCACAACAAATATTATCTGTAGAGTGTGAAGGTTGATTTCCGGATGTACGATCTGTGAATTAAGCTAATTTGGACTAGAATTGAAACGACCAATCAAACGGCTTTTTTCTTTGTAGTGCATTATATGACTTTCAATATATTTGTGTGAGTTTGGCGACAGCGGTTCCTTTACTAATATGGTTGCATTGCACTTCCACTTGTTTTTTCCAACGTAAGGTGAAGAGATGGAGACCTTGCGCCCACTGGGAGGACAACATTATGAGAACAACTGGCCCAAACTGGCTTCAGACATCCCACTCCAGAGAGGACTGGCTATCCTTGGAGGAGGCCTTCACCTGAAGAGGGGTTCTTGTAGAAGCCAAAAATTTAATAGAATATGTAAAATTGAAAATATCCATTAGATAATGGGGGTCACCCCTTTTTTGACCGCCTTCTAAAGCGCCACGCTAAGACGCAGTGATATGTGAATTCATAGTAGATTATGCACCAAAGGCTTAAAGTAGTGTATTATGTCCCGGGCGCTATATTGAATCCCTGAGGATGAGGGATTCTACCTAGGGGGAATCCTGAGTACGAGGAATTCAAGATCGCCCAAGACAAATACACATTTAAGACATACTCTACTTTTTATACTTTCTGCGAGACAATTGAAACCAACGACCGGAAAAAATAAAGTACTGAAATATTTTGATTACAGTAGTAAAAAGTAAGAGAGATTAAGAATATTCATCGATACTCAAAAGTAATGTTAAAAACAATAGAGTGCAAAGATGAATCATTCTTTGGTACAAGTTTGGTACATTTAACTAAGCAGCACAGTTTTTGTCGTCTATTTTGTTAGTGGCCAGTTCGACATTCGGATAAATCTTTCTTGGTGCATTCCAAATTCAAATCACTTTATGCCCTTGTGCAATAATGAAATTTCGTACAAAATTATGTCCCGGCTATCTAGCCAGGGCTATAATGACTAACTTTAGGAAAGGGTTGCATGACACATAATAAGCCATTGACGAGCAGGTAGTATAAAAATTATGTTCTACTTGTATGTGCAACTTAAACCTATGTTGCAAGATACTATACAGTTCTTTTTGTGTGGACAGCGATCAGCAACGCCCAGCCCCTCTGGTTTTCCTGACCATCTTCCTAGGTCCTATGTCATAATTTCGTCGTCTGATCTATTTAAGCAATCGTAAGCATCTACTGTTCTAGTCTAGTCCTAAACTGTAACCCCAAAACCTAAAATACAGTCCACTTAACCTAGCCTAAGAGGTCCCGCTAGTTTTGTATGAATTTAATTCATCCCGAGGCGCCCGTACCACAGTTGTGACAGTGATCTGCGACGATCGCTGTTGCAAAGCAACACACGCCGGGTCAAAAAAAGGAATGTGTGACCATCCCGACCGAAATTTAGTGATGTGTATTTCGGGCATCTCCGTGCTTCGGAAGGCACATTAAGCAGTTGGTCCCGGTTGACGTCGCTAGATGTCAGTCGTTAAGCTTAGTCAGGGGCCTTAGGGCGGCTTGATAACATCTGACATTAAGGTTGCGCACTAACCTTACACCCCTTCAACAATCCGCATTGTTGGAGTATTGCTCGTTCCACCTCATAGTTGAGGTGAGGCCTGTGCCCAGCAGTGGAACGTACTTATATAGGCCGTTTATGTGCATGTTAATTAATCACCCGCACATGTATGGCGATTTAGGCGTCTCCACACTTCAAAAACTAGTCATTCATATTATGACTATACTTTGAAAAAGCACAAGCATTCACTATAGTCGATGCAAAATTCGGCGAACCAACTTGACAGCCAAAAATGTTGCCAGAAATAGGAAAAAAAAGACAGTGACAGGTTTATGTCGACACGTAATGTCGATGACTCGATGTGCAAGGAAACATTATGAAGCCAATATTCACGATACCTAGACACATACTTCTTAAAATAGTGATAAAAAACAAAAATAATGCTGTTATTACAACTGTTATCCTATAAGGCGGCTTCTGTTAGGCTAGTACGGTAAATTTCATGTACCATAGATTAATTCCATTAATTAAAACGACTACACAGCCTATATACGCCTAATGTTTGCTTCAATCCTTCAAAACGTATCTGGCAACAACTACTAGATACCTAGTATAAAATTCCGATTTCGGAATATCGGATTCTTATGGTAAATGTTTATCGTTATATTAGTATCCATAGAAATTCACGAGGTCTGCAATACCTGCGTAAATAGCAGAAATAAACCAAACCATACCATTAACTATACCATGATGAAGATTAATTATAAAAATGGAACTCTACACCGTGGCGCCCTAAAATAGGGAAAAGTGGCATTTAGGTATCCTCACTGGGGATCACTAATGTCTGACCAAAAAACGTTTAACAAAAGATCATTTGACAAACAACGTTTCACCAAATATTCATTTGGCAAACGAGACATTTGACAAAAGTATCATCTTACAAATACTCATTAACAAATGGGTGACACTTAAGAACGCATACCATTTATTGCCATAATTTCATTTGCCATACATCAATTGGCATAATTATCGAAAAGCATAATTTTTATTGGCATAAATTTTAAATCGCAAAATCATTTTAATGCATAATAGTAATAAGGCATAACATCAAAAGGCATAATCATCACTATGCATACTTTCGTTGACCATAACTTCAATAAGCATACTTTAAAACGCATAATGTCAGTACGCATAACTATCAAAAGACATAATGTCACTATGCATAACTATTAATATTCATAATTTTGTTTGACATAATATTAAAAAGCCTAATTCACATAAGAGCATTTTTTCTACTTCAGGGCAAATCCGACTCAGCCAACCCCGACACCACGTGGTACTTGTTTTGCCCTACCCCAAGAGTGTAATTTAAACCCGCAATGCCGGAGCCGTGACAGAATTCTTTTGCTGTTAACATTTCACTATGAGCAAAATAATTAATATATATCACTATGAGCAAATTATATATAAAAATTTTGTTAATAAACTAAATGAAGGCGGTTTTCGGACAAGTGCTCTTTGGATTTTTTACATTTACATTACATGCTGCTTGCGTTTTACATGTAATATTTGTAAGCTTGCATAATAAATGTATGCTTTTTGAAATTATGGTAAACGAGTGTTATGCCTTTTGAAAATATGGATTTTGACACTTATGCTTATCAATAGTATGCTTTTTGAGGATTATGTCTTTCGAATATTATGGCAAATAAAAATTATGCCTTTTGATACTTATGGTTAGTGAAATTATGCCTTTTGATGAGTATGCCTTACGAATTTCGGCCATGTTATGGTATGCGTTATGAAGTTATGCTTTTAGGAATTATGGCAAGTGATGATTATGGCTATCAACATTATGCATTGTGATTTTATGACCAAAAATGTTATGCGTTTCATTAGGTAACCAACAAATGATCATTTAGCAAACATTTCATTTGTTAAATGTTAAAATCAATTGACCTTTTTTATTTCACCAAATAATACGTTTCACAAATGAAGCATTTGTCCAAATGTGATGATTCTAGATGGCGCTTTTAAAGTTGTGCCTAGTACTTTTACCCAGTTATATACAATACTTGTAAATATATTCTCGGACGACAATAAGACATTTCCACTGGTATTTTGCCTTTGTTCCCACAAAGATAAAAGAACAATATGACATGATGTTCGAAATGCTGATGGAATATGAGGCAGAAAATGACATTGTAATCAAGCCAAAAGTATGCGTTTATTTTGAGAAAGCCGCAATCTCAAGTTTGAGGTCAAACTTTGAAGAAACATTTCTGCATGGATGCAACTTTCATTTGGGGCAAATTATTTACAGGGGGGCTAAAACGGCAACATTTTAGGTGTTTCATATATGAATCATCTAAGTGACGTTTCATCTGGTGAATTGCTAAAAACGGTAAAACGGCGACATGAAAAGTGTTTCACCTACTTGACATTTCATATCTTAGACATATTTTTCTTTTTTAAATTTATTTCATGGCTTGGACTCTTAGACATAGTTTGATGACGACATTGCTACACCAAAAAAAATAGTGTCGCGCCTAATAATTGTAAACTTAACGGTTTTCATTAAACAAATATTTTCATCATTACAACTTATAATTTAAGGCTTAAAAAGTAGCTTATTATTGAATTTGTGTGATTTCTTATCACTAATAATTGTAAAATGTTTTTAATTTACAATTTTTATGTCTGGCAATGAGGACCGTGACAGGTGGCCTAAGAACAATAATGTCACAGCTGTCAATCGAGATTGTAAATAATGTTCGTGAAAACTTGTGATAAAAATCATTTTCCGACCGGAAACTATGAATGAAGACAAGAAATTGGTGCTAGCTAGGCATGTTCTTGAGATTGAAGATATTTGCAAGGAGACATGACTCTGTAACAACAAAGACCGAGTGATTTGCCAAACTTCTGCCTCGGCAATGGCGTACAAGACGACTTTATTTGGGAGCAGATTTTTAGGTTTTAATGCCGCACATTTTTTAAATAATACACATTATAATAACAAAAACGTTTTTTATTTACTCGATTATATTGGAATATTCATCAGAAGACAGCTAGTTAACGTAAATGTGATGAACTAAGTTCTCAGGAATTTCATTCAAAATGTGATAAACATTCAGTGTCGTTTCCACCACGGTCTTGGAAATTGGTTCAATTTATTGTCACTATTATGTATTCTTGGTGTCATTTTAATAATTCACAGTAACACATTTTACTAGGAATAATTAAATTTATCCTAAAAACGATTAAATAATGTTTACTGCTATGTGAATTTGACAGCTCAGCGCTGTCACCTAGTAGGGTAATTTCGTCTGTTCGCGTCCATTTAGTGCAGTTGCCAAACTTGACAGTGAATCAAAAAATGCTCCAGCACTGATTTATATAAAAAATATATATAATGTATCCAATATATTCTAGTTTATTTTAGGATCAACTTAAATATTTTTTTCGAAACATTGCATTTTTTTAATAGATAAATTACAGAATTAGGTGTTTTTCCAAAAATGTCAATTAGCGTCCACTGTAGACCATTTTGCGGGAATAATTTATCAGCAGCTTTACTGCCAGCATTAACTCTTGGCAGGGGACCCTTGCACATCCAACTTCCGCTTTGCCAGCTAGTCTCCCTAGCGCTGATTTGCATTCCTCGACAATCGCTGATGTTGTCGCTGGTTGTTGAATTACTCTTACCTTGCTGTCGTTGTAGACCGTCACTTTTGTGACATCGTTGTGACGCTTGCCTGCTATGTAAGCGCAAACCAGAATGCATAAATTTTGGTTTCAAGAACGCTGGCCAGCCTGCCCAAGCGTACTGATCTCTTTATCACCGAGCCATCATCACATAGTGCGTCTGTGCACGCCAGCAACCAAGAGTTTGATTGATTATTTCCTGAATCCGTCTGTGTAGCATATAAGTCCACCTGTGTCTGTTCTCCAGTGGTCTGTCTATGAATGAATAAACAGTAATCAGGTCTCTTCATTTCGCATTTCATTTTACGCTTTCTTTAAATGGTCTTCAGTTTATGTTCTCTCTTCATCATTATTTCTTGTCACCGAAGACCTAATTAATGTCTTGACTAATAAAAATAATGAAAGAAATTACTTCTTTCATTTAAAAATATAATTATTAGCTGTAGTCTTAGTTAAAAATGTATCATAATTATGAACAATCCATTTGAAATTATTTTTACAAGCAAGTTAATTTTATTGCATTCAAGAAAGTAGTGGACGCAATTTGGTTTATGATTATCTCCTGTAGGTATAGTTTGTGGCCATAGCGGACGCAAACGCTAAGTTCTAAATAAGATGTATTTAATTCGCGTCTACCTCATTTTATTCGTTAAAAATGTATCTTAAAATTCACATAAATCGTTAAAAAACATCCGAATGCACCGCTGCACACTATTTGTCCTTATGTGCGTGTGTCTTTGAACTTAACTTTGAAGGATTAGCATTAGTGACGTATTTTTAATTGTTGTATTAGTTTACTTAATTTCGCAGATTTTCCGTAAAATGGACGCGAACGGGGTGGTGGACGCGAACAGGCGAACTGACCCTAAACATCTAACATTCCTGCAATTTGACGTTTAAAAGTGCACCATTTTACGAATTCCCATACAAAACTGTCAAATTGTATGAAAAACAAATATGAATCATAATATGAACATAATATGATTCACCTAATAAGTTGCCATTTTAGGATTTTAAAAAGTGTTTCATATTATGTTTCAGATATGAAACGTCAAATGTCGCTATTTTAGCCCCCCAGGTAAGCTACAAAATAAGATAGAAGGCATGCAGTCATAGAGATAAATTTCAACTAAAATACCTACGTTTAGAACCTCAAAAATCAAAATACATAATGCTATTGTTAGAAATACTGATGGTTTGAATATCGATGTTAAAAAAACCAAATGGACGATATCCGGAATGCCAAAATGGCGAAATGCAATGCAGGCAAATCGTTTTTGGGTTTGAAAAAAAAAAAAACCATGAAGGCTTAAGGCGCTCCCGCCTTAAACCTTCTAACCTAATCTATCCGAGTCGGTTTTGCCCTGACTCTAGTATAGGGCAGACAAGTATCACGACAAGTCAGCGTTTACCCATTTCTTCTTTACATACCGTTTTTTTTTCAAACCAATAAAACGACATGCCCGCTCACACTCTTCGGCAATTTGAGCTTCGGGATTTAAAAACTAATCATTTATCAAACGTTTTTTGGCCAAACGTAGTTTTATCAGATGATACAGTTGTTAAGTGTCCATTTGGGGAAACGTTTTTTTGTAAAATGAAAATTCAAGAGTTGATCATTTGGTCAAGTGAGTCATTTGTGAAATGATTATTTGTAAAATGATCAATTGGCCAACCTTTTTTTTGCCACACGTTGTTTGTCAAATGTAATTTTGCCAGATGTCTTTTGGTCAAATGGCAGCACCCCCCTCACTGGACCTCACAATCCACTTGCTCATCTCTAGGTAGTCGATAAAGATCTCACCTTCTGAGTCCCAGAAAACAGTCCGAAATGTTAATTAACTAACAACGATTACCAGTTTGAATTAAACAATTTTAGGCAAATATGTCTCCGATTGTTCACCAAGGCACAAAATAGGTTATTTTGTGACCAAGGTCACTAGAAAGAGGGCCCGTCTGTCGAGTTCGATGTCTTTCTGCCTCACTCCACCGGAGGAACCTCATGGCTAGGTGGCGCCACTTTGCATTTTTATAAATGTCAGACTCTCTAAACATCGTAAAGAACAGCACTAGCTAAACGTGGCAACATTAGTGTGCAATCAACTGTCAAGTCAGTTCGCCTAATTCTGGACCCGAGTTTAGATCTTTGGAATGGTTTAAATTGACTGGGTACTTAGTCATTATGAGAGATCCAGACTGGTGCCTGGAGCAGGTTTACAAAGCCTGTATTACTGTACGTAGTGGTACTGTGGTGTGCTACAGAGCCTATGCACACATAGATGTAACATGTATCTGTCTCGTTTACTCTCTAGTAAATAATCATGCTACACACGGTCAAATTATAGGTACGTACGCCAGGGGACAATTTTTGACTTCGCGTCAGTACTGACACAACCTATCCACGTCTTTTTTATTGTTGCATCATTGGTCTGGCCCCAGCTCAATATCAATCAAAAACCCTGCTACCAACGCAACAATTAGTGGGTAATTGAAATTGCAATTGGTCTTACGCTATTCTTTCATTTCCAAATTCTTTGTGTAGGCGGTGGGTAAGATTGTTGGCTAGGGCTGCGTGAAACTTACAATTAAATTTTATGTTAGTTATTGGTTATACAAAAGTACAAACTTGCTAGCACGGGGTTATGCTCAATTTTGACGAAAGAGCAAGCACAGATTAAAAACGTGTTAGAATGCTGTGCGTCAGCGAGTTAATCAAAAGAGCACGAGAAGAAAAAACACTGCAGTCGATTGCAACACATAACTTTTCATCCCACTTCAGCGAGGAAATTACATAATGCAAGAAAAACATTGGTGCTTGCCTCACCAGCGATGTTTAGGCGATTTCACGACAAGGCGATCTCTTGGCAAAAAATCGATTATCAAATTAATCGATTGTTGAGACCCAAAATCGTGAAAATGTCGCTTGCTCGTAGTGGATTCCCAGAACACGACGCCTTACCGTGACACGATGCCGTCGTAGCACGAGGCGACGTCGTGACGTGTTATTGTGTACAGGCCTCGTGCACAGTATCAACCATACGGTAGGCTATCTAAGGCCGCCCGCCGAGTTAATAGCCTAGCGTGCACACAGACACGCGGCACAGCCCGTCAGTGCTGCCGCCTCCCTATGCCTCCCTATTTTATGCTAGCGTGTGCGTGTTATCGCGACACGGCGCGCAACGCTCACGCACACATTCCAACCTAGAGTGGCACGTTTGTATTTAGATGTTCTACTGTATGGTTTATACTGTGCCTCGTGAGTGAGCGTGCGTACCTAGTAGTACATTTTTCTCAAACGCGCTAAACAATTTGACCTTTATCTGAGGAGCCTAGTTTTTGTCTACCCACTCTCATTATTAAATATTTTTATGAACATTCCTGCTTAGTGCTAATTTTGTAATGAAAATAATAATATATTGTGTAACCCACATGACATGAGATTGCGTTCTACTAAGTTTACTGTAATTTTTCTTTAATAATTTAATTTTTAAGTTGTTTTCTACCCACTCCTGACCAAACATTTTTTATGTACATTCCTCTCAGCTTAATTTTGTAATGAATGCAGTAATAAAGGTACAGGGTTATTTTGCACGTACAAGCTAATTTCATTTCAATCAAGCGACTTGGTATCAGGAACTGAATAGATTGGCAGGATTTGATCTCGGGACAATCGGGTTTCTAGCCAGAGTGTTTAACCACTGGGCCACGACGCTCTCTTCATTGTCTGACAATAAAACTAAAATTTGATTAGACGTATGTTTCTTAACGATTGACAGTTTAACCAATTCATCTTGTCAATGTCAGCATTCAAAAACAGATCTCAGTGTGGTCAACCCTTTCATTACCCGACTGTACCTAAATGCGAAAGTTTGTATGTGCGGATGTGCTGTGCTGCTCTTTCACGTAAAAACTACTGTATGGATTTTATAGAATTTTTACAATAAAATAGCTTATGCATCTGAATAGCACATAGGCTACAATTTACGAAATTAAATCACTTTTTTTAACCTAAGTCCACGCGGACTTCGCGACTTCGCAGGCGGCCGCTAGTTATAAATATATATAAAATATTTAAAAATACCGTTACACAAATAAGTATACCAAAATAATAATAAACCATATATAAACATAATATAATGAAGTTAGACCAGAGAAATATCTGATAAAAATATTTACACACAACAACAGAAACATGAAAATAGCATGACAAAAACATCAGTCCGACGGCTCAGGCCCCGCCGGATCGGGATGATCGAGTATTTGATGCGGCGCTAATTGTTGAAAGTGCTTTCTCACAGCAACCTTGAATGCACATTTACCACAGTATAAACCATACAGTAGAACATCTAAATACAAACGTGGCACTCTCGGTTTGAATGTGTGCGTGCGCGTCGCGCGCCGTGTCGCGATATCACGCACACGCTAGCATAAAATAGGGAGGCGGCAGTACCGTCGGGCTGTGCCGCGTGTCTGTGTGCACGCTAGGCTAATAACTCGGCGGGCGGCCTTAGATAGCCTACTGTATGGTTTATACTGTGCATTTACTCTCCCTGCGTCTGTGTTTCCGGAAACATACAACCTTGAAGTCTTCAAGGCAAGCGTGAATAGGCATTTTCTGGGGAAGCGTGTTCCACCTTCGGCCTCGTCATCGCTTACCATCTGATGAGTCTGAGTTTAAACGCAAACCCATTTTGAATAATAATAATAATAAATTCATTTATTCAGACAACTTTTTGATCCGTAATGTTTTAGTAACAAAGGCCTTATTCTGATGTTAGTAAATGATAAATTAAATTAAGTTGACCTACATACACAATAATTAATTCGAATAATACATTCCTTCTTTCGTGTGAGTTTACCAGGGCTGCAATCCAACGCCTCATCAAGGCACTGTCCCACCTCCCCGCCAAAACCTTTAAGATACTGTTGGGACTACCGACCATTCTGTTTTTGATGGAAAAGATTTTCTTCCTCATCAGCCCCTGAAAATCGTCTATTTGAGCGTCGGCAAACATACCAGACGCACTGCAGAATATAAAAAATAAAACTGACCGACCGACCTGCGTATAGAGAAGGGATGGTAAATGAGACTTACCTTCCTCAGCGCCATGTTTCAAGGGCGCCGGGATGTATCCGTCTGCAGACAGGTAGAGGAGTATCGCTCCATTCGGGGGGAGCTCGATGGATCCGCTGGTCAGGTACACGAAGATCTGGATAGGCGACGGCTTGAACAGCAGGGACTTGTGCGGGTTCGGATACCTCTGCCCGGATTCATGGCCATCTAGAACGACAAGGATTTCAAGGACCACAATTTCAGGAGTCCAACGATTATGGGAGGTATTTAAGACTACCAGCTTTCATTGCCGGTATCTTTGAATACCTTCTTCACCAAGGAGTTAAGTGTAAGAAATGATATGGATATGGTAAAATAACAGTTGGATTTTCTTTCCAAAATTTCGCGTTACTAAGCATAGGCTTACGATGCTATCAATTCGCATTGCGTATAGTTTACGCTATTTAATATTGAACATTCGTAGCAGTACATAGTAGATACTGCTACGAATATTTGCAATTATGCGTTGCGTATTTGCGGACTTATAAATTCAAAAACGTAACAAAAAAAAATACACTGTACTCTTTGCCATTGTTCTACAGTGTGTTACAAAAACAAAATGATGACGATGATGGTGCTTATTAAAAAAAAACAAGTAATTCTTATTATGTATAAAATGTGCCTTTTATAATAATTCGCGGCTGGTGCAAGAGAGCAGACAAGAGAGATGAAAAAGGAAATCGCTTATGAACAAATATAATATACCTTCTCAAAGTTTTAGTAATTGCGCAGCAAAAATAAAAAAATGTATTGTAAAAACAAAGGCTTAATGTGCGCCTTTTTGTACTTTACACTATTAAGATGTAAAGTAAGACCTTGAAAAAAAGTTGTAGTACACAAATAATGATCAAACGAACTTACGATGATTTTGTTTTCAACTTTTAGTTAGTTACACCGGTACACTATAGGACATATTTTAAAACTTTTCTGGTTTAAGATCTTTATTTGTCTCCCACAGACTTGGACAATACGAGTTTAGAAAAACAAAATATCATACAATGGTAGTTTACATTAAAAACTAACGAAACACGCGTTCAAGTTCGAGCAACCAATCGCCATCCACCCCTGAATCCGGCAAAATAGTAACACGCAAAAAAGGCAGAAATAGTCGCCCGAAACTGGTACTGGCCCTATGAACTACGCTCTGGTAATGATTTAAGTTTCAATCGAAAAAGCTACATAGTAGGGTAAGTGAATAATAACAGATTTGGAGTTTTATGTTATTTTTTTCTCTAACCTATATCATCCCACTGCTGAGCAAAGGTCTCTCCCAATCCTTTCTAAACATTCCGATCCCGTGTCAGGCTCTGCCAATCTTTTTCATGATGTCTCAAATGAATCCAGGCAAATGGTCTCAAATCGTCACTCTGTGGCAGCCTACAGACGGTTTTCGTTGCAGGGGAAGGCCCAGAAAACGTTGGAGTGATGATTTGAGACATCATATGTTTATTTTATAGTTATTTTAAATATCGTATTTTCAAGTAAAAATAATGATAGGAGTTTTAAAAAAACCGTGTTGATTTCGCTTCTTTTAATAATTTTGGGGATTTGATTATACAAGAATGCACTTTCATATACAGTGTGTCTGGTCACCGGTGTCGGACCCGCTAGGGTTCAGTAATAAAATACATACTGTTATAATTAAATTTTCCTTCTATTATAAATGGCAGCCATATCTTTAATTACAAAATTTCACTATTGATGACATTATTTAACAGGATTCAGAGCTGTTGTAACAATTTTTTTTAGTATTTGAAACGCCATTGGCGAGAACACAGAAGTAAGTCATGGTCGAGTGGCGGGCACTAAAATGCGAATGACAGGTCGGTGTTCCAGTATTGCCAGATTAGGCCTGAGGGGGCTCATGCCTAATATGATTACGAAAAGTTCCCAAATATCACTACACAGTATAACACACAGACACAGTAGTCGCTTTCTCTGTCCCTACGTTCGCCCAAGGAAGAGGAAGGTTTATTATGTGTAATAAAATCCTAAATAAATATAGTGTAGCAGTGTAACTTATACGTAAGCACAAATTGTACACACAGGTCGAATTACGAGTATCATTAATAGCGAGCCAGATTGTTGAAGCCTTATCCGTATATTACGCTGCTGCTTAACAATAAACTTCAACTATAACAGTATGCTATAACCTTCTTAACTATAATTAATTAGCCTTCATGAATAAATCACACTGCAATTGACTATTGTGATGCACAGAACTCATGAGTCGCATCGCGACGCGATAAATACACAAAGGTACAGATTAATCAAACATACAACAAAAAAGGAATAAGTTTTGCCAGAGATTCGCTAAGATGACAGAAAAAATCAGTGATTCTTAAATTTAAAAAAATCGTTAAATAAAAGTCGTTATTTTCCATAAGTAATGACGCCTTCAGACTGAGTGACCCATTTCAGTAGCGATATTTTCTTACCATAGCCTCTAACCCCCGAATTCACAAACGCCAATTAACGCCAAGCACGCGCTCATGCTGTCCTGTAAAATGTCCATAGAACTGAAAGGGACAGCATTAGCGTGAGCGCGTGCTTAGCGTTGATTGGCGTTTGTAAATTCGGGGGTAAGTCACTCAAATCTGAGTTGTGTGTACATAGGTCGAGGAGCTAACTGACCTTGATTGGTCGAGCCCGGCATCGACATGAACCGTTGGCGCGGCGACTCATCGAATATGTGCTGCACATCTCCTGAGGGCTCCCTCTCTAAGGTCTGCAGCATCCGGAACATGTCCATTGTGAGCTCCGAGAACTTGACCTGCTGTGAATTGCTGCCTACTATTACTATCTCCTGGAGAGTCAAGTTCATCTGCGGTAGTCGTTCTACTGGAGGCGTCGTAAGTGGAGATAATCTGAAAATATTCGCACTCGTTATACCTGATCTTAGGTATAGTGAACGCCATTGATTGCAGCATAAATAATTTTGATACAAGGGTAGGTAGGTATAGCGCGCGAGCTGAATGCAGTCGTTGTCTGAGGTAATGAGCAGTAGCATCTTCCCCCGCTACCCGAACTGTCCCCTCACGCATCTTCATTATAGCATTGTCCTTCATAGTTATCGAACGTCTTAGTCCCTTACTGGTCGCGCTAAATTCAAGTTCTTATTGGTTGTTTTAATGATAAATGATATCTAAATGATACAGGGTGGCCCAGCGACAGTGGTCCAAACGTTTTTTTTAAGTAGAGGGCATCATAACAAGTCATTTAAAATACATTAGTTCCACGAAAATCAATACTTTAGAAGTTATGATTTATTCAAGTTTTTTTTTAAATTTCTCAACTCCAATCACATATTTCACTCCTGTTTGGAAACTATCGCACTAAATCACTTCAAATTTAGTATGAATGTACAATAGTAATGAAAAACCATATTATGTGCGAGTTTTGAGTTTATTCTAAGACAATTTGTTTTTTTTTAATTTTCGTCAATAATTTTTCGGCTTTTCAAAAACTAATACAATTTTCAAAAAATCACCACTGCAATGTTTGTGCACTTGATGATTTGTTTATGATCTTAAAAATTGTCCATAGGTATGATAATAGTCTATGCAAAACTGATGCAACCAATGGAACACTTTCAAAATTGAAATCATGTACGGTAAGTCGCTAAAAATCAGAATGGGTCATTTCTATAGTATAGATTTTCGCGGAACTATTGTCTGTTTTGAAAGACTTGTCATGATGCACTCTACTTAAAGAAAAGTTTTGGACCATTGTCGCTGGGCCACCCTGTATAAATCATATCTCGTTCGATTTAATGACAAAAAAATTGCAATCGGCCAGAGAAAATATTAGGAAAAATACTGTAATTATTAAGAAAAAATGTTTTTTTGTAATTGAGACAATAACAACAAAAGTTTCATTCATGTTTTGTAAAAGTGTAAAATAAAATAAACAAAATTTTGTTGGTTCGTGCTAGACCTACATAACTCTGCATTATACTCGCCCGCTATCTGTAGTGGCATAATAAAGAGTGAATATTACCTGTGTGACATAATAATCGTCTGGTTATCAGGGTTGACGATGGAAACGACAGGCTCTGCTTGTACGAACGCTTTCACCTCGTCCACGACCACAGTCCACTCGTACTGATCTTCGGGGTCATAAGTATTTCCATACTCTATGATCTGACGCTCCAGTTCTTTTATCAACTCTTTGACTAATTTCATTTTATTGAGGAGCAAGCACACAACTATAAATCGGGCATAGTATCGGAGTTTCTTCACCATAAGCTCGCACTTATCTTCCTTAGAAGCTTTGGTGTAGTAGCATCGGCCTCGTATCGCGTAGTAAAATGAGAAAGCCTCGTTCAGATAAGCTGTTTCACTCGTTCTAAGGCTGAAAATGTTTGAGCTATGAGTACTCAGGTAAACATAGAAAAATATGCAAAAGCAATGAAAATGTTTACATGTAAGAACCATTTTATATTCGCATTTGCAATTGAAGTACATATTCTATATTATATACTATGGAATAACATTCGATAAAAAAATCGTCATTCGCTACTTACTAAAAGTGATAGTATAACTGCCCTATTTTTGAGGCTATTTCACCAATCTGCCACCTTTTCATGCCGTATTTGGTATCTAGAATACCTCGATGCTGCTGTTGGTATTTCCACAAACGGGTGTATATATCAAACGTGCGTCCGAAGTATACCGACCATTGTTTATGGCCGTATTGGGGAAGCTCTCGTAGTCCATTGAAAAGCTGCTTTGATTTTTCTAACAAGTGGCAAAATTCTATTATTATTTTTCTCTCGTGGTCTTCGAGAGGGTTCATGTCGACTAACCTTAGACAAAATATATTTTCTTCAGTATGAATGTGTGCCAAACTCTCGTCAGTCCACACTCACGAGATTGGCAAGTCTTTGTTTCCACCGTGAGATCTCTTCTTGTATCCACTTCTTTAAATTTTGTAATATTCATAACAGTAGTGATTTATTGAGAATTCAAACTCAGCTTCGTTCGGTCGTGGAAGCGACCTCACTCAGCCAGTTTGTATTCTCAATAAATCCCAGTTTTGCATCGAAGAAATACTCGTCAAAATTCTTAATAAATCTCATTGTTCTTATTACCTCTCAGAAACATCTGTCATACATGTTTTTTTTAATTGGCTGTGAAATTTTCAAATTCTAATTAAAAAGTTTAAGTAGCAAAACGCAAACTTTTAACCCTTTAACATACATAAGCACTTGGAATATTTCATTGGTTTTAAACCTTATTGCATCAGCATAAGTTTCAAAACTTGGTGGGAACTATATTCCCTCTGCCTGTTAAAGAGAAGCAATCTGCTTAGTTAGCTAATCGCACATTTAGAAATCGTCAATTTCTTGAATTGCCTGGAAACTTAACCACGAAAACAAATTCTATTATTATAATAAACGTAAAGTTAGTGACCCTGGGTATATTATGTGTTATCACCACGTAAGTGGCGGCACTAGCGGCGCATCATAGAACTAGCGTCCCTGGGCGAATGGGACGCGCGGGGCGAGGGAGGCGCGGGCGCGCGCTTCGCGGCATCGCATCGATCGACGCTCCACCGCTCGAGACACCGTAACGACCCGATAGCGACCGGACACCGCACGCGCATTGCGAGCGCTTCAATAATTTTGTAACTGTTCTGTAGTAAATGTATCTACATTATTATACAATATAAAAGGATTCAAGAAGAAGTCTTCATTATCATTTATCTACCTACTTCTACGATCCGCAATATGGTGACCCCGACGTGATCTTCAAAGGAAGCAACTGTGATAGCGTGGCGTCGTTTTGGAGTGGAAGACATTTCTACACATCAGACTGAGAAAAACAAGGAATGGTATTATTTGTCGTCTTTGGCTGAACCAAAAGTTAAGTGACCCCAATTTTAGTATCTCATCAATTATATTTACGTGTGTGTGTTAGCTAAGTTTAAAATTGCCTTTATTTTGTGTGGACAGTGTTTTTCAGTCTAACTTCAGCTCCAATTCAGTCTGGTGCATGTATTCGCGAAGCGAAACGCACGTTCGTTGCTTACATTTTGTTCACGTTAATTATTATAAATCTTAATTTTGTGCTCGTCAGTGTGTGCCAAGCATTTGTCCCTATCTTTCAACGCTAAATCCAATGGTCATGGTGTCTCTGGAGTGCTAAGGTTTTGCTATAAGCCCTATGCTACCTATTTTCTAGCTGTTGTCTAAAACAGTTGTAGCTTATCTCACTTCATTAATGCATAAGTACCTACCTAAGTAAAGTGCTAAGGCTTTGTCATGGGCCCTAAGTTACCTTTTTCTAGCTGTTGTCTAAAACAGTTGTAGCTTATCTCACTTTACTCTAATAAAGGTACCTACCTAACTACTAACATTTCATGCTAAGCATACTAAAACGTTTTTTGAAATCCTAAGTGCTTATCTAATTGTCCTAGGTGACCTATTTTTAAGCTATCTAATTCTATTCTAATTCGCTAGAACTAATAATAATAAAGTCTAGAAGCGTCCATATAACCCGACCAAATTGAATATACAGCTATTCAAAAAGTCACTCGTATCAATTCCAGGTTAGCTGCGACAACGGCCGACTTCCGGATTCTGCCGAGTTAGCGAGCGATCGCGCCAACGAGCTGTCAAGTCACTGTGACGTTGCGTACCTACAGAAAGCAGTTCAAGTAACAACATAGCCGTTTCGCAATAATTGCGGGCGGTCTTTATGGTCAGATAACTTTCATTATTCTTTCTTTTAATCTGGTTTTGCTCGTTGCGTGCTCATACAGTTTCTTATCTAACAATAAATAATAATAGTTGAATCGCGGGAGATGTCGAATCCTGTCGATCCTAAAGAATCACTAAAAGAACTCAATCATCAAAGAGGTACTATCAAAGGCCGAATTACTATTTTTCAA
The DNA here is from genome assembly GCA_950022985.1 of Udea ferrugalis. NCBI lineage: Eukaryota > Metazoa > Arthropoda > Insecta > Lepidoptera > Crambidae > Udea > Udea ferrugalis. Next base: position 23,176,692 of record OX465515.1, read on the forward strand.
AAGTATGTGGAAAACTTACGTAAAGTCGACTCTAAAGAGATCGACAGTGTTATTATTGGCGAGTTACAATTAAAGTTAACACGATTACAAAACTTGATGCCTGTATTTGATGAAATTCAAAACAAGCTAGAATATTTATCTGATTTTGATGCTCAATTGGAAGAACGGGATTCCATTGAGACCAGTTTTTGTAAAATTATTGCCGTTGCACAAAACATCATTGAAAGTTTTCATAAATCTCAGCCATCTAACTATATAATTCAGCTTCTTGTAGTAATAATCATAATCAGCTGAATGTCAGGTTACCAACAATTAGTTTGCCTACCTTCGATGGTAATCATTTGAAATGGCTGGAATTTAGAGACACTTTCGAGTCATACATACATAACAATGAGTCTTTGCCTGGTATTAGCAAATTCCATTACCTTCGTAATTCGTTGGAAGGTGGCGCTGCTGTCGTCATCAAATCAATTAGTTTCACTTCATCTAATTATGACTTAGCTTGGTCAACATTATGTGACCGTTTTAACAACAAAAGAATACTCATCAATAATCATACAAAAGCTTTGTTCAACTTCGAAGCTATTTCCAAAGAATCGTATAAGCCCATTCGATACATGGTTGATTATTATTCTAAAAATTTGCGTGCTCTGGAAGAGTTAGGTGAACCTGTTCAATATTGGTGCACAATGATCATTTATATTATGGCCTCAAAACTAGATGGCGTCACAGGTAGGAAATGGGAAGAGCATAGAAACACTTTGGAATTGTCTCCTAAACTTACAGACTTCTTAGATTTCCTCCGTGGTCGTGCTGATGTTTTAGAAACCATGCAATATAGTCGTTTTGATTCTAGTAAACCTTAAAGAAATCCAGTAAAAGATAATAGTAAATCTACAGAGTCCTTTATTAATAATAATTCGAGTTTTAAGTCGTGTTTTGTTTGTAAACAGAGTCATTTGCTGCATATGTGTGATAAATTCAAAACAATGTCAGTGACTGATAGAATTTCTTTTGTACAAAAGAGTAAAGTTTGTCCCAATTGTCTTCGCTCAGGTCATAATGTTGCTCAGTGTCGCCTGGGTCCTTGTAAAGCCTGCAGAAGAATGCATAATTCTTTATTGCACATTCAGTCTAATAATGAAAGTAGAAATGAGTCTAACGCACCAATGCCTGAGCCTGCTATTAATCAACCGTCGTCGTCCAGTCTTACTTTATCTGCCATGGTACCGAGTCAGGTTCTTTTGTGCACTGCAGAAGTCGAATTAATAGACCTCAAAAATAATAAATCTTTTTCTGCGAAGGCGTTGCTTGATAGTGGTAGTCAGTCTTCTTTCCTATCTGAAAAAATGCAAAAGAAAATGAATGTTTCAGTTTCTCGGACTAGTCCAATTACAGTTTGTGGTGTCAATAATACTGTAATAAGTACAGTTAAGAGTTGTGATCTTCAAGTGAAATCTCGTACAAATGATTTCTCTATCAATGTCAGCTGCTTGATAGTTCCTCAAATCACTAGTAAGCTGCCAAGTGTCCCAATTGATGTTTCCAACTTTAATTTCCCGCCTAATGTTAAATTGGCGGATACTAGTTTCTTTCAGCCGTCGGAAATACACATCTTGCTAGGAGCTGACGTGTTTTGGGATATTGTTATGTCCAATCAAATTAAGAGTCCAAACCAACCAACACTGCAAGAATCTAAATTTGGCTGGCTTGTAGCTGGTCCTGTAGGCTTTCGTTCCACTTCAAATGGCAGAACTCACTGCAACTTCTCACAAGAGATAAAAGATTCTCTTGCTAAATTTTGGGAGATTGAAGAACTTCTACAGTCTTGTAAACTATTGTCCAGAGATGAAGAGGAATGCGAAGCTCATTGAAAATTATAAACGTCTTTCCGATGGCAGATTTTGTGTCAAACTTCCTTTACGGGTAAATCCAGAAACGTCACTGGGTGATTCCTATCCTATTGTTCGCAAGCGTTTGTTTAATTTAGAAAAACGTTTAACTAAATCTAATCTCAAACAAGATTATTCTAGTTTTTTAGCTGAATATGAACAGCTGGGCCATCTGTCAGAAGTGTCTCGTCCATCATTTGGGTATTTTATACCACATCACGCCGACCAAAGTGAAACTACCAAACTTAGAGTCGTGTTCAATGCTTCATTTAAGACTTCGTCTGGTCAGTCTTTAAATGAAATAATGCTTGTAGGTCCAACAATACAAGATGATTTGTTTTCAATCCTTTTGAGATTTTGTAAAAATATTTATGTTGTTACTGGAGACATTGAGAAAATGTACAGGCAAGTAGTCGTTGATGAAACTCAACGTAATCTACAATTGATTCTTTGGCGAGATGATGAATCTCAGCCTCTAAGGGTTCTACAATTGAACACCGTTACTTACGGCACAGCTTCAGCCCCATTTTTAGCAACACGTTGCTTACTTCAACTAGCTGATGAATGTGCAGATGAAAAGATTGCTAACGTCGTACGTCACGATTTCTACGTTGACGATTTAAATACAGGGTGTAGCTCGGAAACTGAACTAAAAGCAATAGTGAAAGGTGTCATAGAAAAATAAGACGAAGGTTGTTTTCCGTTGCGAAAATTCCGCACCAATGTACCAGAAATACTCGATGATCTTTCTATAGATAATCAACCAAAAGAATTCTCTAAAGACTCTACAGTCCTAGGTTTGAAATGGTCCCCTTCCAGGGATGTCTTACACTTTTCTACGCAATCTGAAATGCCTTCAAAAACCACTAAACGTAACATCTTGTCTAATTCCAGTAAACTCTTCGATCCACTAGGTTTATTGGCTGCTTGTACGATCACACCAAAACTTATATTACAAGAGTTGTGGTCCTTAAAATCCGATTGGGATGATCCTGTTCCTGAAGAGATCAAATTAGCATGGGAAACTTTTTACAATAATCTGAAGTATTTGTCTAACATTGAAATACCTAGATGTGTCATATCAAAAGATTCTATTGAAATTGAAATGCATTGTTTCACAGATGCTTCACAAAAAGCATACGCTGCTTGCATCTATTTAAAGTCTAATGGTCAAATCCATTTATTATGTGCGAAGTCAAAAGTAGCAACATTAAAACCAAACATGACTATACCAAGGTTAGAGTTGCTAGGAGCACTTCTGGGTGCAAGACTACATTCTAAAGTGGTCAACTCACTTAAAGTGTCTTTCTCAAGATCCCTATTTTGGTCTGATTCGACAATTGTATTGGGCTGGCTCAAAACTAAACCTAAAATCTTAAAACCATTTGTTTGTAACAGGATTCAGGAGATACGTCAGTTGACAGATCAGTCGTCATGGCGTCACGTACCTACCGACTCCAATCCAGCTGATTTAGCGTCTCGTGGCATCTCACCACAGCAGCTTCATCGCAGTCCTCTCTGGTGGCACGGTCCTCCCTTCCTTGCAAAGTCTGAAGAGTATTGGCCTCTTTCCAAGCCCTCTCGTGTCGAATTGCCTGAAACAAAGATAAGTCTTAAATTACAATGTATTGAAAATGTCGTACCATTTGAAAGGTACTCAAAGCTAAGCAAGTTACAAAGAGTAATAGCATATGTTTTACGCTTTATAAAGAATTGTAAAGCTAACAAGTTGGATAGGCAAAATGCTATACTTACCGCTGAGGAATTACATCAATCACTAATGGTCCTCATCAAACAGTCTCAAAATGATTCTTTCTCTACAGACATACATTCACTATCTACCACAAAGTCACTTAATTCGAAATCAAATATCTTGACCTTGAATCCCTTTTTAGATGAGAGTGGTATACTGCGCGTAGGAGGTCGCATTCAAAACGCTGCACATTGTTCATACAACAATATTCACCCTATACTAATCGATTCGAGGCACATTCTCACTAAACTTTTGTTTGATCGCGAACATTTGCGATTACTTCATTGTGGCCCACAACAATTGCTAAGTTCTATACGTGAACATTTTTGGCCCATCGGTGGCAGAACATTAAGTTCAAAAACTGTATTCAAATGTATCACATGTAAAAGATTTAAAGCTCAAACCCTTCAACCTTTGATGGGTAACTTACCTCATCCTCGTGTTAGCCCTGCTCCTCCTTTTGAGACATGTGGAACTGACTTTGCAGGTCCATTCATGATTTCCAGTCGTAAGGGTCGAGGAGCAAGCACTACCAAGTGCTACTTATGCATTTTTGTTTGTCTTTTTACTAAAGCTGTTCACTTAGAAGTCGTAAGTGATCTAAGTACTAACGCCTTTATTTTATGTTTGCGTAGATTTATTGCTCGTCGCGGCAAACCTCATACCATTTTCTCCGATAATGGCAAGAACTTCGTAGGAGCACGCAACGAACTATCCAAATTAGTTAAGAAATGTGACCAGTCTATCGGTGCGTACGCGTCCAGTGAAGGTATTAATTTCAAATTTAGTCCTGCTTACTCGCCTAACTTCGGTGGAATCTGGGAGGCGGGCGTGAAATCCGCTAAATTTCACTTACGTCGTATTGCTGGAAATACTAGCTTAACATTCGAAGAATTATCCACACTGTTCGCTCAAATTGAGGCAATTTTAAACTCTCGTCCGTTAACACTGTTGTCCGCGGATCCATCCGATCTAACTCCTCTCACTCCTGGGCACTTTTTAATTGGTAGGCCTCTAACGACTTTGCCGAATCCTACCCTAGTCTCAGAGCGAATCACAGTCAACCGATACCAGCTTCTTGAAAAATTGCGGCATCAATTCTGGAAGAGGTGGACACAAGAAGTGTTGTCCAACCTACAGCAACGTGTGAAATGGCGCACCAAGGGATGCAACGTTCAAATTGGCGACATCGTGTTAGTCAAGGATGACCAACTACCACCTCTACAATGGCTGCTGGGTCGAATCACCAAGCTTTACCCAGGAGAAGATGGCGTGACCAGAGTCGTCGACATTTTAACTAAAAAGGGGCCCCTACGAAGGGCGATTTCAAGATTGTGTCCCTTAATAAATGAAACTCAAGAACCTCTTGAAAGTTGTCCTTTCAAGGGGGGGGAATATGTTATCACCACGTAAGTGGCGGCACTAGCGGCGCATCATAGAACTAGCGTCCCTGGGCGAATGGGACGCGCGGGGCGAGGGAGGCGCGGGCGCGCGCTTCGCGGCATCGCATCGATCGACGCTCCACCGCTCGAGACACCGTAACGACCCGATAGCGACCGGACACCGCACGCGCATTGCGAGCGCTCCAATAATTTTGTAACTGTTCTGTAGTAAATGTATCTACATTATTATACAATATAAAAGGATTCAAAGAAGAAGTCTTCATTATCATTTATCTACCTACTTCTACGATCCGCATCATTATGTTTGTTTCTTTTTCACGCAAAAAGTTGCGCCTTCATTGAGTCCGAAGCTCAACTATCCACAAATCAGCAAGGTACTCAAAGGTACAAAAGTACAAGTGCGGTCGTGCATCAAGTACTGCTCGCACCTTTAGCACCTATTCTATAAAAAAAAGGCACTGAAAACATTTGGCACAACATACGCTTTGTCCCGGTTTTTGATGGTATTGGGATCGACCCAGGTAAAACCGTGGGGCACAGCTAGTATAATCATAACACCATGTGAGGAAAAGTATCACATACATGCAAACTTCACAGACCTTCGATGCATAACTGTAATTTATTGAGAACTCTCACGACTGCGTGAGGTCGCTTTGGCGACTGAACGAAGCTGAGTTAGGACTCTCAATAAATCACTACTCATAATCCTTTTTAATGGGCCTGAATAATCCTCTACGAGGTTGCATGAGTCACGAGATAGACCTGTCTTGTGGCGGAATTGGAAGAACCCTTTTCGGGGACGATGAGATACGTGGTGCGGGTCCTGGCGCATGCCCTTGCAGATTTGATGTTGCTGGAACTGATATTCTGGCTACGGGAGCGGCTTTGCTTGTTATTGGTGTGGCACCGGTTATGCTTTGAAGCGGCTCGGCACTTGGAATAGGCCTCTTGGGCTCTGGTGTAGCCGGAAGAATTCGTCGTTTTTTTAAGGTGCTGTTGGGCTTGAAAACTTCAGGTAGTTCTTTTTTTTGTAACCTGGGCCTCTCTGGTAAAACTCTTCTCAAGGTGCCGTTAGGATTAACTAATTTTGGAACATTTTTTTCTTGACTCTTATGTAGGTTGTGGTCGTTTACGGTTTCCTTTACTTCCTCGGTTGTAGCCTTTTCAGATTCAGCTTCAGCTTCTAAAAGGTGTACACGCGAGGTTCTGGGTTCTGGGTACTGTTCCTCGTCACATCTAAGCTCTGGCAAGACGATGTCATCAATAGTTGCCGCACGTATAGGGCTAGCGGCTACTCTCAATTTGAGCCCCTCTGGTTTTTTTTTCGGTCGAGGAGCTGCAACACAAATAAAGATCATGATTAAATTAGTCAATGAAACATCAAAAAAAAATATCTCTCTTTATGAACTGTTTTCAAATATGGTGTCTTTGTAATTCTTTGAAATAAATATATTATGTCTGATTTAAATTTAGTATATAACTTATTTTATTTGGGTAGCACAAACTATTGTTATATTAACGGATGTACATGTTAACACGTTACATTATCTTTCAGCTGATTATACTGAGTAACATCTAGTGCAAACTAAAAATGCAACAAAAATAACGATTAGGTGCAAAATTAATCATGGATGTATTACAAAAAAGTAATATGAAGTACATACATACATGCCCTACCCTTTTTCATATTCGTAACATTTACTGATTTACGATGTTTTTTTTTTAAAACCTGGCTAAATTGAAAAAAATTAAAAAGTTTTTTTCTTGATTAGTCATTATTGATTAAAAAACGTTTTTGTAAGCTTTCTTCTTCAAAACATGTTAAAAACGTTTTAATCACTAGCCTATTGCAATCCACTGCTGAACGTAGGTCTCCAACAGGGTACGCCACAGGATAGTAAAAGAAATAGGTTTTATGGGTTTTTTGTATTTTACATTTTGATAGAAAACGCTTGGACGACCCTATTTTTAAGACCCATGTATACCGTGCTTCTTAGACAAATAAATAATTTCATTTAATTTCATTTAGTCCTGAAGGCTTTAGCACACAGAGTGCGTGTGAGGGTCGCATTGTGTTCTATATTTCCTTCGACAGGCAGGTACAATTAGCGCGCACCGGCCAGCAGCTCGTGAGCGGTGTCCGTTCTGTTGTAAAGGAGAACTCATGGCCCGAACTTCCGCACAGGCACTCTGTGCCCTTAGCGATTATGATTCACCACCAAACAAAACAACCCACGGCCAACCTGCATGTTCTTTGGTGTTATCAAGCCAGCCTATAGCCTTTGAGTCAGTTGGATTACCTAGTGCTCCCCTTGCCCTTTGAAGCACGGAAATGCCCCAAAAAGGAATAATATAAAAATAAATTCATTATTGCCTATATGTATACGACCCACTGCTGGGCACTGGCCTCACCTTAATTTTGAGATATCGCGAGCCATACTCCTACACACGGGCTCAGTGCGGATTGTTGGAGGCGTACACCCTCGTTGACTTTACAATGTCAATGGGAAAACTTAATTTGAGGCGTCATCAAGTCCTTACGACGGATATCTAGTGATGTTACCTGGGACCAACTGCATTCCGTGCCATCCGAAGCACAAAGATGAAATAACACACAAGAATTGTGATTGGCACCCCTCATCATCATCATCATCATTATCAGCCGCAAGAAGTCCACTGCTGAACATAGGCCTCCCCCATTGATTTCCAGAGCGCCCGGTTGCGTGCGGCCTGCATCCACCGGGATCCCGCGACTTTTATCAGGTCGTCGGTCCACCTTGCGGGTGGGCGCCCCACTCTGCGCTTGGCCTCGAATGGTCTCCAGTCCAGAACCTTTCGGCCCCAGCGGCCATCAGTTCTACGCGCTATGTGCCCCGCCCACTGCCACTTCAACCTGCTTACCCGCTGGGCCACGTCGGCGACTCCAGTCCTTCTACGAATCTCCTCATTCCTGATTCGATCTCGTAGCGAGACGCCGAGCATTGCCCTTTCCATAGCACGTTGAGTGACCTTGAGCCTTCTTATGAGGCCCATAGTGAGAGACCACGTTTCCGATCCATAAGTCATCACTGGTAACACACACTGATTATATACCTTCGTCTTCAGGCACTGTGGTATGTTTGAAGAGAAAACATCACGTAATTTCCCGAATGCTGCCCAGCCGAGTTGGATTCGGCGATTTACCTCTCTCTCGAAGTTGGACCTGCCTACTTAGACAACTTGTCCTAGGTAGACGTACTCGTCGACAACTTCGAGAACCGAGCCTCCAACAAATATTGGAGTGGGCATAACAAGGGCGTTTGACATGACCTTCGTCTTGTCAAAGTTCATCTTTAGGCCCACTTGTTGAGAGACTCGATTGAGGTTCTCGAGCATGCTGCCGAGCTCTTCAAGCGACTCTGCCATGACCACTATATCGTCGGCAAACCGAAGGTGAGTTATACGCTCGCCATTTATGTTGATGCCGAGTCCTTGCCATTCCAGGAGCTTGAAGGCGTCTTCCAATGCGGCCGTAAACAGTTTCGGAGAGATAACGTCTCCCTGTCTTACGCCCCTCTGCAAAGGAATTGCCCTCGTGCTTTGCTCCTGTACTCGGACAGACATGGTGGCGTTTGCGTATAAGCTTTTCAACACTTCGATGTACCGATAGTCAATGTGGCAACGCTGGAGAGACTGCAACACTGCCCAAGTCTCGACCGAATCGAAGGCTTTCTCATAGTCCACAAACGCTAAGCAAAGTGGCAGATTATACTCCTCAGACTTCTGTATAATCTGCCGCAGCGTATGGATGTGGTCTATGGTACTAAACCCTTTTCGGAATCCGGCTTGTTCGGGTGGCTGGAAGTCATCAAACCTGCGAGAGAGACGGTTCGTGATGACCCTCGAAAACAGCTTGGCACCCCTACGTCAGCTTTACTACAGACGGCAGACTATTCGGCCCAATGATATTGTAATGAAAAAGATGGGTTACTTGTGCTAAAAAACGTGGCACCCGAAATCAGAACTTAAGTGAACCAGAGCAAAGCATTGACAGTGTTGATAGTTTGAGACACTGCGCAACATGTATCTGTCTCCTCAACACTTAGTAAATAATCATACCATATTGTTCACACGATTTATCACGGCCAAATTAACTACGTCAATTTTTGACTTCGCGTCAGTATTGACATATCCTATTTACGTCTTTTTAGGGTTCCGTACCTCAAAAGGAAAAACCGGAACCCTTATAGGATCACTTTGTTGTCCGTCTGTCCGTCCGTCCGTCCGTCTGTCAAGACCCTTTTGCTCAGGAACGCGTGGAGGTATGAAGCTGAAATTTATATCAATTACTCAAGTCTACTGTCCCTTGAAGCTGTAAAAAAATCAAACTTCTAAGCCAACGCAATCAAAAGATACAGCCGTTTATGCCGCAAATTTTCGACACTTGCAAGGGAATCAAAACCTACAGGGTGCTTCCCGTGAACTCAGAATCTTGAAATTTGGTACGAAGCAACGTCTTATAGCATAGATAGATAAAGGAAAAATTACGAAAACCATAAATTTTTAGTTACATCACATAATTTTTTTTTTTTGATAATTTTAAACTTACTACCCATTTCCTCATAAACGCGTGGAGGTATTAAATTGAAATTCATACCAATTACTCAGGTCTATAATACCTTTAAGCTGTAACAAAATCAAGGTTTGTACGGAACCCTCAGTGCGCGAGTCCGACTCGCACTTGGCCGGTTTTTTATTATTATATCATTGGTAAAAATGCTTTCGTTTGACGTTTTTTCGCAGCCGTGCTTACGGATCACGCAAATGGTCAAAAGTGATCTGATTGATGGATTTGGCGTCTATGAGAATTACGATGTATTCATCTGACTCGGTGCCACAAGCAGTCTATTGGCTTAGAGGTCGATCTTTGAAACACATCTTTGCTCCGTATAGCTGTCGTGGATAATAACAGTCCTATGTAACTCATAGAAAGATTGTGCGATGCAACTATTATACAGTCACTCAAGCGACTTGAGAGGCCAAGGGCGTAAATTAACGTTTTTAACGAATTAACGAAGGTGAATCGGTTTTTGCGCTAAGATAAGAAAAGCAATGTGTTGGGTTGGCGTAATGCTTGTTTTTTAATGTGGTTTTTTAGTTTGCTAATGCAACATAATATACTTACGCATTTTTGGCACGACATTTTAAAATCATAAAGAAGCTTTGAAAACATTTATAATCTATACTAATGATATAAAGCTGAAGAGTTTGTTTGTTTGAACGCGCTAATTTCAGGAGCTACTGGTTTGACTTGAAAAAAGAACTGTGTTGAATCGTTCATTTATGGAGAAAGGCTATCACATCACGATTCCACGCGGTTGGAGTCGCGGGCGGCCGCTAGTGTATTATGTTTTTCTTTAGGGTTGGCCTTTGCCAAGCAGTGGTCGTCGTTCGGTTAGAATGATTATTATTTAATGAAGAGTCGTGGTACAAAACATGGATGGATGGATGGTGGATGGGTGGAAAAATATGTGAGCAAACATAAAAAAAACGGAAATTAATTGGAAATGTCGACAAAATGAAGCATATTATATTGTGATCAACTAATTATTCTGACTAACTCTCCGGTAGTGGATAACGATATAAAACCCAAGCAAAGCGGATAACGGCGGCGGGCTCGTTCCGATCACTATGACAGCAACAATCAGTGTGCTTCTGACTAAACCATTAGGGATATGGCCGTGAGGGTGTGTAATGTGTTATATTTTGATCAAATATAGGTTTTTTTATATTTCATTACAGGGCATAATGATACAAATAGAGTTTATTTATTTATTCGTACACAAGCAGTATTACATTCGTATTTACAGTGGTACAACATTTAGGACAGAACAAGTACAGGTAAGCTTAGAGTTTTGCAAAAAATTCAAAAACCACACAAGGAGTATGTACCTCTTGAGCAGAATTTTCCAATTGCGCTTACGGCTCTTGAATAAACAGATCTTGTATACTCAGATAGGGTTGAAGATGAACGACGTACTGAAAAAAGAAAATTTATCAGCACGTTGAACAGCTCACCCTTTATTCATAAAAACATAATAATATTCACAAATAGGACATACAATTGAGGACACCTTAAACCTTAAGTTTTCAGCAGCTTATTAATTCGGTATTACTTACATAAAATTGGTTATTATTAAGTATTTACAGGGTGAGGTTTTCAAGTGTAAACCATAAGGAATTTAGAAAAAATTGTTTCGAGCCCATTTTTGATTACAAATAAAACTGTATACACAGCTTTTGCAAAAATATTGACTGGTTTGTGAAGTCTGAGAATAGGTCGTAATCTATTTTTTCATACCTTTTAATTAACCTAAAGTCCACACAGACGAAGTTTCCTCTACTCTCTAGTACCTATATTATATTAATTTTTGATAACCATTGTTTTTCTCTCTTTCGACCTTTTTTGAGTTTGCTCTTTTAATGAGCATTCTTTCCGCGTGCGGAAACACTCGGACTCGGAACCCAAGTGGTCCGGAGATCTAATAGTACATTGTTATACTAGGGGTGAAAGTAACTTATTTAGTCCCGAGACGGGGTTTGGCGCCCGGAACGAAGTGAGGGCGCCAATAGGTCGAGGGACTAAATAAGTCTTTAACCCGAGGTAAACACTGTGCTTTTCATTACAAATACGAGGAAAGTAAAAAAAAAAACATTAATTAATTCATGAAGATGGAATTGCCGCTTTCCCGCCTATTTTGTTTGTTTTTTTTTCTGTGGCCGGCCCGCTATTCAGCCATTATTTTTTATTTCCATCATTGGAAAAATGGTAAATATTTTGCTCAAAGCTAAGTTATTTTAAAGAAATTGTTGAAACTTAATTATAATAAAGTTATTTAAATCTCTAATCAATACTTAACTTTAAGTTATTTCAATTTTACATCGTGGCTGTATAGAAAGTTGGAACATGGTTCAATAGTTTAGTGAAAAAATAACTAGTTTTTAAAAAAATAATATGACAGCTGTCAGTTGAAAGTGATTCTCCCTAGGGATGAAAAGTATTACTTTCAGCCCTATCAGGTCAGTAATGACCTACTTTCAGAGTATGAGTAATGAAAAATTATTTTTCATTACTCATACTCTGAAAGTAGGTCATTACTGATCTGAGAAGCGGGCTGAAAGTAATACTTTTCATCCCTAGGGAGAATCACTTTCAACTGACAGCTGCCAATTTATTTTAAAAAAAACTTAGTTATTTTTCACATATCTATTGAACCATGTTCCAACTTTCTATACAGCCACGATGTAAAATTGAAATAACTTGAAGTTAAGTATTGATTAAAGAATATATATTTTCTAAATAACCTTATTATAATTTAGTTTCAACATTTTCTTTAAAATAACTTAGCTTTGAGCAAAATATTTACCATTTTTCCAATGATGAAAATAAAAAATAATGGCTGAATAGTGGGCCGGCCACAGAAAAAAAAACAAAACGAAATAGGCGGGAAAGCACCAATTCGATCTTTTATTTTTCTATTGTTTTCTTTAGCTAATTCATGTTGTTATTTTTACTTTCCTTGTATTCGTAATGAAAAGCACAGTGTTTACCTCGGGTGAAAGACTTATTTAGTCCCTCGAACTATTGGCGCCCTCACTTCGTTCCGGGCGCCAAACCCCGTCTCGGGACTAAATAAGTTACTTTCACCCCTGGGGTAACAATGTACTATTACAGTTGCAACTCCGTTGTTGGGAAACACATATAAAAAAACCCTAGGAACCCAGATAAACGTAGTAGGCTTGCGTCTTATTAGTGCGGCACCTGTGGGATTCTTACTACGTAAGTTAATATCGAAGTAGGCCTAATCAAAAGGGCGTTCCAGGTTTCTATTAAATATTGTTCGCATTTTTATGAATTAAGGTTAGTTATACAGGTTGGGACGAGTGTATTGAAGACAAAAATGTTGAGTCAACAGCAGCTTATAAAAAGTTCTATAATTAATAAATAATAAAAACTTAAATTAGGCACAGAAAATAAGAAAAAACAGAAGAAATAAATAATGAGAAGGAGATGTTCGTTTGGCTCGTAATTTGATCAAACATTGACCAGGCTTAAACCTAAAACTTTATCAAATGATTCGGGGATTTTCTTATTTATTAAATCAAAGAAAGAAATAATAAATATCACCACATATTCATTACATTATACCCCACAGCTTAATATAGCCTTAAACTAAGCAACTAAATACTGGTGCTATGGGATACTAGCCAAGTGGGTGGTGTCTGCTTTATCTTGTTGATAAAAACTGAAGGTCATTGGCTTTTCACCAAAATAAATAGAAGGAGCGATTTACTAACTTTATTCTACTATTTATTATTATTTCAGTTAAGAAAGAAAACTGTGTTCAACTCCTGCCTGAGAGGTAATTTCAAAACCTAGATGGATTTATCTTTGTGCTTTTTAATAAGTTTACATGAATAAAGAATATTTTTTTTACTTTACTTTATTATGAACTCTAGTCGTATGCTTTTAGAAAACATGGCTTCAATAGTTACTCAAGTTTAGTAATAATATGTAAAAAGGTTAGATGACGTAACTCTTTATGAAAACTATTCTCAATTATTAACGAAAATAGGTCTTAAAATATATTGCTACCATCACGGCACTTCATCCTAGGAAACAGCAGCAGTCGATGCCGGTGCCGTAGCTGTTGCTACGGTGTCTTGTGAGGTGCTACGGTTGCTACAACCGTAGCGCAGCGCCTGAACTTTATTGTAAAATCTGTTAAGGGCCCTTAGTAGGTGAAAACGGCAAAATGGACTGTTTTATCTATGAGCTAAAATTAAAAACTGAAACTAATTTTTCGCTCTGAAATTTCTAATTTGTATTACAGAACGTATGTGTGATGGGATGACTGTTTCCAAAACACGATTGGAAAACATTTGCTCGATAAAAAAAACCTGAAGTTACCTCTAAAATATCGTATAAATGCTCATTACAACCGTATTTTACGATAATAATTCGTATAAAATCACAAATGCATTTCGAGCACGTTGATTCCATACTAAACGCGGACCCCGACCCCCCCTCACCTCAGGCGCGAAGAGCTACGAAATCTGAATTTTCGCTGACCGCCTAACCCCCCTTAACGTTGTTCTTGTCGTCTTTACCCTTATTTATCGATTTAGTAACAGTAAGCGAGCTGTTTTTTTCTTTTTCAGAATTTAACGACAATTTTTACAAAAAGAGAATGCATAAACTTTTCAGCTCAATATAAGCAGGAAAACCAGCTGTTAACAACGAATAACCAAAATCTACATCCTACTTTTGTACTTAGTTCTGGTTGTTATTATTAATATCTTTTCGTTGTGATAGAATAAGTTTTCAATTTCTCGATAACTGAGTACAAAAGCTCTCGCCACCCATTTAGGCTTTCAAACCAATATTTTATGAAACATAAACATTTTGAACTCTCCGTTTGAAAAACAGCTAATTCTGTAGCGAGTACTACGAGTATCTTTAATTTTCGTTAGTGATTTTTAGGAAAAATATTTCTTTGACTCAAGATTCCCCATAAAATAGTTGACATCTAGTTACTTTAGTCGAAACTGACTAGTACCACCACCTCCAATTCGTAGGATCACATAATGTTGATGCTGGGGTGGCATTCCGGCTAACATCACTTCAAATCTCGGTGCTACATGCTTACTTCTATCATCAATACGCTTCACTTTGAATTATTATTTTCTCTCTTTTGTGCGTAAATAACTAAAAACAATTATTTGGCTAAATTCATTTCTCTCAATTACAAACGACCACAGTCGCAAAGAAATTGACTTTTATAGATAACTCACGTGCGAAGTGAGTTTTGGAGCCAACCGGAATACCATAGCTGATTGGGCAGATGATATCAAGCGCAAGATGGTAGCTGATGACCTTGTTTGCACAAACTGGATATGCCAATGGTTGTCCTGTTTACTGCCCCTGCATTGTTGACATCGGTTTGTTTACACGGACTGCCGCGCACTGCATCGCACCACTGTGGTCGCGGGTTCGATCCTCGCACAGTACATTCATGACCATGGCTGTTTGTACTGGTCTGGGTGTTTTCTATGTATAACAAGTACTAGCGACCCGCCCCCGCTTTGCACGGGCGCAATAGGATGTTATCTATTATATATAAATTATATATAAAAACCTTCCTCTTGAATCACTCTATCTATTAGAAAAAAACCGCATCAAAATCCGTTGCGTAGTTTCAAAGATTTAAGCATACAAAGGGACATAGGGACAGAGAAAGCGACTTTGTTTTATACTATGTGGTGATGTTTGTGCAAAAAATGCATTTAAGTATATTTATCCGTTGTCTAGTATACCGTAGCACAAGCATTTAATGTAAGCGCTGTTTAAGTTTTTATGAATAACGGGGTTAGTGTTAGGTTTAATGAATTGACCTTCAAGATCCTTTCGAATAACAATCGAATTTCGGAGCTACGCATGCCAGAAAACATAAACACCAAATACATGGAAGCCGTCGGAGGAAATTGAAATCAGTTGTTACATAATCTCATTTTGCGTCGTCACATGACGCAACTAGTCGAGCAGTGCACCGCGACGCAAATTGATATTGAGGCCGCATTATTGATATTATTTCAAATAATAATAAAACAATACGACGGACCTGCTTGAGCCTTACGTTAAAGTTTGGCTTACGTAGACTACCCCCCTTTTTCATAAAAACTTAAGCCGCTCTTCAACAACATTTTAACTTTTGTATCGATTTGTCACTTCACTGTCAATTGCTTAAATTATGGTTTACCATTGCGTTCGTTTTTATGAATAAGGATGTACAACTTTAAGGGCTCAAAAGTAATGCTTTGTAAGTAGCTTATAATATTTGACACCTTTCAAAAAATTGGTAACTATAATTTGTCTCCCAAAAAGTCATGAAAGAACCATTCCCTCCAAATATCGTCCTAAGTGGAGTGCGATTGTTAAAAGATATTTTTTTACTGTTTAATGTCGATTTACTACGAGAGGAAACAGACAAGTTTTTAATATCTTTTACACCGACGATATATTTGGTGGTAAAGTAAATACGAATGAAATGTCAAAGAACTCAACTTTAACTGAACGGAAATGAACCACCGTTGATTAAAACTGCAATTCCAGTATGTACACCTTCAAAAACGCTTGCTTTACCAGCTTTCGGTATTTATTACCCGACCAGACGCATTAAGTTGTTTTCCAAACAGGGCTATTTTAAAATTTAGCATTATTAAGGGTATCTAGCTGCAGTTGGCTTCAAATAGTACTAAGACATAAGCACAGTATAAACATACAGTAAAACATCTACATACAAACGTGCCACTCTCGGTTTGAATGTGTGTGTGCGCGTCACGCGCCGTGTCGCGATTTCACGCACACGCTGGCATAAAATAGGGAGGCATAGGGAGGCGGCAGTACGGACGGGCTGTGCCTCGTGTCTGTGTGCACGCTAGGCTAATATCTCGGCGGGCGGCCTTAGATAACCTACTGTATGTTTATACTGTGACATAAGTTTCTTTGAAATGCAACTTAAAATGCTGGGCTAGGCACCTACACGAAAGCCCTATTAAAAAAGTCGCTCCTGATTTCGGCAACTCGAGACACACAAGCTGATGATGAAAAATGATGATTGACTAGTTCGGCATCAAGTTGAGTTCAGCTGACTAGTCATTCCTCAACTTTGCTTTTTGCCCCCCTTTTTATTTGTTTTTTTTTCTTCTCTTTTGAATCATTATTTTATTTTAGTTTTTAATTTAGTTTGAGTTCTTCTGTTATTGTTTTTTCAGTGATATAATATTTTATGTTAGTTGAATTCTAATTAATATTTACTTAAAATATAATTTAAATATTACCTTTGAATGTGTAATGAAAATAAGTGTTGTAGAATTGGTTACTGCTCCACGGGTTGTTCTTCTGTAATTAGGTATCGGTGTCGAGGTACTTTATCTTACTTTACAGTATTATACAATTACTAAGCAACTTATATTTGACGATAGCTCACTTATCCGTAGGAAGGGTCCAGACCTGTTGCCGCAGGCTGTACGCCAGCATAGGGTCGCTACTGCCTGTCTGTATAGTCACAGTAAACAGAGAACAGTGAAATATCTACATACAAACGTGCCGCTCTCGGTTTGAATGGTTATCTAAGGCCGCCCGCCGAGTTATTAGTCTAGCGTGCACGCAGACACGCGGCACAGCCCGTCCGTACTGACACCACCTTATCAACCCGTATTTTATGCTAGCGTGTGCGTGAAATCTCGTGCCGACACGGAGCACGACGCGCACGCACACATTCAAACCGAGAGCGGCACGTTTGTATATACATATATTACTGTTCTCTGTGTACTGTGGAAAGGGGCCGCGACGTTATCTCGAGTTCTGCGTTGCGGCCTTTAATATTTTCTTTCGTTTTCTAGCCCGCCGTTTCGACTAGAAGATTTAAATATTAGTAGAATCCGTAAGGATGTTTATTTCGATAAATAGGGTTCGCGTAAATATTAGAATACACTATGAGTGGTACAGTGTTTAATTGGTTTTAGTTAAAATATATGAATTCAAGTCCTTACGACTATTAACACTTAAGTGTTTGAGAACAAACAGTGAAATAAACTATCTCCGGTTCAAAGCGGATGCGACTGGGAGTCAAGTTCGAATACCCCCACTACTCGTAAAATCCGATAGGAAATAATGGAAGACAAATACGAATAAATCGGATCTAATAGTATCAGTTCAAATTGAATTAAGTACACGCAAAAGGGGACTTTTAAAATTAGAGGACTATATTTTAATTTCACAAGTTTGTAATGTTTGGTTTTGTCATTGCTGTATAACACTTTAAAATAAATTAAGACTACATAACATAACATAAACGGCCTATATACGTCCCGCTGCTGGGCACAGGCCTCACCTCAACTATGAGGTGGAATGAGTCATACTCGAACAGGCGGGCTCAGTTCGGATTGTTGAAGGGGTGTAAGGTTAGTGAGCAAACTCAATGTCAGATGTTATCAAGCCGCCCTTAGGCCTCTGACTAAGCTTGACGACTAACATCTAGCGACGTCAACCGGGACCATTTGCTTAACGTGCCTTCCGAAGCACGGAGATGCCCGAAATACACATCACTTCGGTCTGGGTGGTCACCCATCCCATTTCCGACCCGGCGTGTGTTGCTTTACTCTTTTAATATGTTAACGTTAATATGAAATTGATACTGGCATAGAAGCCAAGTAATCATCTCTTCGAATAGCAAGCATACTGTTAACATGATCTTGAGATGAATATGATTCTGCTAAAAAAAAATGATATGCCAAATTAAGTTTCTTTCTACTTATTCTGCCCAATGTTTAGTATGGTTGTATTCCTTTAGCTACCTGGGTGACAGTATAAACCATACAGTAGAACATCTAAATACAAACGTGCCACTCTCGGTTTGAATGTGTGCGTGAGCGTCGCGCGCCGGTCGCGATATCCCGCCCACGCGATTTCACGCACACGCTAGCATAAAATAGGAAGGCATAGGGAGGCGGCAGTACGGACGGGCTGTGCCGCGTGTCTGTGTGCACGCTAGGCTAATAACTCGGCGGGCGGCCTTAGATAGCCTACTGTATGGTTTATACTGTGCCTGGGTCGCGTGCAGTGTGCGCTGCGTTGGTACTGGTAACTCGAACACACGTCTGAATGACTGATTGATTGAATTTTCGCTCAAATCAGTTTGCATCCATTTGTTAAAGCAAATTCCAGGTTGGCTGTTAACGAAGTTCTTTTTTCTTAATTTATGCCGATAGTACTTGGATATTTTAAACTTGACATGTCATGGGTTTCCGTTACGAACACAGTTAATGATTGATCATTACTTCATGGGATAGCCAGAGCAAAGTGCGTGAGAATCACGAAATACAAAAGAAATAAACTAGAGCTTTAATACGTCCGAGCTTTTAGAGTTCGTGTTAAACTAGATGTTTAACTTGCTGTCTGAACGCCTCCGATTAGGCTTAACAACTGACATCTAGCACCGTCGGCTAACCAACTGCTTTACCTGCCTTCCAAAGCATTAAGATGCCCGAAAATATATTACTTAATACGATCGAGGTGCGTTGCTATACAATGCTATCGCTGCCGGTTCACAGTTATGACTGAGCCACAAGACACAGGAAGAAAACCCAAGAAGGCACTCCTGGTTACACAGTTAATCGAATAAAATAAGTAAACAACAGCAAAAGTTGAACGCAGGCACAGTATAAACAGTAGATTATCTATGGCCGCCCGCCGAGTTATTAGCCTAGCGTGCACACAGACACGCGGCACAGCCCGTCCGTACTGCCACCACCTTATCCCCCCGTATTTTATGCCAGCGTGTGCGTGAAATCCCGTGCCGACACGGCGCGCGACGCGCACGCACACATTCAAATCGAGAGCGGCACGTTTGTATTTAGATATTTTACTGTTCTCTGTGTACTGTGATGCAGGAAAGGTATTTGAGGAAGCGCAACAAATATAGGCCATTTGAGTGCAACTCGTAGTTTTGTCGTTGATCGTTGTCGATCTCCGTACTAAAGTGATGACTACTTCAAAACTTTTTACTTCATAAAAGTAAGTTACAGATCGTCGAAGCTGAAATGACGCGCCCCTCCACTGCACTAGCCAATTTCAAATATGGACACAATACACATAAACATGCAATTATGATGGGTTGTTCAGTTACGGGTTAGGCTCGACGTAGGAGCACGCACCGTTCGATTCCAAAAGTACTGTCACATGCTACAAAAAAGCATTTTTGAAGCCAGAGAAATGAAATATTTCCTAAAACAACGTAATTGATTTTCATCCCGTTGAGCAAACAAAAAAAACGCACCACCCCTAAAGACTTATGTTTTATCTCATGTCATGCAAAATGCTTTCGAATTTCAAATTTTTTGAACAGGGAGAAGATATTGTTGCCGAAGTTTACTATTGGACGTCTTGTTTCATACAACGTCGTCACATTGTATGAAACAAGACATCCTCTCGCCTAGATAATCCGACAGCGCTCCATAGAGCGAGGGTTTCGGATTTATCACCTGACTAGTCGGCCTGACTAGTCGGCCTGACTAGTCGGCCATCACGTGCACATACGAATCATTGTTCGTCACACGTCAAAGTTCCGTTGTTAATATTTGCACTGACACATCTAAATAAAGTAAAAAAGTAGTGGGCGCGTCATTTCAGCTTCGACAAACTCTACGAGCTTAAACAGCAACAGTCAGTGTTACCCCTAAGAACCATGTTTGATTTAGTCATGGGCAAATGTTGTGTTAGTGTTTACTCTAATATTTGGATGAATACAGGCAAATACACAACCACACCAACATTTAAGACAATTAGCAGATACAGAAAAACAAATGTCTTTAAATTAGATTATGTTAGTACACAGTACTTGAGTGTGTATTTTGTACATCTCTATTCCATACTCCTTTACCTTGACCCTTTTTATTTGCTGATAATTATTTAATATGATGGATATCAGAAACAATGAAAGTTCTAACATTTGTCCTACTAAAAATATTTATTTCAGCAAAATTTATTTTTCGATAAAGCAGGAATAGAACGTGGACTTTATTTACTCTTAGCTGGGGCTTGTAACGGGACGTCCGACTTATTATGTTGGAATCTGTAACTTTGAGTGCATTCATAGGTTCTCTTCTGTTTTTAGAACTATTGTGTTTCGCGAATATCATTTACTTACTCCAGTGAGCTGTTTTTTTCGAAAGTTACAACTAGACAGATTTTAAAATGTATCTCAAAATGACATATTGCAATTACAGACACAGTTATAGATTTTGACATCCAGCATTTCCGAATCTGCTTACTTCTTAATTATTGGTCTGACAAACTAAAACTAACTTTTTAAAAATCAGCCTATAGTGGAATAATGAATGCATTGAATTTAAACACATACGAGTGGTCGAGGAACTAAAAAAGTTTTTTTTTTTTTTTATTTATCTGAAATTTTGATGTAACCCGTGGTAGAGATCGTCTAAGCTGAAAGGACGCGCCTCTCACTGAATCCTAGGCTTACAAGCAAGCATTCCGCATCTACGCACGCACGTACGACACGATGCGGTGGAGGAGCGCGTCATTTCAGCTTAGACGACTCTAAAAGTGAGAATAATAATTGAGTTTGAATTCCGCTCGTCTGGCTTTTACTTTCATTTTAAGCACCTATCTGTTATCAAGAAGTCTGGTGTCAATGTTACCGAAGTGAATATGATGGTGAACGAATAAAGAATTAAGACTAAGTAAAAACAGTTGTAGTTGTAGTCATTTATTTGCCCATAGTTCTATCTTAAAAATTTGCCAACACGATATGTTTATGAATGCAACAGGCGTTTTTTGAAAAATAATTAAAATAGTTAAGTACTCTTCACCTGTGTCTTTTTATTTGAAGAAGAAAATGAATAAAAATGTATTCTAGTCAGATACCATTACTAGAGTAGGCACAAGCTGGCCTTTTGCGCTTGGCTTGCATCCCCAGTGGAATATGGTGATACCAAAACGGCGTTTCAGAGGATACCACTATAGGCAAATACGGCTTGGAAGCCGAACAACTGTTGCATATTAAAGAAAAACAATGATTATGAAAATCAAGGATACTTATCAGGCGAGCTTTCCGGCTGCACGCACTCCTGGTTCGGCTTTTTCTGACCGAAGGGCATTTGAAAATTTATTTTATTTTTATTTGTGTAACAAAATCCACAGGTAAAATGATTAAAGTAACGTACAGGTTATTAAGTTATAATAAATCACGTAATTAATTATTGTTAAACTAGATATCAGTTCTGAATTGATTTTCTCAGTTATTTATGCACTGAAAATATTTGATAGTATCGATATCACAGGAGATGTAACTATCGCTTCGGAACTTCCGCGCGCGACTGCGTTCCGCGACTCAGTGCGGTGTGCGTTACTGCAAGTCGCATCGCCGGCCGGGATCTGGATGCAACTCTCTCTGCCGAAGACTATTTATACCCTCGTGCCCACGCTCTTGCCACCACACCTCCCATCAATCAATCGTGCTTTACGAAATTACAACTGACCAATCAGAGACGAGTCCGCCAGGTATGATGTCCTTGAAGATTACTAGGATGTGTCATACATTAATTAACTCTGTTCATCTTAGGCACTAGGGTTTTTATACGACTTGGGAAATCGACCTATGCTGCGCACAGCACGGCAGGACTTTTTGCGGAGATGCGTGTATCATAAAGTAACTTAAAGTTAGGATTAAGAAATAATAATGGCGTAAACATTCTTATGTAATATCATGACAAATATTCTTAGCAGGTTAAAAAAAAAACGAAATTTAAAAATTTATAGTTGGCAGACTTTGAAGAACTTTCGCTGCATTTGTTTTTTTTTATCTTTGATGATTTCTATTAAAAATCCTATATTTTGAATTGATTTTATTTAAGAAATGAAGTATCTTATTTAGGAAATGTTTGAGGTTGTAAAGATAGCGCCTGAATCTTGAACTTGTTCTAAGTTAGTTTCAGGAGTACTGAACGCTCAGCAGGTCGTTGTTCAATAATTGTTGTTTGTTTGTTTCATTTGTACTAGTTTTATTTATGGGAACGCCTGGAAACGCTTTGCTTACTTCAGGCTCACCGGCCGCTGCGGCGCGCCTCTGAGTTTGACGGCACCCTTTCTTCTTCGTCCTGCGACCGAGGAAGGTCATACTGGCCAAAAAATGTAGGCGTTTCGCTCATTGCAATTATTCTGTTTTTAAACATTCCATGTTATAAACGCAGGCCTTTTTATCCTACTAATCCTGCTATCCTACTAAATGCGTAAGTTTTATGTGTGGATGTGCCGTGTTGCTCTTTCACATAAAAACTACTGAATGGTTTTAAATGAAACTCTATGATAATATAGCTTATACATCTGAATAGGACATAGGCTACAATTTATAAAGATACATCACTTTTTTTTACCTAAGTTAACGTGGACGAAGTCACGGGCGGCTGCAAGTAATTTGATATTTTAGTTTTAAGTAGTTGTTTGTAAACATTAGGTAACTAGGCCTTTTGGTTTTTTTACTTATAAGAAAACTGTTGCAATGAAATAATTATGAATTGTGATAAGTTTAAAAAAAAAACTTTTAACGGTATTATTGCAGTGAGGTTCACTGAAAATTCTCTGTTAAGAAAATTCTCAGTTAAGAATGTAATATTAGTATTTGAAATCTTGAAAACAACATCACAATATCATTTTGGTTTCCTCATAATACCTCTAATTGTATGATTTATGAGGGCGATATATTTTCAAAATCTCTATTTAAAAAATGTATTGCTGTTCGTTAGTGTCGCTAAAACTCAGGAACGACTGGACCGATTTAGCTAATTTTGGTTTTGAAATATTTGCAAAGGTCCAGGGAAGGTTTAAATAGTGAGTAAACATGAGAAAATGCTAGGAATACAGTGACTAACAACAACTTAGTTTTCCTTGGCAACCATTTCTACTAGTCAATGATTGACAACAGAACAACGTTTGTCGGGACAGCTGGTATCTTATAATTATTATTGAGCATTTGTACATTATTATTATTATTAGCCTAAAGTGCCCCACTGCTGGGCAAAACGCTTCCCCATTTGTACATTGCGAACAATCAAATGTTTGCGTTCAGGCTTCGTTCCATTTTCCTGAAAATAGTGTAGTATCTAATCATCATACGTCGATAAATGCTTCAAGTAAAGTAATAT
Source organism: Udea ferrugalis (assembly GCA_950022985.1). Classification (NCBI taxonomy): domain Eukaryota; kingdom Metazoa; phylum Arthropoda; class Insecta; order Lepidoptera; family Crambidae; genus Udea; species Udea ferrugalis. Next base: position 23,200,502 of record OX465515.1, read on the forward strand.
TTAAAAAGTATGTATACGTAAGGTTAAAGGCATAAGGCATTTAAGGACACGTTAGTAATTATCCGTTTCTTATTTTAGACTTCATAATAATAACTCCGTATTTTAGGTGCATAATCGAAAAGTTTTCAGTCCAGCTTTCCCATCACCCGTAATTTTCCGCTGAAATTTACCTCTGGCAGCACAGTATTCTAGTCTCGTGCGTCTCTCTTCAATTTCCCTTAATTATATGGTTAATTAATATTTCCTATCACAGGAAAATCGGCTACAATCAAATTATAATCAGTACTTTGATGACTTTTTGGTGCTCCGTCGTTTAGAAGTAAGTTATTAACTATCAAAATGGCTTATCAGTGCATTTTTACTACTTTTGTACATTGAGTAACTTACTCCCAAATTCACAAAGGCAAATCAACTTTGAGCATCTCTCAGAAGTATAGCTGTCCCTTTCAGTTCTATTGACATTTAACGGGACAGCATGAGCGTGAGCGCGTGCTTAGCGTTAATTGACGTTTGTGAATTCGGGGGTTACTGTTCCTTCTGTCGGTGCGCGCTCGGAGGATTCCCACTAAGCGGCGGATAGGGGTACAGACTCGAATGAAATTGCCCCCCTCTTTATACATAGATACATAGTTAATCTCGCTTGTTTGTTTACTGCGTTATCTTTAAATTTTTAAGCAAATATTGAAATAGTGTTAGGGTAAGGTGATGTAAACCAAATTATTGTGTTTAAATCAACTCAGATGTAAATGATGTGATGGATAAATACAAATATTTTGATTTTATTGATTTCAATCTAGTTAGTCAGCTGAGTAAAATGTTTCTGAGGTGGTGGCGTTGTGTGACGGGTCATTCCAATCCCTAAAATATGGTTTAGTGGGATGTTGGCTGGCTCACACGTCAACTTACAAAAAAGTCTTCTCAGTAGAAACAACCTCTCGACGCCAGCGGTAAAGTCACATTATGTACATGTATTTTATGTATTGTTTTATACATCGTATTATTAGGTGTATGTTTATTATGTGGTTAAAATAAGATTTTAGCCGATTTAAAAGAATTGTGTAATGGTCTACTTGAATGTTTAATTTTGAGTTTCAAAAGCAAAGGAGGTTGAGGTTTCTACCATAATATGTTCTTCATGTAAGATGAGCATTTTTTTCCTTTTTTTCTTTGTGAGTTTTGTGGAATACCTACACCCTACATCCATAAGTTGTATCGGGAATAGTACTTAAGGGTTTTGTTTGAATATTCTAATAGAAACAAAGGTCAAACTATTGCTTGAATCTTTCAATAATATTAATTAGTTGTTCTGTTGTCAAGCATTCAGTGACGCGTGACATGTAGAAACGGTTGCTAAGAGAAAACTAAATTGTGGTTTTTAGTATATTCCTAGCGTTTTCATCATGTTTACTCTCCTTTTAACCCTTTTCTGGACTTTCACAAATATTTTAAAACTAATTTAATTAAAATCTGGTAAGCCGTTCCTGATTAACGGCGAGTCTAACGAACATGAATCCATTTTCATATAAAGATACACTTGCACTTCTTGCCTGATGCCAAGATGATCAAATGTCTTTTTCTGGTTTTCAGATTTTTAGTAAAGATACTGCATGGAAAATGCTAAAAACAATAATAACCTAAGATACACTTGTTGATCAGAGCGATCGCGCGACTGTGAAACGCAATTTTATATCGAAGAAGTAAAAGTTGTAAGCTATAAAGAGTAGTAACAAGTTATTTACTTCCAAGTCGATTGAGAGGGTTTGTACAAAGGACAAGTGAAATAAATCTGACGACAGACAGAACACAAACTTTGCTGACAGGCAGTATGAATATAGACGCCTTGAACACTTATTCTTATACATGCACTCAATGATATTACAATAAAAAAGACGTAGATAGATTATGTCAGTTCTGACGCTTAGTCAAAAATGGAACCCTGGCGTAAGTACCTATAATTTGACCGTGTGTACAAGATAGCATGATTATTTATTCGAACACAAACGAGACAGATACATGTTGCGCAGTGTTGTCTCAAACTGTCAATGTTTTGCTCAGGTGATCGAACTCGAAGTCCTGGGGGGCTAAAACGGCAACATTTAGATGATTCATATTATGAAAACATCTAACTGACGTTTCATCTAGGCCGCGGTCCGTTTCGAGTCAAAAGTGAGTAATAGCGCGCTGACGTCGCTCACGTTCATACAATTTATCAATTCGGGACGCGTGTGAGCGCGCTGTTACTCACTTTTGACTCGAAACGGACCGCGGTCTAGATGAAACGTCAGTTAGATGATTCATAATATGAATCATCTAAAATGTTGCTGTTTTAGCCCCCATGATTTCGGTTGCCACTTTTTTAGCACAAGTAACCTATCTACGTCTTTTTATTATAATAATTAACATTGCATGCACTGTACTACACTTTTACCAGACAGTCTCGATGTCACAAGTGGGTAGTCTGTAAATTAAATGAAAATTGATATTTGGAATATATGCTCTTACGTCTACCACGTATCAAGTCAGTGTAAGGCTGCGTTTCCACCAGTGATGCGTTGCGAGGAATGTGTTTTTAATAACCAATAGAATCATTCCATCTACCTAGTTGCGCTCAATGAAGCGATTCTATAGGTTCTTAAAACACATTCCTGGCAACGCATCTCTCGTGGAAACGTAGCATAAGCGGCTTCAGATTTATTTGTTAGAGATGATCTTTCGATTAACATACATGAATACCGTAAGCTCAATGGTTCATTTCGATTTATTTTACAAGTCGGAAAATTTGGTCGGCTTCATGTCGGCGGCTTGAGAGGAGAACTTTATTAGGAAGACAGTGATTGCCGCGAGTCGATGAAGGTTGTGTGGTTGTGTCATATAAAGATTAGAATCAGAATCAGAATCAGAATCAGAAATATCTTTATTTAAATAGACCTGTTACAAGTGCTTTCAAATCGTTTAAAACTTAATCAAACAAACAAAAATACACTTAATAATAGACTTAAATACTATAATAGAAATAATAAATAAATACACAGTATACAAACAAAATGTGACTCAACCACCGGTGTCGGAAAGTTGTTTCTGTACTGAGAAGAACCGGCAAGAAACTCAGCAGTTACTCTTTTCAATATGTTCTGTACAATAATCCGTTAGTAAATTACAATTTAATTAAGTACACATACAGTTATACAATTTCAAGAAAATGGTTAGTGCACAAAATAATGTTAAATTATTAAAAGCAATTAACATCATCGTTCAGAAAAGACTACTGGTTAACATTATAAAAAAGGAGTTGTGAGGTTCACATCCAGTTATACAATTCAAAGAAAAAAAAATGTTTGGTTGGTTCACATTACTATGTTGAATCCGTATAATTAATACAAAATGGCTAATTGGAGTCCGCGTCGAGCTGAGAGCTTACTCCCAGGCGTTCCTATCCTTAAGGTAGTCGGCTGTGGTATAATATCATTTTTTTAATAAGACAGTTTTAATATGATGTTTAAACCTATGTAATGGTAACTTACAAATTGCTTCTGGAATTTTGTTGTAGTAGTGTATACCTTGCCCCATAAAGGAACCTAAAACCTTTTGTAACCTGAATAATGGAAGCGCAATTTTATTCCTATTCCTCGTATTTTTGTCATGTATGTCACTTATGTTTAGTGAAGAGATTAATATTTTCTCGCACCAATATAATACAATTATTAACGTATTGAGAAGCCACAGTAAGAATCCCAACTTCCTTAAAAATATCCCTTAGCGAGGTCCGTGCACGAAGCTTGTAGATGGATCTGATGGCTCGCTTCTGAAGAATAAATATGGTTTGTATATCTGCTGCCTGGCCCCAAAGTATAATACCATATGACATAATACTGTGGAAATAGCTGAAATAAACCGATCGAGCTGGGTCTACATCTGTCAAAGATCTTATTTTTCTAATAGCAAAAGCAGCTGAGCTAAGTCTGCCTGAAAGCTTGTCTATGTGAGGGCTCCACTGTAATTTAGAGTCTATCGTCATTCCAAGAAAAACTGTTGAATCTACAAGCTCCATATCATTACTATTTATTTTCAAATCAATGTGGTTTTTTCTAACATTAGGCAACTTGAAATTAATAAATTAATTTTGTTTGCATTTAACTGAAGGTTGTTGGTTGTAAACCATTGCAAAACCTTAGAAAGTGCATAGTTTACGTCATCAAAATTATCTTTATTTCTATCGACATTAAAAACTAATGATGTATCATCTGCAAATAAAACTATGTCACAAAGGTCTCTAACGTAAAAAGGTAGGTCATTTATATATATCAAAAATAAAAAGGGGCCCAAAATTGATCCCTGTGGAACCCCCATTTTGAGCAGTGATCCGGAAGATGCAGTGCCATTCACGTCGACTTTTTGAGTTCTGAAACTAAGATATGAAGTAATTAAGTCCAACGCTGTGTCTTTAACACCATAAAAATCGAGCTTACGTATGAGAGTGAGGTGGTCGACGCAATCGAATGCTTTGAATAAGTCACAGAAGATACCAAGAGCATTCTGAGCACTCTCCCAAGCCCTGAAGATGTGTTTCACGAGCGCAATACCAGCATCTGTAGTAGAACGACCTCTAGTGAATCCGTACTGTTCCCTGTGTAGAAGTTTACTCTCATGGAAATGACTCAAAAGTTGTTCTAGTATGATCTTTTCAAAAATCTTGCTCAAAGCTGGCAAGATAGATATGGGCCTAAAGTTACCAGGGTCCTGTTTACTGCCTGATTTAAAAAGAGGTATCACTTTACTGTGTTTCATTAAATCTGGAAACACTCCTTCATCAACACAGTCATTAAAAATTATGGCTAGGTACGGAGCAAGAACATCTACTATATGACTAATAATATTTACTGAAATACCCCAAAGATCGGTGGTATTCTTTTTATTAATTAATTTAAATGATTTTAAGACATCAAGTGAATCTATGTGTTTAAACCTAAATACATCAGCCTTACAGGATACATTGTCCTTCAACAACTGTTCTGCTTTAGCTGGGCATGAATTCAGAGAAGCTGTAGTGACCACGGGTATATTAGAGAAGTAGTCTTCAAAAGCTTCAGCTGTGTTTGCATCTGATTTAATAATTCTACTGTTAATATTCAAAGATAATGTGGTGGATTAATTAACCTAAGACATATTTCGTCGTCCCACTACATGTCTTAAAAAAATACAAGCACGTCACTACAATGGAGCGGCGCCGGGCAACTGAGCGCAGGCGCAGCACTGTAAGAAATAATGAGCATGTTTATCTAAAAGTCGGGTTTTTAAAGAATAACGCGCATTATTCAAAAACCCAGTGGAATATTGTCACAAAAGCTCAATATTCTGTTTGTGTTCATATTAATATTGTTAATGGGTCAAATGGACTGTAGAAAAAAAACATTTCGCTTTCTGATTGATTTTCATGCCTAAACTAACAATTAACATTTGCTTCATCATGATTATTTTCAAATGGTTGGTGGCCGTTTGACTGTGCAAAACATTTTTAGGAGAAACGAACCATATAGGATGGCTAAGCTTACATCAAAACATAAACTCGGCACAGAGACCAGGGAAAAAGGTATTTCCAATTGTTTCAACAGATGAAAGCACCTTTGATAAAATTCGTACTGCATGTAACCCATATGCAAAACGCAGTATAGTTCACAATTTTCATAGAATGCAATATTTTAACCCGCCGCACAATATTTCAACACAGATGAAGAAATCAAAGAAGGCTCAGTTAACATCATAGGCCTTTCAGTGTGATCAAAACTTGTTATACTTTAGTAAGCAAGTGTGCTGTTTGGGAAAAGCAATTCTAAAACTTTAGGTTGTGTAGCGCAAAAAGATTTAGGGAACCAAACAAATAGGAAGCCATTTTTTCGATTAGATGATTTATTACGGTTTGAACAAGTATGGTGTTGAAATTAATTAATAATTTGCTAATTGTAAGACAGTAGAATTGATTAGTGGTACCATAAACTTAGAAAGTAAAGACGAAAGAGCGCGCCAGAAAATGAGACCAAAGGTTAATTTCTAAATTACTGTTTTCTTCTAGATTATGCTTCTGGTGAAAGTGACACCCAAATACTGAGGTTCAACATTGGGAAATAAATCTCTGACACTTGCGCAAAGCCGTTTGCGCAAAGACGTTTTTCGAAAGTAACTTAGGTGATGTCTAAAATTTGCGCTAGAGAGAGTGCCGCCAAAAAAAAAAGGGCAATTTCAACATTATTAAAAACTAACTCAGTTAACAATAGCTATAGCCAGCGAGTAGGTACGTTCTCGCTTTACTGGCACTTAAAAGTTTGGCCTTTGTCAAAAACCCGCTGTACCGCATATGTCCCAACATTTTTTAACACGCACTTTACTGGGAAAAATTCGTGCAATACCATAGTGTAGTTTAGAAAATCCTCTCTCTGCTCTGAAACGTTGTACAGAATAATTATTCTCTACTAATGAATGTTACATTGAAATGATAGTAATAGTAGTAAAAAAAATCTGAAATAACAAGTTTTTTTATCTGTTTTTAAATGAAATTCTCTTTGAAATTAACAGCGTTAAATACAACACCTGTTCCTTCGCACATGCCTAGTAGGTGAGACTATCTAAAAAGAGGCATTTCCGCCCAATGGTTGGAAGTTCCGGGAAGTTGTAGACATAGGGATACAATTTAACTTAGACTATTATTTCTAGAAAACATAACATTTTATTTGATGAAAAATCAAGTGTAATTAATTAATTACTCAATTATTAATTGCTATTTTGTAGCAGAGTAGAAAACCTTGTATTTCCAGAAATTTGGTACAGTTTTCAGTATACTGTTCTTTGAAATGAATTGATATATTTTGATTCATCACATCAGCCGAGCGACGCCCGCTGCTGTACATAGGCCTTCCCAAGGTCTCCACAACGATCGGTCCTGCGCTGTTCGCATCCAGCGGCTTCCCGCGACCTTGACTAGATCGTCGGTCGGTCCATCTTGTGGAGGGGTTGCCCACGGAACGTCGTCCTGTACGCGGTCGCCATTCTAGAACCTTTCCGCCCCAACGGCCATCGGTTCTCCGCGCTATGCCCGCCCACTGCCACTTCAACGATGCAATCCTACGAGCGCTGTCGGTTGTCTTAGTTTTTCTGTGGATATCATCATTTATGATTCGATCAAGCAACGAAATACCAAGCATCGCTCTCTTTAATTTTATTTGTTAACGTAATGTACCTAGTAATGTAAGGCCAATTAAATACTTTTCTTTCTTTCTTTCTTTATTGCTCGCATATTTTTATTAATGAAAGTAAATATCCTCGGACATGAACCACACAGGACCTTCTGGCCCTACTTAGTAAAACATGTTAATAAGTACCTTTACTTTTAATGTTGTAGCAAACTTAGCAACTAATCGTTTGTACGCATAACGTAACAATTCGTCAATTATACAAATAAAATCACCCGAATACGAACTAGGAAAATAGGCGAATGTAAGGAATACATACGAATATAAACTCTGGCTTTTCGGCGCAAATCAGTTGTTCGAACGCACGGGTGCGTGCTGCCTCATTGTACCCCCGTGTTCGGATATTTGAAACGCAGTCATGATATTTTAATCATGCTTCAAATTGTAGCCGATATTTTAGGTTGTATTTTTTGTGGTGTTCCTATTTATTATGCAGTGGCACGCAATGATATTTAAAAAGTAGTTCTTAATGAGGTGCCCGTGGCGCAGTTGTGACAGTGATCGGCGGCGAACGCTGTTGTAAAGCAACACACGCCGGGTCGGAAATGGGATGGGTGACCACCCCGACCGAAATTTAGTGATGTGTATTTCGGGCATCTTCGTGCTTCGGAAGGCACGTTAAGCAGTTGGTCCCGGTTGACGTCGCCAGATGTCAGTCGTTAAGCTTAGTCAGAGGCCCTAGGGCGGCTTGATAACATCTGGCATTAAGGTTGCTCACTAACCTTACACCCCTCCAACAATCCGCACTGCGCCCGCGTGTTGGAGTATGGCTCATTCCACCTCAGAGGCCTGTGCCCAGCAGTGGGACGTTTATAGGCCGTTTATGGTTAGATGTAGTTGTAGTTTGATGTAGTTCTTTTTAAGATATCACAGACTCCAGTAGTGATCCCTTTAACATAGATATTTTCAATTCTATTCTTCTGTGAATGCATAAACACAGAATATTAACTTCCGTCATAGTGTTTGAAGGCCGCTCTACACTTAGTCCGCGAATCACGGCGCGATCTCGCGGAGCGAACTTGCCGCGAATTTAGCAACGGTGCAGGTCCCAACACTCGAACGACTCGAAGAACAATACTGACCGTCGCGGACGTCGTGGAGTCATCATGCACGTTCGCATCGCTTTCGCTCTTCGCCCTCGCTTTGACGCGGGACCAAAAACCGACCAAAATTGGGAAACAAAGCGCGAAACCGCGAAGATTATGCGAAACGGCTCTACACTTAAAGGCCGCTCCACACTTAGCCCGCGGATCACGGCGCGATCTCGCGGAGCGAACTTGCCGCGAATTTAGCAACGACTCTACACTCGCAACGGTTTGCGGTATTTTCACAGTTGTGTTCGCAACGTTAAATGAAATGGACGTTGAAGTAGCTGTTGCTGCGTCCCTAACTTTATGCGCGTTAGCGTACTACAACTATGTAGATATTAAAAATAAACGCAAAATCCACAAAATGGGTTCCGCTTGGTAATATTTTAAAACTGTAACTCCAGCTCGTTTGTCCATGTTGCGCTCATTTTTTTCACCAATTTTACAATGGACAGTGCAGGTCCGAACACTCGAACGACTCCAACAATACTGACCGTGTCGCGGATTGCGAGTGTGGAGTCATGCACGTTCGCGTCGCGTTCGCTCTTCGCGCTCCCTTTGACGCGGGACCAAAAACCGACCAAAGTTGGGGAACAAAGCGCGAAACCGCGAAGAATATGCGAAACGGCTCTACACTTAGCGTTCGCGCCCGTTCGCAGTCATCGCGCGCGATCCGCGGGCTGAGTGTGAAGGCCGCTCTACACTTAGTCCGCGGATCACGGCGCGATCTCGCGGAGCGAACTTGCCGCGAATTCAGCAACGACTCTACACTCGCAACGGTTCGCGGTATTCCCACAGTTATGTTCGCAACGTTAAATGAAATGGACGTTGAAGTAGCTGTTGCTGCGTCCTTAACTTTATGCGCGTTAGCGTACTACAACTATGTACATATTAAAAAAACCTTTTGGTTAGGATCCCACAAAATGGGTTCCGCTTGGTAATATTCTAAAAACTGTAACTCAAGCTAGTTTGTCCATGTTGCGCTCATTTTTTGCTCGCTCACTGCGACCGTCGCGGACTGCGAGTGTGGAGTCATTGCACGTTCGCGTCGCGTTCGCTCTTCGCGCTCCCTTTGACGCGGGACCAAAAACCGACAAAAATTGGGGAACAAAGCGCGAAACCGCGAAGAATATGCGAAACGGCTCTACACTTAGCGTTCGCGCCCCTTCGCAGCCATTGCGCGCGATTCGCGGGCTAAGTGTGGAGCGGCCTTGAAGCGGCCTTAACGTTCGCGCCCCTTCGCAGCCATTGCGCGCGATCCGCGGGCTAAGTGTGGAGCGGCCTTAAGGGGTCAAAGCTTAAAACAGGTTTACGATAGGTTAGATAGTTCCTTACGTTTACGTACGTTAGTTACGAATAATGGAGTTTATTGGTAGAAGTGGGTCATTGAACTTTATTGCGAAGTTATTTGATATGGAGTATAGACACAGTATAAACCATACAGTAGAACATCTAAATACAAACGTGCCACTCTCGGTTTGAATGTGTGCGTGATCGTAGCGCGCCGTGTCGGGATATCACGCACACGCAATTTTATGCACACGCTAGCATAAAATAGGGAGGCATAGGGAGGCGGCAGTACGGACGGGCTGTGCCGCGTGTCTGTGAGCACGCTAGGCTAATAACTCGGCGGGCGGCCTTAGATAGCCTTCTGTATGGTTTATACTGTGGTATAGATACATGTAAGTGGTTATATTGTCAGTACTGGCGCGAAGTCAAAAATTGTCCCCTGGGGTACGTACCCATGATTTGACGTGTGAACAAGATAGCATGATTATTTACTAGAGCGTAAACGAGCCAGATACATCTCGCGCAGTGTTGTCTCAAACTGTCAATGCTTTGCTCAGGTGGGCAAAAGTCCTGATGACGGGTGCCACTTTTTCAGCACAAGTCTTATTTACGTATTTGTATTATAATGTCATTGGTGGCACGTATCAAAGGCCGTTTTCGTTGATAATTTGCCTTTTAGTGATCATAGTTTTTTTGTGGACTCGGCTCTGATTCGCATCGGGTTTTCCAATGCTCTGCTCATTGTTTAGGAATCTATGCATACCTTTTAGAGACCAATTTCCACATAAATGCTTCATCCGATAAAACTACACGCCTGACGCCCGACAAGTGGTCCTCGGTCTACTGGCAAAATGCGTTCGTTAAGTCAAAAAAAATAATTCACTTGAAAATCCATGTGACTTTTACAAAAAAAGGGCATAATTAACTCAATTGTCAAAGGCGTATCCAATGTTTCTAAAACTGGGCGATTACTATAATTATTTCCAGGTGCACTTATCGTACTGTGACTGTGACGTGTGTCGGGTAGGATTCAATATTGATAGAGGAGCTTTCCACGCATGTTTGAACTTCGGCCATCGTTCATTTCAAACTGCGATCTCTTTGAGCGAAATCTGGGAATCCACGCATGATTTACAATCGGCAAAGGTTACTCGCATATGCAAGGCTAACAATTTATTTCGCTAAAACCCAGCGTAGACACGTACGAGTATATAGCTGACAGCATGAGGAAGGCTTTGTTTAGGCTACACTTGCTATGTCAAATTTAAATAGACCTTATTACACTCAATACACTTATGTAACGAGGGTGCAACTCACACAGGTTTTTGAATTTTTCAGAACATTCTGATTGGAAATATTAATTTTAAGTAGTTCTCAAATAACATTGTTGAGCTAGATCGGCCATTGGCGAAACTGTGCTCTGGTGGCTGCTGGTTAAATGCATTTATATAGTGAAGGCATTTTTGTAACCTAATTCATAAAAATAATACGGGTAATTTGAAATAGCTTTATTTTTAGTTTTAGCTCATAAGTAATTTTACTGTTGCAAAGCCCTTACGGGCTCGTGTTACGGTTTTTTGGTGTACTTATGTATTGTTATGATCTTTTGTACAAACATGAAGCAATAAAGGTTTATGACTTTGACTATGACTACGGTTGTGGACCGTTTTTTTCGCTTCCATAAGCTCAAAGCTATTGTTAGGTTTTTACTCGATTGTTCAATAATCGATGCAGATTCACTAAATGCTAATGGCAACACCAAACGGGGAAAATAGATGGTATGCTAACGTCAACACCGAAGAAAAGTGGGGACGGACAAGATGGCGAATCGAGGCATGCTTGGCCGGCCTTCTGGGTTTGACCGTCGACGACGGCAGTCGCAATTGTAAGTAACGCCGAATATTTGTAACTACCGCCAATTTCCCCTAAGTTTCACTGCTTCGTGCCCAGTAATTAATGAGACTGTGTTTGTTATATTGTTAGTGAAAAGTGTCAAGTTATGATAGTGCTAGTGTACCGTTGAAGTATACGATCGTAATATGCTGTCGAGGGATTCTCCTTACATTTCAGAAGTGGCAAAAACTCATACTCACAGTCACTGTATTTAATGCGTGGCGTTTAATACTCGTAGTAATTAATGTTTTGTTATACCAGTTTAAACCAAAGAAAGTGACTAGTTTATTGCAGTACACTTCTAGGAAATTGGTAAAATGAATTTACTTAGACTGCACTAAAAACCATTACTCATTGGATACTATTTTTCATATTCCAGTAGGTAACTTATGCCTACGATATTGCGAATTTTATTCTTATGTTGTGGGTAGATTTTTATTTTTCATCTTATGTTTAAAAAAACGAGTACAATGCCATTGCAACGCAAGTAGCTTATTGATGAATAAGGCTCCTTGATTAAAATGGGCGTTAAGCTTAATGACATTAGGCTCTGTTAAGGTCAAGGTCATTTTGAGGTCACATTATGGTCGGAAATAAGTGACATTGGGGTTTCTTAAAGGGGGACGAAAATTTGGTCAAATTTAGGCTAGGACGCACCGTTCCCGAGATAAAGCGTGTTTTCTGTCTTAAAACTCAGTTTTCTTACGAACTAATTACACGCTCGTTTTCTTTGGTGTGTCCGAGTTCTAGATGATGGAGCTGGCATAAAGAAGACCGTTGCGCGCCCTGGTCGACCCCCGCGAGCACGGCACATGTCAACGCGGGCACACTTGGTTGGAGCACTACACGGTGTGATGCAAGATCCCTGAAATCGTGTCTACTAGCGGAGCTGCGTTCTTCCCTGCGCAGCGAACTTAGTCAGAGCATTCGTGAAAAGGTACCAAAAGGAACAGCAGTTCTATAAGTCTTGACTAGGACCAGCTGCCGAGTTAGGGCTGAGTTATTTAATTGCTTTACCTACCTATGTGCAGATTAGAAAATCACCACAAGTTCTTGTAATTTTGTTTATAAGATAAGTTATGAAACACTTATTTCACCCAAACAAACCAGAGTACCTAGTTCACAACCAAGAAAAACCAATCTAGACTCAATGTACAATTTTAGCGGTTATCCTTTGCTAAGAAAACTGTGGAAAACTGTGTAATATACGAGTACCTATAAGCCTTTTACGAGGTAACTTAGCAATCGTACTTAGTTATTCTAAGTCAATATAACCACTTCGTTTGACGAGATGAAACATTAAATTAATTCGGATACTACATACCTATATGAATTACAGAATGCAGAGTTTAAATTAAAATGTCCTAAATTATTTCCCTGCATATGTGGCCGCATCATGTATGTGTTCAATATAAAGTGAGCTACGGACGTAAAATGTGTGTAACAGATATTGTCTTATATTATTACACAAACTAGCTAAAGTATGCAAGTTAAATATAAAAACAAGTGGTCGTTCTTCTGTCGTCTGAGTCTTCTTAGGGGCCTAACTGTCTTCTATCTAGGTCAGATTTTAGGTTTTGATTATGTGCTGCTTAGTAAGAACTCAGGTCGCTAAATATTATTGCCTTTCCGTCCATTAATATTAAATTGGCAAGGGCTCGAAACTGCGTTGTTTTCATGTCATTGAATAATTTAATTATTAGTTTATACACACAACTGACGAGTTCTAGCAATTGTAATTTAAAGATTCTGTGGAAGTACAGGACGAACTGACCGGGCCCGTTTCACTGTGGTTTCGTTATAAGTAAGACCACCCTGTGACCAAAGTTTGTATATTGACTTAACCTCTTCTTTGGGTTTAAATTCTGAACATTCTTGCATAGTGCTAATTTACATCATGACACACCTGTATTCGCTTTCTAAGTGCATTCGTATCGGCTGTGCGACGATATCTAACTTTGTCAGTTTTGCCTATTATATACGATTTATAAAGAAAATAAGTGACCAAACCAATATACATGATCAAGGACTTAACTAGGTAGCAAATAACTAATAAAATCTAGTGATAGGTCAGAACGACTTTCATAATCTGTTTATGTATTTACGATAAAGTACATAATTGTTAGAATAGCGAATATAAGTGCTTGCTTTTAGATAACGACTAACAAAACGTATCCCCGGAATCGATCGATTGGATTGAAAATCTAATTTGGAACAACTATTATGTAATATTCAATCTAATTAATAACTGAGAATACACAGAGACGATCTGACCCCTTTTTCGAAAAAAAAAAGGGAATAAACAACCATATTATTATATGGAAAAAAATAAAAATTGTCTAACGTATTGTCCCCTATACTATGAACTTGGTGTAATCCCTATCTAATATTCCTTAATTAGATTTAGCACTTCAAATTATGTTGGTCATTTTTCACATTGGATGATGCAGATGTAAACACAGTAATAAGTTAGAATCACTTATCTCGTAATTATGTTTTCAAATGCATGAGGCTACATAACTGCATCGGTGTCAACATTTGGACATTAGGAAAACATAGTGAAATAAAACAAATCGAATAATCTTAATGGCACAGGAAAACATACATCAACGGACAGTTACATAACTTTGTTTATAAAATACAGGCGGGTTTGTCGCTCTAAGGTTTTTTTTCTAGACGCCCTTCGGTAGAAGAATAGGCATAGGTAACGTGTGGGTCCTTGCTCAGACTTTTGCTGGTTATATAATTAAGAAAGATAATGAACTCATTTTTATACTGTTACATGATACCAACGATTACGAACTAACTAATACTGTGTGAGGGCCACCAGTCTGCTATGATGGTAACGACGAATGAATTCTATGATATTATTATGATAAATTCTATGATGTTCTGATAGCACAAGTGTGCCGCACAAATATCGCGATTTCATAGTTATTAGGTTATAAATAATTCATGAGTCATCTTAAATGACAAAATCAATGAGTGGCAGATGTATGAATTTTGTAAATTGTACTAGCATTCCTTATGCACTTCATATATTCTGGAGAATACTGTGTGTAGATTTATTTATTTATTGCTTTTTCGTGTGTAATACATTGGTCTTAAGAGTGATTAGAGTAAACATAAAAAGGTAATTCAAATTGTTTATTGCATTCATGAATGTAAATAAGATGACAACAATACAGTTCCAGTACACCATGTTACCCATTCTCGGGCATTGCAAAATCTAAGAATAAATAAACTTGAGATGGATAATGTTTTTAAGATGGACATTCTCTCATTGAATGTATTGGTCGGCAAAGAACTCATTTAGTGTATAGTAACATTTCTTTATTAGATTTGTTTTAGTTTTTTTTTATGAATATTTTTGCATCCGCCTCCTTTCTCAAATGTGTTGGTAGATGATTAAAAACTCTTATTGCAGAGCAATATGGACTGCAACGGTACATTTCAGTGCGGCTTTGCGTTACTTTAAATTTATTTTGGTTTATTGTACTAGGCGCTCGCGAGCTACAGGGTTCAGAACTTTGAAAAATTGATGGGCTCTTTTGATAAATTTGCGTAGTTCCAGGATATAAATAGAAGTGAGGCTTAAAATTTCTAATTTAATGAAATGGGGTTTACAGGTGTCCATGCTAGTTAGGTTGAAATTATGCGTATGCATTTTTTTGTAATATGAAGAGGTCGCCTACGTCTGTACTACTACCCCAAAGAATGATTCCGGAGCTTAGCCAAGAGTGTGCGTAAGCATAGTAAGCTGCAATAGAGGTTTTCTTATCGGTACTTAATTTTAATGCGAATAAGGCATAAGTGAATCTTGATAGTTTTGCTTTAATCTTCTCTATGTGGTTCTTCCAATGTAAATGTGAGTCTATTCCTAAACCCAATAATGGGCATGAATTAACTTTTTCTAGATTAGAGCTATTGAGTTTAAGTTCTGCATTCAAGGATGTTTTTGGTAGGGTCTAAATTTTAAAATTTTAGTTTTTTTTAATTTATTAGTAAGTTGTTTTCCCTTAGCCAAGCTATTATTTTTGTGAGTATTCATTCCAGGTCAGTTTGAAATGTAGCTTCTGTTTAAATTTATATAAAGTAAATGAGAGAAGGGCTTAACTTAAAGAAATTTTGAGTTTATATGAGCATCGCTATCATCTATAAACAACAATAGGTGAGGCTGTTCTACAATATGACGTTATATTAATCTGTGAGCTATCTTCATTCATCTGAAAACTATATTCTATAGAGTATTCTTCTAGCGTTTAGAAGCATCTTTAATTATTTTAGGAAATCCTTTGCTGTTTGGATACTTTTAAAAGAAGTTTGTAATGCATTATATATTTTTATGCACACAACTTAGGGGCTTTTGAGTGTAAGTACTTTGACGTGTCATGTATATTCCAACTCTTCACTTAAGCCCTATAGTCATACCTCGAATGAATGCACGGAAAAGAAAATATTGCAGATGTTTTGTCAAAATAAATATCAGGAATTCTATAACAAAGAGGCTACCTGTTTTCCACAAGCTATTTGTTCACAAGTAGTTAGTGACAGTACATTCATGACTTTCAGAAAACTGATCAGCGAGTCTTTCAATCCAACTTGTCTATTTACTTATTGTAATTTAATTCATTGATGCATCACGATTGGTTGAATTTTATTTGAATGTACCTACATGACTTGTTATCACTAATAGTTCTTTAACACCGTATACTGTATACAAACAGGTACTCGTTGGTTCGTAATACCGAAGATGCATGTTTTCAGTAATGTCGAATGTTTAACTTTTGTGTATTTAATAATGGGTAGTATTCGTCAAAAAAAAAAAAAAAACTTTTTGAATTATTTAGTCGGCCACATCTATGTTGTTTTGGCCAATATTTATCTTCTATGTAAATGTAGGTATCTCTAAATATAACTCAGCATGGTGGTTATTATTTAGCATCTGAATTTGTGGTCAGCATTAAAGCAATAAACTTCTGAAATATTGATATACGTCACCTAAATTATACAAGCAGACCAAATAAAACACTTTACTTATAAAATGTCTACTTGTATATTGAAATGCCATAACTTTTAGTAAGTTTTAGTGTATTCAGTTATCTACTTTGCTAATTTCTAAATATGCTTGATAGTTTTCAGAGTTTTTTGAACGCTCTACTGGCGAGTTCGTTTATATAAGGTTATCCCGTTGCTTAGTTATAAAATAAGAAGTTTGATCACGTGGCTAATTAAAATTTCTGTGGCTGGGTTTATAATTCCCCTTTGATAATTACTTAATACTGTATACGTGTATTTTGTAAGTTTGTAAAAGCGATGACATTTTGTTTACAGTGAAATGTATTGTTTATGATGAAGTCTTTTTGGAAATAAAAGAATTGTTGCAGAAGTGTTTCATTGACGAAAGTTATGAGTTGAGGTTAGGAACACCGCTAATTAACTAGTATAGATAAACAATGGATACAAATCACATAGATTGGTGTAAAATTGATTGGAATGTGAATTAATAGTGTTCAACAAATAACTTAAAGATCACCCATTTTAGCAGAGTATGTCACGCAGATGCAGAAACAATTTTAATGGCAGAATTAACTTAAGTCAGTACAGACATAGTAGTCTATCAGATAAGAAGTAACTTCGATTGTGAATACCTAGTATTGCTGGAGTCTTAGTAATCCCAAATCATCGTCAACTTCAGTCTGAGTCACCTAGTTAGTATTAGCCAATGTGTCAGGATATGAATGAAAGAAGCCCAATGGGGAGTAGTATGCGCTAGAGATGTGTAGTGCCGGACCATACTCAATTATTTATTGCATTTCAGTGTAACTTAAAGATCTTACATTCTTATGGATCACCATGAAACCTGTCTGGCACAACAATAGTGGAAAGAAGGAACACTCTTATTGAAATAGAGACTATTTTTATTGAACAGTAATATTCTAGTAAATAAATAAGAATAGTTCTAGGAACTATGTCCGACACTGAAACGATATGGTTCCGATCCGAGGCGCCTTATTTGGCAAGTTCATCATTCCTCACATGTCCAAGCGAGACGGACCGCCATAGCTGTACGGGTAATGAAAAGGTGTGTGTCTGGGCTTGTTTGGGTTCCGGCAAGGAGCGACATCAGACTATCTTCACGTCACGACCAAAAGTGGGCAACTTAGCCCACGCATGGGTTTGTGTGGACTTCACTAAAAACGACTACAGACAAGTATTATATTAGTGGCATTAGATCGATACTAGTAATATTTGCACATTATGTTTTGAAATGTTGGAAAGAATGAGGAAACTGTATGTGAACATTGTAAAACTAAGACCTATAACGCTGCCATAACTGAAAAGTGCACGCTTATTGGTGGAACTACGGACATGTTAACGGAACTATTTCCGAAGAGTGGGTTATCGTTCCAGGTTCAGTGCCGGATATGGTTTACGCATCTCCAGTGAATTATCCCCGAGCGTGTACCGCCGGTGCGAGTGAATTATCCCCGAGCGTGTAACGCCGGTGCGAGTGAATTATCCCCGAGCGTGTTACGCCGGTGCGAGTAAGTTATCCCGCGCGTATAACGCCGGTGCGAGTGAATTATCCCCGAGCGTGTAACGCCGGTGCGAGTGAATTATCCCCGAGCGTGTTACGCCGGTGCGAGTCAGTTATCCCCGCGCGTGTAACGCCGGTGCGAGTCAGTTATCCCCGCGCGCGTAACGCCGGTGCGAGTCAGTTATCCCCGCGCGTGTAACGCCGGTGCGAGTCAGTTATCCCCGCGCGTGTAACGCCGGTGCGAGTCAGTTATCCCCGCGCGTGTAACGCCGGTGCGAGTCAGTTATCCCCGCGCGTGTAACGCCGGTGCGAGTCAGTTATCCCCGCGCGTGTAACGCCGGTGCGAGTCAGTTATCCCCGCGCGTGTAACGCCGGTGCGAGTCAGTTATCCCCGCGCGTGTAACGCCGGTGCGAGTCAGTTATCCCCGCGCGTGTAACGCCGGTGCGAGTCAGTTATCCCCGCGCGTGTAACGCCGGTGTGAGTCAGTTATCCCCGTGCGAGTTACGCAGGTGCGCGTAAGATTTTGTGAGCATATGACGCAGTCCTCGAGCTTGAGCCGAGCCGATGGCAGATTTAGTTGTTGGCCTAATGCCTGTGGTTTATTAAGTTAGAGAATGTAAACACTACTCGCCAAGTGTTAGGTTGTCTAGCACCAGATACCTATGTGCATGAGGGCATGCACAGTATCAGGATGGCCGAGTGTTAGGTTTTTACTCGATTGTTCAATAATCGATGCAGATTCACTAAATGCTAATGGCAACACCAAACGGGGAAAATAGATGGTATGCTAACGTCAACACCGAAGAAAAGTGGGGACGGACAAGATGGCGAATCGAGGCATGCTTGGCCGGCCTTCTGGGTTTGACCGTCGACGACGGCAGTCGCAATTGTAAGTAACGCCGAATATTTGTAACTACCGCCAATTTCCCCTAAGTTTCACTGCTTCGTGCCCAGTAATTAATGAGACTGTGTTTGTTATATTGTTAGTGAAAAGTGTCAAGTTATGATAGTGCTAGTGTACCGTTGAAGTATACGATCGTAATATGCTGTCGAGGGATTCTCCTTACACTATGTAGATTTAAACGGGGCTTGGCATCAAAGTCAAAGTTAAAATATCTTCATTTAAATGGACCTCTTACAAGCGCTTTTAAATCGTCAACAAAACAAACAAAAATACAATTTTTAATAGACTTAAATACAATAATGAATATAATAAATAATAACAGTATACAAACATAATGTGACTCAACCACCGGTGTCGGAAAGTTGTTTCTGTACTGAGAAGAGCCGGCAAGAAACTCAGCAGTTACTCTTTTCAATTCTTTATAATGATCAGTTAGTACAATATTGAAATATGAGTGCACATTTAGTACCAAGCCACGTAAAGGGATACGGGGTGCTCATACATCATCTAACCAGATACGAAGACATTCGTAGAATTTGCACCCCTTCCAAAGGGGGAATAGCAAACAACAGCACGTAGTAATTACATATAGTAAAAAAAATATACAGTTGTTAGAGAGTTTGTAAGTAATTCATAGGAAGGGTCGTTAATAAATGTTGCTAGAAGGCTTTTTATTTGCATCCACCTTGTTGGAAGTTATAATGAGTATGGAGAGTTAGAATTTCACCCCCAGGGAGGTCGTATGTGTATGACAAGGGTGGAACAATATTGCAGGTGCAGTATCTGGTAACAATAAGGACATCCGTTCATTCCGGAAGCCATCATCTTTTGTCAGATAATCTAAGCAAAATGTTACCATAATAACTGTATGGTATGGTGCAACGGCTTGTCGGTGGATTGGAAAAGACTAAATACTTTAATTTTTAAATTGATATGTTACAGTGGAGATGTAAGATTTGTACGAGTATTATGACTAATACGTTCTCGAAATGTTTGGAAAAGATTGGGAGAGACCTTTGCCCAGCAGTGGGATGATGTAGGTTAGAAAAAAAAATGCTCTGGAGTTAAGAAGTATCAGCATGAAAGATTAATTCAACTGAAAGCCTGGTGGTTTTTGAGGTGTTTCTATTATTTGAATGATTATTTTAGTTTTTAATAATTACTAATATTTATATATATTTTTCTAATCTACTTCCTTAATATTTGACGAATTATATTCGAAATCAAACATGTCGATTCGTATTTGTCTGGGTGTTTAATATGTATGGCATATAAATTGATTTCTTAGTTAACCTGTACTCATCACAAGAAAGTTAACAAATGTGGGATTTACTGAAAGTACTTTCAGTAAGTAAATCCCAAATTTACCTAACCGTAGTCATTTCTATGATACAAAAGTAGTTCCAGGAGTTCAGAGTTAGACTCCATTTCCACAAAACATACAATTGTTCTGTGGCAATATTTCTGAATTTATCATATCTGAGTTGATCCACTTTTGATATGTGGTGAGCCAATAACGATTTAGAACAACTGATACCAAATTACTTCCAGCTCACTACATCGAAATCATATTGTTCGCATGTATTTCGGATAGGTTGAGTATATTGTAATCACACAGCGCTCTCTAGTATGACAAGACGTCCCCTATTTCTCGACTACGAATCTAACCGTGTCGCTCAAGTTAGTGATGAAAATACAGAAGCCCTATTACAATCTCTTATAACCTGACAGTTTTAGTCACAAGCTCAGCTTTTGAGCTGCATATTTACCGTCTCAAGTCGTGTTTCGTGTGGTAAAAAAACCTTTATTTTTCTTCATTGCTGTAGTAACTTATTTTGCATGTTTTAGTCAAATTTCAGTGAATGAAAAAACGTAAACTGGGCTAAAACTGAGCTGTAAAAAGATCGTAATCAGGACCCTGGACAGTGCAAAGTCAAAGTCATAACAAATCCGTATTTCTGCGTATTACCTATTACTTCAACACGGTGCGTCGGCGGGTACATTATTTTATATGTTACTAGCAGCCGCCCGCGACTTCGTCCGCGTGTACTTAGCTATATGTGAAAAAAGATTTTCACGCTTTTTTGTTGAAATTTTCCTGAATTTTCTTTGCTATAAACCTCACGGAGCCCGAGACCATTCCAACGAATGCAAAACCGTGGAAATCGGTTCGTGCGCTCTGGAGTTATAGCGTCAGGAAGGAAAACCCGACTTAATTTTATATAGTAGATTTATACAGGGTGGCCCAAACGGTGAGGATAAAAAATTTTTTCTGGGTTCCTGACATATAAAGGTACCCGAAAATACCCCATGTATGTTTGCCGATTTTTTGTAGTTTTCGAGTTATGATTTTTTTTAAGTAAATTTGAGAATAATCGATCTGAACTATTAAAAAAAAATTTTTTCGGAAAGCATGCATTTTTTATTACTTTATTTTTTTGTTACATATACCTCATTAGCTGTACTTTTACCCAAAAAATTACCAGCTTCATGCCATTAATTAAAGGTACAAATTTATTGACCAAAATAAAAAAACTGGGGTGAATGCGAGTCACGGTAAAATTTTCAAACTTAAATTAAAAATTAAAAAAAAAGTTCCATGACTTTTAAGTAATTTCAAAAACTGCTTAAAACCCTTAGCTTCAATTATAATAAAAAAAACTTGGTGCTTAATAGGCCTTTTTTAGCCGAAACTTGCCTTCAAGTAAACAAAGGTGGAATTTTCTAAGTTAATAATTTGTTGTAAAAACCCCTTCTGTTAATTGCTAGGGTTTATGTGGGTTGGACATAACATGGTCAATAAACATAAAGTGAATTAATTTAGGATTACTTATTATTCTAGTATCAGCCCAGTGTCATTTCAACAGCACAAGTCAGCCTTCGTCCCATTAATAGTAGATAGTTATGGATACAAGTGCGGAATGTATGTCGTTTTGCACGCACGAGTCCCGAAGTCAGCCCGAGCTGTAAGGCGAGGATCAAAAGTTGGGACGAGTGAAAATGACATACCCGTTCTGTATCGGACAACGATTTTTAATACATTTGCGTTAAAAATCATGATAAAACATGGAAACCTACGTATGATTTACTAAATTAAATCTTGAAGAAAGCGGGCATGAAAAAGCTAGGATTGACAGTTTCCCGGTACAAACGGTAATTTAATTGGTAATAACATTTAAACATGGATTTCATTCAAATCCCAGAAAATCAATAAATGCCTATTATTTTATCTTTGGTAAAGTTTAACTAATCTCAGAAATTAATTTTGACAGCTGCTAGTGTCATTAGAAATTACACTTAATACAATGCTAAAAAGGTTCAGAGGAAGGCCCATTTGAGATTCCATGAGAAATATTGGCAGACCCTTTCACAAGATCGAGATCTATGAAGAACATGGGGAGAGACCTTTGCCCAGTAGTGGGATGAAATGGGATGGAAAAGGGTTCAAGTGTTATGTCCTTGTCAATAGTCAAGCCGTCAGCAATTTAACGTTTATTTAAATAGACGTTTTTTTTTTCTTCCTTTCAAATATCCTTAATAATATTCGATTTTTATTATTTGATACGGGACAAGTGCAAAACGACATAATACATTCCGCACTTGTATCGCAACCTACTATTCATGGGACAAAGACTGACTTGTACTGTTGAAATGCCACCGGGCTGATACTAGAATAATGAGAAATCCTAAATTAATTCACTTTATGTTTATTGACCATGTTATGTCCAACCCACACAACCCTAGCAATTAACAAAAGGTGTTTTTACAACAAATTATTAACTTAGAAAATTCCACCTTTGTTTACTTGAAGGCAAGTTTCGGCTAAAAAAGGCCTATTAAGCACCAAGTTTTTTTTATTATAATTGAAGCTAAGGCTTTTGAGCAGTTTTTGAAATTACTTAAAAGTCATGGAACTTTTTTTTTTATTTTTAATTTAAGTTTGAAGATTTTACTGTGACTCGCATTCACCCCAGTTTTTTTTATTTTGGTCAATAAATTTGTACCTTCAATTAATGGCATGAAGCTGGTATTTTTATGGGTAAAAGTACTAATGACTAAGTACTAATGAGGTCTATGTCACAAAAAATAAATTAATTAAAAATGCATACTTTCCGAAAAAAAAATATTTTTTCATAGGTCAGATCGATTATTCTCAAATTTACTTTAAAAAATCATAACTCGAAAACTACAAAAAATCGGCAAACATACATGGGGTATTTTCGGGTACGCCTATATGTAAAGAACCCAAAAAATTTTTTTTATCCTCACCGTTTGGGCCACCCTGTATATTTTATATATTATATGGCCATTAAAGGTCATAGAAAACCATAGATGATAGCTTTAGCCACAGTATAAACAGTAGGTTATCTAAAGCCGCCCGCCGAGTTATTAGCCTAGCGTGCACACAGACACGCGGCACAGCCCGTCCGCACTGCCACCACCTTATCCCCCCCTATTTTATGCTAGTGTGTGCATTCAGTAGTTTTTACGTGAAAGAGCAACACGGGACATTCACACATACAAACTTTCACATTTATAATATTAGTAGGAAGTAGGATCTTTCGAGAATGTCTTTGGGAGACGTGTCACGCGCATCTCCCGCTCCAATGCCTTGTCAGTATGTTGTCAAAGGCGTGTTTTCTATACAATCCGAATAGTGTACGAGTTTAGGCGTCAGTCCGGTATTTCGAATTTTTGATTTCCGATTGGTTTTATTTTGTTAAATTTGAACTCTCCCGGCTTCCTGAAAAATAAGGCGTTGAACTACCTAAACAATTAAAAGAAAGGAAATTTCGTTGTCACTCGCGTCATGATCAGCCGCAGTCATGGAAAATTTGCTGTTGAACCTATACATTATTATTATCTGTAGAAATCTTATTTTTAAGATCCTACGGAGTAGGAACCTTTAATAAATTTAATCACTTATTGCTGCTCCAACTACAGTTTCTTGTCACATAAAAACATGAAATCGCCTTCATGTGTTATTTAACTTTCTATTGTTTTGCTTTATAGTAGGCCCCCAGCTTAGAAGTAGCTAAGCTGGGGGCCTACTCAACATTGGGATCAACTTTATGACGCGCATTGAATTCAGTTGAATTCAAGTTGATCCCTACCACATTAAACATAACACTAGGTTATCTAAGGCCACCCGCCAAGTTATTAGCCTAGCGTGCTCACAGACGCGCGGCACAGCCCGTACGTACTGCCGCCACCTTATTCCTCCATATTTTATGCTAGCGTGTATTTATTTATAAATTTATTTTATTGTGCGCGCGCGACGCGCTCGCACAAATTCAAACCGAGAGGGGCACGTTTGTATGTAGATATTTCACTGTTCTCTGTTTACTGTGTCCTTACGAAGGTGTTAACAATAACTCTGTGAGTTTCATTGCAGATTTACAGTTCATCGGCTGTGGCTGTGGAAGGTTAATGCAAGTATTTCTGACTCAGGAAAGTGTTCATTAGTAAATATCACATGAGATTTATCGAGTTGGCTTGACGAGTTATAGCAATATGGAAGACATTGTGGCTTTTGCTTCTCCCTTATGGATGTATCTATCGGGGTATTATTAAACGGGTATCTGATTACGTTAGGAACTGCAAATACAATTATTTATTAGAGCGTGTGTTGCCATCTAAATAACACGTGATGCTCTCCAGCAAACCCACCCAAAGCTTTGCATGTTTGATAAACAAGGCGATTTAGTATTTGATGTATATGTCATCGGAAAATAACAAAAACCGTAAATTTATAAATTTACGGTTTTTGTTATTTTCCGGTGACATAATTATATATTTGTCGACTAAATTTAAGATTTCCATTGTTAGATTGATCTATAGTTCCGATGTATAATTCAAATCAAAGCAGACCTACTTTGATAAGACTTTCCAAATACATTTATAATACCAAACATAGGAAATTCATTGTTTATTGGTCCATAGCAGTCAATTTGTTATTTAGTTTAGACCATAACAATTCATAAGCCAGGAGAATCAGCCGAAAAAAGAGAATTTTGCGAAGCGTGGTCTCTGTATTTTTAGTACTTACTAGCTCACCCGGCGAACTTTGTTCCGCCTTAAGGGCAATAAATAAAAAAAAATAAAAAAAAATAAAAGTATCCTATGTCCTTTTCCTGGCTCTAAACTACCTTCATGCCAATTTTCAGCTAAGTCAGTTCATCCGTTCTTGAGTTATAAGTGGAGTAACTAACACGACTTTCTTTTATATATATAGATTTTGTATGGATCCGTTAGGATAGTGCGACTTCAAAGTCGCTACTTCGAAAAAATTGAGAAAATCAAGAGAACCTCCAACTTTGACCAACGGAACGACAAAAATTTCGAGTTCCAAGATGACGTATTTCAAAGATTTTTTGTTAAACAATACTTAAGCGGTTATAAGCGACTAGACAACCCGGCTCGTGTGCACATAAAACGGGCAGGAAGTAGGTGGAAGGAGTATTTGTACGGGAAAATCACGACGCCATTTAATGAAGTTGCATTTGAAAGTTCCCAACAGTTTTCCCCTTTGTAACCTAATGTTACTACGCAACAAGGTCATATTCGGAGATGCTCAAATATTAACTGTCCGAGAGTCTAATTAAATAGCGTGAACTTGATAAAAGGGGCGAAGTAATTGAAAAAACAACAACTGTGTCGTACAAAAATGAATATCACCTTTCACAAAGGCTTGATGGTGTTTCTCACAACAGGCAATAAAAAGAGAGTAGTGGCTCAAGCGTTTTATTGTTTTTTGAGTCAATAAAGGGAAAAGCAAAAGGATTCGGGAAACCCGATTTCCGCAGAACCATCGTTGAAATAAAATGTTTGTTCCCATTGCAATTAACACCAGAAAGCTCCGTTCTTGCGTTATTGCTAACAAAAGGCAGAGTGTGGTAACGTCAACATCAAAAACATGGTTGAGTACATCACTGCATAGTATAAAACAAAGTCGCTTTCTCTGTCCCTATGTCCCTTTGTATGCTTAAATCTTTGAAACTACGCAACGGATTTTGATGCGGTTTTTTTTTTAATAGATTGAGTGATTCAAAAGGAAGCGAGGGTGGGTTGCTAGTAAGGTTAAAACATATACTTTAACCCTCTTATTCATAAAACTTAACCACACCTTAACTTTTGTATCGCTTTGTCCTTTTCATTCTTGTCGCTGCCGCCATTCGAGAGTAAGTGACAGAACACGTCAATTGCTATGCTTTAGCGTTGCGTTAGTTTTTATGAATAAAGTGTTTAAGAAAATAAACCTTATCACTGTATAATTGAAAAAGAGTGTTCCACTTGTTTCGGATTATAGTGACGCTTCAAATACTTGTCTGTCATTGTTCTATTTTTATTGCTTTTGTCATACACACATTTTTCAATCAATCACTATATCAGCAGACATTATTTTGATGCTGACTGTACACGAAAGGGCGGTATTAAATGATTTCTATTTGCTATTAACTTGCATACTGCGTTTGTACACGGTGCTTCGATCACAGCTGTGCAATGTTTTTCATACACGGGGCTCTAACCCACGCCTGAAGGTCGACAGGCAGGAGCTCTTTCTATGGATAGCGTGGACGGGACAGTTGTCATTGGTCTCAGAATTTAATTTTTAACAGATTTTAATTTTGAAGGGAAACCAATTCCATGTCTTATTTTAAAGAAAACTAGTCGCTAGAAAATTAAAACAAAATCGCATAAATATTCATACCTACAAAATCCCAAAGTATTGAGGGCACTTTGGGTCCAGTTAGGCCATAGGCCTTCGATGCCTGATAACAAACGGTTTTTGTTTTTTCTTATTGATTTAGAATACCTTTGTTTTTAATAAAGATCAGTTTCCGCACATGTGTCGTTTTGTGGCCCCACAAAACGCAGCGTCCAAGAACGATACCAATTTGTGCTAAAACATTCCTTTGTGACCGGAGTGGATTGTTTTTGCGTTCGAAAGCCTCAACGAATTCATCCATGGCATATTGGTTTCACATACCTATTTGATCGGCTTTCACACAAGCAATGCATGAAAAACGTATTCTTACCAATGATATTATCATAAAAAGAGGTAAACAGGTTACTTGCGCTAAAAAAATGGCACACAAAATCAGAACTATTAAGACACCAGAGCAAAGCAGTCAAAAAAAAGTCAAATGTACTTGTCAGTTTGAGGCGACACTGCGCAACATGCATCTGTCTCGTACGCTCTAGTGAATAATCATACTATCTTGTTCAACACGGTCAAATTATACGCCACGTACGCCAGTGGGCCATTTTGACTTCGCATCAGTACTGACATAACCCATCTACCTCTTTCTTGATATTGATTCTCACCTTCTTACATCACGGTCACATCATTGTCGGGGGTGATTGTGTGTCGCGATAAACTTTCAACGCCAACAATTTCAAAGTTCAACGACCCTTGCTCGACAAACAGCTGCTCGAGATTAGCTACCGGGTGCGGCAATTGAACTGTCCATATTAAAAAATTAAATATTTTTATTTACTTTGAATATTTATTAATATATTTTTTACATATGAAAATAAAAGGTCCAAAATTATATTCTTATTCATTCTAATGGAATACAACCGCCTTTAGCCTTCACTACAAGCTTGAGTCTCTTTCTGAATGAAGCGCAGGCTGCTCGAATAAAGTCGTCATTTAAACGGTTCCAATCTCGTGTAACGAGTAGTTTTGAGCGCCTCCACTGATGTGTGTTTTTTAGCACAGGCCTTCGCCTGTAAAACACCACAAATACAAAAGTCTGTAGGGTTTAAGTCGGGCGAAAACGACGGCCACATATCTCGGTCGATCAGCACAGGAACGTTCGCTTTCAACCAATTCTGCGTCCCATTTGCTCTGTGCCATGGCGCCGAGTCTTGCTGGAACGTCCAACGCTCCAAACCAAATGTCTTGCGTGCCCACGGTATCAATCCTGTTTTAAAGACTTCATTTTGATAGATTTGTTGAATTATTTTGGCTTGGTTGCGACCCATTGGTAGAAAAACAAGCGGAGAACGTCCTTTTTCGGACACCGCCGCCCATACCATGATTTGGTCGGCTCCTTGTCGTGGAGTGACTCTCAGTTCATCTGAATGATCGCTGACACGTTCTTTCAACCACACACGGTCATTTTGTTTGTTGAGAAACTGCTCAACACAGAAAGTTTTCTCATCTGAAAATACCAAGTTGGGAAGCTCGCCAGAGTCGAGCAAGCGAATCAGCTCCTTTGATCGTGCCAGCTGTTTGCTCTTTTGCAAAGCTGTGAGTTCTTGCGAAAAGTTTTTTTTTTAATGGTTTAACCTTAAGCTTTTCCTTTAATATACGACGAACGCTGCGGTCGCTCACCTTAAGATCCTGGGCGAGCTGATTTGCTGAGCGCTCTGGATTTCTGCGTAAACGATGTCGCACCTTTTCGACAACTGGTGACGCCGTTGCAGTACAGCGTCGACCGCCCCCGTAGCCTTTCTTAACACTCCCAGTCTCGTTAAATCTTTGGATAGAACGACGCACAAATTTTTCGTTCAAATGAAGATTTGGAAGCGCTCGACGAATGTCGATGTTCGATTTTCCCTCCAAATAAAGAGCAATCACTGAATTGCGTTTTAAATACAATATTTTAAAATTGAAACGTTTCTTCTCACGACCGAATATTTTTGAAGTAACATAGATAATGTGTCACAGATTATATTTTTAAATTTTTGCCGCGTTTGATTCAGTAGTTCGAATTTTAAAATAGTTACAAGGAGACGGACAGTTCAATTGCCGCACCCGGTAGATCAGGGCTTCTCAAACTTTTGGCACCGCGTACCCCTGTTAAAATTTCCAGGTGACAGCGTACCCCCAATTAATTAATTGCTCCCCCCACCCCCCCAAAGAAAATAATAAAATTGACTATTGAAGAAAATAAGGTTTTTATTTTAAATAAAACGGCGGGGGCCAGGGAGGGCGGCGTGGCGCGCGACTCGCGTCCAGCGAGCGAGCTCGAGCTACGAATTCAGTCAGTCCGTCAGCCGCGCGCGCGCCACCATGCGTGTCAGTCGTGCGCGTCTGCCAGTTATCAAGCCGCCATTACGTAAATTTTGTCGCGTACCCCTTGCCCTCGAATGGCGTACCCCTAGGGGTACGCGTACCCCTCTTTGAGAAACCCTGAGCTAGATGATATGCAATAGGACCAAGCTGAAGACTGGATTCGACACTAAATAATTTGGCATTACCTATTGTACTTTAATGCTTACGACATAAGTGCTTATTTCTTGAACTTGTGTTATCTGAATGCCGTTATAATTAAAACCTTACTTTGTTTAATGAACTAAGTGAACTGGAATACCGAAGTATGCTAATTTCACTTGTTGTACACGACCTGCTACACTCACAAAAACACACTAGGTGCTACAAACTACGCCATTTTCCTCCGTGTGACATTTTATAATTATTTCTTTATTAATACTAAAACCCCCCAATTTTAATGTTAAAATTATTTTTAATAATTATAAATATATTAATTTTTCCCCTCGAATTAATTGAATATTTCAATATCATTTCAAACTGGCAGCGGATAATTTGCTTCACTATGATTAGACGAGGTGACGTCCGTCTTTCTTTTACGTCCGTGCATAAATATATTACTAAGAGCTTCTAAGACTGTCAACAGGAGTTAAAAAACTATTGTCTTTGGTACAAGTTACGTTTTCAGAACTCACACGTTGTCAGTAACAATATCTTTTAGTCAGCATCTCGATTAATCGGTGGTGGGAAATGATTGGTCACAGAGAGTAGCTTCCTCCATTCTCTATTCATTTTACCGGCGTCGCTATTTCCAGCACAATATTCGTGAACCAAGCATTTGGTGAGATTTGCTACATCATTTTCGAGGATATTTTGTCACCAAAGTATGTGCCACGTTTCGTATCAAACGCTCGAACAAGATGCTCACAAATCTGATTTAGGACGGTATTGAAGACAGTACTCACCCCGTGACTTCGTTTTGTGTTGAATATCTCCCTTACTTAATACCGTCCGAAATAGAGTGCTAGGCTAGTAGTTCCTCGAAAGCTTAATGTGAATGTTGAGCTGCACCTGTCTGCTCTTATTTATCAATTAAGAGTCGACGAAGGTTTTTGTAACTAAAAACAAGACTATAGTTACAGTACAACAGCTTTTAAAATTCAGTAAATGGCTTTCCGCACTAAACGAATAAGCGAGCTTTATCCATCATTGCTGACAACGTTAATTGTAATCGAGTTGACATGTTACCTTGGTGCTAGTAAAAAGTTTTAAAAGAGGTCTATTTTTGTCTTTTTCATTTTCAGGTGAAGGACGACCCTTTGTTCCTGGTATGCCTAAAACGCAATTGGTCTAAGTCGCGTTTTGCCTAAAATGTTTTTTTTAATATTGTTAAAACTAAGTCGATTAGCTACCCATTTTACATTAAACCTAACCCTGCTAAATAGATATATTGCGTATTAGGTTTAATTCGAAATAAGTAGCTGATCGACTTAGTATTAACAATATTTACAAATAAATTTTAGGCAAAACGCGACTTAGACCAATTGCGTTTTAGGCATACCAAGAACAAAGGGATTATGCCTTTGTTCCTGGTATGCCTAAAACGCAATTGGTCTAAGTCGCGTTTTGCCTAAAATGTTTTTTTTAATATTGTTAAAACTAAGTCGATTAGCTACCCATTTTACATTAAACCTAACCCTGCTAAATAGATATACTTATTGCGTATTAGGTTTAATTCGAAATAAGTAGCTGATCGACTTAGTATTAACAATATTTACAAATAAATTTTAGGCAAAACGCGACTTAGACCAATTGCGTTTTAGGCATACCAAGAACAAAGGGATTATGAAGAAATACAGGAGACAATAATCAAAAACGATTAGGCGGGAGTGGTTTGGCATACCTACTGGTCCGCCATTTTAATTAAGACATGTTTCGGCGGCAAGTCATGAAACTCATGTCAATCGACAGAATATGTGAGAGCCCATACAAAAAGTTGGATCCTCTTTGATGCCCAAACTTGTTTAAAATATTATCTTTGATGTTTACATCAAATATAATATTACAGTATTATTTATAATACTTTTCACTTTTCCGTAGCAATATTTTTTACTTTTAATTGCCGACTTGATTCTTTAGCAAATTGACAGCTGTCGTTCAAATGTTGCATTTGACATGACATGTAATGTTTGACTCGTAATTGCAAAATAGATCAAAGCCCAACTCACCAGAAACAGCAAAATATTGAAGATACACGATACCAAGTTCACATATTGATTAATAGCAATAAGGAAAAATAAGTTTAAAAAATGATGTCCTTCGTTATTTGTAGGCGGCTGCTTCAGGGGGCGTTGGACTTGAGACGGTACGTTTACAAGACAATAATTATTATATTCTAGATTGGTTCATCAATAGAATGAATCAGAATAATAATCCCGGGATTCAAGGGCGTACCCAGGTAGGAGCAGGGGGGGGCAGCTGCCCCCCCCTAGAAGTCAATTTTCCTTACATGTGGGTAAAAAAAACGTATTTCTCTCTCTACGAAAAACGAAACAGGTATGAGCTGCCCCCCCCTAGCTGAAATCCTGGGTACGCCCTTGCCGGGATTACTGCGCGTCACCCGTGATACTCATAGTACTGATCAGATACGAGGCAATGATATTAAGTATAATGAAAAAGACGTAGATATGGTACTTGTGTTTTTCGTACACCTGAGCAAAGCATTGACAGTGTTGACAGTTTGAGACGACACTGCACAACATGCATCTGTCTCGTTTACGCTCTAGTAAATAATCATACTATCTTGTTCACACGTTATAACACGGCCAAATTAACTACCAGTGGACAATTTTTGACTTCACGTCAGTACTGACACAGCCTATCTACCTCTTTTTTATTAGAATATCATTGACTAAAATGGAATGAATTCCGAATTGGATTGATGTGTTCTTAGAAACATTCCGACCCCATGACACAGAACAAACAGCTCATCACAGGGATGTTTGGTCGGGGTATTTCCACAACCCCCACTTTGTTTACGCAATTAATAGGCTAACGATACTACGTCGTTGTCCAGCTGGTGGACAATGATAGATGATAGTCATTGCATTCAACTTTAGAGCTGTAGCTAACCATATGTTTTCGTATTGTTACTGGTATCGTAAACAGGTTGACTTTTCAAGTATTTGCCAAATTTTCTAAATAAGCTTCACAGAACATTATAACATACCTCATGAGCAAAGCATTGACAGTTTGAGACAACACTGCGCAACATGTATCTGTCTCGTTTACGATCTAGTAAATAATCATGTTATTGTCTTGTACTCACGGGAAAATTAAAGAATTACAATTTTTGACCATGCGTTAGTGCTGACATAACTTATCTACGTCTTTTTTATTGTTTATAGTTTTTAGTCGAGCAGGCGAAAACTTAAAATTTTCAGGATGATTTATTCGAAATTGAAGGTTTTATATTCAGTGTAATTAATCTTAAAGTGTTTGATAAACGCCTTTATCAAATGAAAGTGTTTTGTCAAACAATTTGAAGTGTAAAGTCAAACGTCGACACCTGAATATGGCGGTGACATGGGAAGGGATAACAATTAATAATATCCCAAATAAATTCATATTTATTGATTAATACTTACTTAACGCAATCGTCCTGTTAATCCATACCAAATTGTTTGTATTGTATTTATTTTGTATTGTTTCTTTCTATTTATGTAGGTATATGTAAGTTTATTATTTTGCTCGTAGTACTGTAGGTATATATGTCTATTTATAATTAGAAAAATTAATAACCGTCTAGCACCACGGCATTTACTTCTTTTTCTAGTTTCTCTTCCTGAAGGTTGTCTGGAAGAGATGCTCTTAGCGATAAGACCGCCTGTATTGTACATTTCAAATACCTTTAAGCATCGTTATGCAACTTGTTTTCTTTGTGCAATAAAGTATATCTTATCTTATCTTACTGTACTGGTTGCTTGTACTGTCAAGTACCGGTTGACACGGACAAACCAGTGCTCAACTACCTTTTTTGAATTTTGGCATTATTTCCAGAACTTCAAACCTTTTCCTGTGTTTGTCTAAAACCTCATCATCGTGCTGTAAACCAGAGAAGCCCAAGTCTGACAAAACTTGCGGTGCAGGTGGAGCAAAAGGTACTTATTGTACCATATTTTAAGTAACTATTTTCAATACAGTGTTAGTGACATAATAACGCAAACCACATAATTATAAGCGTTTACCGCAGCCTGCGGCAGCCTGATAACCGTTTAGGCGCGATTGGTCCAATTCGCGATTGGTCCAATCGTCAAAAATTTGAAAATTCGCGATTAGTCCAATTCGCGATTGGTCCAATTCGCGATTCGTCCAATTCGCGATTCGTCCAATTCGCGATTGGTCCAATTCGCGATTCGTCCAATTCACGATTCGTCCAATAGGCATGATGACTGTATTTTTTTTTTGTTTATTATCGAAAGACCTTACATTTATGTAAACAATCCTCAAAGAATCACTTCATCTGGATCAATACCACCAGAGATATCACAATTTGAAATGCACATTTTTGGACTTGCCCAAAAACGCTCCATACAAAAGTGACAGCGACAGTGACGTCACTGTCGCTGTTTTTGTAAGGAGCGCGTAATAACTTTGTTCGACAGCTATATTCAATATTGCGTTTATGATAATGGTCTCCTAACATAATTCCTTCATAATAGTTTGGGTTACGAAAAAGTGATATTGTTTTACAAAAATTTAACACATATGAAATGGACTTGCCCACCCAAGTTTGCAGGCCTATTGTAGCCTCATTTTGAAACGAATTTCGATTGTGGTTTTACAATAACATTTGTAATCAATTATTATTTTTGGGGAACATAAAAAAACATGCAAAATCACTCATAGTCATCTACCCTATTCGCAATTGGTCCAACGTTGCCTTTTAGAACATAATGTTGAGTTCTCAAAAAGTTGAATCTCATAATGTTGAGTTCTCAAAAAGTTGAATCTCAAAATGTTGAATTCTCAAAACTATTGAATGTGATACTGTTGAAAAACAAATGAACATCGGAAAAACAAATGAATGCCATAAAAACAAATGAACATCGGAAAAACAAATGAACGACGGAAAAAGAACTGAATGCCATAAAAACAAATGAACGTCGGAAAAAGATGTGAACGCCGTAAAAACAAATGAACGTCGGAAAAACAAGTGAATACCATGAAAACAAATGAACGTCGAAAAAAAAAACAATATTTTTGTATGAGAGGCCTCTTAAATATTCATGTCATTTTCTTACGAAGTCTCAGTTAAAGGGTCGCGTTTTAACGCGCGTGAAAACGCGACCCTTTTTTTTTTATTCGACGTTCATTTGTTTTCACGGTATTCACTTGTTTTTCCGACGTTCATTTGTTTTTACGGCGTTCACATCTTTTTCCGTCGTTCATTTGTTTTTCCGATGTTCATTTGTTTTTTATGGCATTCACTTCTTTTTCCGATGTTCATTTGTTTTTACGGCATTCATTTGTTTTTCAACAGTATCAGATTCAATATTTTGAGAATTCAACATTTTGAGATTCAACTTTTTGTGAACTCAACATTATGTTCTAAAAGGCAACGTTGGACCAATTGCGAATTGGACCAATAGCGAATTGGACGAATCGCGAATTGGACAAATCGCGAATTGGACCAATCGCGAATTGGACGAATCGCGAATTGGACCAATCGCGAATTGGACTAATCGCGAATTTTCAAATTTTTGACGATTGGACCAATCGCGAATTGGACCAATCGCGCCTAAACGCCTGATAACAAGTGCCCAACACCGAGGTACGCTTACATGCAAAGATAAAAAATAATTGACAAATTGAATTCCCGGAATCCCAAAAACATTTTTTTACTGGGATTCCAGGGGGGCTCTATACCTAAATGCATCCATCAGCATGGACACATAATTACGTCATATATACGTCCCACTACTAGGCACTTGCCTCACCTCAACTATGAGGTGGATTGAGCCATACTCCAACACGCGGGCTCAGTGCGGGTTGTAAGGTTAGTGAGCAACTATAATGTCAGATGATATCAAGCCGCCCTAGGCCTCCGACTAGGCTTAACGACTGACATCTAATGACGTCAGCCGGGACCAACTACTTACCGTGCCTTCAAAAGCACGGAGATGCCCGAAATACACATCACTAAATTCCGGTCGGGGTGGTCACCCATCCCATTTCCGACCCGGCGTGTGTTGGTTTACAACAACGATCGTCCTTGATCACTGTCACAACTGCGCCACGGGCACACGGGTTCATCTAATTTAAGAGTTATTGTTTGAAAATTGTAGGTGGTGGAAGTGGAGGAGCAAAGACGAAACATCAGATAACGTACAAGCCTTACACGGCGCCGTGCTACAAGGACCACGATCAGAAGAATATGGGGCTGAAGCGGCCCATGTCTCCTCATCTCACCATCTACGCGCCCACCATGCCCGCCATGACTTCGATAACTGAACGTATCACTGGTAAATGCATAACATAACATAACACACCCTCAAGACCATATCCCTAATGGGTTAGTCAAAGGCACACTGATTGTTGCCGTCACCGTGAACGGAACATTCAGAAGCCCACAATTCGCCTAAGGAATTTGAACCCAACGTGGTAAGGGGCGAGCCTACCGCCGTTATCCGGGTTGCTTCATTGCCGAATCATCGAACACACGAATTGGTGTACATCACACCATAACATACCCTCACGACCAATGATATTTAGAAGAGGTAGATACGTTATCAGTCAGGTACTGATGCGAAGTCGATTTCGGGTGCCACTTTTTTAGAACAAGTAACATATCCACATCTTTTTTATTACAATACTAGCTGCCATGACAGACGTTGTTCTGTTGTCAAACATTCAGTATCACGTGACAGGTATGAACAGTTGCTAAGGAAAACTAAATTGTGATTTTTCACTATATTCCTAGCATTTTCCCATGTTTTCTCACCTTTTATACCTTCCCTGGACCATCACAAATATTTCAAAACCAAAATTAGCCAAATCGGTCCAGCCGTTCCCGAGTTTTAGCGAGACTAACGAACAGCAATCCATTTTCAAATATAGGGATAATTGCTCACGCACGACCATATACCTGATGGGTTGGTCAGAAGCACATTGATTGTTGTCGTCATGGTGAAGGGAAAGAGTAGCGGCGCTAGGTATCGGCGACGTCGGCGACCGCTGACGGCCTCGCAAGAACGTTTTACAAGTTGCCTACTTTTGTTTCGCCAAACATCCTAGCTGAGGTAGTAGGAGTAAAGAAATGTTTCTACTTAAGAGGCCTTAGTAGGTGATAACGGCAAAATGGACTGTTACCTATGAGCTATAATTGAAAATATTGAATGTTTTTCGCACTGAAATTTCTAATATGTATTACAGAACGTATGTGTGATGGGATGACTGTTTCCAAAACACGATTGGAAAAACTTTGCTCAATAGAAAAAAATCCTGAAGTTACCTCTAAAATATCATATAAATGCTCATTTCAACCGCATTTTACGATAATAATTCGTATAAAATCACAAAAACATAGGTATTTACCTTCTCGATTTCGTGAAAGTTTTAGATTTAGAAAATACTAAATATTTTCATTCACTTTTTGATAAAAATGTGAATGGCGCTTACGAATTTTAGTTTCGAGCACGTTGATTCCATACTAAACGCGGACGCTCACCTCCTCCCCCACCCCCTTACCTCAGGCGCGAAAAGCTACGAAATCTGAATTCGCTTCACTTGCGCTAATCTTAACAGTTTATTAATTTTCTTTAAAGGAGCCGTTCGCGCAATTTTCTGGCATTCTGGGAGGCAAGGTTATTTCAGATCGAGAGTGTGTTGTACTGCGTAGGCGGTCAGGGAATTGACACCAAAGGTATTAAATGCACGTTATCGCTCGAGGACAAACCTCGAATGTTGATTGTTTATTATCCACTTTAACCGAATAAAACTTCGCAAGATTTAACCCTCAAAAGGTAAATGTAAAATAGAAAGACAGTTTTCCATCATTATTTGTAGGTAAACACACCCACATTGAAGTAAGGGTTAGGCCTCATTAACGCGTTGCGTTATGACACAGTGAACATAACAGTAGGTTATCTAAGGCCGCCGAGTTATTAGCCTACTCGTCCTCCTATTTTTGCACAGCCCGTACCGTACTGCCACGGGTACTGCCGCCACCTTATTCCCCATATTTTATGCTTGTGCGTGAAATCGCGTGCCGAGACGCGCGCGACGCGCACGCACACATTCAAACCGAGAGCGGCGTTTGTATGTAGATATTTTACTGTTCTCTGTTTACTGTGGTTGTGACTTGTGCTACGTCGTAGCGTCAACTGCTACGTCGTAGCGTCAACTGCTACGTCGTAGCGTCAACTGCTACGTCGTAGCGTCAACCGCTGCGTCGTTTTACATAATGTTAGACGACATGTTCCATCATGTGTTGCGTCCTCGCAAGCAACGGATCGTCTTTTGTATTTTGTCGACAACTTCTTTGAATATGTTGGTATCAGGTCTTGGCGGCTTATCATAATCGATTTTAAAATCTATGCAAGAAACGTATTTAACAAGTAAACACCTTTACTTAAATTTACATTTACCTATACTCCATTTATTATAGCATTAGACAGAACTTAACAGACGTAATAAAAGGTTATTTTTAGGGTACACTTCGTGGTCTAAGTAATATAAATATTATAACTTCTAAGATTAATGCCGACCTTATCAAAATCTACGTCATATGCCAACTGTCACACTTATTTGTCACACTGTGAAACTATATTGTCGATCATAAAAAACCCAAAAGAAGCAGGGGTTGTGTATCCAGTCGTGCTTTTACTGATATTATAACCCTGCCAAATCTAAAATGTTATTAGACCCTTCATACATTGTGACGGAAGGGCCAATTAAATTTTGCCAGGTTATACCCGGTCAGCCGGAAAAAGTCAATCACAAATGCAAATCATTTATTTGTTTGGCACCCCTGCTTCTATGAGCCTTTTTTTTCTTATGTTATAACAAATGGATTATAGCTTAGCTCAATAAAGCGATTCTATTGGTTCTTAACAAAACCGTCTCTGGCAACGCATCCTCGCACACCCCAGGTGGAAACGCAACCTAAGCCCGTCTTATGTACAGTCAACAGCGCATCAGGTTACATCATTTCCCTTTTTTCTCTCGCTTTTGCCAAATGTAATTTCTTTACAATAGAGCAAGGAGGACTGACCGGAAATGGGTAGAGTGATCGCCGTCCACCGTACTTCTTTTGTGTAATAGATATAATCTTTTCAATATACCACCAATAAGTATTTGTTTACTGTTCAAAGTTACTCAATGTCGGCTACTTGTAAGGTGTTAAATGCCGTTGAAATCCTACAATAAACTTTCCTGTAAACTAACAACCGTATTTTATTCGCTAACAATGGGTTTCAAATAGAAAATACAAGGGAGAAAGTACGAATGTTTCAATAGAAGCAAAAAGTTAAGATCGTAGAAAAATAAAATGGAGGTATTTCCCTTTGAGTGAAATAAAAGTACACAAAGATTCTTAGAAAACGTTGTTGTTTATTTTTGAATGTCAAATGAGCTCAGTTGAGTCACGGCGGAAGGAGTTCAACACGGAATCAATTATTAAGAAACAGTTGTTAATTAAAACTAGAGTTTAATTAAGAATATAGATACCTTTGAAGACCGTCGTGGGCTAGTAGGGTAAGCACTCTGGCTCAGTGTCTGTGAAGTACGTTGAAAAGAGAAACAGTTAGAGAAGAGTAACTGCTGAGTTTCTTGCCGGTTGCCATACGGTGGTAGCGTCACATTTATTTAAGAACAGTAATATTTGTTGTTTACGTTTAATATTGTGGTATTCATGTCTATTATTAAATATGTTTTGTTTGTTAATTAGATTTGACGATTTAAAAGTACTTTGTAACAGCTAAATGAAGCTATTTTTGATTCAGATTTTTGACTCGATTTTATCCGCGTCTTTTGCGAGCCAGGCGACTGCCGTATTTTTCTGGTATATTTTACCTGGCAGCCAGGTTTAGGCTAGTAGACCGCGAAAGACGAGGATTCGATTTCCGCCTGAAGCCAAGACCGAATGTCTTTTTCTGGTTTTCCTATCTTTAGTAAGACGATAATGCATCATCCGTAATGCTAAAATAAAAAATAACATAGGACAGTTGTAAGTGCTACTAACTTCTTTCGGATCAAACAATGTAATTAACCTCAGATGGAGTTTTTTAATTGTAATTGTAAAATCATGAATTAAGGGCTTTACAAGATTTATATCAACGATACTGATATTTCAATACTTAATTTGAAACGCAATATCGGGCATTGATCCATCCATTCTCTCTTTCTTCACATTGTCATATTTTCCATTCTAAAAATGGGAAATGTGAACACATATCATCGGAAACAAAAGCAAACCAGATGACAAAGGTATTCCATAGTCCCGCCATCTTTGTGGTGGTCTACCTGAAAAAGGATTTCATTACCCTCACAAAGGTTCTCGTCTCTGCCCACATCGCGCTGTCAGCTGTTCCAATCTTTTATCTTTCAAAGATACAGTGACGCCCTCGGATTACAAGAGCCATTAGGCTATTTTGCCGAGAACAACAATATTGTGCAAGCTTATGCCACAGTATTAACAGTAGGTTATCTATGGCCGCCCGCCGAGTTATTAGCCTAGCGTGCACACAGATACGCGGCACAGCCCGTCCGTACTGCCGCCACCTTATCCCCCCGTATTTTATGCTAGCGTGTGCGTGAAATCGCGTGCCGACACGGCGCGGGACGCGCACGCACACATTCAAACCGAGAGCGGCACGTTTGTAAGTAGATATTTTACTGTTCTCTGTGTACTGTGCCTATACGCTACTGTTGTTGTAAAGTTCACAGAATCTGAAAGGATTCTGTCGTTGTAAACTTGTAAGTGCATAACTGAAAAGGTTATTTTCTAAAGTGTCAAGTAAACAATGACGTCGGGTCAAATTATGTGTTGTTCCTATAGTTCATAATAAAAAATCAAAGGTTACAAAGAAAGGGTAAGAAAATTAAAGAAAAAACTTAACGCTTTACTGCGTATACTTAGTTACATTGGGTCGTATTACTAATATTTATTTCATATTTATTTATTTATTCTGTCTCTGCTGTTTCGAAGATACCTTCCTAAATTACAAATTATTTTTGTTTATTCATTAGATATTTGATTTCTCAAAATTTTGACAGTAACCTCAGTTTGGACTGCGTTTTGGTTATGATAGATCAGAAAAAGTTCGTAGTCATACTAAATTATGTTTTGCAAGAGGAATTTCTTTGAAAGTAATACAAAATTATAAAATTTTAAAACAGAGCTGCTCTCATTAACTGTTAGGTACATAGGGGCATCTGGTGCTGCTGACATGAAACCCATTTTGCAGCGGTTTTGTAAAGGTTGATGTGAGCGCCTCTGTACCTATCAATGGGGATTTTTGCATTGGGTCGTATTACTAATATTTATTTCATATTTATTTATTTATTCTGTCTCTGCTGTTTCGAAGATACCTTCCTAAATTACAAATTATTTTTGTTTATTCATTAGATATTTGATTTCTCAAAATTTTGACAGTAACCTCAGTTTGGACTGCGTTTTGGTTATGATAGATCAGAAAAAGTTCGTAGTCATACTAAATTATGTTTTGCAAGAGGAATTTCTTTGAAAGTAATACAAAATTATAAAATTTTAAAACAGAGCTGCTCTCATTAACTGTTAGGTACATAGGGGCATCTGGTGCTGCTGACATGAAACCCATTTTGCAGCGGTTTTGTAAAGGTTGATGTGAGCGCCTCTGTACCTATCAATGGGGATTTTTGTTTTTACCTGTTCCTAAGTTCTATACCAAAATTTAGCACCGTCGGTATTTTAACTTCGAAATGAGGTGAGCATAGGAAAGCAGCGTTTTCCTGCATCCTGCTAAATGTTATTTCTAAGCCAAGTGTGCGTCACGAATCCATATTCATTCCAGTTAGTGGTTTTGTAAATGCTGTGAAGCGCTCTAATATGGCGTAAAGGCAAAATATGTCACTTCCAATATGGTTTAGATGAGTAAACAGTATTGCGTCTACAGTTCACCTACACTTACCTTCACACATTGTTGCTCACAGAAACATGAATTATTTACAAACTGTACTTGTTTTATCTTGCTTAATAAGAAATCACTTCATAGTATAAAACAAAGTCGCTTTCTCTGTCCCTATATCCCTATGTATGCTTTAATCTTCAAAACTACGCACGGGATTTTGATGCAGTTTTTTCAAATAGCTAGAATGATTGAAGAGGAAAGTTTATGTGAATAATAACATCCTATTGCACCCGTGCGAAGCCAGGGCGGGTCGCTAGTAGGTAATTGATAAACTAAGAGGTGCTGATTAGTTTTTAGGGTTCCGTACCTCAAAAGGAAAAAACGGAACCCTTATAGGATCACTTTGTTGTCCGTCTGTCCGTCCGTCCGTCCGTCTGTCAAGACCCTTTTTTTTAATTGATTCGGCTAAACCAACATTAGGGTATTATTTTTCTATTGCAATGGTTTAATTCAGATAGACTCACTTAAGCACTTTCATATAAGAAAAACTAGCATCGAGGCCATCGTATGCGCGGTACCAGGAATCCCTGAGGACCCTTGGTATGCCGGCAACTCAGCTCCTTATGAGGGGAGCTGAACCTCCCCGCCCCGGCACTGCCGCCTTCAACAGGATCGCCTGTGCAATGGAGGCATAGAGTATCCACCATGTGCACTCCAGGTGACCCCGGGGCCCTTCTTTAGTCGGCGGCAGGCGGGGGGGAGCCTTGGCCGAATTCTAACGCCCCGAACCACGGGGCGAATCCTAACCATTACCAACATGGCATTCATGAATGTTTTTATTTCTTTTAAGAATTCTAATCGGCTCCTAAAGAGTCATCCGAAGTCTGTACAGTATCGAATGCACTAAATAGCAGTAACTGAACATGTTAACCTGGTTCTTTCTTTGAATGAAAAAAGTTGAATGGAGACTTCGGGCAATAGTAAAATGTTTATTTAGAAATTTGGTTTAACGTAGTTCGGTAAAACGATACTCGTACTTACTTGTAAGTCAAAAGATACTTCGATGGGTTATAAATATGTCAAACAATACATTTGGCAAATGAAATTCTGGTCTATAGATTTCAGTCAAATGAAATTCAGACAAGTCAATTTCGGCCATGTGACGCGGTCTCCCCCTCTCAATATTCCTAATGCTATTTTACTTCAAACGAGTTGAGATTCATTCAACGGTATTTTTAATTAGTAACGTCTTCCGTGCCTGTGGCGCAGTTGTGTCAGTGATTGGCGACGATCGCTGTTGTAAAGCAACACACGCCGAGTCGGAAATGGGATGGGTGACCACCTGAAATTTAGTAATGTGTGCATCTCCGTGCTTCGGAAGGCACGTTAAGCAGTTGGTCCCGGTT
Source organism: Udea ferrugalis (assembly GCA_950022985.1). Taxonomy (NCBI): domain Eukaryota; kingdom Metazoa; phylum Arthropoda; class Insecta; order Lepidoptera; family Crambidae; genus Udea; species Udea ferrugalis. The sequence goes on from OX465515.1 coordinate 23,242,979, forward strand.
GACGTCGCTAGGTGTCAGTCGTTAAGCCTAGTCGGAGGTCTTAGGGCGGCTTGATAACATCTGACATTAATTGATCACTAACCTTACACCCCTCTAATAACCCACGCTGAGCCCGCGTGTTGGGGTATGGCTCGTTCCACATCATAGTTGAGGTCAGGCAGTGCCCAGCAGTGGGACGTATATGTATAAGCCGTTATGTCTTCCGTTCCAGGTATTGTGCTGTCGTTCTACGTGTTCATGATATCATGCGGCACGCTGTTCCTCTCCAACGGCATCGACTCCTATGTCTCCATGATCCAGAGCCTGGACCTCTCGCGACCACTGCTCTTTATCATGAAGCTCATCCTGGGATTCCCCTTCGCGTACCACTACTTCTTCGGCATTCGGTTCTGTGTGTGGAACGCTGGTAGATGGCTTTCCTTGAAGGATGTCACTGCTTCAGCTAAGAATATGGCTATAGCTGCTGCCGCGATCACATTCCTTTTTGCTATGTTCTAAAAAGTATGTTAACCCTTATTCGAATGTAGGAAAACTAGGTCACTAAACATTTTGATAAGCTACAGAATATTAAAACCAATGAGTAATTAGGACATGTCATATGCGAAAATAGGGCAGTATTTAGGTATGTAAGGGCACTATGAGTGAACCTCTGCAGGGTTAAAATGATACTCATGGAGCCGTACAAACTATTTAGAAATCGATTGTGATTTTCGAAAATCAGGCCTCAGGTTCTGCCTTCCACTGTTGCTGTTGGCTTCACCTCAAACTTCATACAATCAGAAATTATGGAGACTTGTTCATAATGCCGAATGAAAAAATCTGCATTAGATTAGGAGCGGTTACCTAACGCGATTTTTTGTGGTTCACGACTCAGCGATCAACAAATATTTGCAACGATTCGTACACGCGTACTTTTACTTTACTTTACTTTAACGGGAAAAATGCGATTTATACAGCACTGTCTCGGTATCACTCTACATGTGTCTACACTCAGTGGAATCACCTGTCGGGTACACTTATGTGAGAAACAGATAATATGATCCGGATTTGTTCTATTGAATTATGCTGATAACAGAATTTGTTCCGTTTTGGAAGCGGAAATATGAGCTTTTCTAACCGACCGCCCAGCCTGCGCGAGCTTACAAAGTTAACTCTGATGAACTTAATATTGGTTTAGGATTTTAGATCTATGTTTGATCTGTTCACTAGGGTAAAAAACGTTCTTCTAACGTCCTTACTCCAGCCACAATTAAGCTGCTCCAATCAGCGGACTTCTTGTCTTAAGGTCATTTTATAAATACATTTTAAGCCATTTAAGACTATAATTTTACCAAAAGTAATAATAATAATCGTAAATAGCTTAAATTTTACTCATATAATCTAAAAGTTTCAAAAATATTGTCCTCAAGACAGAAAAGTTTGGAACAAAATCCGCTTGCTGGAGGTCGGTTTTATCAGCTCAATTCCATAGAACAAATCCAGATTAAATGATCTGTATCACACATAAGTCTCCCGGATAAGTGACCCCGCTGGGTGTAGACATGTTCACTTTTCTATATCGCGTTTGGATTGCTGCTTTGAGTAGCACGTGCTTAAAAAGGTAGGATGATAGCAAAGCTTGCATCGCTGTATGCTTTACAAAGTCGAAAGAGTTTGTAAATAAAGATGAAGCTTTCAAACCCGGAATAAAAATAAACAATTTAGCTCAAAAATTGTTGTTTCTTGATCTCTTTCCAAAATTATTTCGTCGGATACTTAACAATAATAGTGTAGTGACTATTTTCCTGCCAGTGCCAATAATTGGTATGATTAGTCAAATAATGCAATTGTTTCTTTTCGAATCATAAAATAACATTAAAAAAATTCAAACATCGAGAATCGTCCATACTTTCAACGCATGTATGTGTAAAACATTGATACTTTCATTACGAATGAAAACATTCCGATTACTTTTTATTTCGAGACTAGCTGTCCCGACAGACTTCGTTCTGTTGTCAAACATTCAGTGTCACGTGACAGGTATAAATAGTTGCTAACAGAAAAAAAGGTTTAGGTTATAGGTTTTCTATATTCCTAGCATCTTTTCATGTTTTCTCAAACTTTCCAACCTTCCCTGTACGATTATTTCAGGCCGAAATATCCCAAATCGGTCTAGCCGTTCTCGAGTTTCACCGAGACTAACAACCAACAATCCATTACTATAGATACATAATATAGAGATATTATTCAAAAAACGGATGTCAAAAATGTGGCCTAGCCTATGTGTTATTTTGATGTACAAGCTGTACATCAAATTACAGCTACAATTGTTTGTAGCTGTAATTTGATGTACAGCTTGTAATTGTAATTTTCATCAAAATCTATCCAGTAGTTTTTACATGAATTATGACAAAACCATAATTGCAAACTTAAACATTCAAAATATTAGTAAGATGGTCTGGTCCAATATATTGACTGGCAATAGGTATATTACATTTGTTTGATTGGCCAGCATTCCTCAAGCGCGTAATCAGTGGGTAATCATTTGAAATGGGTTTTCATAATAGATCCGAGCGTTCAGTAGCAAGATCATTAGCTGGTGGTCAGTTAATTAGCTCAAGCCAAGCGTTCAAGATCCACACCTACTCACCGACCAACTGGCTTAGTACTAATTATTCGATTGACGAAATACTAATCATATAGTCCGCCTGAACTTGGACTTGGATCTGATATTATCGTACTATCTATAAGCTACGAGTACCTTCTGGTTAAGCTGATTAAACATTTAATTTTGAATGATGTTTAAAAATGACATTTGGACTTTATAGAATTGCAAGTGTTGAATATAATTAGCAGTTATAGTCTTTCTAAGCGTTTAATTCACTTTTGACAGATCACGCACATGAAGTTTTGTAATATTTTTTCATACAATGTACTACAAGGAACACTGTACTTCATGAACGGGCTCCGCCCACTTAGAGATGTGTCATTCGTAATTAATGACCATAGACCAAATTAATAAAAGATACAATAATTACTACTCATATCACTAGACATTATTCCACACAGCGTCACCTAGCCCCAAAGAAGTCTAATTAAGACCCGTATTACGGGATACTTGACAACGAATGGGCATTATTCAGTACCTTTTCTTTTGAGGATACATACCTATTATACATAGGAAACCATCAGACCAATACGAACAGACATGTCAACTGCTGTCAGTTTACATGGCCAACGGTTTCTCTTAGGTGTAGATAGCTTATTCTGTTCCATGCAACTACTGCCGAAGCCTTCTTTATTTATTTTTTGCCTCTGTTGGAGCACTTATACCTAATGCTGCTGCAATACAGTCTCTAACTTGAGTCACTATTATGATAGACTCACAATTACAGCTTTGTGTATTATGTCGATTAAAACTTCTTCATGAATAAAATCGATCAATAAAAAATCGAATCGTCAACGGGTTAGGGTATCACTATTTGACAATGTATTACAGCTGCCAAAAGTAAAATAAACGCTTGGAAAGAGTATAAAACTAGTACCGACGCATGTTATGTTCTGAAAGAGGTATCAAATAGCAATACAGTCAAATACACAGTGCTTCCATCTTTTTGAAACTTGTCTTACGGCTTATTAAATTTTTGAAGTTTTGAACTGGTTAGTGGTACCGTCAGCAGGTCTTGACACAACACACGGTTCCGCTAAGAAGCATTCTAACTATTTGTTCATAAAGACTTAGGAGGTAAGCTCAAATAGGCTTTTGAGGTGATGAATTTTATTGATTTACATCACATTAGTCCAACTCTACACATGTGCCTACTCTAATGCGGACATAGACAGCTCTATCGCTGAATTGCTCGACTTAAAATGCCAATATCCTGTCAAAGATTGAACTTGTAAGCTCCAATAGCTAAAAGTTTGCGGTTCAGTAGGTGCCGGTAGTCTTGTTTGATCTATCGGCGTTAGTTGCATTGTTCAAATAGCGTTACAGCTTTTGAGAGTTAATTAAAGTCACAGCACTTTCATGAGTTAAGGTTCACGGTTAACGCTTCTCATGCTAAATGGGTTTAATTATAAGATTTGTTTGTGAAGTGCAGATACAAATTTCAATTATTAACACCCAAATTGTGCTTGCTTTCAAAGCGGACAGGAGTCACTTTTAAGTCTTTCCCTGTCCCATGAGTCACAGATGATTCATAACCATGGATTTTCAATTGTGGTATTTAATGGACAGGGAACGACAGATTGAAAAACGGTCAACTTTGGTGTCGAAACTAACGCTTTTGATGCTGCCAGGCTAGGGTGAATCGGAAATAGGTTTGGTCTAATCTATGATATTCGATATAAAATCTCAGGTCGAGCAAAGCGTTTTCAAATAACTTTCACCCATCATTAGAATCAACAATGAACATAAACTTGTAACTTGAATGTTCAGGTACTCATGTTTTTTTTTCTACGTTGCCCTTACTCGATGAAACGTTACAGAATGAATGTACAGGTCATAATATACAATTTTGAAGTTATACTGCCCTACGCCAATTAATTAAAAGTTATTATCCTATTGCTATGTTCCTTATCGTTCCGCCGATTGTACAATGGATGTTGCTCTTGATGCGAATCTTCTCATTGGATACTCTATCGCATCTTTGGCGAAAAATTAACTTTTAAACGTAAATAGGTACTTCAAAGTGCCATATATTTTAATATTGATGTATTTTGATTAGATAGTAGTATTAGAAATTAGAGCCTATGTTATTCAAGGTTTAGTGATTATATATTTTTTTAACTTGATTGTTGTTTCTTTACCAACTTTAATACGTTTTAGCCCAACCAGTAACAATTACCTATGTTTAGCGATTCATCCCTAATCTCTCAGTGGGTAAAGTGGACCACCCCACCCATGGAAATAAGGCGTGCATAGGTTGTCGAAAGAAGCGACGACACACGGGGAACGGTCCGTGGACTCGAGAAAAAATGGTTTCTTTATCTACCTAGTTTTCGATGAAGTGTGAAGTTTGTTACAAAGAGGATGTTTCGCATTCAATGTAGCGCCCGATATCGGTACTTTTGGTTGTTTGAAAAATATTTTGAGGTCTGTTTCAACAATAAGAAAATACTTTATCCTATTTGTAACAAATTGTACACAAGATTCCGCAATCTTTATTTTTCGAATATGATTTCTATTCATTTGGGGCGTCATCCACTTGGTGGCTATAGGGACCTTAAAATGAAGCTTCGTATATAAATATCCCATTCTTTTGGCTATCGCTGGCAATTGCTGTATAGTTACAATCGCCATTAAAGGTTCAGGCTTGAAAATTAACGCTAGGAGACCACCTGAGTGTGTCAAAGAAAAGTTGTTACTTTCAAAACCACAAAAATCTTAGCTTAGGTTAGGGGTAAGACCACCTTTTTAGGATGTTTCAGGATCTTATTCATTAAGCTGATTTGAAAAGTCAGAGGCGTACCCCGTCATTATAAAAACGTTGTTCAAGTTTTTATGAATAAGAGGGTTAAGCCACACTTCAAGAGTTAGCCATACTCCAACACTCGGGCTCAGTCCGAACCGTTGGTGGGGTCTAAGGTTAGAGAGATGCTGAACTTCCTGACAGATGTTATTGTTACCAACACGCCCTAATTCCTTCGACTAGTTTAACCATTGACATAATCGTCGGGACGGTCACCCATCCCATTTCCGTACCGGGCGTGTGTTGCTTTACAACGGCGATGGTTGCCGCTCCGCTTTTACCATGTGTATCAACGTAGATCACTTCATAACTTACCATCAGGTCAGAAGTAATTAAAAAAGGCAAGTTGCAGTAGACGCTGAACTCCTGATGAAGAAGACATCAGCTGCCTCACACGCAGTGTTGAAACTGGCGCCTTCTGCCTCCTGTGACGTGATTGGCCGATAGTTAAATCGATGGGTTGCTAATAAAATTAATGGCAATCAGTGTCACCATTAGCTTGTATATTTTCACGATTAAAAAAGGAATGAAAATAAAGAGAAGATCTCGACTGTTTTTTTACCTAGTATTTAGTTTAAATACCTTATGGTATGGGTGACCACCCCGCCCGAAATTTAGTGATGTATTTCGGTCATCTCGATGCTCCGGAAGGCACGATAAGCAGTTGATCCCGGTTGACGTCGCTAGATGTCAGTTGTTAAGCCTAGTCAGAGGCCTCTGGGCGGCTTGATAACATCCGGCATTAAGGTTGCTCACTCACCTTACACTCCTCCAACAATTCACACTGAGCCCGCGTGTTGGAGTATGGCTCGTTCCACCTCATAGTTGAGGTGAGGCCTGTGCCCAGCAGTGGGAAATATATAGGCAGTTTATGTAGTTGTACACATAATACACAGCGTTCGTACATTATATAACTTCAGAGAAATAGCCGAACTTGTATCTATGAATGTTGATTACAGGTGGTGTGGCTGTAGAGAATTCTCTGCAGCAACGCCACATTAACTTTCTTTTTTCTCTTTAATCATTATTATTATCGTTAAACGTACTTAAAACAAGTTGATAAAAAATAAACGGTGGCGTGGCTACAGAGCACCACACCTGGCGTACGTACGTATAATTTGACCGTGTGTACAAGATAGTATGATTATTTACTAGAGCGTAAACGAGATAAATACATGTTGCGCAGTCTCAAACTGTCAATGCTTTGCTCAGGTGTTCGAAAGTTGTAATTTCGATTGGCACTTTTTCATTGCAAGTAACCTATCTATGTGTTTTTATTATAATATCATTGTTTCTACCCTAATTAATACCTACCACATGTAGCAGCCGTCAGCAGCGACCTACTTGCAAGCCGGCGACCGAAGGACCCTCAAGGCAGCGTTGGCGTTTTACACCGACGACTCACAACCAAAGGCCTAACGTAGTGTGTATTAGATTAAACTGTATTATTATGTGTATGTTTGTACTGTATTATTATAATGTATCATAGCATACAAGCGTTCCGGCATTCAACAATAAACCAGATTCAAACCTGACTGTGTTGACTTTTTATTTCCACACCGCTGCGGCCAAGACACCTTTAGCCGTCAGTATCATGATTCAGATTCAGATTCAGATTCATTTATTTCTCAAAATTAATAAAACATTATACATTACATTAATGTCCTATATAAGTAATTAATATTGAGATCGTCAAATGTTATGGAATAATTGCAATTAAAATAATAAATGAAACATGATCAGCAGAGTGAGCCTGTTCTACTGGCAACGGTTCCTACAACTCTACCTGTGTCCTAACTCTTCCCGCTTACAACCTGGGCCCAAGTTTCCACCCTTACCTACTACCTATATATTTATTGTTGGGCAGGGCAGGGTATTGGTAGGTGGGGCGCAAAGGGACTCTAGGCTTTTAAGGGCGAATTATATTCCTCCTCTGTGCGGCCGGGATTAGGTGCCTTACAAACAACCACTTAGCTTCTTGACCGTATAGTGACTGAGCAAGTCTTGGCCTTGCCTGCCTTTTTGCATGCTGCTCGTTCAAGTGCATGCTGCCATCTTGTATGTATGCTGCCATCTTGTATGTATGCTGCTTGCTTGTATGCATGCTGCCTGTTTGAATGCATGCTGCTGACATGAAAACATGCTGCCTGCTTGTATGCATGCTGCTGGTTTGAATGCATGCTGCTTGTTTGTATGCGTGCTGTTTGCTTCATTGCATGCTGCCTGCGTGTATTTATGAGTATTACTGATATGCATGCTGATTGGTTAAATGCATCCTATTTGCTTGCATTTTTGTACCCATGCTATCAGTTTTCGGTACATCAGAATAGCACATAGGCCAATACAATACGCAGGCGATCATATATATATTTAACGACGTTTTTCTGTGTTACTGGTTTAATGAAGTTATTTTTATATACCGTACTAGAATATAAGTGTAACATGTCTATATCTTTTCAGTCCCTATTGAAATTGTCTAACTCCGCTATCTGTCACTGTATACATATCCATTCATCCATCCATCCATCCATCGTCACTGTCGATTTGTCCATAATACAAAAATGTTGGATGTGTAGCATGCCAGTGGTCAACGACAATAGCGCCTAAACTCTCTTACCATCTCACATTAATTTTGCTTTCATCATCATCATCAGCAGCCATAGGACGTCCACTGCTGACCATAGGCCTCCCCCATAGATTTCCAGAGCGGCCTGCTGTAGGCGGCCTGCTTCCACCGAGACCCTGCGATCTTAATGAGGTCATCCGTCCACCTTGCGGGCGGGCGTCCCACGCTGCACTTGGCCTCGAATGGTCTCCACTCGAGGACTTTCCGGCCCCAACGACCATCAGTCCTTCGAGCTATGTGCCCCGCCCACTTTAGAACTTTGCTTTAGTTTGCATAAAACTTATAAAGAAGCTGTCAGATTAGCCACTATGACATAGTACTAAAGTGATCAGGCTTTTGGCGTTTACTGTCCCACGAAAGTATACGTATCGTCAGTTGTCACCGGATGTGAGAAACGAGTGCTGACGATGCAGGTGCAAAAAACCGCCAACGCCATCTATTGATGTTTTACGAAGGAATCAAAATATTGCACCAATCCCCAAGTTATTCCAGCATCGTAACGATATTGGCAGGAGCGTCTAGTGTTTTCTTGATTGTATAATGTCAGAAAAACTAACAAACAGTGCCAAATTTCAAAAATCTTATTTTAGTTAATACCATTTTTTCTATCCTTAAACGAATACCAAGGTGCATAAAAAACCAAAAAATGTAGATGGATTGGATGTATAGAAGAATAACTAGCATGCATTAAGTAGTGTCATATCGTATTGTTTTGCAAAATATCTACACATATCGTCTCATCGTGAAAAATATCTTCATCGACGTCAGCATAACTATGATTATGACATAATAATAACTATGACTGTAATTGAGTGTTAGTCGAATACCTACAATATAGTACACGGAGTATGGGACATTTATGGCACGTTCAATAAAATATCCTGAAAATTGTCAAAGTAGGCTATTGCATTTAAATTGAAAACTACACCGTTTTAAGTAAGTATAAACCTGTCAAATAGTAATTTCACTATTATTGGTAATATCCTGAAGGTTTCTTGAATATCCCCAATGCGCAAGAATCTGGCCCCTAGACTATTTTTATTATTAGAGGAAGTGACGTCACTCTGCGTCGTGCCGCAATATTTGTCGTATCGTAATTCAATTGTAAAAATAGCCTTAAAAAACATCCTATAAGATAGAATAGTCGGTGCTTGCCCATTTTATTATTTATATTCTAGTTTTGTTACTATAACGATGTCTTCAACATTTTTTATTTTAAATAAAAAATGTACTAATAATCGATAATAATTAGTACTTACCTCAACACGTTGGACACACGTTATCCAGGGTTGTATCCAGGGTATTTTCAACCAATTGCACTTCGATAATCACTGATATAAGGCACTATAAATATCTATTTGGTCTTCTATCGGGAAGACTAGGACGGCAGAGGCACCTATTCGGAGGCACCAAGACTATAAACTAACTAACACGAACGTTTTAAATAAAACATTGCCCTAACTATCTCATGATGAAAAACAACACATAATTATCACCGAACCATTTTTTAATTAAAAATATTTCAAAAGTCCAATACTTTTACAACTACATTGGAAGATACTTTCACACTTAACGACAGCTTAATTTTTTTATTGAAATGAAATTATAATAAGGTTTTTTTTAAGTAGACCGTTAGTAAAACTAAAAGCAACTGAATCAGTCGGCTACCAATAAATATCTGTTAGTTTTCTTAGGGCGCATGCGCGTGTCATGGCCGACCTCGCCCTGGCCAGACCTGAATGGGTGCCATGATTGTCCCAAAGAAACCTAACCCCATTCTCGTACTACGGCACTTATAGCAAAAAGTATCCCTAGTAACTGCACCAGGCCGGTGCTAAACTGAGCAGAAATTAATTCGCTATGCAGATTTTCAAGTTAGATCACGATAGTATAGCGATATATATCAATAGTCTTAGCTAGAGGTCATGGAGGTCGTATCGATTCGCAATCCGGGGTTGTCACCCTCGCGCACTGTTACGACGCGCCACCGTTGAGTTTTCCTTGCCTGTTCTATTTTTAGCACAAATACTATAAAGCAAAAATACTACAAATGAAAGAAACATATTTATAATTAAGGGTAGGTGTTCCTTCAATTATAAATTATAGTTTCTATTTTTTTTTAATACAATAATATCTGTCAGGATAAGTAAAAATGGCTACACCCTATTTGGCCACGCACACAATCGCACCCTCGGTGTGCGTTAAGCCCGCCTTTGTAGTGGTGGCTGGAGGGTGAAACGTCACAAAAAGTCAATAGAGGAAAATAGGTCTTAAGGGCATTAGCCTTTTCAGCAAGTTGTAGCATCCGCATATCTGCAATGATGTACACTTTTTTAGAAATAGTTACACATATTTTTATATTTCGAATTATTTTGTTAGCAAATCAATTAAAATAGTAGACATTTAGCATTAGAAAAAATACATATTGCATGAAATAGTAATTTATTTAAAGAAAGCCTTAACAGTTTCGATAAGTCACCAAAATATTTTTATACATATTTCGTACAGTCGACCACAATTAGCGCAGAACACTGCCAGTATACGGTGAGCTCTCATAACTATGGACTCGTAAAACAATGACTGGAGGGTGCAAATTCCAGTGTTTTTATTGAGCTGTGATGGACTGTACTTATTAACCTCCTTTTCTTCAAGACAGTATAGTTATTCTATAAGTATAAAACAAATTCGGGTTTGTAGTAAACTAATTTTTGTGTTTTTGCTTCGTCAGATTAGCCTCCACTGCAAAATAAAAATATTAATATAAGTTGACGAAAAACTTCTAGTTGTATTTTCGAACGAGATGGGTAAGTATTTATATTTGTCGGTTTTCAAAATTATTTTTATTAACTGACACACTCACCCCCGAATTCATAAACGACAATCAACGCTAAGCACGCACTCACGCTCATGCTGTCCCGTAAAATATCAATAGAACTGAAAGGGACAGCATGAGCGTGAGCGCGTGCTTAGCGTTGATTGTAGTTTGTGAATTCGGGGGTCACAGTCCAATAAAATTTGGCAGAGCGCATGATGTCATTAATCAGAATATAATCAGATAATATAATTTTAAAGTAAACAAACACCTTAAGTATATTAAAATCAAATACCTTCAAAAAGAAAAAAAAATAACCAAAAACCAAACTTTATTAGTTGTACAAAGCAAACCATAATCATAGTAATTTAACTAATAATATCCTAATAGCAAAATTTGAAAGTTTGAAACATTTTTTTTGATCTTTAATCTACGTAGCCAAAGTCGCGGTTTTAACCGTGGTTTTAACATATTCTACGAGTTTAATCCAAACACCAGCAACAGCGCTGCGTCCAGTCCGCGGCAACCACTGCCGCCATCTAGCGGTACGAGAATGACTAAACAGCTGCTCGACGTACGCCAGCCGAAGACTCTAAAATCTTTGAAAAAAACTTATTTCTAATGAACTGCTATGCTATTCCGGCGGACGCCAAAACTCCCTTCACTCGTGTGAGTGTACTTTATAAGTAAAATTATTTACATTCTAAATGAGGGAAAATACTAATTCAAAGTTAAGCGTATTGATGATTGAGGTAAGCGTGAAGCACCGAGATGTGAAGTGATGTCCGATGTGCACCGCCGTAATAGCACGGCTGAACGTAGGTACTGGCCACAGTACCATTTTTTCACAAACTATTGTCAAAATATTTTAGGAGGTCCATTTTGACAGATAGTAAAAAAATCAAAGCATGTATTCTGATACTTGAACCCTTATGCATGTTAGAAAGTTGAATTTCCAATGACACAGGAAACTGACACTCTATACTTATATCATTTCAACCCCGAGCTCTACAGAGGAATTACTCGGTCTTCAAATATTTAATGTAACTATCAGCTTTTATTCATGTTTTGCTCCTAAACTAAGTAAATAAACATATTATTGTTATACTTGTGTCAGAAAACTAAGTCTACTATAAAAAGATCTGAAACAGTTACTTTACTACAGGTAGTATGGAGAGCCACATGTCAAGTTTATCTTTGACAGTTAATAACACCTTATGCTAATGCACTAAGGTTTATTTTCAAACTCCATGTCAAACACTTGATTCGTGGCCGTCTGCGTAGCCGTACTCTAACGCGCATGCGTAGTGTTAAGACACTTTGACGTATCAATGAGGAGTTCCAACTTCAAATAGCTGTCAAATAATATTTTACACTGAACATCAAAATGTGTGGATCCCACTCTATCCCTGTCCATTATGTATTACTAGCGACCCGCCCCCGCTTCGCACGGGTGCAATAGGATGTTATTATACATATTAACCTTCCTCTTGAATCACTCTATCTATTAAAAAAAACCGCTTCAAAATTCGTTGTGTAGTTTTAAAGATTTAAGCATACAAAGGGACATAGGGACAGAGAAAGCGACTTTGTTTTATACTATGTAGTGATGTCCATTGATGGATAATCTGGGACTATTTACCTCTTAATTCATTGAGGCCTATCTCAAAACAAGTTCAAAAATAAAAAGTATTCATTTCATGTAAACTTGTACTACAAGTGCTAATGAAAAGTCAGTAAAAAAATATAATGATGTAAGAAACGCTAAATGTTACTCTTCCACCGGTTCGGAAGTTGATTCTATCGAGAAGAATCCGGCAATAAACTCGATAGTTACTCTCTTCAACATACATGGTTTGTTCACAATTATTGAAGTAATAGAGTACAGTCATAACAAAATGAGCAGAATAGACTGATTAACTGACGACTGACTATACATGTAATAAAAAAATAAAACCTTATTGCCACTTGTAAGCCACTGTAATCCTCTGCCACGTCCGAATTTCTTAACTTGCCTGCAATACAAGCAAAGCATGTATGTATGGATAAACAGAATGCAAGGAACATGAACTTAGAAGCCATACCTTTTAGCAGTAAGCAAGCAGGATTTATATCGGATGCATACCCGCAAAATTCGAACAGCAACAGAAGCTGATTCCCGATTCATGTAATATTTCTAGCAAATTGTATTCAGCATGCTTGAAAGCAGAATTGCAGAAGCATGAAAGCAGGAAGCAAGTAGCATGAATGCACGAGAGTGCATGCTAGTAGAATGCATGCAGCATGCATTAGAAGTAGTCTACCTTCACCCGCTGTGAGGAATCTCAGGGTCTGAGAGCCGAAGCGGCATATAATCTGTTCGTAGACGTCTGCATCCGTTGTGCCCTTTCAGTTTTTAAATTCCACGCCGGTATCGCGGTAGTCCATGGCCAGTAGATGATGAGAAAATACTGTTAACATAAAAATACTGGTAAATTAGACGTACTTACCTATGTGTGTTCACGGGGATCTTCTATAATATTAAAATAAAAAGAGTTAGATCAGGTTACTTTTGCTAAAAAATGGCACTCGAATTCATAACTTTCGAACACCTGAGCAACAAGAGTACAAAATAGTATGATTATTTATTAGAGCGTAAACGAGACAGATTCATGTTGCCCAGTGTGGTCTCAAACTGGCAATGCGTTGCTCATGTGTGCGAAGTTCTGATTTCGGGTGCAACTTTTCTAGCACAAGTAACCTATCTACGTCTTTTTTATTAAAATATCATTGGTGGTGCCAACTAGTCATTGAAAGTTGGTACAGAGGTGTTCACAAAGGTGTTCACAGAGGTGTTCACATCATAGCTGCCCATTTAGCACTGGTCTTATAAAGGTTGATGTGGACGAATCTGTACAATTGAGAGTGCTCCTGTGTATTGCGCACACACTAGTTCACTATTTTATATTTACCCCCCAACTCCACTTTTTTACCTGTATATTCACCATCAGATATATTGAAGCACTCAAGGTGACTAAATACTTCTAAACAGCTTCACAGCCAATAACTTCAATACACCCAAGTAGCCATATATATCTGAAAATTCATTTCGTGTGTATAGAAGACTAGCGGCTGTCTGCGACTTCGTCCGCGAGGACTTGAGTTGAAAAACAAAAAGCAATATTTCTTCATAAATTTAGCCCATGTGCGATTCAGATGTATTAGCTACATTATTATAAAGTTTCATCAAAATCCACCCAGTAGTTTTTACGTGAAAGAGCAACACGGCACATCCAGACATACAAACTTTCACCTTTATAATATTAGTAGGATTAACCCCCTTATTCATAAATTCCTAAACAGCTCTTCAACAACACTTTCACTTTCATATCGCTTTGTCGCTGTCATTCGTGTTGCTGCCGCCATTTGCGAGTAGGGGAGAGTAGGGTAATGGGAGTCAGCGGGCAATGGGAGTCACCCACACCACCACGAAATACAACATGAGATCGACGCGTAAACAGCGTCTTCAGGCCCCGCTTCGGGCCCCCGCACCGCCACGAACGACTCGCGCCATTCGACCCATGCGCCTCTGAGAAACGATCGATTTTTGTTTTTGCCCTCCGCCGATGTAATTTTACGTAAATGCAAATTAGAAGATGAGTGCCAAACCTCTTGCAGTATGCGATTATGACATTTACGCTTACTTACTTTAGACGTTTCAAATTGTGATGTGCAGTTCAGATTATATCAGTGTATTACAGTTTTTATTTTATTTTTATTTTTAACTCGTTAGTGTAGTTGTGGGTAATGAGAGTCAGGTTAAAATAGAGAAGAAGGCTTGGAGGCTACTTGGCGCTTTGCCTTTTCAGGACGAAAAGGCAAAGCGCCAAGTATTACAAGAACAGAACGAAACTTCTGAATCAAATGTTGGCACCAACGACTCATGCCAGGACGATGAGGATGATGACGCAGGAGATGCTGGAAACAGATGCCTAGCATGCGGCGAATTCGGAAGAAACAACGAGATGTGGTACAGTTGTACCTCGTGTGGACCATGGGCTCATGCGGAGTGCACTGGGTGGGAGTCACCTAAAGGTCATGTTTGCGATGTATGCTAAATTTTATTTGACTCCGATTGCCCCACAGGGTGATCACCATTACCCCTACGTTGGGAGTAATGGGAGTCAAATCTGTTTTTTTTTTATAACTTGTATAATTTCCAAAGTTGATGGCCAAAGTGACTGAAATTGACCTCTAATGATAGTTTAATAACTAAATTATGTTAAAAAGCGGTTGCAATAAATACTTTCTTTTTAATTACAATTTTATTTAAGTTCTCGCTTAAGTGACCCCCATTACCCCTCTTTCCCCTAAGTGACATAACATACATACCCTCACGACCATTTCCTTTCATTTCAATCGGTTCAGCCGTTTTTGAGTTATACGTGGAGTAACTAACACGACTTTCTTTTATATATATAGATAATATAATATAATATAAAATGGGGAGAGACTATAATGAGCTAACATCTGTTCAAACATTAATGAAATGGTGAATGTTCAGCTATTAGTGGTAACTTGGGTGTATATGGAACTTATTGACTGTGAAACCGAAGAGCAATGTTTGGTCACCACGGATGCTTCAAAATTTCTGATGGCGAACTGTACTGAGCTTAGCAGGCAAGTTGGCGAGGACCGGATCCACCTTTTCACACCGTAGGAATAACTCTAACCCCCATAGGAGTCCAAGCGAGCAGCTCTTACAAGTAAGTACAGTCAGCACCAAAATCATGGGTGCGTAAAGAGTGGTCAAATATGTTTGAAATGTTAATAAAAAGCAACCTATCACACTACAATATCTTAATCGTGTAGTGATACATGATAATAGTGTTTCACTTGTAGTAGAGTTCAAGCGACTTAAATGGCTTATGACGCTGTCACTGGAGTTTTAAAATTGCTTTTGTCAAACCGCCAATATCATTTTGATTGAAAGAAAGAAAGAAAAGAAATTTATTAGACACTAAACTTAAAACTAAACTTAGCATTAACATTTACATAAAAATTGTACAGTATAGTGCCAAAAGGCTCCCACCTCAGCATATGCCGTGTTAGCAACAAAGCCACCACGACGCTGGTTTTCAGGGGTCACCTTGAAGAAAAGGGCGGTGCAAGACTGGTATATGTTAACCCTCCAGAATACTTAAAACAATCATACAAACTAAAAACAAACAAAATATCATTTTCAACAAAAAATAACGATTTTCTACATATAACTAACTCTTTTTACAACATATTTCTACCAGTAAATTTTGGTTCCTTTTATTAAAATATAATCATTTAGTCACTGGGCATGTGCTACGGAATTTATTGTTTTTGAAAATATAGTAAATGCAATTTATATTTACACTTAAATGAATTTACTGTTTGCGAATTTCTAATTGGCGGTGGTATATTATTCCAGCATTTCGTGGCAGCATAACGCAAGCTGCCACGAAATGCGGTCGTCCTGTACTGAACATTTGCCAATCTAAATGCTGCTCTACACGGTCTCTGAGAAAATTTTATCTTGTTATATAAATATGGCGGGTTTTTGTTCTTTATAATACCAAAGAGAAGGCTAGCAAAATGGAGAGATCTTCGTGATTCCATATTTAAAAGTCCTCCTTGGTTTAAATACGGCGTCACATGGGCTCTACGTGGGATCGCAAAGCAATATCGAGCACATGCATTTTGCACTCTCTGGATCAACTTTCTAGTTCGGGCCAAAAGACATCCCCCAATGACGCTATCGGCATAATTGAGTTTCGAAAGAATAAGTGACTCACAGAAGTAAACTCTTAAGTTGCTAGTTAAGTACTGGCGGATTTTGTATAGGACTTTTAATCTATAAAAGCAACTCCTGACAGTTTCGAGTACCTGTTTCTCGAATCTTAATCTACCACCCATAACTATTCCAAGGTTACGCGCCTCCGTCACTTGATTCACACAGATGTCCTTAACCTTGACCACTGGATCACTTCTTCTGATGTTTTGTATTTGGTGTTTTGTGCCCATTATGAGAAACTTAGATTTTTCAGGATTTAGGACTAAGCTATTATTCCACGCCCAATCAGCTATTCGTTCTAAATCTGAATTCAGTTTGCCTATTCCTATTTTGGTTTGATTTGGCTTGAAAGATGCATAAACTTGTAAGTCGTCAGCGTATAAGTGGAATTTACAGTTTTGGATGCAATCGCATAAGTCAGCAATGTATAAAATAAATAATATTGGTCCCAATATGGATCCCTGTGGCACTTCTCGATTAACAGGTGAAAACATTGAAATGCTTTTTGTGCCTTTGCTTTCATTGTATATTTCCACACATTGAGAACGACCACTCAAATAGCTTGCAAACCACTTTCTTGAAGCTTCATCGAACCCATAGTAGGCAAGCTTAGAAATGAGCAGTTGTATATTAATACTTTCAAAAGCGCGGGAGAAGTCTAGCAACACTAATAATGTTCCTTCACCACTATCTTGAGCTCCAAGAACGTCATCAACTACATCTAGCAAGAGAGTCGTTGTACTTCGGCCAGATCTAAAGCCAGGGGGGCTAAAACGGTAACATTTTAGCATTTCATATTATGAAACATCTAACTGACGTTTCATCTAGGCCGCGGTCCGTTTCGAGTCCAAAGTGAGTAATAGCGCGCTGACGTCGCTCACGTTCATACAATTTATCAATTCGGGATGCGTGTCAGCGCGCTGTTACTCACTTTTGACTCGAAACGGACCGCGGTCTAGATGAAACGTCAAATAGATGATTCATAATATGAAATGCTAAAATGTTGCTGTTTTAGCCCCCCTGATTGCTTATCAGGTAAAATTTTATTATCCTCCAAAAACTGAACCATTTGTATGTAGATAGCCTTTTCTATTATTTTGGACATCAGTGGCAAAATGCTGACAGGCCGGAGATCCTTCACATCAGTTGGATGGTTTACTTTAGGGATTGGCCTGACTATAGCTTTCTTCCAAGTATCTGGGACAACGCCGGTTGAAATTGAATTATTTACTATGGCAGTTAAAGTAGGTAAAGTGCTGGGCAAAGTAAGTAACAGCATGTTCAGAGTTATACCATCTGTTCCTTGCGCATTAGTCGATATGCTCTTAATAATATTAAATATCATACTACTGTCTACTGGTTGCAGACTAAACACTGCAGAACTGTAACGGTGAGTTTCAAAATGTGAAAAGCGAGAAACATCAATCTGGTCATTGCCTAGGGTATTAAGGAAATGCTGGTTTAAAAGGTTCGAGTCACTTATATTGGGAGGTAGGTCAGTTTGTTGTTTTTTAAAATCTACTACATCACGTTTTAAGTTTTTCCATAGCATTTTAGAATTTTGAGAATTTTTATTAATATAATGTTCAAAATAGGCCGCTTTTTCCCTAAATATAGCTGAACTTACAACCTTTTTTAAATTCTTGTAGTAAATCTTATCTGATTCGGATTTTGTACGGCGACTTTTAGCTTGTGCATCATTTCGTAACCTCATCATTTCTTTAATTGTATGCGTTATCCAAGGCGGGCTCTGGTGTTTTATGTAAGATCGCTTTACAGGTGCATGACGGTCAAATAGGGATATGATTTTTGCATTAAATGCCGAAAGAGTATCATTTACATCCTCACAAACAAGCTGCTGCCAAACTATTGCTTCCACATCAGCGTTAAAATCAGTTAAGTTTATATCTTGAAGCGGACGGTAAGTGATCCACTTCGGAGGTGGTTTAGTTATATTCATCTCGCACGAAACAAAAGCATGGGCACTAAGCTCAGGTATGTGATCCACACAAATAGCGGAAACCTTCGTGCTGCTACAGATCAAGTCAAGCAAAGTCTCTGAATGATCAGTAAAGTGGGTTGCCGAATCAACATACTGTAATAGATCAGTGTATTGCAAAAAATCTTGAAACTTCTTCGTGTTCACGTGGTCAACTGATAATTGATTAATGTTAAAATCTCCCATTAGTATAATCTGATCAAAATTTGAAAATAAACTTACGGATTCGGACAGTGCATCAATGAAATTGTCCACGCAAAGCCAAGGTGGTCGATAGGCAGTACCTATAGCCAGCTTACAGCCATTTAAAGTTACACCCAGCCACATCTGCTCCACAGAAGCCACTCGTGGATGCTGAAGTTGCTTTGCATAGATTCCCTGACGAATATAGAAGCCCACACCTCCACCTCTCGAGCGGGGTCCGGTAGGCCGAGGTATTGCGAGGTATTGCGATTTGTGATAGCGACTGTACCTGGTTAAACTTATTGGGATTAGCTGTTGTGATCGAAGTGTACCAGGAGGTCTTTAAGGCTGAATTCAGTGCTTTCTTTTTTCTCTGCTCTCTCTTCTCATTGAAACCCAGAGCTCTAAAAGGAGGACAGGTGGGGGGGATTGCCCCGGTCTCTTCCCTATATCTGCTCCAACGCGCTTAAAAAAATAAAAAATAAAATTCATTTATTTCAGGTAACTAAGACCCATAATGGCGACCATAACGAACAAAATTTCAAATAAAAAATTACAAGTTAAAACATATTAGTAAACAACAATCAAATAATTAAAAAAGATAACAATTAAGCCGAAAACGTCTCCTGACATTACATAATTTGTATAAATACTTCTGTAAATTGTTTTTTGTGCAATTAAGTTTATATCTATCTTTTATCTATAAGATCTATAGTTTTTGTCTTTATCTTTAATAAAAATCAATTAATTAGGTTAAGGAATGGCGACCGCGTACAGCGTGACCGCGTCAGGGTCGCGGGAAGCCGCTGGATGCAGGACCGGTCGTTGTGAAGATCCTTGGGGAAGGCCCTACGCCCAGCTGTGGGCGTCGTTCGGCTGATACATTAATATAAATTGTATTTGTCATTTTGTTGGCGAAGGTAGTGAATAAATGCATGTTCTAAGCAGAATTATATAATGTAGAAGAGCCAACACAAAAATCACATAAACATTTATACTCATTCATAAATATAATGTGTGGGAATACAGATTGTTTCAAACTCAAATAACACCAATGCTGTTAGTTCCACAGCTCAGGTGCAATAGTAACAAATGCTCAGGCGGTTGAATTCTATCCGGATAGAACTTTTTGGCCGGCACTTTCAGTATTAGCCCAAAAAAGTATGGAGGCTTCCCAGCTGCTTCCCAGCCTCCAGCTTGGTGATCTCCTTTTAGCATTTCTATGTTGCCTAAGTTCACAATGCATTAAAAAAAACACCTGTCACCTGAGAAATTACAATAACATTGTCATCATAATACGTCAGGAATTTCTGTCAAACATCAACAACCGAAGAATTATTTTCTTTGAGAAAAATTTAAGCGATTGAAATTATATTTTTTACCCATTTTATAATTAGTGGTGGTTAAAAGTGGTATTTTATATATTTAGTGATTTAAATCATGATATCTATGGCATTGGTAAGTGGTTACACTGCAGCCTAGACTTAAAGTCTTCAAAATTATCTGGAAACCTGTCGAATTGAGTTTTTACTCTGGTTTTGCACCGGATTATCAGTAAGTAGTAGCAGGAATTGACTTCTTAGAGAAATTAGATAGGAGGAGATTAGGAGAGGAGTACTTAGTCCTCTTTTTTATCAAGTAGGTACACGTGGATTTTTTAATACCGGAGTGCGGAATGCACTGCGTTTTACTGGGGTGCTATTCCGGCGGACATCACTTCACATTTCGGTGCTTCACGCTTACTTTTATCATCAATACGCTTCACTCTGAATTTTTCCCTCATTTTGTATGTAAATAATCAAACAAATATTACCTATTTGGCTTAGTTCTTTTCTCTCGAACGACCAAATGAATTTCAAAGTTCACTCAACCCGAGACCGCCGGAATACTATAGCTGCCCACAGCTTCTCCCGCGTGGAATTCGAATATTAATTCCTTGGAAATTTCCGGATGCATGTAGTACTTACATGACCCTATCAAACAGACTTGTATGGACTTCCATCAGATTTTATCTCTCGAATTGTCAATGGAAGCTTTTTTAATGAAGCCTTTTTTTCCACAAAAAACTTTGATCGTTTATTTTTACAATATTTGACTGTCGTTTTTATTAACAGATAAAAGTTTTAGTTTTAAGTTCCAGGTTTAACTTAAGGGGCCGCTCCCTGCCCACTAGCGCAACTATTAGTTTTTTTATTAATTGTCGTTTGTTTAAGATCTAGAAACAAAAACTGTTCAATTAGGATCATAAAATAAGACATTTTCTGTATTTTAAGATGTAGCAATTAACAGGAGAACTTAGCTTAAATTGGCCACTGAGCTTTTGGCATCATAACAACAACATTTAAAATTGACTAGTTCACACGTTTGTTAATTTTTATTTAATTTTTAAGATGATACATAAACTACAAGAGAAATAGCCGCGTTTCCACGAGGCGACAATTGACCCGCAACACGTGACGCTCAACTTGTATACGGTGACGTTGCGCGCAACAGCGCACGTTGTTCCCAACATGTCGCGCGGCTTGACGTTTGATAGGTAGGTACTAATGCGCACCGACGCCGACAGTTGCACGTTGCTGATCGATATGATGAGCTTTAAATATCCTTAAATATCCTCGGACATTTCCACACAGCGCCATCTAGCCCCAAGTCAGCTAATTATAGTCCGTTATTATGGATACAAGACAGCGGATAAACATACTTATGATGTAAATGTCCAAAGATATTTATTATTTATATTTAAATACTTTTTCTTTTGAAAATACATACTTAATATACATAGGAAACACCCAGACCAATACAAACACACATTTTCATGCACACAAATGTTTGTACTGTGCGGGGATCGAACCCGCTACCCTTGGTGTAGTAGCCGACTTCTCAACAATTACACCAAGACGGTCGTCGCTTTATGTTGTGCAACAAGTCGCGCGGCAATTGTGGCCTAGTGGAAACGCGGCTTAGTTATGAAAATGACCCTGGCACTTTTTAATATTAAATTTCACATTGGAAACCCCAATCCAAGCACTATGGCATGAGTAACAAACAACGAACAAACATACTTATTATAGTAAACACCCAGACCAACACAAACAGACATGATCATGCACACGGAAGTTTTTTTAGCGCAGGGTTCAAACCTGTGAACTCTGGTTTAGTAGCCATTTTCCTAAACAGCTATTACACCCAATCATCCAAAATAAAATTAAACTTTTAAGAGAGCACTAACTACTTATAATATTTTTCAAGGACATAAGAAACAAGAAACCACATATTTTATTTCCAGCTAAAGTTATTTACTCATATAAAATAATGTTTTAAATTTAATCATTATTTAACAGAAGATTTATTTCAGTTACATTGCTCATCAATGATTCTTAAGCTAAAAAAAACACATTGAATTGTGCCTTCACAAAAACATCTGATATAAATAAGATTACATAATACACAAAGAAAATTACAAAAATGAATACATACAACAAACATTGAATACATTTAACTTTGCTACCTTATTGCTAATCCCGCCGTAGCCGTAGTTCTAAGTTCGGAAAGTCCTGGCGTGGCTTGCAGAGCACCGCATACGTCATCGCCGCTGCTAGCGACACACCCGCTCCCTAGGCGGACCCGGTGCGTACTAGACTAGATGCATGCACTAAGTGAAAAGTGAGTCTCGTCTCGAGCACACACTTTCCCGCCAATACTGTTGTTGCCGTCGCCGCTGATTTAAAAGAGTCGTGAAGGCCACGCATACATCATTTATGCCTGCGATAATCACATTATTGATACCAGCTATGGTATTCCGGTGGGCGCCAAAACTCATTTCTCTTGTAGTGAGTTAACTTTAAAATCCAATTTCTAAGCAACTTTGGTCGTTTGAGAGAAGAACTGAGCCAAATTTAAGAGAAAAGAGCTGAGCCAAATAACTTTTTTAATTATTAACATACAAAATGAGAGAAAATACTAATTCAGAGTGAAGCGTATGATTTATGTAAGCCTGAAGCACCGAGATGTGAAGTGGTATCCGCCGGAATGCCAGCCCTAGTTGTCAATCAGTTCATCATCCTCATCATCATGTCAGTCAAACGACGCCCACTGCTGGGCATAGGCCTCCCCCAAGGATCTCCACAATGATCGGTCCTGCGCTGTCCGCATCCAGCGGCTTCCCGCGACCTTGACCAGATCGTCGGCCTACCATAAGCGCTGCCGTCCATAACCGCTGCCGTAATTAATCAGTTATCTCACTTTATTAATAATACGTAATGATATATAAACCATCAAAAACGAGTGCGTTAAAAGTTATAATGACACATACAACAGTTTACGAATTAATCGGCAATGTACGAGTATAATATCGAAAGATAGATTTTACAACTAACGTGTAAACGTGTAACGTGTATTCAAGTCTCAAATTAAATCACAGTTGATGAAGCAAGGCTATTATGATGTTAAAGATTATTTAAATGACAAGAATTTGTGGTCATATAGGATAATCTGCTCCTCTGTTCATTTTGTTATGACTTTACTCTGTTACTTCAATCATAGTGAAAAAAACATGTATGTTGAAAAGAGTAACAATCGAGTTTCTTGGCGGACTCTTCTCGATAGAAGAACCGGTGGTAGAGTAACAATAAGAGTTTCTTACATCATTTCATTTTTTTACTGTAAATTATTTTACATCATTTAATTTTTTTACTGTAAATTATTTTACCGACTTTTCATAAACACTTGTAAAATTTACATGAAATAAATAATTTTCATCTTCATTTTTCATTTTCAACGGTGTTAACAATGAGTGACATTATAAGTCACGTGTGTGACCCATAGGTTAGAGTAGTTAAAAAAATTCGCAAAAACATTTCACTCAATTGACATCAGTGGCGTAGCTTGTGAGAAATTCACTCAATGCAAGCCAATATCGACTGTCGACGGTTTGGGGTGTACAAACAAGAATGGTGAAATTTAATTTGAATCGATAGTGGCCCTAGGGCTTGTCTCTTTGATACCTTTAAAATAAAATGTTGATGCGTGCGGCTGACTGGCCCTGGTAGTGGCACAGTATAAACATACAGTAGGTTATCTAAGGCCGCCCGCCGAGTTATTAGCCTAGCGTGCACACAGACACGCGGCACAGCCCGTACGTACTGCCGCCACCCTATGCCTCCCTATTTTATGCCAGCGTGTGCGTGAAATCGCGACACATTCAAACTGAGAGCGGCACGTTTGTATGTAGATGTTATACTGTATGTTTATACTGTGGTAGTGGCGACCTCGCGGTGGCAAGGAGGGGATGTAAATAGTAATAAATACTGGCCGAACATTATAGTTCTCTTGTTCGATGAGAGTTTCGACGAAACGTTTTTTTTTCCACGTGGCCAGTATCACGCCCGAGTGGTTTGTTGTGGAAGTTCACTATTACGCCAGAGACACACAGTACCAATATCGGTTCATCCATTTAAAAGTAAAGTAAAAAAATATTTATTCATGTAAGCTTATTTACAAGCATCTATGACACGTCAAGACAAAATCAAAAAATCTAAATGAACAAAGTGACCGGTGGTAGACGGTTCGGAAGTTGCTTCTATCGAGAAGATTCCGGCGAGAAACTCGATAGTTACCCTTTTCAATCTTGTTTCATCAATCATTGTCACCCTGGCTCATAGGGTAAAGATACTCGGTAGCTCAATGGTGAGAGCAGTCCCCCGGTTTGCGAGAGACGTTGGTTCGATTCCCGCCTGAAGCCAAGATCGAATGTCTTATTCTGGTTTTCGGATCTTTAGGAACGATCATATTGTATTTATTTACACTTTCTAATTTGAACCTTAATTTCAGGCGGGCGAACTGTCACAAGTAGTTTCACAGTGTAATTATTTGATTGTAATCAAAAATGATTTTAAATTTATTTTTCATTTATTGCAGAGAGTGCTAAACGGTGGTCTCAAGACTAGAAAATGTATACCTCTTACGTGTAAGTGGAAGATATAGAATGTTTAAATCATGGCATGAATGTTTGTCCTGGGGTGCAATGATATTATAATAAAAATACGTAGATAGGTTACTTGTACTAAAAAAGTGGCACCTGAAATCAGGACTTTCGACCACCTGAGCAAAGCATTGACAATTTGAGACGACACTGCGATACATGTAGCTGTCTTGGTTACCTCTAGTAAATAATCATGCATGGTCAAATTATAAGTACTTATGCCACGGGACAACTTTTGACTTCGCATAAGTACTGACGTTACGTATCTACCTCTTTAAAATATCATTGCCTAGGGTGGCATTCCGGCTGACATCACTTCATCTCGGTGCTTCACGCTTACTTCAATCGTCAATACGCTTCACTCTGAATTACTATTTTCTCTCATTTTGCGCCAACCGGAATACCATAGCTGGGCATTGATGAGAAGTAATGGGAGTTCACTCCACCAGTCGATTCAGTTACTTGGTTTGGTGCTAGATGGCGCTGTGTGGAATAGAGTCCAGTGTGTAAACGGAAAGAAACTTGAAAAGAAATACTTTAAGTATAGATAAGTAAGCCCTACAAATACTGGTGATGGAATGGCTACTTAAGTTATTATTAATTATAATTTACATCGTAAGGCTAACGTTTACAGGACCTACGTATACCGCACTGTTTTCCCACCTGAATGCTCACAGGTATCACGCTTGTTTGTTGTCCAACTAAATCAAATAACTTGATGCGTCGGAACTTAATCCAATCAGAATGCATATAGACAGAGAAACACAGTCCATCTTGTAGCGAGGCGTGCAAATATCTATAAATATCTTGTAAACAAATACTCTCTCTTCTTCTTCTTGCGTCGATACCCCAGTTACTGATTCTGTAATCAGTAACATGTCTTTTTCTGGTTTTCAGATCTTTAATAAAGAAATATATCTGTGTTTTATTATTGTTTTAGCATTTTCCATGCAGTATCTTTTTCTTTAGTGCAGTCGCCCGGTTTGCGAAAGATGCGGGTTCAACTCCTGCCTGATACCAACATGACCAAATGTCTTTTTCTGGTTTCAGATCTTTAGTAAAATTATATCTGTTCATCTAACCGGCGTGTTGTGTTTTAGTGTCCACGCGTGCAGGCTCCTACGAGATTCAGCACCACAAGCATGACTGCCTGGTGATCGGGGCAGGCGGCGCCGGCCTGCGCGCTGCCGTGGGCTTGGCCCAACAGCAGTTCTCGGTGGCCATCGTGTCAAAGCTCTTCCCCACCAGGTCACACACCATCGCGGCTCAAGGCGGCATGAATGCTGCTATAGGTAAGCTAATATACTACTTTATCCTGAGCAAGCCTCAATCAGATCCCTGTAGTACAATGATGTTACAATAAAAATGACGTAGATTGGTTATGACAGTATTAACGCGAAGTCAAAAAAAACCCATGTTGTGACTGACTGTGAATTAGAATTATAAGTTACCCTAAGATATTTATGTTCTCATTCAAATGACTTTGTAATAAAATTGTCTTGTTGAGAATAAATTCTTGAAACACAATATTTTGTTTACATACTATTTTTTTCCATATCCCAAATTGTTTGTTGCATTTATTGTATTGTGTATAGTAAAGTAAAGTAAAGTAAAAATTTATTCTGAATAAAAACTTAACCTAGGTAACATTTGGTATCAATACATTCTAATAGGGTAGATGACTATGAGTGATTTTGCATGTTTTTTTATGTTCCCCAAGAATAATAATTGATTTCAAATGTTATTGTAAAACCACAATCGAAATTCGTTTCAAAATGAGGCTACAATAGGCCTGCAAACTTGGGTGGGCAAGTCCATTTCATATGTGTTAATTTTTTGTAAAACAATATCACTTTTTGTAACCCACACTATTATGAAGGAATTATGTTAGGAGACCATTATCATAAACGCAAT
Source organism: Udea ferrugalis (assembly GCA_950022985.1). NCBI lineage: Eukaryota > Metazoa > Arthropoda > Insecta > Lepidoptera > Crambidae > Udea > Udea ferrugalis. The sequence continues at coordinate 23,269,746 of OX465515.1, forward strand.
ATTTAATATAGCTGTCGAACAAAGATATTACGCGCTCCTTACAAAAACAGCGAATGTGACGTCACGTTCGCTGTCACTTTTGTATGGAGCGTTTTTGGGCAAGTCCAAAAATGTGCATTTTAAATTGTGATATCTCTGGTGGTATTGATCCAGATGAAGTGATTCTTTGAGGATTGTTTACATAAATGTAAGGTCTTTCGATAATAAACAAAAAAAAATTACAGTCATCATGCCTATTACATAATTTCAAATCTGCTGATGATGATAAACAATAAATTATGCTTACGCTACTAACTATACTAATACCTATTTTATGTATGTATGTTGTTATGTTGTATGTTTGTTACGTCCATCTGTTCTATGAGGTATTCGCATAAAACCAAGGTCGCGGCTTTCCGCTTCGACAAAATCACACAAAATGCTGAATGAAGGCCTAATTGGGCACTTTAATTAATTAGTTAGTACTACTAGTATTTTAGTATTTAAGTTTTTTGTACTTTAATTTTATTGCATTTTGGTATTTTTGTCTTGTGCCAAATAAACTTATTTTATTTTATTCTAATTCTTACTTAAAGTATAAGCGCTCATTCACATTAGGTCGCCACCCGTCGCGCGGCAGCAGCTGATATTCACATTACAAAAACAGGCGCGCGACTTGCTTAGATTAGAGTGCATCACGAATAGCGGGCGGGGCTGCAGCGCGGCTTTTTTAGTATGGAAGTTAGCCACTTGTAAACCGCGCGGCTGTCGCGCTGCTTGCAACCTAATGTGAATGAGCTCTTACTATTTTAGTGGTAGTGTTAATTCTTTACTCATTGAGTTGTATTTAAAATCCCTGTTATAACACGCCTAAGACTGTGACTGGTAACTAGTTGTAATTAGTATAATGTAAATCCATTTTTGTTCTTAGTTTAAATAGTAAGTACTAGCTGTTTAATATTATTAAGAGCTGTGGATTTTGTTTTCATAAATAAATAAATATTAATTAATTCATAATTACCAAAAACAAGACCTTATGACAAAACAGTAAATAACAATATCGTTACCGATGAAAAACTTAATATGTACATATGTTTAGATTTGTTTTCTTAATAAATCTTTATTTATTTCACAGGAAGTATGCACGAAGACGATTGGCGTTGGCACTTCTACGACACCGTCAAAGGGTCTGATTGGTTAGGAGACCAAGTTAGTAGTTTATCATGATAAATAAACAAAACACTGAATTTAAAATATAGTATTTTTGCAGTATTTTCGGCTTTACATTACTATTTTCGGCTTAACATTACGTGATTGCACTGTTACAGGAGAAACAGGATAACACTCAAAATATGTAGCAAGTTGTTTTTTATTGACCCGCTAAGGAATCAATAAAAACAACCTCTTATTTAATTTTCGTAGCAGCGCTATTGCAGATTAAGTGGGATTTTGGCGTAGCGAACGCACTACGAAACACAACGCATTCGTAGCGTCTTTCGCTCCGTAGACTCGTAGCGTGAAAATATTCTAAAAATAACAGACTGAGGGTCTGACGGACACCTTGTGGCCATATTGGATCACGCCCTACCAATTCGAATCAACTACTTTTAACTCTATAGATGTTAAATACAATAAATTACATGCAAATATTTCAAATAAGTAACTAGTAGAAACAGCAATTTGGGAATTGAAATTCAAAATTAACTCACAGAAAATTATTAACAGCAAAAATCAAACGAGGAACATGAAAAATCTTAAAAAAATAATCATAACACAAAATAATGTGTTGTTTTGTCAATCTTATAAGAATAAAATTGAAATTAAATAATTACATATAACATTTCAAGTAAAATATTGTTTATGAAGTAGGGGACTTTTGAGCCCTTTCTCAATACACAGGTATAGCAGCTGCTCCCAATAGAGTATTATTGTCATGATTTTACTTAGTTAACCGTGAAATAAGCTAATGTGTGTATAATATGGGAATATGCACTGCTGTTTTTTATATTTTTTTATGATAGCTTATGTCGTTTATGACTGATCAATAATATTCATCACCAAAATGCAAAATGTAGTATATTTATAAAATGTTACTATCAAACTTTTTCAAACGTCATCATTATGGCGCGCTCCGTTGTCATGGACTTGGACGTCACGCGAGTCTATGACAACACAAATGTAATCTACAAACTGTTAAATTCTTCTTCTTGTCGCGCTTTTGACAGTGACGTACACGTAGACTGTGACGTCTTTTGCACTTTTCAATAATTACTTTTACATCGACAGAGAAATAAAATTAGGAAAAATTGATAATCAGATAGCTATGTAGGATAGCGATCCTACTTTTTTATGATTTCAGCCAAACATTTGGCTAAACAATCTGCTCCTATTGAGCAGGACGTTGTAAACATTGTTCAGACTTTGGAACTTGTTCCAACTCATTTAAATTAGAGATAGAGACAAAAGAGGTAAACTCTTGCAAATATTTGACAAAAAAGAAGCCAAAACACCATATTAACTTTGTACATCAGAACATACAGGGCTTCTCTGGCAAAGAATTAGAAATTGGTTTATTCTTAGACTGTATGGACATACATATGTCTTTTGTTTGACAGAACACTGGCTAAAGAAAAATGAGTGTATGATAAGCATAGATAATTATAGTGTCATTAGTTCGTTCTTGAGAAGTACTGCTATTCGTGGTGGGTCACTTATTCTAGTACACAATAAATTGAAATGTAAAGAGCGTAAAGATGTAGTAGGACTATCAATTGAGCGAACTATTGAAATCTCATGTGTGGAGTTAGAGCAGATTATTATTGCTTGTGTGTATAAGCCCCCCTCGGCTGATTATTCTGTGTTTGAAGAGACTATGGAAGAAGTCTTAAAAAAAGTGTGCAAGTCAAACAAGAAGGTAGTTGTTTGTGGTGATTTTAATATAAATATTTTAGATGTTTCCCAGACCACAGTAAGATTTTTAAATTTGTTTAAATCTTTCAACTTATTTAATCTTTTTAATGAACCCACTAGAATTACTGCAACATCAGCTACCTGCTTGGATAATATTTTTTGTGAAAATGATGGAATTGATAAATCCATTATTAACTGTTTAAAGTCAGACCACTGTGGTTTGCTTACCAGTTTCGAACACCGTCATGTCCCTCAATCAGTAGATATTACTTACAGACCTGTTACTAAAACGCGAGTAGAGAAATTTAAAAATAACTTGATTAAAAAACTACCCTCTTTATCTCAGGAAGACCTGAACATAGATGAACAGTATAGGCAATTATCTGATTTATTACTCAATGAACATAATCATATATTTGCCAAGAAGAAAGTAACAGTGAATAATTTCAAATTTAAGTTTAGTGACTGGGCTACTCCTGGTATGCATAAAAGTAGGATTAAATTATATGAGTTGTACGATTTAAAAGCTAACTTTAGTACCCCCGGTATTGTAGATTATGTTAAATCTTATTCTAAAATCTTTAAAAAGTCGTGTAGTATTGCAAAGTCCATTTTTTTGCGCGAAAAAATAAAAAAACGCTAAAAATAAAATCAAAATAACATGGAACATAATAAATAAAGAAACATGTAAGACTAAGCCTCGTGATCATTCTTTCTCTCTTAAAACTGAAGACAGTATTGTAGTATCCGACATTGATATAGCAAATACATTTCAATCATTTTTCTCGAATATACCTATTGTTACTACAAGTTCACTTAACTCTAGTCCGTTACTAGCTAGGTCCCTCCTTGCATCTAGTGTTGATGAGTGCGCCATTAGTTTCAGTTTTGATTTTATAACGCCGCATATCATCCTCAAAGCGTTTCTCCTATCCTATCTCACAGACAGGATTCAAAAAGTGAGTGTCAACGGCACGAACTCTTCCGGTGCCACCATACGTATGGGAGTGCCCCAGGGATCAATATTAGGACCCCTGCTTTTCTTAATTTATGTAAATGACCTTCCTTTCTGTGTAAAAGGAGTATGTGAGATTGTATTATTTGCTGATGACACCTCGTTGATATTTAAAGTCGGCAGAGGTACAAACGCATTTGACGACGTAAATAATACTCTTTCAAAAGTAGTGCGTTGCTTCACTAGTAATAATTTATTACTTAATGCCAAGAAAACTAAATGCATAAAATTTTCCATGCCTAATGTTAAACAGGCTGAAATGGTTGTAAATATGAACGATGAACCACTAGAAATTGCGAATTCCACTGTATTCTTAGGAGTCACTTTAGATTCAGTGGGGTCCGCATATTACGTCCCTGGCAGGAAGACTTAGTTCGGCTGCTTATGCAGTAAGAAAAATAAGACTGTTGACTGATGTTAAAACAGCTAGATTAGTTTATTTCAGCTATTTTCATAGTGTAATGTCGTATGGACTAATGTTGTGGGGGTCAGCGGCGGACATAAATACTATTTTTGTACTTCAAAAAAGAGCCGTTCGCTCCATATACGGCCTTAGACCACGCGACTCGCTTCGAGAAGTATTTAAGGAGATAAATATATTAACTGTACACTCTCAATACATTTATGACAACATAATGTACGTACGCAAAAATTTGCACCTTTTCAAGAAGAAATTGTGATAGTCATAAATTCAATACAAGAAACAAGAACAAACTTGTAAATCCTAATCTTAGACTTCATAAAGTAGGAAAATCATTTGTGGGTCAATGTGTAAAATTCTTTAATAAAGTACCTCAAAGTCTTGTTGGACTACCCCTTCACAAGTTTAAATCGCAAATTAAAGAAACTTTAATGAAACGAGGTTATTACAATGTAAAAGATTACTTGAACGACAAGGATTTGTGGTCATCTCAGAAATAGTCTGCTCCTCTGCACATCATGTATTTTGACTTTACTGTTGTTACTCTGTTATCGCAATTATTGTAAACAAACAAGATTAAAAAAGAGTAACTACCGAGTTTCTTGCCGGTTTCTTCTCGGTAGAATCAACACCTCTGAACCGGTGGTAGAATCACATTATTACTTTTTAATTTTTATGTTGTGACTTGTCATAAGTGCTTTTTAATAAGTTTACATGAATAAATACTATTTTTACTTTTTACTTTACTTTACTATAAAGATGTATCGAGAATTCAATTTAGTACTCAAAAAAATAATATGACCTTCATCTGTTCCAAGTGCATATTCCCTATTGTCCTCACGTTCCTTTTGAGCTAAGACATTATCAAAGGCCTTCGTTTATTTATACTAACGGTCATGTTTCTAGATAATGAGCGGCAAGCCTACTGCTACGTAGCAATTGGAGACCCTTCACGGTCAGGGTCCATTGGGATCTTGCAGATTCTAGCACGTGTATGCTCTTGAAAATAATAGGGTAGTTGACTATTATGCATTCTGCAAGTAATTTTATAGGTTATTTTTTATTTTTAGCATTAACACGTTCCCTGCGGCACAGATTTATCTGTACATTCCGTTACTGCGTTACGGGGCGTTTTAAACCTTGTCCTATACCAGATATTGTGGCGGCACGGGGCACATTAAGCCCCACCGCCCGTAAGAGACCAAAATCCTTTTTCTGGCGCCAAATAAGATAAAGTGGACGGCTTTTGTCGTGATTATTATCAACAATGAAATGATTTACCTAAATCTGCCGCCGCCCGTGGTTCAATTAGTTAGTTTAGTCTCTATAGGTAAAATAAAATGTGGGGCCTAATATACCCCGTATCGCACTGTAGAATGGCAGGTTTACATATTATTTAGTGATGGGAAAATAAATATCGATTCTATTTAATTGTATTTGTTCACCAAACATAAGGTTTTTTTTAATTAAAACATGTCAAACAGTATTATTTTTTGCCACCAGTGCATTCTGTGAGAATTTTCTTCACTTTTTTGTCAGCTTCACGACTCGTTAAGAAGGTGCGGAGTTATCTTTCTCTATTCTGATTTTCACTTATATTCACCACCCGGTTTTTCTTCATCTTCCTCCTTAATTAACTTTTTTCGGCAGGGTTTCGACATAATCGGTAACGGTCTTACTTCGTCGCGTGCGCAGCCTCGAATGCGTTGCACAACACTAACCGCGTGAAGCTAGCGTAGGGTGCGGTACGAGGTGCGTGGCGATACGGGGTGTTCGCTACCTCGTTCCGCACTGTGCTAGAATTATTATTTGTTCAGTGCGGCACGAGGTCTAAAAAACCCGGTATTAAGGTTGGTGTACCATAGAACTAGGAATCAATAGCACATCTCAAACATATAATTATCTCTCTCCTACTCTGAATCAGATGCAAGTTATGGCTCTCGCACGACAAAGAAGTTTAAGATTTTTCTTAGCGCTATAACGACCGGACGCGGACGGGGTGTTTTAAGCCCTGTTTCGCACTGAACGTGTTAAGGATAATACATTATCATCTTACTAAAGTGTGTTTCACCAATGTTTAAGGTATATGCCTAAACATTGGTGAAACACACCTGGCTCCCAGGTATAATACACCAGAGAAATTCGGCCGGTCTGTTAATGTTCTCGGTAGCATAATTGGTCAGTGCAGTCGCCCGGTTTGCGAAAGATGCGTTCGAGTCCCGCCTGATGCCAGGTAGACAGATTGTCTTTTTCTGGTTTTCCTATCTTAAGTCATTTTATGTTCACCACAAATAATAATTAAAATCCAATATTATTGTGGAACCTCAATCAAAATTGGTTTTGAAACGAGGCCAGGCAAGTTGGGTGGTTGGTAGCCAAGGTAGAATTGATAAAATCGTGTAAATGTTCTTCAATCTCACTTTTGAAATGCCATTTGATGTGTTATGTTGTTATATTTGCTGACCCAAAAGAGTTCGTAGGTCATGACCTATAATGGCTATAATAGATTTCTCAGAACCTAAAATATATACATTGATTTCATTAATAATTAATACTACGAAGTTTTTGCAGTTGAATTTTACATATTTTTGATGTAAACATTATGCTTATTAAAATGGCGCATCTGGTTTTTTTTATGAAGTCCTTTGGCAGAACAAATTACCATTTTAGACCACAGACTCAAAAAAATGACGACCCACAGGCAAGTTGGGTTGTTGGTAGCAAAGGTATAACTGATAAAGGCTTATAAATGTTCTTCAATCTTACCTCCGAAATGCCATTAGATATGCTTTTTTTCAATCGAGTCTTCAAAACCATTTTTTCTAAAAGAGAAAATAAATTCTTAGCTTAGTATACAAGTTGTTTTTAAACTTTCTCCCGCAGGACTCCATCCAATACTTGACGCAGCAGGCTCCTATAGTGGCATTTGAGCTGGAGAACATGGGCATGCCCTTCTCCAGGACCCAGGAAGGGAAGATCTACCAGCGGCCGTTTGGGGGCGGTTCCACTCACCAGGGCAAGAACGTCGCAAAGCGGACTTGTTGCGTCGCTGACCGGTAGGTAGTTGATTAGTCACTTAGTCACTTGAGTCACCTTGAATGTCCAAAAAGTTCAATGAATTGAATTCAAATTTTAGTTGCTCGCTTAGCTTATTTCGGCCCCTAAATCACAGATAAAGTAGAAAACAAGTTACTAAATCAACCAGAAAAAGACATTTGGTCGTCTTGGCATCAGGCGGGAATCGAACCCGCATCTTTCGCAAACCGGGCGACTGCACTAACCACTGTGCTACCGTGACCATTAACAGACCGGCCGAATCTTTCTGGTATATTTACCCTATGAGTCAGGGTGATTGCATCAATGTTAAAGGCATCCGCCTCCGACACTCGGGAGAAATATTATTTAAAATATTGAACTCCGATTTGGATGAAAAAGTTATGACTATGGTTATTATTAGGGTCTGGTTTTCAGATCTTTACTAAAAGATACTTCTTGGAAACTCCTAAAACAATAATAACCATAAGTTACTAAGTCTCTTTTTACCAAAGTCTTATCAAGATTGTGAGTATTCTCAGAATTCTGCGAGCATTCCTGTATAGAAGAGAATCATTCTAGTCCAGAAGGTAGGTCTCGGGTGAGGTCACGGCCTAGTTCACGGGGTCACGGCCGGGGGGTCATTGATGTGGATTACTCGGTCACAAGATTCATCAGTTTAAGAAAGGAACAGTAACAAGAACATTAATAAGCTTATAAACACGTCAGGACGACATTGGCGGGTCATTTGATCTCGAATACTTATAGCCTTAAACACGGGTATACTTTTTTATTTTTTTTAAAATGGCTTTGCCTTTGAACTCTGTCTCGCCTGATGGTTAGCGATGACGCGGTTGAAGGTGGAACACGCTTACCCAGAAAATGCCTAGTTAAATATACACTCTTGCCTTGAAGACACCAAGGTTGTATGTAGATATCCGGAAACACAGACGCAGGGAGAGCGTTCCACTATTACTACTAAAGTACTACTACTACATAGGTACTCGGACTACTCGATCAATTAGCATTCAATATGGTGTAGTACACCCAGTACCGGAGTGGGTCAGGTACAACGTTAAGGAGAAAAACATTGAAAGATTTTATCAGGATTAATAGTAAATTTCAACTTTTTCAGATTTTTTATTTGACTATTAGTACCTACTGAAATTGCGCTCGAAAAATTCCATGTTTAGAAAAGTTCAGAGTTTTTCAGACACTATTGGGATAGTTAAGGGTTTCCAAAGCTGTTTATACCTACTATCAAAAAAATCTCTTCGTTGTTCCATAATGTAGGATGTTGGACGTCAATAACAGGTACCTACTTACTTACTGCTGGTAACCGGCGGTACACTTGTTTTTCTAAAGTAACGGATACACAAGACCGATTGCAATGTGTCATCTTTATTTGAAGTGGGGCGGTATTTAACACACATACGTATGCGGCTTGTAGAAATAACCAGTCCTACTGCTTTTGGGGACTACACTCATAAATTATAAGTACTTAACAGTACACAGAGAACAGTAAAATATCTACATACAAACGTGCCGAATAAAATACGGGGGGATAAGGTGGCGGCAGTACGGGCTGTGCCGCGTGTCTGTGTGCACGCTAGGCCAATAACTCGGCGGGCGGCCATAGATAACCTACTGTTTATACTGTGACTTAACCTTATTAAGATAAAACACTCTCAAGTTCTGTACGACTTAGTTATTTGACGAAGATTTAATAAGATGAAAGTCGAAAGTCGAAAGATGAGTAGGTAAGTAGTTAATTACATTCTATGAAATGTTTTTAAATTACGCAGGTATTATGTAACCCTTTTTATTAAAATTCAATTTGGCGTCGTGTAGAAGGATTCCCTACCCAGAACTTGCTAACCCAGTCAAAAAAGAGTCCAGACCCGTAGGTTAAGTTTTACTAAACATGAGTCCTACCTATGAACTTTGTTGTTCAAGATAAACCTTATTTTAACTGTATAACTTGCTTCATTGTAAGTAACGTAAGTAAATACTAAACATTTGAAATATGCTCATAAGTTGAAACTTTGAAAGTTGAAACGCTCCGTGTAAATTGCAATTTCAAGGTTTCCCGGTAATGCAGGGATGGCGAGTGAGAAAAGCTGCTTTGGGCGAGGCAGATAGCAATGTCTATCTCTTACACCCTCAAGACTCCGCCCAAATGGGTGTGGCCTATCACTTAAATCAATAAACTGGCCAGCAAACGCCATCTAGTGTTTCAAATTTGGATACGTTTAAGCATGCTGGCAAAAGCGGGCTTGGCTTGCTTTGCTAGCAATTTACGGCATGCTTTTAAATAGAAAAGCTTGCTTTATTTCCACTTGGGTTCTACCAAGTGGCGCCCTTGTTTAATAAGAAAACATAGTTGAAAGTAGGGATTAAATGTAAAAATCCTTTTGTACAGTTTGTTACAAAAAAGATAAAGTATTTTCATGTTGATAAAACGGGACTGTCAAAAAAAACAGTTTTAGAGTTTGCCAAAAAATAACGTAACACAACCCGAAAACAAAAGTCTGAAACAAGTAACATAATATCGATAAATGAGGTAATTTCAGACAGAGTTTAAGTAGATAAAATAAAGTTGGTTGTCCCCTTCTGGACCGACCTGTATAAGCATAAATGCGGTGCCGGCTGCATATAAGTGCTTGTGTCTCTCTCTTCCACAGGACGGGCCACGCTCTCCTTCACACGCTCTATGGCTATAGCACCAAGTTCCAGAACATAGACTTGTTCTCCGAGTTCTTCGTGCTCGACGTGCTGGTGCAAGATGGCGAGATTGTGGGCGCGCTGGCCATCGACATGGACGACAGCAGCCTTCACAGGTTTGACAAAGTACAAGAGTGTATTGTGTGTATTTCTTCAATAGGACTCCTCCACACGCTCTATGGCTACAGCAAGTTCCAGTACTGTGGACGGCACATCCCTCTACCCATTTCCGGTCAGTCCTCATTGATCTATTACAAAGGAATGACATTTGGCAAGAGCGAGAGAAAAAACGGAAATGGGGTAACCTGATGTGCTGTTAACTGTGGATTGTGTGTGGATTTTTTCAACAGGACGGACCACAAACTCCTTCACACGCTCTATGGCTATAGCAAGTTCCAGAACATAGACTTGCTCTCTGAGTTCTTTGTGCTAATAAAGTTAAATAACGTACCTACATACACTCACCTTCCTTGCACTTGTCTTCTTTACACAAAAATATATTATTATTCTGAATTAAGTATATGGTAAGGTAATCCCGAATGAGCTTATCGTTTTTTGAAAAACGGGATGTAAAAAATAAATGCGTTAGTTCTCGAGTAAAAATATTCGTCATTGCCTAAATTTCTTTCGGTTTTCGCATTACCTAGTAGGTAGTAGTAATGACTTCTTTTCAATATGGTTTTAAAACATATCTTTTCACAAGTAATTGTAACATTAACAGTGACATCTCTTTGGTACGCGGCGCAGTTCTTGCTGCCCAGCTTATGGAAACTAGCTTTTAACGCTTGGAATAATAGGTGGCGTTAGCCTAACTTAGCTAGTTTAAACCTATTCCTAAAAAGTCAAATCTATCACTCATTACAGTAGATATTTTAAGGAGAACGTAAATTAAGTAACATCCTGTTAATATTTTATCTTGATGCCTCAAAGCATCAAAAGCAAAGTGCAACGCAGGCAATCTGTTGCAACTAGTTAACTGCAGTTTGCGTAGCATCTCCTTTGTCATGCTTAGGGTGACAACAAAAAGGGAATAATAGGGTAGCAGTAAGTACAGTCGATTTCTGTTAGATGTCGCTACATAGAGCAGGAATGAATGGATAGGTTAGCAGCAGCTTTATGTGAGCTGCTCAATATTTTGTGATAGCAGATAGGTAGGTATCAAAATCACATTTGATACTCATTTACACTAAAATCAGTATCAAAGGCGCGTCACTAAAATCATAATAAAATTCTTTTTTCAATTATTACAGTTGATGAAAGTATGTTGTAACAGGTCGTTTTCTGAACTTAAGGAGACCTAAGTTGGTTTTTAGTAATACGTAATTAAATTGCCTTTTTTTACTAAACCAACAATCGAGCTATACTACCGAGCCTTCTGCTTAACTAAGTGATATTTAAACTTATCCTCATCCTTTCGTAAATAGGTACCTATGTGACCTAAATTGGAAATCAATAAATATCTTGGACATCTTCTGATTGCACGGAGAGTCACAAGTCAAGAGTACTAAGTACTTTTACAGTTCGTGGCACCTAATTCCAGCGTAATAAATGTCATTATTCTACTGCACTGAAACCATTAACGAGTAAGTAGCCTATTGTATGACCTATGTCCCATCGGCAGGTTCCAGGCCAAGAACACAGTGATCGCGACGGGTGGCTACCCTCGCATGTTCTTCTCCTGCACCGCAGCCCACACGTGCACCGGGGATGGCTGTGCGATGGCCACTAGAGCTGGCATCCCACTGCAGGACATGGAGTTCATACAGTTCCATCCTACTGGTTAGCTAACGGCACTATCAACTTACCCTCTTATTTCTAAAAACTATAAGGCATCGCTGCTTCTTTGATTTAGCGATTGATGTGTCTTGTTGACTCTTTGACACAATTTTTTTACCAAACCTCATGGTTTGGTAAAAAAATGTTATAGAGCTGTTAGAGTTTTACCTTCTTATTCATAAAAACGAATGCAACGCTAAAGCATAGTTTAAGCAAAAATGAGCAAATGAGTGTTATGTCACTTACTCGCAAATGGCGACAGTAACAAGAATGAAAGGGACAAAGCGATACAAAAGTTAACGTGTTGTTGAAGCGGTGTTTAAGTTTTTATGAATCATGGGGTTGATGAATAAGCGACGTAATATTTCTGTCAGTAAGTACCCAACTTTAAACAATTGCTAATATTATTTATTTATGATTCATTCAAAAGTCCACCCCGCAAGAGATTGCGTTCTCATGGTGCGTACGTTACGCCCAAAAGGTTTTTATCAATCGAATTATTTTTTGCTAGTGTTTAAAAACGTCATTGCGAGGTAAACTAGAAACATTGATACATTATACCAGAAGGCATGCTTAGTTGCATTAACATTTATGATTGTCAATAAGTTATCCATTTCCATTTTATGAGTTGCCACGAACTTGTTCAAAAGGTCTTCAGCGTGCGTTTACCGGTACGTAACAAGCACTGATTGGACATCAAATAAGCAAAACAATATAAACCACGGCATGTACGAGCCTAAGGGTAGATACAACATATAAAAAACTTTATGTAAAAAAACGTCAGATAATCTTTTCATCATTAAAAAGAAGTGTTTAGGTGCCCCTAAGTGCCTTTTGGGAGTAGATATTTAAATTCGCCCACCACTTTTCCCAATTTTGTATCATGATGCTATTTTAAGTGATGGTTTTCAGGTATGTACGGCTCTGGGTGCTTGATGACAGAAGGGTGTCGAGGGGAGGGAGGGTTTCTGGTAAACAGCGAGGGCACACGGTTCATGGAGAAGTACGCTCCGAAGGCGAGGGACCTGGCCAGCCGGGATGTGGTTTCCCGTTCTATCGCCACGGAGATACGGCAAGGTAACTCCTGATTTATTTAATGGAACCTAAGTGCATGATCATTCACCCAGCTACTCCTGCACAATAAAATCGATCCTCGAGCAAGTTCCAAAACACACCTTGTCGTAACATCCCAAATGGATAGCACGCTGAACGTGGCTAGCTGTTTCGGTCATGGTGAATAGAATATTCAAAGCCCACACTTCGCGGAACCAATCTAAACTCAATAAGAAGTGAGGCCGCCGCCACTGAACTCTTCCAGACTTCTCGTCAAGAGCTTATTGCTTTAACCTCTTCAAATTTCAGGACGTGGCGTCGGCCCCAAGAAGGACCACATGTATTTGCAGCTTCACCACCTGCCTGCCGAGGTGATCCACGAGCGACTACCGGGCATCTCGGAGACGGCATTCACTTTCACCGGCGTAGACGTGACTAAGGAGCCTCTGCCTGTCATCCCCACTGTGCACTACACCATGGGTGGAATACCAATTAACTTCAGAGGCGAGGTAGAGTTAGATCAGATACCACCTAGTGCTGCCCTCACTTCCTAATAGATTCTTACTGAAATCCAGCGACTCTTGTCAGATTGATATCAAAACAAACTGCGTGGGCTTTTCACGCTGCGTTCGCCGTCAGATGGTCTCAGTTCAAGATTTTGTCTGCCCCAATGGCAATCATTTCTTGCACGCTTTGTTTTGGCTCCTGTCTACTGGTATACAAACGGCCTGATGTGACAGTGATGAAAGTTTTCAAGGTTTTTGAATATGCTCTGGAAATTTATGAGGGTGGACAATGTTTATCAAAATAGCGTCATAACTTCACTGCTGGCAATGGAGATGATAGCTACAAATAATCATGTGGTTTGTCGTTTATTTACCGTTTCAGGTTATAATGCACCAAAACGGCTCCGACTGCGTAGTGCCTGGACTGCACGCTGCTGGCGAGGCGGTCAGCAACTGCCACGGCGCCAACCGGCTGGGAGCCAACTCTATCCTGGACATTGTGGTCTTCGGGAAGGGCATCGCTCTTAACATCGGCAAGTCCTGCAAGCCTGGCGAGAAGCAGGCCGATCTAAAAGATGTGAGTTGTAAAGATACTTTTTTATGATGAATACTTAGGTACTTGCTTGCTAGAAGGTACAGGAAATTTATCACAATATCACATGTAGGAACAGAGTGGAGATCGAATCTTTGATCTTTGGCGCTTTTGCAGGACGTCCACATATGGCTCCGCTCAAGTGTGTGGACCTAATAAATGTTATATTACTTTCAGAATTTATGTGACGCCTCCCTGGACAACTTCGACAAGGTACGCAACGCGAATGGCTGCGCGCCCACTTGCGAGCTGCGCGAGGCGATGCGCTTCACCATGCAGAACAAGTGCGGGGTCTTCCGGGATGCCAAACTCCTCAGCGAAGGTACCATTTTGGTCTTCCTAAAGACGAAGGTAGAGGTAAATCAGTTTGTCGGCAATGTTAAAGCAGCACACGCGGGGCAGAAGGGGTCTTGGTTGACCAGCCCGAAAATGTAGGAGTATAACTTGCGCTACCTCGCCTTGAGGCCTGCTTCCTTCTTGAGCTTCCTGTAGTGCAAAAGGCAGTTGTTTGCATTTTTTCTTGTTTGCGTTTGACTGATGGTTAGTGAACGAAAACAATGATGGCTCATTCACTTGAAAACATTAGGGTTGTTCCACTCAATAGAGGTACAGGACGCCACAAACCGTTGCGTCCTGTACCTCTATTGAGTGGAACAATAGAGTTGAACACGCGGGTTGTTGCAAAATCGATCTGTGACTAGTGGTCCGGTGTTAAAAAGTAGACAGTGGTTTCAGATTATGTGCTTTTTAAACTGAGGTATCCTCCTGGGCAGGCCCTCCAAAAGGTGGACCGACGATCTGGTCAAGGTCGCGGGAAGCCGCTGGATGCGGACAGCGCAGGACCGATCGTTGTTGAGATCCTTGGCTCCCCCAAGGTCCAGCTGATGAAGCCTATGCTCAGCAGTGGGCGTCGTTCGGCTGATATAATGATGATGATGATATCCTCCTGATGAGGTAGTACGTACGAGCCATAATTTTACACGCGGGCTCAATGCGGATTGTTGAAGAGGTGATGTAGTTTACATCACCTTCGCTTGGTCTTGTTTAGCTAATCGTAATTTTGGACATGATTTTCTGAATAAACTTGTTAATTATTATTTGCTATGCTCAGCTGATGAAGAAATCCAGAAGTGGTTCAGGTCGTTCAATGACATCAAGGTGTCAGACCGGCGGCCGAACTGGAACAGCGACCTGTTGGAGACGCTGGAGCTACAGAATATGCTGCAAACCGCTGTCCAGGTTATATTTTTGGTGAAAAACAACAGGTTATACATGTCGTTCAAAACCAGCTTAAGTTTCAAGGAAAATTCGGAACCACGTTTAAATCATATAATAATTATTATGAGGGTTCCATTTTTTACCCTCCACTCAAAGTACACCAGGACGGATTCGCCGTTTGTCTTTATTTTTAGTCCTTGGCCCGAAAACTGCATTAATACTGAAAATTAAATTTTAATGCGTACCTACCCACTCCAATGTGAAACACTTCATTCAACGTTACGATTCCTAACTTTTTATAATAGCAAATCATGTATGCAATGATATTATAATAAAAAAGAGATAGATAGATTATGTCAGTACTGATGTAAAGTCGAAAATTGTCCCCTGGAGTACGTAGTACGACAGTGTGAACAAGATACCTAGTATGATTATTTACTAGAGCGTAAACGAGACAAACACATGTTGCGCAGTATTGTCTCAAACTGTCAACACTGTCAATGCTTTGCTCAGGTGCACGATCGTTCTGATTACGGGTGTCACTTTTTTAGCTTATGTACCCATCTACCTCTTTTTTATTATAATATCATTGCATGCAGGTGGTTGCATGTGCCAAGAACAGGACAGAAAGCAGAGGAGCGCATTTTAGAGATGACTTCCCGAAGCGGGAGGATGAGATGGACTACAGCAAGTCTACCGAAGGACAGGTACCTACTGATATAATGTTTTGTCTGTATCTAACCCCCTTCAGACTACCCCCTTCAATCTAACCCACTTCAATTTTACGATTTGATTGGATAGGGGGGGGGGGGGGCGTGCTAGGTCGACAAGAATCAAATCACTGCATTCTTAACGCGAACGTAAGTATCTGGGGATACTATAGTCCTAAAGTCACGAAAGGTCTTTCTGAATTGGCATTTTAATTAAAATTGAGGGGGCCATTGGGAGGTTCCTCTTTTTGCGATTTCCTTAGGTTGCTGTATTATAGCATCAATTCCTAAAATGTTTTGATAATTACGTCAATAGCATGTTGTTTAAATGTTACAGACGAAGAAACCCCTAAAGGAACATTGGAGGAAGCACAGCTTGTCGTCTGTGGACCTCACCAGTGGGAAGGTGACCATAGACTTCCGGCCGGTCATCGACACCACTCTCACCGATGAGGTTCAGACCATACCTCCAGTGCCGAGAGTGTATTGAAGATGAGTGTTATTTATTATTAGTAAAACTAAATTAAATTAAACTAAATTGTGCGTTTTTTAAATCTGTATTTGAATAATATCTTCCCAAACTAGTATTCTTTTGGACGATAGAAATCACTAATTCAAGAATGCTTTGATTGAATTGTAATTGGGTGTCGATCGTCCATTTTGTGTGTGTTTATTTATAAATGTGTCAAATGAACGCAACCCCGCACACAAAACGCCGCCACCGGCAGATTTTCTGTAGTTTTCATACATTTTATGTGGACTCGCCTCGCTCACGGTGAAGCCGGTAATCGCCACATGTCACACGCTACAAACAATAGTAATATTATGACGGGTGGCTCCGTTTTGTGGCGCGTTTGCGGTGACGCTAAGACAATAAGTCTCAGACTCAATTACGATCCAAGCGAACCATCCTTTAATTATCAATCTTGTTCTTTAATTTTCTTGTATATAAGAAAATAAAAGATAACAGAAAATGATCTGGTACCTGCCCGACTGCAACATCTGGCCAAGGTAAGTACGAGTATCTGCACAGCATCGAGCTGGACTGGGGGTCACTAAACAGTGACCCACTCGTTTAAGTCTATTCATCTAGCGTCCCAATGCGTCTTCACAAGCAGGGCTGTCATACCTTCCAGCTTCCACCGTCCAGAGTCGGGGTCCTGCCATCTGACCAAAAGCCATCTGGCAAAATAACATTTGACAAATAACGTTTGGCGAAAAAATGGTTGGCCAATTGATCATTTTACAACTAATCATTTAACAAATGACTCACTTGACCAAACGATCAACTCTTAAAATTTTTATTTAACAAATAATCATTTCACAGTCATCAGTCAAAAACATTTGATAAAATGTATTATTCGACAAATGTTTCGTTAAATGATCGAACTCATAATAGATATGGCATGGTTCAAATTCATGAACAATATTTGGAAAGTCGTAATATAACTCATCAACAACAACAAAAAGCATAACTCCTTTAAAGGCATATTTTTTTTTTACAGACGCATTTATTTGTTTTTCAACCAAATCGGTTAGATTAGGTTAGAAGGTTTAAAAAAAAGCGGCTTTTTTTAAACCCGAAGAACTACTTATCTTATTACATGCCGCTTGCGTTGAACCTGTTATATTTGCCTTTTGAAATATAGGAAACTGAATCGAAACTCATAGAATTTTAAAAAAATACAGGGAAACGTTGTTTGCCAATGATCTTGTCAATCGTTTTTTGGTCACACATTATTAAACCTCCAGAGTCCTCATCGGAAAAATAATATTCAGATAAGGTTATTAAATACTTCTGATCGGTTACACAGTCAATAAGTTTGATACAACCAAGTTACCATTAATAGCTGAACATTCATCACTTCATTAATATCTGAACAGATGCTAGCTCATTAGTCTCTATCTTCCAAACAAACGTGACAGTTATGTCCTGTAATATTCAGGTATATTCATAAAGTAATGAATGTTCAGATTTAAAGTAACTTGGGTGTAATGAACTTATTACCTGTGAAACTGGTCAGAATCATTTGCTCACCTTATGGCCTTCGATACATCTGCAGGACTAACCGTCGATTTCACAAACGCGAATCAAGGTTGAGCATCCTTCAGAAGTATAGCTGTCCATTTCAGTTCCATGGACATTACGCTCACGCTGTCCCGTAGGACAGCATGAGCGTAAGCGCGTGCTTGGCATTGATTGACGTTTGTAAATTTGGGGGTAAGATTTGTACCGCGACGAAATTTTGTCACGCGTTATGTCGTGAGATTAGTATAGTTAAGTCACGACAAAAAGCGCGAGATAATTTAGTCACAGTGTGCATGTTACTTAGCCAGATGGCGACTGTACAAGTATGATATAACCTCAAAGCGATCGATCGACGTCTTACCGCAAATTCCTTGAATCACAGACTACCCCAAACATAGCTTCTCCCTATCGTAACCTTTTATTTAACTTTCAACCCCGATGATACCGCTAAACGACCAGGCTACCGTGAACTGTCGGCTCCAATGATTTGTGTAGAGTCGACAAATAGTGATGGGGTCGGCGTCTCTGGTCGTTTAACCGATGCGTGTGTTAGGCAAAGGCACACCTTTCCTAATGCCAGGTGTTACAGTGTTTTACCAAATCAATGTGTTAACGATATCGACGCCTTTTTAATATGCTGAGCGGTCGAGTGCTGGACGGAAATAATAAGGTTCAAATTGGGTATGGGTAATAGGGGACAACATGTATCTATACAAATATTATAAAGAGGAAAGGTTTGATTTTTTGTTTGTTTGTTTGTATGAATTGAATAGGCTCCGAAACTACTTGGCAGATTTGAAAAATTCTTTCACTGTTGGAAAGCTACATCATTCCTGAGTGACATAGGCTATATTTCATTTTCAAAAAAAATAGGCATCCTTACTAAAATTACGATAACGTTAGTCCACGCGGACGAAGTCGCGGGCGGCTGCTAGTGTCATTATAAAAGAAATTTGAGACTAAATATCATTTAAAGGATTTGTCATGTACTTAGGATTTTTTTTTATGTTTGTAGGTGATCGACATAATATAACTAGTTATTATTTTAGTTGTTTACAATTTTCATAGGTACTATTATTTGGGCCACTTGATGGGTATTAGGTAAGTGAGCTGCGACGTGCAATAGAGTATGAGCCAAACTAGCTGATTACTATTTTGATTTATGAATATTTTAATAATAAAATTAGGATTAAGTAAATCAGTGTTAAAGAGTCACTAATTTGGCAAAATAAATTCATATCGCAATGCGTAACCATTTCGTACGGATAAGATAAGGTACGAGTAAAGTTATGTTCATTATAAAAAAAAAACCCCCACCTACTTAGTATATTCCCGGATTTGGCTTTCCAACACTTAAACCGTCTTTTTAAAGACATCGATACATATTTGATACCACCTATAAATGAGAACATCACTAAACCTATTTTTCATATTTCTTAAGGTTCGCTACTAGGGTCGGCCGGAGAGAAAATCTGTCAAATTTGAAAGCGATCGTGACAGCTATGGTCACACAGTGGTTGGGCCGTGCAATCCGTGCATAAATGCAATGCATAAATCCGGACGACCGTCTTGGTGTAATTGTTTAGAAGTCGGCTACTACACCAAAGGTCGCGGGTTCGATCCCCGCACAGTACAAACATTTGTGTGCATGAACATGTCTGTTTGTATTGGTCTGGGTGTTTCCTATGTATAATAAGTATGTATTTACAAAGAAAAAGTATTTGAGTATGTTTATCCGTTGTCTAGTATCCCATAAAAACGGAGTATAATTAACTCACTTGGGGCTAGATGGCGCTGTGTGGAATAATGTCCAGGGATATTTATTTATTTATTATTATTATAAATCGCGGCATGATAATCATTTGATGCGTTCACCAAAGATATTTTTATTTCGCCACCCAATATATTTCAGGATATAGGGCAAACAAAAGAAACTAACCAAAAATTTTATTTTATTAAACATACTAACAAGCGGTTTTGCCAATTATTTATTTACACTATTATTTGCAATCTATTCTCGTGACCACGTTATTTGCACAATGTTATATATCTGGTACTTGACGATTTCATCGAGATTTAGTTGTAACTTGGTTTATCCGTTCGATCATCATCAACACAAAATATTTCTTACATCCAATGCATATGATATAGCAATACACGGAGCCATTACTAGTAACATGCAGAAGAACTCACTAATTAATTGGTCTTACTTGTTATGAAAAGCTGCAAGAAGCATTAAACGGAGCTATCTTGTTACTAACTAAAACGAGGAATTTAACAGTTGTCAACAGTTGAGACACTTTTAGTGGATAATTTATTTTAGATAATAACACTTGAGTATAATACCTTTAGTATTTCAGGCTTTTTACGCTGAATTTAATACAGAATCCACCGTGATCTTCATCTTACTGGAATTGATCTACGAGTAGAGCATAGTATGAAAGGAAGTCACCCTCCGCGTTTTTCTGTCTGTTTTTACATAAGCTTTCACTATCTAAATGATAGTTGATGCTAATTATATTTTCTAGAACGTTTGTCTATATAGTTCATTCAAATTACTACAGGGAAAAGCTGTGTGCAAATAGCCAGTTAGAGATAAAAATGCTTGCACTGCCATTTTTCCATGGCTGACGTAAATATGATAATTCATATTTATATCAAAGTTCTATCTGATCCATTTTTTTTTAATTTAAAATGGGTTTGCGTTTGACCTCAGTCTTGCCAGCCACGCTTACCCAAAAAATGCCTATTCACTCTTGCCTTGAAGACACCAAGGTTGTATGTATCCGGAAACACAGACGCAGGGAGGGCGTTCCACTCCTTAGCGGTGCGGACCAGAAAGGAAGCACCAAACCGCTTAGTTCAGACCGCTGGAAAGTCGACCACATGGAGATGAAAGCCCTCGCGGCGTCTTGTGGTCCGGTAGTAGAAAGTAGAGGGTGGTATCAGGTCATGAAGTTCTTGCGCACACTCTCCGAAATACACCTTATAAAAAACCGATTGACAGGCAACTCTACGCCGATGCTCCAAACTCGAGTTTGGTTCCAACGAGCGTCTCGTCACCTATCAGTCTCCTGGCTCTTTGGTCTACTGAGTCCAGTGCATCCAGCTGATACTTGGCAGAGCCATCCCAGTGGTGGCAAAAGTACTCCATACACAAACGAATTTGTGCTTGGTACAATTGTAAAAGCTGTTCCGGTGTGAAGTGTGTTTCCATTTCGAATAACTTGTCATTATGTTCTATTGCAATAACTATTTCTGTTTCGTATAAGCAAACGCAAACTTTAATTTTTTTTGCTCGAAATCTCCATCCTAATTACTATGGAACGAGTGAAGTTTCTTTGACAGCCGTCTGCGCAGTCCCGCAAGTCAGTCTTCCACATGACGCCGGGTGAGTGCACGTCACTGCGTAAAGAATAGGAAAATGAAATGGCAACTAGTACGAAATTGTCAAACCCAAGAGAGCTTTTAATCAAGTGTACTTATAATTATAAACCTGCCATATAACTCTCATGGTGAATCATGATAAAATCATACGTTTGATAAATTATGCATAATGCATATGAACAAACAGTACGGAGGAAAAAAAATAAAGTTGTACTATTTTCAACAAAAGACCCTATGTGCGCCTATTTCGTGTAAATTATCCGCGTAATTATAAATGTCATTTTCGTCAAAAGCGACGTGCGTTCACCTTGGGGACATGGGGGGGAGTGAGCTGCGACGGTGCGCGGACAGCTATCAAAGAAACTTCACTCACTCCATAGTAATTTGTATGGAGATTTCAAGCGAAAAATTCGGAATGTTTGGGAATTTTTTGCACAAATCTGAAATAAAGCAATGAAAAACAACTGATTGGCAATGCTTCTTTGATATCTGATCTTTACACGTTATTTAAAACACGTAAGTTGTTAGTTTATATGATGCCTAAACTTTTGAAATACGGGAGTGCGTTTTGCACGTTTTTAGCGATATTCAGATTTTTTTTCACATTAATCTAGTAAGTTGATCCATATACTGGAAGTTTGAGCTGATTGTGCAACTCTTTGACTACTATGACGATTTTTTTCGTGCCTCATACTTCATATTTTCTATATAAAACTTTAGTTTTCCCGAGAGCCGTTTTCCTGGTATCGAGCCTTAAAAGGGGCTGATTTTGTATTGACTGACATTCGCCTTGCCATACCATACACACACAGACTAAAAGTGTTTTGGTTTAAACACATCAAAAGTGTTTTACGAGTTAATGTTATCAACTCATACAAATTGAATATTGTTTTTTTCGACAGCTATTTTTATTTAGAACCTTGTTGATGACGCCTTTTTTCGTTTTGTTACCAACTAGGGACCCGCCCCGTTTACAGCATGGGTGTCAACAAACAAACCTTCATCTTCAATCACTCCATCTATTAAAATAACCGCATCTAAATACGTTGCCAAGTTTTAAAGATTTAAGCATACATAGGGATAGAGAAAGCGTCTTTGTTTTATACTATGTAGTGATTTGTCAATAGTTTGGATGCCCAGTAACCTACAGCAGTTTGGTTGCCAAGATTTTATTCGAGTTCGTCTTCACTGAGCTATAAGTACGGTAGGATTCCTCTGCCTGTAATTAAACAGCACATACGTCCCTTCTTAAGGCCCAGACTCCACCAGAGCTGAGACCATATCCACATCTCCATGTGTGAATAACGCAATTCCATTGGTTGTTGAAAACACAGCTCGACGCCGCACATCTCCGCTCAGCTCTGGTGGAGTCTGGGCCTAACTCTTAATCAGGCCCGATGTGCACTGGTATAAAACATATTTTTAAAAATGATGTCTTCTTAATTTTTACCTGTAAAGTGTATAAACTAGATCTGTTCTTAAATATTATGCACTTTGCCTGTTAAGGAGCTCTCGGGCATTTTATAATTTGTTTCAGCGGTAGGATAGTTTTTTTTTTGTGTGACTACTGCTGTTTAGCCTCCGTTGGCTTTGACAGCTTTGCCGGGCTGTAGGATGAGCTCAGAAGGCTCTCAACCCTAAAGGTAGGATAGAAGTGACAGAGTGGCGTTGCTAACCGGTATGCGTAGATAACCTTATCGTCCCGCGAGCGGCAAAGTATCCATCAAGATCTGCTCGCTACAGTAAAAAAAAACCAGTGGCACTTGTAACATGAGCGGACTCACTAGTGCCTAGTGCCCTAGATTCGAGACAGCTGGGGCGTCGCTAGGAGCTGGCTTGACTGCAGTGCACGACAACACAGTACACGATGTCCAAAGTGGATTGCTTTTGCACATTTAAAGGCGCCTTTAGTCGTCGTCGTCCCTTTAACCAATAAAGGCCCTGAAAACTGTTCCTTGTAAAAAACACTTCAATCCCATCGCAAGAAGGCCTGCAGGGTGTTGACTCCACTATTTATGCCCGTATACTTTTAAAGATTAGCCATGGGAAGGAAATATTTTAGGTGCGGACTGTGTGAGTGAGACCAGGTGATTACAGAGTATGAGGATAAAGACTGACGTTGTCAAGCAGGTATTTCTGTTAGAACATCAGTAGCAGGGATCATTCACTCATTGCATCATACCAAACAGTGTGTAAGAAGAAAACCAGTTACACAAGCGCGCTTTAGCGGTAAAAACGCAAAGTAAAGATATTATTTCTCTCCTTTCCAAATTGATTAGCATCTAACTTAGTTGGTATACTAAATCAATAAACTTAACTTAAATAATCACATTCCACCATCAACTATGCTATCATCGCTCCCGCCCCACAAAGCGCTAACTAAACAGCCCTGTATTAACCAAGTTAATTAACAAACACAAATAATTCATTTGTGGGTGAAACACCTACTGTGTTTAGATTAAGAAGTCACCGCTATCGAGGCGTCGAAAGGTCGCGTAAGCTTTAGAGGCGTCGCACTCCGCCCCTACACCACCCTCGAGCTTTTATTGAGCTTTCTAATTATCTAACGACCGACCAAGCGCACACTGGCGACAAGTTCATTAAGAGCTTATTAAAGAAGTATTTAAACCATATTTTGCTGTAATTTTAACGTTTTGTATCCGAATTGTAAATTTTATAGAGCATGATTAGATTAGATTAGATTCATTTATTTCTCAAAATTTAAATAACCTAAACATTACATTGATTTCCTATATAAGTAATTAATATTGAGATCGACAAATAATACGAAATGATTACAATTGAAATAATAAATAAAATATGATGTCAAAAAAGAATGTCAAGAATAACGTTGAAAATAAACAAATACAAACGGTGCATGACATGACATGGGGCATGACGGTGCTAGTTTAAAAGTAAATTATGAACGACTGTTTAATAAATATAGTTTGGTGAACTCTTAATAATTTACTAGGTTTAGGCGAAACCTGTGGGTTTCCTGGAGTCATGAGTAATGGTTTTTCTAAGTACTTGAGTAACATGCATTCAACAGCAATAAAGAAATTATTTAATAAGTACAAGAAACTGATAGCTAAGTGATGACATTTATATCAAAAAAATCTTTATTAAAACAGTGAAAAGGATAAACAAATAACTCAATATCACAACCACGTAATTTCCTATTATTCAAAGATACAAACATTTGAGCTAGACTTGGTGTTGAGGTGCCAAGATTTTAAACGAAGTGATAATAGTTAAGGTTGTGTTAAAAATGTAACATAACATACATGGGTGCACTCACGATACCTTTTATTTTTTATTGTTACATTTGACGATCTCAAACTATACTTCATGTATTTTTGATATTTTATAAAACACTAATGTATTTTGGGAAATAAATGATCTTATCTAATCTAACGGAGTAATCAAAGGCAAACTGGTTGATGTCGCCATCGTGAAGGTTAAATTCAGAAGCCCACATTTCGGAGAGCTAGCTTGATCCCAACATGGTAAGGGGTAGGCTCACCTCCCATATATGGATTGCTTGGGTTTTTTATCAGTGTGTCACTGCTTAAAAGTTACTCATTCATTATTTATCAGTAAACGAGACACATGACAGACAATGGAAATACATAATTTGTGCTATATGCACTGTGTATAATGTCAAAAAATATGTCTGAAATTATCTTCGAATCGTTATTTTTATAGGGCCTCTAATAGCCGCCCGGTGGTCTCTCATAAAATAAAAAAACAGTCATGAAATAGATAATTAGGATTGAAGACTTTGATAACAGTTTTGAAAAAAATAACACAGATATGTTTGCAAATAATAACTGGCAGCAGCTAAAAACACTCGAAAAATTCGGTTAGTCAGTTATAGCCGCGATAGCCTAGTTGGAAGTGTGGTCGCCGGCGTGTAGGTTCGAATCCGACCTACCTGATACTTAGACCTATTTATTCTAGTATTTCCGCACTGTTGGTGAAAAATTAAATCACAAGGGACTACTTCCTTCCGCTGCAATGTGCAGTGGGCTATAGTTTGGATATAGATTTTTAATGGGAATCGAATACAATACATCCAGTCCAGCACAAAACTAGTAAAAGCTAGTTGTTTTAAATCTCAAGTCTCTTGACTGCCGACGAACCAGGCACAATAAAAAATCAACTACGTTATGTATTGTATCACCGGTGACCAATGGCGTGCAACGTTTTAAAAAGCGCATGAAAATACTAAAAAGTCGTCATTGTACACAATTACATCAAATCGCAATACAAGTACAAGTTCAGTTGATCGGCGTAACGGAATCCCAGATATTGAGGGTGCAACGATGGCTTTAAGTATACAAAGGAAGAACACGGACAGCGCGGATGATCCCCGCGCGATCTCGACTTGAATGTTGGGACGCGTGCGTGGGGCCCTGGCCCCGCCCGGGGGCGTTCCCCGCACTCCGCCCACTCCCCGCCGCCCCCGCCGCCCCCACCGCACGGCCACCCGTGGACCGGACGGAGCACCTCTCCATTATCCTAGTTTCCTGTCCGGGAGCGCCCGCCTTGCTCAACCGATATATCGATTTGTTTATTTTTTTCGCGCGCAAACAAGACAAATAGGTTGGACGTGGCCTTTCCGAGTGTCGTGACGTCGGACCGCAAAATGGAGTCAAGTAGTGGCCAATGTCGGGAAGTCGAATGAAGGTAAGGAGTGAATGGGACGTGTGCACACGGCTTTAGTTTTGCAGTGATGTGGTACTTGCGGATGTGGATGAAGCTTATCGGCTGTTGCAATACTTCAGTCACCTGATACTTTAACTATTTTTTTCTTTTGTCCTCATACGAAGTGGTTTGAAACAAGTGAACATTAAATTGATTTAGTCATGAATAAAATAGGAATTTACTAAGGAATCATATTTTCCTCCGTTTTTAATGCAGGTATCGAAGTTCACCAGTAAACAACTGGTACTCGTGGCAAACAAGACAATTCCTTTGGTAACAAAGGGAAATTGTTACCTAAAACACAAACCAACAAACCGTTTAAAACCCGTCATACCTACTTATGTGATAAATAACATACAGCCTGGTATTACCTATAAAATAATAATTACAGAACACTAACAGCTACAATATTTAACACACAAGTACTTTTAATAAGTAAGTACCGACAATAACTTGGTATTCGCCTCATCGTTTCAAAGCGTTCTCTTCCAAGCAAGCTACAAACCCGTAGCATGTTTAATCAACACGAATTTGTGCAGGAAGCCCTAAATATGTCAATTCAAATGCCAAGGCTTTGGAAAATAAATAGATGGAGAAATGGCATTGAATCTATTTTTACATCAAAACCTTCTATTAGTTTTCAAAGGCAGTTTCTCGGTAAACTATAAATGGGCATTGCGAGCGGAATCAGGTATTGCGTGGGCTCAACTCGGCTACCAGGGAAAAATTATCTTTCATGAATTCCACTAAATAATTTTCTTTGAATTATATATTCATACTCATATTATTTTCAAAACTGTAATTTAATAACTGATCATTGCATTCTACATAAAATAATTTGTCACTTAACTGCAGATATACACATTTTAACTTTCTTTTTCAGTTAACTTTTAGTGTTTTAATTATTCGGACGTTTCACAAAGAAGACCATTTAAAAAACACCTACTGGTATTCTTTTTTCTTACTCAAATACCCCAGTATGTTAGTAGCTAATGTTTTAAAATGAGCGAATAACAAATAATCTTCATAATGTGCTCTTTAAAACACATCGAACTAGATTCAAGATTCATAGCCTATCTGGGTGCATCCGGCAGTGCTTTTTAATTGGTGGTCTCATAAACTGCTTTAAATAACCACCACACAATTATTAATGAGGATTAATACATCTTAAATTAAGGTTCTATACAACACCTGAGTTTTTTTCACTTGCTTCTAGTTAAGACAACCAACAAATAAACCACTGAGAGCTGAGTTCTACAGGGACGGTGATGTGTTGCCACTAGATGTTAATGAAAAAAGGATACGAACTGTTAGATTTCGAATCAATGTTTCGAAAGAATTCGTAATCAACGTACCGACGACCTTTACTTATTATGTATGCAATCTGTGATGTCAGACAGTCTCTGACAGGACTTTGACAAGTGATCTGAGATTGTCTCGCGCCTTGTGTTAATTTGTTTTGATCAGATTATTCATTTTGAATCTGGTTTCATTCGAGCTTCCCTTTTAATAACATATCTAATTGTTTGACACATTCCAGTCCTTTTCGGATATCCCACTATTTCCATTCTGTATTTTCATTGATGGAAACACTGGGAGCGTTTATCCTCTTTGTTTCTAATTTTAAAAACAAAATGCTTATCCTACCTTCAACGCGTTGTAAAAAGGCCTCCAACATTGCTATTTTTTGTCGTGGTGGAAAATGCTCGTGGCATAATTTCAATTTTGTATTTCCATGAAAAGAGGTCTCATGAGACCCAATCCTGACAGCGTGTAGCGAATCTTGAGGGTTCATTCCACACTCAGCCGGCTGAGTTTTAATAATTATTAAAATTTTCCTGATTCAGCCGAAGAGTAAATGTTATTCCCGATTCATCCGCGTGTTGTAAAAACGTAATTATTGCAAATGGTTAGACGGTCTGCAGATGTTGTTTTGTTGTTGTAAATCTATAGACAATTGAATGCCGGATGCAATAGGAATATGTTTTCGGCTGAATCAGAAAATAAAATAATTCGGATTTTTTATTTTTTTTGGCTGAGTGTGAAATAAACCATCTTGAGCTATGACAACCGCTGCAAGATTCAACATATTAAAAGCGTGTAAAGTGTGTGAATGAATCGTTCCGCTGACCGTCAATCTCGTTGAGATTGTTCTACATGCGATTGTCGCCAAAAGCTCTCTATTAGATCGCGTAAGTGCTTACCAGTGGCTTCCGTTTGGCAACGGCTGTACCCCCAAACGAATGCCTTTGGATGCGTTCTGACAGCGCTAGCTCATTTGGAGTAAACTTGGGCAATGCTTGCGCTCGGTAAGAGCCCGTGGCTCAATGTTGACAAGAAATAGCTAGGTCAGCCAATGATTTTATAATAAAAATTGATAGATAGGTTACTTGTGCTAAGTGGCACCCGAAATTCGAACGATTCGTAAACCTGATTAAAGCATTGACTGTGTTGATAGTCTGAGACGACACTTCGCAACATGTATTCGTCTCGTTTACGCTATAATAAATAATCGTACTGTCTAGTTCACACGTTATAACACGGTCAATTAACTACGTCGTACCCCGTGGACGTATTTTTTACTTCGTGTTAGTACCGACATAACCTATCTACGTCTTTTTATATATATATCCTTCCATACCGATTTCGGTTACGGCGACCGCTTCGACTCTCTATCTACTGGCGCCGCTCATGCGCCCTCATGTGGCTCGCGTAGCCAACCTTATTAATAAACGTCCGCGAGCACTGCGGGCATGTAAGGGCGCCATCAACAATATTATAACTTATAGAATCCCTCATACTCGGGGTTCAATATGACGCCCGGGACATAATACACTTCTTTAAGCCCTTGTGGCATAATCTACTATTAACAATCACTTAACTACTCTTAATCAGTATCGAGACTCTTTATGGTCTCTCCTGACAATTCAGGAGAAGGTTTTAATTAAAGAATTATAATTTAAAAAAATGGGAATTGTGCATAAATTTAGAAAAAAATAGAAAACCCAACCACTATTTAGTCTACGCTCGTTTAGACGATTCTGTGTTTCGCTGTGACAGCTAGTAAATATTAAATTAATTCCATAAAATAGCGTTGTTGTTGCGTGATATCAGTGCAGAGCCTTCATCTGAAAGCGTCCACGTCACCCCCGTGTTCCGCTAGATCAACCCTGCACACGCCGCGGAACGAGGAGAAGGCTACAGCTACTTGTCACGGGTCAAATGGTCCGAGAAATCGTACAGTGTCGACTTTCTCTTTGCGAGAGCAATGTTTACGTGACACGAGATTTATCGGAGGGTTTACTGGCTAAATGCGAAATGGGTTGCAGGTATACACTTTGCTTAGATTCATAATATCGGAGGGTTAATTAAAGATGTACATTGATTTGTACGCACATCGTACCTACTCTCACTATCCCCAAACTTACAAGAGTGAGAGAGACTGATAATATAGTACCTAATCTTCAATGCCTTTCGATCTATCTAGGTATATCTTCTCATAAATTGAACGAAATCAGTTTTGTTACGACACTTCAAGAAACGCTGACTTTCTAGCTTTGTGATTTGTTTGATGTCTCTATTTCAAAGAACAGAATGAGTAGATATTTAAAATGGGAAATGAACGATAAAACAATGCATGCGTATGCACTCACTATTTTAGGAAAACAAACGTCTATCTACGGCACATTTTCATATTTTTTAACGCCAATTCAAATTATCAAAATATTCTTTCTTTAAACGGCCAAATATTGAGATAATGTAAAACAACAGCGAGAATTTCGCTCAAACCTAAAGTATAGTGCACCAAGTAAAAAGATAATGCCAGTTTTAGTTAGGGACGTAAATATATTCCAGGTACGATCAAGTCGTATTAACATAGGGGTATAAATTACTGGTGTACTTGAGTCGGCGCTGTTGTGTGTTGCTACATGTATAATATTCGCATAAATCAGGTGTGAATTAATTATTGCAGGCGACTGTACTTGCATGCCACGACTAGGAAATGGGCTAGTGTGTGAGGTATACCAACTGAGACAAAGTAGGGAGGTAGGTATATGAGATGTGAGAGCTCACGGCACGGATGTACTTTTATTCTTTTCAGTAAGGTTTCTAAAGGTTCACTACCGAGTACTAGAGTTATTCAAGATCGTACCGGCCTCTTCCTTCCATCACCGTACAACGCGTCATAAGCTGAAGTTCCATGCTCATCACCTGGACGGTTGTCGCTCTTCAACTGTGCGTTCCACGCGTCACTTTTTACCACGTACAGCTAAAATATGGAACGGTCTTTCAGCGGCAGTGTTTCCGGAAAGGTATGACATCGAGGCCTTCAAGAAAAGAGCGTATTCCTTTTTGAAAGGCAAGCAACGCATCTCGTGACACCTATGGTGTTGCAGTTGTCCATGGGCAGAGGTGATTACTTTCCATCAGGTGACCCTCTAGCTCGTTTGCTCCCTATTACATAAAAAAAAACTACCAGGTTTTTTCATATTGAAGGCGCGTTATCAATGAAAAATACCTTTATTTACACTGTACCCTACTAATTATGATATCCATTATTTTTTAACTTCAAGGACCAATTAAACTACGCAATAAGGGAACTTAATGCGAAAACTTCTCACTCAAGTTGCCTGCGTATTTGGAAGACTTGTATTGAGCTATTTTAATTTGAGGAGCTCCACTTGAAGGTGTGGAACGGCTACTGTCAGCTTTGCTTAGAGGGGGTTTTGTGCTCATTGGCTTTTCTCTTGAATGAAGGTGGACCTAGACACACCACCAAACCCTTCGGTTTCGGGGACATCGGCTTCTCTAGCCATTTCTTGACTTTATCTATTAATTCTTGAATATCCGGATTTAAATATTTTTTCTTAATTGCCGTCTTATCTACTTCTAGTTTAGGTGATGATGTCTGCGACAACTCGTATTTTGATGAAGTTGATATTTCTATGGAATCATCTATTTTCTTCGGTTTGTCCGTACATTCTATAGAATCCGTCGGCTCTGAGGTATCTTCATTAGAATCAGCTTTGAGATCTACAGCTGGACTCTTCTCAAAGTGCTCAGGCGTGAGCAGTTTGATTTGATTGACCTGCCCATTTAACTGAGGCGATTTGGACTCTGGAGCCGCTGAATACAGCTTTTAGGGTTGCGATTGCTACATTTTTTCTTTTTTGAGCTGAAGGTCAAGTTAACTTGTTTCGACGCGTCACTTATTTTGCTACAAAGTTTTGTCGTTATATTTCTGATCTCATCAGCGTTTAACTGTGACATATCAATTCGTTTATTTATCCACAAGCGGCCGCCCGCGACTTCGTCTGCGTGGAATTTAGTTCAGCCAGCGAGTACAAATTGTAGCCCAAATGTTATTTCGATAATAAATCCTTCTAATTCGGAACGCACCCATAGTTACGCTAATGACAGCAGCCGTCTGTCATCAACTGTCATGCCATACCACGTGATGCCGCGTACATTTTCATATTTTACTTGATATTTTCAACAATTTACACAATATCTTTATAAATTGTAGCCTATGTGTTATTCAGATGTATAAGCAACATTATTGTAAAGTTTCAATAAAATCCATTCAGTAGTTTTTACGTGAATGAGCAACACGGCACATCCAGACATACAAACTTTCGCCGTTATAATATTGGTAGGATTTTTATTTCAGTGTCATTAATACGGCCTTCTTTGACACTATTTGTTTTTTCATCGCCATTGGTTTCCTTACGTTTTTTAAACGTTGTCTTTTCATTGTCAACTTGGCTATCCATAAGATTACTACTACTACTATTATTATTACTACTTTTATAGCTACTTACTTCTACCAATTCGGAAATATTATCAGCGTTTAATGACATTGACCCATACATATGAAGAGCTAAAATAAAATGGAGATATGTGGGTCGCGTAGGTATCGCTTTATATCGTTTTTTAGTTAACTGTATTTTTTGAGGTCACGTGGTTTTCAATCTGACAAGGTTCCAGTGCATTAGCGATTGGCGAGGATTATTACGGGACTACACGAGCTACACACACGTAATGATGTCGTTACTAAACATAATCAATTAGTAATACAATGGCGTCATCACCATCATTCAACATCACATCCACTGCTGTTAAATACCGCACTTATGAACCTAATTTATTTAATCACAATGTGAATAAGATCTTGAGCCGCTAAAGAATTTGTGTCGCGAATATCATTTCTCTCCTCGATCTCCCTCCGGTAAACACGTTCACTTATATCCTGAACTTCTTTGTATAAGTATCTTGATCTGGAATTCTTCTTCATTTGTATAGATTTAATGTTAAAATCTTATACGGCCTAGTGTGTTTCCCTCTCACGATCAGAGTCGCGGTGCTAACCATAGTTAATCCGTTCTACATAATACTGAGAGCGTCATGGCCCAGTGGTTTAACACTCTGGCGTGGAACGCGATGGTCCCGAGATCACTCTGGCCGGAACACACCTACTTTGTGTTCATTGTACAATTTGCGGGTCACTCTCCGGTGATGGAAAACACCGATATTAAATCCAAGCAACCCGGATAACGGCGGTAGGCTCGCCCTTACCACGTTGGGTTTAAATTCCCTCGGCGAAATGTGGGCTTCTGAATGGTCCGTTCACCATGACGGCAACAACTGCTGACTAACTTAGGATATGGTCGTGAGAATATGTTATGTTATTGTTATGTTACTTAATACTAAAATGAAAATTCCTTACGAATTCTGTCGTGAGACGTCTTTGGTGTGCGTTGAGTATAAAGTGTATAAATAATACAGTGTTTACCAGATTATCACTAAGCATAATTTACAACATTATAACCAGCCAAGTGTTATAAACCACCGTTTTAGTGTGTATTTTAAACGACATTGAACAAACAATTGTACTTGTTATTCATTGTGCAATCTCTATATATAAAAATGGATTGCTGTTCGTTAGTCTCGCTAAAACTCGGGAATGGCTGGACCGATTTGGCTAATTTTGGTTTTGAAATATTTGTAATGGTCGAGGGAAGGTATAAAAGGTGAGTAATCATGAGAAAATGCTGGGAATATAGTAAAAATCTCAATTTTAGTTTCCTCTTAGTAAATGTTACTACCTGTCACGTGACACTAAATGTTTGACAACAGAACGAAGTTGAACGAAGTCTGTTGGGACAGCTAGTAAAAAATAAATAAACAAAATTCTGCGCATTACACGCTACTATTAACTATTTAGTGTAAATTTTCATTAGCACTAGTGATCGTTAAGCCAGGTTAAAAAACAATTTCGTAGAGATATTCAGCGTTTTGAACTGACACACCAGTCCCACAAATTCAATCGATGGTATTTTTTCTCAAAAAGTTATTTGCATTGCTTAGTCTATTTTTCTCACAAATCAAGGTGGTAAAGTGACCTGTAAAAGATGATAAGAAAGTCCCAGTACCAAGAACTCAATAGAAAAACAAGTATTGGTGCTACAAGACGTCGTGAGTGTCAAGCTGCGCGTGAGTTGTAGGCCGCGCAAATGACCAGAACGGACGCGCAGATATAATAAGGTAATGTGCCGACATCCTGCGCCTACGCACGCACGCTGAATGGCGATGAACGTACCTCATTCTGACACTTTTCTGTGATCTTGAAGGATATTGCCAGGATATGGTATAAGTCAGCAACACAAAATTGACAATATTGTAAGTGTAAACCGCTTCCCGTTGACAGGGCAGAGAGTATTGGCACAGTGTTATGATTGCAACATGCAGCGTGACTTGCCTTGTCAAGCCGGCCAGGCTTTGGTCTTCTAAACGCCTTGTCCATTTTGGACAGGTAGCTGGGAACCTCTGTGCCCCAAGAACTGCACTGCACTCCGTCGGATTTGGATGTGGCAACGAATGATGGATTCAAGATCGCCAAGTTTTGGACGAGTTCTTTCTGATGTCATTAAATCGAGAGAAAACTTACTATATTTCACTTTAACAGGCTATTTGCGTCGTTGTCTTCTGCAGTAGTCAGGAGATGTCTGCGTGGAGCTGTGTGTCTGAGACGGCCCATCAAATATCTGTACTTTAACACTTGGCCCGCGCCTGGAGGTCACAACGATGTATCATAACCATAACTTGGTTTCGCTTGGCTCTGGTGGAAAAAATACTACTCTTGAAAGACAAGAGCAGTCCGTTGTAGACCGAGCTGTTCCAAACAAAGCATCAGCAGATGAGCTTGTACGTGGACGAATCGGACAGTAAATATAAATTGGTTATGCGACTTATTTCCCTTTTAGGCCTGGGGACAGTTTCAACTATTATTAGCTCCATTGTGATACTAAAACTATTAACATGGAAACAAAACAGACAGTTAACAAACAAAAAAAAACACTGGACATTATTCCATCCACACAGCGCCATCCGCTATCTAGCCCCAAACCACGGTAAAGGATTATATTCCTTTACCGTGCCCAAACCAATCAACTAAACGCTTCATAGCTTAAGCGTTTAGTTGATTGGTTGGCATAGTAGACAAAGGATAAACATACTTAAATTCAGTATTTTTGTAAATACATACTTAACACACATAGCAAACATCCAGATGAGTACAAACAGACATTTTCATGCACTCTAATTGTTGTACTGGGACTACTGGGAGCGAACCCGCGACCTCTGGTGTAGTAGCCACCTCCTTATCCATCAAATCAGTCATTGAAGTATGGCCATTAAACCAACAGTAATATTTGGAGGTCAGTAGTATTTTTTTCAATGTAAAAGGTACACAGTAGGACAGTGTACACTCTAATGGTTCTATTAGCTTTATAACCCACTCTGTCTCCTGCACTACAACGCCGGATGGAATCAATTTGAGCACTCTGGCGCACGGGCACCGCAGTCGATAGAAGGCCACTGTGAAATGATCAACGGGGTTCCATGATCATTCGCAGCGAAGACTTCCGTGCGTGACGCGACGTGAAAGTGATCTAGTGGACGGTATCACTGACATGTGATACCCCCCCAACGCAACCACGGCCGAAGATAGGACCGACCCGACGCGAGCGAAACGAAAACGCGTCACCGATATGAGGTGAGACTCTCGCTCGTTTTAAATGGATAGTGACAGAACTTTTACAGTTCAGACATACAGGCTTTCAGGCTTCGCAAGTGACTTGCCGTTTAATATGATGCCTTCCGTCTTAGTGTCTTACCGTCTTAGTGTAATGGTTAAGAAGTTAGCTAATACGACCGCAGGGTTGGATTCCCGCACAGTGCAAACATTCGTGTATGTCCTATGTAAACTAAGTATGTATTTAAAATCAATAATTGAATTGAAGTAGTTTGTGAATAGTGTCTAGTGAGAGTTGCTGTGTAGATTAATGTCCATCCAAGAATTCCTTCTGCGCTCCTTTCACTTGTAATTCTCTCAAAGAAACTCAAACGCGTCCCGAGAACGTCTTGAAGGAGTTCAATGTGAACGTATCCTAACTACTGAACTAGACGACGGAGTATGGCCTACGTCTAATATTTCCCTCAAACTTACTGTAGCGTCGAAACAAATTAATTATTTGTAACGGCTTTTATCAAAACCAGTCCTAATTACATCTCCTAGTGCGTTAAGTTCTTGACAATGAACTCACCACTTTCATTAACATAACCCATTTTTACAATTATCATTTGAAATTCTAATATTAATCCTTAGCCCAAAGATTTCTAGTTTTACAAAGATTTCCAAACTTAATTTATTAAAAGAAACACAGAATATAAAGGCGGACTCTGCCTTGCACCTGCTGGTTTGGAATTATGGCCTATGTTGAACATTGGACATATATATTCTGTGCCCAAAGACTCCACCACCAAAATCCAGCAACCTTTGAACTTCCACGCGCTTTGTTTATAAATAAATACTAATAACATCAAATGTAAACATTGCTCTGATTCCAAATTAGTTTTACTAACCCATTGAAACGCCTAAAGTAGCACAAACACCCAATCTCGCATAATAATCAGGTTCAAACTGACGTGCACGTAAACTAGACGATGTTGAATTTGACCATTTTTAATTCGATATTTTTTTTATAAATTGTAGCCTATGCCCTGTGCTATTCAAATGTATGACCCATATTATTGTGAAGTTTCATTAAAATCCATATATTATTTTTCGCATTTATAGTAAGATTAAGTACGTCGCGGAAAGCCGCTGGATGCGGACAGCGCAGGACCGATCGTTGTGGAGATCCTTGGGGAGGCCTATGCCCAGCAGTGGGCATCGTTTGGCTAAAATTATAATGAAGTACATTGACTCTAAAATGATTTTCTTCTTTGTTAATTACTCTGTTGTGTTTGTGTGCAATAAAGTGTTTCTTATCTTAAGTACGTGGTGCAATTCTAGGCATTTCATCTCTATCATTCTTACCTTTTGTTAGCTTTTGGCAAACCGTGACAAAACAGTGCTTTAGACAAAAGTAGTTCATTAGTTGAGAATGTATTTTCAAAACTGTTTTGTGTCTTTTTGTTTGGGAAAGGTTCGAGAACTCGTTTAAAGATAAACAGAACTCTATACCCACAGAATTATCAGATTTTACGGGTTTATTCCATTTTCAACTGTCATTATAAATTGCTTATATTTAAAAGCAACTTTAACAAGACTTCATCAGTCTTTCAAATGGTACTTTCTTAAACAAATATGTTTATTTTATTGTTGCCATTGAACTACAATGTTAGGTGCAGGCCTGGCAATAGCAGCAATTGCTTCATTGACGGAAACGGAAGAAAAATATTAAAAAGTAACTGCGCACTACTGTAACGAGAGTATTATAACGATATATTTGTGCACTCAGAGTAGAACTCATCAGACTTATCTTTTGAGTACCATTTCACGTATACAGAGAGGAGTAATCTTGACTAGCCCATTAGTGTAATGCGTTGAGGTTTGACCTTTCATCCATTCACCTTTTACATGGGCTTCATACACTGCATTTGACATGAAATTCATCATCCTTATCATCATCATCAACCACCGCATGATGTCCACTGCTGATGACAAGCAGCTTACATCTACCGAGAAGGTATGCTTGCATGCAGCAGTGCTGCCGCGACACTACTGGCCCGAATACAATTTGTATGAGCCTATATGAGATTACATTCGGAGCTATATAGGCAGCAATGCAGCGGCAGCAATGCAGCGCCAGCACTGCTGCGCATCAGTGTCACCCAACCGCAGTGACAAGTCTGCCGCCGCATCTTGTCAACTCAAAGTAACCTAACCAATCACAACAACGCATCACCGCGAACAGAGCGACACTGCCGCCTTGGTCAGAATCGGCGCGGCGGCAGGCAGCATTGCCGGGTTGCACTTTAGTGGCAGCACTGCGGCAACAGCACTGCTGCTTGCTGCTGAGTTCAGAATCAAACTTAAACCCTGCAACCTTTATTAGGTCATCCGGATACCTTGAGTAAACGTTACGCAATGAAAAATGGTCGCAGGTGACCAAACTTTCCACTGTTCTCTTGCGAAGAATTGATGGCCGTTACCATCAGTAATTTCTCCTTGTTCCATTACCGCTTCCCTTCAAACTTGCCCACCCGGGTTACACTGATAACGTTTTTCGTATCTGGTTACACACAGAATGTGACTTGCACACTGTGGGTGGGCAATACCTTGTTTCCACGACAAAAGTTTGTTCACTTTAACTAACAATGAAAAGACAAAAATAGCACAGCTATCTTCCGTGTACGTCAGCTATCCCAGCAGTTCAGATCTCCTGATTTTTTATTTGATCATCATCATCAGCCTATGCCAGTCTACTGCTCCCTGAATGCGCGCCGTTGCACCCTATCTTCAGTTAGACGCATCCATCTCCTGCCAGCAGGTTTTCATAAATCGTCGATCCATGTGGCCAGCCCACTGCCACTTCAGCTTACTTATCCGGAGAGCTATGTCGATGACCTTTGTTCTTTGTCGGATAACCTCATTTCGGATTTTATTCTTCAGAGGAACTCCAAGCATGGAGGTCTCCATAGCTCACTGAGCGACCTTGAACTGGTGCATCAACCGCACTGTAACTGTCCACGTTTCGGCTCCGTATGTCATGTTCCCGTCATGACATACGTCATACGGACGCAATATTTGAAAACCTGAGTTTTCCGGCATTGCGATATGGGCGACGAGAAGACACTATCTTTTCTGATTCGATGTCGTAGGAAAATGTCTAGAATCTACGTGGTATATTTCAGATGTATAAGTCATAGCTGGACTCACTGCTACTCACTAAAACGATACTTAGGGTAAAATAATTTTAATCAAGAGTTTGTCTAAATTGCCCACAATTTGCGTTGTTCCTTTGTTATAAAGTCGAGGTCAACTCAAGTAATTGATACCTATCTGCTACCTGCTTATTAAAATACAATTACGTGAAATGTATGGCATTCGGTCCATAGCAGTAAGAACACACTGTGTTACATGCGGTTCAGAAGAGTTCAGAAGTTGGACTGATGTGCAAGCACAATATGTCAACATAGTTAATTTGTATACTTAGGTTTTTGTTTACTTTTGGGTATCAGTCGAGAGAGTTGTTACGACCATGTGGTCAGTTTGTGAGGTATGTACCTCTAGATCCGAGTGGTAATTATGTTGTCTTTATGCCTGAATATTATTAAAAAATAAAATTATTGATAAAAGAAGTTATAATTCCTTGTTTCCTTTTTTATATTTTAGTCCTAGTCCTAGTTTTATATTTAGCCGGCAGAGAGCCATCATTGTTTCTAAGACATTTCCATTCATTTGTAATTAGAGGCTATTTCTAACGTCAATGAAGAATTTCTTTCTTTTTTGGGTTGGATGGAAAAGTAATCGCTTAATGTAACCCATTTTGTAAGAGGAGGAGGTGATTTCGATGAAGTGGCAAACATTTCAAAAATAGTTTGATATTTATTTTAGTTATTTTATTGAATGTGTAGTTTAAATTTAAATTTTCATTTGTATTTGTAAGTTTTTTTAATTTTTACTTCTTACGCGATATTTAATTATCATCCAA
Organism: Udea ferrugalis; assembly: GCA_950022985.1. NCBI lineage: Eukaryota > Metazoa > Arthropoda > Insecta > Lepidoptera > Crambidae > Udea > Udea ferrugalis. The sequence goes on from OX465515.1 coordinate 23,308,810, forward strand.
TAGTCTGAGACACACACTCATTCGCATTGCACTCAAAATCTACATCTACATTTATCTAAAAGCAACATCATAGAGAAATACCGTATTGCCACAGGTCGCTGTTTGTTTATTTATTAAATCTTTAATGCACAAACCAAACAAAAGACGGACTTAACGCTAAAATCATTATCTGCCAGTCAACCATAGGGCGAAGGATGAAAAATAATAGACATTTATTGGTTATGTTTTTGACGTTTGACCTCAATGCTCAATCATTTATTGCAAAACCATAATGTAAAATTAGATGTTACAGTAGTGTTAGAGCAGTGTTATGGACCATGTCGGGCACGCAACTTTAATTGATTAATTAATTATTTATTACCTCATTCATTGTTCCAGGGTTGACCTCCGCGGCCTGAAGTGTGCATCAGCACTCCGCAAAGTTGCAATGTACGAGAGCAGCTGCTCCTACGCCGGGGCCCTAGAGCTGAAGCGCAGTGCCCTGAAGGAAGAACCCTGGCCCACCACAGAATGGCCGCCCTACCGCCTGCACCAGTCCACCTTCGAACAGCTCAAGCAGAGCGTGGAGAAAGCGAAAGCGGCGTTGCAAGACCGCTCTGGGCTGCTGGGGTCAGCGACCGCGTTCGGTGACTTCTACGGCGGACAACTGGCACAGGACACCACGGCCACTGGTCTTGGGTTCGGCAGGACGAGGACTGATGACTCCATGCTAGGGTCGATTGATAAGAGCAAAAATTTGGGTGAGTTTTCTGATGTTTTTACCAGTGTGTAATTTGACAGTGCGTCAAACTTTAACTCATGTTGTAACTAAGTAAAAGGGGTTTCCAAGTGCTACGTTGGCCGTGAGACCTACTGTTTCTATATAAAAACAAAAGGGTCTGTAGGGTAACTTCGAAATTAACATTTTGGCGGCATAAATAGGTAGGTCCTATCCCACATACATACTCACAAACTACTAAAAACACCCGGAAATTTAAATACAACAACAAGAACGACTTTTGTATCCAATTTGAGACATTCGTTAAAAATAATTTTTTTGACTTAAGTAAGACCTAACGCATTAGCAACATTAATGGTTTCACACAATGCTGATTTTTTTATTGCCATTTCAAAGTTGGTTACAAATATAAATTGTTTGTTTTCATGATTGCAATCGTCTCGAATGGTCTAATGTAAAAATATGGTTTAAAATTCTCTATAAAAACCGTTGTGGGTGACAACCCAGTGAATAAAACATAACGTGAGCAAACTGTTTATGGGTGAAAAACGTTATTTGGATTCAACAATAATTGGTGAAAAAAGTGGAAAGCGTAACGTTATTTGAGCTAAACGATAGTGAGTATAAAAAATGTGGATTAACCGTTCATGCACTAAGCGCTTGTGGGCGAACCGTTTGAGACTCGAAAAACGAAAACTTTAGAAAGAAAAGTAGGTAAGTACAAAGTAATGAAAAAAAGTTACGTTGTAAGTAGAAAAGTGGGTAAAAAGAAATTTACCTAAGTGTGTAATTAGACTTTAAACTGACTCGTTTTATTACTGAAATAACATACAAACGCATAATGCATAATATATCTTGTGAAAAGGATCACAAGTCCCTTTTTGGATTTTTAATGCGCAGAAACTCCGTCCGTTTTGTTATTTTTCAAATATCAACAAAGTAAATCCTCAAATATGAAGACATCGCTCAGCCACCATAAAAGTAACTCGATAAAATTTTTACACCCTCGGTACTATCTCGTTTTAAGTTCCATTGTACCCGAATATCTCGGGTACTTCGTTGCGGACAAAGAATTAAATCGATTGCTTCTCGTAGCCGCTGTTTGTGGGAAATAACTCCTAAAGCGATGACGCTAAGGTGGTTTTTAGGTTGTATGTGTGCGATGGTTGAACCCTTTTAGATTAAGCCTGAGATGTAGGTACGTAGAGATGGTGCGCGAGGTGGGGAGTCAGGCATCTTCTCCGATAACAATCGTAGGGGCGTGTTGCTCAGGCTCCCGTTGCCATGGCAACCCTCCCGCCCACCCCGGATCATCGCGAAGAAATAGTGGAAAATAAAATTATATTATCTGCGGGGAGTAGGTATTACACAGCAGGCTTAACGAGGGGAAATTCTCGCACAAACGCATTGGATGCAGAACTGCAAAGCAGCGAATAAGGTTTAGTTAAAGTGCGAATTAACTTGGCAACTATTTTTATTGCAATTTCCAGGTACATTTTTTGATAGAAACCAGAAAATATCGGTCAAGCTATCAGGCGGCATTTGAGACTGCATCTGACACTATTTTGAGTATTGTTTGTAATATTGTTCGCAAGACTGACGAAAAAAAATATTATTTTAATTTCCCAAAGATTTTGTACACGTACAATAACGGGTCATTGCTTTATAAAGACCAGATACTTATAAATAGTTTAATAAACACAAATTCATAGCATAACAATAAACAAAATATTTTTTTGTTAATACACTGTTCTTTTTATTTTTAATTCTTCATTTGTTTCCATACAAGCTGTCATAATATATCACTACATAGTATAAAACTAAGTCGCTTGCTCTGACCCTATGTTTGCTTAAATCTTTGAAACTACGCAACGGATTTTGATGCGTTTTTTTCAATAGATAGAGTGATTGAAGAGGTAGGTTTGTAATTTATAACATATCATAAGATAACATAACATCCCATAGCACCCGTGCGAAGCCGGGGCGGGTCCCTAGTATACTATAACTCCACGACCCTCTTCCGTTCCGACCGAAATCAAGCCAATACGCCCCAGTCATAATTATGAGAAAGACAATATTTTGTCCCAAAAATTCATTGTCATTAAAAATATTTTTTTACGTTTGAAATCCAACCGTATTCGCTTTAAACATTTTAACGGGCTCTTTTGTCTGTGGCCAGCGATAAAAGAGTTGCCAGCCAGAGACAATGGATTTTTTTTAAATGACGCTGAATGTCGGTCATAAACGATTTGGAACAGAGCCACGACTCCAAGAAACTTGTAAATAAAAATACCTAGCGTACGTTAATTGGAGACTTTGGAAATAGTGAGAGAGTACTAGACTTAAAAGATTTCAGTGAATATGAAATGTCTTTAGATATTTCAATAAAGAAGCATGAAATAAAAATGATAGGGTCTGACAATGATGGTCTGGTAATTATTCATGTCTGATCGGGAATTATATGTAGGTAGGTAGGTAGTGAGTATCACTAAAATTAACACAGCATTAAAATATAGATTTTCTTCTAGTTATGATAATATCATTCATCAGTTCTGCATTAGTATAAACTAGCGGCCACCTCCGACTTCGTCCGCGTGGGCTAAGACTAAAAGAAAATTGAAAATATCTTTATAAATAGATTTTTTCATTTAAGTTTTCATTTGAATCATTTTTTAAGTGAAAGAGCAACACGGCACATCCACACATACAAACTTACGCATTTATAATATTAATAGGATAAGTATGTAATAAACTAAATGCCAGAAGACGATAAGTACGGCAACGATAATAATAACACGCAACAGTATGCGTTCCGAAGTATTTTCTAAACCCAGTTGTTAGTGCAGTCGCCCGGTTTGCGAAAGACGCGGGATCGATTCTCGCCTCAAGTCAAGACGAAATGTCTTTTTCTGGTTTTCGGATCTTTAGTAAAGATACTGCTTTTTACTTCTTGTTTCGTTCAAAGCCTTTTGAAGACATCAACTTTATTACTCGAAGAGTGTAACAACAACTGACATAATTTTAAGTAAAAAAGTCTCGTATTTGTACATGAAACCCACATTTCGTATATTTTCCTTCGAAGATTTCTTTGTATTCATGATAAGTTTCCTGCGTTAGGGTCCCGCCCTAATCTAATGTTTTATGCTTACTTTTGTGTAAAACATACAAACAAAATAAAAGTTAGTTAAACTTAGTTTTTTTTGTTTTTATGTTTTAGCAGTTACTTTTAGACGACTATGTATATTTTTTTTCAACTATTTTTTTGGCTCGTTTAGTAGTAATCTTAGCCTAGGGCCGAATTGTTTGTCTGTTTGTAGTTTATGATGATAACCCTTCATGCTCAAACATTCTGGCATTACCTTTGGAACGATTCATTCCAAATAAACATAGTACTTACAGCTATCATCTGAACCATATTATAATTTAAGAGTAGTCAACAACATGACTACTCTAATAAGACCATGTCACTATACTAGGTACCTACTTTAATTTATATTCCCAAACAGTATTTTAAGGATCCTTAAGGAAGCTCAAATGGTTTCTATGCTGACTATTTAAACCTTAAACCATTTTAAAAGTGTCTAGCTAACATGCGCTGTAGTAACCTAATTAACTAACTAGAAATTGTTTAGTAACAAAAAAAGTAATTGCCTATATCAATACAAATGTGTGTAAATATAGTGAGAACTACTGCCGACGAACTGCACTTGTAGTTTGGCAGAGCTGTCAATTAGTATGGTAAGTTTTAAAAGAAGCAAATAAAAAATAAATACATTTCAGGCTCACTCTACATACATAGCCTTTGTTATATCTTCAACTTTTATTTTTTGTCATACAATTGAAGCACAAAATCACCAAAATTTGAATTACTTTTCTACAATTTTATTTTTCAACCATTCACTATGGTCACGAGATTATAAGCGAGAATAGACAAAATTGCATTGCATGCTTGTTTAAAAAAGTTAATTAGAATAAAGGTTATAGAAATGGAAAAATTCAGTTGTTTCACAGAGAAAATAACACAGTCCTTTCACACTTAAAAGTGACATCTCAATCACCGAACCGGGTGCTTATTTTGATAAATAGCCGCTACAATTCTGGAATGCTAATACTGGAATTAGCATTTCGCCATTGGGGTGTACGGAGAATACAAAAATACACGAGTTCTAATCTGAGTCGTTATGACGGTATTAACATTTATTCGTTCAAGCCTTGCTGTTAACACGAAAATGATTGCAGCTGAACCCTCCAGCAGACTTATCTGACGGTAGCATCTAGTAAGTACTACTCGTTTTGAGTGAAAAATGCGTATGTTTGTTTGTGTGGAAGGGTTAATGCAGTTTGCATTTACGATGTAACATTTTTAACACAATTTGATAGTCAAAAGAAATATGTTTTTTGTATTTAATTGCTTAAATAATTTAGATAAAAGAGATTTGGACTTGGAGATATATTAATATTTACTTAGACTTATTTTCTTAGAGTATCTAAATACAATAAGTTTAGTATTGTAATTACAACTGACAATGTTTACTAACACACACAACTTTAATGTTAATAAATGATCAGAATAGCAGCAATATTGAAATGCGGGATTTGTTTTTGTAGATTGTCGGTACTTCGCAAAAAATACTACACCAATTTTGTGTTTTTTTAGTATTGCAACATTCTTTTATGTTCTTACATCGCTTTTTAATCATAACTGTCAAATTTTAGTAGGCTTAAATACTTACTCTACTTATTTGAAAATTTTGTGCAAATTTTTCTTTTTTGACGCATCAGACGTAAACCCAAAAGCAAAAAGCTACGCGATACAACTGTCATCAATTACATTCCACACTTTAGATTGTATCGCGATAAAATTTATTTCAATAAATCATGAGAGCGTTGGCCTGATACGCGTATATTGATTTTTTAATGTTTATTGCATAAGGGTTGGGGAGGGTTTGTTTTACAATTTATATTCATTAGATAGCGCGGCCGGCGGGCTAGCCGGCACTAAAAACTTATCGCAGATGCAAAACGGAATACATTTTAGTTATTAAATAGCTGACGGGGATGTTTTTTTATACTTAACAGTTCAAAATTAATGGAACACTTTTTAAATGTTGATTAGATTTTGCACTAATTATCTAAAATAAAACAAAAATCAAATATAACTCTAAAATTTCTAAATTATCTAAAAGTAGTTAGAAGAGATTTTTTTCTCTATTACATTTTTGTTTGTTTTTGTGTATTCACCTGACAGTTTCAAAGCGAAAATGTATGGAACTGAGTTTCCCATTATCTTTATTTTTTCTCTGGGTAAAAGATTGATATCAAAATAGAAATAAAATAGGTATGCGTACCTAGTAGGTGAAAGAGTAACTACCGTTTCTTGACGGTTTCTTCTCGGTACAATCAACAGATCCGAACCGGAGGTAGTATCATTTTATTATTTTTTGATTTTTTAATTTTTATGTTTTGACTTGTCATAAGTGCTTTTTAGTTTTTATTTCGCTTACATTTACTTTTCTTTACCAACTCGCAACTTTCTAAACATTTCTGATTACGTAACAGAATCAAAATTTTCCTACTAGACTACTTATTTGTCCTTTAAATTCACATTCAAAATTCTCGCCAAACTCTCTCCGACCTCTAGGTCGAAATGGTTCAACGAATTCTGCAGATAAAAGAAGATTATGATTATAAGAATTTTGAATAAAATCTATACTAACATCATTTTTTTTATTGATTTTATTTACTTACTTCAATTTGAAATATTCCAAATTCAAAATATATTATTGAGTGGAAAAAAACACAGTCTAGGTTTTCGCGGAACTCCCGTCAATAACGTTCACAATCGCTCAGCATTTAGCACAATTTGGGAACAGTTTCCTCATGAGTCATGGCAGGCGCCCCGCGGCTGTGGGGACGAGTGTCACCATTGACACCAACCTCGGACTTTTGATGTGAACGAAGAATAGAGGTCGAAATGGTTCAAAGAATTCTGCAGATAAAAGAAGGTAATGATTTAAAGAATTTTGAAGAAAATCTATACTAATAACATGTTAACATTTTTTTTTGATTGATTTTATTTACTTTCTTCTATTTGAAATATTCAATATTCAAAATATATGATTGAGTAGAAAAAAAATTCACAGTCAAGGTGTTCGCTAAACTCCCGTCAATAACGTTCACAATCGCTCAGCATTTAGCACAATTTCGGACCAGTAGGCCTAGCACGAACCGCTAACGTTTTGGTAATCGAAAAGTAAACGCTACTTTTTTTAAAGTTGAAGAGTTTGTTTGTGTGTTTGTTTGAACGCACGCGCGCGCTAATCTCGGGAACTACTGGTTCAAATTGAAAAGTTAATTTTGTGTTGAATAGTCCGTTTCTTGAGGAAGGCTATAGTTATATGACATCACGCTGTGGGTAGGGGTCCACGCGAACACTGTCGATGGCGGCCGCTAGTCAAAAACACCACTTCATCATATTGTATTAATACACAAGTAAATTAGATTCATTTGAAAAACCTTTTTTTATCTTTGACCGATTTTATTAACTTTCTTCTATTTGAAATATTTGAAATTCAAAATATTTTACTGAGTAGAAAAAAATAATAACTCCAATTGTGTTTTATTTACTTTTATTTTTTGTAATTCACTCACTGACCGCTGAGTGGATAAATGTCTACCGCCAGTTAAATACCTACCGCCGAAATCGAAAACGCAAATCAAACTTGTGAAACACTTACAAGTAGATATATTGTTGTCACTTTCAGTTCTATACGAAATTTACTCGACGGCATGAGTCTGAGGCTGATTTGCTCAAGTTTGATTTCACATTTGTGAATCTGGTAGGTAATGATGATCGAATAGACTTAAGAGGGCATCTTCGGTGACACAGTCATTGTAGGATAGAAACTAATTGAAAAAAATAATGGTTGACCTATAGGCCTAAACCTAAAAGTTCCAACGACACATTAGGGCTAGAGAAAAAACCTTATTATTTCAGCAACACTTCTACTGCAATAAAAAGATTGTTTAAAAATATATTTTGCACGTTGTATGTTTTAAGTTCATATTCCCTAATGAAAACGTAATACCCACCTAAATTCAAAAACACTCTCTAAAACTCACCCCGACCTGTTGGTACAACGCAATCCTTTGCAAAGACTCAAATTAAACTAAATATTGTCAACGAGCTACTTACCTAAATAGCCCCACAGGGCCACTTAAGTTAAGTACTTGACTTTGACTCCTATCGAACCCATCCGCATTAAGCTGTGCGTAAACCACCACTAATCCCATAATCGGGCCACTTGAGAGTTCCCACCGTCCCCCCGACAGACAGACAGACAACATAACAAACAATTATTGCACAATCAGCGGCGCGCGCGGCGATAATGTTTATAAATCAATCGTAATGGCGGCATTACCATCGTCATAGTGTTCGTAGGGCTGCCAGAAGCTAGTGAAATAATGAAAATGGGTTAATTATTTATTAAAAAATAGAGATCAATGAGAATGTATTATTGATCTATTATTTATCTTGCCGGTTCTTCTCAGTACAGAAACAACTTTCCGACACCGGTGGTTGAGTCACATTATGTTTGTATACTGTGTATTTATTTATTATTTCTATTATAGTATTTAAGTCTTATTAAGTGTATTAAGTGTATTTAAGTATTATTAAGTGTATTTTGTTTGTTTAAGTTTTTGACGATTTGAAAGCACTTGTAACAGGTCTATTTAAATAAAGATATTTCTGATTCTGATTCTATACAAATTAAACATATTCATGGTGTGATTCTTTGTCATTGCGATAGTAAAATATTTTGTTAAGGTGCCTTCCAAAATATATTAACCGTTTAGCTGTTCGTTTACAAGAATAGCCAAGTATTTAGTTTACAATTATTTAGTTTTCCTATAAGGAATAAGACGTTAATATTTTTTTAAACTACAATTGAAGCAAATTGTTTTCTAAATGTATAGTATGTTAATGTTAAACTTTCATTTAATTGCATCTAACGATGCAAAAATTATTAAAATAATAGTACAAAATTGACGGTCACAAACTTCTTCTAATAAAAGCTGCGCTTATTTTGACAAAAACCGCGCGCCATCCTGTCTAAAACTGCCTTCAATAACGTGCTCTTGTCAACCCTGCGCGGCAGAAGCGCGTGCGCACCCTACAAGCGCATCTCGTTGGCGCAACATTTCATGGGAACCATCACTGCAACAATGCTGGGTTAATTGTGCGAGAGCTACCAGCGAGCGCCGCCCCCCGGCTTCGTCCGCGATTTATGCGGACGCCGTGACCCACCAAAAAAGGCCCGACATATTTATTTTGAACAAATAAATTGCTATAAACATATTGTCGGAGTGATTCCGAGTGATGTATTAATGTTTTTTTGGCGTGGGAGATACTTTATTATTATTTTATTCAATTTGAGCTTTTTTTTGTTTGTTACTTTCTATTAAGGGTTGAATACTTATGGAGGATTGGACATCAGGGGACTTAACTTAAATGATTTGAGCAGTTCTACATATAATTAAAAAATTACCGATGTCATAACCTCTTGTTCGTGCCAGTTCACATGGTCATTTTGTATAGATGTAACAAATGCACCTGCATGAATATTTAATTTATAACGTTCAAAGACAAATACTAAGTGAATCGTTTTTCTGACTTCTCTTTATGAAATCTTCCATTTTAATTCCCATTTTCGTGTCATTCATATTCCTGTTGAATTGACAGGATTATTCCAATATTAGTTCAGTCAATGTGACTGTTTTTTCATACATTGTAACTATTTGCATTTAAACACATCCGGACTAGGTCGGACTTCCGGACATTGACCATTCATCATTTTTTAAAAACAATATTATTCAGGTATGTGGGTACCACTCGGTGTTGATAAATGTAATAATTAATTCTCAAGTGAATCACTTATGAAAGCCCTATAATAAGATCTAATTTTCAATGGAATAGGTATTTCCCAGATATTGATTTAAGAGAGATATTTTTTTAACCATAAACTTTACTTTCAGGCACAGAGAAAATTTCCAGCGGACTGAGCAAAGGCTACTCCACACCAACCCTCACAGACACCCTGCGAGCATCAAAATGTTCAGGTTAGTTATCATTTTGGTAATAGGATAATAATAACGAACGTAAAGTTTTGTCACTGTCGCGAAACTAGATGTCAGGAGCACATAAACGAGCATCCTAGATGGACATGAGCCGAGCAAGCGAAGCGAGCGAGTGGCATTAAAAATTTATAATGATGTGAGTATTTTTATGACATGTTGGTATTTTGGCAGAGATTCTTTTTGTTAAATTCTAGAATATTTGGACACACCAAGGTTAATACTTAGAAGCAAAAGTTATAATAATAGTGATGCGAATTTTGTATTGGAGTTTTAAGTGTTTGTATCACAGTAGGTTCCACTCGGTAATTACTTTAGAACCGTAATGATGGTCAAAATATCATTTTACCAACTTGCCATCACAGAGTTTGACTTATTAAATGATATTTAACCAGTATTATAACACTGGGGAGCGCAGATTGCGGTTATTCAGTATATAAGTTAGGTACCTAAACAAATCCGACCCTCTCCGGTTATCTCGCGGGTGACGTCACCGCTCCTGATTAATGACGTCACGCCTTCGCGGAGACCAAACACATTAGGATAGTATAATTTAGGCATACATTACAGGTAGCGTTCGCTGGTTACTGCTATAACGTCTAGAGAAGAATTGTCGACATTTTTCGTTTTATTACATACTAAAATATGGGTTATTTTGTAACAACAACAAAAGAAATTATAGAGGTGATATTTTTTGACAAATTTAAAATAATACTTCTAAAAGGGTGAAAACGTACCTGTGAGATTTCTTGCTTCGGGAATTGGGATCGTACTCGTATTTTTGACGAGTGTTTTTTCCTGATTGTTATTATTATTATTTTTTCTTTATCTTAAACATCGTTTTCCCAAGGTTTTCCCATGTCAGTTAGTTTATCAAGATTTGTGAAAAGCAAAAAGTTTAGTAATCTTTTTTTATCAAAATAATAATTTTGGAACGAAACTTAAATTTAATGTAAATTTTGAATTTCAGTATAACTTCTCGTGTAGGTTGGTACTGCGTGGTTACTTGCCAAAAAATACAGACAAAAGGAAATTATTATTCAAATTATTTCGCGAGACGAACTGAATCGCGACGTTATTTATAACCGTCGCAGATTTAAATCGTAAAAGATTATATTTCTCGCCATCAATACCGGGCAATTTAACGACTTCACAGAGCGCGTTCTCAATAAAAAGATGGCCGCCAAATAGTTGTACTCAACCACCAATCTAAGTCCTCTGACCGCCGAGCCGTGAACTCAAAGGATGAGGGAAACAATTAAAAGTTACCTTCAATCGTCAAAGGGATGCTCAGTGCGCTTGGTGAAGCGGCTAAGTGCGCGAGTTAAGTGGGCTGCAGAGAACGAGTTCATTGTTACTTACTTGATCGCAAGAAACTTCAAACTGCGATTTTTTTTTATAGGTTATTTATATTTTTTAACATTAGGGATAATGCATTATCATCATACTAAATGTAGGAAAACCAAAAAAAGACATTTGGTCTGTTTCCGCCTGATGCCAATAGACCATATGTCTTTTTCTGGTTTTCCTATATTTTTGCTATATTTTTATTTAATTCAGAACTTTACCACAGATATGGTTGCTATTATAGTTTACTAGCAACCGCCCGCTGATAAAATATATTCCGACTATGACTCAGTCAAACTGTGTTTATGTTGTGTGTAATTTTGTAATAACTGCCTGAACAGTAGTAAAACTTGTCCAATTTAAATCTCAAGCGTCTACGAATATCATTTTTACAGATATAAATACGGAACGTTTTTTCTGTTTCGTGGATATAAATAACTCATTTTTATACGTTTTTTCAAATATTATGCTAAGAACCTGTGAGAGTCTAGAAAAAGTTGTTTATTAATTGGAAACTTATTTGATTAACAAGTTATTTTTGATACTGTGTTTTTAAATTGATAAACATAGGGTACATCATCCTGTGTTGAGCTAAGTAAGTGATGACCTTTCTCTCTGGTCTTATATAGATTCGCTAGTGTCGAATCAAGTTTAGTGATACTTTTTTAAAGTCGGCTACCGTAAGCTGCTGTCGAGGATAAATAAGGTAGTAAAATAAAAAACAAGTGTATCACTTGAAAATTGTTGTAATTTTTGTAAAGAAGGAAAAATATTTATTATAAAAGGCGGGGAAAGCGCAACAAACTTGCCGCGCGAAACGGAACGTATTTTCTTTGCTGTGATTAGCTGGCCGCGTTTCGGTCTTGACATTTTTGTATGAAAACGCGTGTTCCGTTTCACTTAATTGCAAAGATCATTATTTAAAGTTATAACTTAAATATATAGGTATATTTCCAGCGTCGCACGATAGTTTAACCATCTTTAGACATAGTTGTTCAGGAATTAAAACTGTATATTTTAATATTTTTGACTAAAAGCGGAAATGCGAGACTACCATATGATCATTTCGAGACAGTTTTACGTTGACTGTGTTGATAATTATCCTCGCGAAACATTTTTAGGGTTGACATTTTGGTGACATAATGAGGTGAATCTATGAATAGTGAATTTAACTCACTGGCCGGACGTGAGCTGTCAAAAAAGAACATCGAATGGTTGGATACCGGTGCAGCGGGGGTTGAATCTGGTTTAAGCCAATATTTTAACATTTGACTCACATTCTATTAGCACGGGACGGCACGTTGAATATTTACATTAATAATGGTAGTGACTTGGAGTAAATACTGAAGTAGCATGTTTATCTTTATCTTAGCTTATCTTTATTACCTTTATTTTTCTAAAGAACCGAAAACCAGTGAAAGGGATTCGTAACCGGGTTCTTCCGCAAACCGGGCGGCTGCTCTTACTACTGAGCCACCGAGACCATTAATAGACCAGCCGAATCTTTTTGGTATATTCACCCAATGAGTTGGGGGAAAGGTTGAAGGTATGTTCTGCCTCTAACATGTGTAAGACCAACCCTGGCCCATGTGTAAGAGCAACCGCAACAGATTTGCGTAAGACGCGGGTTCGGTCTCCGCCTGCAGCCAAGACCAAAATGTATTTTTCTGCCTTTCGGATCTTTGGGAAAGATACTGCATTGAAATGCTAAAGATAATAGAATCTTACTTACTTTGTCTGATCGATGAGACAGAAATGACATCTTTTTTGTAGGTGTTCCATAACTATGACAATTTTATAACGCCAATGTAACGTCATCCTTCCACTTAAATCATAATATTTATTTTAGAACTAGCTCACCTGTCCAAACCCGGCAGACGTCGTTATGTTAAATGCTATTGGACTGCGACAGTTTGATGGACACTATATTTAAAACCATCGAATTTATGTATATCCAGACTCGTCTAACAGGTACAAAACCAAAGAACATGAATATCAGGAGAATAGCTTTATTTGGCCCATTTCCATTTCTTATTTTAGATAATCATGAACCATGAAAATCACTGCAGCAGTGAATTACCGCCGTCATCAATAAATATCTTTGGACATAAGTAATTACTTCAATTAACAATAGATTCGAACTCACCCGTAAAAATGGCAATCTAGTATTAAAACAACTTTTAATTAAATGATCGTTACGAGTATAAGAACTCTTATGTAAATGTTCTTTTTTGTTTCGTATTATATTATGTAGTAATAAACATAGAAACCGCACCATGACTAAAAGACGACACGTGCCGTCAGATGTTACGTGATAATTAAGTGGTCCCGGGCCCTTGAGACCGCCTTTGTGCCAGCCAGAGGCCCTCCCTATAGTCACCGAAGCACTTGAACAACTCCAACCAGGCGTTCTGATCTACTAATACACTCACTTATTGTTAAAAGTTCATTAAAAATGCTATAACGTGTGTTGAATTCAAATTCCCAAGCATTTGTCAAGAGGTACATTTTTCGAGGACAGTCAACTACCTACGTGACAATTCTTGCTCTGTAGCAATGTATTAACATCGAAAATAAGTAGCCTTATGAGCCATTGACTGGTACAAGCACTTAAAAAAACATATTTATTTGTGTATAACATAGATATCTTGAAAGGACAATACCTGTAGCATTTTTTGAAACTTTCATTTTATAATTTGTTAGAGGTTCGCTCTCTCTTTCTTTGTGATTTCGAGTTATCTGCATGTCCAAAATTAATATTGAATTGGTATTACAAACTGAAATAGTATATAGTATTTAAAGTATAATACTGATATAAAAAAACGATCCTTTCTCCGGTTCCGTCCGTTTTCATTTGGTCCCTTTTTGAAAGGCAACCAACGCATCTCGTGACACCTTTGGTGATTACTCTCCATCAAGTGACCCTCTAGCTCGTTTGCTCCTTATCTCATGAAAAAAAACCGTCCAGTAAGTTTCAGTCTGACATTATCTTGTCAAGCGTGCTTACTGCCACCTCTTAGTGCTTGAACAGTAAATAGAGCCTAACAGAGTCCGACGCCAAAAGTAAAAAAAAAACCTCATCGGAAGTATACCTTCAAAACCAAACATCCCTCATTCAAATGATCATCCGGCTCTTAATTACCGATACAGCAAATAAGCCCACCCCTTCGATTTGCAGTGAAACTGAACATCATAATCAACAGACGAGGGTGACCACGCGTATCGAATGTATGCGCGTGCGCTTCCCAGCGCAGCGCAAATTGCGGTGACAACCGTGCCGCGCTGAGATTTTTTCTCATACGGCACAAAAGACACCACACTAACAATTTAGGGTTGAATTGTTGCCGTAATTGCTTATGCTTATTCGTATTTTAATGATGATGGGAATGAAAAGAACTTATGACAAGATTGTTAAAAGATTTATAAAATGATAATCTGCTGACCGTAAATACAAAAGACGAAGATAACAACCTTTTCTATTATTAAAAACAAGCGGCGCCCGCGACTTCGTCCGCGAAGACTTAAGTTGAAAAACAGAAAGCAATATTTATTTATAAATGGTAGCCTAAGTGCGATTCAGACGTATAAGCTAAATAATTGTAAAGTATCCTTAAAATCCATTCAGTAGTTTTTACGTGAAAGAGCAACTCGGCACATCCACGCATACAAACTTTCGCATTCATAATATGAGTAGGATGGGTTTGCGTACCTGATGGTAAACGACGACAAGTCCTTTCACCTATCATGCAATTTTGAAAGGTATTTTACATTCACTGCTACAAAAACAAGTGCATCAAACGCAGTCCGATTGCCGCCTTTGTTTTGTGAAGTAACGTAATTAAAAAATAGTTTGCGTCAACCACAATGCGTCGCACTGGCCAGAACAACTTTGTTCGACTCGGACAGCTTCCATGGCTAAACAATGAGAACCCCGCCAGCTGAAATAGAACCATCTAGACCGTTGCAAAAAACGAACATCGAAACGTCACAATGACGTTCCGCGTTGCCGTTGCCAAATGAACAAAATCACTTACGACGCGTTCCCGTATCGCTAATCTCCCATCAAATCCCTCCCTCCCAGTCTATTAGACAGTCAATCATTCTGCCATTCGGTTCCGGCCCGGCCTCTACGTTCGGCACTAGGGCCGAAACTAATTCCCGGCTCTTACATTTATTTCATAAGATGAACTAATTGTTCAATGATTGACAGAAATTCGAACAAACGAGGAGTGCTGTGTTTATGTTTTATCAGAATTTTTCATTTCAGACCATCGTTCAGAGAAAGGTCCAGATTTAATCTGGAACGAATAATTTATGAAAATTTTAATATAGTTAATAGTTTTTGTTTATGCATTGTGTGGTTACCTTTAATTGTTAGAACAGTTAGCCATAAGCAAACCATATTTTATCATTCTGTTTGAAATGTTGGTTCGTATGTTGGTGATCCTTTAATAAATAAATAAATGACCTTGCAAAGTGAATGAATTGTAGTTCAGAAAAGGAACATCAATTACTACAGAAATTAAATAGTCTTCAAGTTTTTTAGTTTTGGGTTATGCTACGAACAACATACGATTCTATAATAATTGTAGTGTACAATTGCTTTTCTCAAACAATGTTTTTGTCCATTTAGAAACGTTAGCACAAGGTACGTTCGTACCTATCTCACTAAACAAAAAAAAACTATATTTCTGTTGCTGAACATTTCAAAAATTAAACAAGTTTACCCAAACGCAAATATAAATTAAGTAAGCACTTATTGCATTTTTATGGTATCATCAAACGCATCGTCAGTCCATTAGCAAGTCAGTTCTGCTGTTTGGTTTCGGCACTTTCGGCACTTTCGGCACAGTTGATGACTGGCATGACGAATTCGTGAATCCACTCCCCCTCTATTATTCGTTAAAGGGAATCCGTGTGAACATTGCTTTAATTGTCCGAAAGATAGCAAAAGTCAGGCGCAAAATAATCGTTCGCGCTCTTTATGAACCAAACTTTGGATGAACATTTTTTATACTTTGTAGGTATCTAAAAATATCTGTTTATAACTGTTTTTGTGCTTGTTGTTTTGGTCTGATGACTCAATTAGCGCAGTTCAGTTTGACTTCCATACCTGCACAAATTTCGGTTCATGAAACAGATATTTGGCTGGGTACTGGGTGTTTGTAGCTTCGTTGTTACTATTTTCAAAACACAATGAAAACCCTTACTTTTGGACCAGGGTAATTGTGTGTGATCTTGTCTTATATTGGTTTTAAACTGTATACCCTATCTAATATCACAGTTTAAACTGAGTGCAAAGGTATGCTTACTTAGGCGTCCCCGCACACGAGGCACACGCTTCACGCTACAAAACGCCTCCACTCTGGCAGAATTCCTGTAGTTTTCATACATTTTATATGAACTCGTCGCGCTTGGTGACGGTGTGGTGGCCGCCACACGCCACACGCTACATATGCGGATGACGGCATTTTGTGGCGGCGTTTAGTGGCCCGTTTGCGGGGATGCTTAATGACAGTTGGGCACGTACTAAATATGAAAAATATATATATATTATTTAATGAAAACGCTTTTTCCCACTTAAAAGATAACCAGATAATCACTGACACCCAGGATGTTAGCCTTTTTGATTTATCTTTGTATGCACACACATAGTACAAACCAGCAAGTTTGGCTTCAGGTGGCCAAGTGTAAAAGTTGTCATTAGATATGCCTCATCGCATTGAAAAAAACTTCATAACTCTGTTCACACAGTGTGTAACTAAGGATAAAGCAACAAATAACTTTAAACCTCATTAACCAAGTCAAACACACCAGGAACCGAAAGGTTTACTTAAAAATTAAGCAAAACAAGCATGTTTGACAGGCAGACCGCCAAGCCCTGCTAATAGGGTTACCATTATCTGACAAATATTAAGATTACAAACTATCCTGCTCCATCCCTCGACCCTTGGCAAACTTTATGGCCCAGGACAGTTATTAACAAAATAAATGGCTTAAATTTCTACACTCGTAATGAATACATAGGAGGGTGGCCAAATAAATCACGGTTACTATGCGTTTTGGACGATATCGTCGGGGTTGGTGCAAGGGTTGAGCGGTGAGAGATAATATTGTGCTTAGTGAGAAAGTTTTATCTTGATGAGCATAACTTAGTGCAAACTATGAACATCTCGTTATGATCAGTGTTACCATGTTTAACTCAGATTTAGTTTCTAGTATTTTCATGTCAAAATAAAAAAGGGATTTCAGAGAAAGTCAGTAGGTTGTCATTAAACGCAGTCTAAAGAAAATAATAATGTTAGCAATATATATTTATTGATTAAACAGAGATATTAATTGTATTTTTATTTCTGATTTTTACCTTATTCTTTTGCACTGCCTTAATTTCTCCGTTTGATCATGTGATTGACTGGTAAAGAATGCCTCTTGGCATTAAGTGTGCAATATAGAATAAATAAAACCTTAATGACTTTCTATTAGCATTTTTATAATTGCGTTCGGGGCCCTGTCAAGAACCACGTAGGCGTTGTTTTGGTTTGATAGACCAAAACAACGCCTACGTGGTCCTTGTACTTGATCACACACAACCAAATGGGGTAGTTGACTATGATTCATTTTTTATGTTATTTTATGCTAAGCAAAAATAATAAAAAAAAAACTTACCGTTAAACAAAAAAAACTGTCTCTCAAAATTTACAGTTTTTTGTTTTCCTTCTTATGTGTCAAAATCTTAATGCGGTCCACATAATACATATACTTATGAAACGTAAAATATCCTTTTTAAAATGAAATGATTGATAATATCAGAAATCATTTATTTGCTCAAAGTATGTGAAATGTAGTTTGAAAAAAGAGTAGTTGGTGTATAATCTTTCCTCTACCGCTTATTGGTTTGTGGATAATCTTCCCTCTACCGCTTACATCTTGCGCGGAATGGATCTACCGGCACGCGTCACAACTCCGGAAGTGGCTCGACGCGTGCGCCGGCGTCGATCCGAGCTCAATGGAACGTACGGGGGCGCACTTATAACATTTTTATTGTACGGCAGGGGCGGAGCGCATTGTTGGATCCCCAGTTTAAAGATTACATCCTATGATTATTCTTAGCAAGTTTAACGCTGAAGCCTTTGTCTTGCACAGAAGAAAGAATTTCTGCTTAGGATACGCCAATTCACGTTGTGGTAAGTTTACAATTCACATTTCAATTAAAAAAAATACGTTTAGGGCCCTGCCGTGACTTGGCGCTAGTGACTTTGACATCGATGCCCTATATCCAATACAGCCACCGTCGCGGTAGCACTCCATGGCCGCTAGGGAAGCAGAGTAACATCGACCACACATTGGCTATGAGGTCGATGATGCAAAGTAACAGTAACTACCTATCACAAAATAAAAACTTCAAACAATAAATTGAGACTAAAGAAACTGGTTATGTCAGATAACGTCAAAACATCGTCAATGTTAATTTTTTGACGTTTTATTCTATAGTTTATTTTGATGTATTTTAATTAATTATTATTATTTCTCGTGCAAGGTGGTCTCGTATTTTTTTACTAAACATACAATGTGAAATAAATCAGCATGGCAAACAAAGAGTACTACGAACGTTGGTTAAAAATTAAGGAACAACTACAACAATCTCTAGCAGAAGATGAAAGAATCCAGGAGTTGGCTATTCAGCAAATTGGCATCAAACCGCAAGGTACAGCCGTCGAAATCGTAGCTCGTGTCTACTGCAAGTATTGCGAACTTTATAACAAGCTCTGCGACTGTTACGACCAAATGGAACAAGTTCAAAGGCGACCTTACATCAAGAAGATAATAGACGCCATCACATGTCGTATTCTCGAACTGAAATCAACGTTAGAAGACGTTGAGGCATTTGAGTTCACATACACGTCCAATGCACTGCAGCAAATGATAATGATACCCTCAGATGTTCAAATTATGTGTCCATTCTTTTATCCATTTGAAACCCGACAGGCAGAAATGCAATACATTGTAGATCAAATATTTGCTGGCAATCGCCTTGGTGACCCTGAACCGACCCCGTCTGAACTTGAACGTCAAGAAGAAGAAAAGCTTGAAGAAGAGAGGAGAATCCAAGAAGAAAAAGAAGCTGAAATAAAAAGGAAACTAGCAATGGGCGAGGAGATAGTAGAGTCTGTGGATGAAGTGGTTTTGTCTCCCGAGGAAATGGAAGAACTTAGACTGAGACTAGAGTATGAGGGCCATATTAACAACATACAACGAATGGAACGATCCAGAGTGGCAACTAGGCAAAAGGTT
Organism: Udea ferrugalis; assembly: GCA_950022985.1. Taxonomy (NCBI): domain Eukaryota; kingdom Metazoa; phylum Arthropoda; class Insecta; order Lepidoptera; family Crambidae; genus Udea; species Udea ferrugalis. Next base: position 23,328,302 of record OX465515.1, read on the forward strand.
CGCAAAGAAAACAAAGATGCGAACTTGTTTTTAGAACTATCTGGTATTAAAAAGCCGCAAGCAAAGGAACCACTTAGACAAAGAGCTGCCAAACTAATTCAAATGGCTTACAGAAAATTCATGCAACTTAAAAGAGACCATGTTAGAGATTACAAATTAAGGTTGAAATTAGGAATGATAATTCCAGCTACCTCCCCAGTATCCGCCAAAATTAAATTGGAGGAAGTCAAAGAAAAACGCCGCAACTTTAGACGCAAATATTACGAAAAGTTCATGGAAGAAAACTTAAAAGAAAATGCCCGCGTATTAAGGTTACGTGAGGGAGATATTATGGAGGACATTTCCGCTGAAATTAGACAATGGTTTCAAGAATGGTATAATGAAGTGCGGCTATTCGATGAATTTCCATGGCCCGACGAAGGAGGTTCCATACTTATTGTTCAAGGAGAAACGTTTACACTTGAAGAATTTATTGAGTGGAAAACAGTAGAAGAGAAACGACTTAAAGCAGAAGCTGGTGCTCCAAAGACTAAGGAACAAATAAAAGCTGAAAAACTAGCCGCGAAAGAGGAAAAAAAGCGAATAGAAGCCGAAGCTAAAGAAAGAGAAAGAAAGCGTCTCTTAGATTACAAAAAATCTCGCCTTAATCCAGATGGTGATCCCGGTGTTTATATCAAATTAGGTGAAATGATCGATCCTGTTAATGAATCATGGAAACTTTATCAAAATCAATGGAAAGAATTTGACACTGCAGACGCACAACGCAACGTCATAAAGGGCTACATCATGCAACTTGTAACAGAAAATGCATATCAACACGTACAATTACAGCTACGGCCTATAGTAGATGATATGATGAGACTAGAATTAAACTTATTGAAAAACTCTTTAAAAGTTGACTACCAACAAGCAGGTATCGCTAAGCCTCCGCAAAGTAGGAAACGTAAGAAACCTAAAAAGGTGAAACCCCCCAAACCAGAAAAAGTAAGTCCCGAAGCTATGTTTCAAGCACTGGTAGACGGAGGTATAGTGAGAAAGTACCCTAAACAAACTCTGGATGACTATTGGGGTGACTTGAATTACGCTGCTGCAGACATGAGGGCAATATTATGGACTCCAGCTTTCCCTCCGCCTTGTATTGGTGACATTAGAGAGCAAGTTCGAACTCGCTGCTTGTTGACTTTAGGTTGTGAATGTCCTAAGGCGGTCAGAAATCAAATTATTGTTGGGCCGAAAGCCGCGGGCAAGAGAACCTTGGTATATGCGATAGCAACTGAAACAAACTCTATTTTAATTGATTTGTCACCAATGAACGTGTACAATAAATTCCCTGGTCCCAAAAATATGAAAACAATGTTTCAATACGTGAATAGAATCAGTCGATTGATGCAGCCAACAGTAATTATGGTTGACAATGCTGAAAAAATGTTTTATAAGAAAGTTCCAAAGGAAGAAAAAATGTTCGACCCTACTCGGTTATCTAGAGATTTTTTTAAAGAAATTATCAAACCTATTCTGCCCACGGACAAGATTCTTGTCTTAGGAACAGCTACGGAACCGTGGCTTGCTAAAAATGCTGCGATGTACAAAGTGTTTCCCTCGACGATTGTTATTCCAAGAACAGACTACGGAAGCATTTCTTATATACTGACTAGAATCTTAATGAAATATCACGGAGTAAATCGTGATTTTAATGTTCACAGTGCCGCACAGGTTTTGAGAGGTTACGACGTGAACTCTATAAGGAAAGCAATCGATGTGTTACTTTCCGGGAAGAGAGTTGCTGCTCTGTACCACAAGCCGTTGGACCCCTTTGAGATAATTTGTTCAGTATTGGAGAGTGAGAGTTCGTGTTATACAGGACAGGAGGAAGCTGAAATGTTCCAGATGTGGTATGAATCGTATTCGCCTTGGGGCCAGAAGTATGTCGATTTAATGCTTATGTTGCAATCTCAGCTCGCCTACAAGGTTAAGGCTGATAAGAAGAAAGGAGGAAAATAGAAAGTAGCACTCGCTATTAAACTGAATTGCAAGATGTATTTTTTTGAAATTGTGTTTGTGATTAATTATTTAGCAAATACTAGCTCACCCGGCGAACTTTGTTCCGCCTTAAGGGCAATAAATAAAAACAAAGTTATAAAAAAAAGAAAAATAAATAAAAGTATCCTATGTCCTTCTCCTGGCTTTCGACTACCTCCATAGCAATTTTCAGCTAAATCGGTTCAGCCGTTCTCTAGTTATAAGTGGAGTAACTAACACGACTTTCTTTTATATATACAGGGTGTTTCTTTTAAGGTGTCAAGCCGACGCCAGCTGATAGTAGGGTACCATACCTATCGATTTAACGATTATCGATTCAAAACATGTTCCGGTTTCCTCAATTTCAACATTTTAATTACAACAGGAGTTGTGACTTTCGAATGATTGAAAGTTAAAAAATGACTGTTTTATTAACAAATGAGCTTTGTTAAAACGTTAGAAGACAATAAATCTCAGAAATGACAAAATTATGCCAAAATACTAGAAAAATATAAAGTATGAAAATTACTCTATTTCCGATACTCAAGACTTGAGCATCAATTACAGCGAATAATGCCCCACGAAGGACATGTTTTCTTGTATTATTATGAAAGATTATAATGCTGCGCAGTTTTTGAAATTAGTAAGAAGCTATGGAATACCTTTTGTTTTTTTTAATTTACGATTGAATTTTGGTTGTGTTCTGCATGATTCACTTTTTTTTCACTATCAATCAAAAATTTTGTATCTTGTAGTTAAGTTAGGACAGAGATTATTTTAATCATAAAACTGCAATTAATAGACATTATAATAAAAAGAAAATATCCAATAAAAGTCAAACGAAAAAAGTTATTATTATTCAAAGCCAAGTGCTCACAAAATTTTAAAAAATAACAAAAACTTTATTATCTTGAAAACTACAAAAAATCGTAGAACATACATGGGGGTTAAATCGATAGGTATAGTACCCTACTATCAGCTCGCGCCGGCTTGACACCTTAGAAGAAACACCCTGTATAGATAGATTCACTCATCATAACACACTTTCTGTGAATTTTATTCCTCAACTTTTCTCATGAATGACATCAGCGTTCTATCAGTTGCATTTGTAAATTATTATAGTGGGATTAACTGCGAAGGAATATTAAACGTCTTTTTGTTTATCACAAAACGTGACAATCCAACACTGCATCTGCAGAAGCGGAGTTTTTTTCAAACTTTCTCAAATGACACTTACCTACCTACTTATTTAAGTACATGGGATTTGTGCATGTAAGTAGATAGTGTAGTCTTGCAGGACCAAAGTCTAGAACCAGGTTTCTGCACACCACTCCTCCCTATTGCAGAAATAGGGTGACTATTTCATCTTGCAGTTAAAATTGAGTTATAGGGTTGCTTTTGCTTTCATGTCACCTAAGGGCCGGCGCCCACCATCGGCATCGGCACGCTTCAGGCTTTTAAGGTGGCAAATAGTAATATACTCTTACATAATCGCAATAAAGTAGAAAATGCCGAAACAGAAACAGAACAAATGCATTTTGTTTTTACGAGAACACATCACGAAAATTTCTACTTTATTGCCATAATGTTAAAGTATATTGCTATTTGCCACCTTAAAATCCTGAAGCGTGCCGATGCCGATAGTGGGCGCCGGCCCTAACCCTTCGCATACACATCTATCTTTCAAAAGCAACGCGAGGGGCGCTATCTAAGGGTGGAACTTGTCACCCGTTCTAAATCGCTTTCCTTTCGATTCAATGTGAATACCACAGGGGGCGCTGTTCAAATGCTTTCCCACTTTCCCTGATAGCTTTGTAGAGTTCAACTTTCATCGTAGATGGCGTTAGTTTCGAGGAAAATGGTTTTCCACAAGAACAAAAAAAATTGCAACAGTGATTTACAATTAGGTATTGATTTTTGTTTAAATATGCATTTAATAACGTTTTGTGGGCTTAAGCAGATAACACACCGTTGATTCAGTCGTAATATTCCATGGTAAAATATTCTGTACATTTACTGAGACTGTTAAACGTTTTTTAAGGGCCGGCGCCCACTTTCGGCATCGGCACGCTTCAGGATTTTAAGGTGGCAAATAGCAATATACTTTAACATTATAGCAATAAAGTAGAAATTTCCGTGATGTGTTCCCGTAAAAACAAAATTCATTTGTTCTGTTTCTGTTTCGGCATTTTCTACTTTATTGCCATTATGTTAGAGTATATTACTATTTGCCACCTTAAAAGCCTGAAGCGTGCCGATGCCGAAAGTGGGCGCCGGCCCTTACTCTCTATAGGTATGCCAAAATAGATGAATAAAGCAGGCACACACTACACTTCGTCACATGAATGTTTGTACTGAATGGGGATCGAACCCGGGGTTAACTTCACCAACCGAGCTAGCGATCTATGTGAAAATAATCAAATTTAATTTAGTTCTATTGGCTCTGTTTTTCTCTACAACACTACGCCTTGTTCACTCCACGAGTAGGACAGTTCTCGTGGTACTTCTCACTGTTCCCATACTGAATCGGTTCCTCACCAGACAGTGGTAACTTTCATTATAACAGCATTATTATATCGTTGGAGACCACAAGCTTTCAAAAACGTGTGGCTATGTAAAAAAACTCAACACCGTGTGCATCAGCGTATGTGTATGTCAGCGGCATCCGAAACTACGCAGGAGGCCCGTCAATCCAAGTCCAGTGGGCAACACAACATGCGAAGCGTAACATAGCAGTTGGAAAATGACCTCTCAGGCGTTAGCGTAAGATAACATGAACATTCAAAGTGTGTACGGTTATTATATTTTTATTTTTTAGCATTAGGGATAGTGTATTATCATCCTACCAAAGATAGGAAAACCAGAAAAAACCGATCTTGGCATCAGGCGGGAATCGAACCCGCGTCTTTCTCAAACCGGGCGACTGCACTAACCATTATGCTACCGAAACCATTAACAGACCGGCCGAATTTTTCTGGTATATTTTACCTGGCAACCAGGTTTGTTTCACCAATGTTTAGGCATATACATTAAACACGTTATGTTAATTGTCTCGGTAGCATAATGGTTAGTGCAGTCGCCCGGTTTGCGAAAGACGCGGGTTCGATTCCCGCCTGATGCAAAGTGTGGGTTGACCTATCTTCTGAACAAGCCGCAGACAGCGCTTGGCGTATTCAAATTACCGCCGATTGGCGTCTGGGCGCAATCCGTCAGCCTCATTGTACAACAAGCCGCGCAGAGGACAATCCGCGATCGATGACTAGCTGAAAACTCATAGTAAGCAAACTTATTATCTAAGATACCAACTTAACAAAGAAGTTGTGGCTTAATCCTTAAAAGCATATTTTTTTATTTCATAAACAACTAGCGGCCGCCGTCTCTGTCTAATTCTGATGTATAAGCTATATTATTGTAAAGTTTCATCAAAATGCGATCAGTAGTTTTTACGTGAAAGAACAACACATATCCATCCACATATACTTACAAACTCTCGCATTAATGATATTAGTAGGATCTTGAATTTCGGGGTAGTTGGATGTTTTTAGTGCATTGGTTTACTGGGTTGAGACAGCGAATTTTGGCCATGCAAAAAGTCTAAATTTTTGCTCTCCTGGAATGCCGCTTACGGGCCACCTGAATGTGTTAAGGTAGTTGGTCAGTAAGGGTGGTAACAGCATCTTATGGGGACGACAGGTGCACACCGCTTTCTACGAGGACCAACTCGCGACTTGGGTATTTTTCACTCCTACCTAACATGCATTCAGCTTCAATGCTACCCTATAGACTGCCAGGGCCCTTATTATGAGCTCAGTTTTAGCTCAGTTACGCGCACGTATGTGTGCTTTGATAATTACAGTCTCTGCTTTTTTGTAGCCGCCTTGTCTTGTAATATCGCCTCGGCAGTAATTATCAACTAACCGCACTCATATCTTAATTTTCTAATATATAAAAATAAGTCGGGTTTTCCTTCCTGACGCTATAACTCCAGAACGCAATAACCGATTTCCACGGTTTTGCATTCGTTGGAAAGGTCTCGGGCTCCGTGAGGATTATAGTAAAGAAAATTCAGGAAAAATTCAACAGAAAAGCGGGAAAAAGTCCACGTGGACGAAGTCGCGGGCGACTGCAAGTTTACTATTAAAATCATCTGGTTATTTTATCGTAGAGCCCTGGTTAACACCGTACGGAGGCGACTATGTTATGTATACGTGCTGTTTTGCCCGTTTGTGTGCAACCAGCCAGCCAGCTTTCTGTATATACTTATTCTGTGTGGCCGTAATCGACACAGTTCCCGATTGGCGGTAACTCGGCGACTCCGGCGCCTCCGCCGGCCTGTCTCCGATCCGCCGCCACATCCGCCCTGGTGGATTGTTTCGCCGGCACAATATGCCCTTATACCTTTCTACCACTAATCAACTCACTGTGGTATTCACTTGTAGTGGTCTTGAATGGGTTCTAATTGCTAATCCTCCTATCTGGCAGATTTTTTTTTCGCAGAATTTCATTTTGCTGAACACACTTGGCATAATCTTCTTTGGCCGAATATGGTTAAGGCAGGGAAAATACTAAGCATAATCATCATACTTTCAAGATAGCAGAATTTTATTTAGCAAAATTCCATGATGCATAATTACTTTTTGCATAATGCTTATTTCTTAGAATTTCGCTTGGCATACTATTGTCATTCCATTTCTCTCGTGGTTTCGTGGTATTTGTTATAACAACAAATTGGGATACTTGTCTGCCCTACACTAGAGTCGGGGCGAAACCGACACGGATAGATTGGGTTAGAAGGTTTAAGGCGCCTTGAACCTTGTTGAATGTAGGTATGCTAAATTTCTGCCATCCGTTGTTATGCATTATAAAATTATGACAAAAAAAGTTCTGCGATAAAGGGTAGACCCGGTCTTGAATGTAAGAGCGGGACGTAGGTTAAAATAAAAGTTCTATGGGAAAAACTTCTTTGCAGTGAGGCATACCTCACTCTTAGAGGGAAACCCTGACAGGTCAGCCGAAAGATTACTTATCTGTCTTGTGAAAATTTCGAGCTATGCCTGTTGGTACAAGTCTGTACTTCAAGTCAACACACATTCGCCTTTATCTAAATGCTAACTGCATAATATTGGAGTCTTGTCATTATCATCATTCCGTCATACACCTAGGAAACTCAAACTTATATGTTGAATTATAAAATTACTTATTTATGTATTAAAAGCTACGAACCAAGTATTCATGAACTTATGATGTGCCTACCTACCACCGGCGTCGGAAGGTTGTTCGTACTGAGATTATCCGTAAAGAAACTCACCAGTACTCTTTTTAGAAAAATAATAGCTATAAGTGTAACAAAGATAGATACAGCACGCTATTAAATTAGGTTAAGTCTACCTGTAATGGAAGTGTCAGGGAAAAAAATATATATGAATAAATAAAACTTCCTAAACAAACAAAGAAGTAGACTGTTGGGACAGCTAGTTTAGCATGAAAATTGCATCCGCGTGAACAACCTCAGAAAACTTCACGATACATCCAAACACAGTCATGACAAATGTGTACATGGAAATCTATAAACCGTTGACTTTACAAGTCTTGACTTGTAAAGTCAAGGGGTTCTACAGAGTTAAGGCCTAAATAGTCTCTTATTTAGTTTGGAATAGATTTGCGTTGCGGTGCCCGTGGCGCAGTTGTGACAGTGATCGGCGACGATCGCTGTTGTAAAGTAACACACGCCGGGTCGGAAATGGGATGGGTGACCACCCCGACTAAAAATTTAGTGATGTGTATTTCGGGCACCTCCGTGCTTCGGAAGGCACCTTAAGCAGTTGGTCCCGGTTGACGTCGCTAAATGTCAATCGTTAAGCCTAGTCAGAGGCCTTAGGGCGGTTTGATAACATCTGACATTAAGGTTGCTCACTAACCTTACACCCCTCCAACAATCCGCACTAAGCCCGCGTGTTGGAGTATGGCTCGTTCCACCTCATAGTTGGGGTGAGGCTTGTGCCCAGCAGTGGGAGGTATATAGGCCGTTTATGTAAAGTACGTGGCTTGACTGTCACAAGAACAGCTATTAGCAGATACAATCGTGTCTTACCAGTATGTATGTATGTTTCTGCTGTGATATCGACTAATGGAATACCTGGAATACAGATTAGTTAGTTCCATATCACCGCATCGCTATTGTCATTGCGTTGAGCCAATTAGTTTCGTGCAGCATAGGTATGTACAAGGGCGATCGTGAACCAAATTAGTGATTGGCTATAATATATCTGTTACTGTAAAAGCCCGAACTACGGTAAATCCTAAGATTTTCTAGTAAAACCTAAGATTCACCAACTCTTATTGTTAAAATGCCGAACAATTACGTGATTGAAACTTTTACTACCATTCACTTGGTAAATCTTAGGATTTACATCAAAGGCACGGTAAATGTTAAAAAAACATGGCATTTAGTAACGTGGTCGGCGCGTAAGTCATCAGGATTACTTTATTATTCTAAATGTTATTTGCGAAACTTGCTAGTTAAGGTTCGCTACTAGGGTCGGCCGGAGAGAAAATCTGTCAAATTTGAAAGCGAACGTGACAGCTATAGTCACACAGTGGTTGGGCCGTGCAATCCGTGCATAAATGCAATGCATAAATCCGGACGACCGTCTTGGTGTAATTGTTTAGAAGTCGGCTACTACACCAAAGGTCGCGGGTTCGATCCCCGCACAGTACAAACATTTGTGTGCATGAACATATCTGTTTGTAAAGAAAACCAGAAAAAGACATTTGGTCATGTTGGCATCAGGCAGGACTTGCGAAAGATGCGGGTTCTTTTTCTGGTTTTCTTTAGAAAGATACTGCATGGAAAATGCTAAAAACAATAATAAAATATATCTGTTTGTATTAGTCTGGGTGTTTCCTATGTATAATAAGTATGTTTTTACAAAAGAAAAAGTATTTGAGTATGTTTATCCGTTGTCTAGTATCCCTTAAAAACGGAGTATAATTAGCTCACTTGGGGCTAGATGGCGCTGTGTGGAATAATGTCCAGGGATATTTATTTGTTTATTATTATTATAAATCGCGGCATGATAATCATTTGATGCGTTCACCAAAGATATTTTTATTTCGCCACCCAATATATTTCAGGATACCTATATCCTGAAATATATTGGGTGGAGCAAACAAAAGAAACATACCAAAAATTTTATTTTATTAAACATACTAACAAGTGGTTTTGCCAATTATTTTTTTACACTATTATTTGCAACCTATTCTCGTGACCACGTTATTTGCACAATGTTATATCTGGTACTTGACGATTCCATCGAGATTTAGTTGTAACTTGGTTTATCCGTTCGATCATCATCAACACAAAATATGTCTTACATCCAATGCATATGATATAGCAATACACGGAGCCATTTCTAGTAACATGCAGAAGAACCCACTAATAAATTGGTCTTACTTGTAATGAAAAGCTGCAAGAAGCATTAAAGGGAGCTATCTTGTTACTAACTAAAACGAGGAATTTAACAGTTGTCAACAGTTGAGACACTTTTAGCGGATAATTTATTTTAGATAATAACACTTGAGTATAATACCTTTAGTCTCCTGTAGAGGCCATCGTATTTCAGGCTTTTTACGCTGAATTTAATACAGAATCCACCGTGATCTTCATCTTACTGGAATTGATCTACGAGTAGAGCATAGTATGAAAGGAAGTCACCCTCCGCGTTTTTCTGTCTGTTTTTACATAAGCTTCCACTATCTAAATGATAGTTGATGCTAATTATATTTTCTCGAACGTTTGTCTGTATAGTTAATTCAAATTACTACAGGGAAAAGCTGTGTGCAAATAGCCAGTTAGAGATAAAAATGCTTGCACTGCCATTTTTCCATGGCAGACGTAAATATGATAATTCATATTTATATCGAAGTTCTATCTAATCCATTTTTATTTAATTTAAAATGGGTTTGCGTTTGACCTCAGTCTCGCCAGCCACGCTTACCCATAAAATGCTTATTCACTATTGCCTTGAAGACACCAAGGTTGTATGTATCCGGAAACACAGACGCAGGGAGGGCGTTCCACTCCTTAGCGGTGCGGACCAGAAAGGAAGCACCAAACCGCTTAGTTCGGACCGCTGGAAAGTCGACCACATGGAGGTGAAAGCCCTCACGGCGACTTGTGGTCCGGTAGTAGAAAGTAGAGGGTGGTATCAGGTCATGAAGTTCTTGCGCACACTCTCCGAAATACACCTTATAAAAAACCGATAGACAGGAAACTCTACACCGATGCTCTAAACTCGAGTTTGGTTCCAACGAGCGTCTCGTCACCTATCAGTCTCCTGGCTCTTCGGTCTACTGAGTCCAGTGCATCCAGCTGATACTTGGCAGAGCCATCCCAGTGGTGGCAGAAGTACTCCATACACAACCGAATTTGTGCTTGGTACAATTGTAAAAGCTGTTCCGGTGTGAAGTGTGTTTCCATTTCGAATAACTTGTCATTATGTTCTATTGCAATAACTATTTCTGTTTCGTATAAGCAAACGCAAACTTTCATTTTTTTTTGCTCGAGATCTCCATGCTAATTACTATGGAACGAGTGAAGTTTCTTTGACAGCCGTCTGCGCAGTCCCGCAACTCAGTCTTCCACATGACGCCGGGTGAGTGCACGTCACTGCGTGAAGAATACAAACAAGCATAAAAATACGGCGTGTGTAAGTACACGAACACGATGCATAGTTTTCTGTTCGCATTTTTTCAAACACTTAACTTAACGTAAGTATTAACTTTGATTTCTGCTCTATAACTTTGTATCTTTATGTTTCGTCAAATTTCTCTGTCGAACAATTTCAGTTATGATAGAGGCCTCCAAAATTAATTTAGTAAAAAATATTGTTCAAAAAAGAACCTTTAATCTATTCAGACACCTTAATCAAGCTTTCATGATCAGATAACATAGTAGCTTAGACCACACAAATAACATAGTTTTAATCAATTCGATTTGAAAGCAATCAAAGCTATTTGCGTTCTTACTTCGTTCCCTTGTTTTGCTTGAATATTTTAGGCAGATCCCGTATTGGCATTAACCGATGATGCTGCAGATTGACACCATGCTAAAAGTAAATACATAGATTGTTTTTCAAATACCAATAGGTAAAAACTTTCAGTATAAGTTACAAATAGTAAAAATTTACAAGAAAAAATAGGAAAATGAAATGGCAACTAGTACCAAATTGTCAAACCCAAGAGAGCTTTTAATCAAGTGTACTTATAAATATAAACCTGCCATATTACTCTCATGGGGAATCATGATAAAATCATACGTTTGATAAATTATGCGTAATGCATATGAACAAACAGTACGGAGGAAAAAAAACAAAGTTGTACTATTTTCAACAAAAGACCCTATGTGCGCCTATTTCGTGTAAATTATCCGCGTAATTATAAATGTCATTTTCGTCAAAAGCGACGTGCGTTCACCTTGGGGACATGGGGGGGAGTGAGCTGCGACGGTGTGCGGACAGCTATCAAAGAAACTTCACTCACTCCATAGTAATTTGTATGGAGATTTCAAGCGAAAAATTCGGAATGTTTGGGAATTTTTTGCACAAAACTGAAATAAAGCAATGAAAAACAACTGATTGGCAACGTTTCTTTGATATCTGATCTTTACACGTTATTTAAAACACGTAAGTTGTTAGTTTATATGATGCCTAAACTTTTGAAATACGGGAGTGCGTTTTGCACGTTTTTAGCCATATTCTGATTTTTTTTCACATTAATCTAGTAAGTTGATCCATATACTGGAAGTTTGAGCTGATTGTGCAACTCTTTGACTACTATGACGATTTTTTTCGTGCCTCATACTTCATATTTTCTATATAAAACTTTAGTTTTCCCGAGAGCCGTTTTCCTGGTATCGCGCCTTAACTCGCCTTGTCATTTGCGGTGTCGTCCGCCGCGACAGACGACAGTAATTTTCAGTTCGGGCTTTTACAGTAACATATCGATATCAGGTTCAACTGAAATCAATATACATGAACGTCGTTTAGCAAAACAGTAGTTCGTTACATATTATCTTTTGTAATAACCAATCTTAGAACAATTTAATCAACTTAAACTGAAGCCGCTTATCTCTTAATTCAGAAACGTCAATCAACACAAAGCACGCGCCCACGCTCATGCTGTCCCATAAAATGTCAATAGAATTGAAATTGACAGTCAACTTCTGAGGGATGCCCAACGTTGCTTTGAGATTGTGAATTCGGGGGTAAGTGTCTCTGTTACCACGACTGAAAGTTGAAGTAAACAAAACTTCGGGTTAGAAAATAAAAGAAAATATGAAATCTGTAAAATTACAGCGTTGAGCGAGAGCGTCGTGGCCCAGTAGTTTAACACTGTGGCTCGGAACCCGATGGCCCCGAGATCAATAAACAATATGCGGCTGACCTTCCGGTGATGGAAAACACCGATATAAAACCCAAGCAACCCGGATAACGGCGGTAGGCTCGCCCCGACGTTGGGTTCAAAATCCCTCTGTGAAATGTGGGCTTCTGAATGTTCCGTTCACAATGACAGCAACAATCAGTGTGCCTCTGTCTAACCCATTAGGGATATGGTCGTAAAGGTATGTTGTGTTATGTATGTCTCCGTGCTTCGGAAGGCACGTTAAGCAGTTGGTCCCGGCTGAGGTCGTTAGATGTCAGGCGTTAAGCCTTGTCGGAGGCCTTAGGGCGGGTTGATAACATCTGACATTAAGGTTGCTCCCTAACCTTACACCCCCCCAACCGCACTGAGCCCGCGTGTTGGAGTATGGCTAAATCCACCTCATAGTTGAGGTGAGGCCTGTGCCCAGCAGTGGGACGTATAGGCCGTTTATAATTATATAACTATAATTATGTAAAATTATAGAGTGGAGAGGCGAGTACCGAGTTGTAACGAGAGCTTCGGTTAGAGAGATAGTCTCGCTAGCGTGAGTCGATCCGGTGCTCCTAGTTTGTATAGCTTGTAAACCAACACGATAAGCAGGTTACCGTCCTGACCAATCGCATGCGGAGTCAGTGGTCTGAGTTAACTTATTACTGGACTCGCTTGCAATAACATTTTGTACGTTATTGCTTTTAGCAGTCTAACTGTAACATGGGGCTCATCATCTACCTGTATATAAGTAGAACAGAGTTTGAATCAAAATCACACACAAACACACACCCACACATTACTTTAGCCCATCCTCAGCAGCAGTCTAGAATTAATGATTTCATTGTAATGTTTAAAAAGTAAGAACCTGTTATTGGCAGTCAGTTTTGTTTTAGTTATTAAGTTTATATTGTGTTTATACTAAGTGCTGTTGGTTCTATGATAAATTAAAAAAATAGAATTGCTACCGCCCCGGTATTGGTATTTTTTAAACCCCTTAATTACTAATTGTGTCCACTATCGCCGCCGAGATTTTATCAGGTTTTTCCTTTGTATTTTCCTGAAGTTTTCATTTACCACGATTTTCCTGCTAAAGTTTACAGAGCTTTTCGTGAATGATTTAATGTTACTTTGCAAAATAACTATTTGTGTTTTCATTTCTCTACTCTTCTTAAAATTTACATTCCTCGTTCGATCAGGAAATAAAGTATACTGAACTTATGTCAGAAAGAGTAAAGGCGTAACTCTAAGGCTTCGAACTCTAAGCTTACCGAAGGGCAAGCTAGTTGCACACAAGAAGCTGAGAGTCCTACCACCTTTTTTGGGAATAAGACAGGAAGGACCTTAATACTGTGCCTTTAAATAATGACAGATAGATAGATATAACCGACAAGCCGAGTTTATTGTTGAAAACTGGAAATCAATGTCACTCAATACATGCTTGTCACAAAATACCTCACCAGTGGCCTCCCGTGACTACGTCCGCGTGTCATATTTTTTGGCTGTAAAATATTATTTTCAAATAACAGTCTGTACTCATTCGTAATTTTCCAGAACGACGACTTTCAGGAAAGCTATTCACTATTTGAAATTTAGAGTAGGCCCATCGGGCTGTAGGGAGCTTCAGCAATTCACTATGAGTCGTTGTAGTGGAAGCACTACGTGAGCCTTATTAGGATGACTTTGTTTTTCATAATCATGTAAGTTATAGTTTCACTAAAGTAAAGTAAAGTAAAAATAGTCTTTATTCATGTAAACTTATTAAAAAGCACTTATGACAAGTCACAACATAAAAATTAAAAAGTAATAATGTGATTCTACCACCGGTTCGGAGGTGTTGATTCTACCGAGAAGAAACCGGCAAGAAACTCGGTAGTTATGTGACTAGTTAGTAAGCCTGAATTTGCTGTGCCTGAAAAAGGCGACTAAGTCTTAAGAATAACCTATGTCATATAAGATCTGTACCTACTATCACTTAGTTTGCAAATAAACATTTGAATTTGAAATTTGAATCATTTAAACAGCTCTGTTTTACCCAGTTTAAGTCTTTTCATTCAGTGAAATTTGACTAAAACATGCAAAATAAGTTACTACAGGAATGAACAAAAATTAAGGTCTTTTTGAGACTATTTACCACACAAAATACGTCTTGTGACAGTAAATGTGCAGCTCAAAAGATGGCCTTGTGACTGAAACTGACAGTTTATAAGAGTATGTAATAATGCCCCTGATGATCTATTCCTGCACTTTGAACAAACGAATGTTATGGAAGATAGGATTTAATGAATTTTCCTCTGTATTCTAATTAATAACGGCTTCTACTCTATGTAAAACGAACATGAACTTAGCTTCCTGTCACATAATGTTCGAACAAGATTCTCACATAAGAAGTTGACGTCTTAACCGTACATATGTGATATGTACGGTTTGTTTACGCTCCTCGCAATGCTTATCCACAGTTAATTTAAAATTAATCCAAGCAGCAGACGGCGCGCAGGAAATGAGCTTCGAGTTGAGGGGGTTGGGCGGAGGGGGATGCCCCCGAATTAGTAGAATCCTCGATATACCTAACTCGATAACCGTCCTATTGCGAATGGCGGCCCGTTTCGTCGGCGTTTAGGATTTCGCTCCCGAAATGATGCTGTTTTGACATAATTTGGTGCATTTCTACGTTTTACGTTTGATGTTACGTAAGTCAACGTTTTTGGAAATAAATTAATCTTTTTTTGCTTATAAATTGAAGGGAATAACATTTTTGCAGATTTCAGGCTTTGTTTTACAAAAATCTCTATACGATATTTTGATTTTTAATAGTTTTCTTCAATTCAATAGTAAGGCAGGATATTTCATTGATTCTAATGTAAAGGTGAAGTAGAGGAATTTATAAATGTTCAGAGTTGGTAACCTAGCTGAAGAAAAAGTCTTTATCCTTTATCAAAATAGAACTTTGCTGTTAATTTTCTTGGAAATATTGACGTTTTACTGTTGACGCAGGGCTAACGTCTGTTGTTTCTAACAACAGGCCAGTATCCAAATTATTACAAACGAGGCTTATTTATTTATTTTATTTTTAAGGCTTAATTGAACAGGATCTGGTCTAGGCTTGTGAATTTCAAATACGCAAGAATATGGTACAATACACTCAGCCTTAGGTGAAAGTCGCACCTTCCTTACCATCAGAGCAAGAGAACAAGAACTTTTCCCTTTGCAATGGTCTGTTTTTATACCTTTACTGCCACACTCAAAGACGTCATTTAAATTCAATTATTAATTAGTCCTAAAATTTCAGTTTTCAAAAGAGACTTTATAACAAATAGAATAAAGAACTTTTAAGAATGTGAAATTTTGACTCTAATGAACCATTAACGTTCATTGACGTCTCTGAGTGCGGCAATTAGGTAGACTTGTGTACCAACTGATAAATAAAACAAATAATTACGTAAGTATGTAGAATGAACTGCTGTTTTTTTACTGTTTTACGGTCGAATAAACGTAATAACACAAAAGGGAACGTTCGTTAACGAATGCAAGCTATTCGTCATCAAGTGTTAACCATGTGATGTTAATGACCAATTAACTTCTAGAACAAGACTCGCGAGCATTTTGTAGGCTATGCTTGCGTATTTACAATGCTATAATTAGCCAAATAGGTTAATTAACAATTTAAACAACAGTTAAGAGACTTTACTCATCCCACTGCTGGGCACGGACTGAGGCCCTCAAATAAGAAGTGTGAGCCGTACTCCAGTACGTGGGTTCAATGCTTAGAAGGTTAGTGTTGACTAGCTGTCAGATGTAATGAGACCGCCATGATGCATTTTAGTCTACTAGTGGGAACGACTTACATCTAACCGATGTCAGCAAGGACCGACTGCTTTACGCGCTTTCCGCAGCACGGAGAAGCCCGCAAAATTCATCACACATTTTCAAAACATTTTGAAATAGCTAGTTTGACAGCAACTTATATGCTCAAACAACTAAATACAAAAGAGTCAGCACACTGCGAAACCGTCTATTAAAAATAAGGTCAGACTCTTTAAAAGTGAGTGACAGCTTTATTCTGTTTTAGTTACAACAAAAGTTTTTGTTGTTTTTTTGCCAACCAAACATCCCCGGAATTCCCCATTCACATAGTGTGGGAAATAAGCAATTTGCATTGAGTTAAAATAAAAACTAAAACAAAAAGCCATTCACATCTTTAATTCATAAAATCGAAATCTGAACAAACCTTAACACCTAAACAGACGAAGAGAAAAGGATATAATCCAAGTCTAGTCTGCCGCCCGCCTAAGTGCGGGCTGGCAACGCCGCGACTCCGGAAGCGCGCGGAGCGGCAACCCCGCGCCGCATCGATCATGGTCGCACGCACACAAACGCAGACCTATCCGAACGTTCTACGATGACACACACCACCCCACCCTAGGTGTTAAGATTCAATTAAAGACATTTTTCCAATCTTTCAGGATTCTCCAATCAGAGGCATCTTTTCATTTAGAGTGTTTCTAATAAGGAAATTCTATAAGTAAATACCAGTATTCCTTTTAACCAGAGTATTAATTAGCGCTTAAAAGATCAGGAGACGCGGAAGACTAGCGGCCGCCCGCCACTTCGTCTGCTTGTATTAAGTAAGAAAAAAAAGAAACATAATTTTATGAATTGCAGCCTATGTCCCATGTCCTATTCCGGTGGGACGCTAAATTATTGTAAAGTTTCATTGAAATCCATTTGGTACTTTTTATGTGAAATAGCAACACGTCACATCAGTCCACACATACAAACTTTTACATTTATAATATGTAGGATAGTAGGTTTTATATCAAAGCTAGGGAATAAACAGGTTGATGTCATAAGCAATAAGCTTTTTGTGATCTGAAAAATCATGGACCATTCCACGTTTCAGACATGTTGGGAAGAAACGTCTTAGGTATAGAGTATAAAAATTGCTTCTCTGTAACTTATGAATAACTACAAGTAGGCAACATTTATTTATTTAGATATTTATTACTGTAACTTACAACTATTATTACAGGATTGTAATTTGTGCCTAATGCGACAGTGAAGACAACTTTAGCAACAATTTAAGTATGAAATTACAAACATCGACCTTTTTGTGAATTCACTCAGAGTACAACTGAAGAGATCCAATTCCTCAGCTACTCTCATCTTTAGTTAATAACTTGTTAATGGGTTTTGTGAAAACAATGGGTGGAATAGAATAGCCCAGGTCACATAAATCGCTCTTATCCTTCAGGACAAACTATCAAACTACCTAACCTTATAGGTTATTTTTATTTTTAGCATTAATACTGCATTTATCATCTTACTAAAGATAGGAAAACCAGAAAAAGACATTTGGTCTGTTGGCATCAGTCGGGAATCGTACCCGCATCTTTCGCAAACCGGGGGACTTCACTAACCACTGTGCTACCGAGACCATTAACAGACCGGCTGATTTTTTTCTGGTATATTTACCTGGCAGCCTGGTTTGTTTCACCAATGTTTAGGCATATACCTTAAACACTCGAAAGAAAAAAAAATACCTTACCTCACTTAAGTAAGGTTTTGTTTAGTACACATCTAACGAGTCAGCCCACTGCATCCATTTGTAATTAAAATTGACAGTTAGATGTAAGCCCGTACACGACCAAACATCAAACGCCACAAAACTGCACCTCTGGCATATGGTTGTAACCACTGGCATATGGTTGTAACCACTGGCATATGGTTGTAACCACTGGCATATGGTTGTAACCACTGGCACATGGTTGAAACCACTGGCATATAGTTAAAACCACTGGCATAATTTATGTAGTTTTTCATACATTTTATAAAGGCTCGCCACGCACACGCTGAAGCCGGTGGCTGCCACACGCTACAAACTATGGGAATATGCCAGTGGTGGCGTTTTTTTGTGACCCGTGTGCGGGGCGCTCAATAAATGAAACAACTCCATTTCCATTTAGGCTCTGTTCTTCGGCACGTGCAATGCTCACGTACTGACTATAGTACGTTTACGCTAATAATGCACTGATTTTTAGATTTAAATCTGTCGCACACAGATAAACTCAGATCCACTGAAAGATACTTAATCATGATTTGCGTTTTGAAATTCGGGGGTTAGAGCTAACAAAGGTTCCTTAATGTCAAATTTTTCAAATAATGTGTATTAAAAAAGCGCTGCAATCCTACTAATATTATAAAGCCGAAAGTTTGTATGTCTGGATGTGCTGTGTTGCTCTTTCACGTAAAAACTACTGAATGGATTTTAATGAAACTTTACAATAATGTTGCTTATACATCTTAATAACACATAGGCTACAATTTATAAAGATATTGTGTAAATTGTTGAAAATATCAAGTAAAATATGAAAATGTACGCGGCATCACGTGGTATGGCATGACAGTTGATGACAGACTGCTGATGTCATAAGCGTAACTATGGGTGCGTTCCGAATTAGAAGAGTTCAACATCGAAATAACATTTGGGCTACAATTTGTACTCGCTGGCTGAACTAAATTCCACGCGGACGAAGTCGCGGGCGGCCGCTTGTGTGTATTATAAATAAAAAATAACGAAAGGAAATGTATAACTAACAAGAGGGATTCTTTATTGTCGTTTTCAAGACGAGAGCCAAAGCCTTTCTAAGTACAGATTTGAAAATGTCTAGGATTCGTAAAAAGGTTAATTAGAGGCCAAAGTCCTGAAAAGACGCTATGACGTCTCTAAACGGTTGCATGATTTCTATGTTCAGAACGTAGGAACGTAGGAATCATTATCAAATTTACATTTTGTATTCTTCACCAATGCAATTGAACATTGTTTTAGAATACAATGACATTTGTCTTAAGTATTCAAATACAACTGCTTCTTTTCTTCCGTAGCAGCGGCTCGTAACGCAAAGACGCCGTAGCGACACCCGTAGCCGCTACGCGTCACGTAGTAGGCATTTAAACTATTATTTGCTACGAGGCCTACAAGTAGGGTGGCCTTACACAAACTAACGAAAGTTTGTTTACCTTCCTGGCTTTAGAAACGCAATCTTTTTTTGCTTTCTAACTTTAATCAGTTACTCATAGGCTTGAGGCTCTTTTTTCACTTACTGCTAATTACTTCTTTGAGAGTTACTACTATGTATCTAACATGTTATCTTTTCAAATATGTATACATTTAGAAATATGTATGTTGATGAATTTTTGAAACCCATATTCTAGTTATGCTTAGTTTGGGTTCAAGTGGTTAAATGGTCATTTAAATGGTTAGTTCAACAAATTCCAGTAACAAAACGCTACTATCGTTATTCATTGTTTCTGAACTCAAACATTCATTAATCACTACCGGACTATCATAAAAAGAATGAAGTCTTTTCAAGAAATGTTCGAATTCTATAAATAATTCCAAAATATGGAGAACAAATAAATCAAAAACCACAAAAGCACACCAGTGCTCACTTTGCGCTTTAATTACACTTTTTCAGAGTTATTATTCGTCAAGTCACGTCATGGCAGAATATCGGACAGACAATATGCCTACACTCGCCCAATTACGCCGACAATTACGAAGACAGCAAAGGCCGGGGCCGCAATTTTTAAATAAAAAGCCCCAACAAAAGCGCGGCCACGACATTGTGCCGGTGGATAAAAAAAAACAAAAACAATACGCCGAGTGACAAACGAGTAGCAGCCAATAGTCGTTTTTAATGAAAACCGTTTTGGAGTAGAAAGAGGTACTAGTATCTCGCATATCGAAAAATGGGCACCGTGTTCAAAGCTTTCTGATTACGGCGACGGTCTCGTCATTATCCGCCCTGTTTATTTTTCCGAAGATTAGCCGGAGTGGTGTGCGATTGGCGGGGCCCCTGGTGGGGGCCTGGGGGCGGGGCGGGGGCGTGGCGCAGGGCCCGCCCCGAGCGCCGAGTGTCCCGCCGCTGTCCCGCAAGGCGCACGTCCCGTGATGACTCGCAACCCGTGATAATGCTTGACATTAAAAGTTCAGCCGACTACCTCAGTCGGTCGGGCACTTTTACCAACTTCTCCATGCTGTTTGCGGGTGATTATTTATTCTGTTAAAGTGCTCTTTTGTGCCAGAAATTTCACGTGTTTTTATGTAATTTTTTAGTACATTTTCGAAGAGGTGGTATTAAATGAAGCTAATGTTTTTATGGAGTGTGTTTGTGATCAAGACTAAGTGTCGTGAGGTGTTTTGTGATAATACGTTTTTTTTGAAGACTCATAGTTCTGAGATCTAAGTAGAAAATTTGCGTTGAAGGGGGTATAGTGTCCAAGCTATAGGTAGAGACACAGGATATGTGTTTTAAGGACTTAACCTAATGAAATCTGATTTACGTTTCCTTTTATTGAGTCAAGTCGAAAATCTAACGTACAAATTGCATATCATCTGTATATACTATGCCATACGTAACTAGAAATACAATAGCACGTGTATCGCCACTGACTCTAAGGGTGTCAGTAATAAATTACTTATTTTTCATTTCTATCGAAGGTTGTTAATTCAAAACATGAGAACAAACTTAATCAGATCTGAATGGTCTCATTTTAAAAAATGCGGCCATTTTCCCGCAACAACACAGAATAAGAAAGTATTTTGAGTCCCAGAATTCTTGGTTTTTTTCATGAGTTTATTTTTTAGTCCGACTACTGTGGCGCCTCTCGCTATCTTGGTAGCGTGTGATGTGTTAAGGTATTTACTAGCTTATCAAATAAAAAAGAGAACACAAAAAGAGTCAGACTTTGTATTCACAGAAACCGCTTTGGCGATATATTTTTTATCTCAAATTATTATCAGACTAAATATCTATTCAGTAAAATTGCAATGTAAACTTTTTTACTTTAAGAAATGTTTTTAACAAGGAGGCACCCGGTTTGTGTTTGGACAAATCCGTAAAACATGCGATGCTAAGGCATTTCAGCCGCATTGGTAACATAAGAAATACTGAGGAAACCTCCTGGCTAAAAGCTCATACTTTACTTATAATCCAAAATTGGGTTCAAGAACACTTGCAATCAAACCCCGAAACAAATACCAAAAATTAAATTTCTTACGGAACTTTTAATTTGGCAGAATATGGTATAAATTATTATACAAAAGCGAATCACCTACTTATTACTGACAATTTTCACCAACAATAGGCAAAATAGAAATTAAAATGACAATAATTGTCCCCTTGACTCATATCTGACTACTAATCACATTCAAACAAAAATGATCACACTTATTCAAAACAGTATAGAGAAAAGGTCAAAAGATAGGCAAATAAAATTGATTTAACTCCTGTATCCATCTATAAAAATCATTTATATCCATAAGCACAAAAACAAGTCGTTAGATAAACCTTATCTTCAATTTACTTTGACAAATAATAATAAACGGCCTATATACGTCCTACTGCTGGGCACAGGCCTCACCTCAACTATGAGGTGGAAGAGCCATACACGCGGGATCAGGGCGGATTGCTGGAGGGGTGTAAGGTTAGTGAGCAACCTTAATGTCAGATGTTGTCAAGCCACCCTAAGGCTTCTGACTGGGCTTAACGACTGACATCTAGCGACGTCAACCGGGACCAACTGCTTAGCGCTGCTTTAATTTACTTATTGGAATTTTAAATTTATCATGATACCTATAACTATATAAAATGTAACTGTAAACATTCTCTCGTAGACTTTATCCTAAAACATCGCACAGTTTTTGTCATTTTTATCATTATATTATTAGGTATCAATTAATGCGTTAAAGAACAAGGTTTTCAGAAACATTTAAATGTTATACTAAACATGCCTAGAACTTTTCAAGTTAAAATGCTTTTATTCAATAATATCGTGTGCGTTCATTTTTGCCCTCAAATATAAATTGCAATTTGTACTACTAAAACATAAAAATAATCTTACCTGAAAATAATCATATCAAAGTTTGAAAGCGCAAACTGCTTACAACATACTCGTACATTTCTCAGACAATTTCACAATTTGGCTTACTGAAGGAATACAGGCAGTACATGTAGGTTTATCTCTAAAAAGAGTAATTAAAAAAACGGAGTCTACTAATCTGTAATTCTGATTTGGTGGCCATCTTTTATTTCAGGAAAGCTATGGAATATGATTGCTTAGTTTTTAACAAATAGATAATACCTAATAGTAACCTTTACGAGGAAGGAAGTGTATGCTGAACTACAGCTTCAAAGAAGTAAAGAGAGAAAAATATTTTATTTCGCAGGACACCGCAACTTACATAAAAAGAAATCAACATACCAAAAAAGACAACAAGTATTATTTACATTGAGGTGCCCGTGGCGCAGTTGTGACAGCGATCGGCGACTGTTGTAAAGCAACACGAGCCGGGTCGGAAATGGGATGGGTGATCACCCCAACCGAATTTAGTTATGTGTATTTCGGGCATCTCCGTGCTTCGAAAGGCTAGTTCAGCAGTTGGTCCCGGCTGACGTCGTTAGATTTCAGTCGTTAAGCCTAGTCGGATAACATAAGTAGTAGCTTGATAACTAGTAGCTTGATAACATCTGACATTAAGGTTGCTCACTAACCTTACACCCCTCCAACAATCCACACTGGGCCCGCGGTTGGAGTATGGCTCAATCCACCTCATAGTTGAGGTGAGGCCTGTGCCCAGCAGTGGAACGTATATAGGCCGTTTATGTTATGTATTATTTACATTATTGTAACAGAAAACAATGCAAGCAAACGATTCTGAAAGGCAGTGGTGTTGCGATGTTCAGCATAAAATAAGCCACACTCAGCTTGTGTCTGGACCTGAATGAGGACTTCAAATAGTACTAAACGATTAGTCCAGTATGTAGATTTCAAAAAGGTCTCATTAATTATGTATGTTATACCAGAGCGGCCAACCACGTCTTCGTCCGCGTGGACTAAAGTTGGAAAAAAAACAATATGTTTTATTAATTTGTAGCCGATGTGTTTTTCAGATGTACCAGTTTTATTATTGTAAAGTTTCATTAAAATCCATACAAGGGTTTTTACGTGAAAGAGCCACATGGCACATCCACACATACAAACTTTCGCATTTATAAATGAGTAGGACTTAGCGAGGGTCGCATAAATAATGCTTATTACTAACTACTATTTTATGACAAGCTATTTAGTGCGTTTCTCTAACATTGTTATTATTATTTTATGTAAGGAAATGGTTCGCAGATATTTAATTTGGACTTATTCATATTATTAGCAGTAAGACTGATTATCACATAACCTACTTAAACAAACTAGAAAAAAGCATAGCAAACTAAGTTCTTTTAACTTGATATACTTACTATATCGCTGCTAAACGGATGAACGGGATTTAAATGGGATGAATCTGGATGTTGGATATAAAGTCTAATTTTTGGAAGAATTTCATGATAGTTCCAAAACTCTACAGTAGGTTATCTTCAGTTGTGCTTAGTGAGACTGCCTCGTTATGTATGTGACTAAGCTACAAAAGTTTGCAACCAATTCATTACTCAAATGACTCAAATGGCACTGGTAACTTTAACTACAAATTCCAATGTAGTCACAACTGCCACATTTTCCGTTCAAAATCTGTCTGCTACTATTTCAATTAAATATTTTTCTACAATTTGTCTTTGACATTTGTATCGACCTGACAACAACGGACCGTCCCTACGAGACGTCAAAGTAAGAATGATAAAAAGTCAAAAGATCATGTTGAGGTTATGTTAAGATAATCAAGCTCTGCTATGAGTTTAAAATAATCTTGTAAATAGATTATTACATATTTCACACTGTAATATACATCAAAATAATGAATAAACTGTGTACTACACAGATGCAGTGAGAAAAGGTTACAGATTTGATTTTTAACACTAAAAACATTAGTTAAGTGAATGTCGAAAAAAGTGATTTTTTTCGCCATTTTTTAAATAAAAGAAATAATTTTTATTTTTAAAAAAATTAAAAATCCTTAGTCTGTATGCAGTATATGAGCTTATTTAATAAGCTTTTCGTCTTTTTCATCATTTTGCGACCCTATTCGGAAAATTTTCAAATCATTCTCGGAAAATTCACATTAAGCCTAGTTGGAGGCTTTACATCCTTCCAACAATCCGCACTGAGCCGGCGTGTTGGAGTGAAGTTATAGTTGAGGTGAAAACTGTGCTCAGAAGGTGAGGCCTGTGCCCAGTAGTGGGACGTACATAGGCCGTGTATGTCATGTTATGTACTCTTTGAACACTTCGGTTTGGTCCAAAGAGAGGCGAATTCTTCGCAATAACCTTCTTGTTATTTACTAGTACTGCGTGAAAGCGATTACCGCGCGGTTATACGAGTAGACTAGCGCGCCCGCTTACTACTTAAAATAGACTATACCAGTCAATATCACGGATAGGGGAAATTGTAGACCATAACAATAACAAAAATTTGAAAAAAGAAAAAAAAACTTATACTTGCATTGTTGTTCACAGCTTGTCCCTTATACGAGACAAAATTTCGTATGCTACCCGTAACGAACGCTTTGACTAAACGAGGCAGTTAACAAAAATGTCAAAGATAAATTCCATGTAGAACAAATCAGATCAGAACAATATCAATAAAATAAATTAAATTTTATCTACGAAAGTTATTTTTAGTTGAAAACTGTAAAATCCAATAGGAAAGCGATTCCATCTTGCCATTTTTTGACCAAAGGTTTCTTTCTGGACTAAGTACAAATCTTAGACGACAAGATAACTCCATTTCCTATTACAAATGCAAGTACTAAATAAACACTTAGTTAGCGGTGATGGTGGACTGGTAGAGAATGCCTTACTAGCATTAACGTAGCCATTCATGCTAAGTGATTTTTGTAAAATAAATTAATATTAAGTTCTAGTACGACTGTCTAACTTTTTTTTACTGGGTAAGTTAAAATAAAAAATATATTGGCGAACTGAGCTGTTACTTACAACAAACACTGTTTTCTCTTATTACAAGAAATTGTTTACAGGCCATTATTAAAGTGTGATCTACAGATGGTAGGTATATAAGTTTCACAAGATTATTGCGATGTGGATCTATTTTACCTCACCCACATTTGGTTTATTTTATTCAGTTACGAACCTCTATCTGAAGGTTATCTGGTTGAGATCGCTCTCTAGTGATAGGTAAGTTAAAATAAAAAATATATTGGCGAACTGAGCTGTTACTTACAACAAACACTGTTTTCTCTTATTACAAGAAATTGTTTACAGACCATTATTAAAGTGTGATCTACAGATGGTTGGTATATAAGTTTCACAAGATTATTGCGATGTGAATCTTTTTTACCTCACCCACATTTGGTTTATGTTATTCAGTTACGAACCTCTATCTGAAGGTTATCTGGTTGAGATCGCTCTCTAGCGATAAGACCGCCTAAAGTGTACATTGTCCACTGTAATTTATTTAAAATGTAATGTTTTTGTACAATAAAGAATATCTATCTATCTAAATCAGTATTATGATTCAACTAAACTTTCTTTACCATTATATATTTTTAGCTTACTCAAAAACGTGGCTGTGGCCAACATACTTGCATTGTATGGCAATAATGATCCCTCTTATTACGGACACCTTCGCTGAGGGCCCCGAGTGCCTTCATCCCTTAATGCTCACCTTTTAGGGCACTTTCGCGCCGCAGGGGTAGGTTTGAATAGCGGAGGAGATTTCAAGTGGCAGATGAACGTTTACTATGCTTCTGTAAAAAATACAGTAAAAAATAAATTAGATTCTGTAAGAAGTGCAGTCTGTCTTGTGAAAAAATGTTATCCCGCCTGATACCAAGAGAAAGTGTTTTCAACACTTATGATGCAGATGTTCGCATTAAGAATGCAGTCATTTTTAATTCCGTTACACACATCAAAACTCTGATACAAAACCTTTGCGTTCGAAAGTATGCGTTCAACTGGTCACTGTGGACTTGGCTTTTAATTAGGAACGATTTGATTGGTGAGGGGGCGGGCTAAGTCGAAGGACAAGAATGAAATCACTGCGTTCTTAACGCGAACGGACTAAACATCATTTTAAAGATAGTTTTTTTTTTTTTTTTTTGACATACATTTTTGATGACAACAATGGCATATTCCTATAGATATAGCCCTAGACGACCGATTTGGTATAATCCGCAGCCTAACTGAGACGACATACGTTGTACTTTTTTTTTTAATTTTCAGCACATTTTTTTACTACAAACCTTGTCCAAAAATTACTTCTTACTAACCTTGTCCTGACAATAACAAACACGGCAAATAAATATTTATCCAATTTGGTGAAGGCGTTCTCAAGTTACCTATATGACTCCATTTTGTAAATATTTTTTTTGTTTTTGGTAACAAATCCGATCGAACGTTCTCAGTTCTTCAAACAAACGAACAGATATTTATAGTTAGTTATAAGTACACACATCAAAAGTGTCTAGGGATATCTCAAGCATTTTCATACAAAGTATAGCTATTTGGGAGGCTGTAAAAATTAAAATATTGATACCAACGTAGAAATTTTTAGGACACAGAAACTGCTATAATTATCTGCCCTTTCAGATTGTATAAAGAAATTCATTGTGGTAGCATTATTGTACAATCGTAAGGACGTTAAAAAAAAGACAGATTTTTCTTTTAAAAGGTTTCAAAATTTTAGCAAAATCAAACGTTTTTTTTGTAATATTCTTAACCTTTATCTTATGCCTGTTTCCTCGAGTTATTCTAAGATAATGCTGAGCATTATCTAATATCTTTGATTTTGCTAAAATTTTGAAACCTTTTAAAAGAAAAATCTGTCTTTTTTTTAACGTCCTTACGATTGTACAATAATGCTACCACAATGAATTTCTTTATACAATCTGAAAGGGCAGATATAGCAGTTTCTGTGTCCTAAAAATTTCTACGTTGGTATCAATATTTTAATTTTTACAGCCTCCCCAATAGCTATACTTTGTATGAAAATGCTTGAGATATCCCTAGACACTTTTGATGTGTGTAGATCTCAAACAATGTAACAGCGGCCTGTTATCGAACAGGTTCGTTTATGTTATTTGGGTTTACATGTAGATTTTAGGGTTAGGGATACATGTGAACATGTAGGTTTGTACTGGTCCAATGTTTTTATGTATAGTAAATATGTATTTACAAAAAAAACAGTTCAA
Source organism: Udea ferrugalis (assembly GCA_950022985.1). Lineage (NCBI taxonomy): Eukaryota > Metazoa > Arthropoda > Insecta > Lepidoptera > Crambidae > Udea > Udea ferrugalis. The sequence goes on from OX465515.1 coordinate 23,355,870, forward strand.
TAGGAACTTTTACCTATCTTATAATTGATAGTATAAAAATAATCAGTGAACCACTTTCACTGATAATTTAGATGATGTTCGTTTAAAACAATACCAATAAAAATCTTCTAGATTATTGGGTAAATACTTGTTAAGTTTAATTTAGCAATGATAATAACCTAATAAAAACAATTTTGTTTCCAGATGCGTCCTACAAAAGTTCTTGGTCTTCACACGCAACGTCACAGGGTTCACAAGGTATGTGTTTTATTTCTTTTGTTTACTAATCAAACATAAACCCGAGGTGCACGTGGCGCAGTTGTGACAGTGATTGGCGACACCGCTGTTGAAAAGAAACACATGCCGGGTCGGAAATGGGATGGGTGACCACTCCGACCGCAATTTAGTGATGTGGTTTGCGGGCGTCGCCGTGCTTCAGAAGGCACGTTAAGCAGTTGGTCCCGGTTGATGTCGCTATATGTCAGTCCCTAAGCCTCGTCAGAGGCCTTAGGGCGGCTTGAAAACGTCTGAAATTAAGGTTGTTCACTAACCTTACACCCCTTTGGCAATCCGCCCTGGGCCCGCGTGTTGGAATATGGCTTGTTCCACCTCATAGTAGAGATGAGGCCTGCCCCCAGCAGCGGGACGGATAAGGCCCTTTATGTTTCTGTTATGTTATTGTCATATATAGAAATCTGTCACCTACTTGTATGCTATTTATTTGTTAATGAATCATTACAATGTAGGTAGCCTTATTGTAGTAAGTAAATGTAGGTAGTCTCATATAATCTGTCAAGCTACACTTGTATTTGCTACCTGGCACAATACACACCATTTAACATTATTTGGTTGTTTTATTAAAACATATCAGTGGCGACGTAAAGTAAAATGGATAAAAAATCAGTGAAGTTTCCAGAGTTTAACCCTAAAACAGACAATTGGGACAACTACATAGTTCGGTTAAAATTTTGTTTCGAGGCGAACGCCATTGTGTTGGAAAGTGATCAAAGAGCTAACTTTTTTACTGTGTGTGGATCGCAAGTGCCAATTATTAAAAAGTCAGGAGAGGTTCGCTTATGCGGTGATTACAGGAGCACTGTAAATCAAGCTACAGAGTCAGATACATATCCGATGCCTACGGCCAACGAAGTTTTCGCTACAATCGCAGGAGGCAAATATTTCACTACGTTAGACTTGGAAAGAGCATTTACACAAGTGGTTGTAACAGACGATACGGCAAAACTATTGACCTTGAATACGTGTAAGGGCCTTTACACCGTACATAGACTCGCTTTTGGTGTAAAAGCCTGTCCCGGAATTTTCCAGAGGTTAATGACAGCGCTGTTGGCCGGTATCGCTGGCGTCGCAGTTCTAATTGACGATATCATAGTCAGCGGGCGGACGGTCAGTGAAATGCTTACGCGCCTCGACACCGTTTTGCACCGGGTTGAACAAGCAGGACTACGCCTCAACAAAAATAAATGCATGTTCGCTAAAGAAAAAGTTGAATTTCTGGGCTTCGTTATCGATGGCGAAGGCATTCATCCGTCACCGAGCAAGGTTGAATCGATATTGAAGACACCAGAACCAAAGAACAAAGCAGAACTACAAGCATTCTTGGGACTGTATAACTTCTACGAAAGGTTCGTGCCTCAAAAGGCTACCATTCTAGAACCTTTACACAGGCTTTTGGACAAAACCAGTGAATGGCACAGGACTGATTGCGAACAGAACGCATTCAACGAAGCAAAAGGACTCATAGCGTTCGATTTAACTTCAGTCCATTACGATTTACAAAAACCTCTAATTTTGACTTGTGATAGTTCTGAATATGGTGTAGGTGCTGTCTTAGCACACATTACAGAAGACGGACTAGAGCGTCCCATCGCAATGGGATCAAGGACTCTACACATTCATGAACGCCGTTATTCACAGCTGGATAAAGAAGCTACAGCTATCATGTTTGGCATACAAAAATTTCAAAACTATTCGACTGGAAGAGATTTTACTATCGTGACGGATCACAAACCGCTGCTGGGAATTTTCGACACTAAGAGACCGATGCCAACGATGCTGTCACCTCGTCTCACGAGAAAAGCGATCGCGTTGACGTCACATAGTTACCAGATCATTTACAAACCCGGATCTCAGATAGGAAATGCAGACGGACTGAGCCGCTGGCCACAACCAGTACCTGAACAAAAGGCTGAAGAATTTCATGAAATTTTACTAATGGCGGAGAGACCTGACGAATTTCCATTTGATGCAGAAAAGACAGCAATAGAAACTTCGAAAGACAAAGATTTGATCCGCGTGATACATTATGTACAGCGTGGATGGCCGGCAAGAGTTACAGATCCTACACTGCGCCCATACTGGCTACGACGCACTGAGTTGTCACTACAGGCAGGTTGCTTGTTGTTGGGTAGCAGAGTGTTGATACCTATGGTCCTGCGTGACGCCGCTCTGCGCGCATTGCATAGAAGAACACACTCAGGTATCGTGCAAACAAAGTCTCTGGCCAGGAGCTACGTGTGGTGGCCCCAGCTCGATGACGACATTGAGAAGTTGGTATCTGATTGTTCGAAGTGTCTGGAGCACAGGAAAAGCCCACCCAGATCTAGTCACGAGTGGGTAACACCTACGCGACCATGGGCAAGAGTACATGTAGACTTTGCTGGGCCTTTTAAAAACAAAATGTTTTTGATTGCTGTCGACTCGTTCTCTAGATGGCCTGAAGTGTACATAGTCAATAACACCACATCCGCCACAGTCATCCAACATCTAAGAATTATGTTCGCAACACATGGCCTATGTGAAACCATAGTCTCCGACAACGGGACATCATTCGTGTCTAATGAGATGGACATATTTCTTAAATCTAACAATGTCCAACACGTGACGACCGCACCTTATCATCCTGCAACAAACGGACTCGCGGAGAGAATGGTCCAAACCGTAAAAGATAAGTTACGCAAAATGGAAGATGTACCCTGGGATGTTAGAATACCTAACATGCTACTGGGACTGCGGGTAACGCCATGTGCTGCCACACGACGTAGCCCGGCAAAGTTGCTGATGAATCGACGTCTCCGCACGTTATTAGATACAATTCACGCAGACAATTTACAACACAAGAGAATAGAAAAGCAGATTTCAAACAACAACTGTAAAAAAACTGGAGAAGCTAATACAGGCCAGGAAGTAATGTATCGAAACTACAGCAGTGGGCCTAAGTGGCTTCCTGGCAGGATAATTCATAAAAGCGGACCATCTAATTATGAAATCAAAGCTAAAGATGGCGTGACCGTGAATCGACATATCGACCAGTTAGTTAAGATTTCAACACCCTGTTTAGAAACCCCGGAAGCAGACACGGATAATGAGGGGGAGAGTGAGGTCTATGAGTCTAGCCTACCTAACCAAAATGAAAACTATGATCATCCGCTAGCTGATTTGAGTCAAGAAGCAGAGGAAATAATAGAGATCCCGAGTGACGACCAATGGGCAGAAATATTAGGAGTTCCCCAGTCTGCCGTGTCTTCATCACGTAAAATAAAGACAAATAAGTTGAATGTGCATTCTAAGTCTCCCTATGAAAGACCATGTACATCCAAAGATAATTATTATTATTTACAGTAATTTAGAATAATTAGTGTTAGATTTATGTATTTAGTTGGAAGTAAACTTTGTTAATCATTAGCTTATAAGAAGGAACTGTTTTGGTTTGTTAATATTATTTTGAGGTGTATTACTTACTTAAGGGGAAGGTATGTCATATATAGAAATCTGTCACCTACTTGTATGCTATTTATTTGTTAATAAATCATTACAAAGTAGGTAGCCTTATTGTAGTAAGTAAACGTAGGTAGTCTCATATAATCTGTCAAGCTACACTTGTATTTGCTACCTAGCACAATACACACCATTTAACATTATTTGGTTGTTTTATTAAAACATATCAGTTATGTTTACTATAAACAAAGCAACAAACGTTTTAATACTACAGCAGCTTAGTGCCCTTTAATAGAGCATTCATATTTTCTGTGCATTTGCGCATCTTCAACAATGTTAGAGATCGTCTAAACTCATCGTTGTCGTCCTCAAGATATTTCGACAACTTGTAGTATCCCTTTGTAAATTGAGCTAATAAATCTGTAATTTGTCGCATCCTAGCAATAGCATAAGCTATAGTGTGAAGTTTCATCCCAATCTGTCCAGTAGTTTTGAAGTAAAAGATTAAAAAGCATCCATACTTTGTTCGCATTTATAATATTAGTATGATTAGTAGGATAGTTGATTTTTTATTACTAAAATTACTTCATTTAAATCAAAAAGCATACACCGAATTCAATGTCCCTTTCCGCCCTCCTCCAGTCAGAGACATTTAAAATTCGCCCAGCTCAAACTCCAAGACGGATAGCGGAGTCAAGCCAACCGTTATGCGATAATGGCCCCCGTCCCGATACTCATCAAAATATTGCATCACTTTACGAAATATTGTAAATGTCAATCAAAGAATTAAGTGGCAATTGTGCGCGGGGTTGGCACGCGCACGGCGCGCGCGCGCGTTCATGCGTGGTGCGCGCTCGCTATTGTTTTGATTTTAACGCGTGCGGACTGTGACGTCACAGTTCGGCAGGGGTGGCAAACCACGCGCATTTTTGGAGTTGATTCTGGGTGGCGAACTTGGTTTCGGTAGGTGTTAACCTTAGCATACTCGTACAAGCTAAGAAGGGTGCTCTATGAAAAAGACCATTCTCATGTCCATAAAAATCTACAATAACCTACCCGATTCCTTAAAAAACATAGTTAATAATAATAAATTCCTAAAGGATCTTAAGAATATTCTAATACAAAAATGCTATTATACTATAAAAGAATTCTTAGAAGATAAAATAAGTTATTACTGTTGAATAAAAATAAATAATAATTTCATACTAGTCATAATAAGTACATATTTTAGTTTTTATTTCAATAAGAGTGTTCCTCCTTTCCACTATTGTTGTGCCCGACAGGGTTCATGGTGATCCATATAAAAATGTAAGATCTTTAAGTTACACTGTGAAATGCAATAAATAATTGAGTATTGAGTATATGACTGTTATGACTCAGTACTGTTCAACGATGTTAGTGCTGTGGCTACAGAAACCCACTAATAATAAAGACTATCGGGTTTCACTATCATTTAGTAATGATTTGAAACTTGGGTGAATAATGCTTTTTAGTGAAAAAATATATATTTGCATTCATTTTTTGTTTTTTATTGTTCGTTATTTTTTCGTGTAACACAAACACAACACAGTGTACCAAAAGTGTCACTATTTATAGATGAACAAAATATTACTTCTACTTTACTATCAATTGTATAAAATAATATCTTATTTATGACTTACTATTAAAATGTTCCTCATGTTATTTAGGGATGTTTTATAACACTTTATAGCAGTAAAACAAGATTACACCACAGCTCAAATTACAACAAAGAGCAAAATATTTTTTGTTCTTTCGCTTGGCAGGTTTCAACTTAGAGAAATTTCTACTCTCACTTCCACCCTTTACGGCAAATTAAAATCGCGATAAAAATGCCTCTTTAAAATACATGCGTATTGCTACAACAAAATATTATAATCAATTTCTTATGAGCCATTACATCCTAAGCTTTGACAACAGCAAGGGAACGGCGTCATTTAAAATCGTCACGTCTATTAACTCCTAGCAGAGCCCCACTAGGGACAAATCTGGGGCTTTACAGAGCCCCACTAGGGACAAATCTGGGGCTTTGCTGCCCTGTGGGCTCTGCGTCTCGGGGGCCGTGCGAGTAGTCGCCAGTCGGTCGTTATGTGCGATTCAGTCGCGCCCCCTGCCGTGCGGGGAGAGTATTCTAAGCGTTCATTGTAACGAGCGTTCGTTAAATAGCACATTAAAAAATAATAAAAATACACTTTTCTACAAATCTCGTACCAATCAGACATACTTAACCGGAACTGTCCATTGTTGCACGAAAACGACTTACTGTTGTTTTAGGATGCGCAAACGGACAACAATAAAACAGAAATAATTTAAAATCAAAAACCAAGATCTATAAGGTACTTAGCCAAAATGTTGCAATTAAATAGTATAAATATAAATAGAAATGTATTTACAAGTCAAGTGTTGCAATTAATATAGGCAGAATCAACATAGTTGCATTATACAGGTGTTACAAATGTTCATTTGAACACAGTATCATCTTTTTGTTTTCTAATATCGAATTCCACTAAGTAGTCGAAACGTCAGGCTATACAATGAAAGAAAATATAAGATTAGAATCGGTAAAGTTGTTTTTTTATTATCGTGTCGTCGATGTTTTAGTTTGCAACCAGAGAAGCATCAAATATTATTTTCTTTCCTTGCTCAGTTTTGTCTTTTTGATAAACTGCTCTTCTTATTATTTCATGAATCAACAATCATACAAATCACTGCGGGAAACTACTACATAGCTCACAAAAGAAAACAGGAGCATTGTTATGATCTCTTATAACCCTGATAGTTTCAATCACAATCCCATATTTAAGCTTTGAGTGGTAAGTAGTGTCAAAAAAACTTAAATTTTTCTTCATTGCTGTAGTAACTTATTTTGCATGTTTCAGTCAAATTTCAGTAAATATACATAAACTGAGATAACATAACTGATAAACATAAATTGAGCTAAAACTGAGCTGTGAAATGATCACAATGGCCCCTGTACAGAGGCGCTCACATCAACCTTTACATAGGGGCATCTTATGCCGCTGACATAAGACCCATATTGCAACGGTTTTGTATAGGTTGATGTGTGCGCCTTTGTACGTTCGCACTTAATCACTTTTTATCGAGCGCCACCAGAGTCCACCCCCGCTTGACCCCAGTCTCACCCCTCACTAACCCAACTTTAAATACCTAACCTCTGCCATTATAAACTAACCGTTGTTCATTAACTTAGATTTAATTTGGAAGGCGAAAACGAGTTTATGAGCTAAGTTGTACAAATAGGACTGCAATTATTTTGTCATTAACACTTTTGAAAATTTGGTACATTTCTGCCAAGTTTTTACACGATGGTTTTGACGTGATTTAGGTAGCTTTTTTACGCACAGCAAGGTAATTGCTTAAATAGATTAACTAAGTAACGTCTGTTTACATAGGCTTCACGTAACTTACTTATTTAAAAAGGGTTAGATGGGGCTGAAACCTGCTTTACAATAAGGTATTACAAGAAGAGTTAGCATTTTCTGAGCATTATCCGTAGCCGAACCTAATGCAGTGGCCGTCATTTCAAACAAAAGTCTGATCTAAAAGGGTCGAGGATTCGTTTACCAAAATATGTATTGACGGTACAGATACCGTGTGAAGTCTGAATGTTGGTGAACTTTAATGCGTTATTGTTAGTTTCTAGTTTTCCTAAGACGACTCAATACTTAATTCTCCTCATCAGATTCCTTATTTTTGAGGACTGACTCTGATGAAGAATATTTGCCCCCAACGGCTTCGGTCTTCTGCCTGATGTAGTGCTGTGCTGACTGCCACTGCTTCCATGGCGGGTCAGACCGCTCCACAGCTTCATACTCTTTATCTCTTCAGCTCGCCTAAGTCGAGGAAAGACTTTTTCGTTTTTTAAGCTGAAGTAGTAAGGTAGAACTTTTTCGGACTTAGATATATCTTATGTTCATTTAAAAATGTTTTCACTCAAACTCCTCAGAAACTTTTCAAAAACCGCATAACACACTCGCAAAAACGACAAGTGCTGAATGTTATATTTGGCTAAATTGAGTTGTCAATTAATTAATGGCGTAGAATGTTGTGGAATTCAAACTCACGAAAAATACATAATCTTGTTGACGTCTTGTTCATGTAAAAGTGTTACAGATTCAGATTTATGTCGTTGTCATTTAAGCGTATTTTTTTTTAAAGTTTCTTTTAGAAATAAAGCAGTCTCATTAAAAGGCAGGATCCAAAAACTTGACTTTTAATGTAATTTTATTCCGCCGTGCCGCCGCAGTTAGTATGGCAAAATAAAATTTGAAAACCAAAAAAAATGGACAAGAAATTAAAAAGAGGCAAGTTCAAAACCCAAACCGGGGGAACGGAACGACTGTGGCGGCTCCAAAAATTAGCTGAAAGTGGCACTTGTCAGTATCCTCCGCACTCTTCCCTCCTAGCTTATCTTTTCAGGAGTGAGCGGGATAAAGCATCGAGGAAAAACCATTTCAGGCCTCACAAGGGAAACCGTAGCACCCTATTGTTTTGCGTTCTATGGAGCGGAAGGGAGAAAACGATATTTTGTCGTGTATGTTGAAAAGAGATGGCTACGATTTAAAATAAGAATCGGGGTGTTAAGCCTGCATATCTTTAGATTCGCACTTAGACTTATTTCGTAGCAAAAGGTCGTGAAATGAGGTTTCAACTTGGTTTAATTTTTTTTCATCAGTCTGTTAATTGAGCTGTCTTTGGAAAATCTTTACTCTTATGTATACTTGATTCAAATAAATGGTTGAGTGTAGTTTTATTAACTTACATTCGATGAGGCCATTGTGCTCTCAGATGCATACCATTAGACAAAGCATTGAACTAATAATAGAGAACGTTTTGTTTGCGAACTTTATAAGTAGGGCTTCCCATAGCATGGTGACACACGGCTCGTAGTGTATAATGAAACTAATCAACTACTTTTTATACAGTAACTATTGCTGTATACTTACCTGTGTCTTAAACAACCAGTCAATGATTCGTATGTCGAAATACGGCACCGGTATTTGAACTGAAGCCTCAAAACTTCCTCGAAGCCAACATAAAACATGCTGCTTTAATATTTGTTGATTATTTCGAAACAATAGTCACAAAAAGATGACCAAAACTAGAAAAAAATACGTACTACATCTTGTTGCACACTCAACAAACCCATTACTAGCCAAATAACGCTTTGGGCGGTCTTATCAATCATTCCATCTGTTTCCAACCGGTTCACCGGATTTTGCAGTAAGAAAATCAAAACAAACCCTGCGCAAAAACATTCAAAACTATTTCAAGTTACAGCAAGATTGATGCGCAAAAACTCAAACGTGAAAATAATTCTTGTGACATTTCAATACAGCTCAATGTTGTTTGTGTTCAGGGTGACCGTTCACTGGCACATCGATCATAGGTCGGTAACCTAACACCGGGCAGTAACGGCTCGTGAAAGCACTATCGACTTACTACTATAACGTCCCGACTAGTGATGTGGACTCGACTTTTTGAACCGGTTTATTTATTTATTCTTTAAAATAAAAGTACAGAAAAAAATACAACTGGCGGACTTAATGCCATTCTCTACCAGTCAACCAGAGGTTTAAACAGAGTTCCGATTTGGTTAACCTTACTGTAACTCTTTTTTTATATTCACCGAATTATTTAGCATTGGGGTCACATTCACTAGGCGAAATTTATGTTTTTGAACATTGCGTTCACCATTTTCTTACGATCAGCGTGCCATATTCATTAATTCATGATTACTTATGGTGTACATAAGACCTTCAACAACATCTTCACATTGATCGTGAGCTTGACCATAGACTAATATAAAAATACGTATTTATCGTATTTTTTCAAACGTAGTGTTTTTATTAAATATTTTATAATATCCTAAAAAGTAAGTCAATTAAGGATTGGGCTTATTTTCGCACACAAAAATGACTTCTACACTTGCAGTTCAACTGATGCAATAATATCGTGACATACCTGACGTATTTTTTCATAAAAGAAGGGAATAAAATGAATAATTACCACATTCAGTTCCTCTTAACGTCTTAACAAGTCGCTCCTTGAAATTTGGCAAGTACTTGCAAAATCATCGTGTAGTCATTCAAAATCCGATTCTTCATCACCTTTGATTCAAACCGGTTCAAACTACACTTTACTGTGATTTTGGCGGTTCAGTTTGGAATCTGGTTTGCAGAGTTTCCTAACCGATTCAAACCGGCTGGAGGAAACTTATTTTCGTTAACATCACTACTCCAATGCGAGGTTAATCTGTGATATGTGTTGTGTGAATAAATGAATATGGGACAGCATCACATTCACATACGTTCTGATTCCAAAGTAAGGATTTTTTCAATTCATGGAAACTAGAGACGGAAAAAGATATTTCTAAAGTACACTTTGGCAAATTGAATATTATCTGTCCTCATTTGGTCCATATGTACAATGTCCAATTACAGCAGAAAACCGGATATTATAGCAAACTGTTCCTTTTTTTATAGATTACTAGCGACCCGCCCCCGCTTCGCACGGGTGGAATAGGATGTTATTATACATATAAACCTTCCTCTTGAATCACTCTATCTATTTTAAAAAACCGCATCAAAATCCATTGCGTAGTTTCAAAGATTTAAGCATACAAAGGGACATAGGGACAGAGAAAGCGATTTTGTTTTTTACTATGTAGTGATGTTTTGATTTAAATAATTGACAATGAATTTATTCAAACTACAAAGCACGCGAAAAGTCCAGTCTTGGAAAACTAAAATGTCAGTATACCGATTAGGATTTAGAAAATATAAAAATCCCTGCATCAAACACGCACCCCTTTTGGCACTTCATTTCAATAAGTGACCACAAATTTGATATCTCATTAAGTCAGATCAAAGGATTCTCCCGAATACAAGTGAGTGTTTGATAAGTTAGAAGTGTGGGGCGATAGGGAAGGGTTGACTGGTATACCACCTTTCGAAAATAGGCAGAGCTTCAGAAAATAATTATGTATGTACTTAAATACTACAAAAAAGGTCATCGTCATAGTCAGCTCTTAATGACGGGACGACATTGCTTAACATAGGCGTCACCTATGCAGGCTGACTTTGCAAGTACAGTCAGCCAAAAATGTGGTCTACCACCCTACGGTTGAGATTCGTTTGAACGTCATGAAACAACAAGGTCAATTTTCCATGGCAATGAAAACTGTAGTCAAAACTGTAGTTACATCTCGCAGAAACTTTTGTCAAAAGTGGTAGACCACTTTCTTGGCTGACTGTACTAACCAAATTGTGCGAGCTGAAATACATTTTAGTGCGCAAAAATAAGCCCAATCTTTTATTGACTTGCTTTTTAGGATATAATAAAAAAAACACCACACTTTTGAAAAAAGTGAGATGAAGACTTAGTTTTAGATTGTTGTATTACAGAGCTTATTTCAAAAAAGGACTTGCAAAGTCATCCTGCTGATTTCCATGACGCCGTAGTAACTGGCCTGCTGCTGCCCCAACAGCCATCAGTTCAGCTCGAAAGGAAAGAAAAAAGGGTAGATTTTTAAAATGTTTATTGATATGTAGGTAACTTTCTTGCATTTAACAAATCTGTAAGCTGTTGTTTTGAAACTGATACCGTCAGTTCGCAAAAAACAAAATGTTTTACACCTCCAGTGGTTTTCTGACTAATACCCTAATCCCTTTAGAATCACAAACCCCTGTCTGTTTGCTGCAAATTGTTTTATAATTAACACTATAGTCCTCAGGCGTCCTATAGATATTATTGGCTATTTCTTTCTGGGGCTTAAAACGCTCGAGGCTAGCAACTATATCCCTTTCGATTTTGGATCATATCTTGATGTTCATAAGGTTGATATTTGCGTCGGGTTTTTGAAGGATTATATTTTCTTTGAAGCTAGCAATGGGATTTCATGGATTGTTAGGCGCGGAGCAACATTGTCAGAAGTCCTTTGATTTCTGGTGTATTTTTGATTCCATGTCTTACGCTTGAATGTGACGGTGATTGTGATGGCTTGGGAGAATTGGGAGGAAAACAAAGCTTTGGAAGCTTTTGGCACACAAAATTCGCGTAAAGTCAGCATCAAAAATATGATGTGTGATATCAAAGTGATCATAGGGGAAATTTCGGTACGATTACAATGACTGAAACCTATGTAGTTTCAAACGTTATTAAAATCTAAAACCAGTTGACAGTTTGAGACGACACTGCGCAACATGTATCTGTGTCGTTTACGCTCTAGTAAATAATAATTTCATTAATTAACACATTATTACATTTATTAATAATAATCATTAAGTAATGATTAATTTATTTACTGAAATATTTCTGTTCAATAAAAATAAACAATAATTTTATACATACACTAGCAGCCGCCCGCGACTTCGTCCGCGTGGACTTAGCTGTATGTGAAGAAAGATTTTCCCGCTTTTCTGTTGAAATTTTCCTGAATTTTCTTTGCTATAAACCTCACGGAGCCCGAGACCTTTCCAACGAATGCAAAACCGTGGAAATCGGTTAGTGCGTTCTGGAGTTATAGCGTCAGGAAGGAAAACCCGACTTATTTTTATATAGTAGATATTTAGTCCTGTATTATGACTATTTTAGTCTTTATTTCAATAAGAGTGTTCCTATTTGCCACTATTGTTGTGCCCGACAGGGTTCATGGTGATCCATATAAAAATGTAAGATCTTTAAGTTACACTGTGAAATGCAATAAATAATTGAGTATTGAGTAATCGGACTGTCTTGTTCACACGTTAAACACGGTCAAGTTAACTACGTCGTACCCCTGAGATTTTTGACTTCGCGTCAGTACTGACATAACCTATCTACGTCTTACGTACTCTACGTTATTGTAATATCAGTGGTGTCATCTATATTGATCGATCTCTTATAAAAACATCGCGACCCATTCGTACTGAGGGAAAAAATCAAAGCCGAATAAGATCGTCACTTTTTTTAATCAACTCCCGAAATCGTTCCCCTTAACCCGCGCAAAGGAGTTCCGCCCAGACATCCATCAATACACAGCACATAAAGTCTTGTTTCGCTTGCTGGAGGGATGCCAATTCTCCCTACAATAATACTATTATTGTTGCGTCTGCCTTCAGATATTGAAAAAATCAGTAATTTGCCGACTCTTTGTCCTAAACCATTTGATATTGATGAGTGATTGTTTTATATGAGCCATTAGGGTAACAATCATAGCAATTCATTTCGTTTTCGAATAAGGCCATGATTCCCTTCAGTTTGTAATTTGGAAGAATGGAAGACAGTAAATCTTGTTAAGAATGACAATATAGAAAAATAATGTATGGAACAATTTTGTCTGATTATTTAACTTTTAGAAACGGAATTTTCGGTTTAGATTTTTCTAAATGAGTAGTCTTAACTGTTAGAACTAGTCGCACAGTTTGAGAACCAAAGTCAGTGAATGTGTAGGTGATAATTCCATGGTAGATAGGCGGAAGGGTATTGTAGGATAATAGGCCTCTTTTCTAGGCGATTATGGTCGCTATCTCATCCATCCTGTTACCACTTTTTTTCCACGAACCGGAACGCAGTCAGGGTTTGTGAGAAGATCACCTTACAGGTGATGCTACCCAGCACGACCATAAGCATAACATAACATAAACCGCCTATATACGTCCTACTGCTGGGCACAGGCCTCACCTCAACTATGAGATAGAACGAGCCATACTCCAACACGCGGGCTCAATGCGGATTGTTGGAGGGGTGTAAGGCTAGTGAGCAACCTTAATGTCAGATGTTGTCAAGCCGCCATCAGGCCTCTGACTAGGCTTAACGACTGATATCTAGCGACGTCAACCGGGACCAACTGCTTAACGTGCCTTCCGAAGCACGGAGATGCCCGAAAAATACATCTCTAGATTTCGGTGGAGGTGGTCACCCATCCCATTTCCGACCCGGCGCGTGTGTTGCTTTACTACAGCGATCGTCGCCGATCACTGTCGCAACTGTGCCACGTGCACCACCCGACCCAGCACGACCGACCACGAATGATTATCTCAATTTCGATGTAGAACATATTCCACAGACCGACGTATCGTACCGACGTGACGGAACTTATCGATGGTTAAATCATAAACACCTATTGCTATCAGTCAGAAGGTTTGAAATTGTATGCGTTGCGGATTATGAATATGTCCAATTTGTGGTTGTGTCCACTGGTTGTGATTGTGACAGATGCATTATCAAGAAATTATCAGTATTTATTAAAAATCGTGGGTTTGCGAGATTCAGTAAGGTCTAACTATACAAACCGGAACAGATTTTAATAATGTGTACCAAAGATAGGAAAACCAGAAAAAGGCATTCGGTCTTGGCATCAGGCGGGACTCGAACCCGCGTCTTTCGCAAGCCGGGCGACTGCACTACCAATTATGCTACCGAGACCATTAACAGATCGGACGAATTTCTCTGGTATATTATACCTGGCAGCCAGGTTGGTTTCACCAATGTTTAGGCATATACCTTAAACACTCGAAAGAAACATTATTGCAAATATTTGACTTTCGATTAAGATGAAACTACGTTTTTGATAGGTTATTTTATTTTTAGCATTAGAGATAATGCATTAACATCTTACTAAAGATAGGAAAACCAGAAAAAGGCATTCGGTCTTGGCATCAGGCGGGACTCGAACCCGCGTCTTTCGCAAGCCGGGCGACTGCACCACCAATGGTTTTCCTATCTTTAGTAAGATGATAATGCATTAACTCTAATGCTAAAAATAAAATAATGTGTACCAATTTTACGAGCTATGTTTATTTTTGTTCAAAATGGAGGTCGAAGAGTGTTACAAGGTACAAATGAGTAAAACTCTGCTTATGTAAAACTTGAAAGAAAAATGTAAACAATGCTTAAAAAGATAATGTTTTTGTTTCAGGCTATGGCAGCAATTCGTTATCGGCTATGTCGAAATCGACACTCGACGCGCACACGCACCTCCGTCAACCAGGTATGATTAGATTGGATTAGATAATTTATTTCTCAAATTAAAGTTCACTACAAATTACATCAGATGTCAAAATATAGGTCATTCAAATTGAGATCGTCAGAGAAGTGGAATTACAATAAAAATACAATAAAATTAAAATTAAATTAATTGAAATCAAAATTAAGTCGAATAAAAATACAATAAAATAAAAGATTAGATCAATAAAACAAAATCAAGATAAACAATGTCCATGGGTTACAATAAAATTAATTAATCATTTATCATGTCAAGGTATATAAATTCGGTTGTTGAATACAATTGATTTTCCAATAAA
Source organism: Udea ferrugalis (assembly GCA_950022985.1). Lineage (NCBI taxonomy): Eukaryota > Metazoa > Arthropoda > Insecta > Lepidoptera > Crambidae > Udea > Udea ferrugalis. Next base: position 23,370,908 of record OX465515.1, read on the forward strand.
AGGTTTCTCAGCTTGCTCCTAAATACCTCGTCTGACAATTCTCTTACATTATATACTTGACAGCAATGATATTATAATAAAAGACAAAGATAGGTTACTAGTGCTAAAAAAGTGGCACCCGAAATCAGGACTTTTGCACTCCTGAGCAAAGCATTGACAGTTTGAGACAACACTGCGCAACATGTATCTGTCTCGTTTACGCTCTAGTAAATAATCATGCTATCTTGTACGCTCAAATTATAGGTACCTACGTACGCCAGGGGAGAATTTTTGACTTCACGTCAGTACTGACATAACCTATCTATGTTTTTTAAATTTCATTGCTTGTTAGTATATTACTATAGTACGATTAATAATTGTAGTCAGCAAAATGACAACTTCAACAGTGACTGATACAAAAAAGGGTGACCCACTACAATAGTGACGTTCGGCAATCACTAGACTTAGACATTTAGTCATGCTCTATTTGATTAGGTATCAAAGCCCTCTTTAAATTGTAAATTTTCAATACACAACGAATTAAATAATACGATTTAAGAAATATGGACCCTACTTCCATATTAAAACTTCTCACTGTAAAATTATAACCATAGCTGGGAAAAAAATGTTCAAAGAGGTTCAGGGGAATAAACACTTGAAAGTCAGGAAAATACAAGTAATTATATACGTTTTCATTTGTTACGGTTGCTATTGATTCCGACTCCGATTCTGAATCAGTATATTCAGAATCAGAATCGGAATCAGTTACATTTAAAAACGAAGGAATCCTAAGGTCCATAATGTGGTTGAGTTGACACATTTTGTTTTCGACTTTAATGGCATGGTGTATGCACTGTCTCCAATAATCAGGCGTCACCTCTTTCAGGCCTTCTTCGAATATTTTTTTTACCTCTTATTTTAAAAGTTTTATTGTTCCTGGTAACGTACCCCTTTGCTTGAGCCCAAACTAACTCTATTGGGTTGAGCTCACAGTGAAAATGTGGCAGACGCAGGATTGTGACACCGTATTCAGCGGCCAACTCTTCCACAGCATAGCGTTCGTAATTTGATTTTTGTAATTTTACTATTTCGATTAATTGAGCCTTTATCATTGTATTATTCGTTATTCGTTGTGGATGGGGATGTCGCCTGAGCGATAGGCCACTGCGACCATTGCTGATCTATTGTGGCCATCATCCCTTAGAGATCGCTCTCTAGGCCAGCAGCCTTCATAAACTGTACTATCTTCCCGGGAGCGATGTTCTTGGCGTCCTGGGGAGCAAGCAAGTGACTCCCCAGCACGCGGTACCTACACTGCGATAACGCATCGCAGTCGCAGAGGACGTGGACCGGGGTTTCGTCCATGTCCTGGCAAAATCTACAGGTTGGGACCTCTGAGATCCCAATCCTGTGACCATGTTTGTTCAACCGACAGTGTCCCGTTAGGGTTCTGGTGAGGATTCTGATTTGATCCCTACTCAGCCCCAGGGCCTCCGCGGTGAACTTATGTGAGTAGCCCTTTATCAGAGCCTTGGCGTGCACCAGTCCGTTAGTGTTGGTGTTGGCTTTTAGTGGCTGACGCAGGGCGCAGCTAGGTATACCCACCATCGGCTCTGGGGCCTGGTTGGAGGATTCCGCGCCAGCCCTGGCCAGCTCATCCGCTGCTTCGTTCCCCGGGACATTACAGTGACCCGGGACCCAGCGGAGCGTGACCCTGTTGTTGGCGCCGAGGTTGTTCAACGCTTGGGCACAATCCAGGGTAAGTTTAGAGTTGATTTCAACTGAGGCTAGAGCCTTAGAGCTTTATCATTGTAGGTTGATATTTAATTTGTTTTTCATCTAACCACTGAACAATATCAGCCTTCCGCCAGATTGAAGTGGGGATACGCTCGACTTTTCTTGAATGGTACAGTGCGTTATCTAATACCAGCACCGCATTTGGCTTTAATTTTGGCAAAATGCTTTTAAGCCATTTCTCAAAACACTCTGAATTCATCTCTTCATGATAGTCCATACTATTTTTGTTCGATTCAAAAATAAGTAAACCGGAATCTACAAAACCTTCATCACTGCCCATATTTGAAATTATAAGGCGTCGTCCTTTGCCAGTTGGGCCCTTTAGGCCTGTAGTCAAACCTTTAGAAAACGCTTGTTTGGAAGATTCTACTGTTGTATCCTCCCAAACTTTTCCAGTTGTATGACCTGTTAATAATGAAATTCTTACCTGTAAATAATATAATACAGAAACAAAACATTTTGAAACTGAAAACCTATTTACTAAATACAGTTTACCGAAATACCTCTATGTCTCATATGGAAGTGAGAGGTGGTCATTCACTACGACTTTTTTGCCAGGCTGTAATGTCGACTAACTTTTAATTGTAAAAACTCGATTTACCACATCACTATTTATTTGGGACTGAAAACCTGCCACACTGAAAATGTCATTTCACTGACTACAATTAAAAATCCTAGTATAGTATGAAGTTTGAATCAGTTATTCATTGATGTAAGCTTGCATGCTGTCGACTCGAAAAGAAGAAATGCCTGAAGGGCTGAATTACGGGTTAAAAACACCTGACGGTGCACGGCCTACGGACACTTATCATCGTCGTCTTTTTTTTAAATACCTCATGCTTGTAACAGCAGCGGAATTATTTCTGTAACACCATAAGGTTTCTTCCGGCCTCAAACAATTCACAAAAAACAATTGCCAACATAACAATTCAAAGCAGACCTCGAACGCCACGTACCTTTAAAGGGATGTCGAAAGAATATGCTCGGGTACAATACCCGCGGGTTTTATGTGCCGTGCGTAACTGACCGTGCAGCAAACACGGCTGTGGGACCGACAGACGGACGGTCCAGTGTATTCATAGTTCGTTAGGTTACATCTTATGGTTCACTGTTGGGATTGTTTTTAGAAGTTGTGAGGGGTGATTGGAGAAATGATGTGGGACGTTTCATTTGGACAAGTGAATAAATAAATGGAAATAGAACTTGCGAGCTGATTGTTGAAAAAAAAATCTTGACTTAAGAAAGAATGGGATACCTAATTGTGATTAATTGAGGGGAAAATAAGTATTAAAAGTGTTATCTCTCCTTTTGTTCGCTTTTTACAGAACTTTCCAGACTTGATCCGATTTTTTAAATGACACTAGAAGATGGCGGAATATTACAGTTTTTTTTTTAAGAATCTTACATTGTTTTTCGTCAAAACGTTTTATTTCTTTAACTCTATATCCCTTTTCTTTACCAAAACAGTGTTAAAACCACTTTACCATCAGATAAAGCAATAGAAGAGCGTTTATTTTTATTACAAATGAGGGTAGCTTACAAACAAAGGCTCAGAGGGATGTCCAGACGCACCCTACAGTTCTAATGAAGGGTTTTTCATTAGTTGGTACAAATGGCCATCACTAACTGTTCCCAACTTGCGCAGACGTGACCGTTTTCTTGATAGGCTACTTATACTCGCTAAAGTCACGATTAGCAGTGAGAAATTAAGAGCAGATTACTGAAGAACACTTCTTCTTACTTTTGTTCTGATTGTTATGAGATCTAGTCAAAATCGCATTCAACTCTATAGAAAAAAATCTTAAAGGTACCGCTTTAGGACAAAAATATTCAATAGGTACATGTTATGTCTAAACTCATGTTATTTTTTATTTAATTTTGTACTCGATTATAACAAGTAAATAATTACAGACAAATTCGCAGAGTTTGACGCGACGTTCAAAGCAAAAGTCCATTATCCTATATATGACTACTTGAAACATAGTTATAATACTCTGTTACGAAGGGGGAGCGGAAATTAGTGGACAGTATATCAATAGGTGAATAAAAGTATATTAAATAAAACCAGGAGAAAACAAAGTAATAATAAAATCGGGAAACATACCAACTCGCAGCTAAAAAAAAGAGAGGTGACAGCTCTAATGTCAGGGTAGTGAAAAAAGACAAATGACAATCACATCATTTTTAAATTACAAAGGAGTCTTCACTCCGTAACATACTCATAGTTAAGGATTGACAGCCAGTGGAAAATAAAATGCCCCCAAATATCCTACTTATTTGTAGTTACTTCGATTAAACATTTATCCCATTAATTCATTTCGTGCTTATTTACTTTTCGCTGCCAGACTGGGCAGATAAGGCGCGAAATGGAAACGTTAATTTGCCCTGTCAAAAAACATTTAAAACTGGCCCGCAGGCATCTGATCGTATTATTGACGTATTGTGAACAATGCATTGGGCTGGAGTGGAATTGTACAGTGGTCAAATCAACCTTAACATAGGACCTTATGCCGCTGACATAAGGTCCTATGTTAAGGTTGATGTGAGCGCCTCTGGACTTATATCTCATCCTTTCACAACATGAACATCAATCAATGGAAAGTGAGTTGAACAGTACAAAATGATTGTTTAAATGAGCATGAGGCATCATGAGTTTTCCTGTTCGCCACTAATACGAATAAAGTCAGCATCATTTTTTAGAAATAAAAACCATTTTAGTGCTGTGAGTATGTTAATCCTAGTCTAGTGAAGTCTAGAAGTATCCCATAGGGCACGGTTTGCTTTGTTTGAGGGGGTTTTGCAATTTTATTGTAATAAAAAGGTAGATAGGTTATGTCACTGACGATTTTTTTACGTGTTTACTCGAAAGAGTCCTATTTAGAAAAACAAACACTCAATACCATGCCAGGTTAGTTTATGACTAGGGTAACTCTAGGAATGACATTCATAAACTTTTTAGTATTCCTAACCTAACCCACCAGATTTAACGTTAGGTTCGAAGTAACTAACTCCATTCTTGTAAGAAGACTCAATCCGTCCGTATTCTGAACATCGCATGCTTGGCGGTCGTTCGTGAGTTGCTCGTAAACCTCGTCTGAGGCGCCTGAGTCGCTGCCGCCGGCACTCAATGCATATTCCAGCTGCACATAAATAGTAATGCCTCTTGAATCACAACATGAACAATGAAACATGACACGGTACGGTTTGTACGCATGTTTGAATACTCGTACAGATAGGTACCCTAGTGCTTTTATGGGACATCAGCTGATGTCCCGCTGATTCTAGGGCCTTAAGGAGGCTTGTTAACTTCTGATAGGATGGTTTATTACTAACCTCACACACTCATCAATCGGCAACGTGCCACTTTATAGTTAGATTGTTTGTTGTGCTATTAGGTACTTACACCTCTCTGAAAATTCACAAAGAGTCCGCGTGGTGCAGTATGAGTCCCACCACATCATAGTTACAAAGAGGCCTGTACCGTACTGGACGTAAAGCAACATTTCAAGTTTTTTAAAATTTAGCAGTAAGTAGCACTAAGTCTGACTTCCCAGAGCGTTTGAAACACTTCCAAACCTGAAGTAATTTGCACTTTCTTATCCTTTCTATCATATTTCCTTTGCCTGATTGTCTGGAACAATTCTCTTTAGCAATGAGACCGCCTTCACTGTACAATGTTTTTTTAGTATAACTCATTCTTCCATGTCTGGAAAAAATAAAAGCAGTATTTTACAAAAAAAAGCTGCAATTAAGATTCGTTTGGTGCGGCTTGACTTTATCAAGCGTTTTCCGTCCCTGATCTGATGTCTAACCGCACTGTCCCGCGTAACCGTCGGTAACTCGAGTCGGCGCGTGTCCCACGCGTGCGGGGTGCAAACAACACCCAGTGTTATCTAATGAAATCGAGAAGTGACGCGCTGTCACGCCAGAATAGGGCTGCGGTGATTGCGAACTGTTAGGATTGCTTTTTGCAGGCATTTTTAGGACTCGAAACAACTTTGGACGAGTTTAGGCTGGCATAGAATCTGTAGTTCAGAAATATAAATATATAATATATATAGCCTAGATAAACTTGTCTATTTTGCAAAAAAATCAATAACTAAGTACAGTTTGTTAATAAGTATTTGAATCAAACCTTTACTGCTATTCTGCAAAAGTGATTTCTTTCAATGCTCAAATTCCACATTCAAACACCTATGCACCTTCAACCAATGATATTATTATATTCAAAAGGATACGTTTTGTCAGTAATGCAAAGTAAATTAACCCCTGGCGTACCTACGTACCTATAATTTGACTGTGTATACAAAATAGTGTGATTATTTACTGGACATGTTCTTTCTTAGTTTCTTCCTTCTTAGTTTTAAATAATGCATGCAGTGTTTACCTATATTATACTGTACTTTTAGATCTAAGATGTATGTGTGTATTTTCATTGTATGTATTACTGTACAATTGTTGGTAAACCAATAAATAAATAAAATAAATGTTGCGCAGTGTCTTCTCAAACTCGCAACACTGTCAATGCTTTATGATAATTTTTAGCGATAAGTACATGGGTTTCCATGTGTGGCCTTTTTCTTCCTATAAAACTTTCTGAACCATCACTTCTGTTCTAACTAACCAACAGATAATTATTCTTTCTGGTTATAAACTTGTCGCTTTCTTATAAAAGACTTGTTCCTTTGAAAAGTTGGGAACTATCCGCGCATTCAATTAAAACTTCTACCAGTGGCACCCCTAGCGGCCATTCTCGGCGTTTATTAAAAGCGCAAAACGGAACGCAGTCTTGCTTAAAATCCTTTGTGGAGGCCAACACAATCTTGAGAGGCCCGAGGCGGTGTTCGTTAGCACAACAGAGGTACTGGGGTGTGCAAAACACATTATTACTGTCAAATGCAATCCGTAGCGATATGAATAATATACAATACTTATCTGTGTTGTAGCTACGTTAGGTAGTCCGTAGTCGTAGCTACCGACTGAATTTCGTCCCAATTTGAAGTTATAGTTCGTTCTTGGTAGAAAATGAATGCCGTAACTACTGTCGAAAACCCTAAACAAATTCATCGGATCCTAAACTTGGCAGAGCTTGTATGTATTATGGGTACATGAACATACTTAAATAGATATTAACACACTTTGTGTTCATTGTACAATTCGAGGCTCAATCTCCGGAGATGGAAAACACCCTTCAGAAACTCAAGCAACCCCGGATAACGGCAGTAGGCTCGCCCTTACCACGTTAGGCTCAAATTCCCTCGAAATGTGGGCTTCTGAAAGCTCCGCTCACCATGACGGCCACAATCAGTGTGCCTCTGACTAACCCATTAGGGATATGGTCGTGAGCGGCATGTTATGTTTGTCTTCAACGCGGCGTTCAGATCCAGTGGAGATGCAAATGCGATACCTACTTACTGTCGCGCTTTTGGCCGTATACAGAAAGAATGTTGGAAACTTAAAAGCGCTTACCGACGCTTGACAGCGCTTGTCCGTTTTACACAAAGGACTCATGATGACAATGATTTGGTTTTGTTAGACAATGTGTATTTAAAAATGCGAAGAAGCTATAGGTACATCCCATTTATAGAGAAAGGAAACATTTCGGAGATGCCTGTCGTAAGTGCACGTGTTGTCGCAGTTTTATTAATTTTAAATGAGCAGCGCGTGTTGAAGCTTGTCGGAACTTGTAGGCACCGTTCAGTGCTTATCTTATTATTATTATTATTTCGCAGCGCGGGTAAGCGTTTATAAGTTTTCAGCTTTCTTTCTGTATAAGACCTTTGTAGCGACGCGCGCTTCAGTTTAAATCTGCTCATTTTAAAACGCTTCAATTGTATCGTAATAGAGCGTCAATCGGCTAACTTGACACATTTTCTATGAAAAATATGTCAAATAAGACAGGGATCTGTGACTGAAAATGCTTCATACAAAAGTGAAAGTGTTTTGATAGGAATTACGCTCGCGGTCTCGCAGTTCCCTACGTAGTAAGTGCTCACAAGCAACCATATCTTCAGTTCATCATCGCCCCCCCTCGGACCGCAACCGTCCATTGACAGCCAATTTAGAGGCACGCCACCTGACAAGATGACACGGCCTCAGCTCCATAAGACAATATTATCGGAGCGTGTTTGCCCCCGTTTGATCGCCGCGCCCCCGGCGTGCCCAAACACCACGGCAAACAAGGGTAAAGCATTGACACGCAACGCGTGTTTGACTTATGCTGATTTGTTGCAGTTTTTATTGAGCACAAATCACAGCCGGTGATATGTGAGAGAACGACCGCAAAAGAAAGAAAGAAAAAACCTTTATTTCGGACATCGCAACGTACAGCTAAAAACGAACAAAACAAAATGATTGGAGAAAAAAACAACCCAAATAAAATGATCCAACCCAAAAGATGGTGATGGACAGCATATCACGAGTAACGCGTGAGTCGTATTTGAGTTGCGTTACTGCAAACTGCATCGCAACTGGGCCCCAAGTCTGCTTTTAAAACGCTGTAATTGAATCGTAATTGAGTCTCAGTACACAGTCTTTAAAGCTTAAAATGTATAAAGCGAAGGTGTTTTAATTTTCAGTATCTATGAAATCTGCGGAAAACAATGACTTATTTATTTATTGATAAAAGAAGTATAGATTTTGTGGCTAAGTAAAAATTATAATTCAATTCAATCATTATATTAAACAAAATTACTACCCTACCTACCCTAAATTCACAAATGTCAATCAAAAATGAGCACGCGTTGAAACTCATGCGCTCCTGAACACTGTTTATAGAACTGACCCCCGAATTCACAAACGTCAATCAACGCTACGTATGCGTCACGCTCATTGTGTCCCGTAAAATGTCAATGGAAAGGAACAGCTAGCTATACTTCTGAGGTACGCTCAACGTTGGTTTGCTAATGAGTATATGTGTAAGAAATACTCAACGTAGATTTATTTGAAGATTTATGCTAAATTATATTGTTTATCCCAACGTTCAACCCCTTCATCATCTGAGAAACCTTGTCCGACCGAATTCAGTGTCTGCCGTTCGCTTTCGGCAAGGGAACATAAAGTTTTGTTATCGGGTAGGTTCCACTGAAAAAGAAAATATTATGTATAATGACGTAATTGCACCTCATTTTTAAATAACCATTATCGAAGCGGGCGTTCTGAGAAAAACCCGATAGGAAACTAAAACAAGAAGCACATCATGATTTTTGCAACAGACTATATAGCAAAAAGATCCCAAAAAAAACAGTTCATTTAAGACAAAATCGAATTTATATAAGTTACAAAGATTCGCGATAGGATCCGTTTCGATCAAAGTCTAATCAAATGCGCTATTATCTGTCATATTGACAGATAATGGTTCAATTACAAACATAAACGTCAAAATATATCTGTGGGGTCACCTTTATTGCAGACTGGGGGGCAATCAGAGCTAATGCCACCGAGGGGTTCCGTAATGCACTGAAATCAATTAATTATCGTTCTTTTATTATTTTATGGCCCCGACGAGCGAGAAACCTTTGTTGGGAGAGGATAACTCTTGCAGATTTTGGCGAGAGTAGCGAGTTTTGTGAGTTACGATCATGAGACTGTTAGGGAGTCCTACGGTGGGTACTATGGACAATAATAGTGAATTGGGTGAAGTAAAGTCATATATTTTGGCAAAATTGGACAGATACTGTGGAAAATCCCGAGATGGCTATAGCTTAGGTAAATGTGTATTTAATTTAATTGTAATGCTAAAGCATAAAATAACACAACTTTACCCAACCCAAACTTCAAATGTAGTTTGTGCGGAATGCTATGCCGTTCGCGGATAGGCCTTTGAGTGACAAAAAAAAGTGCTCTTTCTCCAACGTCACTGCATAAATCGTCTGGAAAAGACGCAGAGGCCATTGATGATGATGATGAATGCTAAAGCACAAGTCAGTTCCTAGTACCGATACAGAGAATTTATGAGTTTTTATTTCGAACATAATTGCTCTTTCACTTCACCTGGGAATATACCGCAAGTTGTATAATTAACACAAAGCACATGCCAGCATGGCATCTGCAGATAAAATCGAAACGCTGAAACATTCGAGAAAAACTCTGCACAAGCCCCTTCCTAAGGACGAATGTTTTTTTCTGGGTTTCCTATTTTTACATAAACGGCCTATATACGTCCCACTTCTGGGTATAGGCTTCGCCTCAACTATCAGGTGGAACAAGCCATACTCCAACACGCGGGCTCAGTGCGGATTTTTGGAGGCGTGTAGTCAGGCCCTAAGGCCTCTGACTAGGCTTAACGACTGACATCTAGCGACGTCAACCGAGACCAACTTAAGAGACTGCTTAACGTGTCTTCCGAAGCACGGAAATGCCCGAAATACACATCACTAAATAAATTTCGTTCGGCGACCGGGGTTTTCACCCATCCTATTTCCGACCCGGCGTGTGCTGCGCATCGGGCACGTTTATCTATCCTACCTATCTTTATCATTTCACATCTCGACGCAGCACACTCACTTCAATCGTCTGTTCGCATCACCTTGAATTAGTACTGTCCGTTATTTGTATGCAAATAATTTTAAAATCTTAATCGACACAGAAACTGAACCATGATCATTAACTGGAACAGAGTAGCAATACAGCTACTACGAAATGCAGAAAATAAAAACATACAAGCTGCGAAACTCGCTGAAAACATTTATTAGTGGAATAAAACTGAATAAAACACAGTTGAATTCGTTAATGTGTGTAAAATTAACGCTTCCTGTGTGCTCTAGGTAAACAATCACTGTCTGATCGAAATCAGGGACCTTTTTATTTAAATAGGCTGTTTTAAATGAGCCAGCCTTTTGCCATATGGAATATCAATTTATATAAGTAAATTTTGAGGTGCTGTTGTAAAGCAACACACGCCAGGTCGGAAATGGGATGGGTGACCACCACGACCGATATTTAGTGATGTGTATTTCGGGCATCTCCGTGCTTCGGAAGGCACGTTCAGTAGTTAGTCCCGGCTAAAGTCGTTAGTTGTCAGTCGTTGAGCCTAGTAGAGGCCTCAGGGCGGCTTGATAACATCTGACATTAAGTTTGCTCACTAACCTTACACCCCTCCAACAATCCGCACTAAGCCCGCGTGTTGGAGTATGGTTCAATCCACTTCATAGTTGATGTGGGCCTGTGCCCAACAGTAGGATGCATATAGGCCGTTTACCTGTATGTAAATGTTACGTAATACATATCTGAATTTCACTTCGAAAACGTCATGAAGTAACAATGATTGAAAGACAATATGAAATATTTAATGGATTTAACGATGAAAAGTAATTTTCTTATCATGAGTAAGTTATCTACGTATCTATAAAGTTGTTGCATAATAGCATAATAGCCTTAACTCAATCTCAGCGTATCCCCCATATTCATAAAAAAGATCGCTAAAGCATAGTTTAAGCAAATGACGTGTTATGTCACTCACTTGCCAATAGCGGCAGCAACAAGAATAAAAGTGACAAAGCGATATAAAAGTTGACGTATTGTTGAAGAGCTGTTTAAGTATTTATAAATTTTAGTATGCGTATAAACTATTCATCGAAGTTAAGTTGTTAGCGAATATGCATTCGTAAGATCCTCAACTATTAAGTACCTTACTTCAGAATTTCATGATAGTGAACACTGATTTGAATATTTTTTAAAACTCGTTAAAGTAAAAACCCGAAAACTCATCCGATCATCCCGATCCCGAGGGACCTAACTGAGTCGTTGGAGTGTTTTTTTTTGTCAGAATCTTTTCATGTTTCTGTTGTTGTGTGTGAATATTTTTATCACTTACTTCTCTGGTCTATCTTTATTATATTATGTCTGGGTTCCCTCTATCTGGCAGAATTTTTTTTCGCAGAATTTCATTTTGCATAACACACTTGGCATAATCTTCTTTGGCCGAATATGCTTAAGGCCGAAAAAATACTTAGCATAATCATCATTTGGCAGAAAGTTTGTATGGCCGAATTTTCAATGGCATACTTTTAAGAAAGCAGAATTTTATTTGGCAAAATTCCATGATGCTTAATTACTTTTTGCATAATGCTTATTTGGTAGAATTTCACTTGGCATACTATTGTCATTCCATTTCTCTCGTGGTTTCCTGGTATTTGTTATAACAACAAATTGGGATACTTGTCTGCCCTACACTACAGTCGGGGCGAAACCGACACGGATAGATTAGGTTAGAAGGTTTAAGGCGGGAGCGAAGCGGAGCGAAGCTAAAAAAAATAACCACACCGGGAGCTTCGCTCCGCTTCGCTCCCGCCTTAAACCTTCGTGGTTATTTTTTTTTAAACCCAAAAAACGACTTGCCTGATTAGCTTGCTTCATTTCATATTTTTTATATGGATATGAAAAAGTATGAGAAAAGATAATTCTGCATATTAACTTTCTGCTATGTGATGTTTCTGCATGTTAACTTTCTGCGTTACCATGGTTCTGCTTTGTGATTATTATGGTTATTAAAATTATGCCAAAAGATAATTCTGCCATGCAAATATATGCTTTTTGAATGTATGCTAAATGAGTGTATGCGAAATGATTTTCTGCGAAATGAAATTTCTGCCATCCATTGTTATGCATTACAAAATTATGACAAAAAAAGTTCTGCGATAAAGGGTAGACCCATTATGTCTATGTATGGTTTATTATTTTTTTGGTATAGTTATTAGTGTATTTTTAATTATTTTATACCTAGTTATTGTAGTTTAAATATTTGTAATGATTTTAACGAAGAATTTTTCAACATTAATCTTGTGCCCCGCCTTAATTTCTCTGTCTTACCATGTGGTTGACTGGTAGAGAATGCCTCCTGGCATTAAGTCCGCCATTTGTTCTTTTTTATGTGCGATCCTACTAATATTATAAAGGCGAAAATTTGTATGTCTGGATGTGCTGTGTTGCTCTTTCACGTAAAAACTACTGAATGGATTTTAATGAAACTTTCCAATAATGTTGCTTATACATCTGAATAACACATAGGCTACAATTTATAAAGATATTGTGTGAATTGTTTAAAATATCAAGTAAATATAAAAATGTACGCGGAATCACGTGGTATGGCATGACAGACGGCTGCTGTCATTAGCGTAACCATGGGTGCGTTCCGAATTAAGACAAAATTTAAAATAGCGCGTTCACAGGCATCCCTAATTGAGATCTCGCGCAAACGTCCATCTAACGTCAGACAATTTGACGAATCCGTTCTTTTAAGTCCACTGAAGTCCACGCGGACGAAGTCGCGGGCAGCCGCTAGTAAAGAATAAATAAATAAAGTAAGAGCGGGAACGAGTTTGATCCGTTAACTAAAAAACAAAACTCATGAGTCGCTATTTCGGAACCCTTCAACATTACCGCCACGCGGCGGGGGTTCTGCACTCGTTAGTAAATATAATCGAAGATAAACGATATAATTGCACTTGTTCACAATTTAATAAACAATTTAATCACTGTTCATTATTATCTAACGTTCGATAATTCACACTTTGGTCTTTATGATGGCGGGGAAGATAGTTTAGCTCGGGATGGTAACCTTCAAAACATAGCGACGATTCGAATCAAATCACAGCGAAGTGGTAGACTATTATGTGGTTCCGTGCCTATGTGTCCATATATTTTGAACCGAATGCCTTTGTATGCAAGAGCAAAGATAAGAAAAGAAAAAGAAGATACAAAAATCACATCTACAAATACGTGCAAGCTTATCGTGGAACTACGTACAATGTGTGCAAATAATTTTTAAATGTATGTTTCAGTTTTAGACTGTCTTTATGTTATTAAGTAACAAAGAAACCAACCCCAAAAACCATTGAGTACTTAAAATGGCCAATACAATGGAAAAAGTCTATTCAATGTGACTATTAATGTACTTAACACATGCCTTACGCGAGGCATCTAGGTACCATCTTTCATCCTAGTACCCAATTCTTTAAAACGTATTATGTAACGCACCAACACGAAAGTAATTTCATCGTAACTTTTACAGATCGAAAGATTATTGAATGTCGCTCATCACCAAGATTGCTACTAGTGTTGTCACTCGTGGCTTGCTTCACTCTCACCGACGACGTAACGGCTATATTCAAGCCAAAGATAATTCCTCCCCTGTCCAACAATTTCAAAACGTATTCTGTGCTCGTACCCTGTCCCTCCTCAGACTGGCTGAATCGCCCACAGCAGAATGACCAGCATTATTGATCATCATCTATCTACGCGTCATAATTGGCATACAAATTCGCTCTTTGACACTGCCTCACGTCGAGGGAGTGAATTGCTCTTTTGTACCTCACGCATTAACTCCTTCTAGCCGTCATACCCCACACAACAACCCCAACAGCCGAATCAAAACCTTCGCTCTACTGTTCAAGACTCATTTCCACTAAACAAGAATAATTCACGCTGCGATTTTGGATTTTCAGCTGACGTAATAAGGGCGCTTTTGTGGAAAAATAACAGCGGAGTACAAAGACATAGCAAGGGATAATATGCTGTGTTGCGTGCGGTTAAAGTTTGATTTGGAAGTGGCGTGCAGTGGCGTTGTTGAGATTAGTGTCGGTAATGGGAGAGTAATTACAGCAGAAAGGCTAACATCGTAAGGTTCATTTGGCGGCGCCAATCAGCGGAATGTCCGAGGGTGCTCGAGGGCGATCGCACTGATTTGGTCGAGAACAAATATTTGAAGGTAACGGTTTCGTTTAGCAGACGCCGATGGAAGAGCAAAAATCGATAAGTATAAAGCTCGGGTCGAAGTATTCAGCTAGATTGGTTGATAGTAACTCAAATGCTACAATAAGCTTGGCACTCGCTGGAAGAAAATATTTAGGTTTAGGAACAACGCGTGAGTGCTATACTGGCTATAGCACTCACATTATCACTCTACTGTACTCTATCATCCTGAGAACCAGGGATTCACTTAATTCTATGCTTTATGCAATGCCAGGAAGGAAAAACGGATTCCATGAAAATATCATAAAACTATTGTGATCCATAAAAATTTAGCTACAATATCCACTTCTGTGATTATGTGTAGAAAATTAACGTTGGCACAAAATGAAGTTAATTATTTTAATTTTATCATGAATGAAAAAGCTAATTATCAAGTGAAGTTCGTCAGATTGTGTTACAGTAAGTGAACAAGCATCTGTTACATTCTGAACTTAAATAAATATATTTTCCAGAATTTTGCTACAGATATTACCGATTTAAAAACATACTTAAACAAATCAATAATTAAACCTTCAGTCCTATCCCAGCTTACTTCATCATTGACTCACGCTTGCCAATAAGTGACCTAACTAATTAAATACAATGATCTCCTTCATTGACACATGAATGGTAAAAAGACCCCAACAAGATTACCACGATTTTTAAAAATGGTGAGTCTTAAATAATGACTCAAAAAACAAAAAAATCTTCTTACTTCTTCAACGACCTTCTGTTGTGTATATTAATGCGATTGCAGATTCAAAATCAAGGCATTTCGCGAGATTACCGTAACTTTCCACAATGGGCTAATCTCTTAGACGCTTAGATACCCCTCTCAACACGTTCCGAATCAGTAAATATTCACAATAAAAGTTAAATCGAGGGTAGTTAAACTGCGAGGGCGCGAGCAGGCATGATTATGATAGATGATCGAGAGGTGGCGCCACTGAGACGTGGCGTGAATGGGTAACTTACACTATTCTTCGGGTAATGATCGTAGTTATAGTGTGCAGCTTTGATTCAAAGTCTAGAGGGTAAAAACGGCTTTTGCACTCAGATATTGAAGAGCAAAATCACACTTTCCGAGATGGTGGAATGAAAATATTATTTATTAAATGAAAAGAAGTGAATATTTAGAAACTTGAATAAAAAAAAATGACGAACCCCCGAATTCACAAACGCAAATCAAAGTTGGGCATCTCTCTGAAGTATGGCTGTCCCTTTCAGTTTTATTGACATTTTACAGGACAGCATGAACGTTTGTGAATTCGGAGAAAAGAAAATTAAATTTGGAAATAAATAAATGGTAAAAATCACTATTTTTTTTATTAATGAACCAAAAAAGTTATATCAATCCTAGATTGCGGCGAAATTCTATTCTATTCGTATAGAAACTTTGAAGTGGGTGTATCTACGTCCTAGAAAACCAACTGAGGTAGCACCCAACCAAATTTGGGGGGCAAAAATGGGGAAGAAAATGATGGAACGCCTTGCATGGGGAAGCGACGAAGCGGCGCGGTCTTCAGATCCTTTGCCCCCCACAGGGCGCATACCCGAGGCGATAACCCATGACAATAACCACGTCGTTAGCAAACTAGGGTCACCGAAATGATATTAGGTATAATAAAAAAGCTGAGGCCACACAGCAGTAGTCATTTAGAAAAAAAAAAGAGGTAGAAAAGGTTACATGTTGCGCAGTGTTGTCTCAAACTGTCAACACTGTCAATTCTTTGCTTGTTCTGATTTCAGGTGCCACTTTTTAGCACAAGCAACCTACCTGTTTTTTATTGTAACATCATTGGGTGACCGCTTCATAATAACTTCATAACTGTTCCAACTTGATTTTACAACTGATGGATCTGAAGAAATCGTAATCAAAAATGTCTTTATTTGTATAGGCCGGCTGAAATTTCTTTCAACTCGTATGGTAGAGCCTGTAGAGCTCTACCAAGCGCTTAGACTCAAGTGATTATTATTCGACAAGTCGAAATAAAATGAAAAGTATTTATTTCATGTAGAATTTTTCATGTAGAACAAGTGTAAATATGGATGAGGAGGAAAGACCTTTAATTTATGTAAACAATCCTAAAAGAATCACTTCATTAGGATCAATACTACGAGATGTCACAATTTAAAATGCAATTTTTTGGACTTTAAACGCTTCACACAAACGTGACAGGGAACGTGCCGTCAAGCCCACTGTTTTTGTAAGGAGCACGTAAGAAATTTGTTCGGCGGCTATATTAAATATTGCGTTTTTGAAAATGGTCTCCTAACATAATTGCTTCTTAATAGTACGGGTTACAAAATTGTACACTTTTGAAATAGACTTGCCCACCCAATTTTGCAGGCCTATTGTGGCCTCTTTTAGAAACAAATTTCGATTGTGGTTTCACAATAACATTTTAAATCAATTATTATTTTTAGGGAACATAAAAAAACATGCAAAATGACTCATGACTATGAGATGACTATCTACCCTATTCTTTAAAAAAATCTCGTAATTTCGTTGCGTCTCCGCAACGCACACAGACTCCGCTCGCAGCTCGCAGATAATGAACTGCGCAAATTATTGAATAGCAAACTATTCCGGAGCAATCGCAAACGCGGTTACCTACGAGCACCTGCCAGTCATAAACGAAGTTAGCCGAATGATCCCGCCAAATGGGATTGGGGAACCGATTACGTTTCCATTTGAAAGCAAATTGGTGGGGCGTGGGCCTGTAGCGGGAGTATTGTTGCTACTCGTAATCGACGGATGAATCGCATGCGAGATTGGGTAAGTGCTGTATTTTTGCGCTAATCGATTCGATTGATCGAGAATTTGACGCAATCAACTTGGAAATGAGTCGTGCAGGGGGGCTAAAACAGCAACATTTTAGATGATTCATATTATGAATCATCTAACTGACGTTACATCTAGACCGCGGTCCGTTTCGAGTCAAAAGTGAGTAACAGCGCGCTCACACGCGTCCCGAATTGATAAATTGTATGAACGTGAGCGACGTCAGCGCGCTATTACTCACTTTTGACTCGAAACGGACCGCGGTCTAGATGAAACGTCAGTTAGATGATTTCATAATATGAATCATCTAAATGTTGCCGTTTTAGCCCCCCTGAGCTGTTTGGCGCTGTTGATGAGAACGAAGAGGCGAGGTCTGGCCCGTTGGCTTGGTTGGCAAAGATCCTAACATCCATGAAACACTTATGAATTGTAAAAACTATGAATTAATGCACAAAGCAGACTCAATGACGATAAGGCCATAGTTTCCATTTGGAAGCAAATTGGTGGGGCGTGGGCCTGTAGCGAGTATTGTTGCTACTCGTAATCGACGGATGAATCGCATGCGAGATTGGGTAAGTGCTGTATTTTTGCGCTAATCGATTCGATTGATCGAGAATTTGACGCAATCATATTTGGAAATGAGTCGTGCTGGGCTGTTTGCGCTGTTGATGAGAACAAATCTGCCGAGGTCGGGCCCGTTGGCATGGTTGGCAGTGATCCTAGCACCCAAGAAACACTTAAAAATGGTAAAAACTATGAATCAATACACAAAGCAGACTCAATGACGATAAGGCCATAGTTTCCATTTGGAAGCAAATTGGTGGGGCGTGGGCCTGTAGCGGGAGTATTGTTGCTACTCGTAATCGACGGATGAATCGCATGCGAGATTGGGTAAGTG
This sequence comes from Udea ferrugalis, assembly GCA_950022985.1. NCBI lineage: Eukaryota > Metazoa > Arthropoda > Insecta > Lepidoptera > Crambidae > Udea > Udea ferrugalis. Next base: position 23,389,096 of record OX465515.1, read on the forward strand.
CTGTATTTTTGCGCTAATCGATTCGATTGATCGAGAATTTGACGCAATCATATTTGGAAATGAGTCGTGCTGGGCTGTTTGCGCTGTTGATGAGAACAAATCTGCCGAGGTCGGGCCCGTTGGCATGGTTGGCAGTGATCCTAGCATCCAAGAAACACTTAAAAATGGTAAAAACTATGAATTAATACACAAAGCAGACTCAATGACGATAAGGCCATAGTTTCCATTTGGAAGCAAATTGGTGGGGCGTGGGCCTGTAGCGGGAGTATTGTTGCTACTCGTAATCGACGGATGAATCGCATGCGAGATTGGGTAAGTGCTGTATTTTTGCGCTAATCGATTCGATTGATCGAGAATTTGACGCAATCAACTTGGAAATGAGTCGTGTTGGGCGCTGTTGATGAGAACGAATCTGGCGAGCTCTGGTCCGTTGGCTTGGTTGGCAGTGATCCTAGCATCCAAGAAACACTTAAGAATGGTAAAAACTATGAATTAATACACAAAGCAGACTCAATGACGATAAGGCCATAGTTTCCATTTGGAAGCAAATTGGTGGGGCGTGGGCCTGTAGCGGGAGTATTGTTGCTACTCGTAATCGACGGATGAATCGCATGCGAGATTGGGTAAGTGCTGTATTTTTGCGCTAATCGATTCGATTGATCGAGAATTTGACGCAATCATATTTGGAAATGAGTCGTGCTGGGCTGTTTGCGCTGTTGATGAGAACAAATCTGCCGAGGTCGGGCCCGTTGGCATGGTTGGCAGTGATCCTAGCACCCAAGAAACACTTAAAAATGGTAAAAACTATGAATCAATACACAAAGCAGACTCAATGACGATAAGGCCATAGTTTCCATTTGGAAGCAAATTGGTGGGGCGTGGGCCTGTAGCGGGAGTATTGTTGCTACTCGTAATCGACGGATGAATCGCATGCGAGATTGGGTAAGTGCTGTATTTTTGCGCTAATCGATTCGATTGATCGAGAATTTGACGCAATCATATTTGGAAATGAGTCGTGCTGGGCTGTTTGCGCTGTTGATGAGAACAAATCTGCCGAGGTCGGGCCCGTTGGCATGGTTGGCAGTGATCCTAGCATCCAAGAAACACTTAAAAATGGTAAAAACTATGAATTAATACACAAAGCAGACTCAATGACGATAAGGCCATAGTTTCCATTTGGAAGCAAATTGGTGGGGCGTGGGCCTGTAGCGGGAGTATTGTTGCTACTCGTAATCGACGGATGAATCGCATGCGAGATTGGGTAAGTGCTGTATTTTTGCGCTAATCGATTCGATTGATCGAGAATTTGACGCAATCAACTTGGAAATGAGTCGTGTTGGGCGCTGTTGATGAGAACGAATCTGGCGAGCTCTGGTCCGTTGGCTTGGTTGGCAGTGATCCTAGCATCCAAGAAACACTTAAGAATGGTAAAAACTATGAATTAATACACAAAGCAGACTCAATGACGATAAGGCCATAGTTTCCATTTGGAAGCAAATTGGTGGGGCGTGGGCCTGTAGCGGGAGTATTGTTGCTACTCGTAATCGACGGATGAATCGCATGCGAGATTGGGTAAGTGCTGTATTTTTGCGCTAATCGATTCGATTGATCGAGAATTTGACGCAATCAAGTTGGAAATGAGTCGTGCTGAGCTGTTTGGCGCTGTTGATGAGAACGAATCTGGCGAGGTCTGGCCCGCTGGCTTGGTTGGCAGTGATCCTAGCATCCAAGAAACACTTAAGAATGGTAAAAACTATGAATTAATACACAAAGCAAACTTAATGACGGTAAGGCCATATTAGGGTGATGCAGATAAGTAGACTGTATTAATGGTACAATTCAATTAAAAACTTAAAATTGCATATTTGGCAGGTTCTACAATCCGAGTAAACGTATGAAAATTAAACAGGTAAAAAAACTAAAAAACCTGTCTTACCCCCGAATTCACAAACGTCAATCAACGCTAAGTGCTCACGCTCACGCTGTCCCGTAAAGTGTCAATAGAACCAAAAGGGACAGCTATACTTCCGACGGATGCCTACCGTGAATTGGTTAGGCTTCTCTCTCACACACACACGGTCTAATCATTAATTTTCTTAATGTAAGTAAGTAGTTGTGTTACCCTACTGAGAAAAGATTTGATCATCGAAGTGTTAGAAAAAATCTAAATACTATTAACTATTTTGATATGATGTGGCATTTGAATGCCAATGGAGTAGTTTTCATCCGATTCTAATTTTTTACGCATTTTCATCAGTAATTTAATCGCAAGTACTCTGTATCGATCTGTATTTTATTATACTTCGTTACGTAGACGTATGTACTTTTCGGGAAGACATCGTGAATTTCGCTTTGGTCATGTTTATTCTCCAAAGCACTATCACTGGTGCCGTATTCATAGCCCCACTAGTGGTTCTCAAACAGTAGCTCCATCAAGCTGTCGAGAAAACGTCCTGCGTAGGGGACTCGATAAAATTCATATCGGCCAATGTTTGCCGAGACCGTGTCGAGGGGAGGCGGCGGAAATAAAAATATACCAGAAATCTGATTGTACACGTACGGAGGTTGTCGGCAACCGTTGCAGCAGATTTAGTTAGTGAAGACGGATATAATCTTGTAGGATTTGGCGAAGGTAATTTTTATCTGGAATCTAAGTTAGTTTTGACCTGAAAGAATAAAAGAAAAATATTTTATTGACCCATCAAGTTGTCAAAAAGCGTAAGATACATGTACATGATAACTACATATTTGAACTGAGAGTGCAGAGAGTTTCAGCGAATGCTACTCTTGAATTTTTTATTGTATAACCTATTTACAGTGCGCCAAAACTCACTTCACTCGTGGTGAGTTATCTCTAAAATTCAAAATCTTTGCGACAGTGGTCGTTTGAGAGAAATGAACTAAGCCAAATAACATTTTCTATTATTAACATACAAAATAACAGAAAATACAAAATCCAAAGGGAAGCGTATTGGTGATTGAAGTAAGCGTGAAGCACCGAGATGTGAAGTGATATTAGCTGGAATGCCACCCATTTGCGGAGATCGACCCCCCCCCTAGTGTATAAGGTAGCTAAGTTATTAACCATTGCACCAAATCTGACTGCATGCCTCTTTAGTGTACAATGATACGCCAAAATTTGTAAATACATCTTACAAAATTCCCCGCAATTCGTGTTTACTACACCATATTCCTCCATGCAGAATTATTTTCCTGCAAATGAAACCTTTAATTCAGACATAACTTCAAAAGAACGTGATTCCCGGTGTCTTTGCATATTTGCGGTGAACGCAAAAGAAAAAGATAGCTCGGAAAGAAACCGTTCCCTTGAATGTTTGCTAACTTCGCTACAAAATACCGATCGTTTTATCGCAAATTCCGAAAGTCGGTACGTACAGAGGCACACACATGCATCTTTACAAAACCATTGCAAAATGGGTCTTATGTCAGCCGCATAAGGTGCCCCAATGTAAAGGTTGATGTGTGCGCCTCTGTACGAGTAACGTGGGTCGCGTTGCGGCCACATTGAGCCGTCTGGTTGGCATGTGGAAACATATCATTAATGAGGTTGGTCCAAGTGTGAGGTAAGGGCGGATACGAGTTACAGAACAGCCGTGCTATTCCGGCGGTGCACATCGGACATCACTTCACATCTCGGTGCTTCACGCTTACCTCAATCATCAATACGCTTTACTTTGAATTAGTATTTTGTACGTAAATACTTAAAAAACGTTATTTGGGTTAGTTCTTTTGTCACAAACGACCACAGTTGCAAAAAATTGAATTTTTAAAGTTAACTCATTTCGCTCGTGGTGAGTTATCTTTAAAATTCAGTTTCTTTGCGACTGTGGTCGTTTGAGAGAAAAGAACTAAGCTAAATATTTTTTTTATTATTTACGTACAAAATGAAAATACTAATTCAAAGTGAAATACTAATGAAAAGTAAGTGTGAAGCACCGAGATGTGAAGTGACGTTAGTCGGAATGCCACTCCAGCAGTTAAATTCGATAATTTGGCAACCAGCACAGAGAATTAAACTCAAATATGTGCAAAAAAATTATAACCTCTTCTCCTCCTATTCTTTTGACTTAAACCATACACCAGGAGAAAATTTTAAAACAGCTGTTTCCTTTGCGTTATGCTAAATATCAATGTCAGGTCGAAAAATTAACGAATGAGAGCTAATATTTTCATTTTCATTTTAAATAATAAGGTTGTACAGTTTTCTTACAGTATCGTGTTACCACTTCCTAAAAATGCTCGTTTTATTTTTATTTCAGCTACGATGAAGACGTAGTAATTTTTATTCCGGTGCTATTTTAGGGTTAAAAATTATAAGTGCGCTGTCATGTTTTCTGTTTATTTAGTAGTGTTGTTTTCTGTTACTGCAATTTTCTCAGTGCAAAACAAACTATCCTAGAAAGTGAGTTTTTTAAGTAAATAGTGGCGAAACTAAATCTTAACAAATTACGAAGAACTTCAGTTTTACAGAAAGCGAATGAATAATAAGTAGCCATCAGAAGGACATTATTTTGTAAAGTCATTCAAAATCTAGGTACACCTAAAATCTCAATTTGTTAATAAATATGTAGAAGCGCGATGATTTATCATAGTTATGAGTGATGTAATGATTAATGATTAATAATTTATATTATTGATACTAGTTTGAGATAATGTACTGAACTTCGAGATTTGATCGATCTCTTTCTCACAAAATCAGAGGCTATAGCCACTCATGTTATCAAAAAACAAATTGAAGTCTAACATTATCACTGGACATTATTCCACATAGCACCACCTAGCCCAAAAAATTATCATTTTTTTTCAAATTAATGAATTATAAATTAGTATTGTTTTAAATAAAGTCGTGCTTCCTGAGCAAGTTAAAATTGCATCTTTTCTTGCTGAAGATAGGTCATTTTTCTCCGCCTTAATTGCAAATACTTTGATAATTACATGAAAATTAATGTGTTTATAATAATGCCCACCCCATCTCAATTAAAACATCTTTAACAAAGCGTGAACTTGCTACAAAATAAAAACTACATAATAATGAATCTGGACAATCGAAAATTAGGGTCGCAAATTCGTCACAATCTCCCTGCTTTATAGCCCAAGAGCTAACTCGAGTGTCATTAACAGTTTCTACTTTATTAAATTAACAAAGGAGAGAACCACCGCTAGGGGGCGCTATTGTTTCAAATTGAATGCAGTATAAGAATTATTACTTCGATTTGCATAACGTGTAGAATTATTATGCGGGTTTTTATGGAAGTATAAAGTGTGGGTTACACGCACTAGACGACTCGCGCCTCGAATTTTTACGATAGTTTTTATAACCCTAAAATGCATTTGTGCTGACGCGACGTGGGTACTGTGCTTTAAATACGCTATTCGTGACTTGGGACAGTTTTCGCCGCGGCCGCTAAATCATTTTGACGCTGTTAGACAGTTGTACTTTGAGGTTGACAAGAAAGGGAGCAATCGCAAACCAGCCTTCCTTGTATCCTTTGGGGGATGTAGCGATTCTTTTGTAAGTAGTGAAAGTTTCGTTTTATAGATTAGTTGAGATTTTTTAACTTAGCTAAGGGTGGCTGTTTGATAACCGTAATTGATCAATCAATAAATGGTCTTTTGAAATTAAATTCAATTTGAAAATATTGGCAAGACCATGAAATGCATCAGTTATTCATGAAGAAACTTAATTATAAACAGACGCAGGTCACCTACTTACAAGACTTACCTCTGGTAAGCTTGAATCATTCAAGATATTTTCTTCCTTCTTTAGAATATATCTTTTGTATCTCTACCTAACCAGGGAAAAAATGCTATCAGTTAGAGGTCTTGCCTGGCGCTACAGGTTCAAGGTTTCGATACCAGCCCAGGACGAACGTTTGTGTGGAAATTTGTTTTCCAATTTGTGTTTGTCCACACGAGTAGAAGATCTGTTTAGTTAGAGGTCAGGTAATTTCGGTAGTAAACGTCTCAGATGATTATTCAGGCTAGAATACCTTCATACCTACGTACCCAGCACATGTACATGATCTACGTGTGACGTTACCTGCGCTATTCGGCGCCAGCGGGTGCCGACAAGACAGTTGCACTTTATCTATGTTAATGCACCTCTTGCCCCCCTCATTACAGCTACTTGAAATGCAATCTATGCAATGTATCTACATTTTTTCGGTCGCCGCTGTTGTTGCGTCGTCGCTATGGCAACACTTATCTTTTACGATGCCTACTATCTGGCCTATGGAGGTTATTTTACGTGGAATATCGGGATACTTTTGACCTCTGATGCTGAAAATAAACTTATCAATTTAGGGTTAACTTTTGAGGTTGAGGCTTAGAGATTGGCATGAAATTGTTGATTGATTTTCAATTGCAGAGGAAAAAGAAGGTTAAATATAAGAAAGTGATGTAGGCAACGGCACATCGGACTACTCATTCCGTTTTTTTTTCATGCTATTGCCAAGCGACGTTTCTCTGCAATACAGCAAGGAAGACTGAATGGGTAGCCTGATGTGCTGTTGACCGTTCACTTTTTTGAAGTATCTCACAATGATTTCTTTTACTAAATGAATATGTACTCATATTTAATGTTATACAATTAATGTAAGTCCGTAAGTCAATCTTACAACAATAATGCTTTTTAGCTTAATAATTGTATGTAGATAGTTTATAAAACTGATTATTTTTGTTTCAGACCCATATCAGATGTTTGGTCCCACAAGCAGTCGGTTGGCAAATTCAGGTGTGTATTTAAAAATACTATTAATTCAACGGTTGTTCTTGTTGTAGCTACAGGCAGATTAAAGTCGTTGAAAAAGGTTGGTAAGAATCTAGAATAGTCCAATAAGTCAGCAGTGCTGACTCAACCCCAAAGTTATTTGAACTTTAGGAGTCAACAAAAATAAATTAACAGAGAGAAAATAAATATTTTTTTATACTACCTGCTCGTCAATGGGACATTATGTGTCATGTAAACCTGTCCTAAAGTAGGTCATTATAGCCCTACGGTCTAGCCGGGACATAATGTTGTACTGAATTTCATTATTCCCTGGGGATTAAAGTGATTTGAATTTGGAATGCAACCGTGTAGTCAAAAATGTTTAGGTGCAATGAGATTTTATCCTGAGTTCGAATGTCGTACTGGCCACTAACAAAATAGATGCCAAAGAAAGAAAAAAGGCGCCAACGGCTCAAATAGCTCCTGAGTCCTGGGGCCCAATTCACGGGCATTCGACATTTTAACACCTTCGACATTTAACAAACAAAATGGCGGATAACAGACGTTACCATGGTAACGTGAGAGTTAATTAATATAAGCGAATTTAATATCTCGCATGTCGTGTGCGTTCCCATTGAGGGTCCACATTGTAATTTTGCGCTTTTGAATTCGTCAATACTTAGTAAAAGTTCTCAAGCAATTGTAAATTCAATCACTCATTTGTAAAAGTAGGCACTCAAAAGTTATAATCGGTTAAAACTGGGCCCTCAATCGTGACCAGCAGCTACCCATATCTCATAATCTAGTTGAAGTTTTCCACTGCTTTAATTGTCCACACTAAGTAAAAGAATTTTACAACTTATTTTTAAAATATCGTCCCTTGCTGTTCACCGAATAAAAAGAAGTTAGCTACGAAAGGTGGTCCCTCAATTGATTACCATAACTTTACTTAAAGTAGGAACCATAATGAAATTTAGAATTTCGATGCGAGTGATACTTAGTAAAAGTACTTGAACAGTTGTAAATGCAAGGTCTAGTTTCTAAAAAAAGACATTCAAAAGTTAGAAGCGTTTAAGTGTGGTCCCTCAATCGAAACGCTTGTCATGAAAATAAAAGAATTTATGCAGCGTTTGGAAGTTCAATAGGTGAATTTTTTAGTCTATCCTTTAGTAAATTTTTTATAGCACCTATTTCTTTACTGAACAGTTTCAAAGAATGTCCTGTTTCCTTATTAATAATCATCTAACTCGTGCGAAGAAATGCTATGGTTGAGGAGACCACACATAAATATTTTTTTAGGATAACATAACATAAACTGCCTATTATACATCCCACTGCTGGCCCAGGCCAGCGCCACCTCAACTTTTAGGTAACGCTAGCCGTGCTCCAAAGCCGGGTTCAATGCGAATTGTTGGAGGGGTGTAGGTTTATGAGAAACCTATACACAATACTTATGAGATCGTTTGAACACACCCCGACCGAAATTTTGCAACCCTCCAACAATCCGCACTGAGCCTGCGTGTTGGAGTATGGCTTGTTCCACCTTATAGTGGAGGTGAGGCCTGTGCCCAGCAGTGAGACATATATGTATAGGCCGCTTTTCCCACTCAAATGTTAGTGGTAACTTGAGCTACCAATTCCAATGTCGTCTCAACTGTCACTGGTAGCTTTAGCTACCAGTCTTTGAGGCACTTGGGAGGCGACGAATTTTCCGTTCAGAATCGATTTTGCTGTTACTATTTCAATTGCCCTATCCTAAAAAAAAATATTGATTATTTTTCTACAATTTGTCTATGACATTTTCATCGACCTGGCAACGACGGACTGTCTCTACGAGACAACAAAGTAAGAAAAATAATAAGCCAAAAGATCATCTCGAGGTTATGTTATGATAATAAGTTCATGCTATGAGTTGAAAATAATCCTGTAAATAGATAATTACATAATTCACACTGAAATATATTTCAAAATAATTATTAAACTGTGTTTTACACAGATGCTGTGAAAAAAGGTTACAGATTTTATTTTTAACTACTAAAAACATTCGTTCAGTGAAAGGGAAAGCCGAAAAGTGATTTTTTTCGGCATTTTTTAATTTCAACAAATTAATTTTAATTTGCTTGGAATAAAAATACGTTAGTCTTTATGCAGTATAAACACTTATTTAATAAGCTTTTCGTCTGTGTATTTATCATTTTGCGACCCTAATCGGAAAATTAGCAAATAATTTTCGGAAAATTCGCATGAATTCGCAACTGAAAAAAACACGATGGCGAAAAAAAATTCCTGCCTTTCTGAACGTTTACTTATCATAAGACCGAATTTTCTGTTCCTTAATCTCGTTTTCCCGAAAACATTTGGTTTTTTTTCGTTCGGCATTTATTCATTTTCCTGAAATGGCACACCACACACTGGCGGTGTGCCAAACGTGGGCCCCACAGCGCATGGCGCTAGCCACCAAAGTGGGCTAGGACCTCTCTCTGCCCAGCATTGTGCTTGCAATGCTGGCAGACAAAGAGGCCTGGCAAGCGTTCGCCACCTTCTGCGAGGAGGTGGTGACCGCCAAGGAAGCCGCGGAGCGGTTGCGGGATATTGATCCCGCGTCCCGCGTGGGGAAGACCGCGGGCCACTGCCTGGTAGGGACGGCTCGACACCCTCGGCTGTCCCCACTGGCCCCCCTCTCGAAGGGGGGGTCGCTTCCGGCCCGCCGTGTAGGCGGGCACCGTCCGGGGGAACGCGTAAAAGGCACGTGCTTACACAAGGTATTCCCCCACCATGGACGATGAGAGGGAGTAGTAGGGTTTTTAGTCGGTAGAGCCACTGGGGTAGCCCGTGGAGAGTCCGACATAACCCGTCCAACCCCCCGGTTGGCGGGTATGCGTAAGTGCATTTCCCCTACTCAAAAAAAAAAAAAGGTTAACACTGTGCTTTTCATTACAAATACAAGGAAAGTAAAAATAAGAACATGAATTAGCTACAGAAAAAATGAGAAAATAGTTTTCCACTGCCGCTTTAACCTCTTTTCTTATAAAATCAGGCGTTAAATTCATATCAGAATCAGATGAACACATTTTATAGGTACAAATATCTGCTATACGTTTAATATTTAAACAAAGCCTTCAAATCAAAAAGATAAATGAAGATCGAATTGCCGCTTTCCCGCCTATTTTGTTTGTTTTTTTTCAAAATATATAAAATTAAATAAATAAATATTTTGCTCAAAGCCAAGTTGTTTTAAAGAAATTGTTGAATAGTAGATTATTAACCAAGGGGATAAAGCAGTGTCTTCTGTCGCGGGTGACGATTGAAATCGCGAGCGTAACGAAGGACTCGAGGTTAACTACCGAGCGCAGCGAGGGTGTTAAAAACATGAATCACGAGCGAAGCGAGGGATTTAATACGAGTCCTGAGTGTAGCGAGGGATTTAAGTTCACCCAAGACTAAGACAGCTTTATCACCGAGGAAAATACTCTACTTTTCGTACTATTTGCGAAAAAATTATTTATTAATTTTTTATTTTATTTTATCACATATAATACTGGCAGGTCACAAATAAAGAACTAAACCTTCTGATTCAAATTAGCGCTCGAAAACCTCGGTAAGTATACCAAATTTAAATCACATTCTCGCCCTAGGGGATGAATGAAATTCAGTACAATTTTCTTTCCCTGTTTTTAACAGATTAAAAATGACTATTATTATGTTCTGTTTTTGCGGGCTAGAATGTCACTTTTTTGAGCAAGTGGTACGAAAACTAAATTATAATCAAGTTATATATCATATATCCTATTCTCTAATCAATACTTAACTTTAAGTTATTTCAATTTTACATCGCGGATGTATAGAAAGTTAGAACATGGTTTAATAGATGTAAAAAAGAACTAGTTTTTTTTTTAAATAATTTGACAGCTGTCAGTTGAAAGTGATTCTCCCTAGGGATGAAAAGTATTACTTTCAGCCCGCTTCTCAGGTCAGTGATGACCTACTTTCAGAGTATGAGTAATGAAAAATCAATTTGAGTTGAGTAAACTTGTAATCACAGCAGATACCTATATTCGAGAAAAATGATTCGAATATCTAGAGATATCGATGTCTGATCCCACAATATTATCTTTAGTTTTAGGTGAGAAAAAATTCGTTCTTTGTTGATAACGTTCATAAAAAATTACCTCTTAGTTAAGGAGGTCCAGTGATTTTGTTCTTGGAATTCCATAGTAGTGTAGGAAAAACATGTTTTTCTTAAATGTTCGTATGTTGTAAAAAAACTCATGGCAATTAATAGGCTATAATAAAAACGTTCAACCAACCAACAGTACTTACTTAATTATTTATTTATCATAACTTATCCTGAAAAAATCTTTATGTGTGGTCTCCTCAACCATAGCATTTCTTCGCACGAGTTAGATGATTATTTATAAGAAAACAGGACATTCTTTGAAACTGTTCAGTAAAGAAATAGGTACTATAAAAAAATTACTAAAGGATAGACTAAAAAATTCACCTATTGAACTTCCAAACGCTGCATAAATTATTTTATTTTCATGACAAGCGTTTCGATTGAGGGACCACACTTAAACGCTTCTAACTTTTGAATGTCTTTTTTTAGAAACTAGACCTTGCATTTACAACTGTTCAAGTACTTTTACTAAGTATCACTCGCATCGAAATTCTAAATTCCATTATGGTTCCTACTTTAAGTAAAGTTATGGTAATCAATTAAGGGACCACCTTTCGTAGCTAACTTCTTTTTATTCGGTGAACAGCAAGGGACGATATTTTAAAAATAAGTTGTAAAATTCTTTTACTTAGTGTGGACATTTAAAGCAGTGGAAAACTTCAACTAGATTATGAGATATGGGTAGCTGCTGGTCACGATTGAGGGCCCAGTTTTAACCGATTATCACTTTTGAGTGCCTACTTTTACAAATGAGTGATTGAATTTACAATTGCTTGAGAACTTTTACTAAGTATTGACGAATTCAAAAGCGCAAAATTACAATGTGGACCCTCAATGGGAACGGACACTCGCATGTCAGGGCTAGCGTGCGACAAACAAGGGTGGTTGCCATGGAAACCACTCTCGGGCATACGACATCTTAATGCCATACGAGATTTATCAAAAAAAAATGGCGAATATCACACGTTGCCATGGTAAATAACAATAATAAGTCCTCATGCGAGATATTAACAACCGCTAGCGTGCGACATGCAACGGATGGTCATCAGCGTTCGAGATGGTTTGTCGTATGAAACTAACTGTCAATTAAACTCCGTGTTTATGCAGTAAGGATGGCTTACATTACATTAGGCTGAAGCGCAAGCAGAATTTCCTCGCAGATTATACTTATTTATTTATTTATTGGTTTACCAACAATTGTACAGTAAAAACAATAAAAATACACACATACATCTTAAGTCTAAAAGTACAATTTACCTAATTTAGATAAACACTGCATGCATTATTTAAAACTAAGACGGTAGTTTAAAAAAAGTAAGTACAAATTAAAGTGGTTTCTAAATTCAACTACCTATAATAATATTATTATAAAAGAGTCGTGTGAGTCAGCCCACCAGTGGACTTAAGGCGTGAGGACACCTTTCCGTGGTGCGACCGAGTCTTTAAAAAGGATTGGAGGTGCTCTCGGCGCAGTTGTGACAGTGGATCGGTAACGAACTCTGCTGTGAAGCAACACACGCCGGGTCGGAAATGGGATGGGTGACCACCCGACCGAAATTTAATGATGTCTTTTTCAGGCATCTATGGTGCTTCGTAAGGCACGTTAAGCAGTTGGTCCTGGCTGACGTCACTAGATGTCAATCGTTAAGCCTAGTCAGAGGCCTTAGGGTGGCTTGATAAATCTGTCTTTAAAGGTAAAGTGAGCACTAAGCTTACACCCCTCCAACAATCCGCACTAAGCCCGATTGTTGGCGTATGGTTCGCGCCCCTATGAAGTGAGACCTATGTTACACTGCTGGGCATTGGTCTCCTTTTTTATAAATGCATATAACATAACATAAACTGCCTATGTACGTAGGTAGGTAGATTAAAGTATTTTGATGTCACCTGCGACTTCGTCTGCGTCGACTTTTGTTTTTTTAAATATAAATTGTTTCATAAATTGTAGCCTATGTCCTAGCCAGATGTATAAGCTAGGTATATTATGATAAAGTTTCACTAAAATCCATCCAGTTTTTACGTGAAAGAGCAACACGGCACATACATCCATTCACACATACAAACTTACGCATATAATATTCGTAGGATATGTCATATGGTTAAGCCGGTCATACGCCTAATAAATAACGCAATTTGACTTTATGGAAGCGTCCCGTTTTGGCAAACAGTGAGCGGCTGACTGTCCGCCGGCTGACTCTGAGCGGCGTAGGTATCGATCACTAACTCGGCGTTGTGAATATACCTACTACGCTGTCGGCGCCAACCATACGCTCACCAAATGAATCGGCCTACGAAACGTCGCAAACTGCGTGTGTGACACGCACTCCATCTCTAGAATGAATAGGAAGGCAAACTGGAATCAAATAGTCAGCCGCTCACTGTTCGCTTAATCGAGACGCGCCTTAAAACAAAGGTAAGTGAAGCATTCAGGCATTAGTTTAGATACCTACATCTACTCGTATGTATAAGTATTACCATGGTTTTATTAATAGTAAAAACTGATTTTCATTTTAAGATATTTATTTCTGCGCCCAAGGGAGCTACGAAACTCTAGTCGGAAGAAGCCGTAACATTAGCTTGTCGCCAGTTCACCATATTATTATCTCGATGTATCATAGAAGTGGTGGAAGCTCTGAACGAGCCATCCAACGCCAGGAACAATTCATTGATTGTATTATTTCCATGTCGCAATTGAGCCACCACCTGCAACACAGTGTGATGACGAAAGCTACGTCAACAGGAAGCAGAACTATGCCGTGAACACACAATTTATTGATAATGTGATGCCAATTCAAAAAATATTATTGCTCGTTTTCGTAGGTAATCATTTCTGCTGTGATAGTTCCCCATCTTGCTTCTGCTTGTTTGCTTTTAGTACCTAGCAGAAAATTTGCCATTGTGCAACTCATCATCAACCTGCATCAATTGGATGAGCCGTACGTGTGTGTCTTTTGCCCATTTTATGCGCAGCTCTTTCTTTTCATAACTGTTTACATATTACAAGATCAACAATTTCAGCAATTTCAAACACAAATTGACAAATCAAAATTGACTGACATTGACAACAAGTTGCGTTCCGTTTCCTTCAGGCTCATCGTAATATTTATTGTTTTTGATAGAGCCATTTAATGAGCTCAGAGATGATGACATGATGGCTGGATGAGATCCATGAGCTATAAACTCGAATAATCTTAATCACACAATCGAAGAAAATAAAATTACAATCAACAAAACGGAACGTTTATCGCATAGACAAGATGTTCGGTCTACGACATTCATGTCAAAAAGTCAGTTTGACTGAGCGGTGTTCCATTATCGCCGTTTTTATAAATCTGCTCAAGCATTTTTTTCTTCTGCAAGGTTTAATACCATAAATAACGTTCGATTGTAAATAACCCAAAAGTGACAAATAATAGAAAAAATGAAACATGTTTGTCAGAGACAAAAGACGTCAATATCTCTAAGGGGCGCGAGAATAGCATTTTTTTTAACATTAGAGATTTTAGTGAGATTTCTTAACTTCATGCGAGATCTTAACAACTTCGACATATGTCACATTTCCCGAGAATTAGGGCCCTGTGCTGATAAAATGAACGTACCAAAGATTGTAATTCATCTTTCCAATGTCTTCGCACAACTGTCTTATGTTTCTAACATCACTTTGAATTTTTGATAAATACTAATTTCTCATATTTAATTACCTACCTATTTTCACATGAAATAAATACTTAAGCACTTATTTTTTTCAGCCATTAATTTCGATTGCCTCGCAGAAAGTATAAAAAGTAGAGTATGCATCGCGGGCTTAACCCGGCGTCATGGGGGTTAAAAACTGTAACACGGACGTGGGGGTTGGGTCTATTTGACCCTGGTAAGATATGTAAATATTTTAGTCTCCAGTTGAAAGAAACGGTTTTTATTATTACCAGCATTAACTTTAGAGTTATAAGGGTTATCCAACACTAAAAAAAATTTGAAATATATAATTTTTATCATGGAAACGAGACTTTGATAAAAACAAAAATATATTCTATAAAAACCGCTCAAATATGTCTTTTGCACTAACAAACTAAATAAAAAAGGTTTAAACTACAATAAAGAAGAAGTAATACAAATAAAATAAAAATATAAAAAAAACTCATTTTGTATGAAAAAAATGGAGTGAAATTGTTACGCCGAGTACAGGCATGGGTCTAAATTACCCATTTTCAGGTTACGGCACTTATAGCTCCAAACTCAGGCGTTTTCTGACTTATTTTAGGGCACAAACGTGTGAAGTGATTCATTAACTCCAGCTATAGGAAAAAACAGCAATGTCGGGTGAATAGTATAAGAATTATAGACATTCTAAAAACGGCCGGGTATCTTAGACCCAACCCCCATGACGCCGGGTTAAAAGTGTATTTGTCTTGGGCGGTCTTGAACCCCTCGTATTCAGGATTCTAACTTTAACTCCCTCGCTCCGCTCGGGAGTTAACCGTAGAATTCCTCGTACTCGGGGTTCAATATGACGCCCGGGACATAATACACTTCTTTAAGCCCTTGTGGCATAATCTACTATTAACTCTACAGTAACACCTAGTACGAATCCGAAACAAGTAAATACATTTCAATACTATTTATTTGACAACTCTGAAAGAACACATCGTTCTTATACTGATACCAATGATATTGTAATAAAAAAAATAAAAAAATAAGTAGATAGGTTACTGGTGCTAAAATAGTGGCACCCGAAATCAAAACTTCGAACACCTGAGCAAATCATTGACAGTTTGAGACGACACTGCGTAACATGTATCTGTCTCGTTTACGCTCTAGTAAATAATCATACTATCTTGTACACACGGTTAAATCATAGGTACGTACACCAGGGGACAATTTTCGACTTCTGGTCAGTACTGACATAACGTATCTACTTACCTCTTTTGAATATCATTGGACTGTAGAGCTACCTAACTATTACCTTTCAGTCAAATCGAGTATTCCTTACCTCGTACTAACGTAACAAGCTAAATATTCTACTAAATTAGATAAATAGAAGGGTTACCGTCAGATCCAACAATCTTCCCATGTAGAGATATTCCAAAATGTCCTTTCAACCTTCGAACATTATTAGCTGTTCAACACTTTTATCGGCTCGAGTAACTCCCCTTTCATCCATGTTTTCACATCCAAACCAGATCGGATAATCCCAGAGCGTGAAGTGCAACGAACCTTTTTCTTGACAGCAAAGTGGCCGCCAACTAGGGTTACCAATAAATGAAAAATAAATTAAATTTCAAAAATATATTCTCAGACTACAAACGTCCATAGAAATTAGTAGACTAGTGTACCCTTAGAACTAAGTTAGTTACAATTAGTAGCAATACAGTACAATTTTTTATAGTTAAAGAAGATTCACAAACAAAAAACCCAGGCGGCCTACCTATTAACACGCAGAACGTGAGCCTCCTTTCTCCTATCATCTTTAGCATCTCATTGCTACTCCCCCACACTCTGCGCACAATTGACGTCGACTTTTTGTATATAATGTACTTACCCTTTACATTGACAACTCTTTTGACGACCTTTTAAGTGTAATGGTTCAGAAGTGAGCCGGTGGTCGTGGGTTCGATCCACGCACAGTACATACATTTGTGTGCATGAATATGTCTGTTTGTACTGGTCTCGGTGTTTTTTATGTATGTTAAGCAATCATATCACCCTAATATCATGCTCAAATGCGTTGCCATTTTTTTAGCACAAGTAACCTATCTACGTATTTTTCAACGGTTTATTTTGATCAACTTCTAACTCTTTCGAAAAATAAGCTTTTGTGCAATAATAGTTATCTCTACTATATAAAAATAAGTCGGGTTTTCCTTCCTGACGCTATAACTCCAGAACGCATGAACCGATTCCACGGTTTTGCATTTGTTGGAAAGGTCTTGGGCTCCGTGAGGTTTATAGCAAAAAAAATTCAGGAAAATTTCAGCAGAAAAGTGTGAAAATCTTATTTGAAGCGGGAAAATCTTTTTTCACATACAGCTAAGTCCACGCGGACGAAGTCGCGGGCGGCTGCTAGTTTGTTAAACAAAAATGGAAAGTTGCTTTTTAACCGTGTGCTCAATTTTGACTACCGAGCAAGCGAAGGATGAAAGGTAGAATCAAAAGAGTACAAGATGAAAAATTTTTGCACTCGAGTACAACACGTAACTTTTCATCCCACCTCAGCGAGGAAATTACTAAAATCATTTAAAAAAAATGGAGCATTAGAGCTCGTTCCCATTATTCCTATTCTTACATAATAGTTTCAACATCACACTGCCGACAGTGAAATGTAGTTTGAAGATGCTCTCATATATTATAATACGTGTGCTAATGTATCAATCCTAACAAAGTGTGAAAAATCTAAACAAAAAAACGTCAACGAGTCTAACGAGTGTTAGAGGTGGATGCCTATAACATTGATGAAATCACCCTGGCTCATAGGGTAAATATACCAGAAAAATTCGGCCGGTCTGTTGATGATCGCGGTAGCATAGTGGTTAGGGCAGTCGCCCGGTTTGCGAAAGATGCGGGTTCGATTCTCCTGCCTGATGCCAACATGACCAAATGTCTTTTTCTGATTTTCAGATCTTTATTAAAAGATACTGCATGGAAAATGCTAAAACAATAATAAAAAACATAGTAATAGCTTTTTCATCTTAATCGGAAGTTAAATTTTTGAAAAAATATTTCTTCCGAGTGTTAGAGGTGGATGCCTATAACATTGATGAAATCACCCTGGCTCATAGGGTAAATATACCAGAAATATTCGGCCGGTCTGTTAATGGTCTCGGTAGCATGGTGGTTAGTGCAGTCACCCGGTTTGCGAAAGATGCGGGTTCGATTCCTGCCTGATGCCAACATGACCAAATGTCTTTTTCTGGTTTTCAGATCTTTATTAAAAAAAACGTCATTTTAGGCAATTCTCAGACGGATACTTAGACCACACAAAGTTACTACCACTTGTTTCAAAGTGAAATTAAGGTCAAGTATCTGTCTGCCTACGTTGCCCGGCCAGCCCTGCGACCCCTGGCGGCGGCACGCGAGATCACGATAACTGCCCCCTGCTGTAGATTGCTGTAGTTAACTGGATTGCATGAGATTGTCTGTTGAAAAGCAATTAGGTTATGTTTAATTACCAGATAGCTTGGGCTTGCATTTCCTTGGATCTTAGAAACTAATTGAATTCAAAGTGAGCCTTCGTGATTGGATGAGAAATACCTCATGACCTAAGGAACCTCTAAATAAAAGTAGATAAAGGCACAAAAACGAAAATAGAGCAAAATTGATTTTTACAACTGGTAACCAGAATTTGAAGCACCTAGTAATTCAAACTGGTAACTAGTATTTGAACACAGAACTTCAGATGAGCCTAGGAAAAACTATGGACGAAATAAACGCAGATACTTATTAGTTTATTCATGATGGAGCTTGAATTCAAGAGAAACTCGAATACTCCGGAGTATTATGCGTGAAGTTTTCTCTATCTTTTTACTGGTAAAGATTATTATTATTTTTATCACTAACCTTATTTTATTCTGTTTAATTCAGTTTTTTATTTTCACGCTGGTAAAACCTCTTTTTAGCACCTAAGGTACTTTCAAATTAAAACTCTACATAGTGATCATCCCTAGGAGTATATCCCTGGAGCTTAGTATTTCGCCATAATCGAACGTCTCTTGAAATTAAAGAAGCATTGAAACCACTAAGATACGTTTTTACGTTCAAACTACAATTTCCCATTTCAATAAAACCTTCATAAAGTTCTCGACAACTTAAGTATCGGGTATTCGTCTTCATTAAAAATCTATTGCTACCAACACTCAGATATCTTAATATCGATATAATATCGGCAATTTACATAAATCTAAGGGTCGTTACGGCTGGCCTATTAACATTCGAGTTCTAGGGGCTGATCTGACCAGATAAAGCAATGTAGGGTCGCGGCTCGTGTGACGTAGCGGGCACGAATCAGCGCCATCTAGCGTTGCGTGTTGGGCAACCGTTTATATCGGCCATTCGGGGAGATTGACAACCCTGCTTCGGTCAAAAACATTTTAGTAAGAAGCAACCTACGTTAGAACAGAGAAACAGCGTTATGTTTTCAATATCTTCAGATGGTCTAAAATATAACTTTACACGTATCAAAGTAAATATTGTATTTAATCAAAGCTATGTATTTAAGTACTAAAGTACTTACAAAGGTTATACACCGAGTTAACATCTACCCAGTGTTAGCGTCTTTTACAGTTGAAAAAAGGGTAGATAGTTTTCTACTCAACTGTCTGAAAAACCTTCTAACACCTACCTACGTGATATTGTTCCAATCACTACTAGATTAGTTGGATATGTTACTGATTATCTGACAAAAACTATTAGTAAGTATCTAAGCATTGAACTATCCAGAACCATCAATGTTAATTAGCGCAGACAACATTACATCACCCCTATTTCACCTTTAAATCAAAGCATGTAATTTACAACCAATAAATCTTTTTCCGTGACGTTTGACCGCCAAGTCACGCTAAAACTACACACCTTTATACCAGCATTAACAGAGACTAAATTTGTGCAAAAAAAAACAGTAAAACAAGGGGTCGACTGTTCATTAACTCCTGTGCATGAACTTATCCGCAATCAAATTTTAACCCCATACAGATAGAGTTGTAATTCCAATGTAAAAGCTAGTAAAATCAAGGGTCGACTGTAATGAACTTCTGTGCCTTAACATAAACCCCATCAGATCTTTATTCCGTACAAATAGAGTTGCAAATCGAGTGTAACAACCAGTAAAATCAGGGGCTGATTGTTCAGTTGCTCACCGTCTGCCCGTAAGACAATTAAAGACACGTGCCGGTCGTAATTCGTAATTATAAGGCTTGGTTCACACGGCCGCGATTTACCTGTCATTTGACTTGCACATTTAGGAAGGGCGTGTGGACACACGCAATAGTTTTCCCACTGAACTCTCACCCCAAAGTTTTCGGAACGAAGTTAACTTTGCGATCAGTGTAATTATTGGCCGTTACATGTTGGCGCTGATTACCATTGCGGCGGTTTAAAATAATAAAAACTGTTTTGTTGGGGAAAAAGGACAGTGGACACTATACTTACCAGTGAAAAAAAATAATAGTGTGAAAAATTAACAACTTATCGAAAAACTGCTCAATTTGAAATTACAAAAAGTGACTGGTCATCACACTCAAAAGAAAATACGTATTTTTGATGAAAAAATAACCGGGGAAACGAAGTACATATATTAGTTACTATTTTTGACACCTAATGACGAAATACTTACAAAAACGGTAAGTGGTAATGGATAGTGCAGTCGTTGTTGCAATTAAGTCAAGATCTAAGGAATAGATCATTCGTGAAACTAGATTGTAATCCAAATTGTTGTTTTTACGTTTAATTTCCATCCCTTTCTTTAGAATTAATATTCTTCCTCATTTTTATGAAAACAATTACAAAAGCTTATGCAGCTCAGTTTTGATTCACTCAAGCAATCACAATTACGACGCTACAAATTTTGATTTTGCATTTAGTCATCTACAAGATGCAAAAAGTCTCAAAAAATATATGTATTTCGTGTCCTCGAATATCTCCTCCATATCATCCGAAATAAGACAAAACAAATGAAAATCTATCTGCAGATCCCCACGAGTTTCGATGGGAAGTGCAAGGGGCTGCCTTAATGGCTTGAGGCACAATATTTTGCCGATCAAGGCATTAATTGCGGGTCGTAAACCTGATGAAGCGAGAACAATGGCTCAAGTGAGCTGTGATGCGCAAACGGCATGTTGTGATCAGTGGAACAATAATGGCATGACTGTACGCCAAGGGTCCCGGGCTCCCGGCGAGAAGGGAAAAACTACAGATTCCCACAGTAATATGGACACATACATAAACAGCTCTTGTAGCAGTGTAAGGTAGTTGATTTATTTGATATCAATATATTAGTCTTAATTCAGCTGAGCTTGTACGTCTTAGGTCTGAAACACTAATCTACATAAACGCAGTATATTGATATTTTAAGGTGAGCAAAATGTTCTTAACATACTATTTCGTAAACGGCACGACCCGGACACACAACAAATGTTTAAATTGGGTGTGAATCAAATACACAACCTACTACCTACCTACCTAGCAGCATTAACAATAACTTTTACGTGAACTGGCCAGCAACTAATTGATAAGTGTGATATAATGATCAGTATAGTTTAACATCATAGATAACACGCCATTATGCTAAAATTCTACGCATACTGCCTTTTATCTCTGAGATCAACCAGATTTAACAAACTTTATACATTCTACATTGTCGATCAGAAATGACCCAGTGCAATAAACACAGAGCGCGTAGTGATCACGTGACCCCTACGCGGGATCGAATAAATCGTATCACGCTCGTGTGCACCTTCCTTTACCGCTGAGTTATGGTAGGGGCGAGACAAGAGGAAAATATCCGTTATTTTCGTTCAGTTTCTCTCTCAGTTTTCGTTGTTTCATTGCGTAGTTTTTCTAAAAGTGCTTTTGTTTTTGTTGTTTTTTTCGACAGAGGAATTCAAAATTGGAAGTAAGAAGTTCAGGAGAAAAGATACAATACTTGTGAGTTAAACAATAGTTACCAATGATTAGGTTAGTGATTATAAAAAAGTTAACGTTTACTGACTTTCTACATCTTTTTGTTGCTATAGGCGTAATTTTTAACTATGTATTTTATCAGCTACTTTTCGTATGCGTGATGTAAAAAGTACTATATACATGGTTTATAACAATTTGTTTATTTATTCTTTATTGCACAACATTGAATGATACAAAAGACGGACTTGATGTCAAAGAGGCTTTCTCTACCATTCAACCATAAGGCTAAGCAGCAAAGCAAAGTAGGTGGCAATATAAATCACATTTTTGCTATTGCTTTTTCATATTCATCACAACCTAATCTACACATAGCCCAACCCTACAAGATTAGGGTCGTTCCACACGGCCGCGCGGTCGGCCGTGCGCGAGAACGACATCTCTAGTCAATGTGTGATGTGTTGTTGTGAAACGACCCTTACATTATGTAGCCGACGAGATGTTGCAATAATGCTGGGTGTATTTCAAACTAAATTGATCTGTGATATTTGTATTTTTTTAATTTAATTCAGTGCTGCAGCATTCGCTCGTGAAATGTTGACAGCAATAATATTAATTGACAAAACTTCCCTGTAGTCTAATACCTACGGTAGATGACTATGAGTCATGTTGCATGTTTTTTATATTCACCAAAAATAACATTCGCATTCAAATCTTAATATGAAACCACGATCGAAATTTGTTTCAAAATGAGGCCACAAATAGGCCTGCAAACTTGGGTGGGCAAGTCCATTTTAAAAGTGTTAAGTTTTTGTAAAACAATATGACAATTTTGTAACCCATACTATTATGTAGCAATTATGTTAGGAGACCATTTACTTAAACGCAATATTTAATAAAGTTGTCGAACAAAGTTCTAACGCACCTCTTAGAAAAACAGTGAACGTGACGTCATAATCACTTTCACTTTTGTATGAAGCGTTTTTGATATCTCAGGTAGTGTTGATCCTAATGAAGTGATTATTTTAGGATTGTTTACATAAATGTAAGGACTTTAGATAATAAACAAAAAAAATACAGTCATCTAGCCTATTGGTGCTGTTTGATTTTTCGTAAATAAGTGGTTAGGTGAGTGTTAAGTTTGGACTATCATGCACGACACACTTCACAGCTCAGCGTATAATTCTTTTTAAGCAGCCAGTCTGTGTTCCCTGTCATTTCCTTTGTGCACTGAAGAGTGGAGAGCCATTTTCCACTTTGCTCACAGAAATTGTAACGTGGATGCAGTTATGGTCTCGTGAAGTGTTGTTGGAGGATCCTAGTGGTTCTGAGGGCTACTTTCTTTCTAACACTAGCTATTAGACTCCACTGTTGTGTGTTTATCTGCATAGCACAATGATTTTATAATAAAAATAGGTATCCTACCTATCTAGGTAACTTGTGCCAAAAACAGTGCACTAACCACTGTGATACCGAGACCATCAACATACCAGTAGAGTATTTCTGGTATATTTGACCTGGCAGCCAGTGTTTGATACCCGCCTGAAGCCAAGACCGCATGTCTTGTTCTGGTTACCTATATTTAGTAAGATGATAATGCATTATTTAATTTAATCGATTTCTCACCCTAATCTCCCTCTTACCTCCTGAAACGACCAACTTAATGACAATATTTTCCTCAGAAAACAGTGTTTCAAAGTATTTGTATTACTAGTCCTTTTGAAAGCTACTGAAACTTTCAAAGTCGGTCTAAAGGTACATACAGAAAACTGCCGACCTATTACTGCCATTTTTCGCTCCATAGCGTCTATCATTCCCTTTTCTACACTGGAGAGACACTTTGCGCGTTTGCAAGCTGGAGAGGAAATTAGCATTGACGCTGCAGTATGTGCTACGATACTGGCAACAGTGCAGTAATTGTCCCTCCTTTATGGGACGGCCGACTGTGTGGGACACGTCATGGACGGCGGCTGAATAAGGCTGCTCGCCCACGTCAGACTTTTTGTAGGACCGATAGTCGGGCAGATTTTAAAATCGGCTGTATTTCTTCCTTTTTCCTGACCGATTTTGTCAGGTATGTTGCTCTAATGCTATCAGTGCGTTCTATTTTTCTTCTACAAAAAATCGGTCACCGATTTTCGGACGTGAGCACCCTAAGACGGAATAGGCTATTCCGTTTAAGGTAGCTGTAGGTGTTATTTTGAGGATGAGATGTCGGTGGATTTTTTTGTTTTTCTCTCCTTCTATACAGTACCAACACAGCCAGAGATGCAGCATTTTGATAAATTTGAGGAATGCAAAAAATACAATGATTTTAAAATAAAAGAGGTAGATAGATTTCTTGTCAACACGGTAAAATAAAGGTATGTACGCCAGGGGAGCATTTTTCGACTTCGCATCAGTAAACTATACATTAGAAAAAAGTAATACTTAGTCAATTGACACACAGAATACAAAATAATGAATACTTATTCCTTAAAGTGCTAATAGTAAGTCCAACGTACGGCATAAGTAATTATTTTACTTTCAAATGTCAATGCTCACATTGCTTACACTTTAAGAGCGTTTTTTCGTCAAGTTTGACGTGTTCCCTAATATATGTAATTGTAATCGTTCTTTTACTCACCGGAATTCATGTTGCTTATGTATTTTTATACAAACACGTTTGAATGGAAACATACACATAAATGCGTTTTACTGAAACAATTACACGCTACGTAAACCCCCCCACACGCCAACAAGGTAGGTAGTAGGTACAAGAATAACAAGCAAATCAAACCCACTACTGGCAATGTAATACTGATGATGACTAGCGGCCGCCCGCGACTTCGTCCGCGTGGATTGGAATATCCACACTTTTTTTATTTATTTATTTAAAATGGGTTTGCGTTTGACACTTACAAACTTACACTTACAAACTTTCGCATTTATAATACCTATTAGTAGGATTACTAGTTCAACAATACCTTGTTTCCTATTAATTTAAAACAACAGTTTCGCAAACAATAAAAATGAAATCCACAACGGAAAGTAGTCAAATAACTCCACCTAGGGTAATATTACAATATCTGACAGTTTCAGTCACAAGCCCATCTTTTGAGCTGCATATTTACCGTCGCAAGTCGTATTTTGTGTGGTTAATACTAAATAGTGTTAAAAAAACTTTAATTTTTCTTAATCGCTGTAGTCGCACAAAAATAAGTTATTTGCATGTTTTAGTCAAATTTCAATAAATGAAAAGACGTAAACTGAGCTGTAAGATGATCATAATAAGGCCCCTGTACTCTGTATGCAGAGCCGGGAAAGCCCAAGACTTGCACCACACCGGCAGTGAGCTCCCACCCTAATCGATTCGTGGAGCCCTTACCGTGTTTAAAGTATTAAAAGCCGCTTACACCACGCCATAAAGGTGGCTAGATCGCTTCTGTAATAGTGGGCTTTGGGTCAATGGATAAAAGCAAAAATGCAGTATAAATGTGCAGTTAAAATAAAACGTTTAGAATTACCGATGCAAACTATTGGCCACCAATTACCACAAAATACTCAAGAAATCCATACAACTAATATTTCAATAGAAACCGTTTATTCAGTAGCCACATTAATATCATAACTAAAACTAAAAGACAATGAAATAAAACCAAGTATTTGAGCTTTACTTATCATAATTAAGAGCTCGTAAGTTGTGGATCATTACCATAAAGACGATTTCCAGCTTCAGGCAGAAAAAGGAAAGAGTCTTAAAAGACTTGGTGGATAAAAGATCAAGTTGTTGATCAACCTCTAAAATAGGAACATAAAACGAGAGACATAAATGTGTTGACACTTCAACTCATCATAGCATGAAGAAAAAAAACTTCGGACTCATTTGATCTTTATCGTTGAGTTTGGATCAGTATACACAGTCTGGTCACACTTACCCACCCTCCGATTGAACATACAATCACATGGTACATTTTCAAATTCCTTAAACAATACCTTAGAGGGTATTTCCATCCCAAAAGGTTCTCCTTTTATATCTCTTAACATTACAGGTTCAGGTCAGATCCAGTTGTGGCAGTTCCTCCTGGAACTCCTGAGTGACTCCAGCAACGCCGGCTGCATCACCTGGGAAGGCACCAACGGCGAGTTCAAACTCACAGACCCTGACGAGGTGGCGAGGAGGTGGGGCGAGAGGAAGTCCAAGCCCAACATGAACTATGACAAGTTGAGCAGAGCTCTGAGGTAACAATGTCTACGATGAGCCTTGCGACTTTGGGTACCCTTATAAGCTGTGCGGTTGTGTCATCGCGACTGTGCTATATTTGCTCTGTGTCATCAAATACCGGTTTGATTAGAATCAAACCTGTATTTGTGGTGATTTTTCTGGCTAAAACTGTGAAATAACGTGTTAACATTTGCGCAGATACTACTACGACAAAAACATAATGACGAAGGTACATGGGAAGAGATATGCGTACAAGTTCGATTTCCAAGGGCTGGCAGCGGCCACCCAGCCGGCGGCCAGCGACCCCGCCTACAAGTACCAGAGCGACCTCTTCATGAGCTCGTACCACCACTCGGCGAAGCTGTCCTCGTTCATGGCACCACATGCCGCTATGCCAACGTCCACAGGTAATGTCTTAATACAAGTATGCTGACACTTCGTTAATGCAGATCAGAGATCGACATTTCTAATGATAAATTATTGCGTGGCAGTCAAAGATAGATAGATAGATGGCGCGCGAGTTGAATGCAGTCAGGGCCTGGGGTAGAGAGCGGGAGCATCTCCCCTCGCTACCCGCACCCCTTACCCCCAGCTGACCCTTTTGTATAATGCTATCCTTTTCACTCTCGCACATCTCTTGCATTCTTTATAATTCTTGAACACTGAATCAACTCGCGCGCTTTCTTCATTTGATTAAATAATTTATGATTAAGATTTGTTTGAGGTCTTCCATGATATCTCTGCTTTGCCTCCACGAGGTGTCAGCCCAAAACTGCATTCCTTAAAGTGGACACGAAACCAGATTTTCCTTTCATTGATATTTATTTATTTATTTATGAAAGGTATACAGACAGATTGCAGTCACTTAATGTTCACAGTATTTAGAGAATAATAATACTGTAGGATGAGGCTTCATCAGCGCATCGCGCTATGATGCGATACAAGGTCTTACCTTTTGTGTTCACTTTTGGAAATGCAACGCAACGCGACTATCGCAGAAGCGAACGTTTTCAAGAACCCTCGTAGCATTACGGTTTCTGCCTTATTCTGCAATCTATACATCAGTGTGAGAAACCCTAACAGTGGATAGTTAATTTGACAACTGCATTTTAAATAACGCTTTAATAAATTCCATTTAACATTAGGCGGATTCAAACATCTGTCTACCAAAAAAAACAAAAATATTCTTCAAAACTTTACACACACCACAACTTAGTGAAATCTCTCTCTTTCTTGAATAAACCCTGGTTTTCCCAATCATGTTTCAAGAGGACTGTCAAACCCAGCTACCAGTGGGTATAAACTAACAATTAGCGAAACGATTTGCATTCCCCGCCCAAAAGACCGATGCACCCTTCACGCCCAATGTGATATGTTGTACGTATTCCGAATTGAAGCGACACTCGCCTGTTCAAATATTGGTCGAGTCCTCGACGCGCAGTGTAGGCTACTCTTGACTTAATGGATACAATCTGGCTTTGCATAAACTTGTTGAGACATCTTAAGCTAGCCCTTGTTTTACAAAAAAACTACTTGCTGGAAGTTTGCGCCACAAACTGAGTAAATATCTCTGGACTACACAAGCCAAGGAAGGTAAAATAAATCGAGCTTGTGGTGTTGTAGGTTTTAGAGTTTAAATTGCAATATGTAATAGAAATGATATATGATAAATGTGATGTGGCATTGGGGCCTACAAGAAAAAAGTGTACTCCTAAAATCGCTTCAGCAGGATACGTCTCACCACAAGTTTACGAAAATTAGCTAATCAGTAGTCAAAATCATCTAAAGTTATGTGATTAGCTGACGAATGTTCACGTTCAATATAATCGCAAGTTTGCCCTGAATTTGTTTGTAGTACACAAGCCAAATCATATTCATGAGTCTTGATCATGACTGAGTCAGGAATCGTATTGTTAACAATGTTGTAAGTTTGCCAATTTCGCGAATTTTGCCATAATTATGTTAATCTGACTCATTTATCTTTTGTAAACAGTTATTAAATCGTGTATTGTTCTATTCATTTTGCTGTTGAATTTCTTTTTATTTTATTATATCAATTTAACCCTAAATGTCCATTATGGTGGACATTGGAAAAATTGTCATTTTTGCGCTAGGTTAGAGAAAAATATCATAAATGCACACATTTGAAAACTGTTCGCCTTTTATTTTTTCCAGGTATACCAATTTCCTTTTTCCTATAAATGTGCACATGGGATAAATTGCAAAACTTTAGCCCCAGAACTGTTTGTCTTAACCTGTCTCATCTAAGCCATTGCCGACGGCTTCTGTAACACTGAGTTGAGTTTCGTTGTTTCAGCGTCAATATTCCCGTCAGCGTCTTGGGGCAACTGGGGGGGAGGGGGCAGCAACCTCTACTCCCCCCACTCCATGGCTCCGCCCCACGTCGCGTCGCACCTGGGATCCTACCCGCACTACGCATGACCTGCGATGTAGGCGAAGAACTCACTATCTTGATTTCATTTCTCTATACGGTACGACTATTGTAGAACTGGGTTTATCAAATTGTAAACAGAATAGGTGCTCTCGTATTGTAACTGCCGCTAGGTGCTGGCGTTTTTACAAAAAGTTTGACGTACTTTCTTATCAGTAGGGAATCGGACAGTCAAACAGTTGAGTTTATTTTTCATCTGTCTTAAAACGACTTGAATGGTGAGATGATGACCTACAACGAACCAAAAAATATGTTTTAAGTTACATACGCATAATTGTCGATCGACCATCCAATTATTAATAAATGTGGAATTAGACAGATTTGTAAGTATTGTAATGATGAATATAGTATGATTTTCAAACCCCTTTTTTAATAGTATTATTAATTAATGAATGGTGTCCGATTCCTTAAAAGCATATTTCTTAATGTTCGTGATTAATAGATGTTCATCTTTTTTTAATAACACCATTGGCATCGTGATCTATAAAAATGTTGTCAAATATTGTTTTCTGATAAATCATTAATTATAGTTATGCAGCAATAGTATTGAAGGTAATTTTATCGATAATCAGTAGATATTAATAATCCCGTTTAGTCGTACCTACTCGTAATTAATTGTTTTGATATATTTAATTGATTTTAATATGCTGTTCGTGCCATGGGTGTAAAGGGGAGAATTCATCCATTTTATTATTATTCATTTTATTTTATTTATTTTTTATTGGAGTGAACTTGGCCCTTGAGAAAAATAACATTATTTGACTTTTTTATTGGTGCATGAACAATGATTAAATTTAAGTTAAAACGGTTTCAGCCGGTTTAATATTATTTTGTCTCGAAAAAGGCATGGGGATGTGAATTTGAAGACTAGTCTCTTATCAAAGAATGTTGTAAATAATAGATACTCATTAAATAAGTAGAATTATTTATTTAGGATATCAAAATAATGAAATTTTATTGGTCGTAATTTGTATGGATAACGTAAAAATAAACGGATATTTTTCATTTTTATTTCATATGATTTTTGCAATAACTATATTTTTTAATTGTATATTTTTAGGGTTGTTCTTTAACATTGCTGATTACTACTTAGTGCAGTGTGTAAATAGAAGAAACAAAAAATTCGTTTGATAAGATTTTTTGTTATATTATAAGCCTTTTGAGCTCTGTGTTAGCCAATACTGTACTATCAGAAAAAACACAAATATCCCAAGAAGTAGTTTCGATGTTAGAAGTATTTAATTAAAACAAACCTACAATGTTACCGGCACTAACCACAGCACATCCCTAGTTATTGCAAAATCAATAAATGAAAACTATTCGTTACTCAAAAAAAGACATTCGCCATGAAAAAGATAATTGGTGATATTATACTCAGTATTAGTATTTTGTAAAATACATTTTAATTAAATAAGTTATTATAATAGTGATAATTATTGGCACATTGGAGAAATTACCCATATGTACCCTATCGACGCTCAATATCAAAATAAAACTAATGAAATGTGCCATTCAATAAGCGTTGAAGGTTTATGTTGGAAGATATTTTTTGTTCATTAAAAATTATACAATAAGCATGAATTTTAAAGTAAAAGATGTTTTAATTTCACTGTCCGTCTATTTTGTACAATATAGGGTACATTTTAAATTGTAACTATGTTTAATGCCAATAATAAGTATGACACGTGATTTAAATATCTATATTTCCTTAACAGGCCCTCATAGCATTATCAAATTAAAAAAACGGATCCAATGTTATCTTACTTACATTCACTTTATGTCTGATACGTTACAAACTAATAATGAAATGTTAAACTTTTAGTTTAACATTAGTTTTTTAGTGGTTATATAGTGAAAAATGCAACAAGAAAGTTTAAAAACCTAAATGTTAAACTTGCAACGAGATTTATAAATAACGATTTTAGGAAATTATCGTAATGTACTAAAGGGTCCGTGTCTATTTATTTTTGCTTGTCAGTAACGGCACATAATTTCAGTGAATATATCGCATCGATTTTCATAATTGAGTAGAGATCGTCTGACCCGAAATGAAGCTATTCCACTTATCCCACCTAGCCATCCCACCTGTGTGGGAAGAGTGGATTTTTTTATTTCACTTTTGCGTAGATGCGGTCGGCTATTCCACTTATGCCACCTAGCTATCCCCCCCGGGAGGGAAGGGTGGTTTTTTTCCACTCTTCCCACGCAGGTGGGATAAGTGGAATTTAAATGTATGTTCCTGGAAGGAAATAGTGGTTCCGTTTTCTTCCCCTCCCACCCAGTTGAAACATTTTAAGTCTTCTTTTCCTACCGGATGAATTAGGGGGCTATTTCTGTTACTTTGGTACTTCATACTCGATTTCTATTGGGTTTCCTTACTGAACCCATTTTTCGTTTAAACATCTGTCTAAAGCGTTTATCGTCCATCTGTGTAGGAAGGGAAGAAGAGGGAAACACTATTTCCCTCCAGGTGGGATAAGTGGACTAGGAGCATAAATTAAAATTCCACTATCCCACTCAGGTGGGATGGCATAAGTGGAAGAGCCGACCGCATCTACGCATACTAGAGTGCTTGCTTGAATACGTAGATGCAGTGGAGGGGCGCGTCATTTCAGCTTAGACGATCTCTATACACCAGAGAAACCAAATGAACATAATCTGAAGTCCTTTTAAACTTCCGTTAAATAATGCCATTTAGATAGTTACCTACTTTGATGAAATCCTACGTTGTCTACATAATTTTGTTACCATTTAACAATACTTCGAAGTAAAAGACAAACTTTGGTGTCAAAAAAATTATGGTTGAATGCTTCGTTGCGATACGACCGCCTGAACTGTATTTAATTGTCTTTTCTTCTGATACTTAGTTACTCTTTTTCATGTATTTGTTTTTGTGCAATAAAGATATATTTTATTTCATAGGCCTCAGGGCCCTTAACATCTTTTCTCAGCTCACTTTACGGCTTCAATAGATTGAATGAACTACAACTGAAAATGCTAAATTAGCAGTTAATAATTAATTGAACACAAATAATTACCACACAAAACATAGGCTAGTGACTGTCTGGATACCTATATTATGAGAGCGTAATAAGACCGCAGAGCTAATATCGGCTAAGTATGTAATCCGGCCTTCTTAGTGCCTACCAGGACCGGACTAACGCAGCATGATCAGCTACGGGCCCGCGGGTTTTGGAAAATCCAATATTGTGAAAAACAGATCTCAAGCCAAACACAACCCCCTTATTCCTCAAAACTTAAACAGCTCTTCAACAACACGTTAACTTTTGTATTGCTCTGTCCCTTTCATTCTTGTTGCTGCCGCCATTTGCGAATAAGTGACAAGCCAATCGCCTAATCAGTTTTACGAATGCAACGCTAAAGTATAGTTTAAGCAATTGACGTGTTCTGTCACTTACTCGCAAATGGTGGCAGCAACAAGAATGAAAGCGACAAAGTGATACAAAAGTTAATGTGTTGTAGAAGAGCTGTTTAAGTATAAGAGCCCCAAGAAAGGCGGAGGGTGCAAATGTCCATTGCTAAAAATTATAAGACATGAAAAATATCCAAAGAATTTGCGTTGGGCCCCACTCTACTATAATCCGGTACTGTTACCTACATACGGAGAAGGAAGAAATACAAGAACTTATGGATCTCATTGGCAACTGTGTTTGGCTATTCAGTTGCATTATGAGAAATCAATGTTTTTTTAAAATAAAGTTTCGGCGACGCCTAGGTAACTAGCAAAACTAAAATTAAAGTTACCGATAGGTTTATTATGACTGTGAGAACTGTACATAAAATTAGATTATTTTAACAAGTGCAATCGTACTAGTAATATAACTACCGTAGAAATAAATTATTATACTAGATTTAATTTTTGTATATTCTGAATCATAGAATTCCATTTTTTATGTATTTTTGATTTTTATCAAGCGCGTATTCTGATGGCTTAAAATTGATGATTTTTAGTACTTTATAGATCACATGAAATTAATGAGCTTTTACAGGGTGGCTTGAAATCCTAATAAGGACTCAATTACTCGAGTTCACCAGATTTGGTACAATCAAAATGTTGTATGAATAAAGTCAAGAGGGTTTATTTTTTTTATGATGAAGCAGACCTAATATGATTGAATTTTTTTAACGCTGTTATTGCGACTGAAATACAAACTTTCTAAAGTGGAAGATACGGCTGCGTTTTACTTTCTCAGAAAGAAAAACGAACCAAATTCTCTATATTTCTGGAGATTAATGGCTGATTTTTCATTGCTCATATGAAGTACCAATATATTCCAACATGGCAGACTTTGAAATGTATGTTAAAATGACATGACATTCATAATAATAAAATACATAACCAATGATAGATTTTGAAATGTAAAACTGTACAAAAAGCAAACAGTATTAGAGCACATTTCGTATTACCGTATGTCAATGCAGTAAAGATCGTTTTTCAACTGCCACTGTACAAGACTTGAGAGTTTTTCACTTTATTCGTAATTTTTTGCAGCCCTGTTTAAACATATTGATTAATATGAAAATTTTCATAGCTGCCCTAAATATATTTTTATCAGCATTCCTTGATTTAAAAGATGCAACAGCCGTTGTTTTATTCTTTGGTTTTCAATCACACAGTGTTTTTTTCTAACTGTTGCATGAATTTACTTCCTGTGAAAATTAGGTATGAAAAGCCCTGCGTGTCATGTACATTCCCTTTAAGCAGCTAT
This sequence comes from Udea ferrugalis, assembly GCA_950022985.1. Classification (NCBI taxonomy): domain Eukaryota; kingdom Metazoa; phylum Arthropoda; class Insecta; order Lepidoptera; family Crambidae; genus Udea; species Udea ferrugalis. The sequence continues at coordinate 23,421,997 of OX465515.1, forward strand.
TAATTTGTCTAGTAATAGTCTGGGAACATATTTTAAACTTGTAACAATTAGAATATTATTATTTACAATTTTATAGAAATAGTAATTATAGTATTTATCGCCAATAGTTACCTATTTGTGATCACTGTAATAAAAAAACAGAACTCAGTCAATAAATTGTTATTTTTTTATTTATTTATAACACATTTTTTATTTACAATATGTCGTTTTTAATTTTAATGCATGTGTCAATATAATGTAAAATCATTTAGTCGTAGAATTACCATTGTATAGATGTTATTGTATTTGGAAATGAATAAAACAAATGAAATGTCTTTTATTTATTTTTAGTCAATTATTTAAAACCCAATATTATTTTAGGTTAGGTATAGTAGATACGGTTTTTTTCATTTGGTTACATAGAACATAGTGCAGTTAACCCTATCACTATCTCCTAAAAAGTATGTCATTATACTTTCTTTGACATTGCTAAAAAGCGGTTAATTCATTACATTACCAATCCTATTTCAATGATCGGATAGTAAAAACCATAAACGGCCCCCGCAAGAGAACGTACACTGATAAGCTGGTAAGTTAAGCTAGACACAAAAGGGGCTAAACATATCGCAAATAAGGGGCCCTGTCCTGGTTGAATCCGGCACTGGATGCGCAAAATTAAAAATAACAGTGCTACGAGTATGGGTCTAACACAGTGAGTTAGACTCTTGAAGGTTACAGTCTTGCTGCTGTTCCAACTAAGTTGAATGACAATGCATAACTCTATCATTTTGATCAGGCTTGATTGGTAGTGAGGCCTAAAATGTTCAAGTTAAACACAAGACCCTATGGAGCGCTCTGTAATAAATTAGCAATCGGACAATTCGTCAAACGCCAAACAGAAACGACCTACCTAATTATGTATAACATACATAGGTACCTATTTATAATCTTACAAAAACGGCCTATATACGTCGCACTGTAGGGCACAGACCTCACCTCAACTATGAGGTGGAACGAGCCATACTCCAACACGCGGGCTGATTGCGGATTGTTGGAGGGGTGTAAGGTTAGTGAGCAACCTTTATGTCAGATGTTATCAAGCCGCTAAGGCCTCTGACTAAGCTTAACGACTGGCATCTAGTGACGTCAATTAACGTTAATGGTTGATTAGCGTCAAAATTCCATTTTTGAAAATATATTTTATAACAATTTGAATAAAGAACTTTTCGGAATGTCAAATTTTGACTCTAATGAACCATTAACGTTAATTGACGTCTCTGAGTACGGCAGTAAATCTCTCATAACTTTTCTTAGTGCAGGTGGAAGTTTACTAATAAAATCAGCTAGGTACATCAGCTATACTATTCTGGCTAACGACAAAAACTCACTGCGATCGTGATCGGGAAAAACGACAACTTTAATCGTCTATTGGCTTCACCTTGAATTAGTATTCTCCCTCATTTGTACGAAATAACTGTAATTGTTGACTATAGATACAGACTCTCAGCACTCTAAAATACATCTAAATGCAAATTGGGATATTCACCTGTTTCTTATAAGTAAAACGGGCTACTAGGTAGGTAGTTTCAGTCGACGAATTTCACTTAGGTATATTTAACTCCTTATCGTTTAGGGGATCTATGAATTTTGCCATCAATTCTAAATAAATAGAAGTTGTAATTTTTTCTTGTTCACATTTTGTTCTGCGTTCACAACTATAAGTGTTAATAGTTTCAACTTCCCTATTTTTAGGGAAAATTTAATGTATTGGCAACATTACTTTTTTATCTGTAACGGATGTTTTCAATCTCTCAACGAAACTCACGCGTCTAGTCATTTCTTAGCTAGTTTTTAGATACATGTATCTAAAATCAGTAAGTATTTCATTATAAAAGCAAATTGAATCATTTTCTAGATTCTTAATTTTTCACTGCTTCGAATACATGAATACATCGTGCGTGAAATGATATTGCTTCAAGTGTCATCGTACCTACAAAGGACTATCCGTGTAGTTTCAGTTCGTTTAAAGGTGGCAACTTCAATAGCTAGTAGCGCCATCTTTGCTCTCGTAACTAGTATATGGAAACTGGTGGACATTTTAGTTTTGCACAGCAACAACACAGGTGGCGGTGTTACGGAGTGAATATTATATCTTGTTTGTAATTTGTACTTGTTTTCACATTTACGACAGGCACACCGCTTCTGCTCACTAAACTGTCCCGAGTCGGTAAACGCGAATTTTTATGGTGTTGAAGCACCGCCATCTAGTGGCGAGTAGGAGTAATAACTTCTAACTAAGACCCTGACGAATTTGAAAGTCATCTACATCGAGTAATCTACTTGTAAATAATGACCTTCTTTATTTGGTCGGCTTGGTGCACTATGCTCGATAAACTTGGCGGTGAAGTAACTCAAAACCTTCTTGTGAGTTTCGTACTCAACACTCTGTACTCGTTGCGTTTAGTGAATGCTCGATAAATTTGACGGTGAAGTAACTCGAAACTGAGTGCCAAGTACGACAGGCACACCGCTTTTGCTCACTTAACTGTCCCGAGTCGGTAAACGCGAATTTGTATGGCGTTGAAGCACCGCTATCTAGTGGCGAATAGGAGAAATAACGTCAAACCACGACCCTGACGAATTTGAAAGTCATCAACATCGAGTAATCTACCAGTAAATAATGACCTTCTTATTTGGTCGGCTTACTGCACTTATGTCAACTTAAGAAAAACAAAAACCCGTACCGACAGGGAGCAAAACTGTTTGTGAGTGTCGTACTCAACACTCAGAGTGCCAAGTACGACAGGCACACCGCTTCTGTTCACTAAATTGTCCCGAGTCGGTAAACGCGAATTTGTATGGCGTTGAGGCACCGCCATCTAGTGGTGAGTAGGAGTAATAACTTGTAACTAAGACCCTGACGAATTTGAAAGTCATTCGAGTAATCTACCAGTAAATAATGACCTTCTTTATTTGGTCGGCAGTTTAGTGAATGCTCGATAAACTTGACGGTGAAGTAACTCAAAACTGTTTGTGCCTGCCGTACTTGGCACTCTGAGCAAAATTGTTATGAAAATTATATTTAGGGATATTTTTTTTATGAAAAATGCATTTTCAATTAATCAATTAATTTACTGAAGTATACATTTTTGTAAGTACTCGTAGGTACTACAAATTGTCTGATTAAAACCTTTAGGACTTAAATTTTTAGGAAGAGTGATAATTCAGATCACAAATCCGTAGTAAGAACAATTTTCAGAAAAACAACTTTATGTGAGCCAATATGGACGTGTTGAATTTCCATGTAGCCTTTCTATATTGTCTAAGATGTAGCCGATCACGATGACATGAAACATCATTAAAAAAGTCGTTCAGTTAAAAAAATACTGGCCAATCGTTACATTTGACATAATTGACAACCAGCAACGAAAAATAATCAGACTCCGACTAACGTCAACCTGCATTCACTGATTTGCTATTTTAATCGAATTTAAAAGTACCTAACATGTTAGGAGTGCGTTATTTGCTGGCAGGTACAGCCAGGGCTAGAAGGATCCTTAGCATGGTGCCCACTCAGCACGCACTACGTCTGCAGAACCACCATGATGGGCCACCCATGCCTTTTGACAACATGCCCTTCAAGATAAGGAATCGGTTAGCGTGATTCCAATATTTGTAGATAGCGAAGCCAACGGCAGCGAACATGAAGATGCTGGACAAACACTACATACAGCAGATCAACAAAGCATGGAAGAAACGTAACAACATCTAAGGCTAGACTGCCCACCATCTCATTAACGCATTCCTAGAAACAATAAACCTACCCAGTCCCACTCTCCTATACTGGTTCTAAGGGTGAATTATCCGGCTAGTTGTGGTCGACCGGTTGCGGCTAGTCGGCCTTCCTCTGCCATCCCAGAGCGTGTCACTCCCCATAAATACGCGTCCCCTGGTTTGCCGGTTTGACCTGATCAGGCTTGTCCTGGCGGGGTGTCGTGCACACTCATCATCAATCATCAGGAGCAAAGTATTACAAAAGCTTTGTAGTGTTCAGTATTTGTCCTACAGTTTACCGAATCTGAAGGCCCGTTGGATCTTAACCCTTCCAGTCAGAAACTGAATAACAGTCAATATTGCTATGAAGAACATTGATAAAAATTAAAAACATTTTGGTCATATCAATGACGAAGAATGAACTCGCATTTATAAAGAAACAATACCTACCTCCCAAATACCTCTACCTATACCAATAATAATGAACTTAGGGCACTAGAGAATATTAACACACCTATTCATTTTTTACGCTTAGGTTGTCGCTTACACATTGTTAGCATATGAATCGAAATATTTACAAAAGGCATAGATGATTAGGAGACGATTTCAAGAAATAAGAATTTTGAGAATCACCAGGTATACAGGACAAACTTATTTCTTTGCAGGTTCCTAACAACGGTATTCTTCGCAGTTTTCTTCGGCATAGGATTGTGGGCACCTTACATCATAGTTTGGTATTCTATGGCAAAGAGAGCATTGTAATTTGTAATCTAATAAAAATGAAAATCATTTACATAGTGTTGTTATTTGACTATTTTTCTTACAATGGTGCGCATTCGCGTAATAATGCCAACAACACAATGCGACTACCTTTTACGTAGGACACCATATTTTCTACTCTATTCGATGGAAATAGTGTCCAAACCAATGAAAAATTGCAACATGGTCTGCTGTGTAAAGGGTTAAACAGCAATGTAAACGCGATGCGTCTGACTGTACTGTAATTGTATAATTCCGGTACAGTCGCTATCAAGAATTCATTACCAGACAAGGTGGTGATCATCTCGATCGCGATCAGGAAATAACGCAAACTTTGAAAGAAAGAAAGAAAGACCATTTATTGTCACAGATATTGTACGTCTATTGGCTTCACCTTGAATTGGTTTTCCCCCTTGCTTGTGTAGAAATAGTTTTAAAATGTCATTTGGCTTAGTTACATTCACTCGAATCAAATTAGCGTAGTTATTGAGTTTTAAAAACTCCAAAACTGATGTGCTAAATTAAATGCAGAATGCCACCCCTGATGCTAGCCTGCACGGCACTGTCTATAGATTCATTGCATCCAGAAGATGAGGCTAGTACTCAACAGTATGACTTATTCAATTCAAGCAGGATGATGATGAAGAAGTAAAGTATACACCACCATGTTTATCCTTCTACGCACTATCCTTCTGTTTGGAGGAACGGTGGCGAAGTGTGGGTCTCGCCCACCTTTCAAGGAGCTGGGAATACCCACCAAAATAACCCCGGTGTATCCCGCTACGCTTCATGGGGCGATATGGGATATCCTAAGAACTCTCGGACGTCGCCCCAGCAGCGGGCGGCCCAGCCTGTTCGCCAGGCCTCATCACGACACGGAGGGTATCCTGATACACAACAGATATCCCCAAACGGGTGACGCGGAGCAGTGTGAGTGGATGCCCCGCGGTACTTACCCACTGGCGTCACTAAGGGACCAAGAAATGGGCGGCGATCGCCGTCTCCGGGCCCCTACCCTGCCTGGGTCGGAGAGGGCACCTGCCTTCCCCCTTTTCACGTTCTACTTCTGCTTCATGGTCTCTTCGCAGAAGGAGACCATCGTCTTCCCCGTGTGTACATACCTTAACACACGCAGTCCGCCAAGTAAGTCCTTTCCTTACCACACTCAATATTTAAGTGAATCAAGATACGATTTTTTCATTAAATTTAATTCTGGTTGCTTCTGTGGCTCCAGTTTTTCCCTCCTCCAGTTTTTTTTTGTGGTTCACTTTTAGCCCAAACTGTCTTTCACAGTTTTATCTTTGACGGACAATGGCTCACCCCATTACCCCGGAAATATAACCTTAATAAGCCTGTTAGGAAGGCAGTATTTTTTCCAAATACCGCTTTCCTAATCCAATCGTTTCGAAATTTTCCACGTCTAAAAGTAACCAACAGTGCTGAAGCAAAGTACCTGCAAAAGGCTATATTTACGTTTTCCTGGCAGTGTTTCCTGTTTTCCACTTCTCAAGAACTTTCCTCACAGTTCTAAAAGTTTTTTCTTTCCTAAGGTTTCAAGATTTGCGCAATTGGAACAAAAACTACGCTACTACCTAGATACAGTCAATCAGACTCTTAGAGCTCATGCACATTATGCCGCAAGCAGCGCGGCAGCCACGCGACAGCAGTATGCCTTCACATTACAGAAAAATCCGTGCTTGCCTAGATTAAAGTGCATCACATGTCGCGTGGCTACCGCGCTGCTTTTTACGTATGGAAGTTAGACGCCTGTAAACCGCGCGACTGTCGCGCTGCTGCAGCCGCGCGGCCTATAGCGCAGCTTGTAAATGAGCTCTTATTTCTCATCGAGTACAGATATTTTTGATGACTCTAAAAGCTCACTCGGTTCTGCTGCTGACTGTACTACGGTACTATAGCACAGACACAGTAAACATAACAGTAGGTTATCTAAGGCCGCCCGCAGAGTTATTAGCCTAGCGTGCTCACAGACACGCGTCCGATCTGCCGCTACCTTATTCCCCCATATTTCATGCGAACGTGCGTGAAAGCACACATTCAAACCGAGAGCGGCACGTTTGTATGTAGATATTTTACTGTTCTCTTTTTACTGTGGCACAGATGACGTCTCTACGCGGCGCAGGCGCTGACAATGAGTGCATTTACCGCGTGCGACCGGAGTGCGACTACCGCAGTATTTCGCGCGCGGGATGTAAAGTAGTTCAAAAGTGACCAAATCATCGCGATAAGTTCTTTGTCGGACACTCTTGTTCTTGTGTGAAAGCCCGCCCTGTGAGCCACATTAAGACAGTGATTGTCTTTTCCGATGATTGTTATTTAGCCGACACGCGCGCTTCTTCGGACCATTAAAAAGTTAAGTGCATTTAATTACTCATACAAAAGCACTTAGAGCTCATTCACATGAGCATCGCAAGTAGTGCGACAGTTGCGCGGTTCACAGGCGACTAACTACCATACCAAAAAACTAAAACTAGCGGCCGCCAGCGGCTTCGTCCGCGTGTACTGCAGTATGAAAAAAAAATAGATTACGACCTCAGACAAACATATCCCACAATTTGACGATATTATTCATAAACAATTATTATCTAAACGAAAACCTACATCATCACTAGGTATCTAATAATAAACTACAAAGTGCATTTCCGCATTGAAAAACGGCATTTGTATTTCTCCTGTATTTTACTAAGGTTAAGAATTCATTAGAATTTGGCTATAATTATAATTATTTGTGTATTCGCCAAATCGGCTGTTTTTCTTAAAATAGTCCCAGCTATGCTATTCCGGCGGACGCCAAAACTCCCTTCGCTTGTGTGAGTGAACTTTAAAATTCAATTTCTTTGCAACTGTGGTCGCTTGAGAGAAAAGAACTAAGCCAAATTTCATTTTTAATTACACTGCTCAAAAGTGTCTAGGGATATCTCAAGCATTTTCATACAAAGTATAGCTATTTGGGAGGCTGTAAAAATTAAAATATTGATACCAACGTATAAATTTTTAGAACACAGAAACTGCTATTATCTGCCCTTTCAGATTGTATAATAGTACATTGTTACCCTAGGGGTGAAAGTAACTTATTTAGTCCCGAGACGGGGTTTGGCGCCCGGAACGAAGTGAGGGCGCCAATAGTTCGAGGGACTAAAGAAGTCTTTCACCCGAGGTAAACACTGTGCTTTTCATTACAAATACGAGGAAAGTAAAAATAAAAACATGAATTAGCTAAAGAAAAAATGAGGAAAATAAATGAAGATCAAATTGCCGCTTTCCCGCCTATTTTGTTTGTTTTTTTCTGTGGCCGGCCGTTTCTGTTTCTGTATTCAGCCATTATTTTTTTTATTTTCATCATTGGAAAAATGGTAAATATTTTGCTCAAAGCTAAGTTATTTTAAAGAAATTGTTGAAACTAAATTATAATAAAGTTATTTCAAACATATAGATATATTCTCTGATCAATACTTAACTTTAAGTTATTTCAAATTTTACATCGTGGCTGTATAGAAAGTTGGAACATGGTTCGATAGATATGTGAAAAAAAACTAGTTTTTTAAAAATAATTTTGACAGCTGTCAGTTGAAAGTGATTCTCCCTAGGGATGAAAAGTGTTACTTTTAGCCCGCTTCTCAGGTCAGTAATGACCTACTTTCAGAGTATGAGTAATGAAAAGAAATTTATTGTAGTAGCATTATTGTACAATTGTAAGGACGTTAAAAAAGACAGATTTTTTTTTTTTTTTTGGAATATTCTTAACCTTTATCTTAAGCCTCTGTCCTCGCGTTATTCTAAGATAATGCTCAACTTGTAAACAAACTTAACTTTATGAAATATTTGAAAAATGATATCCCTAGGCAGTTTTGATGTGTGTATTTACATACAAAATGAATGAAAATACTAATTCAAAGTAAAGCGTATTGATGATTGAGGTAAGCGTGAAGCACCGAGATGTTAAGTGATGTCCGATGTGCACCGCCGGAATAGCACGGCAGGAAGGTTCAGACAAGAAAAAAAACAAAACGTAAACCCCATTTTTCATATTAACTTTGACTGTCTAGCACAGTCCAAAAGCTAATGCTAAGTAGGTATGACAGAATATCTCCTGTCTGTTCTGCCGGTTCCAGCTATGCTATTCCAGTTGGCGCTAAATCTCACTCCGGTCGTGGTGAGTTATCTTCAAAATTCAGTTTCTTTGCGGCTTTGATCGTTTGAGAGAAAAGAACTAGGCTAAATATCATTTTAAAATTATTCACATACAAAATGAGGGAAAATACTAATTCTAAGCGTATTGACGATTGAAGTAAGCGTGAAGCACCGAGGTGTGATGTTAGCCGGAATGCCAGCCCAGAAGGATACATAAACTCCATTTGTTACAGCATTAGACAGAACTTGACAAAAGTAATTAAAGGTTCTTTTTAGGATACACTTTGTAGTGAAAACACAATAAATATTATAACGTTTAAGATTTATGCCGAACTTATCAAAATTACGTCCTGTTGCACGTAATTGTCACACTTATTTGTTCTCATTTAAAATAAAAAACTTCTGAATTTATGAGGCTTTGTCTAAATTAAATTATTTTGTCTTATGTGAAACTACGGGTTGTGTATCCAGTCATGCTTTTACTGTCATAAAATGTTACTTAGACCCCTCATACTCGTCAGCCGGCAAAAGTCAATCACTAATGCAAATCGTTCATTTGTTTACCACCCCTGCTTCTTTTTTCTAATGTTATAACAAATGGAGTATAGATATTAAAATCCACGTCGTTAACTCAAATGTTATGTGTCGTTGTTGTGTGAATGAAATAAAAACTGATATTTAGAATCACACTACATTTATTACTTCTCAACCATTATTAATTACTACACCATCAAGGCCACGAAGGCGCGTCACCCTCCTTAACCCGTCCACCATACAGAGCTGACTTGTCCCTAAAGCTGGTCATCCTCAGGGTCTCCTGATCATCCAAGAACTTCCCGAAAAAGAAACCCGAGATGGGAACTGCGAACCAGACGTAGCGTGTTGTGATCCCGAAGATTGCCATCTCAGATTAGTTGTTCTTCTGTTGCTGAAGCTTCCACTTCCTAGTGTGGTTCCAATCAAGGAAGATGAATGTAGCAGTGAGAGTCGGGAACGATATGCTCACGAGGTTCCTCCGGAGGAACTTTGAAATCGCCATAAACCTGGAAAGAAAAACCCAGGGTGAAAACTGTATTCAGCAAACCAGCTAAAGAGGTTGGTGTTGTGTTGATTGAACTACTGTAATAGTTAACACCACCAGAGAACTAGGAGACTGATGGAGTTTTTTTCCATCTCACAACAGAATGTGAAGAGAGTTGGGAGTTTGGGATTCAGCAATTCCCATTTGTGTACCAAAGACTATCTGCAATAGGACTCAGGGCAAAGATTTAATAATTTTTCTCCCAAGCTTGGACGTCGGCTGTAGTATGTATGTATATGTATGTAAGATGAAGTTTAGTCATCTATTGGTCACCACTCTTTGGTAATAATAACTAAAAGGAAATAATTTTTCAGTGCTAGCAGAATTTGCTTAAAATGGCCCTGAACAACCAGTTTTTTTTTTTCTAGCTTAGTCGCGTGAAATTGGTTAAAAAAAAATACATCTTTATAAATTGTAGCATATGTCTAATACCCAGGCATTAGCTACATTATTGTAAAATTTCATTAAAATCCATCCAGTAGTTTTTACGTGAAAGATCAGCATGGCACATCCATTCACACATACAAACTTTCGCATGTCATACTCATCCTTGCATCTGCTTATTTGCTAACATAAACCAATCCGAATGCACAGGATATTCGCAAATAGCTATTCAACTGCAAGGACTTCATTGTGACTGACAAAAGCAACAAAATGACAAAAGGAATTGTGATATGTTCGGTTAACGTTAGTTTATGCGGCTACATGATTATGTCTGAGCCACGTAGATGATTTAAAAGGTAGCTTGTTAATTAATTACTTATTTAATCTTTAATGCACAAAAATAGTACAAAAGATCGTCTTAATCCTGAACACATTTTCTACCAGTCGGGCGAGACAGAAATGCTGTTGTCATTTTGTGAGAAAGGATTGGAATGTTCAGTGTCTCTGCACTATTACTACTACCATACAAGTAAAATGAGAACCCCAGTGGGTAGGATGCTGTTATGGAACTCTCTTGTCATAGGTTAAACACTGAGGGCTAAGTGTATGACCAATTATGTTCCTCACCGGGCCCTTATTATTATCACCTCCAGTTCCGGTTGTTCAATGCTCAAAATCAATGTTTGAGCGCTAGTCTTGGAAAGACGGGACTGTAAGTAAGTTAAACAAGTGCGAATACAGGATCAGCATTGCTGAGTGCCAAACTTCTTTTACTTGCAAGTAAGGGTAGAACATACCTTACGTGCATGTGGTAAAAGAAGTTTTCAATACTGGTGATTGAAAATACAGCTTCACAAGGTAGCAACAGAGGATGCAGATTTAGCACCACCATTACGTGACACGTGGAACTTCTATGTAAGCCCATAACTATCGATCACAAATAGCCCGTACAAGACGTAACAACAAAATCTGGCACTCTTCTTGTTTATTATGTAACATTGGTCACAGAATTGAGTAGGTAAGTGTTATGTAGCCTACATTTTAACAACGTAGGGAACCGATACAAGAAGTTATACAACAATTAATATAACAATAGTATTTCCTAAATTTCACCCGAAATGTCCCAGTTTCCGATAAAAACAACCATACAACCTTACACAAAGATAAAAAAAGATTAACATTAAACATCACCTGCGCCGTGGGGTTCTAATGCCGAAATATTCGAGTTAAACTACTCTGCATTGATTTGATTTATAAATATACAGTGAATTATTGGCTAAAACAACTTAAAAATACACAAAAACCTGAATAACTAACCTACAACAAGCGACGAACAATGTCCAAAAAATCACATTCACAGCCATAAATACAAGTCTATGACAATTTTTCTTTTTAATTGTTTGTTTTTTTTTGAGTCCAGTGTTGTGCTAGGAATCGAATCCGTCTAACTCTGTCGTAGACAATAAATCGAATTTTAATGGGTGCAATCGGTGGTTCACCTAATGGCACAAAATAATTAGTGGTTCATGCAGTGAGTTCGATGTTCACTAGGACTAAAAAACTAGCTGAAACCAGGATCATATTACTGTATCGGGGTGTGTCGTGGTGCGACACAACGCCACCGGTTCCGTTGAAATGTTAAGACTAGATTCACATTAGGATGTTGTGATGTGGCGCCAATCCACCAATACGATAGCGTCCTGTGTGGTGTGGTGCTAATCTACCAGTACGATAGCGTCCTGTCACGCCACGACACAAATCAACACAGAGATGTAAACCTAGCTTAGAATTCACTAAGACTCACGGTCTTAAACTGTTTTTAATAATGTCTATGGATATTCATAACGATTCGGGGCATTTCAGGGAGTCTTGGGTCTGACGGAGTGGAGACATTGTACAATAATTACTAAACAGCGCGCTAATGCGCAAAAACCGAACCGTGTGACTTTTTTTATAATGTACTAAAATGAAAGATTCTTTAACCTTGCGAGTATTCAAAAATGTCTATGAATGTATTTATTGTATGTAAAATACAATAATACTGATTAGTTATAGTGGTTAAAATGCTTAGACCTGGTAATACCAAATGTAAGATGGCGGTTAGCTCAACCAGATCCTCGTGCGCTGATTGGTCATGACGTCATTAAAAAGACACAGTCCTACCAGGAGCCCTCACACGTGGACCGGTTTTTCCTCCTTAACGCACATTTTTGCTCACAAGTGAGTTCATGGTGCGACAGGACGCTATCGGTTCCGTTTAATTGTCAAAAAACACAATGATGTGTTGTGGCGTCCATCAACCCGATAGCGTTAGCTTCACCCTAACACAGCAATGTGAACCTAGCGTAAGAAAAATGTCTTTGCCTAACAATCACTAGAATCCTGGTTACAAGCAAATTAAACGCCTGGTCAAATAATTTGCTTAAATAAAACGCTGACTTACTCGCTCACTGATAGATCGCACGGTATTAAGCAGGGTGTAGGGTGCGGGTAAAGGGCTGATACGTGGCACGAACAGATTAATAATAACAAATAGTGTCAACTGAATGAATGAATTTTATAAAAAATGGTTATTTACAAACTTTCAGAGCTTTACAGTTCGATGTTTTTTTTTAAATGGATTTGTATTTTCGAGGTGCATTTTCGCCGAAATCATTACCTACCTAGTTTTTTTTTTCAAAACATAATCAAACACAAAATTACAGCTACGGTTTTGGTTATCAAATTTTCCTCTTAATGTCTTGTGTGTGTCTTGTCTCGTATACAGTTAGTTTCATAATTTGACTTTGCAGTTCAGCTTAGGACAGCCTTCTCTTTGATACAAAAGTAAACCCCAGCTGAAACAAAGCAATGTATCCCAGTTTTTAGAAAAAAAAATGCATAAATATATCATAGTTTCGGAATTCTTTATTTTTTTCCATTTGAAGTTTCGTATAAAACACACATAAAGAAAACGTATTAATGTTTCTTCCCAGAAATTGCTACATGTAAGAGACACCACGACATAGCATAATAATACAGGGTGACCTTATTTTTCAAAACCAACAGGTTCGATCCCCGACTAAGTTTTTTCTTTTTTTGTAAAAGCTGAGTGAGCAGTTATAGTTTTTGCCAAAAACGTCAACTTTCTGTGTATTAAAGTGAATCATATCGTAATATCTGGTGAAAAGTGCAAAGTGTTACATTTTAAAGTAAGTTGATGAAAAGGTTTGTACAAGTAATACACAAGTAATATAACATTTCATTATCCATTATTTCATTTGTTTACGTACCTTTTCATCAAGCTCATTTCTTCAACACATTCAGAAAAATACCTGTAATAAAAAAGGTCTTTTTTATAATTAATATCACCCATGTAAGCGTTACCTATTTGAATGTTTAAACGTGAAAGTTATAAAAACCTGATATACACACACATTCACACTTTTATGTCGTTAATTTTCAAAATGGAATTAAAAGACTTTCGCTGCTGAGACTCTCCTCCCCCTCCTCGTCCTCTTCATCCTCCTCCGTGATCCACAGTGCTGGACATTTTTGGTATATCAGAAATATTATGTAGAATGCTAGACAAATAATAACGATCGACATAACTATGTCATTGATCGGTAGATGGATCGGTATATCTTCCAACCCTGCGCTAGTTGTGTCTTTTGTTCCGTTTTGAGCTTCCATATTGGGTTGTTGTTTTTCGATCTTAACAGCGCGTAACAAAACGATTACGATTCCCTTCCCTGTTGGTTGGCCTTGCTAAATCTCGAGAACCGCTGGACTGATTTGGCTAATTTTGGTCTTGAAATAATTGTGGAAGTTGAGGGAAGGTTGGAAAGGTGGAATAAGCATGAAACAACGCTTGGAATATACAGGGTGTTACAAAAATACCCCTAATAACTGAAGGGGGTTACACAAACTCCTGAAAGGAGTCCCTTGTTTATTTCTGACTCATGCCCCTACGTTATAAATCGAATTAATGTCGACATTTTGGTGAACATTTGATGAACCTTTTTATCGAAACCGTTAAAGATATCAAAATAGGGACAACACCTACTATTTCAGATTCATTCACTTTATATGGCATTTCAGTCTTTAGGGGCATTATGTATTATAAACCACAATTTAGTTTTCTCTTAGCATTTCTAAATGATCGGCCACGGCCAATGATGAATAAAGTATGCATTTTGATTATTGTTATGCCTTTTGTTATTTTACCTTAACACTATTTTGCATTATAATGGTTATGCGATTCAAAATATTTACCAATGAAAAATATACTTTTTGATGGTGATGCCAACTGATTTACGGCAAATGAAATTATGCCTATAAATGATATGCGTTCTTAAGTGTCACTTGTTCGAGACCTGAATAATATCGAAATGTGTACGAATTTGAGTCATGAATGATACAAGTTTCTGTGCACAGTCTACTGAGAGTACTGAATCTATGTGCATGTCATCAGACTAGGCCAGTCGAGCCACATGCATGATTGCAGAACCGTGGCTTGGGAGAGGAATGAAATTTAATAATGCCTAAAAATACTGACTATGTTTTGGGAGTTCATTGTTTTTTCAATGTTTGTGGGGGGGGTAATGTTGTTAGCGTCCGTAGGAATTACCACCTTCTCATAGGCTGACCCTACACGTGCTCTTCGGATGGCGCCAATTGACCAACAAGGCCGAGAAACAGGCGGCGGTAACTCACCTGCCCTACAAACCCACACCACAACGCTGATATTCTGCGGTACCTTGGTACAAAATTAAATAATAAAAAATATTAAAACAATAAAGAACATACAAAGCGATTGCCCTGCGCAAATCTTTTGCACATTGTAGTGTTTGGCTTCAGTACATTTGGCATCATACATTCCGGAGACCTCACACTAGCCACCATGAGATTGCCCTCATTCGCATGACAATACTGTTTGCGGTAGCAAGACAAGCCAGGTTCATATTACTGTGTCGGGGTGTGTCGTGTTCCGTCCGTGCAAAGTTATGACCAGATTCACGTTGGTGTGTTGTGATGTGGCGCCAATCCACCAATCCGATAGCGTTCTGTCGCACTACGACACACCCCAATAGAGATGTGAACCTAGGGTGACGAACTTTTCTCGCAACAGTATCAGACAGTACAGTATCAGTAATGATGCTGCAGTATACCTAGCTTTTTTATTTACCTTCGCATCATGCACGCTCACACGCTAATCATGATCGAACGTCGATCAATTTACTCTCATCATACAGTTTGCTAAATAGTAACATTTTTGGCAAGTTTTTTGCCTCGGCATAGGACGGGACAAGTCTTCCTTTAAATATTCAGTTATCTAAACGTTTTTAAGTTTAGATTCGACATAAATTGAACAAAGTTATGACTTTAAGACTATTGATGGTTTTGTAAAGCACAGCACTAATGGCATTGAATAGCAGGGGCTATTTTAGTACCTATTGCTATGTGAACATAAAAGTTAAAGTAGTACAGCAACCCAAATTTGGTATTGTCACGTTGGTATTATTGATAAATTGCAACGATTAGAGCGGTGAGCGGAGCGGGAGGAGACTGTTCCGTTTCATGAGCTGAGCGGGCGAGCGGGTGCCTTCGTCATCTTGTGCGGATTTTATAAATTGCAGTGTGGGGTGCTAAAATTATGTTGATTTTTATGAAGTGAATAATAGTATTGGTGATGTTGGCCTTAGGCTTATCGTTATTTCGCAAAAAAACTCTAAAAGAACTCACTTTTACCGTAGTAGTCCGTCAAAAATCGAGAAAGCTTCAAACGTGTTTGAAGCTTTCGTTTT
The DNA here is from genome assembly GCA_950022985.1 of Udea ferrugalis. Classification (NCBI taxonomy): domain Eukaryota; kingdom Metazoa; phylum Arthropoda; class Insecta; order Lepidoptera; family Crambidae; genus Udea; species Udea ferrugalis. Next base: position 23,437,909 of record OX465515.1, read on the forward strand.
CGGATTAATGGAACTATGAACCTGGACTCTTTAACGTTTAGCTTATCGCAAATCAATTGTCTCGTTGTAAATTTAAGTAAGAAGAACTTTAAACAGACTAGTCAAGAGTTATCACAGGTGAGAAATATTGCTATATTTCAGGTTGTCTTTGTTTTCTATTGTCGCCATATTGTAGACGATGGCAAGTTGCACGAGCGTTTTGTAATAGTGCTGAGTGGTTGTACAATGTATAATTTTGTTTATTACTGAATGTAATCGCATTGCGCTGCGTTTCTTGGCAAATCATTGGCTGTGTAGTGAAATCGAACTAAAAATGTGGTCTGTATCGCGGCCAAAAGCTGGGTGAAGTCTTCAAACGAGTTTCTACTTGCATGTGATACAATTTTTTTTTTGTAACCACTTTAGTCAGCTAATTACCGTTTGTAGTTTTACAACTGATTTGTACGTTTTCTTATATAGTTTTACGCTTTACTCCTTTAATTCTGCTTGTGTAATCAGATAACAAAGAAATGTTATGAAGAGATAAGATTTTAGATTTTATGGAAACTTTGTGTTGTAATCAGTCTCATACAGATGCACATTTTGTAGTTTTAAGATAACTGCTGTTTTTTCCACCGTCTGTAAACATTTCTGAAGCTGCAACCATAAACTATGGGTGCGTTATCCCTAAACTTTATCTCAAATAGGGTCAAATTTTATAACCTTCAAGGTTTTTGTTTGGTTACCTTCGTTTTTTGTTTAAGACAAGTTTGCGTTTTAAAACTATCATGCCTGATAGGCAGAGTATTAAAATATAAATAGGGACCTTGAGATACCTGGCTTTTACATGGCTTATACTCAGCTATGTCAAAACAGGGAACCAACATGAAAGTTTGCTGCTTCAGAACACAAGTTGAGTGTGAGTGGCTTGAATAAACACTAAACAGCCCGGATTGAATGAACATGCCATAAGTGAAAACCTTTCACTTCGCTCATTGCAAGTCAATAATAATCAAACAGTTTATGACATCTGTAGGCCTGATAGTGATCCATAATGGGATTAAGACCGTAATAGATCAGCAGCTCTATTCTCTATTCCTCAATCAACATTGCTAGACTTAACAATATGAAACTCAAGTAGTATTTAATAGAAAAGAATTTGTTTATTGGATCCCTTTTTCCTTAAACTATACATGATTATAAGTTAGTACCTAGTCATTCTAAAAGGCATGTGGCAAAGTCATACATACTCTATTTTTCATTAAACCATGTGTAAAAAGCGTGCAGGTAAAGTTTGTGTATTTGTGTTATTTTCAATGATAAAATTTAAATGTCCCAGCTGCTTTTCTTTGTAATAGTGAATAGTTTGGTATTTGGTAGTACAGTCCTTATGTGTGGTTTTACTGATCAACAGACAGTTATGTGACCTAGGGTCAAGGTGAAAAGGTTTGTGGCCAGAACTGCCTACAATGAGATGGGGCACCTTGCAATAAAGCTGTTTTACAAACGAATTGTATAAGATAGGTAGACAACCAACAAAATAACATGGAGTTTTATTTATATTCATGGTTTAGAAGTGCAAACATTGTTGGTCTACCTTTAACATGTAATTTTACATTGTTTTAGCTTTCATTTTTCTTTATATTGCACTCCATATTGACATCAATCAATAACATATACAACAACTAAATACCTATTGGGCATCCGCCAGAAATAAAGGTTTACATATACAGTACCTAATTACTGACTTACTCAACCTCATCTTGAAGGCCGGCATAAAAGACTTCCTAAAGTTGCTGCTAACATCCCTGCCAAGGATATTTTAGCTATCTTTTAAGCTCTGAAGAGCAATATGGTAAATAAAAGCAACGCCTTGGCTGTGAATGCAGACACCTGTGTTTCTTGGCCTTGAACTCGTCGAGATTGCATGCACCCCATTCTGAAGTGTGGTCCGCCAATCTGTCAAACTCAACAACAAGACACAGTGGCAGGCCTTTGGGCGCTCAAAATACTACATGAGGACTGTGCTATCATCTGCATAGCAATCAATGTTACAAAGTGATAACAAATCATTTGTTTCTTGGAATGGATTTGCTGTGGTTCTTCCTTTAATAAAATGTACAAAAATGTTTACTTCTACAAAATTGTCACTTAACTCCTACATTTACAAACCAATTTTTATTTTTTAGAGTTTTACCGTTCACTAATATTTAGTTGTAGTAGTTGATATTATTAAAAAAAAAAAACTAGTTTCAATGTTGTGCAATGAAGAATAAATAAATAAATAAAGCAGGGACAGTCTGGATCTGGACTTAATTACTATCTATTACCTAAAAAGTTGCAATGTCAGGGTTAGATGTGGTGTTTTTAAACATTGGTTTGCTGTGCGAAAATCAAAACGTGAATACATTTAGTGCAACCAGTTTACAAAAATCAAGTGCCGGGTTTTGGTAATTCTAAAAGCAAGGTTATTTTTTGATGCGATAATGCTGGCAAACAGGCTTAGCGTCCTCCTGATGTTGAGCTGTTATCCGGTAACAGCTCAACATTAACATTGGGCTTCAACCCATGCACTCATGGATCACCAGGGTCTGCACTAAAACTTTGCCGACTCTCACAAGGACCTTCCTAACCCTTTTCCGTACCAAGACTGCGAAAATAATTGTTAAAACGATCTTTCGGACAGAAATACCTGTTAGAGGCGTCAACCTATTAGTCATAGTTTAAATGACGCCTAACAAATGCTCATAGGCATTAGCAGTTGAGTGCGCTACAACAACATGTCGTAAAAAAATATTTTACCAATATAAAATGTGTCTTGTTCACGTGGGTTAGGACAAGTTTTAGCTTATGAAGACTTTCCTGATACCATGGCTACAGGAAAACCAACATAATAACACATTGATTGACAACCACTTTCTTGCACGAAAGGGTAATAGATAATGCTTGAAACGCCTTAATGGCATCTTTCCATTGCAGTTTGTTTGGCTTTCCCTTATGAATGGAGGTATAGTTAGAGGTTATAATCATTACAACAAGTATATAGTAACAGTTTCATTCACTAATGTAAAAATAAATTTCCTAAATATTATTTGCTGAAAGTTTGTCCTGTGACATAGGCCTCCTCCAAGGTTCTCCATTCATCTCTCTCTCTTGCCATGCGCATCCAAAAGAGGCCTGCCGTTTTCTTTATGGCGTCTTCCCACCTTATGTTTTTTTCTTCCTCGTGATCTTTTGTTTCCCCTTGGATACTCTCACTCAGTGACGATTTTTGTCCATTTGTATGTTGGGTCTCTGATCATATGACCAGTCCATCTCCACTTCAGCCTTTTTATAGTTTTTGTTACGTCTCTAATTTTAGTTCGCTTTTTGATGGTTATAACAACCATTTCGTACCCAAAAATGAAAGTGCCGACCAGACAAAAATAATACTGGCATTCTATTGGAAATGACGCCCTGGAAGTTACCTGGAAGTTATAGCACAAGAACCATCTACAATTAACCCTTAGGCTGCTACTTGAGTTTGAAATTAAAAATATATCGTTATTTCCTAGGATTAATGGACGAACGGATTTCACCTTGTGAGGTGTCGTTAGATTCGTCATCACTGTGAGAGTAACACTGGGTATATCAAAATAAAAAAAACAAAATGGCGGATTTTTAAGAAAATATTATGAAAATAAAAAATAAAATTAATTTTATGTACCCAGTATTACTCTTACAGTAAATTCAAATCAGACGACACCTCTCAAGCTAAAATCCGCCAAGCCGTTCAGGCTGCAGAGCGTGAAAACATTGAATTTGGCGCCAAAAATCCGCCATTTTGTTTTTTTTTATTTTGATATACCCAGTGTTACTCTCACAGTGATGACGAATCTAACGACACCTCACAAGCTGAAATCCATTCATCTATTTATTCAGGGAAATAATGTTATTTTTGTAATTTCAAACTGAAATAGCAGTCTAAGGGTTAATTGTAGACGGTTGCTGTCCTAGTAAGAAATCTTCCGGGCGTCATTTCTAATAAGAATCTAGTATTATTTTTGTCTGGTCGGCACTTTTATTTTTGGGCATTTTTCGTTCGAGACGTGGTTGTTCTCCTTTTATTTTATCTTTTATTTTTTTATTTTTTTTCGTCGAAAGAAACGTCATGGAGGTAGGTTAGGGTGGCCAAATTAATTTCTGGTGGAATTATGTTTCATTTAATCAGTTCTATGTTGTAGTGAATGCATCTGCAAAAGAGAGATTACAAACTTATCATTTTAATTTAATAAAAACTGAATGAACTGTAAGGTACCACTCAGGGCGCATCCCGATTAGGCTAGCGCTGAACGCTCGTAGTGAACAAACTACACCGCCGACCGTGAGCTTTATTCGCTGCGAATCAGTCGCTCACAAAATGAGTCGGTTAGTGAAACGTCGCAAACTGCGTAGTGCGTACATTACACGCTGTATAGACACTCCATCTAAAATAAATAAGGAAGCAAACTGGAAGCCGTCTGTCAGACGCTCACTGTTCGCCTAAAGGGGACGCGCCTTAAGACTACATCATTATCTCACATCTTGTAACCAGTCTTGTGTAGTTCTCGCGTTATCTTCAGTTGCACTGCCCTACTATTTTTTCTGCTTAGCTCTGGTTGACTAGTGGAGAATGCCTTTGTCAGCATTCAATCCGGCATTTGAACCAATCTTACTGTTGTTAGGAATAAATACATGCTGCATCGCGTTCGCATCGCAGCTTTAAGTAGCGCGTGTGTGTAAAGGTAAACATGTCGACTGTGTCGCTGTAAAAAGTCGCAACGTGTAAAGGCTCTTAGTCGTTAAGCCTAATTACCTAGGAACCTTTGCTAGCCTTTTATTCACCTCTCCAACAGACGGTGTTCCGTCTGGTGGCCGCCTGGTGGAATATGGGTTTATTCCACACTCAGCCGAAAAATTCATCCGAATTAATTCACTTCCTGATTCATCTGAAAACATATTCCTATCTCATCCGGCATTCAATTGTCTATAGATTTACAACAAGAAAAATAAAATTCTGCTGACCCGGTGCAACCATTTGCGATAGTTACGTTTTTACAACACGTTTTTATATTAACCCTTGGCATGCCTGGTAGGGTCTGTCAGACCCACACCAACGCGCGAACCGTTGTAGTTTGTTAAAATTTGAATTTCGCGCCTCACCGTTTTTAGTAGCTGGCCGTTACTAACCGCGGAATACCCTCCGCCCGCTTCCCCAGTCCGCGGCGAGCTACGAGCGTAAAAGGACGTGCGTAAAGTGCGTACGGGTCCCATAGACCCCACCAGGCATACGGCGTGACTTTATTTTGTGAGTATTTATTTTTCTTTTTTCTTATAAATATTGGCATTTGTCCGTTAAATAATATTAGTTTGTACATTACATTATCCTATTTTATTTTATTTTCAGTTTAATCATGAATAAACAACTGACAGACGAGGATGTAGCCAGTTTATTATTACACGAGTTGGATGAGGAAGACTTAGTTGCATTTGATTCAAGTGGAGAAGAATTTGACGTTGCTCTAGAGGATGAAGAAGCTGTTTCTGAGGAGGAAGAAAATGATGCAGGTTCCATCTCTTCGGATTCTGAAATGGAGGTGCCTCTGTCCATCCTTGGGACTGTGCTTACTTAATTTGAAATATTTTAATAAAATTGATTAATTTCTAATGTGTTTTTTTTACTATCTCTTTTTTGCCCTTAAAGCATGCGTCTTGAATCATTTAATCACCTTACATAATAAAATTTATAGAGAAAAATGCTATTTTGAAATCGGGGTCTGAGAGACCCACCAGGCATAACGTGTAACTTATGCCCACCAGGCATGCCAAGGGTTAAGAGGGGTTGGGCGCTCAGCGAAAATTCAGATTTCGTAGCTCTTCGCGCCTGAGGTGCGGGGGGGTCGGGGTCCGCGGTTAGTATGGAACGTGCTCGAAACTAAAAATCGTAAGCGCCATTCACATTTTTATCAAAAACTGAATAAAAATATTTAGTTTTTCCTAAATCTAAAACAGTCACGAAATCGAGAAGGTTAACCTATGTATTTGTGATTTTATACGAATTATTATCGTAAAATACGGTTGTAATGAGCATTTATATGATATTTTAGAGGTAACTTCAGGATATTTTTTAACGAGCGAAGTTTTTCCAATAGTGTTTTGGAAACAGTCATCCCATCATCAATTTCAGTGCGAAAAACATTCAATATTTTCAATTATAGCTCATAGACAACAGTCCATTTTGCCGTTTTCACCTACTTAGGGCCCTTAAACGGATGAATCGGGAATACCATTTACTCTTAGGCTGAATCAGGAAAATTTTAAAAATTATTAAAGTAAAGTAAAAAATAGTCTTTATTCATGTAAACTTATTAAAAAGCACTTATGACAAGACACAACGTAAAAATTAAAAAGTAATAATGTGATTCTACCACCGGTTCGGAGGTGTTGATGATTGATGACCGAGAAGAAACCGGCAAGAAAACTCAGCAGGCTGAATGTGGAATAAACCGAAGCTCCTAGTGCGTTACCTTATAGTTAGACGTGATCTGTGCCCAGCAGTGGAAATGTATGAAGACCGTTAAAGAATAAAACAGCTGCTAAAGGTCTCTGTACTATGTGCATCTTAGTACATTTGTTTACATTTGTTTACAACACACAACACAACACGGCAATAATTATCACTGTTAAGATGTCAGAATGGCTGTTTACTCACACATCAAACATAACGGTTGTAAACATAATGTTGGAAAAAGTATTTTTTTATTATTTTTACTTACGAGACAGTAGCTATTGCTGTCAGAGCTACGAATAGTTGCGTACTCGTAATTAAAATTGAAAAAGTTAAGTGAAATGATTTAATGTAACTGTAATTTTAGGTTAGGTTACTCGATTTTGATTCCTTTGCTTTTACCATGAATACATCACTAGAAACTTCAAATACAAAATGTTACTATCCATACCTTTTAGGCATTTCCACAACAATGGAAATGCCTTAAACAGATCTCATGAAATGGATTTTAATGATTAGTGAGATAATTTAATTAGACGTCAACTTTTCATTTAAAATAAAATAAATGAATACCTTCTCATTTATTTCATTTCTTGTCACTTGTATAGGTGTTATAAAAATGTTTAAAATAAGTTGTAGATTAATGTTCGATTGATTATTTTGTTTGCATAATTTTACTACTGGCAACATTATATTTGGTGTATGATATCTTACTGTCAGGCCACTGCACATTGATGTTGTGTTGTAATTTCTCCAGCTCTGCGCTTTGGCTATATTGTGGTATAATATCTGCTTTGCGAATTCTCACTACACTACCTGTGAACTTTAGGTAAAGTACTGATATTGTCATAAGTAATTTCCAGTCAAATAACACACTGTGGCCTTGTGCACTCGCATAAGTGAAATTAAACAGATGAAGTTTTTCAGAACAACTATGTGAATGCTTGTGTAAACAAATTGATATTTTGCTATCTTTTTAAATCGAAGTACTCATATCGACTTCAGAAATCGTAATGTTGAGTCATTAATATCAGTACCTAACAATAATATCAGCCACTTTTTTAGTCATTGCGTTTTAAGCTGCGCTGCGAAATAGCAATTTGAAAAATTATTGATTACAGTCCAATTACCTAGTTTTAAAGAAATTGTTTGGTGTTTAGCTGGTCAGTCTATATGGGCTGGAAGCGGAAAATCAGCTGTTGAGGTGCTTGCTTACCGAAGCGGCGAAGTTTTCGTGGGACACCGACCGTCCTGGCTCGGGGCCCACTAACAGTGTTCACGCATCGCTGCTCACCCAGAACCTGACTTCTCTCCTCAATCACCCGGCTAAGTCCACCGTAGTCTGCCGAGCCGTTGATAACCCTAATCGCTCTCTCCAAAAGGTAAGTGCACACAGCAGATCATAGATGTTACCCATAGTATACACTTTTCGTTGCCCATTAGAATATCCTCCCGAACCTGTATTTGTCTGTTTGTCCTTTCCTATCTTCTCAATCCAACTGTTTTAACCATTCATTTCATCGTGTTTTAATAACGTTTTGTTTTCTCTACTTTATCTTGAGTTTTTCATAAGACCGTTGTTATGTAATTTAAATGTTTTTTATTAACTTAAATGGTGAAATAAGAGTAAGCGGTAGTTTAAAAATACTGTTAATTAAAATGTTTGTGAGAAATATTTTGTTGACCGCAGCTGGCTGGAGGCCTTAAACACACGGACATAACAGACATCATACAGATATAGGTACTTTAGTTTATATTATCAACGTTTTATTATGAATCAGGTTGGAAATGGGCAATTAGTTGAAGTATATCATGCTTGTAAATAGATCTAGTTTCGCTAATTGACTAATTAAGTAGTAATGCTTCTATCGCGTCATTGTTTTCAGATATTAAAACCTACAAATACATTACTCAATCGCCTTTCAAGATTATTAAAGTTAACCACAGCTGAGGATGTTGCTTTCTCTCTGGTATTAAGGAGGAACTCTACGAAACCAGAGATAGCAAACCTAGCTAGGAACCATCTTAAAAAAAGATTTTTGGATCTTGTGCAGTGTTATCTCGACGCAGGTAAGACCCTAGTTACAATGGTTTGTATTTTTATTTTGTTTACATGCATTGTAATTATTATTTTCTGCATTGCAGAACGTGGACATCAGGTGGAGCGCGCAGGTCTTCAGGAATGCAGCCCTGAAGTGTTGCAGACTCTTCTGACCAGTTTAGCACACGAGAGACTAGCCACAGTGACAAAAGACTTATTCCTAAAACGTTTACGAGTTGATTTTCCACGTGAGGTAGTGCCTATTGTGTTAGCGCCGCTGTTGTACCCTGACGACACCAAGTCCCCCCTTGAGGAAATGACCACAGCTGACGACATGGCCGCTGCCATGATGGACAACTCCCTAGCTGACATTATTCAAGACATCGGATATCCCTTCACATCGTCTGTGGAGGAATGCAAAGGCAGCATGCTTAACTTCGGTGCGCGGGAACCCACCGCCATCGATGTAGCCAGAATCATATCTATGATGATACGGTACCATGCTCTTATGCCAGAAGGTCCGTTATTACAAACTCCCGGCAACTTTTGGATGGGCCATGAAGCCAAGAAGGATCCTATAACACACGGACATGGGGAAACGTGGAATGCAGAAGTATTCGTGCAGACACTGAAAGAATTAGCTTCCAACCTGAACTGGAAGGAAGTGATCCTACAGCTGGACCACCCTGAGTTCATTGTCCCCGACAGACAAGGACTGAGTCTTCTGTTTACTATCCTGCGACTTGGTCTCCAGAGCGCAGGTTATCCGGCAAACATTTTCCCAGTTGAATATTTTTGCCGTCGATGGACGAATTTAGAAGGTCAAATCAGTTTGATCAGCATCATTCTGAAGCACCAAGACATATTCAGCTTCGCTGATCATCCCTTTCATCCAGTATCGATTGACCTTTTGAAATCACCACCTGAAACAGACAATAAAGAAATCTCAACATGGCGCTGCCTGTATTTGGTCGAGCTTCTATTGTATGCTGCTGAGCGCGGGTATTACATGCAAGTTCACGAATTGTTCAAGTTCCCTCTCCAGCATTGTCCTGACATCTTGCTGCTCGCTTTACTGCAAATCAGTCCACCAATAACAGTTTTCAGGCAAGAGTTATTGACAACGCTCATACCAATATTTTTAGGAAACCATCCGAATTCTGGCATAATTCTACACCACGCCTGGCATACACAGAATCCGAACATAAAACCTATAATCATGCACGCCATGGCAGATTGGTACATAAGGGGTGAGAGCGACCAGTCCAAACTGTCTAGGATTTTGGATGTCGCTCAAGACCTCAAGGCCCTGTCGTTACTATTGAACGTGCAGTCGTTCCCATTTGTTATTGACTTGGCGTGTCTCGCATCACGAAGAGAATATCTAAAGCTAGACAAGTGGCTAACGGACAAGATCCGAGATCATGGGGAAACGTTCGTCTCCGCAATGGTGAAGTTTTTGCAGAGGCGATGTCCGCAAGTGCTCGGTAAAGGTCCCGAAGAACAGCTGCCGAAGGCTGCTCAGCTGCCTCATGAAACAGTCGCTACGATGCTGGCTTGCTTGCAACTGTGCATCCCCAATGTGCAACAAGAACTACAGGAAGCAATCTACAACGTCATCGCTAACTGCCAGACGTTAATACTCAGTAAGACGAGGCAGACCATGGCCGGTATAGCTCGGCCGCACACCCGTGTGCTGGAGACGCCTTTCAACCCCGCTGCTGGCTTAGGTGGGCAGCTGTTCACTCCGCATGTTGATTCGATTGCTAATTTGACACCTAATGTTGCGAATATGAACCTGGGGGCACCGGCGAACACAGCGTTCGCTATGCCTGGTACTCTAGGCCCTCTAGTGGCGGCACCAGGATCGCCGTCGCGCATGATGGGCGCAGGACCAAATAGTCCCTTCGCGATGATGTCATTGCAACATAACACAAACGTTGCGAACATGAGCGCGCTCGCCAGGATGGCACCAGCTCCACTTATGGACAAGCCGCGCATTCCTGATCCTATACATTTCCCAGAAATGATGCACAACGTCTCGAAAGAGATTGAAGACGAAGCCAATGGCTATTTCCAGAGAATTTACAATCATCCTCCACATCCGACTCTTTCCATAGACGAGGTACTGGATATGCTGAAAAAGTTCCAAGATTCACCAAACAAACGAGAACGCGACGTCTTCTCATGCATGCTTCGTAATCTCTTTGAGGAATACAAGTTCTTCCCTCAGTATCCGGATAAGGAATTGCATATAACTGCACAACTTTTTGGTGGTATCATCGAAAAGGGACTAGTCCCAAGTTACGTATCATTGGGCTTAGCCCTTCGATTCGTGCTCGACGCACTGCGGAAGCCGGAGGGATCTAAAATGTACTACTTCGGTATAGCTGCTCTTGATCGATTCAAATCGCGTCTAAAGGACTACCATAAATATTGTGAGCATGTAAGAGCTATACCTCATTTTACTGAATTTCCTCCGCACTTGATAGAATACATCGAATATGGACTCCAGAGTCAAGAGCCGCCGACCAAGCCGCAAGGAGCTGTGCTGCCAGCCAGCTTAGCCGCTGTACTGAACCAGAGCTCGGTCGTTACTGTTTCTGCGCCATACAGGTATGCAAAGTTGCAAGTTCTGCTATGTAAAATATCTAGTTATTTATATGACATTGTCTTACATATTTTTCCTTTTCAGGGCCGTTGTCTGCGCGTCTTCCATATCTGTTATTGCAAAGGTGACCAACTGCACCTCAGGAATGGGCAGCCGGCCATCCATCGCAAACGCCACTAACATCGACACGCTTCTAACGGCTACTGATAGAGAAGAAAAAATAAGTTCTCCACCAGAAGCTATCCAGGATAAGACAGCATTCATTTTCAATAACCTCAGCCAGTTAAATCTTCAGACAAAATGCGAAGAACTCAAGGAAATCCTCACTGAAGAATATTTCCCCTGGCTGTCCCAATACCTAGTGATGAAGAGAGCCTCCATCGAACTCAACTTCCATGCTCTGTATTCTAATTTCCTTGACGTTCTCAAGATTCGCGAAATAAATAAAATGGTCACAAAAGAGACTTATCGGAACATCAAGGTATTGCTTCGCTCCGATAAGGGCATAGCCAACTTTTCTGATCGATCATTGCTAAAGAATCTCGGCCATTGGCTGGGCATGTTGACACTGGCCCGGAACCACCCGATACTGCACGTAGACATCGACCTCAAGGCGCTCGTGCTCGAAGCTTACCACAAGGGGCAGCAAGAACTGCTCTACGTGGTCCCTTTCGTAGCCAAAGTACTAGAATCCTGCGCCAAGAGCGTGGTCTTCAAACCACCCAATCCATGGACCATGGCTCTCATGAATGTCTTGGCTGAATTACATCAAGAGCCGGATTTGAAACTGAATCTGAAGTTTGAGATAGAAGTGCTGTGCAAAAACCTTGGCTTGGATATTTCCGACTTGAAGCCATCCCTTTATTTGAAAGATCCTGATAAAGTGAGAACGATTGAGTTTCAGCTTTCGCAGCCTAAAAATAAAGAGGCACAGAATGCAATGCCGGTGAGTCAGCCCATTGTGCAGACTCCCCAAATGCAGATGATGCCACCGCAACCTCCCATGATTCCGACTGAGGACCTATCAGCAGCCGCGCCTACTCCCACCAGTGGCCTAGTTTCCACTGACCCCAATCTGATGGGAGTACTAGGCCTCCCGGAGCCCCGATTCAACTACTTGGACGTGAACGTGTCTTCAACGTCGGCTTTCGGCCACAAGATATGTTTCAACCCGCACATAATTCTTTTCCAAAACTACCCCCACCTCAAGCAGTTTGTAAAGCCTGCAATAGAGAGGTCTATTCAGGAATGGATCCATCCCGTAGTGGATAGATCCATCAAGTACGCGCTGACTACGTGTGAGCAGATCATTCGCAAGGACTTTGCCCTGGACCCAGATGAAGTCAGGATGCGTACTTGTGCACACCACATGATGAGGAACCTGACAGCTGGTATGGCGATGATCACGTGCCGAGAGCAGATCATTAGCACCATCAGCACCAACTTGAAAGCCGCTTTCGTGACGGCTCTCATGCCCGCAACACCACAGCAGGTAATTTATCAATTTGCTTATCAAGATACACAAAGGTTATTATACAACTAGTGAACTATGAATAGATAACCTTTAATATGTAAATGTTTACCAGTGAACAAACCATAAAACAACAAGTATGCGGTATATCTAAGACTAAATAAGCGAAATAAGTTTGAATATTTAATGATTTGTTCTATACCCAGTTTAATTTCAAAATTGCTACACAATTTGTCAGTTTGTCACGGGTTGACAAATACAAATAATTTACAAGTAAAATAAAGCTCCAAGTAAACAGATGTTACCGTTCACATTTTATTTATTGTTCATCATTTCATATTCATTTTGTTTCGTTATTTGGTAGGGTTGGTAGGTACAGACGCCTTTAGATTTATGTGACCTATCTTAAGAGACAACTCTCACTAAGATGGGTCACTTAAACGTAAAGGCGTCTGTACAATGAATATATTGTTAACTACTTTAGTATTGTATTAACAAACTCGAACGCTTCAACAGGAGATCGTCGAAAACGCAGCAGCAGTTCTCGCGACTGAGAACATGGAGCTCGCGTGTGCCTTCATCCAGAAGACAGCAGTCGAGAAGGCGCTGCCAGAGCTCGACAAACGACTGATGAGCGACTACGAGATGAGGAAACTGGCCCCGCAGGAGGGCAGACGTTATTACGACCCGATCGTGTTGGCGTACCAGACGGAACGCATACCGGAGCGAGTGCGTTTACGTGTTAGCGGCCCTACTGACTTGCAGATTGCAGTGTACGAAGAATTCGCATGTAATATCCCGGGGTTTATGCCTGTGAGGGATGCTGGGATGTTTATCCCGAAGCCGTCGGCTCAGGAACCGCCGATGCCGCAACTTGCGTTCACTCCAGCTATGAATCCGACGCAGGTCTATGGCGCAGATGAAATGAGCGCGCTCATTTCTGCAGCTGAAGTGTACTTGGCTAATTCTCTATCGAGTGCCTCGTTGGCCGCTCAGACCGCGAACATGCACGCTCTGCTAGAGTGCCTATTCATTGCTAGAAGGAACCGCGACATTGTATCCGGATGCACCCTGCTTCAGAAGGTAAATACTAATAACCTTATTTATTTCTAATTTATATCAGATACTTTTTAAAAACACTCCCCCTTATTCATAAAACGAATGCAAAGCAGCATAGTTTGGGCAATTGACGTGTTATGTCACTTACTCGCAAATGGCGGCAGCAACAAAAATTAAAAAAACAAAGCGATGCAAATGTTAATGTGTAGCTGAAGCGCTGTTGAAGTTTTATGAATAAGGAGCCTGTCTTTACTAGACACCCTCAATTCTTCAGCGAAAAGTCCCTTTAAAAAATTAAAATGTTTGAAATTCCATCTAAACCAACACATGTAAAATTGCTTGATTTATACAATTTACTTTGACTTACACAAAAAATTGACCATTTAAATACTCATACAATATTATATCACATCTTCCCATTAGAAACAGAAGGAGAATTCACTATAGTTATTAAAATGACAGTGTTCAGTATTCTGACTATTCTACTATATAAAAATAAGTCGGGTTTTCCTTCCTGACATTCGTTGCAAAAGTCTTGGGCTCCGTGAGGTTTATAGCAAAGAAAATTCAGGGAAATTTCAACAGAAAACCCGGAGAATCTTTTTTCAAGCGGGAAAATCTTCAATTTTCACATTCAGCTAAGTCCACGCGGACAAAGTAGCGGGCGGCTGTTAGTTGCTTGTAAAAAATAGTGCTATTTAGTCATTGTCATGGCCATAGTACAGTTGGGAAATGAAAGGGTTGACCACCCTAAGATCTGTTTTTGCTTGCTCAATGATGACATTGCCAAGATCAATTGGTTCAACTGTCAATCGTGAAGGAACATACGTCTAATCGAATTTCAGTTTCATTGTCAGACAACAAAGCATACTTTTCGACATGCTCTAGCCTGTTACACAGTTCAAAAAGGTAACATGTGCTTGCAACGCGTAAGTGAATGTGTTTGAAAACTGGTCAACCTTTTCATTCCGCGACTTTACTGGCTAGTCGGCATTGTAAATTATTAGGGCATATAAATCCAATTTCATAATAGATTTTAACCTCTAACCCTTTCTCAGGCCGTCGAAGGCCTCTTGGACAGCCACATCGTGCAGCCAGGCGCTAGCAACGAACACGTTGAGATGATGACCCGCTACAGAGACATCCATCTCAGAGTGTTGAAGCTTCTAGAAGACGGCCGTGTCTATGGCCACGTGTGGACCACCAAACAGATCACCTACTGCCTTACTGAGTGCCGGGAGGAGCTGAGATACAACATCGAAGCGGTCGACTGCCTTATCAGGAATCATTTGATCAATCTGCCTCAGGTGAGTGAAGGTTTTTCCTCTTTTTCATGAAAGGTAATTCCACAGTAAACACAGTATGTCATCTTTCCTACAAACGGAGCGAGCGCAGCTTGTTAGTGATCGCGGTCGAGCCGTTCTGTACGTACGCGTCGTCCAACGCACACACTGACGATTTTTCTTGAACGATAGTCCAGTCGCGACACTCGCGGCCGGGCCACAGTATAAACATACAGTAGGTTATCTAAGGCCGCCCGCCGAGTTACTAGCCTAGCGTGCACACAGACACGCGGCACAGCCCGTCCGTACTGCCAGCACCTTATTCCCCCCTATTTTATGCTAGCGTGTGCGTGAAATTGTGACACGGCGCGCGACGCGCACGCACACATTCAAACCGAGAGCGGCACGTCTGTATGTAGATGTTCTACTGTATGTTTATACTGTGGCCAGGCCGTACGTAAGTCCGCGCGCACCTGTGAGTTTCGTTGCTCCCATGTTTAGGCAATTATCGCTCGCTCGGCGGCCAAGTTGCCCTACTTGTTTTATTGTACTATGGTTATTCAGTGCTGCGGCATTGGTTTAGCGAATGAAGTGTGTTTTAATAAATGAATGAGAAACACTTTGAAGTTGTTATGGTGTTGCTGTAGGGCTTGGGTTTACGTTCTAAAGAATGAGAGGGTTAAAGTGATTAAGAAGATTGCACTTTAACCGCCGCACTCAGAGACGTCACATAACGTTAATGGTTGATTAGCGTCAAAATTCCATTTTTGAAAAGAGACTTTATAACAAATTGCATAAAGAACTTTTCAGAATGTCAAATTTTGACTAATGAACCATTAATGTTAATTGACGTCTCTGAGTACGGCAGTTAGTCAGTCATAAGCTCACTCTCAGTCAAGTTGTAAACTGGTTTTCAACAACACTGGTTGTGACTCGTTAGCCTAACAATTACTTGTTGATACTATTTGTGTTGAAAAAACTGCCGGTATGAATAAGGCATACATTTTCCTATTTCTGTAGCTTTACTCAAGGCTATTATAATATCATTGCATACAATTATGTTTTTCTCCTAAACAGTACGATATTGCGCTGGCCCACCTTATGGACAACGGCAACAACTACATGGCTGTAGCCTTCGCGATGCAACTAGTCCAACTATACCTCGTGGACGACCGCAACAATATGTACGCGAACGAGTCCGACCTCTACCACGTGACCGAAACGCTCTACCGGGTCATGTCGCACTCCCGCCAACCGCCGCCAGAGGGCCTCGGCACACTCATCGAGATGCTCCGGGTCAATCAGGACCCCAGCGCGTATCTCGGTGAGAGGTCACCACTCGGACCCACTGCGCATATACATTCCGGAATCCTGCAAGTGAGAGTGAGTTTATTAACGCAACTATATCCAGAATAATAAATTGTTTATCAAAACGCTAAATGTCTTTTACAGGTTTTCAGTGGCAACCGTCGGCGGTTAGAAAAGGTTTATAAATAATGAACATTTTCTAATATTTAGTCAATTCAGAGTTGATATTTAAGTTCACATTTTGCTATGAAATGTTCAGAACTGTATGCTTGTTGCATGCTGATGTCGTAGATTTGTGTTTGTTTTTGGATATGCCAGACATGAATAAACCTTTATGGCACAAGCATTCGAGCACTCGTCTGATCTATCAATAGGTCATGATGAAACCAGATCAGTTATGTTTTTTTATGTGTTTGTATTTTTCCGTATAAATGTATTAATCATATGAACTGTTGTTAGGCCCGCGACTATGATGACCCGCCGGGTCTTCAAGAAAAGACGGAGAACCTGCTTCGCGAATGGCGCAACGTCCTTCTCAGTCCGCTCACAGAGATCGAGATAGCGCAGAACTTCAACATCTACGTCCACCGTATGAACATGAACGGCATCCTAAAGTCTGATGACATGATAACGCGCTTCTTCAGAATCGCCACGCAAATGTGCGTTGAGAACGTATACCAACAACTGAACGAGGAGAGAGTGAATCCGCCGCCGAGTCCGCCCAAACGCGAGAAATACTACGCGATGTGCGATTCGTTCATCAAACTCGTTTCGCTGCTAATCAAGAACACTGCTGATAGTGGTAATCCCACGCCAAAACTTAATTTATTGAACAAGGTAAGAGTGTAACCTCATTGAGGGTTCATGCATCGCTGCGACTAACTCAACTTACACGTAAATAGATCATCCATTATTATGTTTTCTTGGCAATGCTAATGCTATTAGTCACGATCATACTCGTCAGATTTTTCTCAGCTGTTTTGGCAGTATCCCATAAGATTTTCCTCATCACACTTTAGATAGGAAATGCCAACATACTAACAAAATAACAGCTTCCATCATACACACTTGACTACTTATAAATATAATTTGTTGATATACTTTCCTATATTTTTATTTTAAATCATTTTAAGCTTAAATATTTTATTTAAACTGGTTTCTTTTGTTACACTATTTGATTCTTATGAGTTGACAATGTCAGCTACAAAATTTTATTTTATTTATAGTTTTTTTAGTAACTTTACGTTTTTGCCTTAATTTATTTTTTGTTATCAAACTGATTGTAATCTTTGAAACTGTTATATAATTATTGAGTTATGCATCCACAGATTCTTGGCATCATCGCTGGTTGCTTGTTGCAAGACCACGAAGAACATGGAACCAGCTTCCAGCAATTGCCATACCACAGGCTTCTCCTCATCCTGTTCCTAGACATGAATATGGCCGAACCAGTTCTGGAATCTATGAACTACCAGGTATGGTTGGAGGAAAAAACCTATTTTATTTTTTTGTTAATTTTTTATTAATTTTTTGGCAAATAAGCACAAGTCTCCACCTACATATTTATTTTCATTTGTTATTATTTTTTCGCATATAAGGTTTAATAATCAAATAATCTGCTACAGATTTTATGTTTATGTTTAGTCAGATTAATTCATCATTTTAGAACAAAGTGCAATGCCCAATTTTAATTTTGTTTGTTTTTTTTTAAATACTATATCTCTTATTGATCCTCAAAAAACTTGAAAACCAATCTGGCCATTACACAAAATCCCCAAATCCCCTCCTACTAAGGTTTCGTGCTGGCGTCGAGAAGTCTCCGGAAGGGTCTAAGACAGGGTACACATTATATTTCTTGCGCAGGTTCTTACAGCATTCTGCCATACACTGCGCATCATAAGGCCGGGTGTCGCCCCTGGATTCTGCTATGCCTGGCTGGAACTGGTAGCTCACCGGGCCTTTATCAACCGGGTCCTGGCCGTCACACCGCAGCAAAAGGTCTCTTACATAGTCTGTGTAACTATCATTGCTTATCTACATTTTACTGTAGAGTTAGATCTCCCTATGGGGCTTGGGCTGACCAGTTTTGGTTGTGGTGAAGTTCTGGCGATGAAGAAGCTCGAGACAAATTGGAGGTGAAGAGGCGTTCCTGAACAGATAAGTACTTTGTTGTATAGATACTGAAATTAACTTGAACGTAAATCGGTATGTTGTCAAGCAAGTTGTTAAGCCTCTGCGTTTTGATACAATTTTAATCCTGTTGACTTAGTTTCAGGCGCGGATCCACCGTTGTGGGCACTGTGGGCATGCCCACAACCTTAATTTGCTTGTTGTAATTATGTTATATTAAAAAGATCGATATCCAACTCTCACTTTGCTAATTTTTGGTGGATGTGCCCCATCGGCGGTGCCATCACTCCTAGGCGGCCCTTAGTTATACAAAAATTAAATAAACTACAATTATATTATTGCAATGTTTTTGGGAAAAACCGCGCTCGCTCCACTCGCGCTATACTACTCGTGTGATATTTTATTGAAAGGCGGCCGCATGCGCATTTTCTTCTCTAACTGAAGATCATTGAGAGACAGACCAACGTGGATGGCCATAATGGCCTTGTCCAACTCCCAGAAAGGCTATCTGTTATTTAGGATTAGTTTTCTACTAGATAAGCAGAACGTAAGAAACGCAACAAAACGACTTTCCTAGATTTGATTGCTCTTTCTTTCAAGTCCCTAACACCACTTAATAATCTAGTCGAATTGGAAAAGCAAAAAAAACTCGCTCGCTTCGCTCGCGTTCAGTTATCTTGACAGAGCGCTGTTGCTATATATTTTTTACTACGCAGTAAAAGAGGCCTCGCGAACTTGATGTGGCCGACGATGTCTTAATGTGGTCTAGCGCCGCCACTTTAAAAATCACTTTCCTGCTCTTTAATTAGTTTTTGCAATAAGCCGATGATAATTTTGGGCTCTTGCGGGACCAAATGTTTTTTTTTCGGGGTTTCCTATATTTAGTAAGATGATATGTCGGTAATGCATTATCCCTAGTGCTAGAATAAAAATAACCCATGGTGTGTTATGTTTTTCAAGTGTTCTATGGGGGCTCGCAAAAAAGTTTTACAGTTTGCCTACCTATTT
This sequence comes from Udea ferrugalis, assembly GCA_950022985.1. Classification (NCBI taxonomy): domain Eukaryota; kingdom Metazoa; phylum Arthropoda; class Insecta; order Lepidoptera; family Crambidae; genus Udea; species Udea ferrugalis. The sequence goes on from OX465515.1 coordinate 23,457,325, forward strand.
TTATTTAGCTAAACATACTGATTCAAGTAGCCGACTCCTAACTATCCATTAAGGCAAAAAACTAAGCAGTTGATATGATAGTGACTCATATTTATCACAAAGAGCTTTCTCTTCTTTGAAAAAAAACGCGCTCGCTTCGCTCGCGCTTGTCTAATACAATGTATTGCTTTCATTTATCGGAGACGTTCGCGCAATTTCTTATCTTAACTGTAGATCACAGGGACAGACAAATGTGAATAGCTCGACTGACAGTCACCTTTTTGCTGATAAACTACTAAAACAGCTTATAGCATAGCAATTTGGCATAATTCAAACTAGTACGAAGTAGGCAAAGTGAAAAAGACAAAAAAAATGCTTGTTTTCTAGTTCGCTTTTATCCACCTTTAAAATTTCTAACTAATCTAGCTCATTTTGGCCCAAAAAAAACGCGCTTGCTTCGCTCACGATCCTGATAATCATAAATAGCCGAAAAATTCGCCTATTTTAATTTCTATGTTTGTGATCATTTTTTGGCATCATTTGATTTTGAACAATACTTCTTGACTTGACCACGACTATGTGACCCCCTCCTGGCTCCAAAGCTGGATCCGCCCTTGCTGTGCCCACAACCTTTTTTGAGGGCTGGATCCGCGCCTGCTTAGTTTTATAATCGTTTTTACTAATCACGCAAACCGTGCCGTTCAAGTTACGTGCTAGAATCTGTACAAATATAATTTCTGGTCACTTGGCCAGTTCTAACATACCATGCGTAGAGCGCCTTCTAATATCATACATTAGGCATATAAACATTTTTGCCGTTGACTCGTTACGTGGCTTTAATATCATTGTAGTGTCCAAGTTTGATCAACATACTTGAATATTAACTTAGATCTAGAAGAAAAACATGTTTTTCCAAACCCCTGGAACTACATAACTAAAAAATCACAACAATGATCCCATTAGTCTATTATTCTCATTATTAATTAAAATTCAGCCGACAGCAGTTATAACAACACTGATTCTCGTCGCATAATACTAATCTAAACCGATATTCTAGGGCTGGGGAATGTACTCAACCCTCCTGATCGACCTGTTCAAATTCCTGGACCCGTTCTTGCGCAACACCGAGCTCGCGTCGCCAGTCATGATGCTTTACAAGGGCACGCTAAAAGTGCTTTTGGTTCTGCTCCACGACTTCCCCGAGTTCTTGTGCGACTACCACTACGGATTCTGTGATGAAATACCGCCAAATTGCATCCAAATGAGGAATCTGATCCTGTCTGCTTTCCCGAGGAATATGCGATTGCCTGATCCCTTCACGCCTAACTTGAAGGTGGATTTGTTGGCGGAAATCACGCTGCCTCCGAGGGCGGTTATCAACTACAACACGCTGATACCAGCCTCGCAGTTTAAGAAGGATTTGGACGCGTATCTGAAGGCTCGCACACCGGTCACATTCCTATCCGAATTGAGAGGAAACATGCAGGTAAATGTTGTCTTAGTCTATACAGGGAGTTTTAGAAACTTGGCCAATTTTCATGACTTCAGAAAGTAGCAATGCAACACCATGCATTATTATAGGTACAGTCAACGACAATAGTGCCTGCCACATTAACTTTGTTGTCACTGTCAGATTAGCCAGCATGACAAAGTACTAAAGTTGTCAAGCTTGTTTTCCCAAATAATGTGTTAGGTTCGAACACGGTTGTTACATTAGAAATGTTTGTCAAGATGGCTTACTACATAAGACAGGTGAAAAAAGAAGCACTTACAAATAACATACGAATTTTCCCAGATTTTACAGTAAATAGCGTGACTTTGAGTCTCCTTCGAACATTCGGCAAGTTTAGAAACCAAACCTGTCTATGTATTAGGTTATTTTTAGTTTTAGCATTAGGGATAATGCATTATCATCTCACCAAAGATAGGAAAAACCAGAAAAAAACATTTGGTCTCTTGGAGTCGGAATCGAACCCGCATCTCTCGCAAACCGGGCGACTGTACTAACTTAACTTAACTTATCTGTATTATTTTAATTTTGCCCCTTTTTTTTGAACTAAGAAAATGACTAACCCTAGCCGTTATCAATTCAGACCGACCCGACCCGGCACTACAACAGCCAACTGATGAACGCCGTGGTCCTGTACGTGGGCACTCAGGCCATCGCCCATATACGGGCCAAGGGACAGACTCCGAATATGTCTACGATCGCGCACTCTGCGCATATGGATATCTTCCAGAATTTCACCGTTGACTTCGACTACGAGGGGCGGTGAGTTCACTTGATTAACAAACAAACAATAATAACTTTATTTAAATAGACCTGTTACAAGTACTTTCAAATCGTCAAATCTAATTATCAAACAATTTACAATTAATAATAGACATAAATACCATAATATTAAATTTATACAATAAATATACTGTACTTAAATAAATGTGACGCTACCACCGGATCGGAAAGTTGTTTCTGTACTGAGAATAACCGGCAAGAAACTCAGCAGTTACTCTTTTCACTTGTTTCTCTTTTTTACAATAGTTGTTAGTAAATTACAATATGAACTTTGAACAAGATAGCATAATTCAACATTTCAGTTCATTAACAAACATACTAACAACAGGCTGTATACAGGGTGGCCCAAACGGTGAGGATAAAAAATTTTTTTTGGGTTCCTGACATATAGGATTACCCGAAAATACCCCATGTATGTTTGCCGATTTTTTGTAGTTTTCGAGTTATGATTTTTTTAAAGTAAGTTTGAGAATAATCGATCTGACCTTCTAAAAAAATTTTTTTTTCGGAAAGTATGCATTTTTTATTAATTTATTTTTTTGTAACATAAACTTCATTAATTGTACTTTTACCCCTAAAATTACTAGCTTCATGCCATTAATCAAAGGTACAAATATATTGACCAAGATAAAAAAAACTGGGGTGAATGCGAGTCACAGTAAATTTTTCAAAGTTAAATTAAAAATTTAAAAAAAAGTTCCATGACTTTTAAGTAATTTCAAAAACTGCTCAAAACCCTTAGCTTTAATTATAATAAAAAAAACTTGGTGCTTAATAGGCCTTTTTTAGCCGAAACTTGGCTTCAAGTAAACAAAGGTGGAATTTTCTGAGTAAATAGTTTGTTGTAAAAACGCCTTTTGTTAATATCTGGGGTTTATGTGGGTTGATCATAACATAGTAAATAAATATAAAGTGAATTAATTTTGGATTTCTTATTATTCTAGTATCAGCCCGGTGGCATTTCAACAGCACAGGTCAGTCTTTGTCCCATGAATAGTAGTTAGCGATACAAGTGCGGAATGTATTATGTCGTTTTGCACTTGTCCCGAAGTATCAAATAATAAAAATCGAATATTATTAAGGATGTTTGAAAGGAAGAAAAAAAAACGTCTATTTAAATAAATGTTAAATTGCTGACGGCTTGACTTTTGACAAGGACATAACACTTGAACCCTTTTCCATCCCATTTCATCCCACTACTGGGCAAAGGTCTCTCCCCATGTTTTTCAAAGATCTCGATCTTGTGCCAGGGTCTGCTAATATTTCTCATGGAATCCCAAATTGTTACTCCACCTGTGGTCCTTCCTCTGGACCCTTTTAGCATTGTATAAGGTTTAATTTCTAATGACACTGGCAGCTGTCAAAATGAATTTCTGAGATTAGTTGAACTTTACCAAAAATAAAATAATAGGCATTTATTAATTTTCTGGGATTTGAATGTAATCCATGTTTAAATGTAATTACCAATTAAATTACCGTTTGTACCGGGAAACTGTCAATCCTAGCTTTTTCATGCCCGCTTTCTTCAAGATTTAATTTAGTAAACGCAAATGCATTAAAAATCGTTGTCCGATACAGAATGGGTATGTCATTTTCACTCATCCCAACTTTTGATCCTCGCCTTACAGCTCGGGCCGACTTCGGGACTCGTGCGTGCAAAACGACATAATACTCGTATGTATTATATTCCGCACTTGTATCCATAACTACCTACTATTAATGGGACGAAGGCTGACTTGTGCTGTTGAAATGACACTGGGCTGATACTAGAATAATAAGAAATCCTAAAATAATTCACTTTATGTTTATTGACCATGTTATGTCCAACCCACATTAACCCTAGCAATTAACAAAAGGTGTTTTTACAACAAATTATTAACTTAGAAAATTCCACCTTTGTTTACTTGAAGGCAAGTTTCGGCTAAAAAAGGCCTATTAAACCCCAAGTTTTTTTTATTATAATTGAAGCTAAGGGTTTTGAGCAGTTTTTGAAATTACCTAAAAGTCATGGAACTTTTTTTTTAATTCTGAATTTTATTTTGAAAATTTTACTGTGACTCGCGTTCACCCCATTTTTTTTTATTTTGGTCAATAAATTTGTACCTTTAATTAATGGCATGAAGCTAGTAATTTTATGGGTAAAAGTACAACTAATGAGGTCTTTGGCACAAAAAAAAAATAACAAAAAAATGCATACTTTCCGAAAAAAAAATTTTTTTAGGAGGTCAGATCGATAATTCTCAAATTTACTTTAAAAAAATCATAACTCGAAAACTACAAAAAATCGGCAAACATACATGGGGTATTTTCGGGTACGCCTATATGTCAGGAACCCAAAAAAAATTTTTTATCCTCACCGTTTGGGCCACCCTGTATATCGTACTGCTGGGCAAACGCTTCAACTCAGTTATTAGAGGCGCGAGACATACTCCAACACCCGAAAGGGTTTGAGGGGTGTATCGTTAGTGATTGACAGTTTGAGTCAACACTGCGCAACCTGTATCTGTCTCGTTTACGCTCTAGTAAATAATCATGATATCTCGTACACACGGTCACATTATACGTACACGTACGCCAGGGGTAAATTTTTGACTTCGGCTCAGTATTGACAAAACCTATCTATGTCTTTTAAATATCATTGATCTCTTGTAAATAGCACTTGCTCTTTCGGTAGTGACAGTCAATATATCTTTATTAATAAGCAAGCTATTTTCGTTGTTTGACATTTTTTTAGCGATCACACTACTCAATAACAATTCATAAAAATTGACTGAAGTGATTTCTTTGCTTGTGTGCGTAAATGCGGTGGTGTGACGCGTCATTGCAGGTTGAACGATCTCTACCACTGTCCACTCCTTTCCAGGTATCTGTTCCTGAACGCAATCGCAAACCAGCTGCGCTACCCCAACAGTCACACCCACTATTTCTCATGCTGTCTACTGTACCTATTCGCGGAAGCAAACTCCGAGGCAGTGCAGGAGCAAATCACTCGTATGCTGCTAGAGCGATTGATTGTGAACAGGCCCCACCCTTGGGGCCTTCTCATAACCTTCATCGAACTCATCAAGAACCCGATCTACAAGTTCTGGACGCATGAGTTCGTGCACTGCGCACCCGAGATTGAGAAGTAAGTTGAAAATGATTTTGCACTTTCAGCGAATTAATTTTGTGATGACTATAGTACAGTCAGCTTCAATACTTTGTGATCAGATTGGTCTATAATAGAGAAAAGCAACGTATTTGTACAGAATTAAAATAGCATTTCACTTGTTACATCATATCACCAACAAACTACTCTTATTATAACTGAAGTGTTAAAGTTGCTAATATTGTTTGTTTATTAGCTCCTTTAGCTACAGTATTCAAATAGTGTTTAGGGAATGATGCTTTCCAAAATGCTTTCTCATGATTCTGACTCACTGTACAATGGACCTGATTCTCATACAGTAAATAATATCAATATCACCGAATAAATATTACAAAAATATTAAATGTAACACATTTGAGAATAAGCGAAGGGCATCCGTTTTGATGGCTGGCATGACATAGAATTGTATTATTTTAAGCGACTCTAGGGTATGGCGCAATAATTCTGGGACTACCTTTCGGGGTCGATTCGTCATTGGTGAAAAGTTTAAAAAAAAGTTTCAATACAGTTTTTTAAAATAGGCCCCTCGGAATTGCCTGCCACGCCCAGTTGAAAAATTCACCCTGTAAATTAATATTTGTAAATTGAATTAGTATTCGTTGTATGTGCAGCTACAGTGCATTTTACTATAGGCTTTTTTTATATTTTATAAGAAACCGAAAATGACATAAAAAAACTCGTGTATAATTCGTTTGTATTATTTATTTGTGCACTTGTTTTCCGGAAGAGATTGCTCTTAGCAGTAACCCATTGAACATCGACATGTAATTGAATTTCTTTGATTCATTACCTGAATTATTTTTTTGCAATAGTGTTTCTTATATCATACATAGGAAACAATACAAACAGACATGTTCATGCACACAAATGTTTGTAAAGTGCGGGTATCGAACCCGCAACCTGTGGTGTAGTAGCCTACTCAACCACTAAATATATGAACCTCTCCTTGGTTGAATTATATTATTTATTATCTAGGTCATACTAATCGATCGAAATACAGGGTGAATTTTTCGAGTCATACTTCTATTAAAGCCCATATTCATTAGTCAGTCGCTAGAATGATAGCCAAAGCTAAATCCAGAAAATCAACACGTAAAAAACATTATTACCAACTAAAATAATTTAAATATTGATACGATGACATTCGTATACAAAAATGTGTTGAGTTTTTCATCATTAATAGTTGATAGAATATGGCATGTTTCCTTAGTATGTAAGTTTTAAAATGAATTTATTTCTTCCTTTCTAGATGTTTTAAAGTTTTTGCCAATATTTTAAAAGAACTGCTGAGTGAATAAAAAAGCGATAGAAATCAAAGGTGTGGGCTTGAACTTCTTGAACTAAAGGCTATAATATTTTTCCTTGCAATTGTTCCTCACCAGGAAAATGGGAACGTTGTACGTGAATAAATTTCATAATACCTATCTGTTTCCGACAATATAAGAGCCTGTGCAGACGAGCTGTTCACCTACGTTAGAAATGTATTTAACATTTTCCGTTTTAGTATGACATAAATTATTTTATCATTTTGGTTAAACGACAAAAAACATTGTACCATTTACCTTTATAATTTTAGAATTGTGTTATGTCGAACGCTCATAAAGACAGGTCCTTATACTTGCCATTTGTAATGTTACGAAAGCCTATACAGACGAGCGATTTTTGGTAGTTAAGTTGACTTCAAAACACCTCTTTTATTAATACGCCCTGTATATTTATAACAATTTATTCAATATTTATTTATAGGAAACGATATAATGTTTCAGACGGGATAATAATGTACTGTAAGTACCTGATTTTCGTTGAATTACGATCAATTTTTTTTGGATTATTTATCGTGTCTGAGTGTTGCGTAATGTTAGTGTATAAACTTTTTAAAAGTAATAAGAATTTATTTATTTATGTATCATGTGCACAAGCGTATGTGCATTTATTTTATTTATGGAAATGGCTTGGGTAGGCCCAGCCTAATAGCTTGACCATTTAAAAAAAAATTACAATACTGATCGGATCAATACTGGCTCGTTGCTCGCTCTAGAGTAAGAATAATTATTCTAAACGAGAGAGTAAAAACATCAAAACCTAAAATGCCGGTTCCAATTTAGATATCGATTTTGATTGTTTAGGGTATTAAACTTATCAAATAATTTCAGGATTCTCTATGCTAGAAATTCTAGCGACGTCAAATTAGAACCTAACCCTCTGGGGTCCTAACCGCTCGTGTGTACAGGTCCCTATTCCCAGCATGCCTTGAATTAGTCAACCCTTCCTTCGTCTTGATTCAAAATGTCCTTTCTCATAATGTCAAGAAAGGGACTTTTTGCGAAAAGACACCTTCCTTCCACATTCTGTTAAACTTAAGGAGGAAAAAAATATTTGTTCTTGGGTGTTGACGCGCGTAAGGCCTACCTCTGTGCTTAGTCCTTGACCAAAAACCCTTGAAGCAGCATTTAAGCAACATACTCTGATATGACGTCCTACCTAAAGTCAACCTTACCCTAATATACATAGGACGTTGACGTATGGCTGTGATAGTTCTAATACTGCTTTAAGAGATTGCAGTTGGACTGAACGTAATGAGTATAACTTCTGATTGTTGAATAATATTTATTATTTATTACCAAGATTTTGTTTCGTAGAATTGTTCTATTCGATAGAACTTATTCTATTTGATTTGCAATAATTAGAAAATGATATATATTTATTAACGTTTAAATAGGAAGATTCATATATTATTTCGCTTCCTTGCTAAGAAAATTGTGTTTTTATTTTTGTATCCATTCTATGTCATATCTGTCTACACAGGCACGGTTCTGCTGTCTGCTGTTGCTGTGATGTTGACTATATTATATCTCAAGAGTAATAAGCCATAGAGAAAGCTTCTATAGACCCTGCATACTCGGGTCTTTTGTCATTCAAACCTCATTCAAATACCCTGCAGTAAAGACACTGATTCTTAAAAGATCTGCTACTATGAGTTGTTATTGTACATTTGTCTCTTTAATGTGATACAACTGTAACGTTTTCGTGCAATGAAGAATATTTCTACAAGAAGTAACTTTAAAGCCCATTACTCATTGCGTCTTTTAAACAGCGATGCAATCGCATACAGTCGCGATGTGTAAATGCTCTAAATCATCAAATTTAATCAACAAAACGAAATATCGTCTACTAATACTATACTGAGTACAAACCCAATGTCTTGGTTGTACGATTAACTTCTATGTGCCTGGTATACGCCATGACGTTCGCCTATGATCACCTCATTTGTGCAATAAAGTACAAATAAAATTAACATAATTTAGTAAAAATTCTTGCACTTCTCTATTGAACACTACAGGTCCTAACTACGAAGCTTTCTGACGGATTATTTACTCATGCGCTTGTGCTGCAAATGCAATAGCTCGTCAGTCCTTAACCAAATAAATTAAATGTGCATATTATTTTTATTGGCTTAAATACCATGAAGCAGTGTATTGTTCGAAATGTTAGTCAGACTGATATAAAACAAGAACATCAAAATTTTATTCTAAGACCCCGGTTTCTAAAAGGGCTTCCAAACATGACAGCCAGACCATATATGTGGGCAGCTGAAGTTAGTTAAAACAGGTTTTTAAATACCTAAAGATAGAAGTCCCACCTGTGAGACTTTCGTCTCCTCAGTTGGTAAGCCTGGTTGATCGATAAGAGAGTAAACCGCCAATCAATCAATCGATATAGTAACTAATAATAATTCAAATATTATATCATAGTTTGAGAATAGTACTTATTTCTAAACTACATAAAATACCTGGTGATACAGGTATAATTAATTCCCTCCCCTCAAATCTTGGTTCATAGTACAGAATGTTTATAGTGAGTGACATCACTAGAAAGGAATGTTAGATTATTCACCAGCCTTTTAGAAACGGAGGGTTATATTGTCCATAGGCGGTCATGCAGGTTTACAGTGGTTTTTAAACTGTGTTAGAGGACATGACAGGTTTCTCACTTAAAAGGGTTGTTCACATACCGGCCTTGTGTTCGGCGCGTATAAGCCTGTATTCGTACGCTGATATGTAAAAGAGGTCTGCTATAGCGGCACATGCCTGCCTTCAACATGAGTATCTTTATGCGATTATAAATAAAAGGCATCATCTAACTCCACATTAAATTGTAACATTCTGAAATGAAATAATTAATATCTGTGGCATCTGACTCCTCAGACTAAGCAGAGCTTGTAATATGGATGTAATAAACTGGTACAGACGCCTTTAGACTTATGTTACTTAACTAAGTAGTGATATCTGTTACCTATCTGTGCCGCTGAGCTAAGCTGCTTGTTGCTATAAGGACGAAATAGATGGTTAACTAACGCAAGAACGTAGGTAGGAATCTTCACTGCTACATACTCACCTCCCAGGGAACCGAAAGCATAATACGCGATTTCGCTACTAAGATAGGTTAAATAAGTCTAAAGGCGTCTGTACACACATGCATTTCTGTCCTTTCGAGCTTATACGGAGAAGTTTACGGTATATAAACCCCTTAACTTGATGACAGCTGGTCCACTATCGTCCTCACAGTTTAAGAAGTAACACCTGTATGAACGCTTTTTCTGGTCCAAGATGCACACTACGGTACAACTCTGTCAGGTATTTACTAGCCTTCCTAGAAGCGCCTGGCAAAGTTTTGTCGCTCTGAGCAGCTTAGACTTCAACTTGGACAACGAATTCCGATAGTATTTATGAAGCCTCATAATTGGCAAGTTGAGGCCTCACGCTAAAGCTTTAGGGTTTCAGTCTGGCTAATTTGTGGGTATGGCCTTAGCGCAGCAACACCACCGGGAACATGTTTCAAGTTTATTAATGTCTCAACTGTTTCACAGGCTCTTCGCTTCAGTCGCTCGCTCCTGCATAGTCGAGAAGGGTGCAGGAGGGATAGAAAGGGAATCAGCCGAGTAGCGTCTTGCCATGTGGGAGTCTCTTCGACATAAGCATATATTTTATAATATTGTCGAACAAGGTCTGTTTTATTTTTTTAATCCGTAGCTTAAAATTAACGGGATGGACTAACAACAAGCGGGTAGATTTTTACTGACAATTTCCAGGTATTTCATTGGAATTTTATATGTTCGCTTATTTTTTGTTTTTCGAGTTCCGTACCAGTTAGTTGAAAAGACATCATTGTGAGTATCTATCACTTATAGACTAGATGTAAAAGGCTGAAAATGATAATTTTAATAGCTAGTTTCTTACGAAGTCTAGTCTAAATAATGTGTTTTGAGGTACGGAATTTGCGCCGCTAATGTCATAATTTTTAGATTTAGGGCAATAGTGCATGAAAACCAGGCAATTGCTGAAAAACCTTAAATACAACTAAAGATAAGAAGCAAGAGTCCTGTGATATGAATTTGCTTTGTTTTTTATTTAATTTAATCTAAAAATAATTCCTATTGTAAGAGTACTTGTGTTGCCATATTCATTTCATTTTCATGAATGTATTATTTTTCAAAATGGTTCCATATGCGAAAATATTTATGTGATTCATTATTTATGTGTGTCTTATCGTAGAAGTTTGTCTTCAAGTATTTTTTCGTTTATTCAATAGTCATACCAATAGTGTACTACATAAATACTCGAACTAGACAAAGGTACTATGGGATATTAAGCAAAGACAAATATACTTAAATACTTTTTTGTATATACATCATTGTAAACATATTAAACACACTGACTAAATGTACAGACATGTTTATCCATAATAATGTTTATACTATGCGGGGATCGAACTCGAGACTATTGTATTAGCCAACATATTAACCATTTCACCTAATCAGTCGTCATATTATATCTTATCTACATACGGACGAGGGGGGGTTAGTCAGATAGCTACAGTAAAGACTAATTGACAATTGTAATTCATCATCATCAGCCTGTTGCAGTCCACTGCTGGACTTAGGCCTCTATTCATTGGCTTCTCCTATTCATAGGCCTCTCCTATTATTGTTAATTATAATTACTTATTACGAAACACTGTCCCCCTTATTCATAAAAAGTTAAACAGCGCTTCAACAACACGTTGGCTTTTGTATCGATTCGTTACTTTCATTCTTGTCGCTGCCGTCATTTGCGAGTAAAAAGTCAATAGGGAATATGCACTGTTCTTCTTAATATTTTTTTATGATAGCTTATATCGTTTTATGACTGATCAATAATATTCATCAGCAAAAATTTTCAAACTATTTCAAGCGTTTCAAACGCCGCCATTATGGCGCGCTCGGTTGTCATGAACTCTGACGTCACACAAGTCTATGACTACACAAATGTAACCTACAAACTATTGAATTCTTCTTCTTGTCGCGCTTTTGACAGTGACATACGCGTGGACTTGGACGTCACACTCTCACGTGACTATTTCAACCGCTTTGAATTTACCTAATTTTTTTGCACTTTTCAATAATTATTTTTACATTGACAAAGAAATAAAATTAGGAAATATTGATAGAGAGGTAACAAGAATTCGAAATAGTACTGAAAAAAATAAGTTCCAAGCGCATATTCCCTATTGCTTAAACTATGAATTAGCGTTGTGTTCGTTTTTATGAATAAGGGTGTGCATGTTTATTATTTATTCTTGTGCACGTCTGTGTGGTAGTAGAAAACGGTGCAAGTCCGATACGGACCGCAAACTGCAAACGACAGTACTAGGCCCCAAATCTGCTAATTCTAGAACGCTTCAATTTAATCGTAATTGAGTCTCAATAGTCAAATTTGACGTAGGTATTTTTCATAGAACATGTATCAAAATAGCCGATTGTGATTCAATTACGAATTAAAATAAGCAGACTTGGGGCCATTTATTCTATGTTGCAGTTTGCAGTCTGAAAATGCACCTTCGTAGCGCTGATTATCAAAGTAGCTCGCGTATGGGAGCATAACATCTGCTACCCTCATAACAAAGTTTAATTTCTTACAGGCTTCCAAGCGCACGCAAAATGCTGCGCATTCGCGTACAAAGAGCCGGAACCATTGCCGGTGCCCTCCACCTCGGCGCCCAAGTTGAACTGGAACAAGCTGTTCAAGAAGTAAAGTGCTCTACGCGATAAGCGACAGGGCCGCAGTGATAATGTGGTCATGAACGCCTAAGTGCATAAGGTCTAGTTTAGCAAACTCGAGTGTCCACATTGACAAGTTTATCAATTTTGACTCACTGTACGAAACTGATTGGCAACTGTGTATCCTTGTAATATGGAATTGGCTAACAACTTTATCTGATCGCAACGATACATAAAGCGAGGCTAACTATACTAAACCCATTTGCGTTCTTCCTTCTCGAGTAACAAGTCTTTGCGTTTAGTATATTTGCCCCCAGTTTGCTATTCGTGCAATCTGTCTCAGTGCTAACAGTACTAACCCAACTAAACATTGTGAAAATGTGCTTAATAACTATAGTCCGCCAATTTGTAATGCTAATACTAATAGATATTGGACTGGTGCTTGCTGACGTGCATTTCAAATTGGTTTACTATTCCACATGATCATTTTGTGTCTTTGCTGTAGTACTAGTATATGGCCTGTATTAAAAGAATGTCGATCGGACTTGATTATCTTACATTCCCCAGTTTCCGACATGATAATCCAATTAAGCATTTGTCAAACTTTACGTTGACTGACGTTATTGCTTGGCAACCAATCACATCACTTGACGGCGTTTAAAATTGCTTTGATTAGCCTCTCCCAAACTGGGGGGCTGAAAGTAAGATCGTGACAAAATCTTGAATACAGGCCAATACATTAATATTGGACAGGTTTATGTCAAAATTGACAAGTTTATCGATATCCGGCAAAGTAGAAATGAAACTAATTTGAAATAATTCCCCAACCTGTAGTGTTCTCCTATCATCAGACGACAATGGACGCTTACCCTTTCCTTTAGTGTACTCCTTTGAACGATAATGGACGCTTACCCTCACTCACTGACGCTTAACTTATTTAACGGTAGTCTGTTCGAACAGTGTTCAATATAGTATTTGCGTGGATACTTCCAATGGCAGCGCATACGCGATCTGATTTAGTTATAGTGCTTGAAGAATTGGGGTGTTCATAGACCCGCAACCTTCTGAAACATATGTGAACTGTTTGGGATGGTTTTAGCCGCATGACTATCGCTACAATGTGGAAATCATAGTCTTAAGTGGACAGGTTTTCGGTGAAAATTGACCCTTAAAAACTCCGTTTTACTCCTGCGTCGGTCGAAAGTTAGATAGCTGCATACAATCTTTCTTTCTACCGCCGTGAGATGTTTTACAATAAGGTGTATACGTGTATTCTAAGTAATAAGACGCTCTGCGGGGCCACCTTGCATATACATATATATTAAATTTACAATATCCGTTTGAGTATAGAATCACTTAAATGTTAGCAGACGTCTCGCTGTGAACTTCTTCGTCAGATTTTAATTCTGAAATCATAATTGACTCATAATGTTGGTAATACATAGTCATAAGGTATATTTTTCAAGTCATGACTGTACTGTTGGTACTACTATTAATGTAGGTCATAATATTGTCTATGTTTGTATGAAATACAAAGTAATATTTAATAATTCCCATTCATAGTCTATATTAGAAAAGCTCGCTTTTAACATAATTAAATCAAACAATTTATTAAAATTAAAACTACGACTTTGTTATGTACTCAGAAATTTTAATTAATTAGTAGTATAGTAAAATAGAATTCCGTCGCCTGTAATAGAGTCACATTATGTGTATGTATTGTGTATTTTATATGTATATTGTATTTAATATTAGGTCTGAAAGCATGCGGGCCCCGCGAGAAAATGCTATTGTATAAAATCGACTGATTATGGTAGCGGCTGTCTTATACTATGGGGTAATATTAAGATCACGCCTCATGTGTTAATAAATATCTTTAGTGTTTATAAAACCTGTTTTTACCTTTTAGTGACTCTAATCGATGATTAGTTAGTAATAGTTAACAGTTTGTAATATTATTAGTATAATAATGTAATATTAAGTTTTGAAATGCAATGCATATGTTGCTCTGTAAAGTTTTCTAGATGTGATTTTTCGAATGTAATTTAGGAAGGTTTTAGTGTTAATGTTTATGCTACAAATTTGTCATTAAGCCATGTAATCCCATTTTCTAAACAATTGTGTTGTAATAAAATATTTTTCCATCAGAATGGTTTTAATTTTGAATCTTTTCCTTTTTCCCCACTTTGGACCACATAAGTGGTAAAATTTTTTCGGTTATGTTACTTATTATTTGAACAGAGTGCCATTTACGAACCCCACTTTGGACCACATAAGTAGTAACATTTTTTCGGTTATGTTACATTTGAACAGTGCCATTTACGAACGACGACGAGATATACATGTTGCTCAGGAGGTCTACCACAGAACACGATAATCGAACCTTCGTGCTCTTCCTCGTGTCTAACCCTACTCCCTTACGCATCGTTTCGACCATAGAGCTTCCAGAGCGTGTTTTCAACACTTATAGAGTGATCAAGTGAGGAAAAGAGAAACTATTGCATATATGGACATCACACAAGAGGAAAAGAGACAGAGATATGCCCAAGATTTGTTGCCAAAACCAAACCGAAAACTACACCACCACACCACTGTCAAAAGCGGGAAATTTGAGTTTGCAAAATTTATGTAAAGTAGGCGATAAAAGTGGATGAAGCTTTAAAAAAATAAAATAGTGGTTTGTTGCGTGCCCAAATATAAAATGAATCATAGAAATGATCCAGATATGCAAAAGTTTCACAGGTAAATACAGAAAGTAATTGTTTTTTTCAAACTGTGTTTTGAGCCATTATTTTCACTACCCAGTTCAATTATTTTATTTCAGCTATCATTATTTTAGTTCCTCATGCTGCATAAGTTATTATTTCAGAAATTAAATAAGAATTGAAAAACATTTTGTGTAAAAATAGAACTGTTTTGCATTACAACAAAACAGATGTTATGTGTTGAATAAAACACACAGCGTTTAGGGTGAAGAAGCTGTTCATGGTCTTATTTAATATTAGCAACACCTTACCTTAGTCTTTGGTATTTTTAGTTCCATTTTCTCACCAGGAGGGCGCCACCATCTTTGTAAAACTTGTGGCGACAAGTATTTGAAATCATAGCGTTTGTGGTTTTCTGCAAAAACGGTCACGTAAAGTGAAAATTCCAATTTAATTGTGAAAAAAGTAGTGAAGTGTATCTGTTTTTGTGCGCTTTCTTATCGCCATGATCGTAGCGGTAAGGAAGAATGTTTGCAAAGTCAAACCCTGATGCTCCGGATGGAAATCGGGAGATGACTCTTGACTCGAGGCGAACAGACGAAAGTAGGTACCTACTTCGTCTTCTTCCTCGCTTTAGGAAGACAAAAAGCGAATGGATTTCGCTAGTCCTCCACTAAATGAACGTCTTAGACGTAAGTAAAAACAATATGTTTCTCGTAGTGATCTGCGTGTTGACACGTTGATAAGTTGCTTCCATGTCTCAGTACCTATGTTACAGAATTGTCAAAGTATTTAAACAAGCTTCTAGGACAAATTCTCGAAGCAAAATTGACCAGTTCTCAAAACGATTGCACAATCCATGTCAATCAACTGAAACTCTTATGGTTACTTAATGTCAAATTTAAATGTAGATAGCTTATTTTAGCTTATGGAGAATGTCTCTCTAAAATAGTTAAATTGCAGTAATACTGATTCATTCGATACTGATGCATAGAAGACAATTCGTTATGAATGGGCTTCGCAATCAACGATTGCAGCTCAGGCTTTGTACCTTTGAAAATTAATGGCGAACTGTGCCATTTCCACAATCAGAAAGAATATTTACTTTCTACTGGAAACCTGTTAGCTGGACTATTAATGTGGTGTTTGAACAGCATCAATTAATAAAATCTGGTCCCCAGAATTTGTCAATTGGGCTGCCGCTCATTCTGAGGGCCTCAGTACATTGTTCAATAAAGTAAGTGTTATTTGTGATCCACAAGCTGAATGTAATAAAATGTGGCTATGCAAATTATTTGTGGTAAAGGGCTGAGTTTATAGAATGTATCGCAAAAAATAAAATGAATAGTCCAAACCTGAGAAAAATTACACCAAAGTTTTTCGGATGGAAGTGGTTTGGTTGTAGGGGTCCAAGTTCAGAATATTTGTATGATTGTAAAAATTTACCCCAGTTATTAAGTCTTAGGGGGCACTCAAATGTGGCTGAATTGAATGATCTCCTGCATATTTCAAAGGTGAATCATTTACTTCTACTTACTTTTTAAATGACCCCGACTCCCATCAGAACCCCAGAGCACCACATGAACCGTTATACTCATTGGTGGGGGGGGGGAAGGGGGGCCACTTAAGATATTGAGAGCCCCAGTAATAGATTTCAGCTGTTTTACCACAATGTCACCTACCAAATACCGGGGTGGGATAAGATCAATTTTCGACCTCAGAGGTCTCAATTGATTTGTGTCAATAAAACCACCACCACAAATATTTTGCAGGACTTTACAATCGGATTACAGAAATCCTTCTCTGTATGTCATTCAGAATTCTAGTCCATCTAGACAATTACCGTTTGGTCAACCAGGACCATTCTATTCTGGAGAGCCAAGTTGCGGAAAGTCGATATTTTTTCAACAGCTGAATCATGGCTTCAGCTGGCTAGCTCAGACTAGAAGCTTAACAAAACTACTAAACAAAAACAATCAATACCTACTTGGCGCCATTTTTGAGCAATTTACCGATCATATGACCATTACCGTACTTATTTGAAAAAGCAGATAATAAAAAAAATCTTTATTTTTGTAGGATACCAAGACCACCGTGTTCTTATGTTAATGCCTAGGCCGAAACAAGAAAATCAATTCAAATCCACAGAGTACGGGCCAACAAAATACTATTTAACCCAGTCCTAAAAAAAGGATAATAATTGATGGTGTTTATATTATTTCATCTCGTAGTTGATGTTTAGATATCATAAACAATGTAACGAGTAAACCTAATAAATAATAAAGAACCTCAGCCTTTTATTTTCAAGAATACGAGTATACCGTTATTCATTTGTTGTTCGTGATTTCGATAATCTGTTAGATTGTTAAGGAAAGTACCAACACTATTGTGCTAAATGACAGCAGTTGTCAACGCATACATAGACAATCACTCACACATGCGCAATTCAGTTTTTGGAACGTTTTTAAAGGCGCTTTATCAATCTATTACTTTACATCATTGGTTTCGACCATCGTTTGAACGAAGGAACGACCGAAACTTTTTTTGACAAGGGATGTCGTATGTTACTCTTGCGTACACGATAAATCGAGTTTGACGTTTACACAGATGTCAAATCTCCGAACTTTCTAACGATACCAGCCAAGCTATCGTGTCCATCATCGTTTCCGAATTTTTATCTCTTTACCCGTGATTTCTTCAACTATTGACTAATTTTTTGTACACCGGACTCCGTATCTTCTTTCCCGGTCGAACCTCGCTGCCTTTTGGACTAAGTGCATTGCTTAATAATTAAAATAGGTAAAACAAAACAAGATGTTTACAATAATACTTGCACGCATGGAAATGAATTCACTATTTAGGTACTTACACAACTCTTTACACCTTTATTAAAGATAACTGCAGAATACTAAATTTGATTTATGATTAGCACAATTTTTTTTTTAATAAAGTTCATCAGTTGAAACTGTCAAAAAGAATTTATTTTGTCACTTTGACATTGACGACTTCTTTTTTTAGTAGGCAACGAGTCCGAAAAAAAGTTTGTTTTCGTTTAACCAATTGGGGTGAAAAGGAGTGAAAACAATTGGTTCAAGGAAAACAAACTTTTTATTCAGTCATTCATTCACGATTATTGTCTATGATAACGACGGTCGTGGAGAGATACGACCACGATACGACAATGTTACGGAGTAGCTACTAGGCGAACGTATCGGGGCACTGTCGATGGATCCGCATATATCGTTATCGATTTCCGTGGTAGACTTCCAGGAGGTCTACCACAGAACACGATAATCGAACCTTCGTGCTCTTCCTCGTGTCTAACCCTACTCCCTTACGCATCGTTTCGACCATCGTTTGAACGAAGGAACGACCGAAACTTTTTTTGACAAGGGATGTCGTATGTTACTCTTGCGTACACGATAAATCGAGTTTGACGTTTACACAGATGTCAAATCTCCGAACTTTCTAACGATACCAGCCAAGCTATCGTGTCCATCATCGTTTCCGAATTTTTATCTCTTTACCCGTGATTTCTTCAACTATTGACTAATTTTTTGTACACCGGACTCCGTATCTTCTTTCCCGGTCGAACCTCGCTGCCTTTTGGACTAAGTGCATTGCTTAATAATTAAAATAGGTAAAACAAAACAAGATGTTTACAATAATACTTGCACGCATGGAAATGAATTCACTATTTAGGTACTTACACAACTCTTTACACCTTTATTAAAGATAACTGCAGAATACTAAATTTGATTTATGATTAGCACAATTTTTTTTTTAATAAAGTTCATCAGTTGAAACTGTCAAAAAGAATTTATTTTGTCACTTTGACATTGACGACTTCTTTTTTTAGTAGGCAACGAGTCCGAAAAAAAGTTTGTTTTCGTTTAACCAATTGGGGTGAAAAGGAGTGAAAACAATTGGTTCAAGGAAAACAAACTTTTTATTCAGTCATTCATTCACGATTATTGTCTATGATAACGACGGTCGTGGAGAGATACGACCACGATACGACAATGTTACGGAGTAGCTACTAGGCGAACGTATCGGGGCACTGTCGATGGATCCGCATATATCGTTATCGATTTCCGTGGTAGACTTCCAGGAGGTCTACCACAGAACACGATAATCGAACCTTCGTGCTCTTCCTCGTGTCTAACCCTACTCCCTTACGCATCGTTTCGACCATCGTTTGAACGAAGGAACGACCGAAACTTTTTTTGACAAGGGATGTCGTATGTTACTCTTGCGTACACGATAAATCGAGTTTGACGTTTACACAGATGTCAAATTTCCGAACTTTCTAACGATACCAGCCAAGCTATCGTGGCCATCATCGTTTCCGAATTTTTATATCTTTACCTGTGATTTCTTCAACTATTGACTAATTTTTTGTACACCGGACTCCGTATCTTCTTTCCCGGTCGAACCTCGCTGCCTTTTGGACTAAGTGCATTGCTTAACCCTTTACCTACGGGTGTCAACCATGGTTGATTTGAGAAAGGCCCACTGCAATACGGGTGTCAACTACTGTTGATTTCGCAAAGACATTTTTCATTTATTTTTTTCAATTTCTGTGTCTATGGTAATACTGTTTTACTTGCAGATTAAAAAACTAGAGGAGTTAAACTCTATGAGAGATTTTCTTTTAAAAACATTTCTACGTGTCTTTGGATTGAAAAAACAGCGCGAAAATACCATTGATTCTAGTGTCAACAATAGTTGACACCCGTATTGCAGAGGCATCATTTTTAGTAACCAACATGGCGTACTGCTAGTGAGGTATGATGATAGAAGTGGGTCTATCGAAATATTGTATTATAGATTTCTTGAAAGTATTTTCACAAAATTAAAGTTTCTGTAGATTTATGTGCATCTACTTAAGCGCGATCCAAGAAAAATGAAAATGATCATATTTATATGTTACCATTGTTGTGTTAGTCATTTTTTTTGTTAGTTTAACACTTTATTACATCATAAACTATAATTTTTATATTAATAAATAGTAGACACCGATACAAAAACATAAGATATAGCTTTTTGAAAATAAAAATACATAATTGATAGGCGATTTTCAATATTACCAAAACCAGGTTGTCGCAATATCGATAAAATATCGATTAAAGGGGCATCACTAAAATGTAGCAGAAAATATTGTGTTTTTTAATGTGTGTTTTATTCCGAATTCTATATGATTTTCTATCATATATTACTTTAGAAATATGAATAGTTTGATAAAATAGTTGATTTATTAAGTCTCAGGTTGAAAAAGTGTTTTGGTTGAAAGTTACAGCACTATCTTGTTTGTGTGACAAATCTTTTTTTTCCTCTATTTTCTGCAAATAATTTGTGAAAAATGCGTGTGAATATGAAACTTCATTAGTTGTTCCATATACCCTCAAAATTTCAAAATGGTAAGTCATTTAGTTTCTAAGATATCATCAAGTAAAGTTCAGCAAAATTTTTGACCATGCGAAAAAGGCCCCGTATTGGGTGGTGACATCGGTTTCTAGCACCCCGTAGGGAAAAGGTTAATAATTAAAATAGGTAAAACAAAACAAGATGTTTACAATAATACTTGCACGCATGGAAATTAATTCACTATTTAGGTACTTACACAACTCTTTACACCTTTAATAAAGATAACTGCACAATACTAAATTTGATTTATGATTAGCACATTTTTTTTTTAAAAAAATTTCATCAGTTGAAACTGTCAAAAAGAATTTATTTTGTCACTTTGACATTGACGACTTCTTTTTTTAGTAGGCAACGAGTCCGAAAAAAAGTTTGTTTTCGTTTAACCAATTGGGGTGAAAAGGAGTGAAAACAATTGGTTCAAGGAAAACAAACTTTTTACTCAGTCATTCATTCACGATTATTGTCTATGATAACGACGGTCGTAGAGAGATACGACCACGATACGACAATGTTACGGAGTAGCTACTAGGCGAACGTATCGGGGCACTGTCGATGGATCCGCATATATCGTTATCGATTTCCGTGGTAGACTTCCAGTGTCGTCTCGAAACTGTCTATACTTTACACGGTTGCATTCCAAATTCAAATCACTAAATTGCCCTGGGGCAATCGGCAATAGAACAACATTATGTCCCGCACAAACTAGATAGGGAACAGGTTCAGACGGGTAACTTCCGTAGCAAAAAACTCACCTTAGGATCCATAGAGATTTCCGCATGTAAAGATTTTGACAGCTTTTTTTGTTTTAATTGTTTTTTCATAATGCGGCAACGATGTTAACGTTATAAATCCACAAATATATACAAAAAGGTTTAACAAAAAAAAAACCTTTTTGTATATATTTGTTGATTTATAACGGTACGGTATATTATAGGTAGGTACCTACCTAAATTCTGCTTGTTTTCTTTGGAAATATAAATTGGGTATAAATTAAACAATTTTCACTTAGTATGCCTTTTATTTCTTAATTTTGTTTAATATTTAGTAAATGCTTTACGCTGCATACAGGGCAAAATCGTCTTTTCCAATCTACAAACATCCGTACCTTGAGATTTTTGTTATAATGTTGCACCAATTGAACACAGTTAATCGCAACTACACTTTTGTGTTGCTTACAACCCAAAGAATCATATGAATGCTGATGAATGCTTGGACTGAATTTGATGTTTCAACTCTTTTATTAAACCCTGTTGATGTGGGCTATTTTCCAAAACTTGATTGTCTTCTACAATTATGTTTCCAAACAATCTTACCGCATTTTCTGATGGGTAGGCAAGTTCATTTTCTTTTAAGCATTTATATTTTCTGAAAAAAATATAATTGTTGACACAATGAAATAAAAACCAACCTGACAATACTTGACACAAATGACAATCAACAAAAGCGTAACCTAGGTTACAAACCAAAGAAAATCCTTAGACTAGAAACCTCATCATCCGCGGGAGGAGGGGAAGCTGCCATTTTCTATAAAAGCATCCATAGACAAGCTTAACCTTAATGCTATTATTTTTTAAAGGAAGAAAACCGGCCGTGATGTCCCGGCTAGACCGTAGGGTTATAATGACTTACTTTAAGAAAGGTTTGCATGGCACATAATGTTCCATTGACGAGTAGGTAGACATGACACATATAAACATTATTTTCAACACACTTGCTCATAAAGTGGCTCTTATTTCACTGCAATTAGGCACATAATGACACCTATAGTCAAACTGTGACTTTTTCATTACTATTATTCACAAGTGAGTTATAGAGTTTTTTTTTATTGGTTGTTATTGCTTTGCTCTTAAAAAAGTTTCGATACAAAAAAGATCGTGTTTAATAATACAAATAAAAATATTTATTTCAAATTATAAGAATGAATAAGAAAAACATTAAGTACCTATGTGCAAAGGTAAATTACATTCTTTCGTACATTAAATTTATCAGCATAGCTATTTGAGCGGTTGGCGCCTTTTTTCTTTTACTGTCGTTTATTTTCTAAGACAATATTACAAGAATGCTCCAAGTCTATTTTATTAGTGGCCAGTTCGACATTCGAATAAATCGTCTTTGGTGAAAAGCTTCCATGTTTCTCTTTTCTTTTAATATGCAAAGAAAACGATAACATACAGCCTACCTCAGAATAAAATCTCATAGCACCTAAACATTTTTTGACTACACGGCCTTGCATTCCAAATTCAAACTTCCATTCCAAATTCAAATTCAAACTTCATTCTACAGAACACATAATGTGCTATTGACGAGCAGGTAGTATATAAAATAAACGTTTTATTAACTAAATAAAATAAGTTACTAACATTATTTTCTTCACAATTGTGTTGAAAATCGTCGTATGATACACGTGTGTATTGATGATTACCGTCCTCGGCTCTCTTAAGACCCTCGCCTACGGCTCGGGTCTCAATGGCGCCTCAGCGGTAATCACCAACATTACACACTTGTACCATAATGTACTATTGGTATTATCATCTTTTTCAAAGACATCAAGTTTAATTCAATTATTATTAAGTTGTGCGTAACGGGAGGGATGGTTTTCTGTTAAAAACGGGGTTCATCAGATCAGAGTTATGTTACTGGAGAAATGGTCTATGAAGAAATTTAAAGAGAAGAAAGACCAATAAAAGGACCTTGACGGAAACAAAAATAAGAAGAAGAAAGTAGGAATCATAAAAAAGAATTTTAATTGCGATTATGGTAGGTATTATATTAAGAAAAATATTACGAGTAGTAATGTTAGGAAACGACTAATGTCAACACAACTATTTGTTGATTTAACAATTTCAAACTAAAATATCTAATTGCACAGTCTGTGCTAATTGCAGGGATTTGCAATCATTATCATTACTTAAATCTGATTATAGATACTGTATCTGTTTTTTTCTCTGACAATGTATATTTTCTGATGTAATTACTTTATTTTCATGTAATTTATAATTTATCACCCCTATGCCTGGATATGATATAAAATAATTTTGATTTGTTTTATAAAGTACTAGAGACCCGCCCCCGCTTCGCACGGGTGCTATAGGATGTTATTAAACATATAAAACTTCCTCTTGAATCACTCTATTAAAAAAACCGCATCAGAATCCGTTGCGTAGTTTCAAAGATTTAAGCATACAAAGCTTAGATACAAAGGGACTTAAGGACAGAGAAAGCGACTTTGTTTTATACTATGTAGTGAAGTAATATTTTATTGACTTTCCTTCTGTTTATTATTTCGTATGCCAGATTAAGGGTCTATACTAAGGTCGGCCGGAGAGAAAATCTGTCAAATTTGAAAGCAATCGTGACAGCTATGGTCACACAGTGGTTGGGCCGTGCAATCCGTGCATAAATGCAATGCATAAATCCGGACGACCGTCTTGGTGTAATTGTTTAGAAGTCGGCTACTACACCAAAGGTCGCGGGTTCGATCCCCGCACAGTACAAACATTTGTGTGCATGAACATGTCTGTTTGTATTGGTCTGGGTGTTTCCTATGTATAATAAGTATGTATTTACAAAAGAAAAAGTATTTAAGTATGTTTATCCGTTGTCTAGTATCCCATAAAAACGGAGTATAATTAGCTCACTTGGGGCTAGATGGCGCTGTGTGGAATAATGTCCAGGGATATTTATTTATTTATTATTATTATAAATCGCGGCATGATAATCATTTGATGCGTTCACCAAAGATATTTTTATTTCGCCACCCAAAATATTTCAGGATATAGGGCAAACAAAAGAAACTAACCAAAATTTTTATTTTATTAAACATACTAACAAGCTGTTTTGCCAATTATTTTTTTACACTATTATTTGCAATCTTTTCTCGTGACCACGTTATTTGCACTGGTACTTGACGATTCCATCGAGATTTAGTTGTAACTTGGTTTATCCGTTCGATCATCATCAACACAAAATATGTCTTACATCCAATGCATATGATATAGCAATACACGGAGCCATTTCTAGTAACATGCAGAAGAACCCACTAATAAATTGGTCTTACTTGTAATGAAAAGCTGCAAGAAGCATTAAAGGGAGCTATCTTGTTGCTAACTGAAACGAGGAATTTAACAGTTGTCAACAGTTGAGACACTTTTAGTGGATAATTTATTTTAGATAATAACACTTGAGTATAATACCTTTAGTCTCCTGTAGAGGCCATCGTATTTCAGGCTTTTTACGCTGAATTTAATACAGAATCCACCGTGATCTTCATCTGACAGGAATTGATCTACGAGTAGAGCATAGTATGAAAGGAAGTCACCCTCCGCGTTTTTCTGTCTGTTTTTACATAAGCTTTCACTATCTAAATGATAGTTGATGCTAATTATATTTTCTAGAACGTTTGTCTGTATAGTTCATTCAAATTACTACAGGGAAAAGCTGTGTGCAAATAGCCAGTTAGAGATAAAAATGCTTGCACTGCCATTTTTCCATGGCTGACGTAAATATGATAATTCATAATTATATCAAAGTTCTATCTGATCGATTTTTTTTTAATTTAAAATGGGTTTGCGTTTGACCTCAGTCTCGCCAGCCACGCTTACCCAAAAAATGCTTATTCACTCTTGCCTTGAAGACACCAAGGTTGTATGTATCCGGAAACACAGACGCAGGGAGGGCGTTCCACTCCTTAGCGGTGCGGACCAGAAAGGAAGCACCAAACCGCTTAGTTCTTACCACTGGAAAGTTGACCACATGGAGGTGAAAGCCCTCACGGCGACTTGTGGTCCGGTAGTAGAAAGTAGAGGGTGGTATCAGGTCATGAAGTTCTTGCGCACACTCTCCGAAATACACCTTATGAAAAACCGATAGACAGGCAACTCTACGCCGATGCTCCAAGCTCGAGTTTGGTTCCAACGAGCGTCTCGTCACCTATCAGTCTCCTGGCTCTTCGGTCTACTGAGTCCAGTGCATCCAGCTGATACTTGGCAGAGCCATCCCAGTGGTGGCAGAAGTACTCCATACACAACCGAATTTGTGCTTGGTACAACTGTAAAAGCTGTTCCGGTGTGAAGAGTGTTTCCATTTCGAATAACTTGTCATTATGTTCTATTGCAATAACTATTTCTGTTTCGTATAAGCAAACGCAAACTTTCATTTTTTTTTGCTCGAGATCTCCATGCTAATTACTATGGAACGAGTGAAGTTTCTTTGACAGCCGTCTGCGCAGTCCCGCAACTCAGTCTTCCACATGACGCCGGGTGAGTGCACGTCACTGCGTGAAGAATACAAACAAGCATAAAAATACGGCGTGTGTAAGTACACGAACTCGATGCATAGTTTTCTGTTCGCATTTTTTCAAAGACTTTAACTTTGATTTCTGCTCTATAACTTTGTATCTTTGTTTCGTCAAATTTCTTTGTCGAACAATTTCAGTTATGATAGAGGCCTCCAAAATTAATTTAGTAAAAAATATTGTTCAAAAAAGAACCTTTAATCTATTCAGACACCTTAATCAAGCTTTCATGATCAGATAACATAGTAGCTTAGACCACACAAATAACATAGTTTTCATCAATTCGATTTGAAAGCAATCAAAGCTATTTGCGTTCTTACTTCGTTCCCTTGTTTTGCTTGAATATTTTAGGCAGATCCCGTATTGGCATTTACCGATGATGCTGCAGATTGACACCATGCTAAAAGTAAATACATAGATTGTTTTTCAACTACCAATAGGTAAAAACTTTCAGTCTAAGTTACAAATAGTAAAAATTTACATGAAAAAATAGGAAAATGAAATGGCAACTAGTACCAAATTGTCAAACCCAAGAGAGCTTTTAATCAAGTGTACTTATAAATATAAACCTGCCATATTACTCTCATGGTGAATCATGATAAAATCATACGTTTGATAAATTATGCATAATGCATATGAACAAACAGTACGGAGGAAAAAAAACAAAGTTGTACTATTTTCAACAAAAGACCCTATGTGCGCCTATTTCGTGTAAATTATCCGCGTAATTATAAATGTCATTTTCGTCAAAAGCGACGTGCGTTCACCTTGGGGACATGGGGGGGAGTGAGCTGCGACGGTGCGCGGACAGCTATCAAAGAAACTTCACTCACTCCATAGTAATTTGTATGGAGATTTCAAGCGAAAAATTCGGAATGTTTGGGAATTTTTTGCACAAAACTGAAATAAAGCAATGAAAAACAACTGATTGGCAATGCTTCTTTGATATCTGATCTTTACACGTTATTTAAAACACGTAAGTTGTTAGTTTATATGATGCCTAAACTTTTGAAATACGGGAGTGCGTTTTGCACGTTTTTAGCGATATTCTGATTTTTTTTCACATTAATCTAGTAAGTTGATCCATATACTGGAAGTTTGAGCTGATTGTGCAGCTCTTTGACTACTATGACGATTTTTTTCGTGCCTCATACTTCATATTTTCTATATAAAACTTTAGTTTTCCCGAGAGCCGTTTTCCTGGTATCGCGCCATGGCCGAATACAGTGACAATTACCTGCCTTTACCTACTTTTGCTAGAAATGGTGTAAAGATTCTGAAAATAATGTTTTCTTTTGATTTTATATATTGTTGTGATTGTTTCCCTATGAGAGTTGTCTTAATTCAATATGAATTCTCCTGGCGTGAATAAACCCAATCGTAACTCATGTAGTATCATCTGCGAAATTCAATACGATTGACGAAAAACGAAAATACTAGCAAATTCCAAATAGTGTTGCGAGTCACCCCATTTTACTGGTACCACATTCCTCACTTGAGTTACATTACTGGCAGCACTGAGTCAAATCAATACAATACAGGCCAGCCACCATCACGTGCCATCACCGTCTCGCTCCTTCTCTATTCTTTCATTGTGAGTGAGTATTTTGACGTAAAACATGGGAACGGGTAAGGCAGACGTGACTACTTTATGCTCAAAAGATGTTAAACCTTAATTATCGTTACGGAATTTAACAATCATGTCGTCAAATTCCGGAAATGGCTGATATCTTTACAGATTTTGTCCGGATTATCGATCGACTTACGGACTTGAGCTATGCCCCGCGATTTCAAAAAGAGAATCATCCTGGAGGTCTACCACAGAACACGATAATCGAACCTTCGTGCTCTTCCTCGTGTCTAACCCTACTCCCTTACGCATCGTTTCGACCATCGTTTGAACGAAGGAACGACCGAAACTTTTTTTGACAAGGGATGTCGTATGTTACTCTTGCGTACACGATAAATCGAGTTTGACGTTTACACAGATGTCAAATCTCCTAACTTTCTAACGATACCAGCCAAGCTATCGTGTCCATCATCGTTTCCGAATTTTTATCTCTTTACCTGTGATTTCTTCAACTATTGACTAATTTTTTGTACACCGGACTCCGTATCTTCTTGCCCGGTCGAACCTCGCTGCCTTTTGGACTAAGTGCATTGCTTAATAATTAAAATAGGTAAAACAAAACAAGATGTTTACAATAATACTTGCACGCATGGAAATGGATTCACTATTTAGGTACTTACACAACTCTTTACACCTTTAATAAAGATAACTGCACAATACTAAATTTGATTTATGATTAGCACATTTTTTTTTAAAAAAAAGTTCATCAGTTGAAACTGTCAAAAAGAATTGATTTTGTCACTTTGACATTGACGACTTCTTTTTTTAGTAGGCAACGAGTCCGAAAAAAAGTTTGTTTTCGTTTAACCAATTGGGGTGAAAAGGAGTGAAAACAATTGGTTCAAGGAAAACAAACTTTTTATTCAGTCATTCATTCACGATTATTGTCTATGATAACGACGGTCGTGGAGAGATACGACCACGATACGACAATGTTACGGAGTAGCTACTAGGCGAACGTATCGGGGCACACTGTCGATGGATCCGCATATATCGTTATCGATTTCCGTGGTAGACTTCCTGCACGCCAAGCAAGATGTCGCCGAGGGGAGGAGTTCGAGGATAATCAGTGTCAGTACGACGCACAAACTAGATAGGGAAGTACGACGCAAAATCTGGAGAGCTGCACTTGCGAGTATGTCAAGCAGGATGACGGTTTGATGCTTAAAATTATTCTAAGGTTTGATGATGGTGCCACATTCGGCGCAGCTACAGATATCATGTACAGTAGGTATTATGACTATAAAACAACCGTAACAAAACATTTACGCCTGCATTATTTACAACATTGTCTTTTGTTAATGTACACAGAGCCAATGACAGACTCGTTTGTAAGTTGACGATGACAAAGAAACTACCTACTTGTAGCGACGAAAGTCACATGTAAATCACTTTTAATGCCGTGTAGAGTGTGTTGTTGTTTGTAAATGTTTGGATTTTCGATTTCCAGGACACAGGACACCCATAAGCTTGTCTCCGAAGGTAGAGCGAAGAGGTGCTCTCGTGCGCGTAACATGGCGCCCGTCGTGTTGGTGGGAGCACTAAATAATTGATAATATGGGACTATTTCGATGAAACGTACCGTGGATATGGTCTACTGTCGACGTAATGACCGCCGTATAAATATATGGATTCAAATAAATAATATGTATGTGTAAATGTATGGTAGTTTGTCATTAATTTGTATACCTACTCCATTAAATAGTATCCTTACAGAGTCCATGTGCGACTTATCCTTTTTATTTAAGAATTATGTACACCACATGTTTTAATGAATTTAAAACAAGTTTCCTTTACTGGCCGCATAGTTATGTTTGTGGCAATATGGAATGGAACGAAGGAACGTGCACAAAGAGGGTGCTGCCTACTGGCGAGCATGGCCAACTCTCAGAACTATGTTCTCGGGCGCACTAGCGCCACCTGTTGTCTGTGTTTTCCATCTGTTTTCTTTCCCAACTATGGGTTAGTAGACGCTTGCGCTAGATGGCGCTAATAGGCATTAAATCTAAAGAAGTTTTACTTTATTTTTAGTATTTTTAGATTTTGAAACACCCAGAGCCTACGTAGTGGCGCTGATTTCTTCTCTTAATTTTCTTAAAACTTCTGCTCTTATTTTTCGTCCTTCCTAAGGTAAATTTGTTACATTAAGTCGTTTCGTTATAATGATTTACCTAAGTTACATTGTTTATCATTAATGAGTGCTTAGGTTTCCTAATACTCTTCATCTGACTTTTTGTAGGCACTCCATATTATTGGGAAATAAGTATTGCGTGAGAAATTCCTTAACTATGTTCAAACTACGGTTTAGTGTATAGAGCGTAGAAGCAGTTCCACTTAGCATTCAGTCACCATGCGCATTCTCTTGCTGTTTTCCGTCTCATCTCATAAGCCAACTTCTCGAAATGCCAATTTCTCACAATGCCAAATCCTAAAACTTTTTTTTTCAAAGATTTTTGATGTCTGGTTTTATTATGAGAGATTTAAACAAGTTAGAATGCCAATATTATTAAATCTAAAATCGACTAAAATCGAAGCCATGGTTCTAACTTCTCCCTACTGACCCATTTAAATTGCTAACCCTGAGAGGAGTTGTTCATTGATATGTGTTTGGCTTGTCTTACAGTGGTAGTCTCACTCCCGAATTCACAATTGCAAATCCACGTTGAGCGTCCCTTATAGCTGCTTCTTGAGTGCTATTGACTTTTTATGGGACAGCGCAAGCGTGAGCGCGTGCTTAGCGTTGATTGACGTTTGTGAATTTCAGAGGTTAATGTCGCAGATTGCCCAAATGCCCAAATTGAGAGGAATATTTTTCGTCATGGGTAAGTTGCACCATAGTAGAAGTTAAGGTTAAAGTTAAAGTTTTTGTCAAATTTGACAATTTGACGTCATTTTTGCTTACCTGACCGGTACTTTAACTGAAATTTTGATGTTTGTTATTGTTAAAGTCAGATGGTGCAACCCAACCTTAAGGCTAGGGAGTAGAGCGCTTGGACAAGCTCTAAATTGCTCTAAAGTCATGGTTCCGAATACATCTCTCGCAATGAATCTTCGCTCATCAGTGGTGGAAACGCAGCCTTATGATGCTATCCTCGGTCTTGGGGCGTTTCACACCACGAACGGTTCTACTCATTTAATAAATGTATTGGCTGATTTAGGTATACCGCGGTCCGAAAGGACCCCTTCAAAAAGACTTCTTGGGCGATTCACACTGCGATCCTAGCTGCTTGTGGTTTGATACTACCCATGACCCGTTATAATAACCTACCTGACTTTTTTGCAATCCCCACAAAGTATGAGTTGAACTCAACACCGTTGAAAGCAATGATATCATATTAAAAACAGGTAGATAGGTTAATGTGCTAAAAAAGTGGCACCCGAAATCATAACTTTCGAACACCTGAGCAAAGCATTGACAGTGTTAACAGTTTGTGACGACAATGCGCAACATGTATCTGTCTAGTTCACGCTCTAGTAAATAATTATACTATCTTGTCCACACGGCACGGCGTACATACGCCAGGAGACAATTTTCGACCTCGCATCAGTACTGACATAACCTATCTACCTACCTCTTTTAATATCATTGGTTGGAAGCGTTATGTTTATAAAAAAAAAATATAATAAATTACAACCTGCCTACCTCAGCCTTAGCGGATAGGGAGGGGAATGGGTGAAATGAAACCCAAATGTTCTCTATTTTTGTATATTCATTCAGACAACGGTACACTGTGACAATAACGAACTTAAACATTACTGAATTTAATTGCGACAGATAGGTACCTACTACTAGTTATCAGATGAAAGGACCTTAAACAATTTCAATGTGTTTTATATCGGTTACTGTCAACTACTTGCGATTTACATTACATTAAAGAAATACACCGATCTGGATAATATTGTACTCGACATAAACACTGATATAGGTGGTTGGCTGGCTGGAAGGATATCGCATTCAAAATGAAGTTAGAATACTGAGAATATATTTATTATTCTACGCTGATAATAAACTCAACATTGATTAAGTTTATGTCCATTGCACAAAAAAGGTTATAAATCTGCGAATTCAGAACGAAATATCCTCCACTGCGTCAACCACACTAGTTTTATAATAACATTTGCTTACAATTACAGAAACTAAGTGTTTAATGTCATACTAGTCCACATTATCAGGAACACAGGGCATGGAGAAAAGGACGTACATATTAACAACAATAAATGAACCAGTAACGAAACCGTAATTAAATATTAGTCGCTATATTTTACACGTGACCAACTTATATATTTGATGAAATGCTTCAGGTGGAATTATTTTTGTTACCCATAGCGTGTAAGTACATAAGCACTGCACATAGCGGAGGCAAATATTAAAGGTTACACCAAATACTTACGTTAAATTTTATAACAGAAAAATTTAATGATACAAAGCTTAACTAAACGGTAACAAAAACAATTCATCCGTCTTCTTACACGCAACACTTAATCCAGTATTGACTTTATGCTGTCCTCTTTTTTCCAAACGCAAAATACACTCGTTAGAAAGAGACAACTAGCTGCTAATAAGTGTCACCTGGATTCAGAGACTGTGTGCAGGTGAGACTTGGCGTTTCGTTTTAACGTTATTTAGTTAAAACGCAACTCCAATATTGAATGGCTATGATATGCAATTTAAAATACCTTCTTACGAGTGAAAAGCGATGGTCATACGACAACTTACAAGTGATACCTACCATAGCGGGTCTATGAACCTATCGTCTTAGGAACTAAACAGTCACTTGTCAATTAAACACTGAATAATTAATTATTTTGAAAAACGAAGATTTTCATTTGGTACAGAAAGTTGTCTTTAAAAGGTAGGTATCATTAATAATAACATAGTTTGAGCCCAATACGGCGGTAAGATATTTTAATCTAAACGAAATAAATAATAGAAATACAGTTTAGTCTATATGAATATTCTGAGAAACAACAATTGTTCTTTAACACAAACAATCTTTTTATCACAAAGTAATAAAATAAAAATCGAGAAAATGTTGTCATGCAGTATAATATAAGAATATAACACGTAGGTGAGTCGCCAGTAAATGATTCAATAACTAATAAAATCATAAATTAATATCTATTAGATAAATTACCAACCGAAACCGCCTCTGTAGGTATTTAATAATACTACAAGTTTTACTTAACTATCACGAAAATAACGTAGGTACTTATTTATGTAATCCGAAATGTAATATTCTTCGATACAATAAATTAATAATTAATCCTTTAATTAATTATAACTACAAAATCCACATTGTGATACAAAAAAATAACCGCACATTATTAGTTCTAACATAATGGCACATAGCACGTCTGCATTGATTTTCACTGGAAAATAATTTTAAGAAATTTTGACGCCGAATATCAGCTAACGCTTGCCATTCAGGGTATAACCACATCGGCCAAATATATAATTTATGTATATTTTTTCCTATATATAGTCATATGTATTTATTTTTCATATAATAATTTTGAATTTTATTAGTCTAACTTTTAATAGTTAAGCACGTTTCGCGCGCATTCAGCCGCGCGCAGCCACGCGTCTAGCCTATCTTCGCCGCACCCATCCCAACACTTACTGTGGTCAAAAATTTGGAAGGCACTTTCTACTCTTTTCAAAAATTTTAAATTTTAAATTACTTTTTGAACACATTAGCCTAGACTTACTCAATAGAAAATATGCGTAGTAACATTTACCAAAATTACGCAGTTCTTTCCGAAACGTATAGGCCATTATATAACTTTTTTTTTAAATTTAATTTCCTCACCTAGATTAAATTTTATTTCCAAAAGGATAGCCAAATAGTTTCAACACTAGATCTGAATGCAATGTTTTAATAATTTGGTCTTTTTTATCACTAATTCCAAACTTGAAAAGAAATCAAATAATCCAAATACAAAATATAAGTGAAGTATCAAGGCCACTTGGAGACTTATTTTAACACCCTCGACGAGACGAGACGCGGCTGCCCCCCTATACTCAAGTCAGAAAACGCCAACATTTCCACCAATAATATCTAAAATGGTATACCCTTGCGGCAAGAAGGCCCGAACAAGTAATTTCCTGCCGAAACTATGATCGAAACAATTCTGGAAGGTTTAAAACAAATTTGTACATACATCTTCAAGGAAAGTTCTGCTGAGGCGCTGTGCAAGCCCAGCGGTCTCCAACTCAAGCTCGGCCGTAGGTGATCTGTGCACGAATGCTGTGTGGATAGCAGACTCTCGAACGATGTACATTCAATGCTTGGCGATTTTAGTGCTACTAAACCTATGGACCCGCCGATTTAACCTCTGCACATTAACAGAATTAAACGAAAACATTCGAGTGTTAACAAAATGGAGCGATTTCATTAAAAAACTCGACGTTAAACTTTCTGTGCAAAAAAGTTCGTCAACTAGCTACGTTGCGCTCCAGGCGGATAGTTCGTTTATAGTTATTTCTTTTAATTACGCGAATTGTCCGCGTTTTATCCGATAAATGATTTACAGGAAAAATAATCCTCGTATTGAAGTCTCATTCACACAAAGAGAGCTTCGCACATACCTACAACAAAGCACATCTGTAAGCCTAAACGAAAAACATCGATAATACGAATATGTACCTTATTCCCTAACACTGAAGGTTAATCAATAAGTATTACTATACGATAGTATTGATGATTATCTAGACATTGATTCTTAAATTTCATTTCCAATTACTTAGATCAAAACGATATAATATACTCGGAATCTACTTTTGATGGTGGGACCGTCCACTCCGAAGTTGTCAGGAGTGTCAGGTTTGGTTTACATGGCGCTAGAGTATGCCGAGAGGTCGGACGAGTCCTCAAAATCTAAGTTAACCTAACATTTGGAACAATCACTACTGGCTAATGATACAATCTATATTACATTTGGCGACTACTGTCTACAAGCGAGTCGCCGCGATGCGCGTGCGTCGGCGCGCTCGCTAGCGCTACGAGACAAATCGACATCGATCAGACAAATGAAACAGACATCTATAACTCTAGGGCTATCTTGTCTTATATGAATACACTGAATTACAATGATTAGGTATACCGAACAGTCTTTTTGAATCGGGCCAAATGTTTCAATTTTGATATCCCTACGTTCACAGATAGATCTAAGATGTAATAATTATTATAAGCTTACGTTTACGTTTGACATTCTATATATGCGTAGACGCAGGCGGGCGTCGGGCGCGGCCGGGCGGCGCCCTGGCGCTCCGCCTTGCAGCAACAACAAATACTTACTTATACACTTCACCGGAACACATAATAAATGTCAATGTGTACAAAAAATATAATAATTAATTAAACTAAAAATATTCTTTCATAATACAAAATTCATAACTAAACAACAAGCATTTTATTGCACAGCTAGTCCACTTTAAATTATTAAATATGAATTCTAAAATAATACGATTGAAATAAATGAATTTTAATTGCAAATAATAATAAAGATATCAGTCGCCGTGTGGCGAGTCGCCCCTACGCGTCCGTGGCTGGTGATCTTGGAATGGTGTTTAGAAGTAGCCGACGGAGTTGCGGTTGGGGATGAAGTAGGGGTAAGCGGGCATCGAGGGGACCTGGGCGCCGTGGGGGCCCTGCGGGGGGCCCTGCGGCGGCGGGGGCGGCGGCGCGTGGTGCAGCGCGGCCGCGGCCTCGCTTCACATGTGCTCGGCACGCGACTCCCCGAGCGGCGGCTCCATCTTCACCGGCACCGGCGACGACATCTCCTTGCCGTTCTTAGCCATCGGCACCGGTGTCTTCGGCGGGCCCATCTCGGTAATCTCAGCGACAACATCACGTTCTCCATAGCGGCTATCAGGTCGGGGCGAGGCAAACGGGCGGAACGGGTCGGCGGGCTTCGGTGGTTCCAGAGCGTGGCCAGGGGGCGGCGGCGAGCAGAGCGGGGATTCGAGGCCAGCGGACATCGGAGAGGGCAGACGGGGGGACTGCAGCGGGAGGGGTGGCAGGCCGAGGTGCTGCGGGTGGTCGGGCGGGCGCTGGGCGGCGACCACCATGTTGCACATCTGGCGGCGCAGGCCGTGCGCCACGGCGGCCACGGCGGCGGCGGCGGCGGCGTTCGGCGACACGCCTCCTTCGCGCCCGTTGCCGCACGCCACGTTCCCATACGCGGGCGGCACGTTGATCCCGTCCTGCAACACGCAACCGCTAAATACAATAGCCGTCACACGAGACGCCGAACGCATCGACGGCGAAAATCGCAAGCCAGCACGGAAGTCATTAACATTTCATACGTAACAACCCTTTTTCATAACTGCCTAAATCGTACCAATACTCTTTGCAGATAATAGGATACATTTCGCTCAGCATGATTCTATGGTACAACATCCCACCTGATGTTTGACAAATCCAGCAAAAACATTACGCAAACAAAAAAAAACGGTCCATTCAACGTTCATTCCGAGAAATCACAATAAAATCTAGCGTTCAGAACTCAGCCAATTGTAATAATTGAAGTTCGCTCCGCACATTTGCATTAGCAGGAAGGAGAGGTCATTGTGGCGGTGAATCAGAGTACGAACATAGAAATTAGTTGGAAGCCAGCGCACGTGAGCGGTAGGTGGAAACTAGTTTTGAGTCGCAATACTGACCGTGATCGCGGGGTACGGGAGGACCTCCTCCTTGATGTGGTGGGTGGTGTGGGGGGTGTGGGTGTCCCTGAAGACCACGGCTCGGATGACCCCGCGGATGTGCTCATCCGGCCACACGCCCAGCAGGATGCGCTGCGGTCGGCCGCGTCCCTTTGGCCTCAAATCTGCAAATCCGCACAATAGTAAAACGTGAACACGCATCATCTTGTAGATCAGTCGATCTGTCACTATTTGATACGATTACGGTCGTTTTTCGAACGTTTGTATTCAGCGAAGGAGAACGGAGGAGAAGAGAACGCAGCGGAGGAGAAGAGAATAGAACTGTGCAGTCCAACAAACTTAATAAAGTTGTCTGGTATGCAGTAGCGTAGGAAATCTAGACGTTGCAACAATAATGCGAGATTCTGATGTGCGCAAAGCCCTGCCAATGAGCCTGACTGTCCAAGAAATTCCGAAAAGGACGTCGGTAAATTTTTTCAAAGGAGATTGCCGGGTTTTCCTTGGATATTAGACCAAATGCTGCCCAGAATAACCACTTAGTGAATTTTGTCTTTTAGACCTAGCGAGGACACCAGTGAAAAAAATATATGTCATTGTGAAAAATTAGTCTGCTTGTATAATTATTACGTCTCGTGGTGTCGCTTAGAAGTTATAACTATCAAATTCTGGGAAGTAACATTTTATAATATAATTATCTAGGACCAATTTTTAGTAAAATATTTTCATTACCACTGTCCCTGGGGTGGCCTACGTGCAACAGTGGATTGAAATAGGCTGATGATAATGATGATGAGATGCTATCCCATGATGTATTAGAGAGGAAAGCCAACGGAAACGAGTTTTTTTATTCAAATAACATGACCAATTAATAAGAAGGAACCTTTTTCATTCCTCGAAGGAGGATTTCCTTTTTAATGTTTTTTCTTTGCAACGTGAATAAATGTTACGATACCACCGTTGCATTTATTTCTAGTCAGCATTCGGTCCTAAAGTTTATTATGGGCGAGTCTCCATGTTTCTCATACAGAAAATAAGGGATGAAATAACAAAAAGGGGAAACGTTCGACAACAACGTTAATCAGTGCTTTTCGGCATACTCGCTTGGGCTTAGCTTTGATGTGATAAAAATACATTCCGAAGTTGTGATTTAACCTTTTATGTATAACTAGCGACCCGCCCCCGCTTCGCACGGGTGCAATAGGTTATTATACATATAAACCTTCCTCTTGAATCACTCTATCCATTAAAAAAAAACGCATCAAAATCCGTTGCGTAGTTTCAAAGATTTAAGCATGCAGAGGGACATAGGGACAGAGAAAGCGACTTTGTTTTATACTATGTAGTCGAAATAAGTGACAAGAAGATAGCTCCGTCAAGGCTCATTGAATCTCATAACAATATCCTAAACTAACGCAATAAAAACCAAGTCATTAAAACTCCTCGACTGGTCTGGTCGGGTCAAGTCCATGTACCATCAGGTACAATGTCAGGTCCTAATGTTAAATGATGAATCAGTATAGGTCACTTTTGCTGAGACGTCCTTTTACCGTCTCCTCACTGCAAAGACCATTGAACATGAACATTGGGGCAACAAATAACAAGTTTCCTTCTTCATCAAATAAACGCCAGAGAGACGCCTAAACAAATACCAACCATAAATTCTTCGGATTTATTGTTATAAAACAATTGGCTCAAAGTATAATCTTATTCTTAATGCCTTACTAAGCTTTAATAAGCTCGGTGATAAAGTCAAATTGAACTGTTTGATAACGTTCGGTTTTACAAGTTTTATGAGACTTGAGACAACACGAATGTCATACAAAATCCAAAGAAACGAACGAAACACACTGACAATGTACACACGGCCTCACGTCCGACTTTTCTGGATTTTTCTATTTAATTTGGAGAACTTCCCTATTAACCACGGTCTGCTTAGTGGTGGTGTGTAGCGTGCTGTGTGGGCGTTTGTACAAAGAGTAAGCCGAACCATCAAAAAGATCCTATTTGACTGGGACACGACCATTTGTGAACAGGTGCTACCCTCGGGGACTGTAGGCCTAGCATATTTAGTACATACTGTATGCCTAGTAATCGAAAAGTAAATGACACTCTGTTTAAACGGTTTTATTTCTTTTTACAATACATTGGAAAAAAAAGTATCCTTTACTTTTCGATTACCAAGACATTAGCGGTTCGTGCTAGCCCTAACTGGTCTTCTCAAGTTTACTTAATTGATTCGCTGTTTTATTTTAGCTTGTGTCAAAACTGTATGTTCGTATTGGTTTATTCGTTTTGTACTGTAATAGAGTTTCTTGAAGGGTCGTCGCGGTAGAAACAACCTTCCAAAGCTAGTAGTAGAGTCATAAATATGTACATGCACTTTGAACTATCAGGTGCAGAGAGTCATACTCCAACACGCGAGCTCAGTGTGGATTGTTGGAGGGATATAAGGTTAGTAAGCAACCATAATGTCAGATGTTCTCAACCCACCCTAAGGCCTCTGACTAGGCTTAACGACTGACTTCTATCGACGTTTCGAAATTATACAGAAAATCATTTGTTCTGGCATCGAACTTAATGTCTGAAGACGAAGAGAGGCTTTTTCCCAGCTGTGGGGTCAGGATGTCTAAGAAATGAAGATGAATTGCTGAATTGGAAGAGAATCGTAAAACCAGATCTTTCATTTTCCTTGTTTATTGGACTGCCACAGTTCAATAGGCTAGTAGGACGAAATGACGTCAGTAGGGTTCAGCTAGGAATATAATAATAAATACATAAAATAATGAATACTTGAGAATATGAACTGACTGTTTGATTCTCGATAAATTAATTTGATACCATTTAGTATTAATTCTAAAAGCTATATGCAAATGTCATTAAGATAGGGTAGGGCACTTAACAAGTACCTACAATAGAGTATTTTTAACTCGGATAATGGCTGTACTTAGTTTTTAACGATTAAAATGACTATGAATAAATTATGTAAGTATTCAGTACATTGTTTTTAAGTACTTCGTATTGTAAGAAAACTATTATAATTATTATAATTACCAGCTATTAGCAGTTGAATATCAAATTGCTTTAACTAGCTTTGTTAACAAACAGTATAGTTTTTACCACTTAGGTATACTTATTTATACCTAATTATACACAACAATAATACACAACACAAATAATAGAAATTCGCATAGCACATATACAAGTCGCAGCGCGTAACGTTGAATTCGCGAAAAGCACTTATGACTAGGTTTATATTTCAGTTATCGGCTTAAATGTTGTATTTTAATCTCAAGTTTCTGGACGCACAGGTTGATGTTATTTAGATATACAGTTTCATAATAAAAAGCTAAGCTAAGCATAATAATAACTAGGAAAATCGTTTTTTTTTCAAACGTCACGATGGGCTGTTTTAGAGTTAAAAATTGGTGACAAAGCAACGTTTAATCACTTCCTGATTAACGAGGTCGCGACTTCTGTCACCACTCGTGCAATGAAGTATAATTATAATTAATTTTAAGCAAAAATAACAATTATTATCTCCTGGGCTCTACAAGCCACACCTGTACTATCCCGACTGAATAAGTCGACTGCTACGTGTGAGCTTATTATTTGCGAAACATACTTATTGAAAAAGTTAATTCAAATGACCCATTGTACATTGTGCTGAAGTCAAACCACACTAGGGCACTTTGTACCACGGCAGAGTTTGAGTACAAGTGACTAATTCGATTTACACAAATACTATACGTTGTATCAGTAATGCGAAAGAGCGACTTATTCTAAAACGAATATGAGATACAAAAGTGCCCTCGAACTTTAGTGACAATCCTGTAATGGTACATTGTAAGTCATGGACAAAAAATATATTGAATTTATTTTTTACATGTTATGCGTCCAGAAACTTAAATGTCAGCTCATATTTCAGAATGCTACTCGAGATTTGATCTGTACTTGAGAATAGATTCGACAAGTGCACACAAAGCTGAAACGACTCTACAAAGGCGAGACAAACTTGAGAATAGATTCCGTTGATTGGTGAATCTATTCTTAAGTGCAGTCTTAATTCAGTGTCGTTTCAGATTGTTTTGCCTTCGATCTTTATTCAAGTACACATTGGTCGAGTAACGTTCTAGAATGTAAGAAATGCCAATTGTGATCACGTCGTCAAGTCATCAATACATACCGGCTCCTCCATCAGCACTGGGCCCCA
Source organism: Udea ferrugalis (assembly GCA_950022985.1). Classification (NCBI taxonomy): domain Eukaryota; kingdom Metazoa; phylum Arthropoda; class Insecta; order Lepidoptera; family Crambidae; genus Udea; species Udea ferrugalis. The sequence goes on from OX465515.1 coordinate 23,497,711, forward strand.
GCATGTTGTGGACCCGGTTGGCGTACAGCACGAACGTCGGGTACGGGATGTCGTACTTCCTCGCCGCTTGGGAGAGCGAGAGGCCCTCCTTGAGGACCGAGAAGATGGCCTCGGCCATGGTCTCCGGCCGCCAGGACTTCAGCGGGCCGCGCTCGCGGAAGCGCAGGTTGTGCACCAACGACTGGTTGGTGTTCCAGCACTTCTGCCACATCGACTGCAGCTGGTATTGGTAGCTGTCTGCTGGAAAGACAAGAGCTGCATTAGGATTCTTGTTTTTAACCACTCAAAATAATGGGACTGCACTCAATCTAGTTAAGACTTTGAAATATGGATTTTGGAAAATTTAAGGCATGTCCTCACTGCACAAAACAAGAAGTACGATTGATTGTCAAGCTTTTTTTACTAGTCAACTGAAAATATCAAATGTTGTTATTTAGGCCCTTTGTACAAAATACTGCAAGATATGAAAAAAAAACATAAACCATCTCATGTATTTAAATTGTTGATTCCAATTGATGATATTGTATTGTTGATATAAATCCCTAAAAAAAACCCTTCCCGGTGTCTATGTGGGATTCGAACCGGTTAATTTTTTTATTTACAGCAAACTGCAAAAACGGTTTAAGGTCTTTGAATTCAAATTACATAATTGGGTCATTTTTAAAACTTATGCGATAATTGCATTTAAAAAGTTGCAGAGAACACTTAATTGCTAAAAATACGATTAAGTTGAAGTTGAAAAACACACACATTCACATAATTAATTCAAAATAAATGTTAATCATTACGAGTCCGTTCTATATCAAGGTACTTGCATATTATTAAACAAAGTACATAATAAGTTATCTGATGTTATTGCCGTTATCAGTTGCTTGATATAAGACGGTCTCAAACCGTAATATTATGCATATCATTAGTACAAGCACAAATTAAATAAAAATCAAAATAAAAACTCTACATACTGACCTCATGAGAAACCTAGATATAAAGACAGAAAAAAGCATTAAAAAAATAAAACAACGAGGGAATTCGGAATTATTTTATTGTTGTTAATTTTGTCAGTCTTTTAAAAACAATTGACATAGACACTTTTAAACAGCCAATAGATTCTAAATACTAAACTGGATATTTTTTAGTAATCGTTTGAATATTATTGTTAAAATGACATGATAAGATCACATACTTGATAATTCATTTTTATCATTGGATTCGCTATGTATTTCATTCGCTAATTCAATGTGGAATAGCTTTGTATCTTAATTATCAAGTTGACATTATTGTGTATTTCCATAGTTAGACTTTCTTCGGTTGGCTTCGGATTATTCATAAAAAACAAACTAACAAACGAACAAGAAAACAGCTGTATAGTTACACTAATAATAACGAAAGTGAGACTGTAACTGTATTGACAGTAATTTAAGTTCTATTAACAAACACTTAGAACGGCCAAGCGGCGAAGAGGATCTCTTGAAGAAATACTAACCATTCTGATACATGATACAAACTTGATATTCCACTTTGACTTAGACTAAGACCAATATAAAAATGAAGTACTCTCACATCTCATTTTCTTCAACTAAGTCATTAACCCCCGCATTCACAAACGTCAATCAGGGCTAAGCACGCGCTCACGCTCATGCTGTCCCGTAAAATGTCAATCGAAACGAAAGGGAGAGCATGAGCGTGAGCGTGTGCTTAGCGTTGATCGACGGTTGTAAATTTTTTTGAACCAATAAAATGTAAAACCTTTATGTTTCATTAAGTAAGCATTATAATAATACCTTCAAAAATAGGTACAAGGAAAAATAAAGTTTTTTGAAGTATAAAAGTAAGATTATCGGGAGAGCCGTAACTTTATCTTTAGAACGTGGCAACACTGGCAGCCCTAGACAAGCTTAAACTTTTTTGTTACAACGTTTTAACTAAAAATACCCGACATTTCGGCTTAGTTGACTTTCTGCTCGCGTTCAGAAGCATTTATCGCAAGTTCCGGTCTATGCATCACCATTATCTATGGTGAATGTTTAAATGTAAAATGGCAGTGTCTATGTAAATACGCGATTACCATATCATACAGGTAACGGGAGGTGGGGATCTAGTAGTTACATTTACAAGATAACAAATTGGGTACATTCAAAAAAATATGCTTACATGTTTAACTTAAATTACTAGTTAAGTACAAGTTTACTATTAAGTACATGAAGATATTGGGTAAATGGCACATAACGCAAAAGGGTAGCTTTTATTTGCTCTGTAATGTTATTCAAGGTTTCTTTTCAGACTGCATAAAAATAAGGCAGGTATCTATCCACCTAAGGATTGATATATTATTTTGAACAAGAAACAAAAACAAGGTCTCGGGACAAAACAAAAATATCTTAAGAGATAAAAAAGAGAAAAGTATAACAACTTTATAACAACTTCTATGCGAAATGTAATAAGGTCGGCCAATTATCTTGTCCCGTAAAACTGGTTTCTGTTGTAGGTACAGTCAGCGAGAACATACGCTTAGTTTTACTTAACTTTGTCACTGTAGGTGGTTTGATAGCCGCACATAAAAAATCAACATATAAAAGATACAGTCAAAAAAAAACTTGGATTTGTCTGTACCTCGATTTGCATTTTGCTTAAAGTAGGGAATGAAAAAAGAAAATTCTATAAAATGCTTCTTTATCATTCTTATTGGAAACTTATCTAAAATTTTTAAACCCTGTCATGTGACAAATATTACAATAACGTACTTCAAACATAATTATTTCCTAAGACATCTTAAGCACTAACGTTAACTAATTAAGTACATCATAATATAAAATATAACATTGTCAAGTTAGCTCAACACCTTTAGTTTTTAACATATTTAAATATGTGTGCGCATGTTAAATAACACCGGACGTATTATTATGCCTTTTGCGGTATTTAAGGGCTGCATCATACTTGATAAGTAGGTACATTGACTTGTATAGTTGACCACTGAAAAAGTGAAACGGCCAGTATAAGCTGATCTCTTAATGCGACGAGTTCTAGTACGCCACGGGGTTCTTACGAGGTATGATAGTGCCCGTGCTCTTTGACCGACTATACATCCGAGCAACAGTGTAGTGTTTCTACAACCCGTATATTTTTTTCTTGATTAATCAAGCGGGTGAGGGTTAATCGGTGTCAATTAACCCTTGAGACCTTATAATTTCCTCACTACAAACCGGTTTTGCAAACGCAGACGTTTCGCACCCGTCATTGCAAGTATTATTTATAACAATAGTAGAAAAATACAGTGACTGGCATTCAGTTCGTATGAAGTAATAACAGGTAATTATATATTTCGTTGAAGCAACCTTTCTCCCGCCATAGCCCCATTGTCTCCGCAAACGTTTAGACAGAAGCCTTAAACATATCTTGCAGCTGTTCATTATTCTCTTTATATTGTAACAACAGAATAATATGCAAGAATGTTGATAATAACAAGTCAGTATGATGTGGTAAGACATTGTTTTTTGCGATGCTACATAATCCAGACCCATTTTCTATACAATGGGCTAGCCCCTCGGGACCCACGGAACAGTGAGGCGGTTGTGGTCAATTATAGCTAGGTCGGTGATTAAGTCCTTAGATTATGGCAATAACTCGATTCTAAAGATGGCATTACCTAGGGCATGAACCAATTCCCTCATGAGTTCTCACCATGGCGTGGGAGGGGGCTTAGTACCGGTAGGGCCCAACCTCCGGGAAGCCAAGAGAACCCAGGCGTCGCAGTGTGGTGGACTTAGTCACCGGCAGGGCGACACTTGAGGTTGCGGGCCCAGTGGGCCTGCAAGCGCCTTGAGGCCCGTGGTAGGGGCCGCGGCGCACAATTGGTAGGTGGGGGCCAGTGATCCGAGGCTGAACCACCCTGGCCTGCGCCCTTTTTTGGAGGCTCAGTTGGAGGGGAACCATCAGGGGCTAGCACTAGCGGCGGACCGGTGCAGTATTACTTTCGGTAGGATCCAGCTTCGCCGCTTAAGTGCGACTGTTGAGTGCCGTGGGGTTTCGGTAGGACACCGACATCACGTCATCGTCCGGGCAGCCAGGTCTCCACCAAAAAAAGGGCACGTACCAACAATTGTTGTTGGAAAGGAGGATAGACTTTAAGATTGTTTTGATATTGCTTCAAAGGCTGATCCTCCGATGAGACGAGAATTTAAGTTGTAATTTATACATAAAAATAAAGTGACTACCACCGGCGCCGTCGATGTCTCTAATAAGAAGATCATGCAAAAACTCGGCAGTTACTTGAAAAAACAATTTTGTTGCATATCTAAAGAATCAATCAACACAGCGATAAAGTATTTTAATAATGATTATATATCGTAAATACCAAGCTTCGTGTAGAAAATATCGCTTCGAATAATTTTTCCATTAATTTAACGTCGATGTAATGCAAACAAGTTATTTTAAAGTTATTCCGAGTGCGTATTCTAGGGCGGTACCCACGAGACGCATAATAAAATACAGCAAAATATACGTAAACACAACATATTATTATTTATTACTAAATTGCATTCTTAAGGCGAGTGTAGACTGTGCTACTCAGATATTATAACGCGACTCTCTCTAAGGCGAACGCTACACGCAAGAGCCATATTGTGATCAATATATACTGACGGATCAATATATTTATCGACGTGTATGGAAGTGAATTTACGAATCACTTTTGAGAATAGTCCTCGATATCTTCTGTTTGCATCAAATTCTCCGATTATTTGACTATTTTTAAAGATCATTATTACGAACATGAATTAGAATTTCTACAACACTTGTGAATATTTGCCGATGTAACATTGTGACGTAATAATTACAACAAAACATAAAAACTACAACTATTAACGCGAGAGCGTCGTGGCCCAGTGAGAGCGTCGTGGCCCAGTGGTTAAACACTGGCTCGGAGCCCGATGGTCCCGAGATCAAATCTGGCCGGAACACACCTACTTTGTGTTTATTGTACAATTTGCGGCTAACTCTCCGGTGATGGAAAACACCGATATAAAACCCAAGCAACCCGGATAACGGCGGTAGGCTCGCCCCTTGCCACGTCGGGTTCAAATTCCCTCGGCGAAATGTGGGCTTCTGAATGTTTCGTTCACCATGACGGCAACAATCAGTGTGCCTCTGACTAACCCATAAGGGATATGGTCGTGAGGGTATGTTATGTTATGTTATGTTAACTATTAACGCTTCGGCGTGCACGCAGCGCTTTTCAGTCGTATGTGTAACGCTGAACTGAATGAATCGTGACCTAAATAGGTCCGGAAAAGAAACATTGCGAATACCTAGTTACTTAACCTTGCTTTTCACTTTCACCCTCTAATTCCCTTTCGTTCTGTGCATTGCAGCGAGACACAAAGACTTTTTGTAACGCAAAAAGCTTCCAGCGGATAAACTCCACCCTTTTACTAGATATCGGAATATTGCTGGCAATTTTATTGGACACTGATTCACATTTAAACTGCTGTCGTTTAAGGCAATACATAAAAAACACGGTGAATTTCAGAGGAATATGAATATAAAAATCATTTTAATTTATAAAACACATAAAATGCTACCTAATACCATTAAAGGTCATTTAAAGCTCATTAGGTAAGCACGGAAACCGCACGGCTTCGTCAAAGCAATTCAAATTTAAATCTTAAGTTACCACCTGCTCTTCTTCTTATCAACTTTCCACTACCTGTGGGTTGTTTGGAAGAGATCGCTTTTTAGCGATAAAACCGCCCAAATTGTAAATTTACCTGTTCTTACTTGTTATCATTATTCTTATTTAGTGTGCAATAAAGAATATTTACTTACTTACTTACTTAAGTTGTGAGTGGTACAATATAGACACATCAAAAGTGTCTAGGGATATCTCAAGCATTTTCATACAAAGTATAGCTATTGGGGAGGCTGTAAAAATTAAAATATTGATACCAACGTAGAAATTTTTAGGACACAGAAACTGCTATATCTGCCCTTTCAGATTGTATAAAGAAATTCATTGTGGTAGCATTATTGTACAATCGTAAGGACGTTAAAAAAAAGACAGATTTTTCTTTTAAAAGGTTTCAAAATTTTAGCAAAATCAAAGATATTAGATAATGCTCAGCATTATCTTAGAATAGGTTATTTAATTTTTAGCATTAGGGATAATGCATTATCATCTTACTAAAGATAGGAAAACCAGAAAAAGGCATTCGGTCTTGGCCCCGCCTGATGCCAAGACCGAATGCCTTTTTCTGGTTTTCCTATCTTAGAATAACTCGAGGAAACAGGCATAAGATAAAGGTTAAGAATATTACAAAAAAAACGTTTGATTTTGCTAAAATTTTGAAACCTTTTAAAAGAAAAATCTGTCTTTTTTTTAACGTCCTTACGATTGTACAATAATGCTGCCACAATGAATTTCTTTATACAATCTGAAAGGGCAGATATAGCAGTTTCTGTGTCCTAAAAATTTCTACGTTGGTATCAATATTTTAATTTTTACAGCCTCCCCAATAGCTATACTTTGTATGAAAATGCTTGAGATATCCCTAGACACTTTTGATGTGTGTATTTTGCAATATTAATCTGACAAGCCAACGGCGAGCAACTAAACTCGCAGCTCGGATAAGCAAATTGCGTGGAATATTTGTAAGTTGTAAGGACAATTTAAAGTTCAAATTTGGATGGCTAGATAATTGATAGGTCGGAGCCGTGCAGTTGCGGTGCTTGCAAGTGTGCTACGAGCTTTAGACGTTAACGTTTGACTGTGATGGTTTCTAAGAGATGACCGTTGGGCCCCAACCCCATCCCTATGCTTCAAAAACACTGTAACATAAACGGCCTATATACGTCCCACTGCTGGGCACAGGCCTCACCTCAACTATGAGGTGGCACGAGCCATACTCCAACACGCGGGCTCAATGCGGATGGTTTGAGGGGTGTAAGGTTGATGAGCAACCTCAATGACAGATGTTATCAAGCCGCCCTAAGGCCTCTGACTACGCTTAACGACTGACATCTAGCGATGTCAACCGGAACAACTGCTTAACGTTTCTTCCGAAGCACGGAGATGCCCGAAAATACACATCACTAAATTTCGGTCGGGGTGTTCACCCATTCCATTTCCGACCCGGCGTGTGTTGCTTTACAACAGTGATCACTGCGCCACGGGCATCTCAAAAACACTGTAAAGCATCTTATTTAATTTTCGTCGGCAATTTGTATTAAAATTAAACCGATATCATATAAAAATCAATTGAAATATTGCGTCGACAGCTCCTCTGTAATTACTTCAACATTTAACTTATTCAAGCATATCTGAAATTAAAATGTCAAGTACTCCGTGATAATAACATTAATAAGTTCAATAATATCAACATTCCAATTTTAATGCCGTATTTCAATCTTAACATTTGCGATAAGCAAGGTGTTCATAATGTCACTTTCAATTATATTTTTAGAAACCAATTATGATAATATTTATATTTGTTTTATTTCTTTAACTTCAAAAATGTAAGATATAAAAAAGTTTTGTTATATTCATACATGAATCTAAGAAAGTCTCGGTGATACACCCTTATCAAAAACTTGAACTACAGTTGATCAACACGAGTTTATTTAACTAAAGTGGATGTACAGTCGCGTAATGAAAGGGTTGACCACCCTAAGATCGGTTTTTGCTTGCTCAATGATGACGTTGAAAAGATCAAACCAATAAAAAGTGTTGGTTCGACTGTCAATCGTCTAATTTAATTTAAATTTTACTTACTTGCATACTTTCCGACATACTCTAGCCTGTTACACAGTTTAAATAGGTAACATGTGCTTGTAACGCGTAAATGAATTTATTTGAAAACTGGTCAACCTTTTCATTCCTTAAAGAGCTCAACCTCCGTTAAGTTTTCTAAGTTTCATTTATTAACATCATGCCATCATGTTATAATAATCATGATGTCAAACACTAGAAACACTCTCATAAAAACTGCTGCAATTTCAATGTACCTAATATCAAATAAGTTTTGATGATTGAGAATTTCACTCAGAAGACTTATTCCAACAAAATATTTGGGCAGTCGAAAACACAATTTATTTTTTAACTAAAAATAATTTATTAGTTAGTGGGCAGTTTTACTTAGATAGTATTTAAGCTAGCATGACAGAGTCAAACAAGGCTTAGAAAAAATCTGCTCCTTTAACTAAGTCATTCTAAAATGATATGTCTCTTTATTTATCTCATAACATAAGCTATAACTAAAAAGGCACTTATTTCACCATTCCATTATTTTGTAGCAGGGTCCCAAACAAAAACTTCTTACACAAATTAAATTCACAAATGATTAGATAGCACTTATGGGAATATTTTCTGTCTTTTTTATAAAAACAAAACTATCGAATATCACTAGTACAAACTTCAATGTAACTTTATTTATACCTTTCATAACTAATGATTTTAGGTAAGTACTTTAGACCATCCATGAAAGGAAAAAATGAAATATAAAATTCAGTCACATTAAAACAGAACAATAACATTCTTGCACAGAACAAACATTTTAATTTATTCATTGCTCTGGCGGTCATAATCAATTCAAATATCCCATAATTCTTGCAATAACATCCACTTCACAACAAATATAGTAGCAATATCCTTCTAATTGAAGTATATTAATGTGAGTATAATTCTTCATACCAAATTGAATGTGAAAATTTCTTTAAACGGGAATATAAAAAATCAACGTCGAAGTGTCGTTTATTAATTATGAATCCGGGTAAAGACACATGTCTCTAATTAAGTGGTTTCTAATGGATAGTTAATAAAAGTAAATTAACTGCTGAGGCGTGTCAACTCAAGGTTTTAATTTAAAATAGTATACCGAGATCTTTATTACTTTATTCAAAAAGTAACTGTGTTATTAGTTTATTATTAAAAACACTGGGCATAAAATGCTGCCTTGCGGGACTATACATTTAAAAGACATTTTAATTACTTAATTCTAGGACTCGTCATCAGTTGTGTGCTCAGATTTGACTTTTGTATTTTTACTCTTGCCGGATCCTTCGTAATAAAGGGACACGATCGAGTGCTTTTTACAGAACGCCCACCACCACCTGAACCCTGTTAGACCTATGAATGCGAAACCAGGATCTCTGCTTTTCCGTAACTTTTCTACAAACGCTAAAACTTCAGTGAGAGACTTTTTAGTTCTTCTATTATATGGCGATACGCTGGTTTCACAGCAGAAGTCTAGCACGGATCTCTCTTCATTGGATTGAAGCCCTGCTTCGTCCAGAACCGCCATTCGTTTAGATTTTCCTAGGATGTTATCGTAAAGGGTGCCTTTGGGTATTCCGTAATGTGTCGAAGCTTGTGTGAATCTCATGCGTTGGGTGACGACTGCTTGTATTGCTTCCTGGAGCTGGCTTTGGGTCCATGTGGGTGCTTTCAACTTGAGTGTATGACCGTGGAACTCTGACAGATGAAAGCAAGAACGCGAACATAAAAAGCTTATCTAAAACCCGTACACATGATGCAATACCATTCATACATTAGCTTAAATACTACTCCTTAGCATGATGAATATTTTGCGTCTGATGATAAAATAAGCAGTAATAATAATAATTGAGAAAACGACTAAAACGAAGCTCGATTTTCGTTAAAGTATAAAACAAATAAATTGCATAATTGCTTTAGTCCTAAATATCGTTATAATGCAACCCGTATTGGATTCCCCTGTATTAAATCTAAACAAGCTTACCACCTTGGTGATGTAATTCTAGCTACACAGAGTGGCGTAGAGTTTCGTGTCCGTGATACCGGTATCGGTAATTATATGCATAGCAGGAGCTACGGAACGAAATTCGGATATCGGCGCATATTTTCGATCTCATACCCGTCCTTTGTAAAAATGCATGATTACAATAGCACGTGGTCTAAAAGGAAAAATGAGATTCTGCAGATAGGCAAAGGGACTGCCTGTCTACTTTTATTTGCTGTCTAGTGCCATCATCACAGCAGAGCGACTGGTTTGCTATCAAGAAATTTTCTATTATAGATAAATGCTGTTGAGGCGCGATTATCAACCTCCTTGAAGATGAAGTCGCCTCAATGCTTTTATTTCTTCTTTTTTGTATTGTCGAATTGACTTATTAACATGGCCGCGGATAGGCAATACAATTTATAATTTCTATATCAAATATGTAATCTAATTAATTAATTATTCACAAATACAACCTTCTATAACATTTATGGAGTCCGATCATTCAATTCAAAACACCCATCTTCGCCAAGAAACAAATGCATTTTCCATTTAAGTGGTTGTCAAGTCTGAAAACTCTTTTGAACATTATCAGAACACAAAAACTTTCTTAGACTACAGAACTTAACCATACCCCGCATTATTTTCTAATCTTTTCGTACCGCCTACGAGCAACCTTCCCCGTTCAGTCGGTTCAAAAAGAGCCATAATGTCTTGATTGCGCAATTCTTAGGCCCACAAGTAAATCTCGAGTAGCAACATATGAATGTAGGTATTGCATCAGGTATATACGGATAGGACAACATGCACACTGCGCAAACGCACGCGGATTCTCTTTACTGCGGGACAATGCAAACACAACCAAAACTCACAAAGACAACGCAGACTGGCGTATGAGTGATTTAGTTTCATTATATATTGTTACCATTACAAACGTGAGACAATCTTTTGTTAGAGTATTGTGAGAAATTGTAGAAATGAAACTGTTTAACACTCCAACAACTATTCTGAACTAAATCATGTTTCTTTAATGTTAGTCACTTAAATACTGCATTTTTGCAAGTCTGTTAAAGTGAGATTTTAATTTTACCCCTTCAGTTTGCCTGATTTGCGGAGTTTCGTACAGAAAATGCGGAGCCAGAGATATTAAAAACGCGATATACTTTACAAAACGCGCTACGACCATTTTTTTACAGTGTCGTAATTTAGAAAATGTTGAATTCTATCTTTATAATTTCACTTTGCTAGTGTTTCGGCAAAACCCGAACCGACCAAAATGATTTTCTAAAATGAAACCCGTCAGGCAATCCATCATATGATATTTTTTGCACATCATTTAAATTGTAAACGGAATTTATGTATGAATGATTTGGTGAAAAAAGTAATCGGGTAAAGTTTATTTGAAATTCCACGTGCAATTTAAAATGCGTATCATTTTGCTTTTGTACTGTTTGTTAAACATATTTAGTTCAGTATCATAAATCTTAGAAATGGAGTTGCTAAGGGTAACCCAATCTGCGTTAGTTTTGATAATAGATGTGATTATTTTATTTCTGACACTAAAGAGTGTATAAGTGAAAGGGGCTTTATCAACTGACCTGCGATAGACGAGGTCGAAGCTCCAAGCCAGGCGTGGGAGTTCTCCAGAAGCTTAGCCTGAAACAAAAAAACATGGAATTAAAAAAGAGTAACAGAACTCCTTGGATTACTGCCAACACAACACAAATCTTCTTACATTGTTTTCCTTTTCTAATACTTTTGTTTTCACGAAAATAATCGTAGACCATTATAGACGTAAATAATAATTGAAAATAAAAAATACATATTGAGTTTTATAACAACTATGTCCTACGTTGCATAATACAGAAAAAAGTAAGTAAGTATTCATGTTGTTTTCTTTCAAGCCTCTTTTATGACTAGTCAGTTTGAGGGACGTTCTCAATCAATACCTTTGAATAAATCATAAAGAAAGATAAGTCACTACGCGAATTCGAAAACTGGGATATGACAGTGACGTATGAATGTTGTGCACATAAAAGAGTCACTTTCCTATTGACTTGAAAATAGGTCCATTGGACCTGATTTTTGTATAATCATGCTCGGGACGCGGGTGCTGTATCTCCATTTCTTTGTTTTAATCAAAGGTACAGGTAGGTGACAATTTTAGATATTCCAGAATGCAGTATTTTGTAGTCTATAGGATTTCCAATGTCAGATTTTTAAGATACCTAATCTCACCCCCATGTAAGAGCTGACTTGATAGCTCCTATAGGACTCATCCTATCGATCTTAACCAATATGGTTTTTGACTATTATGCAACAAGAAAGTTTCAGAAAAATTGTTAGTCCTACCTACCTTCGTACACTACAAAAGTAAAGTGCCACCTTCAAATAAACAGGAGCAGTGGAATCGTTTTATTTAAATGACAGTGCTTTTTATAGGTTACCAGACCTTTTATTCCTTTATATTAACTCTCACTCAAGTGATAGTATAACAAATCGCTTTGCCAAATAAGCGAGTGGTGTTCCAGCAATTAAATGTATTTTGATTTCAAATATTCGATAAACTGAACGACGTAAAACAAACAGCCGCACGTCGGATGTAATGGTCGTAACGGACTCTGGTGGCGACCACTGGTCAGTTATAACGGTCAGATGAAAAGAACAATTCCTCAGTTAATTTACATTTCCCCATCTCATACAGGAAGTTTACGATTGCATATTTTATCGATCGCTACTGTATATCACGAGCGTACGCGTTTATTTACGTTCACCGGTGATTGTTGGGCCGAAGAGCGGCATTTCTTTGTGCCAGCTACAACTAAACTTTATCGAACTTTTAATTGTGAACGCAGACAAAAGGCGGCCATTTTACTGCCGGCAATAACGCAACGCAGTCCAATCTACAAATAAAATGTTTTATTAAGTTGCGCGGGCGACTCCGCGCGCGCGTCTTGTCGTGTTTACAGCGCGCACGTGCCCTAAGTACCGTTGAAACGCTCTGTATTGTTTGTTTACCCGAATAAAACACTAAAATCCAATTCAATAACAAAGAATTAAAGATCCCAAAATAAAATTTATTGCCGGAGTACGATAAAATAGATTTATGTACGCGGGCGGGGAGAGGGGCGGGCGGGCGCGCGACTTGCCGATCATATTATTAGGCGCACTTAGCGAAGTAATTTTGTCAAAATCTTCTATGCGACTTAAGACGTTATTGCTAACCAATAAGGCTTGTTATCCATTTGGCAGTTTTGAACACCGGGTTCATGGAGAAATATACGAGGGAAACTATTAAAAAGTTCGATAGGAAATTGATTAGTGAGGTATTTCATATATGCTCGTGCAAATATCAGCCGGCTTGCTAGATGGGATTCTGGCATTGTTCTACTTCTGTCAGGATCTAATTCAATGTTTTGAGAACAATTTGAGTAGCATTCGTTCCTAAATTTTTTAGGAGTTTTTTCCAATTTCGAGTTCCAAATAAAGTTTCAGTGTTTTCACAGAAAGTCCCAGTCATTCATCCTAAATGGTAATTATCGGATTGGTGAACGTCGGTATGGATACCTGATTGAAACGTTGTATGTGTTATCGTGAACGAGTGTTAAGCTCCTGAGCTCTCGCTACCCTCGAAGATGAACATCAGGTTTTTTGAGGTAGGGGTATCTGTTTTCCTAGAGTTCTGAGTCCAACATTCGTTAGGACCTAGGGCACTGGACGTGAAGCTTTCTTTCTTAGAACGCTATTCTTCCAACTCTATTTTACCGGTCCCCGTCAGGTTCATCAATCAATGCAGTAATTAAACCCTAGAAAGCTAGAAAATAGGACTCGTTACAGAATGCCCGAGCTGTGAGTCTCGTTATACAAGACTGGGACGTCCTTGTGCCCTATAATGGTCGCACCTTTGTGTAGAACCTCTGTATCTATTTAATGCCATAGACAGATTGCAGCGGCGCTTGAATTGTTGGCGATGTCACAGTACACAGAGAACAGTGAAATATCTACATACAAACGTGCCGCTCTCGGTTTGAATGTGTGCGTGCGGTTCGCGCGCCGTATCGGCACGCACACGCTAGCATAAAATACGGGGGAATAAGGTGGTGGCAGTACGGACGAGCTGTGCCGCGTGTCTGTGTGCACGCTAGGCTAATAACTCTCTGGGCGGCCATAGATAACCTACTGTTATGTTTATACTGTGGCGATGTAGAGTCACTCTCTCGAACCTCTGCAATTGGGAGACCTCTGTGCCTTCTATAGCGAATTCCATGACGAGCTTTCTAAAGAGCTCTTTGATGCAGCTTTCCTCTTCATTCCAACTTTGGACTACTTAATGGGGAAATTCTGGAACATGCTACGTTTCTGTATCATCAAGTTCGATTTTCAATTTACATATGTCACCTAATTCATACAAAGCCGGCACCTTTAAAGTCTATGAATTCGTTTTTTCGAAATAAAATTATAACATTTTTTTATGCAAAAACATTACTTATGTGAGAGTTTAGTCTTTATCAATTACGATTTAAGAAAATTTATATAATCATCTAGTACGCGATGCGGAACAAAGAAATTAAGACTATAGTCTGATTTTTAATTAGCTGCAGCAAAAAGACATAATAATATTTATTCATGTTTTCAAGAAAATCATTATCTATATTTTTACTAAATGTTATCAAAAATCCAACATTAACATTTTTTGAAGAAGCCATGCATAACATTTTATTCCTTCGCTAAGTGTACATAGAAACAGCGGCGGTGCAACTGCGTTTGCGGACTTTGCGGAAATAATCCATTTCGTCGCTCAATATTGGAAATGACTAACAAAATGCACGTTCCGGAAGTTTGCTTGTTAGGCCACTTTGCAGTTCAGTTGCTACACATTATACTTATCGAATAATATGTTTCGATATTTGACGGTTTGCATCAGAAATGAGTTTGTTTTTTCATTTAAATTCGATTAAACAGTAATTTGTTCTAAAAAAATACATTTTAAACAAATGTCTTTAATACCTTGTATTAGAAGAAGTCCGGTTTGTAACAACACTTTTGTCTCGAGAAAATGAACCGAGACGACACTGCCAACATGTATCTGTCTCGTTTACGCTTTAGTAAAAAAAGTAATTATTCACACGTTATAACATGGTCAAATTAGCTACGTCGTACCCTGTGGACAATTTTGGACTTCGTGTCAGTACTGACATAACCTATCTACGTCTTTTTTTATTGTAAAATCATGGCTCACGACCATATCCCTAATGGGTTAGTCAGAGGCTCACTGATTGTTGCCGTCATGGTAAACGGAACATCTAGAAACCCATGGAATTTGAACCAAACGTGGTAGGGGGCGAGCCTACCGCCGCAATCCGGGTTGCTTGGGGTTTAGATAACTGTTTTTATCACCAGAGAGTAAGCCGTAAATTGTACAATGAACACAGAGTAGGTGTATTCCGGCCAGATTTGATCTCGGGACCACCGGGTTCCGAATCTAAGTGCTTTGCCACTGAGCCACAGCACTCGTATGTACAATTACATCAAATAAACTAAAAATACATTTGATTTAACAGGTAAGACATTCTACCATCATCAAATTGAAACACCATATTATTTATTAAACTTTTAGATTCACTATACCTACTGTAAATTATATTCTAATGATCTAATTCTAATTTCCATTAACATTAACAATAAGAGCAAAAGCAATTGTTTTATAAATGGTGCTTTGAATGAAAAGTGAAAACTAAGTTTTCTTTTCACAATAAAATTAAAATTGTTGGTAAATGGTTTGTCACACTCAAAGGAAATACATTCAATAACCTACAATCACATTATCTATTCAGCGATATTGCAAGGACACCATTTTGTTTCAAACTAGTTGTTTCTAATAGTTTTTATTATAACTTCTAAGAAAAAAGGCTTTCACACATTTAACCTTCTAAAGTTACAATATTTTAGGAAAACCTTTCTTAGCGACACAAACAAAGGAAGCTTGACCCTTATTCTTTTATGAAAAAAACCTAACTACCTATATTCCAAAATTCAGTTTTGTAGACTCTGTCAGGAAGTCTTTTTATGTAACTACAGCAATTTCAAGATGATCATCACAATTTTATGTCATAAACTAGTGGCCACCTGCGACTTCGTCCGCGTGGACTTAAGTTGAAGAACAAAAAGTAATATTTCTTTATAAATTGTAGCCTATGTGCGATTCAGATGTATAAGCTATTATTGTAAAGTTTCATTCAAATCCATTTAATAGTTTTTACGTGCAAGAGCAACTCGGCACATCCACACAAACAAACTTTTATCTTTTTTCTCTTACTTTAGTCCACGCGGAAGAAGTCGCGGGCGGCCACTAGTGGGAAATAGATATTCCAGTGTCAGATCAGAATTAGCCTGCCAAATAAAGACTATTCAGTTAATTTACAGAAAATGCGCAAAACGGTATAAATTAGGCGGAACTCGCCACGTCAGCAAACAATCCGTCGTACCGTTGTGTCACTGAAAAAAATATTCAAAGTGTATTTGGCCAGGGGACGGATCGATGGGCCCTGGCCGGGGCCCCAATAAGCACAAGGGAGGTCGCTGGGCCCTGGCCGGGGCCCCAATAAGCACAAGAGAGGTCGCTGGGCCCTTGCTGGGGCCCCAATAAGCACAAGGGAGTCTAAGCCTGTTTGCTAAGAACGTCTGCAGCAAAAATGGCATGGTAATAACAACATTTACTTGTTCCTATAAATATTAATACCTGAGAGTGTTTTAATCGCAATTACGAGTAGCACCGGCCACTGTAGCCTGTGTCAAAATACTTATTTGTGTCTCGAGGTTCGCCCTCTAGACCTCTCTGGCCCCTGACCTTTTTCATAATTTGTTGAGATTTAATGTCAAAAACTGCCTATCTAAACGTCCCATTGCTGTGCACAGGCACTATGATTTGACACCTCAACTATGATTTGACGCGAGACATACTTCAACACGCGTGCTCAGTGCGTTGTTGGAGGGGTGTAAGGTGAGTAAGTGAGCAACCTTAATGTCACAATGTTATCAAGAAGCCTTATGGCCTACGACTATGCTCAGCGACTAAAAACTCATCAATAAATTTCGATCGGGGTGGTCACCCATCCCATTTCCTAAGATTTAATTGAACTATGAAAAAAATGATTGTTTTTTAAAATAAGAACACAAGTTGATAAATAAATCTAGACATAAGCATTGTATATGGGCCCTTTAAGTGGCCCCGAGCCTGAAGCCGCTCCTGTTGTTTGTAAGTAGGTTGTTTCGTCGGCGGAGGTCGTTTCGAGCGCCGTTATTATATGGGGAGTATCATTTAGTAGACGTTTAGGTTATTAATAGGGGGTGGGAGGGAGGCACCGCTTGGCGCCTTCCTTATGCAAACTAAATAAAAAATTCATATTTGTAAATAACATTGGGCGAGACGCGCCAAGCTTGTAAGACTGCCGATCAATATAATAAACGACATTTTCAAGCCCACCGCCTTATTAAATTTTGTATTTGGGAAGCTTTTAATAATTCTATAGATCCGTACAAGGTTTTATCGTTATTAAATAATTCGGTTCTGAAGTGCGCCAAATAGGTGTGTTCACGTCAATTGTCGAATTTGAAGGTTTGCTCGTCCGAAATACTGATATACTGAAATCTAAATACAATGAGTGATGTTATCAGAGCTTTAATTAGAATCCGAAGCGTCGTTCTTAAGAGGACTACTAGACCTAACAGAAATCGAGAATTTAGACACACACACATAGACAACCGGTATATCGCCATCTATCGGCGCAACATGAAACTACCGTGTCAACATAAAACTACAATGAGATCTCGCCATTTTTCCAAGAGATGTCACTCATCTATACTTATAATAAATCAGTAGAGGCCAATTCTGTACATGAAATAAATTTAAAAATTAACAATCAAGAGGTGATTAAGAATTGCTACTGATGCCAAAAATGCAATTACTGATTGCATTTTAAAATTTAAATTTTTGTCTGAACAAAAACTACTCGACGACTTTTTTAACGAAATTTGAAACAATTATTCTTCATACTCTTGGGCAGGTTATATATAGGTACCTATGTATACTTTTCGTTATGCTTTAATCAATAGGAGCAGAGCAGTATACAGCTTATGAATCGGAATCATGTGCTACAATTTATAAAGATAATATATTATTCTTTTTTTAACCTAAGACCACGCGGCCTAAGTTGCGTGCGGCCGCTAGTCAATAATAAATTAATTACGACCGGAAGGAATTTCACCTCTATTGTTACATTATACCTATTAACTAACTAGCTGCCACCAGAGACTTTGTCCACCTGGACTCCAAAAAAAACAGGTCTATAAAATAGTTTATGGCATATCTCAGATTTAACAAACGTAGGTATGTACAGTCAACAGCACATCAGGTTACTCCATTTCCGTTTTGTCTCTCGCTCTTGCCAAATGACATTTCTTTGCAATAGAGCAAGGAGGACTGACCGGAAATCGGTAGCGTGATGTGCCAGCCACCGTAGGTACATCATAACATTTCATTGAAATCGCCCAAGCTGTTTCGGATGAGTTTGGCAACGAACACTGTGACAGTGTGTGAGAATTTTCTAAAAAAATAAAAAAACAAAGAAATAAGTTCATTTCAGAAAACATAACGAATTATCAATTGTAAATAATGATATTTAATGATATCATTCATGACCTAAAAACAATTGATAATTTTACTTTACTTTTGATATTACATTAAAGCACTCATAGATCAAACAACAAAATAGACAAGACATTTATTTTATTTATTACTAGCGGCCGCCCGCGATTTTGTCTGCGTGTACTTAAGTCGAAAAACAAAAGTTTCATTAAAATCCATTCAGTAGTTTTTACGTGAAAGAGCAACACGGCACATCCACACATACAAACTTTCGCCTTTATAATATTAGTAGGAAGTAGGATTAGTAGGAAGTACTAGATATTTGTGAGTTGATGGAAATTTAACTAGAGAGGTGTTGTTGGATTAGTATTTACTGTAAAAGTGACACTGGGTATAAAAACAAAATATTAAAATAATAATGAGACTATAGGTGAATATTTTGTATTTCAATCAAAAAAGAGTACTAGCCTAGTACGTACATAAAAAAATAATTGTATGGATAATAAATACCTAGTATTTAGTAATTGTATGGATGGCTGTGAATAAGAAATAGAACTCATTTAATTAAATGTTAAAACTTTTATTTGGTGGGATCACAATATTTTTTATTAATTTTTAAATTTTTATGTTATGACTTGTAACAGACTTGTAAAATGGACTATAGTCAAGTTTTCACTTTCTGGCCATTTTTCCGGTTAATGTAAGCGTATAAAAAGTACAAAGTTTAGTTTTAAGCTCAAATATTTAGTGATGGCTGAGCATGGGTTAGTTTTAAGCTCTTGTTAACGAATTATGTTGTTTAATTGAAGCTATTTAGGTGATAATTGTGGATATGAATCATGTTATTCTGGAAAAGCGAGATGACATGCTTATTATAATAATATTTACCTGTAATTTTGAAAAATAGTAAAAGCACTGGTTATGATGACATAACTACAGAAATATTAAAACAAATACCAATTAAATTATCTCACATTTTAAGTCACATTATTAACAATTGTATTTCGAAAGGCACCTTTCCTAATAAATTAAAAAAGATTGAAAAGAGGTACAATCATTGTACCTCTTTTCAAGAAGGGTAATAGACGTGATATTACATGTTATAGACCAATAGCATTGGTGCCAGTCATTTCGAAAATATTTGAGCGAGTGATTTAAAGCTCCTTTAGTAACTATTTTGAAAAATATAACATCTTTGCCGAGGAACAGGTTGGTTTTAGTTGACATGCGCCCTGTACATGGACTTAACAAAAGCATTTGATTGTGTTGACCATGGTATATTATGAAAAAAACTGTCTGCGTATGGTATAAGAGGTAACGTACTGAAACTTGTTGAGTCGTATCTGAGTTGCAGAATTCAATCCACTAGAGTCACCAGAATATGCCCTATTAAAAAAACTGAAATTAGTTATTACTCAGAATTTGAAAACATGTCACTTGGCGTGCCACAAGGTAGTGTCTTGGGGCCACTGTTATTTGTAGTTTATATAAATGATCTGCCAAAAATCACCAGTCACCAGACAGTATTATTTGCTGATGACAGTACCATTGTTGTATCGGGACCTGACAAAGAACGCGAAGTAAATTACACTTTGGACAATGTTATAACTTGGCTAGATACGAACAATTTAAAAATTAATCTTACAAAGACGAACGTAATGACATTTGGAAATAGAATTAGTGAAATTATTGGAATGGACATTAGGTATTTAGAATATAAAATTGACCAAGTAGATAATACAACTTTTTTAGGTTTAACTGTTGACCATAATTTGGATTGGAAGACTCATATTGAAAAAAATGTGCTCGTCTAAACCAGCATTCATATGCCCTCTACATGCTTGCAAAGACAGTAGACATTGACGCGGTTTTGACAGCATATCACGGATATGTCGTGCCCCTTCTAAGGTATGGTGTCATGTTCTGGGGTAATTCAAAAGGCACAGCATTCAAGGCCCGAAAGAAATGTGTTAGGTCTGTATTTAAATTGCATCGGACCATTAGTTGTAAGCCCTATTTTCGAGAATGGTAGCTTTTAACCCTACCCTCCATATATATCTTGTAAACAGTTTTATTTGTTAAAAATCAGCATGCCTAGGAACAAAACGGCTTTATTCAACAAAAGCATATTTTGCATGGCATCCCGAGTCTTCAACCACCTCCCCAAATCTGTCCATGAGTTGGGAAGTTTTGATGAGTTCAAAAACGCCGTTAAAGGATTGCTTCTTGAGAAAGCCTATTACAGTGTTATTAGATAAACTTTGAGGTCACGTGTCTCTTTTTCTTAAAATAATGTATCTATTGTAAATTTTAATTTATTGTAATGTTAAATGTTAATAATAAGTGATAAATCCACCCTGAGTTCTCGCCTTTTAGTGGCGGGGACGCTTGAGTACCTGTTATAAGGTGAACAAGAAAACTCAGCCTTGGCAGTGTGGTGGACTGGCTATAAGCTCCAGCTTATATTCTTATTGGTCTTTGTCTAATTGTATTTTGTCCTTGTCTTCACTATTTTTGGTAGTTATATGAGGCTCACGTATTTTCATATTCCTTGATAACCGGGGATCGAGAATTTCAGGTAACAAGCAGTCCAAATAGAAGTTAATTAGTTTATCTTTCATCTCGTTTTCCCACATAAAATCATTTCGCTCAATCATTTCCGTTTTCAATTTCTCCTTCTCATTTGCCCACTCGGCAAACAGGCAATATTTCTTTTGGGTCACGTGTAGCTGACCCTGTATCTGGAAGTACCAAGCATGCCGTTTATTAATAGCTAGTTTGCCTGTTGTCGTTTTGAGCCAGAAAGTTACCTTTTTTTTATTTATTGCTGATTCTAGACCCATTTTACTGGCCGTCAAAGGGCACTTAACTTCTACCCGAGTATGTTCACCCATCAAACCATCAGGCGTGGCACCCAAAAAAGGTAATTCGTTGTCAATAAATACAGCCCACACGGCTTAATGGCAACATTTTCTTGCAAGCCCAGCTGAGTGAGAGCTACTTTTTCATTGTTCTGGCCATGACTAATAGATTCTACATGATCCAATTTTTTATTGTAAATAATGTCCTTCACTAAGGCAGCACATGGTGTTGTTGCACGGCGTCTTATAACCCTGCTGAAGTTAGACGCAGTGAGGAGAGATCGTCTCATTTCAAGCCATTCTCCGTTGGCTCTTTGCAAAATAGTTTTTCTTTCCACCGTAGCTCGCTCTTCGTCAGGTCTTTTCAAATTTTTCAAGCAGTTTTCTCTCATTTTATTGTATATCTCCTCCGGCACATCAGGGTTTCCGCATTCCTGGCCAAAGTGTTTATCATTTCTTTTTGAGTGTAAACCAGTCGTCTCTTTTCTTGGCATACCTTTTCCTCAGTGCTATTCCTTTTTTTTCTATCTTACCACATTTTCAGTTTTCAGTTTTACGCAGCATGCAAGCATCATTATTTCCAGAAATACTGCGACAAGCCAAGTCGCTACATTTCTCGCCGGAAGAACGACATAGTGGCGCCACCAGTTCAGCTGTCACTGCTTAATAATAGGTCTTATTACATGGCAATAAAAGTCTACAACCATTTACCAAACTCCTTGAAAGCTGTGCAAGGCAAAGAGTTTGAAACTAAGCTTAGGAACATGCTCATTGATAATTCTTCTTATAGCATCAAAGAATACTTTGAAGCTAAATTACAATAAAAAATCGAAATCATACATTTCGTTTGACTGGCACCTCTTATTTTTTTTTTTTGTACGCCTGTAGACATAGATAGATTTGTAGATTTTTAAATATTCTAGTTGCTTTGTTTTTTTTTTTTTTTTTTGTTAATGTTATAATCCGTTTTTTATTTTTTATGTGTAAATTCACAATACCTTGAAAAGGTGAATTTATGCCTACCATCTACAATTTTACTGCTATCCTGTTTTCTGTTACAAATTTATAGTGAATAAATGAATATGAATATACATGATACCTGTCTATGCATTATATAGATCTATGGTTTCACAACCTGCGACTACGAAATAATTTTGCCAGATGCAGAGCGTTCACTAACATTGAACCAAACTCGTCAATCTGACCAACTGAAGTATTAGAAGTATAGTAACTTTCTTATCAAATTAAACTCTTACTTACTTTTGAAAAGTGTCATTGCAATCTTTGTTTTCTGTGACAAGCCTCGGTCTTTTCGAGAGCAGGTCCATTGGACCAATTTTCGAAAGTAGGTTCATTGAAGCTACTTTTGAAACTAGGTCAATTGGACCTATTTTTATAAGTTGGTCCGTCGGACTTGCTTTTGTTTGGTACGCGGGGCCATTTCTGTCATATGGGCTAAAATTAGGTCCTACTTTTGTAGAGCCACTTTTAGTACGCTGGTACCTATATCTTCCTCCTTTTAGTTTATTCAAAGGCTATAAATTGAAAATATAGCTTGATTAGGATGACAACTACTAGTAGGACCTTGAATACCTACTTCACTGCCTTATAATAATTACAATTATTCTAAGTTTACTGCACTGACTGTGTTGTCTACTGAAGCTGACGAAAATACCTACCGCTTACCTTATAGCATCGTGCATTCTTCGGGCGTTCCTTTTATAAGATTTTATTTTTTATTTTTTGACGAGTTTTCGTGGCCCACCCGTGTTAGTGTACACAATAATCGAGTACTTTTGAAAAAATAATAAAATATTATTTCAGCTAAGCAATGCGTCACACGTCCAACCAACAGCCTCGGCCGGTACTCGTCGCTACTCGAATTCGCTTGTCGCTACACGGCGTCTCACGCACACACGCACACGCACTGTGCCTGAGAACCAATTGAACAGTATGGCGTTTTTTTGGAAAATATACGCATTGAATCCCAAAAATAAAAAGATAAGACGACTTTGTTGACTTTTTGGTGAGTTTTCATGTCCCATGCAATCAAACAACCAAAAATATACTAAGAATAGACTTAAATACTACAATAAATACTAAATAAATAAATACAAAAAATAAACCATGGATTTGAACTCGGGACCATAAGATTAAATAATATATCGGCTGTCTCATAATTACGTTCCTCCACCGCGTCGACATCTCTTATCAACGAAAATAGCGGTTAGTTTATAGCATAGTCCATATAGACTTGAATACTTTTAAATAAATGCACAGTATACAAACATAATGTGATCAACCACCGGTGTCGGAAAGTTGTTTGAACTCAACTGAGAAGAACCGGCAAGAAACTTTCGTGTGGCTACTTTCAAAATTCTGATTGAAAATTAAAGTTGTTATTGGAAATAAAACTATATACAAATAACGTTTTATTGTTATTAAAATTGCCAAATAACTTTCATTCTAATCATAATCAAGCTTTCATCCTACGAACAAAAACAAACATAATACAAAAAGGAACACCAGGATTTGATCTTGCGACCATGAGATAAGGCTATTTACGGCTGTGTATTAATCATGTTCCTCCACCGCGTCGACCATAACATCGAACGAAAATAGCGCTTAGTTTAAAGCATTGTCCATTTTATGGTAATTTATTTATTAATTCATTTTATAAGACGTTTTGGTGAGTTTTCGTGTCTCATGCATTATTATAGCATACGCAATATTCTAACAGTGATTACTAAGCAATTAAATATTATTCAAATGCGGAGCGCAATGCGCGACACGTCCGTCTAGCATCAGGCCACGGCCGGTACTGTCTGTACACGGCGTTTCACGCACACACGCATACGCAATTTGCTTGAAATCAATTATTGGTGTTTTTTGGAAAATATACGCATTAAATCACAAAACTAAAATGAGCACGCTCTAGTATTTTATAAAACACACATTCTGTGAAAAGAACAGAATGATAGCATGATGTTTAGTACAGTTTTTTTTCATTCTAAAATTTTTTTAGACCCATCTTTGCGATTTTTTTCTATCGAGCCGAATTAGTTAAATCGTGTTTTCAAATTGATAAAACCAACCCTTGAATCCTCAAGAATACGACATATTTTTTTCATCTGGATCACCGAAGTGTAACACTTAATTTTCGTCACTATAAAACTTGGTTTTAGCTCTACTAGTCCCCTTAAGTAAGATCTTGGTCATACTGTAGAGTGACCTGGTGTGAGAAGCCACTTTTTTCTGAATTTCTGAAAGAAAAGTTCTTCTGAAGCTAAAGTCACTGATGACAGTGAAGTTAGGTTTTAGTTTAGTAGCATGGCACATGGAACGTACCTACTGATGACCGTTGGGTGACAATAACAATATATCGGACGACCTTGGATCGATTCCCGCCTTGACAATTGACAACAGAAAAACGTATGTCGGGACAGCTAGTACTTTTCGTCCGAGGATCAGCAAAGACTGCCATTGTTAAGCAACCCACTCCACATCTAGATATAATGGGTGAACACCCTGAGTGAAATTGAGTATCGTACAAAACAGATTATGATATTGAAAAGCTGAATAAAGATTGCCAACCGCAGAAGAGCGTTACCCCGGACCTTTCCTCAAGTGATTCCGTTACACAAGTACACAGTGCAATCGCACCGCAAATCAACGCTTCCAACGCAACGGGAAATGCATACCAATATGCAAATACATATCTTAGAACAAAAACCAAGTCGCAGGGAAACGAACAATGGCCTGCGCAATAGAGAAGCAAAGTGGCTATCAAGCCTTCAGATGCTGTAAACATATAAAATGAAGGTCTTATTGTTCCTCACAGACAATATGTGCAACATTTTTCCACCATTGACTGGAGCCATTTGGAGTGAAAGCGGTGGGTATAATGGCGGCCAGTGGGTACCGCATCGACGCACGTTTAAACAATCAACGGGGGAACAAAAAAGACTGTAATGTGGAAATGGATAATGCGGACTAGGCCTTATAGGACGTACGGCTGCGGCTCGAGTGCAGGCGGGAGAGTACTTATAGGCTTCACAACTTAATATTAGAGCCTATCATTTGTTTATTTCTGAGATCTGATTTGCTGTCTCTAAAAGTATGGGAAAAAGAAAATAAACCTACTTTATAAATGATATTTTTGATATAATCTAGTTTTGTTAATGAAATCTTAGGATTTAGGTCTTAGCTTGTGAATACGGGATAGAAAAAAACGGTTAAAAAAATGTATAACGTTTTTCATTAATAACGTTCCCACTCAAATTATGAGAAAGTACAAACTAGACGTCCCGACAGACTTCGTTCTGTTGTCAAACATCGGACTAAATCGACGCAGACATTTTCGAGTTTTAGCGAGATTTTTTATAGAGAATAACCCTCGTTTCCATAAAAACAAACGCGACGTTAAAGCATAGTTTAAGCAATTGACGTGGTTTGTCACTTACTACCAAATGGCCGCAGCAACAAGAATGAAAGAGACAAAGCGATACAAAAGTTAATGTGTTGTTGGAGCGCTGTTTGAGTTTTTATGAATAACCCCTTATTCAAGGGGGTTAGTCTCCGTACATATACCCACGTCGTTGTCTTTTCGACCTATTCTAATTTTAAAAGAACGAAAATGTTCAAAACATGATTGCCTTAATCAAACTCAAGGATGAACTGATCTACGCAACGCTCTGTGATGACCAGCCGCTGCAGTCATTGCTGATCACCGCTTCCTGCGCGGACGCAACAAAGACAGCATGTTGAACAATGAACCAATCATTAGAAAATTATAGCTAAACTCTATGCACAGCCAACCTCAAAAGTCGCAGCTATTGTACACAACTGTCGTATGATAGATCAATGCACTCCACTCCAACTAATGATTTAATACATGTCAAGTTACGTGGTACTTCAGTACTGGCCACGTAGTAAAATGATATTGAAAGTGAACATATAATGTATGTTGTGTTAACTTTTTCGATTTGATGGTAATTTGCAATCAGCTTTGAGAATGACACAAACCAAAAATGAGAGTTTCTTTTGCTCGACTAAACCAAGACATATGGTCGTGCCTTTGTATTTGGAGAATACTTATTCGTTCATTAAATAAACAACTGGGTATAAATGCTGGGAATATACTAAAAATCTCAATTTTAGTTTCCTCTTAGTAAATGTTACTGCCTGTCCTGTTTTACTGTTGTACCTGTCACGTGACACTAAATGTTTGACAACAGAACGAAGTCTGTTAGGACAGCTAGTCACAAATAAATGTCTTTTGAAATCTCAACACTTTTTACAGAATTCAAAAATCACGGTTACATTTTTACCTATCCATTCCAGATCATGACCTACAATGACGGCATATTTTCTTTGCAAAGGAAAGGGATGCACCACGCACTCTGATGCCGCAATTTTCCCCCCATTGTCTGTTTATTGGTGCGACTTAGTCGATTGTAATTGACCGACTTAACCCCAGGTCGTCAATTAGTCTTAATCTAATCGAACACTCACACCCGACTGTGCAGGGTTATACTCGTATACTTAACAACTTTTAATTTTCCACTAACCTTGGGATCTCGTTAGTAAAGACATCTTAATTTATAAACGTCAATCAAGAGAAAAACTATAACTTGAAATTGCTACTCCCTAAAATACGTTTGCCTTATCGATACTTATTTTTAATGCTGCCCTTGTCATAAAACCCTGTTGTAAGTTTCGAAACATCTTCACAACTGACCACCAGACCACAAACTGTAGTCACCGATCCAATTGTCAGTTAACAATCAATAATAATATAATAAAAATGACGTAGATAAGTTAAAAAAAAGTGACACCCGAAATCAGAACTTCGAACGCCTGAGCAAAGCATTGACATCTTGAGACGACACTGTGCAACATGTATCTGTCTCGTTTACGCTCTAGTAAATAATCGTACTATCTTGTACACCCGGTCAAATTATAGTTACGAGGACAATTTTTGACTTCGCATCAGTACTGACATAACGGATGCCCTACACGCTACCGCTTCCGCTACCCGCTCTTCTCTGCGCCGAGTCACGCCTCCGCCTGCCGTGAAGAGGATGTGTGATTCGTTTTATTCTTGGGCCCTCAGGCATGCTCATCCCCCCTCATCACCCCATTCTTCTCCTACTGAATGCCGCAACAAATGATTCAGTTTCTATCTAATAAAAAAGAAAATAACTTGTGCGGACTTCTTGCAAATTGGAATCAATATCACCACTTCGTATTTCATAAAAGAATCCCCGCTCAAATGAGCTTTAAAGTTAAAAGCTTTTATTAATGTATCCGATGTTGTCTTTTTATAAGTGAATTGGAATGGAGTGCATTTAAAACTGATTTAATGTTCGATTAAAATTAGTGAATAAAAAGAATGAGCATTTTATTGAAATGGAAAATTTTCAGTGCAAATGAAAAAAGTTAAATTCGAACAATAACAACTATTGCGATGAATATGCAATCTGGATCAACGTTTTGACAATCGATCAGATAAGAAAAATAACTCCCGAATTGTTGAACGGAAATCAACTTAGAGCATTATTCAGTAGTATAGTTTTTCCTTTCAGTTCTATTGACATTTTACGGGACAGCATGAGTGTGAGAGCGTGCTTAGCGTTGATCGACGTTTGTGAATTTGGGGGTTAGTGAATGGAACGATACATATATTTTTGGTTATTATAACCTCTAACAAAGATCACTGTGTAGGTACGAGTAATTTAACTAGGTTTCAGCTCTTGGACCGACTTCATGAACTCTAAAACTAGAGTCCGACCTAAACTGGTTTTCTGGCCGAAACCGAAACCGAATGTTCGGCCTGGGCTTCAGTTTCGGCCGAAACCGAAACCGAAACCGAAACTCACGTGGTCAAGTATAAAGTACCTACAATTACTAAATTCTGAAAAATTTTACGCATTATTCTGCCAATAACAACAAAACTAAGTTAGACTCATTTTTTTTCAACACAAGATCCCACTGCTGGGCAAAGGTCTCCCCCAAATTTTTCGATTTACCCCTCAAGTCAGCCATTCGCCAGAGTAAAGTACGAGGTGGTCACCATCGTTTTTAAGGCCGCGCCTTTCAATGATATCAGTCTTTGAGGAGCCATTGAGTTGTCATTCGGGCCGGTTGCATCTTACAGATTGCTCAGTGCTCACTCCCATTTTGTCAGTTAGGCGACTTTCTGGCCTACGTCTTGAACGTCAGTTTTGGCACGGATCGTGGTGACCATTTTCTGTCTGTGTGTTTAATGCCTAACACACTCCACTCCATTACCCTTGGACACATTCCGAGTCTTGACTTAGGGTGTTCCATGAACAACCAGGCTTGTGCATCGTGGGCAGAATGCAAACGTCAAAAAGTTCTCGCTTTTTTACTTCAACTTTATTTATTTTTATGAACTCCATTTATTTGAGCTAACTTTTTAAGGCATAAGCTTAAGGTCTAGGTGTCTCGGAGTTTTATTTCCTCATCCTGCCTGTTCTCGAAGCAGACTATCTTTTTCTTTCGGGGGAATCCATTTATGGACTAGACTGGTAATGGACGATCCAGAGGGTGGGACTCTGGGTGAAGGCCGGGGTGTGTGAGGCTCGCCTGCCGTGAGGCGGCAGATATTAGTTACGAAACCCCCCGGTGACCTGCTTCAGCGCGTATCCAGAGGGCCCCGTAATCTCTGGTCAAGAACTCTGTGCCGGTGGACCCCTGGCGCGCTCTGCTAACCAGCCCACCTTGAGGGGAGTTACACCTCCCCTCTACACCCGCCACTGTGTGTGTGCGTAGTGACCTAACAAGGTCACTCTGACACCGCCGCCCTTCCTCGGGGTCACATGGAATGGAGGCACAAAGCCCCCGCCGAGTGCACTCCGAGTGACCCCGAAGGCCCCCTTTTAGTCACCTCTTATGACAGGAAGGGGGGAACTGTGCCAGAATTCTAACGCCCCATACCACAAGACGAAAGGAGACAATCTGGACCAAGTCAATAAACTCATCAAAGTTGCATTGAATGCCGTCTAACACTTCCTTACTTCGTGTGCCATTTGTCGTCAGTTTCGTTTTTCACTGGTTCATCACCAGTCCAATGCGATAGCACGCTACACTTAGTTCTTTGAACATTGTATGCCCTGCCACTCGGCGGATGTGTTTGCGAAAAGCACGATGTCGTCGGCATAACGATCGGTCGATTTCTATAATTCGACATCGACTCCTTCATTAGACTAGGGTATTGCCAACTGCGTAAAAACTTCCGCCAATGCAATAGTAAGTACAGGAACGAAACGAAAACTTCATCAACAACCACACACATGACGTCTCTCTATCTGGTCCTTCTTCTTTGCTGGCGGGAGTCCCACGCTGCGTTTGGTTTCGAACGATATCCCCTCGAGAACTTTTCGACCCCAAACTGATGGCCCAGTTTCTCGTGGCATGTGCCCTGCCAACTGACACTTCAACCTACTTTCCTTAGTGCCCAGCCGGGTTGTATGCAACAATTAACCTCTTTCTCGAAGGTGGACCTGCCTACGTGAATCATCAAGACATACTCGTCGACAACTTCGAGAATCGAGCTCCCAACAGAACAGTCTCAACGAAGACTTACATGTAATCAGTTCCGTTGTAACATTACCTCTAAAGAAGTTTTGCGTCTGGCGATTACGCACTGACCAATTTTAATGTTTCTATGATGCTAGCCATCGAGCCATCTCCCACCACAATTCCCGAAGATTGTGGAGGTCGCCAGGCTCTGCCATAACGTTGCCGCGAGAAACTAAGTTATACGAGCGCGCACGACATCTTCCGAAGTGAGTTTCGGTTTCGGCAAAAGTTTCGGCCGATTTTGGTCGAAACCGAAACTGTGGCCGAAACTCGATTTTTTGGCCGAAACTGGCCGAAACCGAAACCGAAAGTTCGGTCGGACACTATCTAAAACTGAGTGTCGACTGTTAATATTAAATATAATTATATAGCTAAACTATCATATTATGAATCATTGACATTTTAACTTAATACAGTAGCTTTTCTTCATAAAATGTGCCTAGTGATGAGCAATTCACTATAACGACTCGCGTTTTAATAATAGCTTGTGCTTGAATTGTTAAATATAGCAACAAAACCTGCTCGTAGATTGATATACTAGATCACGAGTAATGGAATATAATAACGATAATTTATCACCATACTCAGCTACTCTTCCATTTATTTTTTATAACGATAAATTGCGCGCTATGAATTTTATATGATTACAACTTTTTCGTGCAACCAACAAAACAACATAATTTATCAGTTTCTTCACTTTAACGTTTATGATTTAAAATAAAAATTATTGCGTAGAAATGCTTCCATAAAATCGTGTCTCATTTAGTTTGATGGAAATAAAACTAATTGGTTATTTATTAAATTATTGCATTATTGTAACATTCGAATTGTGTTCTTACACGAAAATCAACGCATAGATACGCCGTAGCAAATTATAACGTCATCTGCTTCGTTCGTAGGATTGCTCAAGAAATAATGGAAAAATCAGCGTACAAATATAAAAAAATATATCTTTTGGTTCCAAAAGTTAGGTCGAATACTGATAAAAATGGTAGTACAACTAAACGGTTTCCACTCAGCTAAAACAAATGTGTAACGTACATACGTTACTTATATCATTTTTTCAATTAGGTACTGTTAACTTTTGAGTTTTGTATGTGAGGTTTCTTGACCTTATGTGAGTAATAAATAAACATAAAGTGCCTTATAAGGTACGCAGCGGCAAGCTGACTGTCGTGGTGGACGGAACCCTCGGGGTGCCACATAAGCTGCAGGTGTGCTCTTTTCACCGTTATTCTTTGAAAATTAGCTAAAGCGTATACCTAATTTAATAACCTAGTATTCAATTGTAGGTATAGGTAGGTACATCATGGGGTGATAAAGTTCAGTCATAAGTTTTTTTAACTAACAGTCAAAGGTGGTTATGGATGTCAGTCGTTAAGCCTAGTCAGAGGAATTAGGGCGGCTTGATAATATCTGACATAAAGGTTGCTCACTAACCTCACGCCCCTCCAAACAATCCGCACTGAGTCCGCGTGTTGGAGTATGGCTCCTTCCACCTCATAGTTGAGGTGAGGCCTTTGCCCAGTAGTGGGACGTAAATAGGATGTTTATGTTATAAATTTGTACATACCTTTTTAGCTAATTGGCATGTAATGGATGTTTTGAACGAATACTTTATGACATCAATTAGACAAACACCCATTATTCAAACTGAATTTAGCTAGTGAATGTAAAATGATAAGTTTAATACCATTTGTTTGTGGTAGTAGTCTGTACCTACCCCGTTTGGGTCCTAATAGTGTCTATTCACTAAACTTAGCTCCCGTCTCCTCCGTACGGTTTAGTAATTAATTTAAGAAACTGCAGACTAAATTCTATTAAGAGTCTAGGTTGGAAATATAGCTTTAACGTAAGTTATTTATGTATGAGAAAACTGTTATAACGTCTTCTGTGTTGAGACTATGGATGGATGAATAACACAAACATGTTTGTCCAATGTTTGTCCCAATGTTTGTCCCGGGCGCGAATTCATATATGTTATACCGGCATGAAAGACTACCAATTACCGGTGAAATTTTCTTGCTAAAAAAACAGTAATGGCTAGCCCAATGAGCCGTTGACAGTAATTGTATAGTTGTAATCAAATATTTAACACCCGTTTTCATAGTATATGTCGTGATTTAAAATTAAATATTAAATTCAAAGCAAGAGTAAACAATGTAACAAAAACTGAAAAAATCTTAATTGTCTATAAAATACTTGACAGATTATGAAGCACAAGTGCATCTAGTTTTTAAAATCCAATTGAATACCAAAAGCTCAATAACGCATTAGATGAGTGCGATTAATTAAAACAAATGTAATTATTTAAAGAACACGTTATTGTATTAGCTGTGAAGTCAGACGGCGCCAGCCTAGCCGACAATAGTAAGGGGCAGATCAAAGCGGTTTTGTTTACGCCGACGCCGACGAACCATCGACTAATCAACCGGCTGATTAATTTAATTAAACATTACGAGAAAGTTCTGTTTATTTTACATTGCCGGGCCCACATGCGAGTTCAAAGGGAGACGGACGTAAACACACGCGTTGGCGGTTGCGAACGGAGACAACGCTATTCTTCAGTGTGGATGTGGAACTTTATGAAATTACTATAGTACGTTCGTTAAGAATGCAGTGATTTCATACTTGTCCTTCGTCCTAGCATGCCCCCTTACTAATCAAATCGTTCCTAATTAGAAAGCCAAACACAGAAACCAGCTGAACGCATACTTTCGAACGCAAAGGTGGTGGATCAGAGTTTTTTTGTGTACGACAGAATTGAATTTAAAAACAACTGCATTCTTAATGCGGACGAACTATAGCCATTTCCTTCAACTTCTACAAGCCATTTTATTTTATTTCAGCAGTTTTTGGTGCCCGTATGTAAAGGTTGACGAGAATGCGTCTGTACTAGCGGATTCGTCCACCTAAAACCTATTGCCCACACTGGAAGTTGAAATTATGTGACGTACCTACGTTCTCCATGGTTGTGGCTATGTGGATGACTGGTTTTCACTAAGCAAAGTTACAAAGTTGTTAGAGCGTGACACATTTGAAACGTCATATGGTATGTAATTATTGGTATATTTTGATTAACAAAATATACCAATAATGCACTTTCGAGAAGAAGAAACTGAAGTCAGTTTTTGACGAGTGCATTTTTCGTTTCGCAAGTCGGACGGACATGGAACGGTTATGTTTTAAGTTCGTTCACCCCGGCATAACGCGCGGCATATTTTAGTAAACATTGAGATGAAGCTTTTGTTATGTCATAAGAAAAAAAAATACTCTAACAACTTCCGCCTTATAAAAACTTAAACAGCTCTTCAACAACACTTTAACTTTTGTATCGCTTCGTCACTATCATTCTTGTTGCTGCCACCATTTGCGAGTAAGTGACACAACACGTCAATTGCTTAAGCAATGCTTTAGCGTTGCGTTCGTTTTTATGAATAAGGGGGTAAATCCCAAACGGGTAGGTCTCTACCTACCCGTTTGCTAAGTACCGCACACTGATTGATACCGTCGCGTCGTGGTGAACCGAACATTCAGAAGCCCACACCGAGGGAATTTGAACTCAACGTGGGCTCGAAAGTTATGCGGAATGCACTTAGCCGCAAGTTTTACAATGAACACAAAGTAGATGTGTTCTGGATTTGAACTTCAGACCACACGGGTTTCAAGACAGAGCGTTTAACCACTGCGTCACGAAAACTATAACAAAATAAGATCTAGGACATTACACTACAAGATTAAACATTTTTTCAGTAGGCCTAGCACGAACCGATAGTGTTTGGTAATCGAAAAGTAAACGACACTTTTTTTTCTTTTTCCTATGACTAAGAAAAAAAGTATCGTTTACTTTTCGATTACCAAAACGTTAGCGATTCGTGCTAGGCCTACTGATAGTGCTGCATTCGATACAGCACTATCCGACGTGACGGCTTCCAATACCAGGTGACAGGAAGACGAAGTGTTCAAATGGAACCGAAAAGCCGGTCAGTCATTTTTGAACATGACTCGTGACAGTATTTCTGCATTGAAGGATGAGGACGCAACTGGACAGTCATTGCGTCATTGCACAGATCTAAAGGTCCAACCCCCCCTACCCCCTGTTGTATGTCATGGCCAGCTGTGCAATTGAAACAACCTAAATAAAAGCTTAAAGCTCGCTGTAAGCTCATTGTAATTTACTAACTGATCATTGTACAGAACATATTGAAAAGAGTAACTGCTGAGTTTCTTGCTGGTTCTTCTCCGTACAGAAACAACTTTCCGACACCGGTGGTTGAGTGCACATTATTATTATTATTTTCATTTATTTGCTTCTCTTAAAACTTACTTTACTAATTTACAGCTCTGCCAAACTACACGTGCAGTTTGTCGGCAGTTGTTCTCACTAAATTTATACACATTTGTATTGAAAAACTAATGACTTTTTCTGTTTGTTTATTGTGTATTTATTTATACAAACAAAAATACATTTACTCGTCATAATAGTACATTGTTATCCTAGGGGTGAAAGTAACTTATTTAGTCCCGAGACGGGGTTTGGCGCCCGGAACGAAGTGAGGGCGCCAATAGTTCGAGGGACTAAATAAGTCTTTAACCCGAGGTAAACACTGTGCTTTTCATTACAAATACGAGGAAAGTAAAAATAAAAACATTAATTAATTCATGAAGATGGAATTGCCGCTTTCCCGCCTATTTTGTTTGTTTTTTTTTCTGTGGCCGGCCCGCTATTCAGCCATTATTTTTTATTTCCATCATTGGAAAAATGGTAAATATTTTGCTCAAAGCTAAGTTATTTTAAAGAAATTGTTGAAACTTAATTATAATAAAGTTATTTAAATCTCTAATCAATACTTAACTTTAAGTTATTTCAATTTTACATCGTGGCTGTATAGAAAGTTGGAACATAGTTCAATAGTTTAGTGAAAAAAGAACTAGTTTTTTAAAAATAATATGACAGCTGTCAGTTGAAAGTGATTCTCCCTAGGGATGAAAAGTATTACTTTCAGCCCACTTCTCAGGTCAGTAATGACCTACTTTCAGAGTATGAGTAATGAAAAATGTATTTTTGTTTGTTCTGTTGACGATTTAAAAGCGCTTGTAACAGGTCTATTTAAATAAAGATATTTTGACTTTGATTTGACTTTGACTTTGCCAATTCTGGATGGAAAATGTAAAAACACACTTCAGTCCCTTTGTTTAGCGCAGTTCAAGCGCGGGTTGAGACTCAAACGGTCATGAGTTCGATTCCCACACCAGTATGAATGTTTGCTGATGAAACATATTTATATGCGGTCTGGGTGTTTGTTGTACTATCGTTGTTGCCGGTTATTAAATCACAAGAGAAAAAAATACTTTGTGATAAGAGCAAAGTATTTGTGCTGTTGTCTCATATTTATGAAAGGAAACTTTAATTGAATACAACTAGTAATTGACATTGTCCATTGTCATTGCTATTAAGAAGCTACTTGTGTAATAAGGTTCACAATTTGCTGTCAAGATATTTCTTCATAACAAAAGCATGGCAAAATACTTTCTTCCCTCTTCTAATTTGAATAGAGGCAAATATAATAATTAGACCAGGCAAATATGGAGATTTAAAATTATGCTAGGAATTCTTGCAAGAAAGCACTTAAAACTTTGTCCTGGGCGTAACGCCTTAACCTTCCAAAGCCCGAAGGATAGAGTAACAAGCAATGATGTTATAATAAAAAAGAGGTATAATAAAAAAGAGGTAGAGGTAGGTAGGTAATGACTGATACTAAGTCGAAAACTGTCCCTTGGCATACGTGCCTACATAATTTGACCGTGTAAACAAGATAGTATGATTATTTACTAGAGCGTAAACGAGACGGATACATGTTGCGAAGTGTCGTCTCAGACTGTCAACACAACCAAAGCTTTGCTCAGGTGTACAAATCGTTCAAATTTCGGGTGCCACTCTTTTAGCACAAGTAACCTATCTAAATATTTGTATTATAAAATCATTGGTGCCGAGAGTATGGCCGTTCGTCCACCACGCTATGCTATGATACTAATGTTGTGAACTTATGTCGATATCGATGAAACTATATTAAACTGCTCAAAAGTGTTTAGGGATATCTCAAGCATTTTCATACAAAGTATAGCTATTTGGGAGGCTGTAAAAATTAAAATATTGATACCAACGTGGAAATTTTTAGAACACAGAAACTGCAATATCTATCCTTTCAGATTGAATAAAGAAATTCATTGTAGTAGCATTATTGTACAATCGTAAGGACGTTAAAAAAGGACAGATTTTTCTTCTAAAAGGTGTCAAAATTTTAGCAAAATCAAACGTTTTTTTTTCGTAATATTCTTAACCTTTATCTTATGCCTCTGTCCTCGCGTTATTCAAAGATAATGCTCAACTTGTAAACAAGCTTAACTTTATGAAATATTTAAAAAATGATATCCCTATGATATCCCTAGACAGTTTTGATGTATGTATTTGTATTGTTGTTCCTTACCACTCTCGCGTGGCAACTAAATCGTCGGGCATCGAAGATGTGCGTGGAGTTGTGTACGAAGGGGGCTAAGTGTCTCAGAAGACCAGATAAGGGGGAGGGGACAAGCGTCAACAAAAGGGTACACTTCCCACGCTTACTATGCGGAACCTTATAAAGACCTAATTGACTTGCCAATGCCACCTTAGTGCCCTTCAAGCTAACGGGCGCCTCATGCATTGAAGAAAAAGTTTACTGGAAAACGGGAACGTTCGGACATGGAGAGAGTAGGTAAATAAATATAACATGCTAGGAAATATTAATAGAAATAAATGTCCAACTAACCGTTATTAATTCTTAGATAATAGGAAACAATAATTTGATAAAGGCACTTCTTATATTTCCAGTAACTACCATATTTTTTCACAGTGTTAGAATTCTGAGAATCGAGTATAACATCTCAAGGTACCTTCCAAAGCGCGAAGAAAAGAGTGACCCAAAGTAAGTCCCTCAGAAGACTAGACAAGGGGGAGACGGGAGGTAACCAAAGAGTTCACTGCTCATGCTTGCCTTATACCCCGGCCGCTTCTCTCCCCAAACTTACGTCAGATTGCCATCTCCCAGTAACGCCCTAAGCCAAAGCTCGGCCCCCTCTGGGGGCTCCCTTAGGCACGTTACTTAAATGTTAGGGGATGTGAGCCTTCCACTCACCCCATTGCTTGGTAAAGCTGTGAAAGTCACACCTTGGACTAACAGCTAGTCAATGCGAAAAAAAAAGCTTGCCTTATGAAGCTGTAATTGACCAATGCCAGCAAATGACGCGGTCCGTTTTGAGTCAAAAGCGATAATAGCGCGCTTAGACGCGTTCCGAATTGATAAATCGTATGAACGTGAGCGCGCTATTACCACTTTTGACTCAAAACGGACCGCACTAAAAGATGGCGCCACATGCATGCCGTACCAGGACTAGCGGCAAACGAGAGCGTTCGGACACGGAGACCCTAAACCCTAATTAGCAGAGTGAGAGTGAAAGCGCGAAAAGCAACGAGTTTTAATTCGTCAAAGCCAGTCCCCTACGAACCGAGCCTCTTTTGTTTCTAATTAGTTGCCGCTTAAACTCCTGCGCTTAGGCGCACCGCACGCATACCACTGACGTTCCTGGGTACTGTTATCCTACTAATATTATAAAGGCGAAAGTTTGTATGTCTGGATGTGCCGTGTTGCTCTTTCACGTAAAAACTACTGAATGGATTTTAATGAAACTTAACAACAATGTAGCTTATACATCTGAATACGATCGCGTCAAATCTGTACGGGACTCCTAAGGAACGAGCTAAGCTGGCGGTTGTCATCTTTTTTCTCATACAATCCCTTTCGGCCGTGAAGGACAGATGCATTAAACCGTGTTTGCTTACTGCGTATTCGCGTTACCGGAGCTCCGAAGTTTTTGTGTAGTACAGTCAGCGTCAAAAGTATAAGCACTTTAGTACTTTGTCATACTGGCTTATCTAACAGCGTCTTCATAGCTTCTGTGAGAATGTCAACAAAGTTGTTGTGACATAGTTGAAAAGTGTAAATTTAGCATCGGTTTCGGTTTTATTGCAGTTCAAAGTACGAATTTGCGATAAGGTATCAATTTTATTATGTCGAATAATCGTTGTTAAAAACAAATGACTTAAGTTACAGTATAAATAAAATCATACATTCCCCTGACTGAATTATCATCTATTGAAAAATAAGCATGTTTAAATGCGAATAATTGTAATTTCTCTCTCAGATTCACTCTTCACGAATACTGTTGGAAAAATCAATGACGTACGCAATGAAGAATAAACATTAATTTGGAGCTAGTTTAATGTATTTGATTAAATAATAATAACGAGGCACGAGTTCTAATGTCAGACATCACGAAATGTGTTTTCGTTTAATTTTCCTGTGTATCTTACTAATTATTGCCACAGGAGAAATTCGAAGGGTTATTTTATCATTTTAACTAGAATCACTTGTGTGCATTATAAAATTCAATAGTAGAACCCAAGCGCCTACATTGAATATGAAATCATATCATAGAATACACAATAAAGATTAAAATCCCATGTATGTTAGTTTGTTACATGAGGGTGAACTATTTTATTTTGTACGCACTTTTTGATACTACCTGAAAATGGAAGTCAAACATTTTGATTTGTATTTTACTGTTTTACAGTTAAAAAAATAGTTACTAAAAGATTTTGAACGACAATTTTTTTTCTTTATTTCTTTATAACAATGGTGCCTTTTAGGGCTAAATGGGTCTTAAGACGATGCCAAGCGATGCGATATTTCAAGAATGTGTGATATTAAGTAAGCACGGCAAGGTAGATGAACGAACTCATTGATGGAAACGTTACAAACTATGGAATTCATACCACCGGCGCCCATCATGCTAGTTCATAGCAAGGAGAGCTCAGCTTACACCAGTTCTTCTACCTTCTTCCGTAGACTAAACCACAGCTAGAAAACATCTCAGTCGACCAAATAGTTTATAAAATATTTACAACTTTAAAATTATACACATATTTCCAAAACTGACACAAGTTTGGGAAACATGAGCGCGCGTTTACTACCGTGTGGGTAAATATTTAAGGGTTAATGAAAAGCCAATTTCAAATTTTGTTTATGCAGCTTGCCGGCAATAAAGACAACCAATAAGTTGGTTACTCTGAGTATTAATACTTTGCAATGCACTTGGTGTACTGGAGTACTCTCAGGTTATTTTTACACTGCAAACAACTTGTTTCATTCACTTGTTCACTGGAGGAAATCATTATTTTATTTCGCATTTTATAAGACAAGTTGAAAGTTGTTAATCACAATCAAAAACGAATCTAACCAGCTTCAACGTAGAGTAGAAAACAGCTAGGAGTTGCTCCGCTACTATGTTATGTACTGAATTTATTAAAATTTCTCTTCGATAATTTTGTGTAAATTGCTATTACTGGAATTTATACAGAAAACGCCCTCTTTAATCTGATCGGATATTAATGGAAGTAGTCTCGATGCGGTGCATTTAATATTTGATTTATTAATATTCGATAAAGGCGATCTATTCGTTTAGAAGTTTGTATTGGTGCTGCTCTATTCTTATGGTTACGAATTCAACTTCTTGTTACTGATTACGCTGTTACTTAATAGCTCACTTACAACCTTTGATACGGTTTTGTTTCCACCTAACCAAAATTATTTTTATGAAAAAAAATATTGAAACAACCAAAGTTGGGGTTTGAAATAACATGAATAGTTCAGTTGACAATATTACTAAGTGAAGTCTTAGAAGAATAATCCAGGTACATAGCAAAACAAAAATCAAAAACTGAATTGTCACACATTTTCATAATTAGTTACAATTTTACATGACATAAGGAAACAGTTTTCTTAGTGTCTGCTAAAGGTTCAATCAGAATTATTCTGTCACGTCGCTTCATTACCATTATTTCAGAGCCAAAAAGTAATTGCACGTGTTAAAGCAGGATAATTGGCGAGCTAATCCTCGTGTTACCAACCGTTAGCGAGACTAACTTACGCAGGATGTACTTTTATTTGCACGAAGTCGCACATCCGGCACTAGTGCCAGATGGATAGTAAATCTAGCCGGTTAAAAGTCTAAAACTTTAACAAAGCTTCGCGCCCCACGGGAGGGGGGCACCCCCCCAAAAAGTGGGAGCGGACGCAGCCCGGCCGGGATGACGCGTCGCGCCGGCCCACGCGCCGACAAGTCGACATTTTATAAATCAAGATGTCGAAATGTCAATTTTTTCAATTCACCCTCAGCTTGGATATTTGGAAAGCCTATAAATTGTGCGCATTCTGACTACATAGCTTGTTCTGCAGTGTACATTGTTTGTAGGAATTGTAGTGTTCTCGCGTAACACCAACACTGAACACTTGAAGTAGGAATAACTTGACAGTACCAGTATATCGGCCATCGGTTCTCCGCGCTATGTGTCCCGCCCACTGCCACTTCAGCGATGCATGATTCGAGTGATGTCGGTTGCCTTAGTTCTCCTGCGGATCTCATCATTTCTGATTCGATCAAGAAAGGAAATACCAAGCATCGCTCTCTCCATTGCTCGCTGGGTGACTATGAGCCTTCTTATGAGACCCATAGTGAAAGACCACGTCTCACTCCCATATGTCATTACTGACAACACACACTGGATGCGGACAGCGCAGGACCGATCGTTGTGGAGATCTTTGGGGGAGGTCTATGCCCAGCTGCAGTGGGCGTCGTTCGGCTGATATGGTGATGATGATGACCAGAATATCGGCTCGCTTGCGATGCACCACGCATTATTGGCACCACGTCTTCACTCCACGCCTCTCAGTCATACACTGCCTCGCGCGCTCACTCACCGCTAGGTGGCGTTGCCTGTACAGTGCTTAGCCGAGACGGCAGATGTATATTCATTTATGTTAAGTCTATAGTATATGTTTGGATGTGTATTGTAAGTAGGAAATACGGGAATCAATTACCATTGGCTTAGTTGTTAGTGAAAAAGCACAGCAGGCAAAGCTTTTTTAACGACCGTTTACGCGCAGTGGCTAAAAACGCCGGAGTCTCAAAATGTCACTGGTTCGATTAAAAACCAGCACATTTTTTAATGTAGAAAATACCTACATTTGTGTGTTTTCTACAAATGCAATGAATATTATTCCATTATTATCACTCTACTTTCAACATTGCACATCCAATTTAAATCATGAACACATGACTTATTTACATTTATGGTTTGTTAGATTTCTAATGCATTGTTTTCGAAATTAATTCATCAGACATTCTAGCATTTACTAACAAATGTATGAAAGTTTAATTCACCCCAGCGCCCACAGTGGCTATGTCCCTGTTATAATTATAATACTCGCTAAATTAATTGGGCGGACAGAATATGTAGTTATTGTACACCTTGATTTTAGGTGCACAGCAAGGAGCAGTCTGCTAGCTAAAATACATGAGGAAATCTCAGCGTGGGAGGTTTGATGATCACAAACAGAGGCGAAGTTATCAAAAGACTTAAAACTTACTTACCAAATGAAAAGCGAATGAGGATTTGAAAGAAAAACTTGTATTTCCTTGGAAAATTATGTCATTTTCTGACAAATTTTCTTGTCATTTTGCAGCACTTAGGGTTAGTTGCACCATAGTAGAAGTTATAGTTAAAGTTAAAGTTTTTGTCAAATTTGACAATATGACGTAATTTTTGGGCCTAACATTGTCAAATTTGACAATAACTTTAAATGTAAAAGTTAAGGTTAAAGTTAAAGTTTTTGTCAAATTTGACAATTTGACGTCATTTTTGGGCCTAACTTTAACTTTAACTGAAATTTTGATGTTTGTTATTGTTAAAGTCAGATGGTGCAACCCAACCTTACTCAAGTGTAAATCCGAATAAAGTCTCTCAAGATATTTTTTTTGATAACTCAATGTATTAAATGTCAATAATTGTTACTGTTTTAGACATAAATATATTAATAATATTTAGGACATTTTACAAGGACTAACTAAAACTATGATAATTTGACCCCCAACTGAGCAAAGCTTCTAGTATGTACTATGGCGACAAAGTCTGTTAAACCTTAAATTTATCTGAAAACATACCTAAATAGCTAGAACACCTAGACACAGAACAAAAACATACGTAGGTACGTATGTACCGTGTAACGTATGTAACTTGAATGTTTGGCCTAGGTGAATAGGTACTGAACGCAAGCCATTCAGCGTTCTAAGTAAGACCTACCCATTGCCAACACAACGGAACAGAACGTATTGTTTTACTTTACTCCATTTATTATAGCATCAGACAAAAGAAAAAAATTGTTCTTTTTAGGGTACACATTGCGGTAAAAGGACAATAAAAATTATAACTTTAAAGATCTATGCCGAACTTATTAAAATCTAGAGCTTAAGCCAACTGTCACCCTTAATTGTTCCCATTTAAAATAAATACTCCAGCATTTATAGGGCTTTTACTGAATTAAATTATTTTGTCTTACCTGAAACTATATTGTCGATCTTAAAAACCTAAAAGAGGCAGGGGTTGTGTATCCTATCGTACTTTTACCGTCATTATAACTATACCAAATCTAAATGTTGCTTTTCAATTTAGACAGTTTAAACAAATTTGTCAGCCGGCAAAGTCAGCGCGGGCCCCATCAGTGGGTGGTAGTGTTTGTTTGCTTCTATGAGCCTCTTTTTTCTACTGTTATAATAAATGGAGTATAAAAAGCAACAAAATGTCCCAAGTGTTTACCGTAAGACACAGCGTTATTAAAAATGAAGGCTACACTTGTACCATTACACACACGAGCGTGTAAAATGGTTGTTAGACTCGGCCCGAATAACGGATTATTATATAAATAATTTAAT
The DNA here is from genome assembly GCA_950022985.1 of Udea ferrugalis. Classification (NCBI taxonomy): domain Eukaryota; kingdom Metazoa; phylum Arthropoda; class Insecta; order Lepidoptera; family Crambidae; genus Udea; species Udea ferrugalis. The sequence goes on from OX465515.1 coordinate 23,540,436, forward strand.
AACAAATGCCTTGCTCGCTCCCTCACCGCGCTTATAAATATTTCACGGAGACAATATGAAACTACAATTAATAATTCCGACGGTGTCTACAGGAAGTTACGGGGTTTAGCTCAGTGGTATGAATAATATATTACTTTTTGTAATTTTGTGATGTTACGTCTCTTTGCGCTGAATGTCGGAGCTGTTGTTTTTCGTAACTGACATGAAAGGGAAGTTTGTTTGGCGCAATGATATTACAATAAAAAGACGTAAGATATGTAGGTGCTGATGGGTCAAAAATTGACCCATCGTGAATGTGCTGGGCACAGGCCTCACCTCAACTATGAGGTGGAATGAGCCATACTCCAACACGCGGGCTCAGTGCGGATTGTTGGAGGGGTGTAAGGTTAGTGAGCAAGCTCAGCAAACCTCAATTTGAACAATTTGACGAGTCGAATAGAAAGAATCTTACGAAACTGTTGGTTTAAGGCTTCGCAAAGAGTTTGCAACCGGAAGAATCAGATAAACCGAACACACTCCTCCTTGCTCGCCAATCAAACTATGTAAAATAAATGTATAGCTGGATAGACGTCAAAATAAAACTAACCAACTACCATTTTATAAAATAGCATCCCCTACTTAGCAATTTGTAAAGACGTTCCAAATCTGAAGACAAACACGAATGCTATCCATCAAGAGCGCGAGATAACTAAGTACAGTCAAACAAGAAAACTTCAAATACTTAGCATTAACTAGGAACAAACGGTACACTCGGCGCCGGTAACTTAAACATTAGTACATGTACTTATGCAAAACGGCGTGGAATTTATTTGACTTCGGCGTAGTTAGCGCTGCGACGATGTAAGCAAGACAAACATGTTAATTTTCACCCCCCCTTCACCCTAACACTCCCAATTATTAAGGCCAGGGGTGCGGGTGGCGTTCTGAATTATTTACATTGTAGAACATTTATTTATAATAATATCACTTTTATAGGGGTAGGTGGCGACCTCGATAGCATAGTGGGGCGGCTGTGTGTTATGGTTCGAACTGCTATTAGACGGAGCAGGTGCGCAACTAAATTGTATTATCATCATCATAATAGGACGTTCATTACTGAACACAGGCTTCCCTATAGGCTAGGAGTTTAGCTATCCATTATCAGAGGCCCTACCATTAGGTATTATCTTATTCTTCTCCTATGGTATTCCGGTGGCCAATACTCACTACGCTCGTAGCAAGGTAACTTGAAAATTCAATTTCTTTGCAACTGTGGTCGTTTTTGAGAGAAAAGAACTGAGCCAAATAACATTTTTTAATTATTTACATACAAAATGAGAAATTCAAAGTAAAGCGTATTGATGATTGAGGTAAGCGTGTAGCACCGAGATGTGAAGTGATGTCCGCGCCGGAATAGCACTCTGGTTAGCAAATCTGGGTTCAAGGCAGTTCTGCAACGTACAGTTCAGACAGCAAAAATAAGTCAACAGTGAGGTTTCAGTTAGGTCTGTGTCAATTATTCGTCATTCGTTGTATAGGATTTTGTGCAGCGCCTCTAGCGGATAGGAAAACAATTACCCAAACACCATAGAACAGACAGCATTATAGTAATATGGGTTTACAAAGTTGTCAGGGGGTCTAAAAAGGTGTCATAAAATAGGAGACACTTTACGAGCAGATATATCATAAAATAGTTGTTACACCAAATCGATCTTCGAATTCAACAAATAAATTTAATTTCAGAAATACAAAAAAAACATTTCCCTATTTTTAACTGACTTCAAAAAAGGAGGAGGAGGAGGAAAATAAATATCCTACTCTATGGCTTCTAGTTTCCAGTTTCCACGCTGACCGTCTTGAATACAACGTCCTATACAATAATGAAAAAACAGCTTAGGTCTCACACATTGTGTATAACAGTAAGAATTCACAATTGGTAACAAAAACTACAATTTGCGTCGACGGACGAAAATTACGAAATTACATGTAATCTACAAATACATGTTGGAAATGACGGAGAAAATGCAGCCAGGCCACATTTTTCCGACTAAGTGCTAGTCCAGTAAATGCTATGCTATACTAAGCTACCGTAAAGGTGCTCCCTCACTGGCAGTATTTGCCTTTGATGTCTAACATTTCAGACTAAATTATTAGTTTTACTTTAAATTACTGCCTTGCTGTTAAGACGAATATTTTTTAGTCCAGTCATTTAAGCATTATTAAGGTAATAATCTCGGAATTCGAGATACCCAGCTGTAAGTCTGTAAATACTTGTATATTGACACCCTAAAAGTTGTCTCAAAACCTACATATGGTAGGGTGTACGCAACTATTAAATTTCAAGGTCAAAAGTCACAAAAAACGTTTTTTTGCGCTTTTTTTATGAATATCTCATTTCTTATGGGTTTTTTGCTATTTGTATTTAGTATCAATATTGTAGAATACAAAATTCTCTACGAATTTTGTATGATTTTTTTTTTCATATGGTGGACCGTTTTCGAGATAGAGGGCGGAGAGCGCGCGGTCACAGCATCACTTCAGGTCAACCGGTGCCTCCGGTCAAAAACGCGCCATATAACCTTATTGGCAGTCTATGATGCTCCGAAATCTGTGAAAAGTCTCAATCATCTTCGACATGCATTACGTCAAGTCTACAAAACTCAATAAACCTGTGCAGCTTTCAAATATTCCACCAACAAGTGCAGCTGCTCATCAACATTTCGAACGTGTATATTATCAAGTTCAAACTTGGTTAGGGCATGATTTGGAACCCCAGGTTTGGGGTTGGGCAATGCGAAACGATTTTCTGGAGCCTATCATGTCAATTTTACCACCTGCTCAAAAACATTTGCTAAATACAATTTTCTGCAACTGCAAGAGTGGTTGTGGTTCGCAACGCGGATGCAGGAAAGCGGGCTTGCAATGCTCTTTAGCTTGTGGCCAATGTAATTGGCACGGGCCAATGTAATTGGCATGGGCCAATGTAATTGGCCACAAGCTAAATTATTTTTATTTAAAGAAAAAAAAGGAATAAAGGGTCCAAAAACTACGATTTATAATTTTAATCATCTTCTTCCTCATCATCGTCGTCTTCCGGCTGCTGGTAAATTTCAAACTGGTCTTCATTATCGTCTTCAACGATATTTGTCTCAAGTTCTTCCATGCTCCCATCTTTGTTAATCTCGCTCTGACATGGTAGAGCATTGAGACAAGCTTGCCCATTACATTGGCCACAAGCTAAAGAGCATTGCAAGCCCGCTGAAGAAAATCGTTTCGCATTGCCCAACCCCATACCTGGGGTTCCAAATCATGCCCTAACCAAGTTTGAACTTGATAATATACACGTTCGAAATGTTGATGAACAGCTGTACTTGTTGGTGGAATATTTGAAAGCTGCACAGGTTTATTGAGTTTTGTAGGCTTGACGTAATGCATGTCGAAGATGGTCGAGACTTTTTACAGATTTCGGAGCATTATAGACTGCCAATAACGTTTATAACGGAGGCACCGGTGGACCTGAAGTGATGGTGTGACCGAGCGCTCTCCGCCCTCTATCTCGAAAACGGTTCACCGTATTAAAAAAAAATCAAACAAAATTTGTAGAGAATTTTGTATTCTACAATATTGACAAAAATACAAATAGCAAAAAACTCATAGGAAATGAGATATTTATAAAAAAAGCGCAAAAAACCGTTTTTTGTGTCTTTTGACCTTGAAATTTAATAGTTGCGTACACCCTACCATATGTAGGTTTTGAGACAACTTTTAGGGTGTCAATATACAGGTATTTACAGACTTACAGCTGGGTATCTCGAATTCCGAGGTGAACTTCCTATAATGACTGGACTATTTCTGATATGTAACACTTAAGATTCTAATTTGGGTAGACGTTAAAATACTACTTAACGAGGTATCTCCTGACGAGGATTTGCCTGTGATACAAATTGAAATATCAATTTGCGCAATGTAATTAAAGTAGAAAGACAGAAAGAAAAAACGTTTATTGATTTTGAACATCGCAACAGTTAAAAAACATACAAAACAAGAGATGTTTAGGAAAAAAAACAATCAATAGACATAATAATTTCAAACCAGGCAACAGTGTCACGATATCCAAAATTAAATGGTCCCCAGCTAATGCCGGGACCTGATAGGCTCAGACGCTGATTTTCAGTGGGACCAACTGAGTGGACACACGGACATTCGCAGCGGCTGTCGAAATGCTTCACTAAGCGATGATAATTATAAAATAAATATTTAAGATATACAAAATGGTTAGTTTGTCGCCTCCACTGATGTAATACTCGACTCTGTACCCTTACATTACAGGCAACTGCTCTAGGTTAAGGGCGAGCACCTCAAAACAACAGATTTTTTTTCTTAACAACTCGCACATCCTATGCCACCATAAACTAGCTATTTGAATACTTTAGAGTACGAGAAACCACACGAAATATTCAGTAATGTATTAGGGTACCTACTTAGGCCTCAAGATATTAATCTAGACTGTTTTTCACCTAAAATCTAGACATAAGTAAAAACTAAGGGACGTTTATGTTTGCCTTACGTTGGCAACAATCTAATCACTACAAAGTCGCTTTCTCTGTCCCTATGTCCCTTTGTATGCTTAAATCTTTGAAACTACACAACGGATTTTGATGCGGTTTTTTTTAATACATAGAGTGATTCAAGAGGAAGAGGAACATCCTATTGAACCCGTGTGAAGCGGGGCGGGTCGCTAGTCAAGAATAAATCAATAGGCCTAGTAACTTTTGATAAAACATTCAGTCCTAAACATCGCGCAGCTTTTGCTGGAAGAAGGCATTAACAATTGCGTTCCGCTGTTTCATTCCAAACAACGAGATTGTTCCGTACCGAAATAATTTAATAACATACTCGATAATGCGAATGTCACCGTCCAGTAACCTGTAGCCGTCCTTGTATGACAATTTAGGACTTACAAATATATGCACTTAGGCAAATAAATTTAACAGTTCTGAATTAAGATCTATTGGGAATAAGGTTATATTATTAAATTATTACAAAGCTATTTACCCTAGCTTTGTAATAATTATATCATAATTAAAAAAGCGTCGTGGCCTAATGGTTAAACACTCTGGCTCGGAACCCGATGGTCCCGAGATCAAATCTGGCCGGAACACAACTACTTTGTGTTCATTGTACAATATGCGGATAACTCTCCGGTGATGGAAAACACCGATATGAAACCCAAGCAACCCGGATAACGGCTGTAGGCTAGCCCCTTACCACGTTTGGTTCAAATGCCCTTGGCCACATTTCGCTTCTGAATGTTCCGTTCACCATGACGGCAACAATCAGTGTGCCTCTGACTAACCCATTAGGGATATGGTCGTGAGGGTATGTTAGGTTATGTTATAATTAAAAAAGATAGATAGGTTACTTGTGCTAAAAATTGGCACCCTCAATTAGAACTTTTCGTGTACCTGAGCAAAGCATTGACAGTGTTAACAGTTTGAGACGACACTGCGCAACATGTATCTATCTCGTTTACGCTCTAGTGAACAATCGTACTGCCTTGTTCACACGTCATCACGGTCAAATCACCTACGTCGTACTCCGTGGACAATTTTTGACTTTGCTTCAGTACTGACGTAACCTATCTACGTTTTTTTTATTGTAATATCATTGTTTGTAACAATTTCTTGCTTTTTTCTCTCAGTAGAACTCTAGAAGTTGGTGGAGATTTAATTATTATTATTACGGGACGTTATGACGTATTCAAGATAACTGAACTTGAATGAAAAAAATCCACATCCCACATAGACGAGATGAAAATAAAAAATACCCCCACATTTACAAAGCAACAAAACGTCCTTGTTGACAGCCGAGTAAACTGGCTGTGACAGACAGACGGACGGTTCGAAAAAGTGAAACTATTATAAAATGGCAAACTATTAAATATTGAACCCCAGGGTGAGTTGTGCAATGGCCTACACGTCAAGCTTAAAAAACAGTTGGTATACGGCATTAGGGCCTTCTGTGTCGCATTAACAAAACTTTTCATGCTACAGTTTTTTTTTGTTTTCTCACGAGAATTTTCTAAACTGTATCTAGGTTAAAAATAAAGTAGATCATATATTAAATTTAATTATTAAGATTAGACCAAGTTGTCTAGGTTTTAGGCGGAATGCAAAAGTGAATAACCTAGATTTCAAAGAACATGTTAGTTCTATTTTTTCCTGATTTTCAAACATACGGCATTGTAATTGCTAATGCTAATATATTATTTAGCCTTGATGAACGTTTATCTGTCTAAAAAGCTAAGCTAAAAAAACCAAAAAGTAATTAAATTTTTTTCAAATTTTTCTTGCCGTTAGAACCTTTTACAAAATGAAAAAAACAAAAAAATGGTTAACTAAATCGTAAGTTGTCCTCAAATTCTGACGTGACAGCAGAGAAAACTCATTGTAGATACCTAGGTGCTACATACGATTTAACTTGATATCCTCCAACCGTTTTGTTCTCCAGTCCCCCACAAGTTGGTCTTGGTGCTAAAAGCTAAACAACTTCCTAGAGTGCAATTGCGAGGGTTTTATAATTCATCTTATCTCGGAGGAGCGGTCCTCTCTAATCGAAATTTCCCTACGTATGAAACGCAATATTAACTTCCGCATTGGCCCGCAATTACATGTAATATGTGCGTAATAAGTTAATGTCAGATCCGTACTGTAGACTACTTAGCGGTACGCGGTTTCGTATTACAGCATTATTGGTGTTATCATTGTTTTTTGTTAATTTCGTTACGCAGCGGAGTAATGACTTCTGTAAGAGCGTTCGTTGACGACATACACATAACATAAACGGCCTATATACGTCCCACTGCTGGGCACAGGCCTCAACTATGAGGTGGAACAAGCCATGCTCCAACACGCGGGCTCAGTGCGCATTGTTTGAGGGGTGTAAGCAACTTAATGTCAGATGTTATCAAGCCGCCCTAAGGCCTCTGACTAGGCTTAACGATTGACATCTATCGACGTCAACCGGGACCAACTGCTGAACGTGCCCTCCGAAGCACGGAGATGCCCGAAATACCCATCATTAAATTTCGGTCGGAGTGGTCCCCCATCCCATTTCCGACCCGGCGTGTGTTGCCGATCACTGTCACAACTGCGCCACGGGCACCTAACGGGCATTCATAAAATGAATTCGAACTAAATAACAATTTAGCTACAGGGTGACCACCCCGACCGAAACTTAGTGATGCAGGTACATTTGAAACAAATGTTATGTATTTTAAATATTTATTTTCTTATCATTAGTAGGTATGCAAGCGCTTAGTGATGCAATTTGACAGCCGCTGCGAATGTCCGTGCGTCCACTCAACTGGCCCCACTGAAAACCAGCGTCTGAGCCTATCAGGTCCGGGCATTAGCTGAGTGGGGTCCATTTAATTTTGGACACCGTCACTTTGCTGTCTAGTGGAAATTTTTGTTTGTTTTCTTTTGTTATTTTTATTTTTTCTCTAACCATTTTGTTTTGTTTGTTCATGTCTGTATGTGTACGATGTTCAAGGTCAATGAACGTATTTTCTTTCTTTCTTTCTTTCTGATGTATTTGTCGGTAATATCTGTGCTCCGGAAAGCACATTATAGTATCTGTTTGCGTTGAATCAAATGTCTAAGTTTTAAAATTAATAAGTAGTCATATTGATTTATGCTCATGTGAGTGCCCCATGAGCTTGGGGCCTTAAGTTCGTAACTGGAAAACAGCAGTACAACATATTACAATTGGATATGTTTAAGTAGAGGTCAGAAAATGGCTGTGTAATAAATACAATTATCTACAACTAGCGACCACCCGCGACTTCGTCCCCGTGGACTTAAGTAAAAAAAAAGTTACATATCTTTATAAATTGTAGCCTATGTGCGATTCAGATGTTTAGGCTACATTATTGTAACGTTTCAATAAAATCCATTCAGTAGTTTTTAAGTGAAAGAGCAACACGGCACATCCACGCATACATAAGTACTTTAACATTTATAATATTAGTAGGACTATTTCGCTGTCGAACAGCGGCACAACGTTCATCCCTCAGAATAATTAATTAACTTTAGATTCAAATGTACCGGTTTCCTGCGAGAGCTTCCCACTGAAAGTCCTAAAGCAAAAGCAATTCTAATTTTGCCTCCAATCAATCTAACGATTGATCAAATTTGAATGGAAAATGACCGGTCAGCTGTTACCGTAGAAGAGGGTTTGGTAACCGGCAGGATACGATTTACGCTGAATATTTATGGTCATGTATGTTTTATGAGTGCTGGCTGCACGGCCTCTCGCACTTCCAGCATTAAGCAGTCATGGAGTGAACAAACAGTCTGAACCATGTGAATTTTGTCTATATTCATGACCATCGGATGTCTACATTAGGGGGTGTTTGTGACCCGTAATGTATTAATAAACGCTTATAGGCGTAATGTAACTTAACATGAACAGCCTATATGCGTCCAACTGCTGGGCACAGGCCTCACTTCAACTATGAGGTGGAACGAGCCATACTCCAACACGCGGGCTCAGTGCGGATTGTTGGAGGGGTGTAAGGTTAGAGACCAACCTCAATTTCGGATATTATAAAGCCGCCCTAAGGCCTCTGACTAGGTTTAACGACTGACATCTAGCGACGTCAACCGGGAAAAACTGCTTTTGAAGCACGGAGATGCCCAAAAAATACATTACAAAATTTCGGTAGGTGTCACCCATCCCATTTACGCCCCGGCGTGTGTTGCTTCACAACAGCGATAGACACCGATCCACTGTCACAACTGCGCCACGGGCACCTCCGGGCCTAAAGGCGTGCTGCGGATTAATGAAATACGGCAGCAATGTGCACTGAGCTATGAGCTATCACACTCAAACACATCATCATTATCATCATTAGCAGCCGCAAGAAGTCCACTGCTGAACATAGGACTCCCCCATTGATTTCCAGAGCGCCCAGTTGCGTGCGGCCTGCATCCACTCAAACACAAGTTTCAATTAAAGGTTGAGCTCGCTGGTGAAATATGACACCAATGTGATTTCGGCTGTCACACTTGACAATCGTTTGACTTGGCGCGTATTCAACATGGACCCATAATATGATATGATATCGCATTGAGTAAATACAGTCAGTTATTGGTAAGACTGTGTGGAAATCAATATAATAGGACCTTGATTCACCAATACCAGGAATAATTTAAGATTGCATTTCTATCACCGCATCCGTTTTCTTTTCCTCATTAAACCAGGAATTGTTTGGTTTATATTCAAAAATGTATTATCAAATTGGTATACCGTGTGGTCATGACCATTCTTGTGGTACGAATCTATTATTTCTTAGGCCCAAAGTTCCCTTGGTGAGCATCAGGGAGTAAGTAAATTACAGAGATTTTAGCAAGAAAATTCAAAAACAGGTCTAAAATCGAATGTTCTAAAACTGACGTTACCCATGATTAAATTCCCGCACCATAAGAGTCATTTTCTCGCCTTAGCTATATTAGTAAGTCCTGTACGTGCTAAAACCAAAATAGGCCACGGATTTTATGACGCTGGTCTAACTTTACAGGCAGAGTGTAAAAAAGACTAACAAATAACCAGACTAACCATCCAAACGCAGCTACAGTGCAGTAACGAACAACTTTATTAAAAAAGTTCTATAGGTAGGTACTAGAATAAATAGTTCTGAACAAATCTCTATACGCCTACGCAGGTTTTTCCCCTTTTCCCCCCTTTTAGGTTCAGTTTTACAAATGCTTAGGTATTTCGTTAGATGCGAGAAAACAAATCCGTGTTCCGGCGTCGTCAGCTTTGACAGAATCAACCTTTGTCGACGAGAGACAAAGACCGCCTACTGTTACAAGGTACTTTGCATCGTTACGCGAAATATGCATTTCAGCCCCTTATGTTGTCTCAATTACAGTCAACCAGATGCTGGTTGTCTCGCGAAACCTAAACCTCACAGGTAGACCTTATTACTACAAGAATGGGTATTTTCCTCACATAAAATGCCTTATCCGCCGCACAGCTGGGCACAAGTCTCATCTCAACTGTGAGGTCGCGCGAGCCATACTTCAACACGCGGGCCCAGTGCGGATGTTGCATTGCAGGGGAGTGGGTTGATGGCTAATTTTATCAAGCCGCCCAATGGCCTCCAACAAGGCTTATCAACTGACATCTAGCGACGCCAACCGAGACCAACTGCTGTTTTGCCTACACTGCAAAAGTTCCTGGTTGGTGGCCATTTGTAATTCTTTATCTGAAAAGTTACTTGTAGATATTGAAGTGTCTGTAGCTCAGATACACGGTCTCATCCTGGTTGCTAGTAGCCAGCCATAAACCCTTATCGAGCCATAAACCCTCATCATCGCTTCCATTAAAATTAGCGATTAAATTTGGCTATGTTCTAAATGCTTTTATCTGATTCCTCTCTCCTAAAGTCCTAACAGTCTGCACATGTGGAATAAAAAAACGATTGATTCAACAATACCAATAAAAGTACGGACCTAAACAATACTGTTAGGTATTATTACAACCTAGGTGAAAGGAGTAAGCTCTCATCGGTTTCATCATGTTGCCTCACGGGGCCCGCAGATAGACACCCTCTATCAACCCTCGGCGCAACAAAGCACACCACAAAAGACGCGGCGGGGAGGAAAATTGACAGCCGAGGTTGAGGTTAAAAGGTAACGTCGTATTTTCTTTGTTTAATAGCGCAGATTTTTAAACTAGGCAGACTGAATAATATCGATACAGACTTTTATGGATGGCAATAAAGTACTTAAGTATGTTTTTTTTTACTTGTACTATTTATACTTATTTTTAGGTTTCATTCGATTTTAGAGGGTGGTTAAAATATTATATCAAATACTTTATTTAGGGTATGTACCTATAAAAAAAAATACTGCACTGGCTGCACCCATTGAGATTGTCAGAAAATCCAGGTGTAAAACGCTCCAATAACTTTCTTCATGTCACAAACTTTACACATTGACATAATATGCCATCCAGACGATTCTATTAAATACTCGATTTGAGTGACGAAGCCCTAAGAGTGGGACCGATATCGCAACTACGCTGAAACAGCCCACAACCCTGCCCGATGGGACAAAAGGCAGATTTGCGTTAGAGGGCGCGACCAGGCGAATCAAAACAGCTGCTGCAGCCGGATTAGAAAACACGGACGGGGCACTATCAATACTACGTGCTTAACGCCAAATGGGACAGCTCAAAAGGTGTAATAGAAAGCAGATGGAAATGGGATGGGGACACAGACTGGTTTACGGTGGCTCACTAGAACCAACAACCTGCGTCCATTTGTACTCGGACTCGGCGATGTCCGCGATGGATCAACATTACCTAGTGATATCGTTATCGGACTATCTCTGTGATGTAGCGGTTGGAACGTTCGACTATTAACCGGTGGTCGTGGGTTCAAAATCACGCGTGAACTAACAACATGTTCACCATGACGGCAGCAGTCATTGTTCTGCTAACTATTCTGTGAGGGAAATAGACGACTATATCCCTATTTCTAAATGAATGAAGCTCACAATAGTAGATTATGCCACAAGGGCTTAAAGAAGTGTATTATGTCCCGGGCGTCATATTGAACCCCGAGTATGAGGGATTCTACGGTTAACTCCCGAGCGGAGCGAGGGAGTTAAAGTTAGAATCCTGAATACGAGGGGTTCAAGACCGCCCAAGACAAATACACTTTTAAGCCCGCGATGCATACTCTACTTTTTATACTTTCTGCGAGGCAATCGAAATTAATGGCTGAGAAAAATAAGTGCTTAAGTATTTATTTCAAGTGAAAATAGGTAGGTAATTAAATATGAGAAATTAGTATTTATCAAAAATTAAAAGTGATGTTAGAAACATAAGACAGTTGTGCGAAGACATTGGAAAGATGAATTACAATCTTTGGTACGTTCATTTTATCAGCACAGGACTCAGTCCAGGAGCTATTCGAGCCGTTGGCGCCTTTTTTCTTTCTTTGGCATCTATTTTGTTAGTGGCCAGTACGACATTCGAACTCAGGATAAAATCTCATTGCACCTAAACATTTTTGACTACACGGTTGCATTCCAAATTCAAATCACTTTAATCCCTAGGGAAATAATGAAATTCAGTACAACATTATGTCCCGGCTAGACCGTAGGGCTATAATGACCTACTTTAGGACAGGTTTACATGACACATAATGTCCCATTGACGAGCAGGTAGTATAAAATAGTAGATTATGCCACAAGGGCTTAAAGAAGTGTATTATGTCCCGGGCGTCATATTGAACCCCGAGTATGAGGGATTCTCCGGTTAACTCCCGAGCGGAGCGAGGGAGTTAAAGTTAGAATCCTGAATACGAGGGGGGGGGGGTAGTATAAAAAGAAAATAATGTTTCCTAATATTTACGCGTACAATATACATGGAAATAAAATAACTTTATGGATTCTACTCGCGGTCTTATATTTTCATTCATTATCTAACCCGACTTTTCGACTACTGTACAGCAGCCGTAATCACGGGAAGAACATTTACAAGACCGCGAGTAGAATCCGTAAAGCTGTTTTATTTCACAAAGATGTTGTATGTTTGTTTGTTGCACGTTGAGCAGTTGCTGGAATCCATTACTAGATGTCGCTTAATGCCAGTTTTTAGTCGGGGACTAGTCGAATGCATCATCTGTCATTTGAAAACCTATTTGAACATATTATTACTCGTATATCGAATGTCAAAGGAAAATCACAAAGCTAAAATAATAATTTACTATGTAGTAATGGATTTGCCAGCAGTTCACCGATCTACATTAGTACAATGTGTGTTTCGTAGATATTATACGCAATTGCAACGACGAATCTCAATACGCTTTGTATATTAATTTTAATCAATTCGAGAACTCCACTTGTTTGCGTTGATTTGTACTCTCTTCGTTAAGCATTGAAATGTGAATTAGTTATTATTCAATTTCAAGGATTTTCAGTGGTGATTTTAGGTTTTGCTATTGTCCTAATTATATGTTATCGTGCTATGGCAGTTTTGTTTGTTCCCAAATCTTATTGCCATGTAGGTACTATTAATGTACTATTATTGCAAAAAACGCATACATGGTGAAATGAGTAACTGTATGAGTTTCTTGACGGTTTTCCTCAGTACATTTTTTCAATAGTAATAATTCAGTAAGTAGGTAATACATTAAATAACATGGTAAGTATGGTATTCTTGTCTGTTACTGTTAAGTTCATTTTGTTCAGCTAATTAGATTCGACGACGAATTAAAAGAGTTAAAAACTTAAATTCAAAAATGAACTAAGTGAACCTTGGTGTCCTTTGATGGTTGGCAAAAATGAACCTTGGTGTCTTCAAGGCAAGAGTGAATAGGCATTTTCTGGGTGAGCGTGTTACACCTTCGACCTCGTCATCGCTTACCATCAGGCGAGACTGAGGTCAAACGCAAACCCATTTTAAATTAAAAAAAATTGGTTGTTTGTAAAGTAGGTTTACGATCGAGATGTTTACGTGATAACGGCATTTCACGGAATGACTGGCAGCGCTCGAGATGAGACGGGAGATCGGTCCGTCTCTCTCTCTTTATACCTGCGATCGCGCTCGTGAGGTTTTGGTTTGACACAAGTTTCTGAACATGTCACCCGACTAAAACGATTTTAAAGACGTTATCACGTCAAAAAAATCTCTACTTACCGTTACAATTTCTTATTTCAAAATGATTTGAGCCAACATTCGCATACAATAACAACACTCAAGCATGTCCGAAGGCAATAATTGTGGTAACCGACCGACTACAATGGGCTCGTTTTGCGTAAGTGGGTGTATCGCATCTCCCGCGATCAGCTGTTATGACGCGTAACCTGACCCAACAACCGGAAAAAAGCGAGATAAGTCATGTTACCACTTACATGTACGGTTAAACAGCTCCGGAAGAGTTGTTTAGAAGATCTGCGTGAATACTTTTGATGCTATCACGATACCACCACTGAAAATCAGCGTCTAAACCTATCAGGTCTAGGCATTCCTGAGTGGGGTCCATTTAATTTTGGACATCGTGACACTGCTGTCTGGTGAAAATTTTTATTTATTTTTTCTTTTGTTATTTTTAATTATTTATTTTTTCTCTAACTATTTTGTTTCTTTGTTTATATCTGTTGAACGATGTCCAAGATCAATAATCGTTTTTTCTTTCTTTCTTTCTGTACATCTTGGTATCTTCAAACTGTCTCAACTGCGCTACGTGCATCTCCTTATCACTCGTCAAAAGTTAAATCCTGAAGCCCCAATGACATAATGAAGTACACACAAATTAAATGCATGTCAGTCGATGAGTAAAGCGAAGGGAAATATGTACGGGAAATAGGATACCATGATCTCAAAGTAAAGGCAGATTAATCAATTTTCTAGAAAATAATATTTTACTTGTAAGGAAGCTAGACCATGCTGAAATGCAGATTAGAAAGACGAAAAGTAATAACATTGGCTGAACCATATCCTATGAGCTAACGAGATTTCAATCCGACGGCTATGACTACAAGAATCGAAACATACATTCAAAAAAATGAAATAATTACTTTTTGACCGGCAACACTGTCAATGCTTTGCAACACTGTCAGTGTTAACCCAACAATATCATTATGTTTTTCATGAAGGCTCTTTCAAGTTAACAAAACTCCAATCCGCCCAAAAAAAAAACCCGTAAGCTAAAGTGCTAAAATAAAACTGCATTTAATTTTCATGGCCCCGCTATGTTCTAGTTTTTAAATGAAACACTCTTTTACTATATTAACACAGGGACCTGCATTTTAGGACATCCCCGCGTTAACGAGTCCTTTTTAAAGATAAAAGCCATGCAAATGCTTTATTTGTAATTAGTGGATGCAACATCAAAGTTTTTAAAGGTGAAAAGAAAATGCATTCCTCACTATCATTAAGACATTTCACTGAATCTGCATAAAAAGGGAAGGAGAGATCGAACAATTATATTTTGCGAATCCTTCCCGCTGTGAGAGGGCTTCTTTCACTGAAGTCTTAGGACCTTGATCGGGACACCTTTAAACAGCTTGGCGTCGCAGGCTGCACTTATTCTTTGGTCTTCCTAGTCTTTTTTCCTAAAAGTTTTTTTTAGTGTTATTAATTCGTGGCAAGTATGACACAAAAATGTGCTCGGACCTAGATTCGAACTCAGGACCACTAAATAACAACATAATTTAAAACTGGCACCTGTGCCGCTGAGCTAAAAGGCTCGTTGTTTAGTGGAAAAATAGGAGGTTAAAGAAATACATGTTTATTACCACCTGAAAAGACTGCAGAATGCTTGAAAATTTCAAAAGCAATTAGAACAAATAAAATGCGCAGATATGATTAAAAAAACCTAAAAAATGACCAAAATTTTGTACAGCTCGACATTTTTATGCGGCATCCTTTCCTCAAATGCAACAATAAAAATTCGGACTATTCTCGGAAAATAACCAGCGCTTTTTCTAGACAATAGAAACCGCAAGTAAATAAATAAAACCAACTATCGCTTTTCGGTGAGTTGGCGTGTGAAAACGGAATGCTGGCACTTTGAAGGCACGTAGCCGCACGTAGCCACACGTAGCTTCTCGTAGCCGCACGTAGCATCACGGAGCTGCAACCTTTGGAGGCACTTGACGTTATTCTGACTTGTGAAATACAAATTGTTGCTATTGTGTGCTGGAGTAGCTGGTATTTTATTCAGAAGACATGATCAGATGTCAACGATAGTAGCACCGTTAGGTTGAATTCACCCGAATAAACTGATGATTTGTTAGAGTATTTTCATTGAATGAAGAATTGGTTCATTAATGTTCTCCATTGGTGTCCAGGGGCGGCTTCTTATGTTCAAGTGTCTTTGCCTGTCGCAGTAGTAGACTAAAATGCGTGTCATCGGACACCATCGACCACGTGGCCAAAAGGCTCCCAATGACAGGCGAGAGGCTATGGTCACAGAGTCAGATAAATACGTCAGAATTCGGAATCTACCATCCAATGAGTTTCTACCACTTCTGTCAGCTGTCAAGCGACAACGTCACTGATTGGACAATAAGCGTATTTACCAATCAGCGACGTTGCCCTTCACCTCAGTTAGTTGATACACTTAATTTCATACAAGAAATCAAACATCAGGCGTCTAGTGGCTGTAAGGTCGATGTCGGACACTGATTTGATAGTATTATCGTGCATTGATCAAACTGCATTTCAACTAAGCGCACACTTTGAAATCATTCAAGTGTCTTATGTGATAGCCAAAGAAGACGTACCATTAATACAAAGTCAAAGTTAAAAAAATAGATATTTCAAGCAAACTAAAAACCGTTTCTGTAAGTTGAGCCTTCCTGGCACCAGAGGAGGAACATGAAAGAAGTAGTCATGCATCTTAACCCTTAAAAGTTGCTTCAACATGTTCAACATTGTGGCTCAAGTTTTTAATGCGGAGTTACTCGCGTCCAATTTGTAGATAAGATCGGAGTTTGGTTACGCGGAAGTTTCTTGCGAGAACTTTCAAGGAAATGTATTAGGTATTAGGTAATATTGTGGAATTTGTACTTCATTTAGCTGATAATTTGCTACCAGTTCATTTAAAGCTTTGAATAGACAGCATACATTTCTGTGTTTGAAGGCAGTCCAATACAAATAGCTTACAATTTTTATATAACACTAGCTGTCCCAACAGACTTCGTTCTGTTGTCAAACATTTAGTGTCACGTGACAGGTAGGAACATTTACTAATAGGAAAATAAAATTGATATTTATACTATATTCCCAGCATTTTCTAATGATTACTCTTTGAAATGATTACCTTTTAAACCTTCCCTCGACCATTACAAATATTTCAAAACCAAAATTAGCCAAATCGGTCCAGCCGTTCCCGAGTTTTAGCGAGACTAACGAACAGCAACCCATTTTTATATATATAGAGATTGTTGACGTTTTACTTTCAGCTAAGAAAGCATAGTAAACTTGATGAAGTCTCTTTCTAGTATTTCTCTAATTTACGAATATTTATAGCCCTTTGATGTGCAAAAGGGTTAAGAATTACTATTAGATAGTGGAACTATCTTTAGGTAGATTTGTAATGTGCCAGTTTTTTTCAATGATTCTGAAGAATTGCTCTGTTATCATATTCATGGTTTACTTCTTTAACTTATTCTTTGTTTTAAATCCTTTCTTAAACCTACTATCACGCAATTCGAGCTACTATCCAAATCCGCAAGAATGGCTCAACATTCAAGAAATCAAGTTATTCAAAAACTTACAAGCCGTAACTATTGACACACAGACAGACAGACAAGGCAATAATGACCGATCTGCTACATGAACGATACAATACAAGACGTCGTGTCCCACATCCACGCATTCGCTGTAGCTAGCCCGCACCGACGTGCCGCGAATTCGCCGGAGCCAGTCGCAATTTCAATCCAATAAAATGCTACTGAACAATGAATGCTTCGATCACGAAAAAATCATGTACAAGGAAATCGTGCGGCATGAGTTCACGAGCGAATCCAGACTACCGGTAGTCGTGTACCCGGCTTAACCCCTCCCCCGCGGGTTGTCACACGAATAGGATCTGACGTTTGCCTAAAACTTGACTAAATAATTAGGTACATATACCGAAAGCGTGGTTCAGTAGTTCAGCACTCTATAGTATATCGCGTTAAGAGTGCAGTTTTTTTTTAAATTTGATTCCGTTACACACATCAAAACTCAGGTCCAAAACCGTTGCGTCACGACACTGTGAACTTGGCCTTCTAATTAGGAACGATTTGATTGGTTAGGGGGCTAGGTCGAAGGACAAGAATGAAATCACTGCATTTTAACGCAAACGGACTTAAGCTGAAACCTATGGGTCTCCGACTTCAAATGCGCGAAACATTACTTTACTTTAAAAACATGCAGCTAACTTGCCGGTGATGGGAAAAACTCGAGTAACCCTGATACTCTTTTCGACTGTTTCTCTCTTTGGCTGTACTCTTTTTTTTAATGAAGTCGATAGCATATGTCGGGTTGTAGCTAGTCACAGGCCATAGGCAGCAACTGTCATTATTACCTAACAAAGGGAACTTCAGCATCGCCAAAGGTTTCATCTATCTGAGCCATGAAGTTCCGCAATAATGCTAAGGTTGCAGAAATCTAGACAAAAAGACAAATTAAATTGTTATACTTAGTCGTGTTTAAGTTATGGTATGTGAAATAGGAATTATTTTTTGAAGACTATGCTTTTCCCAATGATTTTATGATAAAACAGAGATAGGTTTACTAGTGTTAAAAAAGTGACACCCGAAAACAAAACTATTAGTACACCTAAGCAAAGCGTTGACAGTGTTGACAGTTTGAGACGACACTGCGCAAAATGTCTGTCTCGTTTACGCTCTAGTAAATAATCATAGTATCTTGTACACTGTCACATTATAGGAACGTGCGCCAGGCGTCAATTTTTGACTTCGCATCAGTACTGCCATAACCTATCTACCTTTTTTATTTGAATATCATTGGTTTAGCTCCTCTTTCGTTTCGGTTGGCAGCCCTGTGCGTTTTTGTGACCGGTAGGACACCGTTTACGAGCGTCCTCGCCGGGCCACTCGTCACCCGCCGGCACTTACATTACCCGCCTCTCAGTGCTACACTGTTAGGTAAGGCTACCTAACAGTGTAGCATTGAGAGGCGGGTACGTAGACACGTGGAAGACTTTTTGCTGCGTCATGTCAAGCAACACGTCGGCTGTCAGCTAGTACGGACTTTTGAACGGATTTATAAGTGCCATGTGAGGTGAACTGCCAGGCAGATGGGCGCATTTAGAAAGAAAGATTAAACTTAAACCCCACTCAAAGGCATTTGTTCATGTAAACTTTTTAAAAGTGTTTATGAAAATAAGTCACTAATTTACGTTTAAAAAAAGAAAGCATAAAATACTAACAAATATGTAACTCAACGGATTTAGAGATAAAACTCTCCCAGAGAACAAAATCAAAATAGAAGGTTTAGGTTAAGGTAACCTATAACTCGTAGAAACTCATTCGCAAAATATTCTAGGCTGACCCATATTACCTATTTGATAAACCCATGTATGTGGTATTGGAGTATGTTTTTGAACATCTAACACCCAATGCGCATGCTTTATTTAGTTATAGGTCAAGTGGCCATTAAAATATTTTGAAAAAAAAAGAAGAGCGATATTTAACAATTTAAAAAAAACTATCAACACAATTTTAACATTAACTATAGTAGCCTTGGATGTCAATCTATACGAGCACACATCACATTGAATGCGACAACTGCAAAAATTAAGACTTAACATTCCCCAATCAGCACGACGACCTTAAACTAAAGTTTCACTCAAGTAAACATAACTACATGCGTGTATTATGTTTCGTTCAAAACACAAGGGCTATATTTTATAAAATATACAACAGTTTAAATGATAATTTATATTCCATTGTTATTCATTGATGTTATTATATGTATATTTTGCCATTGTTTCAAATCAGAGCATATTTCATGCATTTAATGTTTAAGACGCTGTTCCAGTGCATACGACAGCCAGGCGATAAGAATTTGTTTATTCGTAAAGTTAAAAAGTCTGTTAAACTTATTAATATATCAAAATAGGACAAACATGGTCTTAGTTTCCGGTAGTTGATAGCTACCAGAAAGTTGAATACAAATGTGGCAAATTCTCAATATCTCAAACTCTTGCTAAGCTGCCTCTTCTAAAGCCTGGTTTTCTGTATTCGACTTCTCATCATTGCTTGTACTCGTAGCGTACATGAATTAAAGTTTTTTACTTTACTTTTACTTTAAGTCGACCTTTCTTTCTAAGCTTTGCGTGGTTCCCATGATGATATCATCCTTATTATTGATTATTCACTGAAATATCAATTTAGCTTTGCGTAAACTGATCCCATGACATTTATTAAGTTTTAACTAATGATCATGAATATTGGTATCAATGTAAATTGGTTCAGAAAATTCTAACGGATGATCATACATTCTTTCATTATCTCCTCTATCTCCTAACTACCCACTACCTTACCTGTCATCCACACAATCATTAGTCAAGGTTGCATTCCGTAATGATGGCAAACTTACCTGAAACAACAAAAAAGTAGGTTAGTAAACATTAAGATAAGTACGTAAGTACTACGAGTATTGGACTCTTACGAAAGAGTCTGAATTTTTATTTTTTTTTCATTTAACGACAGATAATTTTGCAAAATAATTGTATAAAACCATCGTTAAACATAATATTTGGTACAAATAGTAGATAGCTACAAAATTGTTTACCTAATACTTTATTTGTATTATAATATTTATGATTCAATACAATGTATTCTGAGAGGGAATGTTTGAAGTAGCGTCATTTAGTTTTTAAACAAGACACCGCCAGAAATAATTTCACCTCACTTGATAGTTAATTCGTCTATTGTACTATCTTTATTTAGCTATACAGAATGAATTAATAACTTCTCAAATTAGAATAACAACTCCTTCAAACCATCCTACTAGTCCTAGTCCTAGTAACATTATAAATGCGAAAGTTTGTATTAGTGGATGTGCCGTGTTGCTCTTTCACGTAAAAACTATTGAATGGATTTTAATGAAACTTTACAATAAAGTAGCTTATACATCTGAATCGCACATAGGTTACAGTTCAGAAAAAATAACATTTTTTTTTCTCACTTCAATTCCACGCGGACGAAATCGCGGGCGGCGGCTAGTGTCATATAATTCTGTGTCACCGGCCTTAGTTCCAACTGTTTCCTGCCAGCGCTGCCGTGACTCACCCGCCATAGCCTATCTGTCAGTGTGCGTTGCACCAACGCGGGTATTGTTTCGCGTGCTTGCAGACGTAATTCGTGGACGGTAAACAACGCGTGCGCAACGCAAACAGCGACCGGCCGAGTTCAAACTTGCACCGCGACAGACACTATGCTACTGATGAATTGTGAATTAGAAAGAAAGAAAGAAAGAAAAAACATTTATTGGTCCAGAAATTAAACAACAGGAGGAAAAATAAACATGCAAAACAAAAATAAATCAAAAGGAAAGAATGCTGAGCTGAAACAAAACGGTTAAGGGTCAATCCGGACCCCACCTCAGCATATGCCGCTGCAGTAAACAGTACAACTGGCACTGCAGCGACACTAGTATTCTGGCAGGGCCTGTTGGTTTGAATTAGTAAAAGTTATTTTGTAAATCCTAATCTTAGACTTCATAAAGTAGGAAAATCATTTGAGGGTCAATGTGTAAAATTCTTTAATAAAGTACCTACCTCAAAGCCTTGTTGAACTACCCCTTCACAAGTTTAAATCGCAAATTAAAGAAAAGTTAATGAAACGAGGTTATTACAATGTAAAAGATTACTTGAACGACAAGGATTTGTGGTCATCTAAGAAATAGTCTGCTCCTCTGCACATCATGTATTTTGACTTTACTGTTGTTACTCTGTTATCGCAATTATTGTTAACAAACAAGATTAAAAAAGAGTAACTACCGAGATTCTTGCCGGTTTCTTCTCGGTAGAATCAACACCTCCGAACCGGTGGTAGAATCACATTATTACTTTTTAATTTTTATGTTGTGACTTGTCATAAGTGCTTTTTAATAAGTTTACATGAATAAAGACTATTTTTACTTTACTTTACTTTACTTTATTCAACCTATTCTGTCTGGGCAAAGGTCTCCCCCAAAGTTCTCCAAACGTCTCTGTCCTGAGCCAAAATCTGCCACTCCCCGTAATAACAGGAAATGTCATCGCTCCATCGTTTCCGAGGTCTTCCTCTCAGGCGATGACCATCTGTGGGATGCCAAAGATGGTGATTTGGGCCCATTTACTGAAATGCATTTTGCAAACGTGGCCTGACAAGTTTTACTTTAGCGTTCTAGGTGTCAAACGAATCGATAGGAAAAACAGGGATACGTGACGTGGGAAAAGTGACTGCCAATCTAAAGGAAAAGATATTAATAAAAGATTAATTAACATGACGGATGATTGCAGATTATTTCGCACAGTGGGCCTATTAGTTTAGTAACTTTCGGTAATATTCGTGTTTTGTCTGTGGTCGGCTTTCTTCATCTAAGAAACTTGTCATTGGTTTTTTATTTACCTGCGCTGTCCCACTGCTAGACTAGACAAAAATAATAATAAGCCACGAAGTATTGTTCTAACGTTAATAAAACAACTTATGAAATCCCAACGAACTTCTATTTCTGTTTTTTTGGTTACAAATTGAAAAACAAACTTAACTTGTACACGAAAAAGTGTTCTTCCATACATTCATTAATACTACGGCACTTTCAACTGGAAATAAAAAGTTTGTTTTTGTAGTTTATTTATGCTGATTGATTGCTGTCATTTCTTTATAGGGAACTAACGAATATCGAACTTTTTCGCTTGTTCCTTGACGTATTTCATGGTTTCATAGAAATAAAAAGGTTAGAAGGAAATCTTATAACTTCGAATTTAATTGCAAATGTTGAAATCTTTATGCGGTTATTTCGGTTTTTATGTTTTGTCCACTTAAAAACTTATCTTTTAGGGGTTGTGGACTTTTGTATTTGAGACGAATTTCTCACGTGATGTCTTACGCGTTCTTAAGCAAAATAACACAACTTAAAAAGGTCCTAATAACTTATATCAAACTCCAGCTGTTTGGCACATTTCTTACCATTACAACGGAAGTCTTATAACGGAAGTAAGAAAGAAGGTTACGGAATCAGTTTGAACACATTCATTTATTTATTTATATCGACCCTGTCGGCAAACGGTGCAGCAACACACAATGCAATCAGATCTTTCATCACACACCGTTTTATAAAACTAAAAAGGTGAAACAAATTAGTTGAACCAAACGATCCATTGTCAAACTAATTAAGACAAGTTGGTAAATTAATTCCAAGGAAAAATACAAACGGCTGTTACTCGTAAATAGGTTAGTGAAGAAACTAAGATTGAGAAATGAAATAATTGCAAAAACTGAGTTTTATAATAAAAGACTTGTACAAAAAATTACAAAAAACAGCGAGAAGCCGCTGGATGTGGACAGCACAGGACCGATCGTTGTGGAGATCCTTGGGGGCGGCCTATGCTCAGCAGTGGGCGTCGTTCGGCTAATATGATGATGCTGACAAAAAATTGAGACAACATCTTAGACAATTTCTCATGAAAAGTCATTTCGATCAACCGACGAGTACTACAGTAAAATTATGTGTGTGAGATCAAAGAAAGAAGAGTAAAAGAATTAAATTATGGTTTCGTTAATATTTGATAAAAATAGTGGGAGAAAACACAAGTAAGTAGTCGATTTAAGCGAGTTATCCATCAAAAAGGTTGAGTCTTTAACTCACACTAGCAGCCACCCGCGTCCTAAAAAAAGTAATATTTGTTTATAAGTTGTATCCTATGTCCTATTCAGATGCACGAGCTAATAATTGGGTTAAAATCCATCCATTAGTTTTTACGTGAAAGAGCAACAGGGCACATCCACACATACTCGTACGAACTTTCGTAAATTATAATATTAGTAAGATAGCTAACGTTGACGTTTCGAGATTTATTAAACTATGTTGACTGTCCACACGTGGTCTCTTTCAGCAATGTGTTATGTTCTTCCTTAAGTCCCGGGTGCTACTTGGGAAGGTATATATGCAAGTCTTCGGAATGAGAAAATAATAAAGATACAAGGAACTTATGTCCCAAATATGAATATAAATTCAAGATACACACTAGTGATCGAATAATCGCTCCAATTTGAAAAGTAAAACAAAAATATATTACTAATCTACTATATAAAAATAAGTCGGGTTTTCCTTCCTGACGCTATAACTCCAGAACGCACGAACCGATTTCCAGGGTTTTGCATTCGTTGGAAAGGTCTCGGGCCCCGTGAGGTTTATAGCAAAGAAAATTCAGGAAAATTTCAACAGCAAAAAATAGATCGGAAAATCTTTTTTCACATACAGCTAAGTCCACGCGGACGAAGTCGCGGGCGGCTGCTAGTTTTCGTATACAATCTGACCGAATTCCACCAATTCAAACCTAAAACCTCAAGGTGTATCAAGTTAAAATAAAATCGGTCGGTATATTTAGCCTCACCGGGACAGGAAACGCCAAACAATAAAAAGGAATAAACAATAAGAAACGAAACATGTAATAAATTAATACTTACAAATCAACTGGGGCGTAAGTACTAAGGGGCTTACAGAATATTGGATTACGGCTAACGATAAATAAGGTCGAAAAAAAATGTTTTATATGTAAATACGGGTATTGTTATAGCAGCGAGTGTTGCTAAATCACAATATGAACTTGATTTATATCTTAACGCTTGGGTTGGCCTCATGGGGGGTCATAAAAACAGCACCGAAAGGAAACGTGCGTTTCGTACGGTATACCTTATACCGGCCAGCTCTTACCAATTACGGGGCCGGGAACGGGGGCTATGGCCCCCGCCGACTTTTTGCTTAAACTCATAACTCTACGGAATCTTGTTGAGTACCTAATTAATTTATAACTCAGTATTGATGAAGTTTTTTATGAAAGACTATCTTGTCTTTATTTATTTTATTGTAAAGTGTATGGGATCTTATTAATCAACTTTTATTGGTGTTATTGTATTATCTGGATGTGTGTGCTCTCTGACATCTATAGTTCAAATTAGATAGATGACGTATTCGTGGATACCTTAGCGCCAGAACAAACTACGTTAATTTAAAATTGAAAAGTAAACTGAAACTGTTTTGGTTAATCAGGCAATAAAACGTTAAAATTATAGTTCCAAACACAATTTCAAAGAAACGCTTACACAGTTAAGATAACGTAAATTTCTATTAGAAAACTCGTTCCCAGCTTTGCTTACATTCGCAGTAAAGATGGAAAAAACGAGTAATTTCCACTGAATATGTTTTAGCGAAATGAAACCCTCATAAGTTGTTCACGCGACAGTCCACTTGCTCCAATTAGGGTTGTCGCGATGCCAGAAACACATTTTATAGCAATAAAATAAATTATATCACAATATTATTAGAGTAAACGAGATTCAGTATAATCATACAGTAAGCTATCTACATACAAACGTGCCACTCTCGGTTTGAATGTGTGCATGCGCGTCGCGCGCCGTGTCGCGATATCACGCACACGCAATTTCACGCACACGCTAACATAAAATAGGGTGAGCGTCAAGATGAAGGGACCAAGTCTCGTATGGCTGTGAGACATACATAAAACCACTCTACCATAACTCTACTATTTCCTACCTTTGCTTGAAATTTACCTACCTCAGTAAATACAAAGTAATTCAACAAAATAGTTGGTCCCTCCATTATGACGTCAAGATGGAGGGACCAAACTTTGCGTGCGTAAAAATGAAGTAACCAGGTCTCGTATGTCTGTTATTCATATACAAAACTTTACTACCATTGATCGAATATCTGCTGCCTTTGCTATAATTTTACCTACCTCAATAAACACATAGAATTTGAACAAAATAGTTGGTCTGGCCATTGTGATGCCAATATGATAAAAACTAAACTGATAGACCACACCCTGGATTATTCTGTCTTCTTAGTATTGTAACAGCTCAATTCTACCTCAATAATATTCATATTGACTTTCTTCAATATAAACCGTTTTTGAGATATTGATTATACAAGTTGGTCAAGTTTTAAAGTATGTTAAGTTATTTGTATGCTGATACTACTTAATTTTCGTGAAGAACATTCACGTGTAATGGTAATGTAACATTACATATTCGACTCTGACCATTACATTACAATACTACCTGACTGACGAGCAGTCGCATAGGTGTAATTTAACTTTTAGTATAGATTTGATTTGCAAGCATTCACTTTGATTCAGTGGTTTCCATAAAGTGCATTTATGTTACAAGTTGTATCTGAATATTACACTTTGTATCATTACGCATTATCGATTTTAATGCGCACCTTGCATTGTTATGCTCGGTTCTCCTTCATCTATCTCGCTGATGCAATGTTTGAATCTGTAAGGCTACATTGCACGCGACTGGTCCAGGTGAGGAAACGCCTTATTACTCAATATACAGGGTGTTCCGTAATGAGTTTAACCGTTAACCCACTTAAATAGGTCACTTGATTAGCTACAACTATTTTGAATAGTTTTTGGAAATTAAATTTAAATGTAATCCATATACAAATGTAATTAAATTACCATTTGTACCGGAAAATTGTTAATCCCAACTTGATCATTCGCGCTTTCTTCAAGATTTAATTTGGCAAATGATAAGTAGGTTTCCGTGTTACGTTCCGTGTCATAATTTTTACGCAAGTGTATTAAAAATCGTTGGCCAAAACACGAACGGGTGTTTCATTTTCACTCGTCCCATTTCTTGATCTTCGCCCTATAGCTCGGGCCAACCTCGTGACTCATGCAAAACGACAAACATTTCGCACTTGTATTGAAAACTACTATTCATGGATTGGGATTTAAATATTGATTTGTGCTGTTGAATTGACACCGGGCTGATACTAGAATGAAAATAAATTTTGCCAACCCTAGAAATTAATAAAAGGTGTTTATACAACAAATTATCAACTTAGAACATTCCACCTTTGTTTACTTGAAGGCAAGTTTCGGCTAAAAAAGGCCTATTAAGCAAGCAGTTTTTAAAATTACTCAAAAGTTATGGAAATGTTTTCTTAATTTTTTAACTTTGGAAATTTAACTGTGACTTGCTTTCACCGCAGTTTTGTTATTTTGGTTGTTTTTGTACCTCAAATTGATGGCAAAAAGCTGTATATTTTTTAAAAAAAAATGACACCTTTTGGGTCACTGTTTCCATATACACGCGCCTCAATAGGCGCTCTCTCACCTGACCAGTCGCGTGTAATGTAGCCTTACAGATTCGAACATGGCATCACCGAGTTGGATGAAGGAGAAAAGAGCGTAACAATGCAACATGCAATTGAAATCGATAATGTGTAATGATCCAAAGTGTAATATTCAGATACAACTTGTAACATAAATGCACTTTATGGAAACCACTAAATCAAAGTGAATGCTCGCAAATTCAATCTATACTAAACGTTAAATTATACCTATGTGACTGCTCGTCAGTCAGGTAGTATTGTAATGTAATGGTCGAATCTGTAATGTTACATTACCATTACACGTGAATGTTCTTCACGAGAATTAAGTAGTATCAGCATACAAATAACTTAACATACTTTCAAACTTGACCAACTTGTATAATCAATATCTCAAAAACGGTTTATATTTAAGAAAGTCAATATTAATATTATTGAGGTAGAATTGAGCTGTTACAACACTAAGAACACAGGATAATCCAGGGTGTGGTCTATCAGTTTAATAATAATAGATAATGCGTAATGATACAGAGTGTAATATTCAGATACAACTTGTAACATAAATGCACTTTATGGAAACCACTAAATCAAAGTGAATGCTTGTAATTCCAATCTATACTAAAAGTTAAATTACACCTATGCGACTGCTCGTCAGTCAGGTAGTATTGTAATGTAATAGTCAGAGTCGAATCTGTAATGTTACATTACCATTACACGTGAATGTTCTTCACAAAAATTAAGTAGTATCAGCATACAAATAACTTAACATACTTTAAAACTTGACCAACTTGTATAATCAATATCTCAAAAACGGTTTATATTGAAGAAAGTCAATATGAATATTATTGAGGTAGAATTGAGCTGTTACAACACTAAGAAGACAGAATAATCCAGGTTGTGGTCTATCAGTTGAGTTTTTATCATATTGGCATCACAATGGCCAGACCAACTATTTTGTTCAAATTCTATGTATTTATTGAGGTAGGTAAAATTATAGCAAAGGCAGCAGATATTCGATCAATGGTAGTAAAGTTTTGTATATGAATAACAGACATACGAGACCTGGTTACTTCATTTTTACGCACGCAAAGTTTGGTCCCTCCATCTTGACGTCATAATGGAGGGACCAACTATTTTGTTGAATTACTTTGTATTTACTGAGGTAGGTAAATTTCAAGCAAAGGTAGGAAATAGTAGAGTTATGGTAGAGTGGTTTTATGTATGTCTCACAGCCATACGAGACTTGGTCCCTTCATCTTGACGCTCACAAAATAGGGAGGCATAGGGAGGCGGCCAGTACGGACGGGCTGTGCCACGTGTCTGTGCGCACGCTAGGCTAATAGCTCGGCGGGCGGCCTTAGATAGCCTACTGTATGGTTTATACTGTGATTAAGGTGTATCTGCCTTTAAAATTGATGGAATAAACCCTGGCTTATGGGGTAAATATACCTGAAAGATTCGACCGGTCTGTTAATGGTCTCGGTAGCACAGTGGTTAGTGCAGTCGCCGGTTTGCGAAAGACGCGGGTTCCCACCTAATGCCAAGAATGTCCTTTTCTGGTTTTCGCATCAGAGACAAATGGAAGCAGCCATAGGAAGCCAACACCCGAATGGTTTGGACAGCCACATATGTGTAGAACTTTGGTTTGAGCAACCAGACATAGTGGTATTTGATATACGAAGAATTGATTAGTTGTATGAAGCATCTATTGGATAATGCAATATATACATAAATGGCCTATATACGTCCCAATCCTGCGCACCGGCCTTACCTGAGCTATGAGGTGGAATAAGCCATACTCCAACACGCGGGCTCAGTGCGAATTGTTGGAGGGGTGTAAGGTTAGTGAGCAACCTTAATGGCAGATGTTATTAAGCCACCCTAAGGCCTCGGACTAAACTTAACGACCGACATCTGGCGACGTCAACCGGGAACAACTGCTTGTGGTGCGTTCCGAAGCACGGAGATGCCCGAAATACACACCACTAAATTTCGGTCGGGGTGGTCACTCATTCCATTTCCGGTCCGGCGTGTGTTGCTTTACAACAGCGATCGTCGCCGATCACTATCACAACTGCGCCACGGGCACCTCATATTATCGTTATGAATATAAATCCAATATATTTTCCTCCTGGCAGCAGACGCAGCCCTACTCATAGTGTGAATGTGAGATTTAAATGAACCTCCAAGTTAAGCTCACATTAGTCGAAGGATACGCCGTTTGCGGATGCTGTTATATTTTATTTTCAATTCGCTGACTTTCCACCACTTCACAACAACTGCTTCTGTCTCTCTCAAAGAATTTAACTAAACAGCTTGTTTTGTCATATCTAACTGTGCATTTTAACCGGTGAAAACAATGATATTACAATAAAAAAGACGTATATTTTCAGTAATCACGCAAAGTCAAAAATTGTACCTTGGCGTACCTACGTACTTACAATTTGACCGTGTGTACAAGATAGCATGATTATTTACTAGAACTTAAACGAGACAGATACATGTTGC
Source organism: Udea ferrugalis (assembly GCA_950022985.1). Classification (NCBI taxonomy): domain Eukaryota; kingdom Metazoa; phylum Arthropoda; class Insecta; order Lepidoptera; family Crambidae; genus Udea; species Udea ferrugalis. The sequence continues at coordinate 23,569,812 of OX465515.1, forward strand.
GCAGTGTTGTCTTAGACTGTCAATGCTTTGCTCAGGTGGTCGAAAGTCCTGATTTCGTTAGCCACTTTTTTAGCACAAGTAACCTATCTACGTCTTTTTATTATAATATCTTTGGTTGTGAAGGGAAAAAGAGGTGTTGTAAGCTTATCGTTTGCGTTCAACTGCAACATGGTAAGTCTAAAATGGAGAGACTGATTTTGTTTTTGATGCATTCACATAAGTTGTGACTTGATTGAAATGTGAGTTATATTCTTGCTAACAATTTAGGTCAGTTAAGTCATTCGGTCATAGTGACGGTCTGAGTCAGCTGTTGGCCTGGCTAAGTTCGGTCTAGTGTCTCTAGTTAGATAAATTGCAGCCCACATCAAATCTCTATATATAAAAATGGATTGATGTTCGTTAGTCTCGCTAAAACTAGGTAATGGCTGGACCGATTTGGCTAATTTTGGTTTTGAAATATTTGTAATGGTCCAGGGAAGGTTTAGAAGGTAAGTAATCATGAGAAAATGCTGGGAATATAGTAAAAATCACAATTTTAGTTTCTTCTTAGTAAATGTTACTACCTATCACGTGACGCTAAATGTTTGTCAACAGAACGAAGTCTGTTGGGACAGCTAGTATCTAATATAATAGAAACAGGCAAGCCCTAAAGTCTTGCTACATACACCCAGAGTCACAAAAAGAAACCTAATAACTCAGCATTGACTGTGTTCAGGAAATCAGTTTAAACTTTTCAGTAAATTGAACGAGTTTTCAGTTTTACATTTTCGCTAACAATTTCCCTTTACTGGAAAATATTCACATTTAAAAATTTCGCGTTTTAAACACATAGTTTTCAGCAGTTCATTTTTAATTTCCCAGCAATACACACGTTTAGTGTTTGGAACTTCGGACAGGGTATTTAAACTTTTTAACTGGAATCATTTGTACGAAATGCCATTTTCGAACAGAAATATCAAACACATAGGGAAAAAAACGAATTTCAGGTAAGTGATGCGCCTATCACAGTTAACATATCGATAAATCCTTTTTCCCTTTGTAAACTACCCCATTTGTTTGGGTATTATTTTTTGCATGTATCTTATTAATATTATAACAATTATGAAAGCGTATTTTATCATTGATTTTGATAATTTAAACATTCGATTATAAGTATCATGTATTTGTTTTTTCAATATCATTCTAGTTGCACAGCCCAACTTAATATCTGTTTTAAGTCTCGTGGGTGATTCCAACAAAAATGCAACTAGGCATAAAGTCTGTCAATTATACTTTTTTACACTAGATATGTTATGTTATGGCCTATTTTCAGCAGAAGACATCAAGTGGCTGCTGCTGATGATGATGATGATGAGACCATAAACCTTTGATTTATTTGTTTTCACTAAAGAATCCATCAAGTAGGCTTTTAACACTAGATATTTAGTATAATACAACAACAACAATTTAAGATACTGACTAAACGTAAATTTTGGACAGAAGATACCAAAAGGGGGTGGTTAGGGGGATGTTGAAGTAATCGCGCTCACCGCGAAGTGTCCGCTGTTTATCTTGTAAGGCCAAAATGTTTCATAAAAGCCGCGGCTTAAAATTACAATTTGTGTACTTGAGAGCCGAAAGGCGTGTTGGTATGTGACGATCTTAATAGTCGCTTACGTAGAAGTTGTATAATAAGTACCTATAAAAAAAAGCTAAAGGGCGAGCTTTAAGGTAGTAAACTACAACTTCGGGTTTACATTCATAATTAGTTCGAAAAAATACTTCCAAAAATCCAGTTCCTCTTATCATATTATTATTTTATCCCTTTTATCTTACTATTGTACCTCACCCAAATTTCCTTTTTCTACTTGAAGGTTGTCTAGAAGAGATCGCTTCGCAAAAAGACCGAGTAAATTGTACAGAGGCGCACACATCAACCTTCACATAGAGGCACCTTATGGGGCTGACATTAGACCCATTATGCAATGGTTTGTAGACATTGATGTGTGCGCCTCTGTACATTGGTCTCTGTAATTAAATACTACTGTAGAGCATTTATCCATCTTTCCAAGTTACATCTACCAGATCCATATGGACTCATTTCCAAACGGCCTTTGTTCTTCATAGATGAGCGTGATAGCTGTAAGTATATCGGACCGCGTTGCATATCAAAGTGTATTTGCATGTGCAGGTGCAATCCACGTGCAAGGGTCATAGCACTTTGAATACGTTTCGTACGGAATTGAGTTGTCTGAACGCTCGAACGAGCCCAAACCTCTAAGCTACTTTAGATGTACTGAGCGACTTGTCAAGCGTAACATTGCGGTTAAAAATGACCCATATTGCATTAGCATAGGGGTGCCCAGCCTGGGCCCATGAGCGCAGAGTCCTCGCTGCTGAAATCGGACGAGACGTGTCGTTACCGACAGTCATACACATGCCATGTCGGTCAGTCGACGGATATAGGCGGCAGTAAAATTGCAAGCAAAATTCTGCGAAGCAGTTATGTCTGCGAAAGAAACTGCCGAACGAACGAAGGGAGTTAGAGCTCCCTCGTCGGCAGAGGAGGAGACGCCAGGGCACGAGCGTAACGCCCTAGGATGTCCTCTTCGCCCTGTAGTCTGGGGCGTAAGAATACCGCCTATCGTAAGAGGCGACTAAAGGGGGCCCCGGGGTCGCCAGGAGTGCACACGGTGGGGGCTGTGTGCCTCCATTGCACTAGCGACCTCGAGGAAACCAGTGTGGGTGGCCTCATCACGCGCAGAAGAAGACCGCGGTATTTCAGTGGGTGGGTGAAAACAACCTCCTGTACTAACTAAAAGATAGATTTTCATACATCTTCAAATCAAAGCCTATTTTCTAGCACTTTGACGCGAGTCCTTTATCATCATAAAGTAAATGTTATATACCCGCCGGAGTTTTACATTCACATGTTAATTTTATCTACTAGCCTTTACCCTATTATTGTTGTCTTTGTGTGTAATAAAGAACTTACTTACAGACTCTCACTCAGAGTCATCCATTAGAGATGGTCTTCATTTAATCTATATACATCCTACTAATATTATAGAAAATGCGTAAATTTGTATGTGTGGATCTGCCGTGTTGCTCTTTCACGTAACAACTACTGAATACACATACATACACATACAAACTTACGCATTTATAATATTATTAATAGGATAAGTGAGATTGAGCAATTTCGTGCAAAACAATCCCAAACCGTTCGCACGGGTTGGGATCGCAACATCCAATTCAAATCCCGTAATGCATCATAACCGTTCGGCTGTTACAGATGCAAATATTTTTAAAGGGAAACAATAGCGTTTAATATGCGACGAGCACCTGACATGCCGCCGCTAGAGCCGCGCTAACTTCACGCGAATGATTGTTTGCAGCAATGGTTCAAACCTAAACATTCTTTTTAAGTTTATGATCTTTTGTTTTTCATATTTCAATTCTTCTTCAAATGTCAATTTCTTTCTGTTATTTTTCACATTCCTTCAAGTAGTATGCATTTATACTGAATTATAAAATAAATCTTTTATTTAGCTACACATTTTAAAAGTGTTTTTATGTCTTACGTAGACTATTGGTGAACTACGAATATTAAAAAAAAATACATTTATTCATGCAAGCTTAATAAAAATCACTTAAGATGACAAGTCCTAAATAAAAATTAATTTAAAAAATAATAAGGTGATTCTACTACCGGTTCGGACGTGTTCATTTTACAGAGAAGAAACTGGCAAGAAACCCGCTACTAGAAAAGTTGACCGGATTGTACAGGCTTCAAAACAACATTTCTTAACGTTGATTCAAATTGTTGAAAATTCAATTAGATTCGATTTTGGTCACTGGAAATCTATGATCGAGGCCGAGTGTCATCATGTGGGCGATGATGATGATGATGATGATGATGAGGGTGTTAAACTGCAGCGAACCGGAGTATATTTAATTGACCCACAAAGAGAAACCACTTTTTACTACAATATTTCGGAACGGGATAACGAGCTACTGAACAAAATTATGTTAATGTGAGCGATTGAAACATTGTGTTTAAAGTGAACTAGTTCAATATTGTCATTGGGTCACTGTCACCGGGGCCAGCCCAGCCCGTCACAGGCAACAGGTGGGCAAAAAATGACCGGCACAAAATTAGTGGGCGCAAATTAACAGCTCATTTAATTAAATAGGAATCGGATAGACGCTCGATCGGGACTGGGATTAAAATTAAGCGGAGCTTATTTTTATAGAGGATTTGTCCTCATTTAGCGCCACAGACAGATTATAACATAACACATAACACAGGACCATATCCCTAATGGGTTAGTCAGAGGCACGCTGATTGTTACCGTCATGGTCAACGGAACTTTCAAAAGCCCACATTTCGCGGAAATATGAACCCAATGTGGTATAAGGGGCGAGCCTACCTCCTATTTATTCCTCCTTCTATTGGCTATAGTCTACTACTTCTTTCTAATTTCGATTTATGCACCGCCAATAGCTTTTTTGTCTCGCCCAATGGTTGACTGGTAGAGAATGCTTGTGGACTTAAGTCCGCCTTTTGTACTTGTCTGTGCATTAGAGTATAAATAAATAAAATGGATGTTCAATGTAGTAAAAAAAAAATGAATTGAAAAATTTGATATTCTGAAAACTCAAATCCATTTTCAACTCGAACCACCTGCTGATTGTGTATATTTAAATTTCATTTACCTGATAATAATAATAACTAAGTTTCCGTTATTTGAGATTTCCAGAATCATTATGCAGATCTCAAAAAGATCCTAAGTAAAGTAATATTTGTTTTTTTTTGAATCATTAAACTTTTATTACTATTTTACTAAATGCTTGTACTATGAGATACTAGACAACGGATAAGTAAAGTTCTTTTCTTCTTTCTTTCTAGTTTGGTATCAAAGTATGTCTTGGCACCCCAGGTCAGGCAACTCATTTCACGTTTACCATAGCCCGCTAGCTTTATTTAATTTCGAACCGACCCAATATTCGCAATAATCCCCGCAACGGCCGCCATCCGCCACGCGGCCTAACCCCCCACTTTTTCATCAGCTCTGGTCAAGTTAGACAGGAGATTAATGCATTTCCTGAACAGCGCGAGTCGATTAGTTCGCTAATGCGATTTAGCCGGCTCCTCGGGAAGGCGCGTGCTTTGTCCCGCCGGACTGCACCCGGCAATGGATGCTGGACATTGATGAAGCTTATTAACCGTGTGAACCTCTTGTAATTAGCAATTATTAGTGACATTTACCTCTTTAGTGGAGCAGAGACAAAATTGTGTTTTGTATGATGACTAATGTCAGGGGGGCTAAAACGGCAACATTTAGATGATTCATATTATGAAAACATCTAACTGACGTTTCATCTAGGCCGCGGTCCGTTTCGAGTCAAAAGTGAGTAATAGCGCGCTCACGTCGCTCACGTTCATACAATTTATCAATTCGGGACGCGTGTGAGCGCGCTGTTACTCACTTTTGACTCGAAACGGACCGCGGTCTAGATGAAACGTCAGTTAGATGATTCATAATATGAATCATCTAAAATGTTGCTGTTTTAGCCCCCCAGGTGTGATATTAGAAAATAAATATTATTTATTTTCTAATCAGATCAGAGACAAAATTAGTAATAATTTTATTATTAAAGTTTTTTTTTAATTAGTAGTAGTAATAGTACATTGTTATCCTAGGGGTGAAAGTAACTTATTTAGTCCCGAGACGGGGTTTGGCGCCCGGAACGAAGTGAGGGCGCCAATAGTTCGAGGGACTAAATAAGTCTTTAACCCGAGGTAAACACTGTGCTTTTCATTACAAATACGAGGAAAGTAAAAATAAAAACATGAATTAATTCATGAAGATCGAATTGCCGCTTTCCCGCCTATTTTGTTTGTTTTTTTTTTCTGTGGCCGGCCCGCTATTCAGCCATTATTTTTTATTTTCATCATTGGAAAAATGGTAAATAATTTGCTCAAAGCTACGTTATTTTAAAGAAATTGTTGAAACTTAATTATAAAATAAAGTTATTTAAAAAATATATATTCTCTAATCAATACTTAACTTTAAGTTATTTCAATTTTACATCGTGGCTGTATAGAAAGTTGGAACATGGTTCAATAGTTAAGTGAAAAAGAACTAGTTTTTTTTTAAATAGTATGACAGCTGTCAGTTGAAAGTGATTCTCCCTAGGGATGAAAAGTATCACTTTCAGCCCGCTTCTCAGGTCAGTAATGACCTACTTTCAGAGTATGAGTAATGAAAAACAATTAGTGACATGACATGGAAGTAACCCGGCACTTGGTTTACTAATGCTAATCAGAGACGTCATAAAAAAATTGTTGGAGCTCGTTGTTCGAATGATTGAAGCTGGGACGTAGAGGCTTTTTTTTAAATCTTGAATCTCCCGCCCCGAAATCGTATTACTCACATTTGCTATAGATACGAAATTAATAAAATAACGCATGAGCGAAAACATCAATGAAATGTTTTTATTTACCCCACTTTTAATCAGTAGGTAAAGTAGTAGGTAAAAAACGAAAAGTAAACGATACTTTTTTTTCTTAAAGACACAGGATAAAGAAAAAAAAGTATCGTTTACTTTTCGATTACTGAAACGTTAGCGGTTCGTGCTAGCCCTACAGATTCGAATAATCCTACACGGTACGCATCTCGACTATTATGGCGTATGAGGCGTACGCGACTTCGTCCGTGTGGACTAAGTTGAAAAACAGAAAGTAATATTTCTTTATAAATTGTAGCCTATGTGCTATTCAGATGTCTAAGCTACATTATTGTAAAGTTTCATTAAAATCCATTCAGTAGTTTTTACGTAAAGAGCAACACGGCACATTCACACATACAAACTTTTGCATTTATAATATTAGTAGGATGGTGCCTCATGCGATTCTACTAGAGTTACAAGTTTCACAACGATTTAAAGTAACAAGTACCTACTGATTGTTTTAGTTACGAATATTTAGAAAACTATTCAAATTAAAATTGATTTCATAAGATTAACATTGAATTGGATTTCGTTAATTTTGCAAGGGTCTTTCTGGAAATGTGTTGAATCATCATTTCATTGAATTCAACGTGAAATACTAATATCACATCTCATATTAGAATTCCTACTCAATTGATACGGTGTTAATTAAATAAGATGATTTGTGTGTATGTAACTAATCAAATCATAGGCATGCCTAAGTTATATTCGATGTAACATTATAAGGCAGAACAGTTATATTGTACATTAACGGAACACCATTTCCTGACCAAGGGATCCAATGAAACACGAGTCGTTATTAATTTATCTAATTATACTAAAGTAACATACTTTAAATTGATAGTTGCCCTTAATTGGAGTCCAATAAAACTTAATTTATGCACTGCAATGGCGTCTTCGAGGACGGTGAATGATTATTTTATTAAAAGTACAAAGAGCAGAGTTATTATTGAATTTGATAAGTTTGTTTGTTACCGTTTACTATGTGAAAAGATGTCTGGTTGAAGCCATGGTACTTACCGCCGGATTCACAATTCACAAACGTAAATCAACGCTTAGCATAGAGATAGGAAAACCAGAAAAAGACATTGGTCTTGGCATCAGGCGGGAATCGAACCCGCGTCTTTCGCAAACCCGGTGACTGCACTAACTATTATGCTACCGAGACCATTTAACAGACCGGCCGAATTGTTCAAGACCGAATGTCATTTTCTAGTTTTCATAACTTGAGTAAGATGATAATGCATTATCCCTAATGCTAAAAAATAAAAATAACCAACGCTTAGCATGTTGAATGTTAGCACGAGTATGCTACTTAGTGATAAGTAAGACTCATGATTTTGCTCATTACTCCATAGCCTAATATGTCTATATATAGTTTATTTGTGCTATAAAGTATCCTTATCAGCCAACGAGCTAAGTACAAAAGCTCGTCCAAATGTTACATCACGTCCAGTGTCCTCTTTCGGGCACATTCAAATACACTAATCACAGACCAACCTAGAGTTAAAAATAGCCTATCTAGACCCAGGCGAGATGGAACAGAATATTCAGACAGCGCCAGGGTTTTGATAAAGGAAATTGTAATTTCACTCCACCTTTGCGCATAGGAGCCAATAACTCCAGTCCGCTCTCTCGGAAATAAAATCGGCAAGTTTTAACAGGCTTCAAAATCCTAATTGAATTATGGGCGTAAAATCAATGAAAATGACAGATTTAATCAAAAAAGTGGGTTTTGGTAGAATAAGCGGGGCGTGAATAGTACATTGTTACCTTAGGGGTGAAAGTAACTTATTTAGTCCCGAGACGGGGTTTGGCGCCCGGAACGAAGTGAGGGCGCCAATAGTTCGAGGGACTAAATAAGTCTTTCACCCGAGGTAAACACTGTGCTTTTCATTACAAATACGAGGAAAGTAAAAATAAAAACATGAATTAGCTAAAGAAAAAATGAGGAAAATAAATGAAGATCGAATTGCCGCTTTCCCGCCGATATTGTTTGTTTTTTTTCTGTGGCCGACCCGCTATTCAGCCATTATTTTTTATTTTCATCATTGGAGAAATAGTAAATATTTTGCTCAAAGCTAACTTATTTTAAAGAAATTGCTGAAACTAAATTATAATAAAGTTATTTAAAACATATATATTCGCTGATCAATACTTAACTTTAAGTTATTTCAAATTTTACATTGTGGCTGTATAGAAAGTTGGAACATGGTTCAATAGATATGTGAAAAAGAACTAGTTTTAAAAAAATATATTTGACAGCTGTCAGTTGAAAGTGATTCTCCCTAGGGATGAAAAGTGTTACTTTCAGCCCGCTTCTCAGGTCAGTAATGACCTACTTGCAGAGTATGAGTAATGAAAAAGGCATTCATGCAGGCCTTCAAAATGAGATTGACCAGCCAAGTAGTTTTCCATTACTGTGCTTGTGAACCCCATATCTGGACCTCACGGCTGCTTTACATCAGGTGGAGTGAGGTCATCTTGAAAACCACTATAAAAAAAAACATTTGACAATGAGCAGAAGTTCTGCTTATACTTCAACCTCCTTGAAGGATAAATATTGTGTGACGTACATTTGTAGGTAATCAAGAATAACGCACATAGTACAAACACTAAATTTATAAAGAAAGCTGTAACTGTAAATTGATCATTTTTTTTAAATTATTGATAGAGAAGGTACTCACTTAAAACAAACCTTACTATCAATAGGTACACCATTCTAGAAAGCTGACATTTTGAAACACATATAAAATTTTGTGGGAAAAAATGGTGTAGATCCGCGCAGACAAAGGCGCAAAGTAACTATCATCTGTGACATAGCCGTAATCTTTTTGCAAAACAAAGGAAACGAAACAAAATATCATTTTATGAAAATCAAAGATGCCTTTCGGTACAAGAACGAGTCGAATTGAATTACCGTCACAAAAAGCTACAGCAACTTGAAAACGATGCACTGAATTAAAGCAACTCAAAATCATGCTACAATCAAGTTTATTTGACCATCAGTTTGAATAGCATAGAGAGTACGCCCGCAGGTGTCAATCACGAATCCGAATATTAATATATTTTCGATTGCGCCAATCATGCGAAAGTACTTAGCACTTGTGGCGATGCTGCTAATACGTCAAAAGCACGCCCCGCGCCGGTGTTGTAACCTAATCAAGCACAGACCGTTCCGTTTGACGCGGCAAAAAGCGAATGAGCCGGCGCGTTTGCCCCTTCCGAAAGACTTCACACATAGGCTTTGTTCAAACTAACATGATAGGAAAGAAAAGTGTACTCTTATTCGGGAACAGTGACATAAAGGTCATTAAAGGCGCGAGCGTGTTCGAGTGATCGCCGGGACGGGGCCGGCGGCTATCGACCCCCGTTCCACCCTCACCTCCTCCGCCTCATAATTTCTATATGAATATTAACAACTAGATGGTGTTAGTGCCTTCACGCGTGCGGCGCATACGTGTCGATGACGCGATTTGGCGATTTTAATGGAATACGTTTGCAATACTTAAATTAGCACTGAAAAGCATGAACAATTTTTTTTGTTAGTACTTTCCAAGTTCTGTAAATAAGATAAGATAAGATATACTTTATTGCACAAAGAAAACAATTACATAAAAATGCTTACAGAGATATAACAGAACAATGAAGGCGGCCTTATCGCTAAAAGCGATCTCTTCCAGACAACCTTCCGGTAGAGAAAGAGGAAAGGAAAATAGATGTGGTGGTGCAAGATGGTTATTGAGAGATAATCATTTCTATAGTATTATTATTTAACCAAGTCGCTAGCCCCTAGATCTATTCCAATCAAAGCTGAGCACGCCTTCGAACTCATGCCGTTCCGTTACTTGTCTATAGAACAGAGAGTGACAGCTATAGTTATAAGTGCTGCTCAACTTTGATCTGCGTTTGACAGAGGTCACTATTCGTTAACTTACTCGCTTTTATGTCTACATCGTATGACATAAAAAGAGGGTGAAAAAGCTACCATAAGGATGAAGCTATAAGCTTCATCATTAACTTAGGCTAGGCTCTGTTCCCCGTATGACGGATCCATTTCCTACAAGCAGTTTTTCTAAAATCTACGTTTGAAAAAAATATATCGTGAAGCCAGAGACCTAGCGTGATACTTATACCAGAAAGATTCGGCTGGTCTGTTGATGGGTCTCGGTAGCACAATGGTTAGTGCAGTCGCCCAGTTTGCGAAAGAGGCGGGTTCGATTCCCGTCTGAGGCCAAGTTCAAATGTCTTTTTCTGGTTTTTGGATCTTTAATATCGTGAGACGCAGTTACCACTCACAAACACACTTACGCCAAAAAAAAATATCGTCAAATATTCAAAAGTATCATTTATTTAAATGACGATGTTATCTAGTCCAAGATGTGGGTTGCGTGCTACAAAGTTAATTATTATCTTAACTAGTCGATACGGCACAGCACTTTGTATGCAAATGAGACGATCATTAACAGCCATACCTATGTTAATACCCGAGATATATTTGTACCAACGTTTCAACAATAAGCAAAAAATATACCATTGTGACTCCTTCGGATATTATATGCACATAGACACGCGAATAATTTCGTAATATGTACACATAACTTCGCATATTTTAAATAACATGAGACATCTTAATGTGATTACTTGAGTAGTAAAGTTCCTTCCATCTTAGGAAAAAAAACCGAAAACGTGTAAATAAGAAACGTCGATGGTAACATCAACGGCATATGTCCAGGGATTTAATTAAACTACAGTTGTACTTCAAGATCTCACAAACCATTTCGACAGATCGCTTCTTACAAAGAAATCGTCAAAAAACGCTCTGTCTATGGAACACAAGGCATAAGTTGTTGTACCGTAGGGACTTGTGCACTAAAAAACCTAAAATCATGAGTAAAGATGACCTTTGCTTTGACAGATTAAAGGTTAAAGACTTTCGATAAAACTTTTAATAATTTATATCATTGCCCTTTTGATATCTGCTGTTAATATTTTAAACCTCAAGCTTCTTCCAAAGTTAGCGAGGATGTTACTGCTTAATCAAATGAACTAAGCATTCAATTGACTAATTTAAAATGTCGCATCAACAATCTGTCACTATCTGCCTATTGCCTTCATTCATGTGACGCCGATAATAGACTTCTACTTCATTTTAGCAAGTGTCAGCAACGAGAAAGAAACTGGCACTTGCTGTGGATGACGACCAAACCCCTTAGAAATGGTCACTTGAACCAAGTCCAGTAGTGCGGTCCGTTTTGAGTCAAAAGTGATATTAGCGCGCTCACACGCGTTCCGAATTGACAAATTGTATGAGCGTGAGCGACGTGAGAGCGGTATTATCACTTTTGACTCAAAACAGACCGCACTACAGGAGTCAGCCAAGTCTGTTCCCAACAACCCTTGTTCTTAGTTTTAGGCAAAGCTCAAAACCCACACACGAAACTCACAAGTCACGATCCACCACATTTCCGTGCTACAAATCTGAAGGAAATCGATCCGGCAATTTACAGGCCACTTAAAGACAACCACAGTTAATCGAAAAGTTCGCCGTGGAGTTAGTTCCATCGGTAGTTCTAATTGCCTGTATTATAAAATAACAGACTTATGTCAAAAATATCTAGGCCGCGGCGGTTGGCGCCTGGCACGGACCGGCTTCACATGTTAATAAGCATTATGATAGCATCAAGTGTGCGATAGCCGGCGGCAACGCAGGGCTGCTAATTCTACCTGAAGTTGCCGCAAAAAAGCTCTCTTTTCTAAAATATCCCTGGACCTTGGATTATTACACACAGCGCCATCTAGCGCCAAGTGACCTTATTACATAAACGGCCTATATACGTCCCACTGCTGGGCACAGGCCTCACCTCAACTGTGAGGTGGTGTGAGCCGTACTCCAACACGCTGGCTCAGTGCGGGTTGTTGGAGGGGTGTAAGGTTAGTGAGCAACCTTAATGTCAGATGTTATCAAGCCGCCCTAAGGCCTCTGACTAGGCTTAACGACTGACATCTAGCGACGTCAGCCGGGACCAACTGCTTAACGTGCCTTCCGAAGCACGGAGATGCCCGAAAAATACATCACTAAATTTCGGTCGGGGTGGTCACCCATCCCATTTCAGACCCGGCCTGTGTTGCTTTACAACAGCGATCGTCACCGATCACTGCCACAACTGCGCCACGGGCACCTCACTGCCACAACTGCGCCACGGGCACCTCAAAGTGAGCTTATTAAAGCCGTTTAAATGGGATAAACTTACTTGAATACTTCTTCTTTTGTAAATACTTACTTAATACAGAGGAAACACCCAGACCAATACAAACGGACATGTTCATCCACACAAATGTTTGTACTGTGCGGGGATCGAACCCGCGACCTTAGCTGACACGTCTCAACAACTACACCAAATCTAAATGTGAAAATGTGTGGGATAGCATTAAAAGTCACCTGGTCAGCATATAATGAGATTTCATGTCGTAAAAATATCTACATCATAGAGTTTTCGACATTTAGAATCTTGAGTACACAAAAATGCCTTTATTCCGTGCTTTAGTACACAATATGTATAAGTAATAGTACATACATTTTCCAATTTATTGCTATGATTTTGCAAGCTTAAAAAAACTTTTGCTTTTGGGTTAAATTCAAAGTCAAGAAATCTTTTCAATGCATTAATATTCAAACTCATTTCATCATGATTGGCGCTCATCAAAATAAAAACATTTAAAAATCTTGAAATTTGGGCAGTCTCTAGCAACCCTAAGAAGCCGCCCCACGATGCGGAAAGGGGTAATGTTTTGCCGTATTGGAATCACTCGCGATGTAAACCCTTTGGGGTTCACCTAGGGGCGAATTCGACGTAGAAATAAGACAAGTTACTCATTCTTCAATACGCTCGGAGCTTGTTTTAACAGTATAACAATCACACGTGCGTTTTTCTTCAAAATAGATCATCTAGTTTACGTTTTAAGTAACGCGCTACATTCATCATAAAATATATTGTGGAATTGAGGTATTCTTAAAACTTCATTTCTTCCGCGCAATTTTATAAACAACGATAATGAAAGAATTAGTGAAATCGGTCCATCTGATGACGCGTGATGCAGTAACCAAGGATAAAATAAATTTATTTTTAATAGATTTCAAATGGTTGGGAAAAACTATTGTGAACAGGCGATTTCTCTTTTTAAGCCTACAACACACAGGACCTGGTAAAACACAAACACTGGTTTTTAGTTTTAGTGGGTCCGCGAACAATGGTTGGGCGAGAATTCTTCCAAACGAAAATTTTAAAGGTGAAAAAATTCACCGTTTGCTTAAAGAGCAAACTCCTATTGTATAAGGATTACACCCAACAAACAGGGTTCAAACTTGCAGGAGTTAGTCATGTTCCGTGATAGAATCAGTCTACTTGACGTTTTTACTTGACTAATTCGGAAACTGGGACATGAAAATGACGTGTGAATAACGTGCACGTGAACTAGTCGCTGTCTTTTAGCTTGTCTTTTAGCTAGGTTCATTGGACCTGATAAGGTAAAGAAAGCGTGGTACGCTAATGCCGTAGCTTCCTCTTTTTGTTTTAAACAAAGGCCATGGTCTCCCGCGTGATAGGGCTTCGGAACACTTCTGCATGAAACCGCTTACTGCTAAACATTCATGTTCAGTTGTCTCTTGAAAGCAGAAGCTATTTGTTATCTCAAAGCGACGGACAAAACAACTATTGTGCATGGATTACATTGAACATGGCTCACGTTCGAACGCACAGCAAGAGTCAGTCATATTCAGTAAGCGAATCAATCCATATTAACGTGAATCATTCAGAGGCACGAAGATATCTCGCATCTCTTGACGTCTGGCACAATGACTAGCACCTACCACCCCTGGCTCGATACGCCAGCCTTTGTGCCACTGTTTATATTGTTTGCTGAACGGTCATTTCAGTTATGTTACCTCTTGTGAGCGCCAATTATTTTCATGGATTATGAACGTTTCAAAACTTAAAATAATACACTTAATTTTAGGTGCGAGAAACGAACGCGTTTTCTGTTTTACAGCTTACAAAATGATTATATTTTTCTTTAGCCTTCTGTTCACTAATACGTATGATGTATCAATACAATTTGTCAACATAAATCAAAAGTTTGTCAAACTCTCCATACTAACAAACGAATGAACTACTTAAAAAAAACAATTTGAGCTAAAAGTCAAGGAGTTCACCAAAACATAACTACGAGTATTAAATAGTTCAAACATCGTATGAATGAAAACCACTTAGAAAGATTTAATAAGAGAAGCTTATAATGCTTAAATTAAGAGCTTAGGAAGAAATACCCTAATGAGTCGTTCGGATCCCACTGATAGGCAAAACCAGGGAGGGTTTTGAAAGAAAAAGTAGATGGATCGTATGGTGAAAATTAACCTAACGCGGTCCATAATCACTGTACCATGAGGACGATGGCAAGCTAAGCCTGGTCGATAACAAATTATCATTCGAATGTAGGGATGATCGATGATCATCGACGTTGAAAGGAAAAACAACGATGTTTAAACATCAATGTCGCTATACGAAAAATATCGTAACATCGATATTAACGAAATCGATAATCGATCATCGATTTTACTTACGGCCCCACCAGCGTACGCTGATATATTTAGTTACAATTGCGACATCAACGCCAGCTTTTTGTAAAGTCTTTCAGATGGAAGACTTTACAAAAGCTGGCTTTACTCTTCATCAACAAAGAAATTGATTGCAAGGATATTTTTTTTAAATTTCTCTTCCTACAGTCAGTTGACAAAAAATATTGGAACATACAATATTTTTGGTTACTAGTATATAAATTTCGAACGATTTCACTGTATTTATTGTGTTTTTAATAATCACTGCTAAACTTATCGATGTTACCTAACATCGATGTTTGGTTTGTCGAAAATATCGAACATCGATGTTGAGCTTTCGATAATGACATTGATTTCAACATCGGTATTTTTCAAATTTCGATTCACCCTATTCGAATGTTAGTGAGGGTGAATGTTCCAGGACTGGCAACACTAATACAATAAGAGACAGTTATGTGAACGATTGCCAGCGCGTCAAGTATGCAGCTCAATTAGCTCATAGTGTTGCCAATTGAAATAAACCGCAGGGTACAGAATAATTATTACTTGCACAAAACATTTAGGCGTTAACATTAGGTGTTAAATATATTCGGAATAGTGTGTTTAGTAGATTAGTTGAAATAGTATGGTCATTGTTATAAAAGTTGTCATGTATTCCAAATGTTTTATTATTTTTAAACTAGACTAGGATTTTTCTAGACAATCGTTGTTTTGAATGAGACGACGTTTTTTTTAACTAGCTATTGCCAATTTAACATATCATCTCCTAACAATACTTTCAAGCTAAACTGAAATTATCAATATGAAAACAATTCGGGGTTCTCCGGGACGGGACTGATATTCATTTCTCAATACTTTAAAAAAAAAAAAACTGTGTTTCACTGAAGCTTAATAACGCTTAGTTAGATACGTGGGATAACCAACAAAAAGGCAATATATTCTCGACTGATTGGATTAATTCAAGATTACTGTTCTAGCATAATAGCGTTCAGCAGAGACAGCAAAAAACGAAAAAACTGCTATAGAAATAACAGTGTTTAGTGTACCGCGAACAAATCTGACGCTCTGGAAAAGAATATGCGGACGATTGTAATTTAATTTTCTCCGGTGTTATGCTTTTTTAGAAAGAAAAGAGAGAAAGAAAACAAATATATTAATCCACACAAGATAGTTTAGAGTTTACAAAAAATATTTATCTAGCGTGTAGTCTAGGTCTAGTTTTTGAATGTTATAGTCCTGAAATTAAACGTCTTAACACTAGTAATATACGGAAGCAGCTCTAAGCGATTTTGTACGTTAACCCACAGGTATATGAAACAGCGACATCAAAATTAACTCCTATCAAAAAATATTAAAAGTATTTCATAGATAGCGCAGCGCGGGTGCAAGATTGTATCTGTATCAGCAGCAATTGTTTTTCTTTTTTTCTTTTGGCGAGGTGTGCAAATCATCCAGCCAGTTCGTTTTGAGGTTCATGGAGGTTTTATGGCTATCTTATAGCTACTTCGATCTAATTTTATGTCATCTAATGATTGTATTTCAACATTTTCTACCACTCAACTCGCCTGATTCAAGGCAAGTAACTTGCGCACTATGCTTCCTTAACTCAGTGCCAACCCTAACGGCCCGTAACACTGGCAGTCTTAGGCAATTGCAAGTTCCAAAGCGGTTAGTGACTCCTCAACAGGTGCTCCTATAATGCACAGACAGATCGGAGACAGTGCCCAACAGCTCGCCCATAACTTACTTTATCGTTACGTCGGTTGACACAACTAGCTTAGTCTAGTATTTGGAATTCCATTTTGGAAAGTTTAGAGATTCCTTATGTCCTAATACTTTAATAAGTAGCTTGTTTGGTAGTCTCTTTTATTATTGTGCCCTAAGTTGAGGGCACTGTTGGGAAAAATAATATATTTACAGTTAAAACGAAACCGGGGACTACACACATCAAAACTGTCTAGGGATATCATAGGGATATCATTTTTCAAATATTTCATAAAGTTAAGTTTGTTTACAAGTTGAGCATTATCTTAGAATAACGCGAGGACAGACGCATAAGATAAAGGTTAAGAATATTACAAAAAAAACGTTTGATTTTGCTAAAATTTTGACACCTTTTAAAAGAAAAATCTGTCTTTTTTAACGTCCATACGATTGTACAATAATGCTACTACAATGAATTTCTTTATACAATCTGAAAGGGCAGATATAGCAGTTTCTGTGTTCTAAAAATTTCTACGTTGGTATCAATATTTTAATTTTTACAGCCTCCCAAATAGCTATACTTTGTATGAAAATGCTTGAGATATCCCTAGACACTTTTGAGCAGTGTATAAAATACCGGCATATTTTGCTCATTGGTTTTTACTCATCGTTACGAGTAATTTTCAGTTTTATCCACTCTATCGTCATCGCTAAATACCTAATGTCTTCTCACCTGTCACATCGTTTACGCCATATTGATTATTTCTGTTGCGAATTTATGCGAATTTTCCGAGAATTATTTGCTAATTTTCCGAATAGGATCGTAAAATGATAAACACACAGACGAAAAGCTCATTAAATAAGCATTTATACTGAATACAGACTAACGTGTTTTTATTTTAAGCAAATTAATATTAATTTTTTGAATTTAAAAAAGGCAAAAAAAAATCACTTTATTCGACTTTCACTTAACAAATTTTTTTAGTATTTAAAAATCAAATCTGTAACATTTTTTCACTGCATCTGTATAAAACACAAATTATTAATTATTTTGAAATATATTACAGTGTGTAATATGTAATAATCTATTTACAAGTTTATTTTAAACTTATAGCATGCACTTATTATCATAACATAACCTCAACATGAACTTTTGACTTTTTATTTTTCTTACTTTGACGTCTCGTAGGGACGGTCTGTTGTTGCCAGGTCGATACAAATATCATAGACAAATTGTAGAAAAATATTCAATTGAAATAGTAACAACAAAATCGATTCTGAACGGAAAATGAGTCACCTCACAAGTGCCTCAAAAACTGGTAGCTAAAGCTACCAGTGACAGTTGAGACGACATTGGCATTGGTAGCTCAAGTTACCGGTGACATTTGAGTGGTTAATTATTAGCAAATGTATATCAATTACAATGACTAAGTAAGTACTTACTTATGTAAGGAGTTAAAAGTAACATTATGCAGAAAACACTGAGTCCTATTCAAAAAAAATGTACGTTCGACAAGACAGACTACCCATTTCCGGTAACAAGGAAGCCGAAATTTCGAGCAAGGAAGGCTCGATTGAAAATAAATTTTTGTTAGCTGATATAAAACAGAAGTAGCCTATTGAGCCGTTGACTGTACATAGGATTATTTATTTTTATTTCCTATTTGAAAAATGGTTCTTTTAACTAAAGAGAGTACCATTTGACGGTTATTCGGGTCTCAAACAGCTGTTCGAGTCCTTGCGCAGTCATACTTATTTGGGCTTCAAACAGCCGTTCCCGTCCTTGCGCAGTCACACGTGATAAGCGTCAATGGTGTCCATCGCAGCCTCAACGGCGTCACCTTTTAAAATCTCGAATGGCGCAATTTCCGCCCCTACCTGATCCGACCCAGCCAGCACTCGATTATTTCCCGACAGATTCTCTAAATCGATGTCACGTCGAGTCGGACCGTCGCACTTATGAATACTGGACGATAGGGACATGCTTTTTTAAATCGTTCCATTTTTTTTGTTGCTATTTTTTCTTTCAGAAATTGCAGGCTGGACAGCGATTGGGTTTTTAAACAGCCTTTTTTTTAGACAGGTGCTGAGGAAACTGATGCTCTTCATTGCAGAACTAATAGTTATTTCGGTAACTAACTCATTCTTATTGTTAGTTTATAGGAAAATCAAATAGGACTCTATTTGAAAGACATAATTATGAGAGGTATTAAAACATGAAAAACTAATTGTGGAGGTCGTTGTTAACGGAACATCCAGAAGCCCACATTTCGCCAAGCGAATTAAAATCAAACGTGGTAAGGGCGAGCTAACCGCCCTTATCCGGGTTGTTTGGGTTTTTCATCAGTGTTTTTCATCCAAGTCAGATAGTAACAAATTGTACCTACTTATTAAGAACACAATCTTATATTATTATAGTCTTATATTATTTTTTAGCTTTTGAATCTAAACTCTTTGCCACCTTCTTTTTTCTCATTGAAACTCACTAAAACTTAGCACTTAATCAGAGCTAAAAAAACATCTGATCAATCTACAAAAGAACACCAATGAACACAACTAAAAAACCGTTTCAACAAGCAAACAATTGACTAACCAGAAAGCTGCTAAACGCATTACGTCATCCACTAAAACAAAACCGCGGATCGTCAACATTTTCCCGTTAAACCCCCACATGTTTAGTCACACCGAAACGAATACGCGAATGAGTAGATTTATCAGACGGTTTAACTTATCTACCAAGTTGTACAATAGTTCAGTGTGGGGCACCAGTGGGAGGGCCGTGGGGGGCCAGGGCCGACCAGGGTTAGATCGATTCCTATCGTGGATATTATTCTGTGGTAATTAGAATCAGCGCGAAGTACAACTTGTATAGCGATGGTATGCCGAGTACACGCCTGGATTGGGGTCGGCGCTCAGCGACTGAATAATAACTTCATAAAGGCACTGTTGCGATTCTCTTGAGATATCTTCCACACTTGTGGAGACGACGTCACAGTGTTTGATTAAACGGACCTTCTTCAAGTTTGTAAGACAGATAGTAAAAAATACGGCACAGTTGTTACAATTTAAAAAAAAAACATGTTGTTTTGTTACTGCTGTCTTAAGCACGTATTTGAAAGGAAGCTATTTTGTTGTAACTCCATTATGAGTTTACCAATCTCTTTGTAATGTTATAAATTTATCCATATATGAATATTTGAAACAATTACAGGCACTTAATCTGAAATTGGTCAACAAAACACCGTTGATTTATTGACTAATTTCATAATATTTCATGAAATCTTAAATCAAAACGAACTAGTTATTCAATAACACAGATGTTTTAGGATGACATATGACAGGTTGAAAATATGAGAAAATAACTTCCAGATGCTCTTTCAGCGGCACACGAAACAAGTACCACAATTATAAACATAGTCTAAGCGTACAGGCTTACCACCTTATTATAAAAAACGAACGCAACGCTAAAGCATAGTTTAAGCAATTGACGTGTAATGTCACTTACTCGCCAATGGCGGCACTAACAAGAATGAAATTGATACAAAAGTTAACGTGTTGTTGAAGAGCTGTTTAAGTTTTATGAATAAGAGGATTAGTGTCCTTATTTGGGTTGCGTTTTAAAAACATCAAAATGAACAGCAAAAAAAATATCCAATCGGAAGCTTTTCATATGATGGCAAGGCCAATTTACATGAGCCATGCCTGGTCGGTAAAACACATCACCTGGCAGACGCCGTTAATGTGCAAAACTAATCTAAGCTGGCCCTTTGTGCGTAATCCCGCCCTTTGTAACTGGCCCGTGAGGCGACGCAGGATGGAGGCTGCGTGTTAATGGCTTTCCGACACTTTGATAAAGTTTTGCTGTGATTTAAAAATGCTTGTTTCAGCTTAAATTCATGTTTAAAATGCTGTTTAGTTACCTTTATATAATTGCTGAATATTTCATTCTCAAACAGTTACGACATAAACGTCTTGAAAAAGGTTGAGACACAATGGTTTAAGTCATTAGGTTAAAAAAACTCATTTGACATATTTTCGCGATAGTATTACTTGAAAAATCTTATTGTTATTGTCTTGCCTATTATTATGAAAAATCAGTTCCAACACGGAAAAAAAAACCTATTGAATGAGAAGCCCTAAATTTTAACAAAAGGCACTTTTTGGACCTAACTAAATGAGACATACAAACTAAGTATTGACCGTCTTATCGCATCGCGCTATACCTCTTCCTAAGAACAATTCTCCCATGTTCCTTCGATACGTTTCGCGAAATACATAAGTGTATAATGAGTCTAAGTCGTTAACCAGATTATGGTCATATGTATACTGTAACATTATGTACTTTCATAGCAATGCAAACCTTGAAATTAAATGGCATCCGTGCTTTCTGCATCCCACTAGGGCATGCAGTGTTTCAAACGAAGCTATTTTTCCGCTCAGTTATTCGGAAAAGAGGGTACATTACGTATAATAAGACAATTTCGAAACACTTACCTCTCACGTTTCACAGTCGACGAGTTTTTGTTCGAAACGGAAACCGCAGATAACAAGTGCCTGGGTGTACTGTAATGCTTTTTAGTTTCACTATTCTTTGTCCATTCGCGTTTTGGGACGATAAGGCACTTTTTCTGCTCTTCTCTTTTACTAGATCTGTATTGGCTTACTGTCCACCCACTGGCAGTTAGGTAGCAACTCTTAAGGATTCACTATAAGACTACTAGCTGAAAAACCAGGTACCTACTCATTATAGGAGAGTAGATAAGTGGATATTACCGCAATGGATGACATGAGCTCTAAAAATAGGCAGGTTTATTTTCAATACCATTTGTCAAAACGATTCTTGGTCGTGATGTTCCTCTAAATAGATTTTGCAATGAGTAAAAACATGCTCAACGGTAAGGCGGATGATCTGGATATACATATAATATTGTATGATAAAAAAGTCAAGAGTATTAATTCGTTAGTTGAACAAGCACTCACAATGTTATTATTCTTTGTTTCTATTTTAATTACTCGAGCTGTACCTCGCATGTTCAATAAAATTTGGTTTTAAAAAAATACATTTAGTTTTAATTTTCGAGTCTGTGTTCAATCAAGGTACCTATAGTGTTTAAATATCTCCTTTTTGGTAAATATATTTGATAATAAATTGTCCATAATTTAAAAAAAACCTAAAGAGAAAGTAAGGAAAAATCGATATCAGATTAAGCCCGAGAAAGAACCCTTTTTTTGTAATCAATAACAATAAGAATTTAGTTAAAAGAGTAAAGATAAAACTCTTACATTACCTCTCTAACGAGGCAAGCTTCTGGGTAAATAAAACTAGTATCACTTAAAAAAAACGGTAACTGCAAAACTGTAAGTATACAGGGTGTTTCTTTTAAGGTGTCAAGCCGGCGCCAGGTGATAGTAGGGTACCATACCTATCGATTTAACCCCCATGTATGTTCTACGATTTTTTGTAGTTTTCGAGATAATGATGTTTTTGTTATTCTTAAAAAAATTGTGAGCACTTGGCTTTAAATAATTATAACTTTTTTTTCGTTTGACTTTTGTTAGATATTTTCTTTTTATTATAATGTCTATTGATTGCAGTTTTATGATTAAAATAATCTCTGTCCTAACTTAACTACAAGATACAAAAATTTTGATTGATAGTGAAAAAAAAGTGAATCATGCAGAACATAACCAAAATTCAATCGTAAATTAAAAAAAACAAAAGGTATTCCATAGCTTCTTACTAATTTCAAAAACTGCGCAGCATCATAAGCTTTCATAATAATACAAGAAAACATGTCCTTTGTGGGGCATTATTCGCTGTAATCGATGCTCAAGTCTTGAGAATCGGAAATAAAAGTAATTTTCATACTTAATTATTTTCTAGTATTTTGGCATAATTTTGTCATTTCTGAGATTTATTGTCTTCTAACATTTAAACAAAGCTCATTTGTTAATAAAACAGTCATTTTTTAACTTCCAATCATTCGAAAGTCACAACTCCTGGTGTAATAAAAAAAATAAAATTGAGGAAACCGGACCATCTTTATTATTTTTTATGTACGCGTATTTTGAACATAGTAACTCAAAACAGTTCGATAATCGATTCAAAACATGTTCCGGTTTCCTCGATTTCAACATTTTAATTACAACAGGAGTTGTGACTTTCGGATGATTGGAAGTAAAAAAATGACTGTTTTATTAAATGAGCTTTTTTTAAACGTTAGAAGACAATAAATCTCAGAAATGACAAAATTATGCCAAAATACTAGAAAATATTTAAGTATGAAAATTACACTTATTTCCGATTCTCAAGACTTGAGCATCGATTACAGCGAATAATGCCCCACAAAGGACATGTTTTCTTGTATTATTATGAAAGCTTATGATGCTGCGCAGTTTTTGAAATTAGTAAGAAGCTATGGAATACCTTTTGTTTTTTTTAATTTACGATTGAATTTTGGTTATGTTCTGCATGATTTACCTTTTTTTCACTATCAATCAAAATTTTTGTATCTTGTAGTTAAGTTAGGACAGAGATTATTTTAATCATAAAACTGCAATTAATAGACATTATAATAAAAAGAAAATATCCAATAAAAGTCAATCGAAAAAAAAGTTATAATTATTTAAAGCCAAGTGCTCACAAAATTTTTAAAAATAACAAAAACCTCATTATCTCGAAAACTACAAAAAATCGTAGAACATACATGGGGGTTAAATCGATAGGTATGGTACCCTACTATCAGCTGGCGTCGGCTTGACACCTTAGAAGAAACACCCTGTATAAAAGAATATCATTTGTGATCTCACGTGCCCTTTACGCCGAAGTAAAATTCATAAAATTGCTATTTACTTATTAGCTCCAATTTCGTTCAATTAGTTTCTACTTGCATTTTTTAGTAAAATTCAACCTAACGGGTGTTTTAATTTAATAACAGCCTTTGTCATAATTTTTGTTTTTCACCTTTCGTCCTGCTAGGCTACTTTTACCAAGTACATTAAAAAAAAAAGCTTTATGTGAAAAATTATTCGCAAAATTTCGCCTAAAGCAGTATCAGTGAAAAGTTTTAAAAAATGGGTCTTTAGTTATATAACAATATACCTATCTAGAGATAAATATATTTTTGACTGATGAAGGCACCCGAACATTTGACAGTATTTACAACACTTAGGCCCAGACTCCACCAGAGCTGAGCGGAGATGTGCGGCGTCGAGCTGTGATTTCAACAACCAATAGAATCACATCTCCACATCTCCATGTGTGAATAACGCAATTCCATTGGTTGTTGAAAACACAGCTCGACGCCGCATATCTCCGCTCAGCTCTGGTGGAGTCTGGGCCTAAGTACTGCCTATTGTTATGTTTTTGTTAAAAACTAACAAATAAAGTTAGTAAACTATTAGGTACAATCAAAATATCGAATTTTGAAAGGCTGATTTGCTTGAATTAAACAGTAAATAATAATTGACTATAATTATGCAATTATTAACATCTAACGTGAAATTAACTTCATAGATAGGTATGTTATGTTTGTTTGGGTGAGCTGCAGTATTTTTCTGGTTTTCAATGGCTTTTGGGTAGCTTTATAGAGGCATCTTGAAAATGAAAGAAATATGAAAATGAAAGAAGTAATTGTATTTTTGGGTTATGGTAACTAGTACAAGAATGTGCCTAATTGCTAACTTGAGAACGTAGAGAAAATGTGTTTTTCTTACTAGCCTTCAAGATCCAACTGCTGGGCAAAGTTCTCCCCCAAACCTTTCTTCTGCAAACGTCCACCATGTTCTTACGGTTGATTAAAAAATGGTCCATGTTCCTGAAGAACAAAATTGAAGTAATCTAGCATAGACTAATGATGACCGTAGACATGTCCAGTTGAAAACTTAGGGTCACAACACCATCAGTCTGGCCCGGCAATTATTCAAAATACATCAGGCAATATTAGATAGGTGGACGGGCGGTGCGTTTAGCATTCCGAATCAGCGGACTTTGTGCCAGGCAGCCCTGGGGAGGCGGTTGTTTGCTCGCGTCGCCGCCAGAGCGGGCGGTCGGCCTTTTGCGGAATTGTCCGCGCGAAGCGTCAGGGGCACTAATAGTCCTTTGCGACCGAATTATCTACGGTGTAGTCGCGAGGAAGCTTGCTTGTGTTGTGACGAACCGTTTAGGCGTGGGTGCTGATGTATTGTACACTTGCAATTATGACGTTTATTTAGTGGTTCTTGCAATGTTATGGGTTTTTATTGGTTTTCTGCAATTAATATTTTATGAAATTTAGATTCTGCAACGTTGTTCTCGCATGTCTATGAATCGTGGTCAGCAGGGGCTTTTCTATCAGATTGGATGATTTGCCTCTAACGGTTTCTATTCGGCATCTTTCTTAGGTTTAGTGGACAATGAGTCCTTCACTTGAACGGTCCGGCTTGTTAGTAACCGGTGGGATGTTTTTGTGTAACTACAATAAATCTTTACGCCTTCATCGCCTCTGAGCAGCACTATAGACCATTAACTGATTAATATATGATTACTTATTAATTGAATCATCATATCATTCATAGATGATTAATTAAATGTGAATGACTAGGAACTCTCAGATCTGACCCCAAGCTGATCAGAGCTTAAACTGAGGAGGGTGTATCATGAGAAATACATCACATACCTAAGTCGACAAATACACAAAACTCAAATGTTTTTGGTACCTAGAGGTAGCTCATAAAATAAAGAAGATCGATTTGGCTTAGCAAGAATTTAAGAGTTAGCAACGCTAGATTGCAACCTAAGTGGCTCTGAGTATACATTTTCATAACGCTTGAAGACGGTTATTGAGCCCATTTGTCTCCAAACACCAACACTTACAAAAATTCAACGATTGATGGTAATTCAGCCAGAAGGTGTGCCTGTCGCATGCCGTTGCGTTTAAATATGCTGGGCTAAGCATGGGCCTGATAAATGTTCTGTTTGTACAGAATGGAAATAAGCACCTTGCTGCAGTTGTGACAATATCGAGGGTAAGACGAATTACTTGCAATCAGCCTTTGTTCCGTACTAGCAAAGCTCTCCGTCACATCAAAACCTCATTGCTACAACGGATAAGTGTGCTCTCACTAAAGACACTTGCCAAACGTCGGATGATTAAAAATGTGAACTGTTTAAAAAATACATAACACCCCAGGATTTGATCCGAGTGCTCTTAAACATGCTATGAACACGAAAAATGAGTTCTGTATGTTTTTTTAGCGAGTATAAGCTTTTAAAAATGTAGATCTACAGAATGCTACATCTAAAGCGGCTAGTCGGTGTTTTGCAGAATCGTCCACTGCCGGCCCGGCGGCACACTTACTTATAGTAATTTCGTACCGAATTATCCCCAACACAACGTCACACGCTGAATCCCTGAGGAATTCGGCGCGCGGTGTACTGTGACAGCACCGTCGTTTAAAGGTTATTGTAATTTCATTTTCGCATTGATAACCACATTTTAATTACCTTTATTACTTTGATGTTGGAAAAGCGAAAGCTTTCTAAAATAAACTACATAAACGCTAATTGGCGCGTACGTTATCTAAGTAAAACAATTTCTTGCAGGTTACACAAAAATAATTATCCAAGATGAGTACAGGCTTGACCCTTATAATATCATGCTGTTAAGACAAGACGGGTTGAAGTTCAAGGTTATCCATAATATTGAACACCAACAAACACGCACAATTTTAAAAATAACTAAATTTAAATTTGGCGGAATTATTATAATCCTAAATTGATACTTCATATTTTTAAATTATTTTCTTAAGCAAAACAAACCTTGACAGAATACATAATAAGTAAGTAGGTAAAGGATGAAATGAAAAAAAAGTATCAAAAGCTTAATCAATTTTCTTGGTCAACAGAAACCCTGCTATCATGTCTGTCTGTTCATTTAACATTAGTAACGTCCACAGCGAATCAAAATGTAGCCTTCCTTAAATTGAGCCTTCACGAATACGTAGGCCATTAGAATATGAATGATTGCTCGCCAATTGTTTGATTTAAGTTTAGGCCTGCGTTTTGTGCTTACATTAGTATTCCCTTTGCGCAGTTTGTAGCAGAGCCGCACATTATTTGTATACACTAAGCATGAAATGTTGCCAAGCAAACGTGTACTATTTGCGTGGAGGTTTAGAAAGCAGGCGCGGGGGTTGCTCACCCTCTGGGGGCCCGGCGCCCCCGCTCGCCCCCCTGGCCCCCATGCGTGCACGGACGAGAAATACCCGCATCACCCACTCCGAGGTTTCAATATTCCATACCGGAATGCATTCAACTGCACTATTTTTGGAGGGAGCGAGAGAGGTGTCCTCGGTGCTCACTTTTCAAAAAAACTATCTTAAAAGATCCTGGTTTATTCCACATTCGTTCTTTGTAGATGTTTAGTTTTTCGTTTCGAATGGACGGAGTTCTCGTGGTCTGCGGAGAATTCGATCAAATGTCCATACCGATTGAGAGGGACGCTAAATTTGCTCTCCGTCCGCTGAAATGCACTTAGGCCTCGTAAAACAAATTTACCCAGGCAAGTTTTGAAGGGGAAATATTTTTATAAGCATACATACGATGTACGTTCCGTTTTCGTCTCGTTTCTTTTAGGATATTGAAACAGTACTGAGTGAAACAAACTTTTGTATTTTTTTTTCAGGTAACGACTCAGTTTGCAATTTGCAAGCAACATAGGAACTATAAAATTATTTCAATGTGCTTTATTACCAAGAGTAGGCGACGTCAAAAGTAGTCTTAAAGGTATAGGTCATAAAACAACGACGTCAAAAGTAGTCTTAAAGGTATAGGTCATAAAACAACGACTTTGAGTAAATTGATACTCGATGAATATTTTTTAACAGTCATTCACAAAAATTCTAACTACGCCTTTTAAAAATGGATCACCGAACTATTTTAGTTATTTCAACTTTAGATTTAAGAGGAAGCCTGTTTTGCTGTTACGTAACATAACCACCCATTTAATTTTAAAAGTTTATTAAACAACTTACAAAGCATTTTAGTGCGCCGGCCTAAACTAAGGAAATCCCTGAAGGTCTCAAACCAAGGTTTTACGCGCTCCTTACAAAAACAGTGAACGTGACGTCATAATCACAGTCACGTTTGTATGAAGCGTTTTTGGGCAAGTCCAAAAAAGTGCATTTCAAATTGTGATATCTCAGTTAGTATTGATACTAATGAAGTGATTATTATACGATTGTTTACATACACGTAAGGTTTTTCGTTAATGAATAGAAAAAAAACAGTCATCTAGCCTATTGTATGGAGATGCACCCAACCTGAAAAAGCTCTGCGCGACTAAAAAGTTGAACGGTAGAGAATGCCACTTGGCATTAAGTTCGAAAGTTAAGTTGAGTTTGGAATTAAAAAAATAATAGTAATGGTGTGCGTGGCTCAATAGCAACACTGGATCGGGTTACTGAATTGGTGACTACCCTCACCAAAAATCTAGTGATGTATGTAGCGCAACCAGTGCCTATGTCCACTTATACTTTGTACTTACTTGTACCCACTTGTATCGACCAAATTGAGCATTATCTGACTTGGTCAATCTAGTGTTAATTAGCTAGAGATATTGGATTTAAGCCTATGACGGTTGGCAAGAAGTGGTTGGATAAGGAAATCATTGAATCTTCTGTGGACGTTCTATTGAATAGGACTGTTCAGCAGTGGAAGCTTACATAAGATAACAGTCATACCCTACCGACCATATCCCTATATGGGTTAGTCAGAGGCACATTGATTGTTGCCGTCATAGTGAACGGAACATTCAAAAGCCCACATTTCGAAATTTGAAGCCAACGTGGTAAGGGTGAGCCTACCGCCGTTATCCGGGTTGTTTGGGTGTTATATCGGTGTTTTCCATCACTGGAGAGTTAGATGCAAATTGTAAAATAAAAACAAAATAGGTATGTTATCGGCCAGATTCGATCTCGGGACCACCAAGTTCTGAGTCAAAGTGTTTAACCACTGGGCAACGACGCTTTCTCTGACGTTGGAAGCTTACAGGCTGAAAAATATGATTAACATGCTTATGTCCTTTTAAAGTCCCGAAAATCTGATTGTGTGCTCTGGCAAAGGATAGCGTAATGCACCGCACGATCATATTGGTAGTATTATACCTAGGATAAGAAAGAAAATGATAGTGGTAGGGCACATAGCACTTAGGGTGATAATTGTAGCATAGAATTAAGTGAAAAGCATAGCCTGAGAACTCACCCTTATGGTGGATGGCTGACCAGACCGACCGGCCGACCGCCTTATTACGATCTTTTTACAGCTCAGTTTTAGCTCAGTTCACGTCTTTTCATTCATTATAATTTGACTAAAACATGCAAGATAAGTTACTACAGCAATGATGAAAAAGTAAGGTTTTTTTTGACACTATTTGCTACACAAAACACGACTTGTGACGGTAAATATGCAGCTCAAAAGCTGAGCTTGTGACTAAAACGGTCAGGTTATAAGAGATTGTAATAGGGCCTCAGAATGTTGCATGACTTGCAAACTGCCAACTAATGACTCATATGAAAATCTACAAAAGCGGACTGTGACCAGCTGTGGAGCTCCTATGACAGTAAATGATGATAAATAAATGAATGACAACTTAGTGTTCTTTACATTTAAGCATAGCATAAATGGCCTATAAACGTCCCACTGCTGGGCACAGGCCTCACCGCAACTATGAGGTGGATTAAGCGATACTCCAACACGCGGGTTCAGTGCGGATTGTTGGAGGGGTGTAAGGTTAGTGAGGAACCTTAATGTCAGATGTTTTCAAGCCGCACTAAGGCCTCCGACTAGGCTTAACGACTGACATCTAACGACATCAGTCGCGACCAACTGCTTAACGTGCCTTCCGAAGCACGGAGATGCTCGAAAAACACATCACTAAATTTCGGTCGGGTGGTCACCCATCCCATTTCCGACCCGGCGTGTGTTGCTTTACAACAGCGATCGTCGCCGATCACTGTCACAACTGCGCCACGGGCACCTCCACCTTTACATTAAACTCTTCGCTAATTACCAAAAAGCAAAAGTGCGAACACAGGTCGTATATAAAAAAGACTGCCCGAGAGCTACAATTTAATTCCGTAGCATTTTAAAGTAACGCGTAGCCGTTAAGCGAATTAATATTGAATGTTTAATGTAACGGGCGGGGATAAGCGCGTATGCATCAAATATCGTATTTATTAACGCCCCTATTTAAATAGCAATAGGGTTTGTTCTCCGGAAACTGCTCAATAAAGTATGAACGATGTGAACACACGTGAACTTTTTGCGGGTGAGTATAGTGGGAGGAGAAACCCTTTTAAGTTTTGTACTGGGAATGAGGGTTCATTCTGTCGATATAGAAATCTGGGATTAATAGATAAAAATAGCAATAGTTTATTCTGAAGTGAGGTCGACCTAGTTGTATTTTGTAAAAGAGGGCGTTAAAGCTGTTCCAGCGTAGAATTAAAGAATGCTCTAGAACTCAATTTAAAGAGCAGACAAGAGAAGCAAACGTTTGAGATAACAACTTAACTCAATTGCAACTAACAACAGTACAGATCAGTCCCAGTAGAGAGGGCAATTCAGCCGATCGTGATGCTAAAGCGAGAGTCGCGACGTATGAGAGCGTCACGACGTATGAGAGCGTCACGACGTATGAGAGCGTCACGACGTATGAGAGCGTCACGACGTATGAGAGCGTCACGACGTATGAGAGCGTCACGATGTATGAGAGCGTCGCGACATATGAGAGCGTCACGACGTATGAGAACGTCACAACGTATGAGAGCGTCCTGGCCCAGTGGCTCAACACTCTGGCTCGGAACCCAGTGGTCCCGAAATCAAATCAGGGCAACACACTTTATGTTCATTGTACAATTTGCGTCTGACTCTCCGGTGGAAAACCCCGATATACAACCTAAGCAACCCGGATAACTGCGGTAGGATCGCCCCCTGGCAAGTTGGGTTCAAATTCCCTCGGCAAAATGGCCAGTGTGCCTCTAACTAACTCATCAGGGATATGGTCGTGAGGGTGTGTATGTATGTATGTTATGCTAAAAAAATTGTCGGAGTGCTTTGGGGGAGGCTTTTACCCAGAAGTGGTACACGGCAATTTAGCAGGGTATAGGCTTCCTACAATCCCGGCTTTTTTAAGCGGGGCGTGAAAAGGCATTTTTGCAGGCCTTCAAAATGAGATTGACCAGCAATTACTGTGCAGGTCAACCCCATATCTGGACCTCACGGCTGCTTCCCATCAGGTGGAGTGAGATCATCTTGAAGACCACTATCACTACATAGTATAAAACAAAGTCGCTTTCTCTGTCCCTATGTCCCTTTGAATGCTTAAATCTTTGAAACTACGCAACGGATTTTGATGCGGTTTTTTTTAATAGATAGAGTGATTCAAGAGGAAGTTAAGTTTATATGTATTAATCCGATTGCACCCGTGCGAAGCGGGGGCGGGTCGCTAGCAAAAAATATAAAAAAGTCTTTCTAGTAGCGAAATGAATTTCCGTATGTCCTCTCCTGTTCAGGCACCGTGATCGTGAGCCATTGATGCTGCGGCGTGTAAATAGCCGTCAGCAGGCGGTGAGAGCAATTATGAACTATGTAACGGTTTAATTAATATGTTAAGGATCGGTTATACCGGCTACAGCCACCCGATAAAAACCTGGAACTGCAGTTAAATGGATCTTCACGGGAAACTCCAAAAAAGATTCCAATTCAATCCAAATCAATATTCATTGCACAGAATTCCACTAACACATGTTAAAGTACTTCAGTTTTTAATTGATATAATTGCCCTCTTTCATCTTATAGGAGTATTCCTAAAAATCCTCCCTTAAATAAAAGTTGATTATTGACTTAATAATTGTTAATAGTACTCGCGTCTAGTCACGACGTATGAGAGCGTCGCGACGTATGAGAGCGACACGACGTATGAGAGCGTCACGACGTATGAGAGCGTCCTGGCCCAGTTGCTCAACACTCTGGCTCGGAACCCAGTGGTCCCGAAATCAAATCAGGGCAACACACTTTATGTTCATTGTACAATTTGCGTCTGACTCTCCGGTGGAAAACCCCGATATACAACCTAAGCAACCCGGATAACTGCGGTAGGATCGCCCCCTGGCAAGTTGGGTTCAAATTCCCTCGGCAAAATGGCCAGTGTGCCTCTAACTAACTCATCAGGGATATGGTCGTGAGGGTGTGTATGTATGTATGTTATGCTAAAAAAATTGTCGGAGTGCTTTGGGGGAGGCTTTTACCCAGAAGTGGTACACGGCAATTTAGCAGGGTATAGGCTTCCTACAATCCCGGCTTTTTTAAGCGGGGCGTGAAAAGGCATTTATGCAGGCCTTCAAAATGAGATTGACCAGCAATTACTGTGCTTGTTAACCCCATATCTGGACCTCACGGCTTCCCATCAGGTGGAGTGAAGTCATCTTGAAGACCACTATAAAAAAAAGACTTTCTAGTAGCGAAATGAGTTTCCGTATGTCCTCTCCTGTTCAGGCACCGTGATCGTGAGCCATTGATGCTGCGGCGTGTAAATAGCCGTCAGCAGGCGGTGAGAGCAATTATGAACTATGTAACGGTTTAATTAATATGTTAAGGATCGGTTATACCTTACAGCCACCCGATAAAAACCTGGAACTGCATTCAAATGGATCTTCACGGGTAACACTAAAAAAGATTCCACTGGCTATTGGAAGGCGTTCCTGGTGTCCTGAATAGCTCAGACACGCCTTTACCCACTGCAGACCACAGAATTCCACAAGCACATTCTAAAGTACTTCAGTTTTAAATTTATAAAATTGTCTTCTTTCATCATATAGGAGTATTCCTAAAAATCCTCCCTTAAATAAATGTTAATTATTGACTTAATAATTGTTAATAGTACTCGCGTCTAGTGAAATTAATTCTGATTATTTTCCTTCAATAAATATTGTGAATAAAACACTAACAGTATCAACAGACGTCACATGGTGTTCTCATTCAAAAATAAAAAAGGATGACGGATTTAATTATTAAGGGTAAAACAAAATGTTAACCTGTTGTTGTGTCCGTAGCTCAGTAGCGACAGACTCGGCTACGATCGGCGTTATTGAGCAACGTGAGCCAGTTCGGGCACAGTAAACATATCAGTAGGTTATCTAAGGCCGCCCGCCGAGTTATTAGCCTAGCGTGCTCACAGACACGCGGCACAGCCTGTACGTACTGCCGCCACCTTATTCCCCCATATTTTATGCTAGTGTGTGCGTGAAATCGCGTGCCGACAAGTCGCTCAACGCGCACGCACACATTCGAACCGAGAGCGGCACGTTTGTATGTAGTTAAATTACTGTTCTCTGTTTACTATGGTTCGGGTTATGGCATGAGTGACCAACCCACCAGACTTTAGTGATGTATTTTTCGGGCATGTGACTTTTCACTACCTTTCCGACAATCCGCACTGAGCCCGTTTTCAAAGACGAACAATAATTGAAGTGCTGCAGTTTGTGGTCCCTTTTTAACATGGTTGCACTATTGTGTCCCTTCTTTGACACCCGCTGCACTATCCTGTCAATCAACCTTAGTTATTTTCAGTAGTTTTTATTAACTAACGTCTTTTTACTATTTATTTCGAAACCACCAGCTTTTTATTTAGTAATAATCAAGAAAAAAATATACTTTTAGTAAGGCCAATAACAGATTTCTTTTTTACTGTTTGTATCGCGCGACTAACACGGTCACAGTTATTTACTTTAATACACAACATTTAACTTAAGTCAGTAATTTAGGGGGAAACAAACATCACTAGTTACTTTTAATTATAAAGTGAGTTAAAACTTAATAGAAAATGCCTATCTATCAAAGCCTTATTAGTTAATGAGTACTTTCATAATTCACGCTTCTTGCGTTATAGTGCACAAAACTCAAGATGGATAAAAAAACATAATGTTTAAAATAAGATGCTATGTGAATGTTTTCAGTAGTTACATAACATACCCTCACGACCATATCCCTAATGGGTTAGTCAGAGGCACACTGACTGTTGCCGTCATGGTGAACGGAACATTCAGGAGCCCACATTTCGCCGAGGGAATTTGAACCCAACGTGGCAAGGGGCGAGCCTACCGCCGTTATCCGGGTTGCTTGGGTTTTATATCGGTGTTTTCCATCACCGGAGAGTTAGCCGCAAATTTTACAATGAACACAAAGTAGGTGTGTTCAGGCCGGATTCGATCTCGGGACCATCGGGTTCCGAGTCGGAGTGTTTAACCACTAGGCCACGACGCTCAGTAGTTACCTAGGTATAATATAATAATTTTGTATGCTTGGTTAATATTAACAGCTAAAAAACGGTGAAAATTTGAACTATAGGTGCCAAAATAAAGTACACAGCCAGGCATGGTTCATATTGTATCCGCCTGGAGAATAATATACCTGAATAACATCTACTTATTAGCAAATAAAACATTTGTATTTGTATTTTGTGACATCCGACAGACTGATAAACTGACCTCTGCCCGATACAAACGGATGTCAATCAATTATTTTCCGATCTGCCATGCTATTCGGGTTAGCATCAAATCTCATCTTCGTCGTGGTGAGTTATCTTTAAAATTCAATATCTTTGCGACTGTGATCGTTTGACAGAAAAGAACTAAGCCAAAAAACTAACTAACTAACTAACTAATTCAAAGTGAAGCGTAGTGATGACTGAAGAAAGCGTGAAGCACAGAGATGTGAGATGATGTTAGCCGGAATGACACCCCTGAAGTGTATAGTATACTCGCAGCAGTGTTGCAAAAAAATATTTTTCTAGATAAAAATATTGTGTTGTAATTTAAGGCTGGTATTTGTCAGGCTGGGGTGGTGCGCGCGACAGGGGCTGTCAACCCTGCCGTTGACGTTGGTGAATGTTATTTTAAAGTTTAAAATCATAAAAGTTGAATGGGTATTTTTCCAATGATGTCAGTAATTTATAGATAAGCGTGTTCTACAAATAAGACGACGTTGATGGAACACAGGCTGTAAGGACATAATTACGGATGTTGGCCAAATCAAGAATTAAAAACAGATGTGGTTTTGATGACCAGGATGGTTTGAGAGGTGTGGTCCTTTTCTCTGAATAACAAAAAATGGAAAATGTACAAAAATATTTTTTTAAATTACTGCTACCGTTTATCTGCACCTAAATTGTAAATAACAATTTCTTGTTTGTTCACGTCAAAACAATTTTTAGCTAAGTACAATGTAAAACGGTCGTCTTCAAATGTTTGCAATACCTTACCTGAGCGGTAACTAAGTTTTAAGTACTTTACTTTTCTTGCAAACGCTTGACTTGTAAGTTGTAACACTCACTTGTAGGATAATTATAGAATAGAATGGAATTGTCTGGAATCTAAGCGTGTTCCAATCAAAATCAGCGCACATCTGCAACATCTGGCATTACTTGGAAGTTTCCAGCACAAAAAGTTTCACAGGCGTCGGCACTAATATACGAACAGCAAAAGGAAAGCACTTGTTGAGTACAAGACGTAGGCCCTCGCGATACTCTGATTGAACCTCTTAAGGCGGCGTCTCACTGGACACAATCGCGTAATGTATCAAAGTAAGATTTGTTACTCGTCCGTGCAAGTAAAGTTACAAGTGCAAATTTTAATTATAGCCCCGTAGCATATACATATAACATGCCCTCACGACCATATCCTTAATGGGCTAGGTTAGGTTGTTGCCGTCATGGTGAACGGAACATTCAGAAGCCCACATTTCGCCGAGAGAAATTTGAACCCAACGTGGTAAGGGGCGAGCCTACCGCCGTTATCCGGGTTGTTTTGGTTTTATATCGGTGTTTTCCATTACCGGAGAGTTAGTCGCTAATTGAACAATAAAAACAAAGTACCTAGGTGTGTTCCGGCAGGATTTGAACTCGGGACCATCGGGTTCCAAGCCAAAACCACTGGCTGGCTGGACGTCATAGGGCTGTTAATGATGATGATGATATTTAGAGACATAAAAGTTTGTAGACAGTCATGTTAATGAATGTTCTTACTAAATAATGAGAAGCACTATGATTTACAAGCTTCATATCAGGTATCATATGGGCAATTTCATGGCTAAAAAGCGATCTCTCCCAAACAAACGACAAGTAGCGCAAAATTGTCGATGTACTTAGGTAATTGAATGATTTTTCTGGAACTGTTACATTCGCAAACGGTTCCGCCGATGAAGGAGCGCCTTAAGAATGTGCCTAGTGCGAGCAAGCGAGACGACGGTAGCGCGAGTGAGAGGGAACATCCCAATTACCCCGTGAGATTGTTGAATAAATTTACATTCAGTTGATTGAAATAATAATGAAATTGCTACGGCATACTCCGTAGGATCGTGCGCGATATTTAAATTAATAATAAAATAATAATTTTGTATATATCGTGCATGACGGCCGCCCGATTCTATGATAATTAGGTACTTTATATGTTTCTTTTGTTTGAATAATGCAAAAGAATTGAACCAACTGTCTGGCAATGCGTAGGTATGTTTCGTTTCTTTCTTCTTGTGTGATTTTAATGTAATGTCGCGTCTCGGTGTAATGATATGTTTTATTATTTTATACTCAGCAGACACAACGTTGAAGGTAAATGAGACTAATTTATTGCTTTTAATTTTTCTTTACGTCAGCTAACTGCTGTGAGATTTTCTGAATTGTTTTTTCATGTTAGATTTACTAACAACAACGAGGTATGTAGCGAAGTGATCTTTTTTTACTTATCTATACTAATAATATAAAGCCGAAGAGTGTGAAGTTTAATGCTCTTATCTTAGGAACCAATGGTTCGAAGTTAGAAAAAAAAGTTTGATTGTCCTTTTACCGAGAGGGTTTTGGCTTCATAATATCATGTGATTTTTATGAAACGGAGCAATAATGATAAATAATGCAAAAACGCGAAAAAACATTCTTTAGTATTGGTGGTCATTCTTTAGTAAATGTGCTTCTGGAAGCATATTACACTAAAGGTTAAAATGTCAATTTTTTCCTAATAATCTTTTGACCTTCCGTTATTGTAGTCAATCATATCTCTCGTCGGTCCCCGCGTGGTTGCCTTAAGCCCCTTACTGACACACGCGGTCTGCGGTGGTTGGTAGAGCCGCGTTCACATTTAGTAGCCTTAATTATTTGGTTTAAATCGATGCAATATATTATTTCGCTCTATAAAAAAGGCAACCACATTACTCTGATTCCAAGCTAAGTTTTCTTTTATGGTAAGTGAGGAAAAAAGATGTTACCAAGAACACCCAGACCCAGCAAACACTATCTGTTACATCAACAAACATGTGACGGTGCGGGAATCGAACCCGCGGTCCTTTGAGTCCTAACCGGCCCTCGTACCACTGCGCTAAACGTTTCGTCAAAACTGGGGTGGCTATTTCTAAGTAGGAATAGAAATTAAGTTTTCAAGTTACGAGCTTAAATAAGGCTTAGAAAACTCTCATATCGTGTTATATCATTAACAGTTATTTTAACACACTAACTATTTAGTCAAAACTGGGCTGATCCGGCGGTTAACTTATCACAAACTGACATTACCTACACGAGAATAAGTTAATTGAAACTTATTATTACAAATGCTGATTTAAAAAGACAAACCCGAAAAACGAGGCCATACTTTACATACAATTGCACAGCATGGGAATTGAACCCAGGACCTCGATGCCTCGAGGCCAGCACTTAAACCAGTTACCCATCGAGGCCTAGATCCTGTCTCGGTATGTTGATAGTTGTTCCCAATGGAAAAACATATTCAATGCAATTTGCGTGTTACAGATACATTTTCATATGTAAGTGTAGCAGAAATAACACACTTGTTAAGATACTTATTAAAGCCACTCACAGCTACAAATTTGTTCACCAAGAGCATCCTATTTCAGATATTTCACTTAAAAAATCTTAATTAATTAGCCTAATTGATCTGGTCGCCATTTTAGAACTTTTATCTATCTAGCAGACATTCTTTATAGCTAATACTTACTTGTAAGACCTGCAACGATCTATATCCTCATGCTTCGCAGCAGAAAATACAGTCAACTCATCACAAAAATATTTCAGTAACAATAGTTGCTCTACGAGCGTTAAACGCACGTTTGATATCCCACAACAGGTAAAACAAAAAAGGCAAATTTACGCGCGATGCGTTTAAAAATCGTTCACTTTGCAATGTCACAGGTCAGTAGTCCAGCCTGTTCGCGAGCAGGCGAGTTTTGAACTCTGCCCGCAGCATGCCCGCGGACGCACCGCCTATCACGGCCACGCGTAATACAGAGATGGACATATAAAAGTTGCAGCCAATGACCACGCAACAGGTTGTCCCGATTTGATACATGTGTTTGGGAAATGCACGTTAAAGATACTGTCAATAGTGACAATGTGCGTGCAGTACCTTTTTTAATACAAAAAAAACATCTAGGATTACATTTTAAAAGCGGAGCGATGGGTTTCAGAGATTCATACAATTACTTAGATAGTTTTAAATAGGAAATAACCCCAATACATAACTTACTTAAATGATTCTCTAAGTTGCAACGTCGCTAAAAACATATTTGTTACAGAATTCTCATTTCGATTAAGTACATCTCACTAGTCCCATAGCCTAGTCAACTTGTCCCATGGGGATCGATAATACGAATCAATAAATTAATCAGATAACATTTAAAAAATCTGATGAATGAACGAACTAACACAAATAAGTCAAATTAAAAACTGCAAGTCAATTCTTCCACAACATGGCTTTGCAGTTCGTCACCTAATAAATATTCAATTATCTTGGACATATTACCCATACTGTTCTCATACACAAATATATCTTTTTGCGACAGGAAACAGTTGGGGCGTTCTCAGAGCAAAGGCCCAGGACAAGTGGAGCATTTTGAAGTCTTGAAACTCTAGTGAAACCCCCCTCCTATTCACAAAATGAAGCTGGTAATCTTCCAGGAAACGAAAGATACCGTGGTCCCCGTACCAGGACGGCACTCGAGGCCCTAATAATCTAGCATATCGGGTGGATGAATTAACGTTTCTTATCCCAATTTCCTAAAAGTTTTCAAAAATACCGCGAATTTTTAAATTAATTAGTATTATAATCAAATCTTTAACTTATGCCTACGTGACATTGCAAGTATCAATGTTCCTGTCTCAAACTCTCGATACGATCGTTTCCGACCGGCGACCGTGAGATCGCAAGTATCTACATCTCTTGGTCGGTGTCGCGAGCGCCCGCGTTTCGTCCCGTCTCAAGGTGAATGGCCTGCTTCTGCCGCCCGCCCGGGCGTGACCCGCCCAACTCTTGAGCTAGGTCAGGGTTACCGCCGGCTTACATTGACCTCCCGTCGTACACTCGCATCTTGCGCCCGAGGGCCACCACTCGCTGGGCACATCTCGGCAGGATTCGATTTTTCCGTTCGGATAGTTTGCGATGCGATGGTCGACCCTTCTTGGGAGAGGTCAAGGATGTACGATGTCACGTGGTCGCGATTACCGTAATAAACCTTTAGGTGGTATCTGCGTTTTGATCCATCTGAGAATGTAGCGACTTGGGAGACTGGCAGTTTAACAATGATCTTATAGTCAATGATAATATTGTCTTCTTCACAATATTTTTTCTTCTTTCAACTCTGTTTCAATGTTGAGGTTAATTTAAAATCACAATGGAAATTTTGAATTGAGGTTCATAACTGACCTAAAATTGAAGTATTTTCGTAAAGAAACAAAGACAACTGTAATGTTTAGAAAACATGATTGTTATCCTCTCCTTGGCAAAAAAGTCAGATAATTGAATAATCAGCCTGTACAGCTCGGGGGCTAGCTATGATGAGATTGACCAGCTCAGTAGTAATTGTATTACTTTACCTATCAACCTCATATCTGGCCTCTTGCTTCCCATTAGGCGAAATGAGGTCAATTTAGAGTGCACAAAAAACAAGTCAGTTTCTATAACATAACATAACATACCCTCACGACCATATCCCTAATGGGTTAGTCAGAGGCACACTGATTGTTGCCGTCATGGTGAACGGAACATTCAGAAGCCCACTTTTTCACCGAGGCAAAAGAAATATAAGCGATGACGATGACAGTAAAGTCGCAAAATCGATACAAAATGACCTTTAAAGTCGGAAATTCATGACAATGTATGAACTTCCTTGTACACTTGTATTTGACATGTAGAGGCACTTAATAGCGTTCTGCTGTTTTCTTACCCTCCAGGTGTAGATGGTGAGTATGTATGTATGTACCCACTTTTAATTCTGATGCGTGAGTTTCCATCATAAAAGATTTAAACTCTTTGATTTCAGTGCCGGAGGTCTTTACCCAATGGTTAATGAATGTGAGTACAAATGACGCCATAACTTTTTATTTATTTTCAAAATTACATATCGTGAACTTTCGAGGTAATATTTTTTCATTGGTCCAAAAGGTGAACACCGCGTGGG
The DNA here is from genome assembly GCA_950022985.1 of Udea ferrugalis. Taxonomy (NCBI): domain Eukaryota; kingdom Metazoa; phylum Arthropoda; class Insecta; order Lepidoptera; family Crambidae; genus Udea; species Udea ferrugalis. Next base: position 23,610,116 of record OX465515.1, read on the forward strand.
GATTAAACAAGAAAAGCTTATTAACAATGATTACATTTCACCGCAAAATGTTTTGGACGACTGTCTCACTAGAACGCTATGTATTCATAGCAAAATAAAATATTTCGCCCAAAACGTGTAAATAAGATTATATCTATATGTAATAAGATATATTTGAACATAGGTATTCTTAATTTGCCCTTGTCGTAAGAAAGATATTAATTTTCGTCAAACAGTAGACTTTACTGAATTCTAACTGCTTTTGTGTGATGGGAGATGGATTTTTTATATCGAAGAGGACTCACATATCGTCACTCAATCGATCCATGTAAAAAATTAACATAAGTGCAGCTATGCAAGTTGATTGTATTGATATACTGGTCAATTTTTCAATTCGGACTATTGAATGTCTAGTAAGACAGAAAATGGCAGGTATTAATGAAAAATCTGTTCAGGTTTTAGATAACGAATGTTGACCGTCTTTTCCATTCTTTGAAAATATTATTTAAGGAAATAAATCTAGCTGCAGCCCGTTTAAAGTCCGGCTTGAATAGATGTATGTAAAGTCGTGGAATGAAAAGGTTGATCAGTTTTCAAACACATTAATTTACGCGTTGCAAGCACATGTTACCTTTTTAAACTGTGTAACATGCTAGAGTATGAAGAAAAGTAGGCTCTGACAATAACACTAAAATTCGATAAGACGTATGTTCCTTCACGATTGACAGTTGAACCAATTGATCTTGTCAATGTCATCAATGAGCAAGCAAAAACAGATCTTAGGGTGGTCAACCCTTTCATTCCCCGACTGTACCTTGTCGTCTTTTAACCGATCTGTGCGCGGGCTCTCAGTGAGGCACGATCCTAAACGGGTATTCCTTTTCTGTTGTTAACTGTTCTTTTTAGGTGGAGTATTAATACCAATAAATTGATTACCACTCACCCTTCGAACGTGATGATACGACAATGTAATTGCGTGCTGTTTTCCCGTTACAATGTACGACTCGGTTGGCATTTAAAAAAAATGTATTTATCATACTCGTTGGCGAAATGTCAACATTTTTATTCTTGATACTGAAGAAGCGGGCGGTCATGTGCAAGGGACTTTTAAAGGAATTCGTGTTTTTATGTCATTATTATAAATGTGTTTTTTTTGTATTTAATTAATATTTTTTTTATTTCAAAAGCAATGATAAAATTGTGCTTAAATTTTCAAGTTGCAGAATTATATTTTTACTGACGCTGCATGTCTGGCTTATAATATAATTTGAACAAGTAAATTACACTAACGCTACTATAATAATATAATAGCTTAAATGTTCATTAAACTAGTTTACACTTTTTACAAAAAGATGGTGTTATCATCGAAAGCAAATATTTTTATCGCTTTTGATGTGTTAAATCAATAATTTAATCAATCTCAAAGTTCACCTCATTACCACAAGTGACTTCCTTCAAACGTGCTATCCTTCAAGGTCATATGTCCAAAAGTCCACTGTCCCGTTTCTTGAAATTTGAAATTTTAAGATCATTTAGTAAATTGGATAATTGCGTTTCGGACGCAAACACCTAGTCCGGGCAAGCACGGCGCTTTGATCCTCGCCACCCACTCCTTGGTAGCCGACGACGTAAGAGGGATACGGCTTAAGTGCCAGGATACGTGTCCGCTTCTAGACTAAATTGTCGGACGTCAGATAAAATATGCATTTGACACGAAAGCAGGAAGTTGCCAGCATTGGAAAACTCAGTTAGTAGAGTAGAGCAAACACAATTTAGTTTCATCATCATTATAAATCAGACAAAGTCATCACGCTAGTATGATAGTTTATACCTGGCAGCTTTGACTGTCAAAACATTGCAAATGTATTATGCTTTAAAATATTGCCATGGTTTCTGGGAGATAAAATTACATCATCATCACCGTCAGGCGTCTTCTGCTGAACAAGGGCCTCTACCATGGCCCATCTACTAGATATAGTAGTAGTAATCAGCTGAACTGATAAGTTCAGCTGATTGTTGGCAGATTCACATGAGGACAGCAGTTCACCTTACGAGTGAGAAACCCTGATAATAATATAATATGTGATCTAAGAATTATTAGCTGAGCAGAAATTGCTAATATTCTTAATTTTTTAAATTGTTTACTAGGCATTTAAAATTGGAAACCAATCGGGAAGTCCAGACTTGATCAATTGATGATAAATTTAATGAAAATAAAATCATTCGTTGACTAATTATTGATTCTCAAATAATGATTAAAATATTATATTATGAATATTTTTATTTTTTTATTTTATAACATCTCTTTTCACAAGGATGGTTTCCAAATATTAAACTAACAGTGTTATTATACCTTCTATTAATTTTACAGTAACGTTCTCGAAACTATTAGTTTGCTAAACAAGAGCTCGTTAAAGCTGCTACTTGTATTATTGTTATTTACTAATTGGCTGCTGCGATACAGGTCTGGGACCTTTGTGCAGAAGTAGGTGTATTTTTATATCTGTATAATTCTTGAAAAATAAACATCATAGAAGTATGACTTTATTTATATCATCCAAAATGGTCTACATACTTCATTACTTATTATCATTAGTTTTCTTACTTATTTCGGCATAACTTCCTAAAGCACACACCCACAAAATGTACTTTTTATTTTATTATGTTCAAAACTAACATTTAGTATCACCCAACAACCGAAACCATCACACTACCAGCAACAGAACAATTACTTTCCCACAGAACCTAGAAGGCTGATTGTCGTATCGGTAACAAGACATTGCGACTTACGCTAAGCGACATAAGCTAATTCAACTAAAGGAAACCACTTAACTCCGGTGTCCGTAGCGCGGACAATACGGCCCACGATACAGTTCCGGACGGAAGTGGGATTCCGACGTGCGCCTTACGGAACGCCTCCTTCGGCTAGGGCTGCCGCTAACGTGTTCCAGAATGGAACAATACTACTTTTGATCCAACAACAAACGTGCTCAATTTGTAGTAGTTAGACAGTGATTTGAACAAAAATATAGATACGTTTCGTTCATACTTCGCGAATTCAAAATTCATACGTCATTGTCATTACAAAGAGTATTTACCTGGTACATATTGTAGTCTTATCATACAATAAAATGTTAATTAACTGTCGGTGTTTTAAATGAAACAACAAAATCTGTATAATTATGTATTATAGACATTCTTCATAGTTTACATAATCCAAAACCTTCGAACCATAGTCGGGTTTGTACCACTTATAACTGGAGAACTATTTGCTCGGCTCTCTTCTTGTTTGCTTTATTGGATTGGAAAATATAGAACAAAAAAATGTTTCTGGGTTATATAGCAATAATTTGTTTGTAAAAATTGTGTCTTGCATACCTAAAGTTCTTAAACATGTTTAAATAATGGGTAAAAGTATAGGCTGTGCTTAGTATAGCATTAAGTTTGCAACTGCTGCAAAAGTATTCACAAATAAAATTGGCATCCAAAGCTGACAACCCTATAATGACATTAGCCACTGAAATATTGTGGCAAATTGGACCATTTAAATTATAATGTAAGGAAGTGTTTCCGCATTGCTTTAAGTAGCTGTATCCATTTAGCATTTCAATCGCGGCACCGTCGGCCTGTCTGCAAACCCCTTTAGATAACTGCGTTTCTAGGTTATGACGAGACCTTTTTGCGAACTGCATTTGTTTATTACCCAACTGCGCCAGATTTAGGGTTATGTTTTAGTAAGTTCTTAAAGCTGGTGACACATTGGAAATGATTTCATTGACATGCAGAGATATCATAAGAACCGGTTGCTTTTGTAGTTATAATTATTTAAGAAGTTCATTTTGACAGATTGTAGTTAAACCTTATTTCTGCCTATAAAAATATAGCTAGGTATAGTTGATACATCGTTTTCTCTGCTTAAAATTTAGTCTCTCTCAAAAAGCTCGTAATGAATTTTGAAACTAAGCAAAAAACTGACCATTGAAATCTATTCATAACTGTCGGAAAAATCAAATAGCATACGTACAAAATTCTTTAAGTTTAATTTTGCCTGAATGCATAAAATGCCATATTTGCAAGCTAATTAATTAATTTGTATACCTTAACACAAACGAAACTTCAAATACGTGTCAAAGTCAACAACAAGAAAAAACTTTGATAAAGAACAAGTGAATAAGTACGTCATACCCGCGGTGGGTGTCTAAAACCATCGTCACGCCTAGTTCAGTATAGCAGTGTGTCTTGTTTTTGCTATTGTTGAACACTCTTCACTCGTAAGGCGAATGAGAGAGACAGACGAACTAGATTCGCTGCGATGCGAATAGAGTGAAATAAAAATATTATGTTTATCTTTTCATTAAGTAGCTTACCGGACGGATAGTGTAAACTCGTTTTTGTTTCTTTCTTAATTATCTTTTATTTTAACGCCATTAGAATTTTATTTCATTGAATATTATTCGTGAATTGTTTTAGCCAGTGTTGTTGTAACCTACCGGAGCACTTACATCATTATTTTGCGTAAGAATATATAAATATAATGCTATTCATATTATACCATAATTCTTGAAAAAATATTTGTTTGGTAAATGGTTTTAAATGAAAATACATTTCTGTGTTGCATAATCTATCTATCGAGAAAGGCTACACATCAAGTAAAAACTAATAGGAACGAAGCATAATATATTGCAACAACGGGAAGTTTAATTACTTTACCGAGCTTCCGTTGCATGCGCTGCGTAAACGGTTCAACTTAAACGCTTAAACGCAAAAATCAGTTAAAATCACTTTTTTTTATAAGTACTGTAAGAAATCCGCAACAACCAATGTCTAGACATTGGTTGTTGCGGATTTCTACGTACGTACTATGGCACAGTACGTACTCGTACTACGTACGTACTATGGCACAGCTGAATGACGATGTTTCCTCTTAATTCGAACATATTTTAAAAACAATTATCATTAAAATAACTTGCTGTCCCACTGCAGGTCAAAGGCCTTCCCCTTTAAACATTCAAATTAGTCACACTGCAGTTCGTGAGAAATTGCGACTAATTCGAGCTTTTACTTCGATCGTAAACAAAAGTTCTAATGTTTACAAACCAATATCTTACACCCCGCCAGTGAGTACAACCTTACACCCCCACAGCGGGACCAAGACCGCCCAGCTAAATACTACGACCATTCTATGTACAGAGGCGCCCACATCAACCTTTACATACAGGCACCTTGTGCTCCTGACATAAGACCCATTTTGCAATGGTTTTGTAAAGGTTGATGTGGGTTCCTCTGTACACGAGTCGTAGCGTTACAAAGTCAGAACTCATTAATTCACTTGAAGTGTTTACAGGCTGTTATGAATGTCAAATGAAGCCAACATGGGACTGACGACCTCTGAGGGCGAGGACCTCACCTAGGCCATTCAACCTTTGCACGTCATATCAAAATTTACTCCCATAATCCACTGTTCTCACCTATCCTTCCCACTTGGGTGAGAAGAGTGATATTTCACTTCCACTTTCCCCACCCAGATGGACGGTAATCTTTGGAAAAAATGTTTAAATGGAAATAGGGTAAACCCATTAGAAAGTACAAATCCAGCACGAAGTACCAGGGTAACAGAAATTATTCATCTGGTAGGTAGAGAAGACTTTAAATGTTTTCATCTAGGTGGGAAGAGAAGAAAAGGAAACCACTATTTCCTTACAGTTGGGATGGCCGGTGGGATGAGTGGAATAGGGGCATAAATTTGTGTTCCACTTAACCCACCTGGGTGGGAAGAGTGGAAAAAAAACACTCTCCGCACCCAGGTGGAATGGCTAGGTGGGATAAGTGGAATTTACTTGCCTACTCTCTACTGGCGATGAGAAACACCTATCAAAAACGGAGAACGGTAGGCTTGCTGCTTATTACGTTGGGTATAAATTCGTTCCGTTGATCGGCAGCAGTCTGCCTCTGACTGGTTCACTCAAGATATAGTCGTGAACGCATGTTATAGTAGAAAATCTTCATAAGTACAGGTTATAATCCTAGTTCAGTAGCAGTAGATGCTCAACACTGAGATTAATTATAAATAGAAAAATCTAAAATGTCACATCTGTTCTGTTCATTTAGGTGTGCCTGCCACACCTGTTTCGTACCGTTGTCAGTGCATTGATACCATGTCCAAAATGCCATTGCAGATCATCGATGCATCGACCCTAGTTTGAAATCCCCTACTGCAGACGCTAATCACGAACGTAACGATATCTCGCTACGAGACACGATCTCGTTTCGAGTCTCAAGCGAGTCGGCAACGCTGACTCAAAGTATTGGCCCAGTGATCTAGTTATCTGCTCGAATGAAAAGCACTGTAAAAAGCTCCGTGAACTAAGTAAAGGACAGCGATAGAACTGAAATCGAGTTATTCCAAAAATTACAAAATATTCCACGCGTAAAACTAAAAAGGGAAATGATTTTTCTGCATGCACTGTCACGTCCAGGTGTCACTTTACTTTATTGTTTTAACTAGATTATTTTAATAGAATCGACAGAATATTTTAAAAACTTATCTTGAAAATCTGTGATGTGAACCTTTTAAAAGCTTTCAACTCTGAACTAATTCATGGTTGAAAGCTTTTAAGTACAAGGAACCTGAATTTTACATGTTGCACATTTATCTAACTTTCTTATTCTAAAACCGATAAATGCCAGTGAGAATTCGGTCCAAAGGTGGATCAAAATTTAATTGTGTATTTCTTGAAGTAGGACTAAAATAAAAATATAACGCTGCCAATTTAATAATATTAGTAATCTTTTCATCTCAAAGCAAGAAAAATATATGTTCCATGATTGCATATAAATTCCGGTATTGCAACATTCCAGTTAGGGCGCTTCCCAAAAATCAATAAACGTTTTTTCTTTATTTCTTTCTTCCCGTCGAAATCTGAGTTTGACGTGGCAAGGTTGCACTGCGACAGGGCTTGTCTCACCGGGAATGTCAATATTTTGTACAACACTAATTTTGCTTGGAATTGAAGGCTATTTGTTGTCATAGCTTCAAAAAGGATATCCCGATTAAAATTTAGTTTTTTCATTGTTAAGGTAACTCAATCAAAAGCGTTCATGATTTAAATTATTAAAATAACAATGGTCAGACTCTATTTAAATTAATTCTTTCAAATACATACATTAAGCATCGCTAACTAGGACGCAAAAGCTAAAAATAATAAGCTAATATTTGTGTCTGCTCTTGGCATAGAGATACCAAGTATTGTTACAGGTTTAAGTTTGTCTTATTATATTTGCCTTACTATGAAGTGAATAATCTCATCAAAACCAGTAATTAGTAATAATTATCAACGTTTTAAGTGACAACCCTAAACCCAAAGGTGTAATTCCGATCCTAATTCACCGTCGTGCTAAGTCTGGATCCTGACGCCTTCTGTCATTCGTCCACCAAAAACCACTTGGCAGCCGCGTCAAGCACTCACCGGGGGAAGAAGGGGCGGCCCCCCAAACCCCCCATCTCACCCCAGCGCTTCGAAAAAAGGCGATGCACTTTGAATTGTTCTTTTTATGTCCAGGATCGATCGTTTCGGTAAAGGAGTGAAATTTATTTGTGCACCCTCGCGGCTTCGGTTACTTCACACGTGGTGAACTAATTGGCGTGCATAGAACATAGATTAGAGGTAGGACACAAAATCTCCGGAAGGTGAAGAATTTTTGCGCCGAAGCGACTTCCTTTGCGAGACAAATCTTAGGCACTACTAACCTTTTTTCGACGGAACCCTGCGCGTCTCGTCTGCCCGGACGGTTCGCATTTGTGCCCCTTTTGAGGATTACCGTGTTATTGTGAAAAAAGCATAACACACTTTACGCCGTTTTTAGTACTAATACTTGCCTACATTATGCGAACATAACATATTCAATCGTTTGATTATTATCATTATGCCTTACTTTCTTTGTATAATTTGAGTACTTATTTCGGATTTTATCGGTTTGATAAACATGTTTATGCGAAAAAAACAATCCATGCCATAATATTTTTATAAAGTGATCAATTTAGATTTTCACCTTAGAATCAACAACAGTCTACAAAACACAACTAATACTTATCTATTGTAGAATGCGGTTTCCTGCTAGTCAATGATTGATTGTATAACGCTCGGATACAAAAGGGGTTACGAGTATAAGTACTAATATTCTCATGGTGGTTTCTAAGTAGATCATTATTGTAAGGGAGCAATAAAAACACAAACTGCAGACACCGGAAGAGATATTATACCATATTAATCAAACAGGGAAACTCTTATAGAAAGAAAGAAGGCAATCAATATTATTCATAAAAACAGCACAAGCATACGAGTAAAAAAGAACGGGATATTAGGTGGCGCCATTGAAATTAAAAATATAAGTGCAATTAATCGCTTACAAACTTTTAATAATAGCACAATAATGTTACAATTAAAGGAATAAATAAGGGTCAGTCAACACACTTTAGACTAAGACCTTACAACTAAGTCAAAGATGAACAAAATCAAACCGAAAGTGGTATTTTTCAAGACAAGCCATTTTATACGTACGTATAGGTAATTATTTGGACGACGAAATTGTTTTCGGTTGAAAAAGACATAATTGACAAAGACACAATGCCATTTAGGTTTCGGTGTTTGTGTAATTGATGCAATTTTAGCTTTAGGCAAATATTACTTAGACGTTGAGCTCGCATAGTTATCTATATGTTATTTAAAAAGAGTTGTTTTTCTATAATGCGTGTTTGGTAAAAGAATGTCTATAGATGTGGCAACAATTGTTTTTTTTATAGATACAAATAATTCCAACTCATAAAAATCGGGAACTAGTTTTATTTTACTTTTTAGTTAAATTTTTCACGTATTTGGCTTATTTTAGGAGTTGTAGCTATGTTTTGGGCTTTATCTATGTTCGCACAGCTACTGTACCTAGTAACTTGAAATTGGGAACCGGGTTTCCTTTGCTGATGCTTTTCTTGCCCGTCATTTCTTGCCGGTTCTTCTTAGTATAGAAACAACTTTCCGTTCCGGTGTATATTAGTATATTTATTGTTTATATTTAATATTATGGTATTCATGTCTTTTATTAATTGTATTTTGTTTGTTAATTAGATTTAACGATTTGGAAGTACAATAAGTACTGGTCTATTTTAATAAAGTTATTATTGTTTGTTTGTTTGATGTAAGTGAGTTCTAAAAATATTTTCACAAAATGTCACCACAGAAAACCTCCACAACTGCCTACAGCCTAAAGTTTGTAGCGCGTGGCGGCCACAAAACGCTGCTATCTGCCATATTGTTTGTCCGCGTTTGGTGGCAGCGTTTCGTGACAGCGTTTCGTGACAGCGTTTTGTGGACCGTGTGCTAAAACGATTGTTCTTGCTTATATTTTGCATTAAACTGTCCAATGGTTAGTCGACGAGACGTCCTGTGGACATCCTCACTCACAGTTATTGCTTTTTTACTTCTGACATCATTGTATATAATTAACGGTGCACGGGATCTTCAACATGTAGATTGTGGGTTAGCAAAAACTGACCAGACTCCTCGTTATGATACCAACTGCATTCCAACTCCTTACGCAGACCAGTCACTCGCTGGGCATCCTTATGAATATTAAGTTATACTAAAACGGCTAGCCAATGCAAAAAAATATAAATTATAACTCTATATTGTAATTTTTAAGGTACCAAATAGAGAATGATCGGTTGTAGTATTCTTTTATTTTACAATATTTTTACAATATGAATCACCATAGCGGATTCAGCTGGTATTTGGCAGAGCCATCCCAGAGATGGCAGCACTGTTCTACACACGACCAAACTTGTGCGTGTGAATCTATGTGGGAAAATGATGAAAATTATCATTCGTTGTATGAATTATTTAGCGAAAATCTTAAATTTCAAAATCATAAGAAGTAACGTTTTCTTGCGTCTCTTGCGCATCCTACATTAAGACACTTACTTGCGCGATCGCATAAGTAATGCACAAACAGCAAACAAGTTTAGTTGCTTACCTGTAAAGAAAAGTAATAAACGGTTAATTATTGTATATTCATCGATACAGCTTGGAGGCATCATTAAAATCAATAATATTACAATATTGCATTTCATTTTAAGCAGAGTTGTTGAAAGTCGAAGATTATCAAAGACCATTACGACCCTTCACCTATTTGTGAGGTGTAACTAAGGGTTCAAGTAAGGTTTGGTAGCGGAACACCTTACTGTCAGATCATCAAGCGACACTAGCGCCTGCAACTAGGCCTAACGACTGCCATCTAGCGTTGTACTGCTTGACGTTACACCTTAATAACCTAAATTTCGATTGGGGAAGTTCTAAAAGTAGTGAGCAGCTTAAAATAGGGTTGAGGTTACGTAGAAACAAAATAACAACAAATTGTTAAAAGCGACTAATTCTCAAACAATTAGAATCGTCCACAACGCCTTTCTTCCAATTACGAGTGTGACTGTGAAAATTAGAAAATCCTCCTCACTTAGTTTACATCGTTATCGCAGTAAAACGAAATGATATTTTAAACATGAGCCGCGCGTATGGCGTTAAATTTATTCGGTCCACCGACTCATACAAAGTTGTCTTTAGTATATTGTGTTAGCTATAAAAATAACTTGGAATCAACGCGCGGTAATGGGGGACATTGCGTGCAGAAGATGTACGGCCATCACACCGAAGCGAACACTAGCATAGTATTTACTTTAAACCTAATGATATTCCATTAAAAAAGACGCAGATGAGATAAGTCAACACTGACGGGAAGTCAAAAACTGACCACGGGGCACGACGTAGTTAATTTGATCGTGTTATACCGTGTGAACAAGACAGTCGATTATTTACAAGACCGTGAACGAGACAGATATATGTTGCGAAGCTTCTCAGACTGTCAATGCTTTGCTCAGGTGTACGAATCGTTCGAATTTCGGGTGCCACTGTTTTAGCACAAGTAAACTATCTACTTTTTTATTATAAAATCATTATTTTAACCATCTAGTTTGAGCTCTTTGGACAATGGTACTGGCTGACAAACAGCAGCAATCCCATGTCAGCACAACCTAAGGCAAGTTTTATTGCTGCTTCTGTCCTTTCGAATGTAGGCAAAGTATGTTCTATAACTTTAGAATGTGCTACTACTATGTGCAGACTTGACAGTCGGCCTGGCAAAAGCCAACCCGCACTATATTTAAATATGTGGTTGCAAAAGGCTGTTAGGGTAGGGCAGGTGTTAGGGTTAAACGGTTCCCGACACTAGATATTATATTTTTTGCCTATAGAGCTCCATAGAACCCGAAAAAAAGCTGTTAAACTCGGACGAAATAGCTTGTAAAATGATTATTTTGATTGCAATTTTGTGGCACATACGGTGTGACAGTCAGCCAGCGCGGGTAAAAACTTCTTTTTTTTTCATTTAAAGCAAATATTTTGCAGTAAAATACCAGCTATTAGGCGATTAGCCTCCACGACTCGATACATTTTAAAGTGGCAACAGGCAAAAAACTATTTCTTTAGAAACTCGGTGAAACAATTCATCGCTATAAATCTACCGCACAATAGCTACAATGTTATAAATTGGATAATTAGCAACATTGTTGCGTTCCGCCGCCTACATAATTATTTATTAATGCTGATTGTATCATGCAGTCTGTATAAAATAATTATAATCGATAAAAAATATTGAGTCAATTATGCGGTGAGGCGAGGCTATTATAGTATTAATATCGGTTCGCAGCAGCTTTCTCATGGCTCTTTGGGTTCCTTAGACAACGGATAACCGCACTTCTATACAACAGCATTTACTGACATCACCGCATCAAGATCATAATGACCTTTGTACTTCAATAAAGGAACACCGTTCAAAAACCACCACATCGACTGCGCTCACTTTCATACACTAGAAAAGGTATCTTCAACCAAAATAGGTTCATTTTGATTATTTTGAACACCATCAACTCTGCCTAGGACAGGGTAGCATTTTATAAAATACAAAATTGCCTTTAAAAACGAATTTTTTACTCAATGTTAAACAAAAATTGAAAACGTTTGATACATTTTTTTCATAAACTAAAAAACTTTAGATCGATTCACTTTGTGGACGAAAAGTAAATAAAATCGGTCCATCCGTTTGGGAGCTGGGATGTTACAGACAGATTTTTCAGTCAGGGGTTAACCGAAGCCATCTAAATTGTCTTTTTTGGGCCTAAAATTTGTAGGACTAGCGATTGGGAATTTGTAGAAACGAATTTTGCTAAGCAATAATAAATATAGATAGAGGATGGTGTTATCAAAATTTGCGAAAGGTCGCTTGTAGCTCAATGTCACAGCCCATAACTACTCCTTTCATGACACTTAGCTAAAGGTTGATTATACTTCTGACATAACCTTTTTGTAAAAAACCTGAAATCTGGAATTCTTAATTGACAATTATACTTTCATAGGTCATTATTTTTCAAGTTTTAACTAATGAAAATATCTTGAAATTAGGACAAAATCTCATATTTTCGAACTATGCATACAGATCTGACGTTATAAGTGCTGGCTCATCGTCCAAATATCAATTCAATAAAATAATATAAACATCCCTTTTAGCGTTATTAGGGCAAAATGGTTTTTAGAAACTTATTTATTGCTTGACAATGAATTTCCACTGAAATCATTTTTCTGAATGCAGTACCAAGCGTTATTATAATCTATTGTTACAAAATAAATTGAATTTCATTTGTATTTGAACGAAACACAAGCAATTAGAAAAATGGGTCAGTGAGTTGACAAAAGCCTCCACTCCACGCACACATTGACGCCGTTAATGTGGGGGTGTGAATTATACGAGTTCTAAAAATTGCATTCGTGAAAACTTTATGAAGAAGGCTTTAGAAAGTCTTCGTTTTAGAGATAATGGTGAAAACCACCTTTTATCGGTCTGTACGAAAGTTATGTATCTTACACACTATTGAGGTCAGTGTTGCCACTGCCTGGTAAACCACTGACAGGTTTTCTATTTGCCTTGATCCGGGACGGAAAACTCAATGACGAGTATTAATCCTTATCCACATTATTTATTCGTAAACCTTATTTATCTTATACCTATACATCCATGACCTTGACGTGTAGGTATCTATAAAATGAAAATATGTCTGTTTGTTGTTAATAATGGAGAGTATTTTCAGACAAAAAGTATAATAAAGACGAATTTAGAACCTCATTATGTCTTAGAAATGTGTATTGTTTTCATCTTTCTACTAGACCTAAGTCCCTATTCCTGTTCCAGGAGGCTTCTTCCTTCCATTAATCTTCTCGTACATACTAGTCAGTTTGGGGTACTGGTGACTTGACCTGTAAGGTCTTAAACTTGTCACGGGTAGTTGCTTGCCTTCTAGAATTCCGCCTGTTCCCTCTCATGCAATGTCTTTTCTACTCTTCTTTCTTTGTTTCCACGTGACCTATACACCTAAGAGTCCTCATCATCAGCAACCTCTAAGAGTCCACAGCTGGACATAGACATCGCTCATAGAACGCCAAAGCAAGCGGCTTTCCTGCCGTCGGCATCTAAAAAAACTGCACAATTCTAGTAATATCAACTTATTAATGTTTTCTTGCAACACAATTCTATTTTACCGTTCATCGCTCTCCTAACCATACAACACAATGATTAAATTTCCTTTTCCACTGTTAATTTCACTTTCATCCTTCTTTTGCAATCCTCTACTTTCACTACCCATTAGTGCATTTGCTTGAAATTTTCTAGTATTTCTTTTTCCGCACCCATTGCAAAGAGGTTACAACTCAAGCGTATAATGGTTGGAAAATTACCCTTAGAGCATTGCCATAAAGTACACTATTGATAAGAGCGGTCAAAATGTGAACCAGTGGCCTTCCTTCTACTTAGTTTCGAGGTCACATGTAGAAAATAACATGTATTTACTTATTATGCATGTCTTTTTTTCAGGTGTTGCGTTGAACAGAAGAAACAAAAGATAGGTAATTCAGTTAAGGGAAAATTAAGATAGCAATAGATAGAGAGATAGTTATGGTAGAGCAGCTAGGCCAATTCACGGAAGACACGGAAGATCGTCTAAAACCTAGTCTGAATGATTGTTGTGGAATTTCAATCTTTAATCAAATTCAGATACTGAGACCTAAATTAATTCCTAGAGATATACGTAAGCTAGAGAGTACTATTATAACAACTACACTATGGTATTTTATTCATTTATTTATGTATTCTTCATTGCACAACAATGAGATTGTTACAAATGGCGGACTTAGTGCCGAAAAAGGCATTCTCTACCAGTCAACCATAGGTCTAAGCAGAAAAAATTCAAAACAAAAAATATATAATAAATATTTTCATGGTTAAGTCTCTTTAGCAGCTTATGAATTCGAAGTGTCGATGTGCGAAACAACGCAAACGCACTTACACTTCGTCTTATCTACCAGTACATACACTATCGTAATAATTTTCTATTTGAATAATACTTAATCATGCATGCTGCTCTACTTTGCGCGCATATTTTAAAATATAATATTGGCGGCGCGGGCGCACAGCGTTTCGTTGCAATAACTTAACACGACGCATTCGTAACGTTTACATAAATTATGGCAAAATTAATAGCCTATTCTCATTGAAACCTATTTTTTTCTAATTTAATTTCTCATCATCATCAGACTGTTGCAGTCCACTGCTGGACATAGGCCTCTCCTATTACACGCCACTGAACTCGATCTTCGGCTGCTCGCATCCAGCTCCTGCCAGCCATCCTGCGCAAATCATCACTCCACCTTGCCTGAAGACGTCCTACACTACGCTTGCCGAGACGCGGTCTCCAACGGTTGTCGGTTCTACGGCTAACATGGCCAGCCCACTGCCACGGGGCTATGCCACTGCCACTGGGATATGTCGATAACCTTGGTTCTCTGCCATTTAATTTCTAAGTAAAAATAATTATGTGGGTAACACATAATTATTTGCAAATGCAATGTTTAAGAGCATTTGCTTAAGGTTTAAGCTTGAAGCCCTTCAGGGTAGGATTCTGACTTTATACGGCACCCTGGTTCTACTTAGCTGTCAAGGCAGACGTCGTTCTGTCGAATATTATCGAACTTTCGCACCTTTTAATCCGTTTTGGACCTTCAAAAATAGTTCAAAACTAAATTTATTCAAATTGGTTTAGCCGTTCCCGAGATTCAGCGAGACTAACGAACAGCAATCCATTTTTATATATAGATATATGAAAACTACGGGATTATTTAGGATTGACACTTCACCGACGACATAGCACTTTCGCATACCTATTTCAATTTCGCTTCTCACATCAATGAAAAATGTTAATAGTTAAAAATAAAACACGCGGGAGACCGATATTTATTCTTTTTGTATGTTTTATTTTAGTAGCAAAAGAGGTAAGTACTTACGTGAAGCATTCAAGAAATTTAAAAGTGCGTAAAGGCTTAAAAATGTATTTGTAGCATTAGGCACTAAAGCAGCTGATTCAATTATTCAAAAAAGGAGAGCAAAGCTTAAAATTTGAATCACATCACCTATTAAGCATCAACATAATAAGTGCTTATTCAAAATCCACAAAATGACCAAATTTGCAAGTTGAAACGGCAGCATTAAACGCGACTCGTCCCAGAAAAGTTTTCAAAAGGAGAGAAAAAAATGCTCTTCTCAACACAAATGATGGCTGTTTAATAAATATCGAGACAATACAATGTGGGTAGTTACTTTTTTCCTCTCCCCTAGTCCGCGGGGACCACCTCTGCTTGCATTCAGAATTCCGTATGAAATTTCAGCTGAATGGATTAAAAAATAGAGCATTATATGTGCGGATTCGCATAACCCATGCCTCTTATTAAACTGGTGGTGGGACGCCATTAATATAAATCAGACAGGCGCGGGTGCGGCCGAAAGAGAGGGGTTCCGTATGCACCGATAAAAAGTCCAGAACATTTTTTCATCGGCTCTTTTTGGGAAGGCACTTCCCAATGCGGCGTTTCCTTTTTACCGCGTCCCTCAAAAGAGTGAGGTAACGTTTTGGGAAATTCAACGAATGGAAATAACGAGTAGGTAATTAGCAATTTCCTATTTTAGATCGGCCATCGGCTGTCTTCACTGGCTAGGTAAAAGATGAGGGGAAATTTAAACACTTTCGATGGTGAATTGACAATTCCATTCCGTAAACGGTTGTTAAAAATGCAAACTTAAATTGCAAATATGTTTTATTTTACGCGGATACGAAATTCAACACAGGTAAGATAGGAGTAGAGATATTATTTGAAACGTTTTTGAATGAAATAGCCGAATAGCAGTCTTACTACAACATTAAGTGACATTTGTGCATACCGATATACATAATTATCAACATCAGGATATGTTTTTGTATGTACGACTATATCAGTCTCTGTTACCAAAGACTATCCACTTTCCTCATTTCGTAGGTTGATTTTGATAGTAAATTACCTAAATTTGTATATGTTTAGAAACAAAAATACAGCCAGATGTATTAAAAATATTGTTTTTAACAATGATATTTAGAAGTACGTAAGATATACGTTATGTCAGTACTGATGCGAAGTCAAAAATTGACCCTTGGCTTACGTAGCTATAATTTGACCGTGTGTACAAGGAAGTATGATTATTTACTAGGTCGTTAACGAGACAGATACATGTTGGGCAGTGTCGTCTCAAACTGTCAATGCTTTGCTCAGATGTTCGAAGTTCTGATTTCGGGTGCCACATTTTTAGCACAAGTAATCTATCTATGTCTTTTTATAATGATATTTAAAGTAAAGAAACTAAGCTACATAAACTTATCACGTGACGAACAAAGAAAAGAAAAATTAATAAAATTAATTTTTAAAATCTTATTTACCCCTAAAATATTTTTCCCTAATGAACAGTATTCGTTGTTATGCATACTTTGAAAAGCAGGCGTCAACCAAAGAAGAGTATATCTGTATCCTATTTCCTATGGGGTTTCAGTTCATGTAT
The DNA here is from genome assembly GCA_950022985.1 of Udea ferrugalis. Lineage (NCBI taxonomy): Eukaryota > Metazoa > Arthropoda > Insecta > Lepidoptera > Crambidae > Udea > Udea ferrugalis. The sequence continues at coordinate 23,627,102 of OX465515.1, forward strand.
AAAGCAACAAAACTCGTATCAAATGGACTCTCTTCTCTTTTCTCTTCTCAGCATTTGTGCGTCCACTGCTGGACATAATATGTCTCTTGCATGGCTCTCCAAGAAGATCTTGATCTTGATCTTTGATCATCGAATGGACTAATTAGACTTAGAAGCCTTATCTTATGGTGTTGATAGTCGCTACAAACCAGGCATGTTTGTTTTAGTGTACCTATTTAATAATTTAACTTTCAGCATTGTTCAAAAAATACTGAAGAAGAGGAGTGACCATGTGAACATTTATCTTGAATAAATCATCATTTATTTATTAATTTATCTTCATCAACAGCAGCCATACGACGTCCACTGCTGAACATAGGCCTCCCCCGTAGATTTCCAGAGCGGCCGGTAGTAGGCGGCCTGCATCCACCGTAACCCTGCGAACTTTATGAGGTCATCTATCCTTCTTGTGGGTGGGCGTCCCACGCTGCGCTTGGCCTCGAATGGTCTCCACTCGAGTACTTTCCAGCCCCAACGGCCAATAGATCTTGGTTAAATATGCAAATAATAAAGAGTTGTTTTGTCAGCTTATCAGTTATTTCGATAAAGATGTTTGTTTTATTAAATTAGTAATCCAACACTTAATTAATCAGTGTAGCACTGCCTTTCGGTCGATCCTATCTCTGCGGTATAATTCGTGACCTTAAAATGTCATTTCAATTTGACAGCTAATGATGACAGATTTTATTTTCTTGGTAGCTTGGTGTTATTCAGCGCGAGAAAAGAATAATAACATACAATTCATTTATTTATTATTCGACCTCGTCCACCGAGTTCATACGTTTATTTACCACGCGTTAACATTGAATCCGAGACAAATATATTCCAAACTATTCTCGTATAAGATGAAGTACAAATAACCCCGAGCGGGTTCATCGATCTGCATCCCAAATAAAAGATATCGAACGAGCCATTATCATTTCTATGCGTTATTCATAAGTTAGGAATACATGAAAATATAACTTGTCGGAATTAGAGGAACTGCTCGTCTTGCAAGTGGGAAAATCTGAAGCAATCACTTTGAATAGACGCAAGGGACTTCGGCATGAGAAATGCAGCAGGGAATCGGACTGTCAAGTCATTGAAATTGTTTTCTATTAAGTCTGAAAATTATTTTGATTTTGAAAGGTGCAAGTCTGAGACGGACTGCATGGCGTTAATGTTAATGAAAACTGCAAATTATACTACTGGTTTCAAATAATCTATATGCAAGTGATTCCAAGCGTGGCAGCACTGCAGCGCCGCGCTTGCAATAAAACCGCGAACAACAGTGTCGCCTGCAGTTTGCGGTCTGCGGAGCGTCTTGGAATTGTAAAGTCGCGGAATGAAAAGGTTGACCAGTTTTCAAATAAATTCATTTACGCGTTGCAAGCACATGTAACCTTTTTAAACTGTGTAATAGGCTAGGGTATGTCGAAAAGTATGCTGTATTGTTTGACAATAAAATTAAAATTCGATTATACGTATGTTCCTTGACAATTGAAAGTTGAACCAATACTTTTCATTGGTTTGATCTTGTCAATGTCATCATTGAGCATGCAATAACAGATCTTACGGTGGTCAACCCTTTCATTCCCCGACTGTACCTGAATGGAATACACACGAATAGCGTCATAAGTGAGCAAGCCAATTGAGTAACCAATCTATCAGTTTTTTTAAAAATCTGATCTAAATCAGACGAATAAATTACGCTGGTGTGTGGGCTACCAGGTTCAGTGAAGATTGCGCCTTACACCTGGGATATGAAGTGTCTGTATGTGTCCACTGAGACCTGGACCAGACATTGGAGTTGAGGCTTTTAGTGTAGGTAAAGGATTTCTATTTTTAATATATTTTATATCAAGGTTTAGGACATAAAAGCACAGTATAAACAGTAGGTTATCTAAGGCCGCCCGCCGAGTTATTGGCCTAGCGTGCACACAGACACGCGACACAGCCAGTCCGGACTGCCACCACCTTATCCCCCCGTATTTTACGCTAGCGTCTGCGTGAAATCGCGACACGGCGCGCGGCGCGCACGCACACATTCAAACCGAGAGCGGCACGTTTGTATGTAGATATTTTACTGTTCTCTGTGTACTGTGATAAAAGTTTCTTTATTTAAGAATAAAATTCTTAGTCGTCAGAACTAAAATTATTTACTTGATCGAGAAAATACTGCCTATGCGATAGCAGTATTCTGTCAAATAAACGACGAATCCAAGCAAAAAAAGGCGTAATAAGAAAACTTGCAAACAACAGCTCAAAATATCAAAGTATTTAATTACCTGCAACTACCAAAATCGACCAGCTATGAAAATGAAAATAAATGGTAAATTTTATCACGTCGAAATAATTAGGGGAGCATGGGCGCGGCGGAGGGCGGGCGGGCGAAACTGGACACTTAAAATTCGTACTGTTGATATATGGTTTAATTGTTCAGGCAATTACGGGGTGCGGCGACAAACATGAGATCGTGTAACTCTTTTGTTGCCGTGGGCCAATAATGTTATGGATGGCTCTTTGTACAGTCGAAGAATAAAAGGTTGACCACCCTAAGATCTGTTTTTGCTTGCTCAATGATGACATTGACAAGATCAATTGGTTCAACTGTCAATCGTGAAGGAACATACGTTTATTCGAATGACAGTTTTATTGTCAGACAATAAAGCATACTTTTCGACATACTCTAGCCTGTTGCACAGTTTGAAAAGGTAACATGTGCTTGCAACCCGTAAATGAATGTGTTTGAAAACTGGTCAACCTTTTCATTCCGCGACTGTACAACATAGAACATCTGGACCTTGTATAGTGAAGCAATAAAATGACCGTGTAACGTCTTAGGGGCTTTTTACGTACGCATCAGAGTGCTGAACGTTGTCTTGAACGGCAAACGGAACATACAGAAGCTTTCACTTATCCAACCTAGTTACTTACGTTACATTCCTAAGCAGTGTTTCTCATGGAAGGAAAGTTAACCGCAAGTTAAATGATAAAAAAAGGCTGTAGGTAATCGAGCAATATTGAAAAGTTTAACTATAGAGTTTCTTGACAGACTCTTCTCGATAGAAGCAACGTCCAAACCAGTGGTAGAGCAACTTTGTATATTGTTATTTTTTTGGTCTCGACATGATATAAATGCTTGTAATAAGCTCACAAATACTTAACATAACATAACATACCCTCACGACCATATCCCTAATGGGTTAGTCAGAGGCGCACTGATTGTTGCCGTCATGGTGAACGGAACATTCAGGAGCCCACATTTTCACCGAGGGAATTTGAACCCAAAGTGGCAAGGAGTGAGCATACCGCCGTTATCCGGGTTGCTTGGGTTTTATATCGGTGTTTTCCATCACCGGAGAGTTAGCCGCAAATTTTACAATGGACACAAAGTAGGTGTGTTCCGGCCGGATTTGATCTCGGGACCATCGGGTTCCGAGCCAGAGTGCTTAACCACTGGGCCACGACGCTCTCTCACAAATACTTAAATGCTTTTTTACTCGCGCTCAGATTGGAATCAGGACTCTTGAATTTTTAGGTTTTTGGCGCGTATAGGATCGTATGTGTCGCGCCTACACTTGAATGTGTATTGTATTACAACCGAATACGTGCGTAGACGCCTATTTCTACGTGTTTGAAACAGTTCAAGCCAGACGCTAGAAATATGGATGCCAACGAGTGCTTCAATCGTATGCGCTAGTATGGGCAATGTATGTTTAAAAATTGACAACTAAACTATTTTAGTTATTTGTTTTAGTTACGAGAAAACATGTTTTATCACGTAGGCAACAATCCAGTTTGAAAGCCAATATGTGTAACTGGTAAGAAAAATTGAATCTTTTTGGTAATTACGGTTTTTTTTAGTGTACTATTATATCACCGTACACTTTACATTTTTATGTTTTGGCATATGAACTCACATTTCGAGCTTCAATGAAACCTAACTATTGCAAAAAAATACATTTGGCAAGAGAAAGACAAAAACGTTAATTTGCAGCCTGATGAGGCGTTGACTGACCTACATAGTCTGAAAGCAATTTAAACGTTTCAAATCTCAACAGTTTTATTTTGACAGGTTTGTGTAATTAATAATATGGTAAACGCCATCTCATTCTTATTCGTTAATGTTTTTTAATGTTTATGTCAATCTTGCCCCGACCGGCTCTCGACTGTTGCTACTAGCGAGATTCTGTGTGAGGATAAGGTGTGAACTAATAATAGTTCTGTCATTAATACTAGTAGAATAGGACTCCTTGCCCACGAAGTTTGACATTTCCATTATGACCTCACAAAGGAATGGAAATTCTTAAGATTTACGTAACTAGTGTTGTACAAGGTTCAAAATTAAGATTAACTCTTGAAAACTGACGACGATATCACTTTTGCCCCTGTTTTGCAAGAAAGTATGGCGTCAACCTGAAGAGACTCATAATCGCAAAATAGAAGGTAAATGACCAAGAAGTCCAATTCGATGGACTGATCAAATTCACACCACCAGTTGTTGGCATATGGCGACGAATAGTTCCCAGTAGTAGTACATAAATTCGCACGTGAAACAAAACGTTACCCAAACTAATATCGGCAGCAATAATACCGAATAAAAATCAAAGAAAGCAACAGCAAAGCAGAATAACAGACAAAATACGCATGTAGTTTCCGCTAGCCGCAGCCGACTTCGGGATTTAAAAAAGGCTGGGGGTTATCACGTTAGCTAACAGTGATACGCCGTGTGATAATTGCTCACGTCACTTACTGCCGCGTTGACAATGGGCTAATTCGCCGCGGGTCCCGCGATCGGACGGTAGCACGCGAATTGACAATCACACTTCACGACTTTTCGACTGTTCGCTCTATATGCCGCGGTTCGGTTTTTTTAGAGGCGGGATTTTATTGACGCGTGCGATTTTTGCTTGCACTTCATCGTGTTTTGTCTGTGGGATTTTTAGTATTTTATCAACTATAATAATTGATGTACGAAGGACAAAAGTTTGTTTGTTTTCGTGGGTTTCTTGAAAACGTGTCAGTTTTACGAGGGAAATTGAAAATGTTTTTTTTATGACACTACTTTGAATTTGTTTACCTATTGAATATTATCACTTTTACTTAGCTTATATTGTCCCACTGCTGGGCGAAAACCTCCACCATATTTTTTCATGATGTCGGTTTTCAGCTTAATTTTGCCACAGTTGGTAAGTTGTATTAGCACTGAAATGTATTCGTGATTATGAATTCGTGACAAGTAATTTCAATGGAAGCAGTTATGTTTAAAATAATCCTTTACTGCAAAACTATTTATACAAAAATGAAAATAAATTTCCGCCGCTATACATAGACCTTCCCTGTAGGTTTTCAGAGCTGCCGGGTTTTGGTGGACCCCACTGGAATCTTGCGACCTTGTGTCATCAGTCTACAGTGTGGGTACGACCTGGTTAGTAAAACTCCGAGGGTTTTTTTTAATATAGAACAAAATGCCTAATAGCTTACCCCCATTTGTGAGAAGTCCCCGACACCGGCAGCCTGTACCTGGACCAACGAGATTTTTTTTATCATTTATTTGTCACTCTTACTAGACTAGTGATGTAACGTCTCGAGTTTACAAACCGGGGTGTATCGGTTAGCATCTCCTTAAACCGGATTTTATACATCCACCATGAACAATTTAGATAACAAGGTGATTAATATTATGTATATCTACATAGTACTAGTATTTCTGGACAGCGTACCTACCTAGAATGCAAAATTACTCACTTTTTTTGTTGGTAAATTTTTTTTCGTAAACTAGGTGCGAAACGTTGTCAAACCATAGGTTTAATTAATTCTGTGGAAACATATCCCCAATCAGTTTTATTAAGATTTGTTACGTTTGACAACTCGTCAAACAGCTCCCTGTGATTTGACGGTTTTGTCATGAATTCGGTTTCCAGAATTTTCTTAACAGGTTAACCCGGTTCGACAAAACTCTAGACCGTTACATCACTAGGTGATACGGAATGTAAGGCACAATTGCCATGAAACTTACAGACGTTACACAAACTTAAGCAGCCCTTAAAGGTACAGCGTCAGTCATACTTTATAGGACGGCATGGGTTGAAAGGGGTGCTTAAATTTGACGGCCTCTCGCGCTCAGCTTTGCTACTTAACTCGTCACCCATGTGAGTGGTTACTTTTTAGAAAATAGTTGACTGTAGGTACTATTCTTATGTATTTATTGCGTATCCGCGTAAAAGTCAACAATTTGGAAAAAAAAAATCTAAAGGCTCTAAGCTATGCTTGAATCCTAGGCACAAGTTTAAAGCTTTATTTGATATCCAAAGAGAATTCGTCCAGAAGCTTTGAAAAACTACTTTGTAAAGTAGCAAAACTTTGAAGCACTAACTTTTATTTTAGATTTGTCCAGAAGACGATATCTGTCAGGGTTTTTATTAAAAATGCAATCATTCTACCTCAAACTTGGCCGGAACACCATCTTTGTGTTCATTATGAAATCCGAGGGTAACTAAGAGTTGGTTAAGAAAAACTATCTTAAGCAGTCCGAATAACGCGATGTTATCCATCGTTCGTCATTGAAACAGTAAAAACATATGGAAACCGACGCAACGGTTCACGCTGCGACGAAGCAGTGCAACGTGACACCAATGAGGCCTCATACTTATGCGTTGCGTCGCAGTGCGTCGCTTCTCGTCGTAGCAGTGGCAACGTCAACCATGGAGTCGTCATTGTGGTGTCTTTTGTAATTAATGATAAATTACCATGGATGCACTAACTGTAACAGCAAGAAACCTCTTGAAAGCCCTGGGGTTATTTTTAAGCTTTTACGTAATTTGAAGTAACAGTCAGTCATAATACGCCAGTTCATCACAGAAGCATAAGTGAAAAATTGGGACCTTCTCCTCAAAACAAAAGTACATTCCAATGTTAATAAGTTTAATTTATATATGTGTGAAAAGCATCAATCAGCCGAATTGCACGCCCAATGTACTTTAACAATCATTTTGTTAACGTCCGACGTTTCAAATGATATAATAAATTCGCATTATCACTGTAGCACAGACGAAATTGTTTTCACTACAGTACAGTTTAATTCATTGTCTGTGTATTGTATAGATAGACGATAAAACCACAGTATAAACAGTAGGTTATCTAAGGCCGCCCGCCGAGTTATTAGCCTAGCGTGCTCACAGACACGCGGCACAGCCCGTCCGTACTGCCACCATCTTATTCCACCCTATTTTATGCTAGCGTGTGTGTGAAATCGCGACACGGCGCGCGACGCGCAAGCACACATTCAAACCGAGAGCGGCACGTTTGTATGTAAATATTTTACTGTTTATACTGTACTAGCAGCCGCCCGCGACTTCGTCCGCGTGGACTAACGTTATCGTAATTTTAGTAAGGATGCCTATTTTTTTTGAAAATGAAATATAGCCTACGTCACTCAGGAATGATGTAGCTTTCCAACAGTGAAAGAATTTTTCAAATCTGCCAAGTAGTTTCGGAGCCTATTCAATTCATACAAACAAACAAAAAATCAAACCTTTCCTCTTTATAATATTTGTATAGATAAAACTCAGCAGATGGATGATAAGCATTTCATCGACTTAATACCATACTAGCTATATGACTCTTTCTAAAGATCAAGTTTATAAATTGTGTGTGAGTATTATTCAGTCTTGCACAGTAGGTTTTTGGTATCCAATAAAGCTATTAGCAATAAGGCTATTCTTTTCTCATAAGAAAAATTAAATTGAAGAACTGTCACAAGTATAAAGACACAATTGATAACAAAGGAAATAATGCAATTGAGTTAGTTCACTTCTAAGGACTGGATATTACTTTTATTTTTTGATAGGTACAAAAGAATCTTTCAGAAAGGTTAAGAGCGAACCAGGATTGCGCACTGAGACCGGCAATAGGAGAAATTCTGCAAAATTCTATTTTAGCTACAGCCACTTGATGAATCACGATCTCTGTGTTGTTACAACCTCAACTTAAGGCAAGCCTGCTTAAGTAAACGTCTCTAAATAAATAAGTGGCAGATAATTCCCATAACTATAGACTTTTATTTCAAATAATATTTTTTTCTTTTTATGAAATTGTCGTCTTTTACTATTTTGCTTAACCTGCAAGTGATGAAAAGTTAACCTGGACTTCTAAAGAACAGTGCCCATGTACTGTGTACTAGTACTAGTAAACATACACAACATTCGTTTTGAAATACTCCTGAAGATCTAGGAAAGAAGGTTAAAAAGGTGAGTAAACATGAAAAAATGAAAAAAATATAGTTGAAACAACAATTTAGATACCCTTAGCAGCCATTTCTGTCCTGTCAATTAATTACAACAGAACACCGTCCGTCGGGACAGCTAACGTGCAATAAATAATATTATCTATCTATGCTATCTATGCTTCTTCTTCTTTCTTCTATGCTGAAGATGTCAAGCTAAGGCCATTTGAGGCCTCCAAACGGCTCAAACTATTCGGTTCAACTATTGCGAATTTCAAAAATACAAAACGAACGAGCTAAACAAAACACGCGCAATTTAATAGCCCAGATTACGGAATCAATCGAATGACGGAACGCTCGCCAAAATATTGTTACAATCATCCAGTGGGCCAGTGAGTGTCGCTGCATTATCGAGCAATTGGCAATTTCGGACACAGTGCCGATTACAAAATTCTATCTCCATTTGTATTTGGGTTCATACTACAGGTTGTTTGTGACCAACTTGAGACTTTGCGACCGTTTTAGAGGACCTAGATGGAGTAACAACAACCCAACCTGATGCACTAGACTAAGTTCATAAACTACTAGGTTCATAAACCACAAAGTTATAGTTATAGTGCGGACAGTTTCTTATCAAATTTATAGGTTTAAACTCAAAACAACCTAAAAAGTTAAGCCTGGACAGCGGAACCCAGGACCCCGGACCGAAGATCTTTGGTGTAATTGTGCTCCTTGCTATACTTCAGGAAACAGCATCAAATTTCAGACCTGGACTCCTCAATTCTGAGGATAACAGCAACAGAACCTTCAGAACCAAGGACAGTAGAGACACGCAAATGACGGCAAAATACGGAGAACCTGAGCTAAACAAAACACGCGCTATTTAATAACCCGGATTACGGAATCAATCGAATGACGGAACGCTCGCCAAAATATTGTTACAATCATCCGCTGGGCCAGTGAGTGTCGCTGCATCATCGAGCAATTGGCAATTTCGGACACAGTGCCGATTACAAAATTCTATCTCCATTCGTATTTGGGTTCATAATACAGGTTGTTTGTGACCAATTCGAGACTGAGACTTTTCACTAAAGATCTGAAAACCAGAAAAAGACATTTGGTCATGTTGGCATCAGGCAGGACTTAAACCCGCATCTTTCGCTTTCGTGATCTTTGGTAAAAAGATACTGCATGGAAAAATGCTAAAAAACAATAATAAAAACTTTGAGACTTGTATTAGAGGACTTAGATGGATTGACAACAACCCAACCCCGCGGCACCCAGGACCCTGGACCGAAGATCTTTGGTGTGATTGTGCTTCTTGCTGTACTTCAAGACACAGCATCAAATCTCAGACCTGAACTCCTCAATTCTGAGGATTACAGCAACAGAACCTTTAGAACCGAGGACAGCAGTGACACGCAAATGGCGGCAAAAGGCGGAGATCCTGCTAGGACACTTAAAAACGCCACATTCTTGAGGTCACAAAAACACCGGACGAAGGTACAGCTGAGAATCAATGTTGCAAAGCCTTAACAGGGTCATGTGATGTACATTTCAGATTCAAGAACTTATAAAACCAAACGTAGCAATAAAGAGTCATGATTCACAAATGTAACAGTACATTCTGCAGTTTTCGATGTCATGTCATGTAATAAAAATATTTTATTTTCAAAGAGTTTTATATTTAGTACTCAACTACAAGGAGTTTAAAAGACACAATTTCATAACAAAGGAAATGAAATAACTCTGCGCAATGTTCTTGAATTAGTGTTCACTACTAAGGATTGGATATTGTTTGTCTTTAGAAAACAATAAAAACTTTCAGAAAGGGTTGTGACCTATTAGTTTTGTTGATGAAACAAACATGATTCATAATCAAAACTTTCAGATAAATATTTTTTTTTCTTAGTCAGTGATGAATTGATAGTAAGTGGCGGTATTGTACGTTATCAAGTGATATTGAATCAAGAGATCAATAGCTTAGAACAATAACATTTTGGATTATATCTTTGCGAGATTTCATTCCACAAGTCGAAAATTGACCCCTGCCGTACGTTCCTATAATTTTACCGTGTGAATAAGATAGTATGATTATTTACTAGAGCGTAACGAGACAGATACATGTTGCACTGTGTCGCTTCAAACTGTCAATGCTTTGCTCAGGTGTTCGAAGTTTTGATTTCGAGTGCCACTTTTTTAGCCCAAATAACCTATCTACGTATTTTTTATTATAATATCATTAGGTAGACCTATGTGAGGTTGAATTAAATCGAGACTTCGAGGTCAATGTCTAAGTGTGTTTGTGAGTATTCTAGGAGGAAAAGTACTTCTCTTCTGTCTCAGCAGGCGAATAAATTGCTTAGGGTAAGTTGCACCATAGTAGAAGTTAAAGTTAAAGTTTTTGTCAAATTTGTCAATTTGACGTCATTTTTGGGCCTAACCGGTACTTCAACTGAAATTTGGATGTTTGTTATTGTTAAAGTCAGATGGTGCAACCCACCCTTAGACTTAAGACTTTGATGCGAATGTAGTTATAATATGAAGGTAGTAGGTATGACCAGTCAAGTCATTGTTTTATCATAAGTATTTTTTGTCAATTTGAAGCCTGGAATAAATTAATTAGACAGAGAATAGATGCATAATGTTAGGCCGACAACGTTTCATCATAATAGTCAATTAAAATCCGTGTTTAAAGTCAATGACAAGTTAGTTAAGCATCAATTGTCATTTGACAAATTAAGCTATTGACTTTTGAACACACATTTCCCATTTTCCAAACAATAAGCACACCGAGAATAACTGGACATACGTTCAATTCTTTTGATAAAATATGTTTCGAGTATTTTTACGACCAATAGTAATGAGGGCGAAAAAACAAAAATAAAGACCAAGTTTGTTTCTAATCCTCAGCCTCGACCTGATAAACTTTATGAATCCATACAATTAAAAGGTAACCTATTTTTCAACTACGAAGAAGTTGAAGTCGGAAATAAGTTTCTTTATGCATGCACCTTTACAGAAACGTTTACCGCGAGTAATGTACTGTTAAAATTCGTAATAACGCGAATTTATTTGTCCAGTAGTAAAATCAAATTTAAATAATGTTCGCACAGCGAAGTGGCTGAAGCTCCACGTTTCGACAGCGGCACCAAATATTGACCAGCGTCAACACGTTTTACCCACGAAAAACAATCGCAAACAATATAATTACGGGGTAAAAAGCGAAAGCAACCGAAACTCGGTGTGTATAGTTCCCAAATTAGTTTGGCAGGTGGGAAAATTTAATCGAGCAGCCGGTGTTCCCGGTTGATGTATTAACATTTATTGGTTTGCAAATTAAAGATGGGTCGTCATCGCATCGGTTCGACGGTTCGGCCAATTTTTTCGGCGAAACAATATCGGTGATATGAAACTGGCCGCTAATCGTCGCCGTGAAACTTTTATTAACGGCCGATACACATTTTTAATTTGGAAAAAAGTTTTAGGGTATTATTTAACACTGCCGCTGCCGCCAGCGCTCGCTCCGTACGGTCCCCGATAAATTATGCAGAGTCGAAATTTTAATTTATTGAACTTCATTTCAGCGCTTATTTGTTTCAATAATATAAACTGAAAGCGGTTTAAAGATTAACGACCTCATATAAATCTGTTTTGCATTGCATGATTGATAAACACTTAAGTGTCAATGTTTTCATTAACCTTTTTATTTATATATAAGTTATGCTTGTTTTATTAAGATATTTAAAATATTAATGATATAAGCCTTTCATTATTATCTTTTAAGATCAGTATCGACCACTAGAGACAGTCGAGTCTTGAGATCTAAGTTAACTGTAGATAATTTATCACATTATTGATACTATTCTACGTGTGCGATATACTATCATTATATACTACAGTATTGTTGGTTATTATCACTGCCGTAATAACCCAACGCATCCGTTTTCATATGTGATTATTAAGTTTGTGCGCATTGGGTTAGTAATTAATTTGTTGGCGACCATTGGTTAGGTATAACTTACCACACTGGGGGGGTTAGGAAGGCCCAAGGCGGCGAAATAAATATCCTTGGACATAAATAAATAAATATCCTTGGACATTATTCCACACAGCGCCATCTAGTCCCAAGTAGGCTAATTATAATCCGTTATTATGGATACTAGACAACGGATAAACATACTTAAATACTTTTTCTTTTGTGAATACATACTTAATATACATAGGAAACACCCAGACCAATACAAACAGACATGTTCATGCACACAAATGTCTGTACTGTGCGGGGATCGAACCCGCGACCCTTGGTGTAGTAGCCGACTTCTCAACAATTACACCAAGACGGTCGTCTAAAGCTCAAGTTGGCCGCATTTTTCAATGCTTATCGAATAATAAGTTTACATTATTATTATTTATTTATTTTCAGCCTATGCTGTCCCACTGCAGGGCAAAGGCCTCCTCTCCCACCTTCCACTCCGTGCGGTTCAAAGCTACTTTCGGCCAGTCTCTGAGATGATGGTCGAGCTCATCCCGCCATCTCATTCTGGGCCTGCCGCGCTGACGCTTTCCGTTTCTGGGAAACGTGATGCCCTCAATATATTTAACGGTCTGTTTTGGTGTTTTAATATAAAATTGCTTTTGTTATTTTTAGTTTTTAATATGACAGCAAAGAAACTTTTTTCTATTGTAGGCATTCAACTTTGTTGGTCCCATTGTTTTGTTTGGTGAAATGTTCGCAATTTTTCTTGCCACCTTATTTACTTGAAATTATATTTTTAAAAGATACAAAAGCTTATGTTGGAATCAAAATAAGTTCTAAAACAAGTGTAGTAAGATTTGAAAGGAGGTGTTCAATTCGAAAGGGTATTCATTTAAACATAAAAATCACAGTAAAAGGTTAATCAGACTTACCAAACCAGACAGATAATTTTGTTTTGTGGTAACTTTGTTTTGACTTTATGCAAGAAGAGTCTTTCAAAGACGAGGGATAGATACTGAACTATGAGGGCTTTCGCCCTCATGTGGTCGACTTCCCAGCGGTCCGAACTAAGCGGTTTGGTGCTTCCTTTCTGGACCGCACCGCTAAGGAGTGGAACGCCCTCCCTGCGTCTGTGTTTCCGGATACATACAACCTTGGTGTCTTCAAGGCAAGAGTGAATAGACATTTTCTGGGTAAGCGTGTTACACCTTCGACCTCGTCATCGCTTACCATCAGGCGAGACTGAGGTCAAGCGCAAACCCATTTTAAATAAAAAAAATATAATAATAAACCTTTTTCAAACTGAGATTCATCGAGGTTAGCTATTTCATAGTGATCGTCGAAGTTTTGAATAAAGTTGCAATGCCACCTTAAAATAACGTGCAGTAATAGCCGTCGATTGACAAGTTTGCTAACTAAACTCTGAGTGAGTACTTATTGGCCTGTAAATCTTGCTGAAATTCGATGTCAATGAAATCACATCAATATCGAGAAGGTGATTGGTTCAGAAACAAACTCAAACTCGACTAGAGCTATTTCAGTCACATGCGGTAGAGGTGTTTATCATTATTGATAGTATTTCTCTAAAATATAATAAACGCCATTCATTAATTTCAAGGAAGTTTTTGACTCTTTCACATTATAACTACTAGACAATGACTCATGGGCTACAATTGATAATAATATTGTTAAAAAAAAATTAGTTGAAGCTGACGAAGTCGCGGGCGGCCGCTAGTATAAAATGACCTGAACAAAAAAAATCAAAAAAAATTTTTTTTTTGCTCTTCTTACCAGCTGTCAGATCCTGCAAAGTTGTTTTAAATAATTTGAACTGAAGAAATGAGGCGATATCCTCATCAGAGTTCGCAATGTTGGCATCAGCCTGCAGAAGTGATCGCATTAGAGTGGCATGTCAACCACGCCTGTAATTCGGTGTGGCTCCGTAATGCTCGCAGCGCCCTCTACCAAATCGAACGGATCACCAGTAATGACTAGTTTTAGGTCATTTCCGTTGCATCATCAGGCATACGCTTCGACCTGGCATAAATTTTTCACACTGACGAAGGTTACTTCATGGATTTTTTTAACAACAAGCATGCGAGCCACCTCCTGAAATGGGAGCCCTTTCGGTCGCATAAACTCTTTCGTCATAATATAGTTTGGCATAAATGTTTTAGCATAAAGTTTTTTCGCATAAATTATGGTAAGCAGAAAGTTATAAACCTATAATGGTTTCAGTATAATTTGCTATAATAGTATTTATAGAACCCTAGCCCTAAACCTAATATATCGTTATGAAAAAAAAGTTATGGGGAAATAAAGTATGCCATATGATTTGTTCTAAATGAACGTTATGCGAAACGAAGAGTATGCCAAAAAACGTCATGCAGACTTAAGGTATGCCTGTTTAATTTATGCATCCCAATATGGAACCCATGAAATAGGTTATCGCAGTCTATGGACACGTTCCTTCTCCTTCTTCTTCTAGTCTATGGGCATGGGCCGTGGGGTTGCCGTCCCTGCAAGGACCTTTTCAACCACCTCTTGTAGAACTCCATGTTATAGCTGATCGGAAAAATCTCACAATTTTAGTGTGCTAGGAAGACACTTCCCAAAAACCGGACAGTAAAAAACTCTGACGATGGCGGGCGGTTCGATGGTAAAAAGTAGCTGTGGGCATCATATATAAAGTTATGTTAGCAGTTTCTGCTTAAAGCCCAAGTAACTCCAACTGCAATCTCAGCTAAACCTTTTTTCATTGCATTGTAAAACTGCGTCATATCATGCGTCTAACAGCTCGTTACGGCCTAAATAAATAAAGTGACATCTGTTACCGCGTGTTGTTTTGTTCTATGTCCCGGTTAGGTCATAATCTCCGAACACACTCGACTGTCCAACAATAGCAGCCCGCAATATCTGCGCGATTGCCGATTCCATAACAAGCAACGCTTACTCGTACCCCATACGAATGCAGTGACGTCATCGCCGTTATTACAAAAGCTATAAAACATTCTGCGGCCCGACGCGATGCAATGACGAGTGACAACTGAAAAACGTACACTCACTACAGAGCAATATAGTCGGTATTGTGTCCTCCACCACGGCGAAATCTCGCGGCAAAGTGAAAAAGTCTCTTGCAATAACGAATTTGAAATCCAATAAACCCGAACCTCCTTTGGTCTCCGATAGTGTTAGAGAAAAAAACTTAAAAAATACGGCTCGGCCGGTGCTAGTTGTAAGTAATGGACACGGGGTGCGACGGCGCTGTGTGGGTGTACCACTCTTCCGAGGTTATTGGGTGGATCGGGAAACAATAATATACTTGATTCCTCATTTGTTTGTTACGAGCAAAAATACCACATCAGTAAATAATTAATTTGAAACAAAAATTTAATTAATTATTTACTGATATGTGGTTTTTTTTACTCACGATAAATAAACAAAACTATTTTGCATTTTTTAATGATTGCCCATAATTTGCTGGATATAAAAAAAGAAAAGCAAAAATTACCGTGTTTTGGACACTAATTATCAAAAAAAATATTACAAGAACTAAGCATAATCATTGAAATTAATCATTGTTAAATATCCGGTAGTAGGGATTTGTACGAGGGTTTGATTTTTCAGTGCAAAAACTCAAACTTATCAAACCAATAAATTACAACTAAATGAATATTAAAAAAAACTGCCGGGCTGCAAGCCAAGTTTTTTTTATTTTTATTTATTAAACTTATTTTACTATGTTACAGCCCTGCCAAAATAAAAGTGCAGTTTGTCGGCAGAATTTGCCCTATTGAGAAGATAATCGTTATAACTAATCAAAGATGTAAAACATCCGACAATTTATCAGTGCGAGGTTCTACACAATTTGATTGATTCAGACTATTCCCTTCACCTCTGATGGAGTGCCATTCCGCCTATTCCCCAACGCACAGCCGATGGCATGTTACAAAGGCGTATCCACACACAGAGTTATTTTGCACGTACTTGCCAAATTTTGAGGAGCTACTTGGTATCAGGAACTGAATAGTTTTCAGTGGAAAAAAAAAACTACTACCGTGTGTTTTTTTTCAATTTTGTTAATACATTTTTTGTCATTTATGGAAAAATACGCCAGGGCACGTTACGATATTATCATACAAGTTGAAATATAAGTGTAGAAGTCATTTTTGTGCGTGAAAATAAGCCCAATCCTTGACTTACTTTTTAGGATTCTTTGAAACATTTTTTAAAAATCACCCCTTAAACGAGAATCAGACGCACCTTAAATATCTAAATATAAATCTAGATTTCGAATAGAAACAGGAATACTTAAACCTGTTTATAATATTTTATTTATATGGGCTAGATTTCCGGGGGTTTTCGATTGGAATATTCAAGAAACGAGTTTGAAGTATAATCAGCTACAATAGTAACTTCACCCTTTTTCTTTTTATCCGTTGAAATAATTTTACGTACTTCCCGTTGCAACTTTACACTTTTGAACCATGTGTCATAAACTTTGTTGAAGTTGATGGATACGATGTGCTTAACAAGACAGTACAAGACAGTATAACAGTGTTCGGTTCGCGAACGTTCCCTTTGGAGAGGAGGTTGACAATTCCTCAATTCTATTAGACATTCATAAAATGGAGTGCTATATGCTGCTACATCCATGTCTGATAGCAGAAAGGGACAAATTGGCTTCTAAAGTGTCCTTTGACAATGGTAATGCATTAAAATGTGATGACTCCCGGTAGAAACTATTCTCAGTTGCAATAGGACGCAATTTAGAATGGCATCGAATTCGTATTCGAGAACGCATATCGTATGCCGATTGTAATGATCGGCTCCGGACAAATCTCGACTTACCGCCGTCTGTCGTTTACGATTTAAACGCATGCGGCGTATAGCTTGTTCTATTTAAATATCGAACACAGATTAACCGCGACAACGAGCGCTCGTAATGGACTTACGTACATAATGGATGACAACTCCACTCGTCGTCACTCTTCTGGCATATAAAGGGTGACTTCCTAAGTACTTCCCAAATTTTGACGACGTGCTTTGAGACTTGTGGGTGACCCTGCCATCACAGAAAATCTACAAGGCCTTGAGCACCGCCGGAAGGTCGCTTGTCTATCGGTGTTCTACAGAATGCATTTCGGAGAGTGTGCGAAGGAGTTGAATGACCTGATCCCACCAGCTCCCTTTCTGCATCGGACCACTAGGCGCAGACTGGCCTTCCACCCCTATATTGTTGATATTCCGGCAATCCGCACCAACCGTTTCGGTAATTCCTTCATAATGCGAACGGCAAAGGAGTGGAATGAGCTTCCTGCTGAGGTGTTTCCACTGCAGTATAACTTGGGCCTCTTCAAGAAAAGAGTGAACAGCCATTTGTTAGGCCGGCATGTACCAACTTAGACCGCATCATCACTTAAGATCAGGTGAGATTGTGGTCAAATGCGCGCCTACTTAAACATAAAAAAAAATGAATAAGCGCAAACAATATAAAAATACGTATCCATCTTTTTAAACATAGAGGTTTTTTAAGAAAGTCAAAATGACATATTGCAATGTCATTTTGACATACATTTTAAAATCTGCCGAGTTGTAATTTATTGGTCTAAGCATTTCTATCTGTCTATTGAAAAAACACCTCAACTTGAAATGATAGGTATAAGTTTAGGAGAAAAAAAAGCCTTTAAACTTCCAGTATTTTTAAAACAGCTGTACTATTTACCAAGTACGAGTATACAAGTACTATACGTCAATTGATAACAAATGTAAAGCAAAATTAAGACTTGTAATAAGAACATATCTCCTATAATTTATTATTTAAATAAACTTGTCATTCAATTTGCACTTTGTAGTTTAACCACAGGTCATACTTAAAGTAAAGAGCACTCTAGTAAAATATTCATTATATTTAAATATATTGAAATTACTCACTCGACAAGGTGTCACTTGCACGATCCATTTATAATATATTAAAATTGTTAAGTGGAATAATTCGCTTGTTTCATTTATCTTAAAATAACGAAATAACTCTATATTTTTAATGTAGAATTCATGTTTTACTGGACTTGTTTTATTAATAATTGTATTTTAAATTTATGTTTTCATTTAAATTGTTCAGCGCTATGAGTCAATTTAACTTTTGTTTCTGTTATGAATACATTAGTGCGAATGTTTAAAGAGTTATTTTATTGTCTTGTCAAAATATTGCATTTTTGCTTTATGAAGCAAATGTCACTTATCATTTATCAAAGTGACGTCTACTGTAGTAGTACATAGGTCTATGTACGACTATTTTTAAAATGAAAAAAAAGAAAAATCTACTTACTAACCACCTTGCACCACTACTTTCCTTTTCTTTTTTCTCTACCTTAAGGTTGTCTAGAAGAGACCGCTTTTAGACATAAGGTCGTCTTAATTGTACGTAATACATTATTGTATTCATCGTTGAGTAACTGTTTTCCTTGTGCATTAAAGTGTATCTAATTCTCATTTTGTCAGGTGAGGCTATAACAAAATCTGTGCCTAATTTAGCATTTTTAAGAATAGACATTCAAATAAATGAACAATTAGATATTTAGGTGAAATAGTAAAAAAACTGCTCCCAAAATGACAAGTACACCTAACTCCTACATTACCTACCGCACAGACACAAATAGAACTATAGTAGGATATATATAATTATATAAGTAGGATTTGACGTACCGATCCGAGCAGGTGCGATGCAGCAATAGGCACCCCTATACAATCGGATACTTGCCTCTCGCGGGGTGAATAGAAAACGACCAAGATCAATTAAATTTGCACCAGCCGTATACGGTAGGGTTGTGCCGGCGGGCTCGGATACGAGATGATTGGGAAGAAACACAGCAAGTGCATAATTTTCACGCATTCTGCATGAAAGGTGGTTTCGGATAGGAAGCATTGCACCAGACAGAAGCCTAACATTCGTTCTGCCAAATTTCTAGATTAAAGGACGAATGACCTGACCAACTAATTAAGAACTTTTGATGGACGGGTCTAGCATAGAGGTTTTGACTTTTGCTTGTTTTTGAAACTTAATACATTTTCTGTTTTTTGTGATGAATGACCTTGAAACATGCATGAAATGTAAGATTTCATAATAATAACATGAACATTATTTTTAAATTGATTTTTAATTGTTTCTTAGTAACTTAGAACCCTCGCGTTTATTATTAGTTTCTAAGTTGTTGCTGTCTTAACACGATGCACATTGTATAACAACCTCAACATGTTTCGTTAAATTGTGGACTTATGTTTTAGTATTATATTGGCTTATCAAAATTCTAATCGAATTATTATAATTTACGGTGTTCCGAATACGATGACCGCTAAGGAGAGCCTTAACTTAGTGCAAAATCTTGAGCTTCCATGAGGCTTACTAATACGGTATTCACATTATATTCTATAAATATTTTTTTAATAATATAAATTTAAAATGACTCAATTATGGAGTAGTTACCTCATTTTCATGTTCGCTAGGAAGGTGTCACACTCTCTGGCAATCCGATACATCTATCACATTAGATAAACATCTCGATAATTATTAGAATGTCAACGCAAAGTCTAAAAAAATATAGAATCAGAATTAGACTCCTTGACCACCCGTTCGTTAAGAAAGGCGGCTTGAGTAGCATCGGCGCCTCGCCTAATTGCACCCCATCAGGCGCCTGAAGTGACCCCTCGACATTCGGAACGCTCGCCACTCGTCTCCCATCCCTAGCACAGCGTGGAATTAAAAGCTAAACTTCGTTACCATCGAGTTTTGTCATTGAAATTGAAAGAAACTTGTTACGTCGTCTATGATTTCAATTTCAAAAGCGGATCCGTCGCCTTGATTGGTTCCAGCGAAAGGCTGGATCGGTACTACGTGATTCTTTCCTGTTTCATCGAGTGAGTTTCGTAGACTTTTGTACCAGATTATGGGCACAAACAACTTCCAATTGCAACAAGGTATGAAAAAAATTTGCATGATTGGGACATCTTTTTGTGACGGCGGCGGACTAGATGGCGCCAATAAGTATATTTTAAAAGGAGTCGGATATGTTAGTTAGAAAAACAGCGTTTTTGTGTCACACGTTGAGCCATTTAATTGAAGGCGATGTAGTTTGTAGTGGCTAGCAAAAAGTTGTTAGGGAATGTGATATGAATATTTCTTGTAAATAAACCATTTTTAGACGTTCATTTGCGGGTTGGTCAGGTATAAATAGATAGTAAATATAATTACCTAATGGTTTTTTTTCATTTGTCATATTCATAGCTTCGAGATAGACGTTGTTTTGTCAAGGGTTAGCGATATGGGTCTTTAGAGGCTACGCAGGGTGATTTTGCGAAGGGTTGCCAAATTTTTAGTAGCGACTCTGAATCAGTAATTAAATCGATTTATGTAAATAACATCATTCCGTAACTCTCAGATACTCTGAAGAGAAAGAGAGATTTTTAGACACGGGGAAGTGTTTTTAAAATGATAATCATTTAACATTATAGAGATTGAAAAAAAATGTAGTCATAAACTTGAATTGTAAGTTCTTCGCAGTACGAGTATTTTTAAAAGCGCTTATTTATCAGATATTGTAATGGAATATTCATATATTCATATCAATATGGAGTATAAACCAAAGTCGGTTTCTCTGTCCCCATGTTCGCTTAAATCTTTAAAATTGCGTAACGGATTTTGATGCGGTTTTTTTATAGATATGATTGAAGAAGAAGGTTTATGTTTATAATAACATACTTACCATTGCTGTGCAAAGCCGGAGTGGGTCGATAGTTAGTTATATATTAGAGTCCTTGCAATACGTCATAAGCAAAGGGTAGATTATATTTCATCCTGACGTGGCATTTTACCTAGGAATAAGCTCCAGCTATTTGCAATATTTATGCGATAATATCGCAAACCAATAACTTTTTATGATACAAGCTGTCACCGATGGCCATCTGAGCTGGAAGGTTCTGGAGGGGAAACCATTTGACGCCCACGGGTGGGACGCCCACTGGCGAGGTGCTCGGATGACGTGTTTATTGTGAATGCTTCAGCGCATCAGTGTCTGCATGACTTGCATGTTCCGTTTGTATATTTTTAGGCTAAATAAATAATTGTTGAATGGAATACCTATATTCCAACAACGGTCTAGTGAGAAACTTCACTGTCATAATATATAGGCACCACAATATATAGGTAATCGGTTCAACTAAGGTTTAACAGTAATTGGGTGAATTGATAACAGCTGACTTCCAGACCTGACCCCAGCACAATAAAAAGTAACTCAGACCATCACTTGCATGAATATTTTGTGAGAACAATGTTTTATACAATAGGTGAAGTAGAAAACAGTTTTAAAAACATTTCCCAGGATCAGTAGTAGTTAACAAAAGTAAACCAGAATTAAAACTTTCCTCAACCGACGCGTGGTAGCGTAGCCCAAATAAACAAGTATAAATTATAAATTCACTATAGTCACAAACAAAGTTAAACATTACGAGGGCGAAGGTTTGTCCGTATGTCCCCCCATTAACATTTATGCTATGGCAAGACAAATAGTGGGTACAAGTTTGTTTGCCAACAACGTATAACCGACTAAATTTATTAAATAAAACATTGCATTAAGCGAGCCAGCCTAGAGCCGCGGCTGTGAATGAGCGGCGAAGCGACAGGCGTTATCTCTCATGAGCAGAGCGACAATTCGGCGTTCCTCATTCTGCATAAACACAGTGAACTTCTATGATTTTCTATGTTGACGACCAATTTGGTGTAATTGTTGAGAAGTTGGCTACTACACCAAAGGTTACGGGCTCGATCCCCGCACAGTACAAACATTTCTGTGCATGAACATGTCTTTTGTATTGGTCTGCGTGTTTCCTATGTATATTGAGTATGTATTTATAAAAGAAAAAGGATTTGGGAATGTTTATCCGTTGTCTATATACAGTGTGTTTGGGAACCGGTGTCCGACCCGTTAAGGTGAAGTAATATGATCTATTTTATGAATAAATCCACCATAATTAAGCACTTTGCCCCAGTTGTTTTAAAATGGCCGCCATTTTAATTTTTTTTTCTCGGGAGTACGGGTGGGTTATTTTAGTTTGCAATATCTGCCGATTTAGAGGTCCTACAGTCACAGAAGTGGTATCGTTGGACAGTTACAAAAGTAGGCAATAAGCTGACAAAAAAGCATTTTTTCATAACTCCCTTAAAATACCTCAAAAAAATGTTTGAACTTGAAAATTGTGATAGAATTTGTTAGTTTTTTTTCACATTTTTTTTTTTCAGAAAAACTAAACTGTCAACATACATTTATTTTTAACTTTTTGGATACCCAAAGACATCACCTAAACACTGAAGCAAAAATCAAAGTTCCAAATAAAATAGTTTAGAAGTAGTGACAAATTGAATATCACCCTGTCATCAGAGACCCTTTGAAACGCAGGTAAAATTTACCTGAAATAAATTAAAAAAAAAATTAGTAAAAAGTGCTTAATTATGGTGGATTTATTCATAAAATAGATCATATTACTTCACCTTAACGGGTCGGACACCGGTTCCCAAACACACTGTATATTTAATTAGTTCATCTTGGTGCTAGATGGCGCGCTGTGTAGAATAGTGTTCAGGGATACTTTCATATCCAGAGGTGTTCACATCAACCTTTACAAAACCATTGCAAAATGAGTTGCACTAAGTTTGTCTGAATAGTTTTCATGTAAAAACAATCCATTGATAAAAACTTCGTGGTTCAATTAAAAGCTGCAACAAGTAAGTAGTACAACGTAGTGCAATATAAGCTGATCCAATATCTGTGATACTCAATTCCTTTTCTGCGGTTCGTTGGTCTCGCTAAAACTTGGCAACGTCTGGACCGATTTGGCTAATTTTGGTTTTGAAATATTTGCGAAGGTCCAGGGAAGGTTTAAAAGGTGAGTAAACATAAAAAAATGCTCGAAATGTAGTGATAAACAACAATTTAGTTTTCTTTAGCAACCATCTCTACCTGTTAATGATTTACTAAAGAACGAAATCTGTCGGGTAGTATTCAAAAGGCCTCATTACAAGCGTGCCGCCAGAGTCAGCTCGTTCCCAACAAAACTAGTCCATTCGCATTCCGACTCTCTTTCATAAAGTTAGTTTGTAAGTTGATTGAATACGTGTATCAAATTACGAAATCTGCTTAATTATTTGCAAGCGGGAGTATGTGAACAAACAATTTGAGGGGTTTCGCACAGCCGGAGAGGATTGTAGGTTATTTTCATCGTTCGATTTGTTTCTGACATAGATTCCTTAATGTGGGCAATTCGCTCGAATGATGTTTGATATAGTTCAAACTAGTATGTGAGCATAAATAGTTCTGAAGTATTTTATCCTTCTCTGACTTGTTCTATCGGATTGTATGTCAAAATAAGCTTACGTGTAGACAGTTAAAAATCCTAGGTTAATTATTGTTATAACCTGTTAATTATCGCAAGCCATCCTCAATATTAATGTGTGATAAAAATAGAAAAGAAACACACCAACAGTTAAATTTTACTGACTTTATTGCTTGTTGAACGATAAGATGTGGGTTCGATTCCGTAAAATTACAGTCATGACAGGGTGACTTTTGTTTCGACCTCGTCTCGAAATTGACAACTCAACGACAAAGTGTTTCTGTATCCCTGTAAGTCCTTTGACAGGTGAAATCGATTTCGAGTCCCTGAAATGCCCGAATGTTCGCGTTCGCGTTAAGAATTCAGTGATTTTTAAATTTAATTCTGTTGCACACAAAAAAAACTCAGATCCACAACCTTTGCGTTCGAAAGTATGCGTTCAACTGGTCACTGTGGACTTGACTTTCTGATTAGGAACGATTTGATTGGTTAAGAGGCGTGCTAGATCGAAGGGTAAGTATGAAATTACTGCATTCCTAACGCGAGCGGACTATAGTAACGTCAGTGAAAAAAATGACACGAAAACGTGACGTGACGAAGAAACCAATTTTTTATCAAAATGGTTAATGTTTTTTGAACGGAACAGACTTTTGAGCGAAACAACAGTCGCTTTCTTAATCTTACCGTAACTTTTAACAAAACTACCATTAGTTTTTATTTTAATAACACACAATCATATCTCATCAATATTCAATCAGTCATACTCACACCCGTAGCTTTTGTTGAACAAAATATCAAATAACTTTTTACGAACGTGAAATTTGTATAAATATGGATGAAAATTTACACTTTCATGGTGTTAATTGCGTTAAAGTTTTAATCCTGAATATTCGATTACCGTGATACCGATTTTCAATTAAGTCTTCTGTACTCAATAATGCAATTATATATTGATTAATTTGTCACTTGTCATGCTTCTACAAACCACACGTTGGTATTCAGCTTGATTTTAGGTTATAGTTGAAATAATTAGCTGTAGATCATGTCTTTCATTATCATCATCATCAGGTCAGCTAGTCATGGGTCTAGATTTGTCTTAATGTTAAAATAACAATCAGTAACCGTTTTCAGGTTTAGTTGTTAGTTTTTTTTGAAAACATATTAGAAAATGGTGACAGTATATGTTTTTACCTCAAACTAAAATGAAAAGAACTACCGTCGTGCTAACTAGATATCAGATGATTTGGACAAATGTATGAACATTTCCCATTAGGTATTTCAATTCCGATGTTTTAGTCAATAGGGTATCTACGGATTACCTTGGCTTATACAGAGGCGTTCACACACATCAACCTTTACAAAAAATATAATGTTTTTTAAAAGGCTTGTGTGAAGTTGAAGAAGATGATTGAAGATGTGTCAAAAAATAAAAATATGAGACTAGCATTCGCGCGCAAATTCGTTTGCGTAGAATTCGAATATAATTATCATAATTGAGTAAAACAATATTGACATAAAAAAAGAAAGTAGCCTATGTTCATCAGGGATGTCGACTTCTAATGATGAAAAAAATTTTCAATACAAATAATAAAATCTTTTTCTCTTTTTAATATTGTATGTAACAAGGACCCAGGCCCCGGGCCTATCTCATACAATGAGTGGTTTTTACGCCTGGCGACTTCCAGTAGCCGGTAGCCGCCGGACTACCCAACTCAATTTGAAAGACCACCTCGTGGTTAATCAACCCATTGAAGAAATCACTTATAAAATTCAAACCTAATTGATCATTATTATAATAATATTAAAAGAGTACATTTATTTAACAATGATACGTAATTACAAAATTACAGTTTAATTTGAGCAGTAAAACTTTTATAGGACGTTTTAATAATTAATAAGCGTAATTATGAACCCGTACTTCGACTTAAATGAAGTTGATGTTTTCAAGTAAGTTCCATCTTTGAATAGCGGTTTGTTTGTTCGCTTTGTTCAAGTCTTGTAAACTAGTGGCTTTCACTGACATTAAGAAAATCAACTTTGCATGTAATTATAAATATTCTAAGACAAAGAGCTCGCTTTTGTATGTGCTGCGCAAGTGAGGTAGGTATGTTAGTTTCTAACAAAAGTAATAAATAAGCAATTAGGAAAGTCTCAGTCCCAGCAGTGCATTGCAATGCTTTGTAAATGACAAGGTCAAAAAGAAATAAATTCAACTATGTTTGGCCTAAGCCTAAACTTTGACAATGAAATGTCACCTGTCAAGTAATAGAACCGCAGCAACTAAAAAGAAAACCAAAAGCTAAACTTAGCACTGATATAAAACAACTTTCATTTTATATTTTCTATCATTTTCAAATCCGAAGTTCTGACTACTTATAAAGTCTTTACACGTCGAAACGACGAGTATAATCAGTAAAGTTTCATTTCGATGTATAATGTCCGCTAATAAAAC
This sequence comes from Udea ferrugalis, assembly GCA_950022985.1. NCBI lineage: Eukaryota > Metazoa > Arthropoda > Insecta > Lepidoptera > Crambidae > Udea > Udea ferrugalis. Next base: position 23,653,160 of record OX465515.1, read on the forward strand.
TTAGCATCTCCACTGTAACAAATCCTCGAGAGCGAATCAGAAAGTACCCGAAACGCACAATGATAACGCATTGATGATTCGGTGGGCACGATCGCGGGAGACGATGACCATCGATATGCCCCGATTAGAGGGGGAGGCCGCCGGGGGGCAACAGGGGTGGACCCGGCCGACAACAGCATTATCTTGAGTTGAGTGGGAAGCAGGGAATAGTCGCGTCCGCGTACATTTTGCATGAATCGCCGCGCGCCGTACGCGCCGCGAGCGAAAGAGAGAGAGCCACCCCCGCGAGCGAGACGGCTAGATCTACATTTAAAGCGCATTGTAAGCAAACGCATTATTAATGTATCAGCTTTAGTTGTTGGAGAGCAATGGCGCGCAGGCCGCCAAGAGCCGCTCCCGTTATTCATGTATCATGTATACCCCATTCATATTTGATTCCTTTTAATTCCAGACGTCTTTCGTCTACGGGAGTGGTTCGTGTGTTCCTCTAACGTTTCATTTAGCTTGTAGTGAGAGGTTTTAGATTTTAGACGATCCAGGCATGCATAGTGGCGAAGACTTGCGTCATTAGCTCTGCATTCTGCTATTGTTGAACGGTAAGCACCGGATGCTCCAATTAGCGTTTGAATATTATGTCTCATTATTATTATTGCACTGATGATTCAGTGGGCACTTTTAGAGGAAAGCTTAGAAAAAGGTGGAGGTGTAGAGGAAATTGAGAGAGAATACCCATTTGTGGTAAAATTACAGTGGTGAAAAAAATGCAGTGCAAACATTAAAATGATGTTTTGTTTAGATTCAAAAACAACTTATGGAATATAAATATTGAAAACATAAACCTAATATACCTGCCATTATATTTCCTTTCGGGGTAGGCAGAGATCACATATTACAACTTGCTACAATCCTGACTTACCACCACAACTCTCATGTATCCTTTCATACATCATTCAAAGGTCTTTAAATCTTGCATATTCAATTTGGCATACCTACTACAGATAAATTATGTATTCGAAATGATGTTCATAAATCACAATTCTTAAATTTACTTGTAGAACTGAGAGCTAGTCTCTTGCGCATCTGAGGAACTTGAAAACGGAAAAAGGCAACCTATGTTCGCTGAAAATGTCTCACTAACTCTGATGATCATCTGTAAGGATTTTAATTAAGGTGAGCGCCTCAATTAAGAAACTGTCAGTTTGTATTCCACATATCCGTATGGTTCTGACATGTCATTGTATGAAAGAAAGTTACTTACTTGCTAATTAACCGCCCGCTGACAGTATAATGCTCACTTTGATGCAACGTGAGCGCCTATATTATGTGCACCCAACGTGGGTACTCTATTGTTACACTAGAACTACTAATACTGCTAAGGGCCCTTAGCAGGTGAAAACGGCAAAATGGACTGTTATCTATGAGCCATAATTGAAAATATTGAATGTTTTTCGCACTGAAATTTCTAATATATATTACAGAACGTATGTGTGATGGGATGACTGTTTCCAAAACACGATTGGAAAAACTTTGCTCGATAAAAAAATCCTGAAGTTACCTCTAAAATCTCATATAAATGCTTATTACAACCATATTTTACGATAATAATTTGTATAAAATAACAAATACATAGGTATTTACCTTCTCGATTTCGTGACTGATTTAGATTTTTACCATGTTATAACAAACTAAGTTGTGAAATAAAAATATGAATATGATAAAGGCAAAACCTTTCGTTACAATTCAAAAGAATAAAAACTAAAAAGAAGAATAAAACATTCCCGTGTAACAAAATGCATTATTAACAATGCAATAATTATGGTAATACTACCGCTCCTTTTGATTTAATTTAATTATTTCTTCGTAATAACAAGGAATAATAATTAATGTGTTAATTTGAATAACAAAAGGAAACTTTACTGTGGCCCACAAAGTAGGTACGTCGGCTGCGATATCTTATAAGTTATGCAGCACCTACTTTTTTTTAAATAACTGGAGTTTGCTCCCCTAATAAAAAGGCGAGCAAAAAAGTGGAATGGTTTTGATGAAAAATCAAAGGAAAAATATTTGGAATGCCTCTGAAAGCGGCGAGTTCAGTCACCACCTTTTTTTGGCACAATTTCATTATCGGGTCTGCTGTTCTAATCTCCGACCTGGGGTTTAACACAGTATTTAAATAGTCATGCTAAGCTTTATCATCGTTCAAATAAGGTTGAAATTAAGACGCCTCTAAGAAGGTACGACTGCTTTTTGGCTTTCCCTTGTTTCTCAGAACACCATTTCATATAGTTTAATTTGACCTAACAATGTTTAATATAGTATTAACTTAAAATCAGTTTGCCAATTTTTATACTGCACATTCGATTCGCATAATATTCAATGTTGATATAATTTATTTATTTATTCTTTATTGCACAAATTTACAACAAAAAAGTACAAATGGCGGACTTAATGCCAAGAGGCATTCTCTACCAGTCAACCGCAAGGCTCAACAGAGAGTTTAGGGAGTTTGGGTTGTGCAACTTGCTATAAAAACAACGATATTTTAATTAATGATAAATATAATGGACATTTGACCATATTTTTAGTCAATCGATTATAAAATAAAATGCTTGCATGTAATGTATGAATTACATTACATTGTATGCAAGAACATTTTTGTGTCAACTGAAGGTTAGGTCAAAAAATGTTAGGCAAAGTGATAATTAGGTGTTGAGATGCAATAAAAAAAATTGACGAGATCGACTTGTAGTAGGTTAAACATACATTAAGGCGCACATTATTAAGTTATGCGAACTGATATTAGTTGAAATGAAATTAAGTCAACATAAATTGGATTGAACGTTTTTGCCTGTATCGCCATAATTAATTTTTCCGTTCTTTTGATATTTGTAACGTGAAACTGAGTTGTCCGGTTACCCGAATGAAAATTTGGCAAAATTACTAGAAAACCTTGTTTGACCAAAGTTGAAGTTACAATAGTTCAGCTGTAAAATTGATTCAGTATCGCTGTCATAAAACGTAATATGTTAATAGGCCAAACTCAATACTCAATCATTTATTACATTTCACAGTGTAACTCAAGATGAGATCTTACAATATTTTATGGTTCACCATGAACCCTGTCAATAATGGAGAAGAGAAACACTCTCATTAAAATAAAGATGAAAATAAATCATGACTGCTTAGTATTTAAATTATATAAGTTATTTTTATAATAAATATTATTTCAATAAATAATTCTAGTTTATATTTTGCAATCGTTTAATCTAAGATCATACATGTTAAATGTATGTTTTTATCTCCTAAAAATCCTTTTACCGTTTTATAGCATTTATGTATTGGTATATTCTTAAGACCCTTTGAGAATTTATTATTACTAACTTGTTATTGTTCCTTTTTATCGACATTACTAGAGATTTACTCCCACACAGCCAGTTAAATACTAATTTTCAAAAAATATTTAACAAGCATAATCACCGTTGCAATTTCAACTAAAAATAATTCTCCATTCCAGAAGTTGATTATCTTGAGACGAGTGTCGCGCATGCGCAATGGGTCCGTATCAAATATTCATCACCCACTGTGGGCATAAGCGGGGCCTGATGCTCGATTTGACTATTTCATTGAACAAGATAATCTTGGCCCATAAAGTTTTATTAAGCCAGCCATTTGTAGGAATCTTCACGTCTGGAAAGTTGCTTAAGATAGAGCCAAGACAGAAATACATTTTTTGAAGTTGTAATGAGCTGCTTCTGCTAGAATAGCATACTATTCATGTTCAGGCAGCGAGTTGCCTAAGTTGCTCATAATACTTCGGCTCATAGATACCACAAAACAAACATTACAAAATTATAAATATGTAGTACGAATAGTTCTTAGGAACCCTCTAGCTCGTTTGTTCATAATAAAATATTGACAAATTTATTTTATGTCATTTGATTACAAGACTTTTCTGCACTAAAGATCTGAAAACCATAAAAAGACATTCGGTCGTCTTGGCATTAGGCAGGAATCGAACACGCATCTTTCCCAACCGGACGTCTGCACTAACCACTGTGCTACCGAGACTGTTCATGGTCACGAGGAAAGATCTGAAAACCAGAAAAAGACATTTGGTCGTCTTGGCATCAGGCTGGAATCGAACCCGCCATGTCTTTTTCTGGTTTTCAGATGTTTAGTAAAGATACTGCATGGAAAATGCTAAAAACAATAATAACCAAAGACTATTCTGGTGCTATACGGCTGCATTTGAGGGTTATGCTTCACATAATTTTTGGTCAATTTCGTAACGATCTTTGAGATATCTTTGCAATCAGTGCATACTGAATTGAAGTATAAACGTCAAATTTAATTAGCTGCAGTACCTATGTGATTATTTGAAAAAAAAACATATTTCAGGACCTACTTTCAAAACACAAAATTGGAAAATAAAGTAATTTAAAGGAACCATGAAACGCACAGGATTTCAAAAACTGGCATTGAATACAGTTTCTTATCAATCCATTCAGTAACTTAATTACTAGCCTCATGCTAAGGCAATTGTTTTTAACTTACTTTTACAACACTACTCTTTCTTACATAACGATGAAGTGAAAAAAATATAAATGATGCTAACCGGCATATTTTTCAACTCTTTTTAAGACCACAGAAAAATGTTTTAAAAAGACCCTCTTTTTCGCCAGGAAACTCCAACTCACTTATATATTACATTATTAATTTAGGTGTATATTATATCAAAAGGATTGAAATACTAAGAAACCCGCGAAACTACAATTTCTACAGCGTCTTGTAGTAATCAAGCACGCACCATCAAGCAGTCTTCACAAAAACGACGACGAGATTGTAGCATTCCAATTAAAATCAAGAGCGAGTTCTACAACTTATGCAGCGGAGCAAATACTCCATGTCGATAATGGACAGTGAATTTCGATATGAGCCGATGACATTATCGAAACGATACGTGATGTGATCTCCACGATTACAAGCGACTGGCGTTTGTAAAAGGAAAACATTTTGTGACAACAACTCAAGGAGCAAAGCCGCGTCTCACAAAGGAGAGCTCTCAACAATTTTCTAAAAAAAACCGCGGCGCGAACTACACCCGAGTGCAATTCAAATGACTCGACCTGCACCTACGTACATAAGTTATTAAAAAAAGCGTGCCTTTGCTGTTGGTTTTAATAAAAATAGTCGTCTCGCGTACCCTTTGTCAAAACATCAGAGGAACGACGCCATACCTCTATTAACGCAAGGGCTGCCTCCAAGACGTCACAGGGACGTATGCAGATGGTTAGAAATTAATTAGCAAAAGACGAGAGAGTTAGTGATGCACACTTCATAAGTAGCTCCGTTTTTTGGGAACTGCAAGGAGGTTTCGTTACAACGCAAGTCGGGACCGCAGCATCTCGGTGGGTAATTACATTGACACAACTTCGCCACGAAATAACTTGCACTACCTATTCCGAGCCAACGTTGAGAAACTTGTCTTTGTTAGCTATATGAAATTTTGAAGAATTTCATGTTTCTCCTTGATAATTTACAACATCTAATTTGCGTGTTGCAATCTCATAGAAACAAGAGGCGACATTCTCATACCGCAGTGGAACAACATTGCTTATGAGAAAGAATCAAGTGGCTTATCGAATAATTCCTTGAAAACCATTAGCTAACGTCGATTAAAAAACAGTCTGAAGTTCCTTTAAAGTACAAATTCGAAACATTTCAGACGCAGTTCACGTTCAAACGGTCTCGATATTGCGATAAGCGCTTTTACGGTAAAAGCGTATTGTAAAAATTTCGTGTTAAAACCAAACGCAACAAAAAAGTGTCACGAAAAAGTTTCCACTCGGCCATTTTGCGAGCGAGCTCGTCCCTGATGTGGGACCGCGATTTTTCTCAGTATTTCTAAGTTCCATGTGAATGAATGGGAACACAGAACCGAGAGGTTCTTTTTCATCAAAGGTCGTCACACTGACGGCGACTGGGACATGAATTGACTAGTACTCACACTATGCACGCATAAGACGGTGTAAGCTTTTTCGTAGCTCAAAACTGCAGTTGGAAGGAAAATTCAGTTTACGATGTAAAGAAACCATCCTGAATGTGTATCTGGGTTGAACATTTTTATAATAATAGTTTTGAGTTTATGACAGCTTACATATCAACATTATGTTGCGTCAATCCATTTTATTAGGTGAATATTGTATTAGTGGAATTAACTAACGCCTGCATCTGGCTGTTCCAATATTTTTACTCTAGGCCTTAGATAACTTTAAAAGTTCTCATAAACTCTAACTTTGAAGTAATTATTTGTTTTGTGTTTGTCCATGTTGAGTTGAGATGAAACACAAATGTTACATTGATTCGAACGTACTGACACATTTTTTGCTTACAACAAAACTTTGAATAATTTTCATTAACACTTAATAACTAAACTACTACTAAACTAACTGCCATTTTTTCAGTTTTTCAGGTATTGCAATTAATGGCACCATATGCTACCGATGATGACATGGCCTTAAGATGGCGAAGTTAACACAAAATTTTCATATTGCAAAACTTCAACGTTATTTTATTTTTAACATGTTTAGGATCTGCGCTGTATTTTTAATGATGTGAGCTCTACCAACATATTTCCAAGCGAATGTGAGTACTCGTAAAATGTAAGTGCTGTGTTATTTTCATTTGGAAACTGCAAGACTACTAGAAGATATGTTTCATGCTGTAATAACACGAATCTTCACTAAAATTATTAAAAATATAGATATATGGATCAAATAGCGAGTTTGGGTTACAAACAAGATGGCGGACGAAAAAGGTCAAAAACGTAAAGGTCAAGGTCAGAAACGAATCGGGCGAGTTGTGGAAGTGGGAGCCCGCGTTACTTTGGTATTGGGAAGTTACGGAGCTTTGGGAAGTTACAGTTCACAGAACTTTGTTTTCTTCTGCCTTCGGATTTCTATCAGTGGAGCTTATGTTGACTATTGTAACGGCCGAACGCTCTTTCTCAACTTGGAAGGATACAGGGGTGTCATTACTCTTTACGAATTAAAACTGAATTTAACAAATTATTTCAAACTATGCTACATTGTAACGAGTTATATTCACGATGTTAGTGAGTGAGCACTTAACAAAGGATTTTTAGAAATAATACATTTAAGCTATTTATTTATTTCTTAATATTCCTAATAGGTTTTTGTTAAGTATACAATAAAATATTGATTTCATTCCTGCATTTTAGTGAGATTTGGAAGAGCAATTCATAAATTATAAATAGACTAGTTGGCCCGACAGACGTCATTCTGTCAAATGAACACCATGAAATCATGTCAATCCCATCCTGCTTGACAGTTGCCAAAAATAAAATCAGGAATAGTACGTATAGTAATTATTTTTCGTGAACATCAAATCAAAGCTGAAAAAATCAGCTTCAGCAGGTATCAAGCTATAAGTGCTTTTTATACACATACATAAATTTCTAGCAAACAGTTTAAAAGAAGCAGTTATTATGCTAGATGGCGTCAAAGCTGCCGCGTGTCAATCGAAGAGTCACGTCAAGGTGGAACGAAACGACAATAAAACATCACACATCAAAGCTATCTCCAACTGCTCCACTCCAGATTTCCATGTGAAACGACACCCTCGGAAGCCCACCGTAACGATAATGTTTTTTCATGGGGGGTTTCATACAATTTGCAGAATTTTTCATCCGACATAATCTTAACATGTACTCTGTTGAACGAAGACCGAGTCTTACGCTCACCGACATTGTGACTTAAAGCTTTGTGTTTAAAGTTGAGATTCGTCGCGAACTGCGCACGCACATCACTTAAGATATTAATGAGCGCATTTGTAATAGGCGAAACATACATATGAAATTCAAATTTGTAGCGGCTCCGGAGCGGGCTCCTCTACATATTTTAGTAGGCAGCAGAGTGTGAATTTGAATCTTTTGTTAGCATTTAGAACGCCAGTTTGTACTGGGAAACATTGTTTTATCACAAAACGCATAATAGATGTTTTGGCCATCGAGATATTCTGCAACGCTTCCGCCTTGACCAGGCTTTAGTATGTGTTTTGTTGTTGTTAATGTTAAGTAGGCTTGTAACTTAGAATATAAATTGTGTTAAATATTACAAATTTCATGTCTTTCAGTTGAGAACGGACCTTAAGCGGGCTCGAAATATTAGAGAAGTTTATTTGAAGTGAAAAACCTTACTACCAGACGATGTCAACCCGCCCAACGCCCTCTGACGAGGCTTAACGACTGACATCGAGCGGCGTTCCCCTTGACCAACTTTACGTGACATCCTGCAAGGAGGAGCTCGAATAATAAATAACAAAATTGCTTTTGGGGTGGTCACCCATCTCACTACAAGACATAGCGCACATAGCTTAACAAACAGTAAGCACCGCCATAAATTGTCCAACAAATTCCAATCCTTATCAACGTAATAATTTTGTTACACGTGATGTTTCTCCTATTGTTCACGTTAATAATAATGTTTATATAAAACATGCAAAAATATTTGATTTTACGGAAGCATTCATGTTGTATAACAACACTCATTTTAATTTATTTCTACTAAACGATTAGCTTGTACTCGCAGAAGGTTGAGAGTCGACCTGATGAAGCTGCTTACGTAGTTCGTCGTAATTCCTTTTCTTTGTTATCTGAATATTTTCTTAAGAGATTTCTATACCGAGAGTTAAAATGACGTTATGTCGAATATTTGGATACTTAAAGGTAGGTCGATTTACCTTTTTTTACTTTACCTAAGCCACATTTTACCAAACATTCTAGCCTAATAAGGCCCCAACTATCTACCAGGGCTGGGGCCCTGGGGCCCAAGTCTGCTAATTTTTGAAAGCTTCATCTGTAACGTAATTGAGTCTCAATCGGCTAATTTGATACATTTCCTCTCAACTTTCTTTTAAACTCAATCACGATTCAATTGAAGCGTTCAAAAATTAGCAGACTTGCGGCCCTGACTTGCCGTAGTACTTGTCTGCCCTATCACTTAGGTTAAGTAAGAAGGTTTACTGGTTACTACACTTCGCTTCGCGTCACTCTGCAGAATTTAGTGCTTCTGGATTCTGTGCTTCAATGAAGTATTCTTTGGGTAATTTGAAAATTTCGTCGAATAAACATTTTGATATTCAGCATTCCGTTCAATCGGTGTTTTGTAAATGTGGAAATGTGGTTCGAGTCCTCAGGGGAGAAGGTACCAGATTTTGTAAAATGCAGCGCAAAGGGAAGAAGTCGAAGCTTTACGAAGAGACTTTAGGGCTAATGAAGAGACGACGAGAAGACCCACCCGTCACTTCGTCGGGGAAACGGACTCTAAACCGAGAGATTAGTAAGCACGTGCGACGCGATCTCCGTTGCTCCAGTACTTTCTCTATTGAGAGAGCGATTGAGCAGAACCGGGGTTCAAAAGTGTTCGTACAATCTCTTGGACGAAACCACCTGACGAAGTTGACCATAGAAAGTGGAGAAGTCGTTGTCTCGAAGCCAGCAGTCCTTTCGAAAGTAGAAAACTTCTATGGCTTGTCATGGTGTCACACTTAATTTGACACTTTATGGCCGTATTGTAAATACAATTGTTTTTGTATGCATTTTACAACAAAAACTTTAAAACTAGTGTTCTGATCGAAAAACAACAAATGATGTATCAAATGGTTATTATCTAATCGATTTCAATTTTGATGCAACTTCGCACCATGTCTGTTTGTGTCGTAACATGCCACCACACGTGTAATTGTCAAGTAACGTGTTATTAAAATAATTGAAACTACGGCGTGTGAATAGTCGAATAGCTCGCGGTGAGCTCATTGTGGCAGTATTGACTTGTTTTCAATTATGTTACGAGTCCATATTCCGCCTTAGGAGAAAATAGTTTTTAACAATGATAATATAATGAAAATACGCAGATAGGTTACTTGTGCTAAAAAAGTGGCACCCGAAATCAAGGACTTTTGAGCACCTGAGCACATTGGCAGTTTTCGACAACACTGCGCAACATGTAGGTATCTGTCTCGTTTACGCTTTAGTAAATAATCATGCTATCTTGTACACACGGTCAAATCATAGGTATGTACGCCAGGGCACAATTTCTGACTTCGCGTCAGAACTGACATAACGTATAGCTATACCTCTTTTAAATATCATTGGCTATCAACACGTAGCTCTGAAGAGCGGAAAATAAAAACTGACACACCTAACACTAAGCTCTATTTGCCTTAAACTAAGCAGCGCTTACGAATGATAACCAATAACTGATTTAGTTCCAAGCGGAAATTCAACGTCTTCATCGCTTGCAAGGTCCGTGAGGTTTTCGAATGGTCACTTACAAGTCAATGTTTCGACAAAAAGCAAGGGAGGGGGATAGGGGATAGTCAAATAAAATGGAGAGTCTTGGAAACTCTGAAAAGAACCAGTTGGGTCTGTGCTGCTTAATGAGAAAAAACATTTAAAGTAATAAAGTTTCATTAAAAAGTCAAATAAAACAAGCAAACACAATTCAAAAGAAAAAAACTTTATAGACTTAGCCATCCATCCTGAAGATATAACAAATAGTTCAATTAGGCCGTGTGAAAGATTTATAGTTTCTGTAGAAAAATTAATTAGTGAAAACGAAAGAAATGGGCCATGGGCCGTCGGAAAAGTCATTGGGCATAATTCATAACAAACAGAAATAACGGAAAGCCGTTCGGCGTGGGTAGGCAATGAATAATTCTCTAACTGTGAGCACCCTAAACCCCCCCTTCCCAGGCGGGGCACCGCGAAAAAAGTATACGACCCGGCCGAGTTTTATAGTCAGGAAAAATAGGAGGCAGCCAAAATATCTATATACGGCGCATGGAAAAAGTAAAAAAAAACTACAATCCCGCTCGCATGAATAAGTGAGTGGACCTTCATATAGAAAAAAGTAAGGCAACAAAAATAAAAGCGACGCGGGGATGTCGATGGAGGGTACGGCACGGCCGGCGAGGGAGTGCCGCCTGCACTTTGAGTGCGTTCGCGACTTTGTCGTCACCTCTGGCCGCAGCCACGCGGCGCTAGCGCGGCCACCACGCGTCTGACGCCGCGTCACACGACCCTGACGCGACGCAACGCGCGACCACAACGGCCGACGACCTCGCTACCACCTATTCAACTCTTCGAAATTAGCTGCCAGTGTATCGGGCATGCGTTACGCCGTGGTATTTAATCACTTTATTAAAGCAATAAACCCCGCTCGCCACTGGATACCGGCCCGCGAAACAATGGGGCACCATATGATCGCAATAAAAAGTATCGAATCGTAATCGAGCTACTGCACGAAATGTCACTTACGTTTGATATAATTACGTAATGGCGACATGAGTCGAATGAATTTATTCGGGTGCTCGCGTTTATAAGGGGGTCCCTTAGCACAATGCTTAATTAAAAATGCGTAGGTACTTGCGTTTAATGATTTATAATGAAGTTTAGCGAGGTCGCGCCGGCGCGGGCGCGGGCGACGCAAACACACGTGCGCGCTCAATCGATATTAATCTCGCTGTGACGGCAAAGCCATGCTTTAACAAATGAAGAATGTCTGAGTTTCAATAATATTTGTAAGCGAGGGCGGAACAAACATGGCGCGTTAAAGATTAAAAGGTCTGGAGTTCGATCCTTAGACCTTCAGTCGTCATTTCCAAGTGTAGACAGCAAGAAGTTCCTTTTCCCTACTTGCATCACAAACAGCGTCTATAACTGTCAAGTTATACGCTACAAATACCGCCAAGTTCTTCTACGAGTATCATCCTGTTCAGACGCTGAACTTTTTTTGTTTTATAATTTTAGCTGAGAGGAAGACCTCTAAACAATGCAGTCACTTTTGTTGTATTAAAACAAACTTTGGTAAGCAGGAAGCTAAGTTTCGCAAGATCGATAAGTAAGTTCACAAATAATATTTAATGTAAAGCAAGACGGAATGAGTAAAGAACTACTGAAGGAAATTAAACCTTTAGTGTAATTAACATTCAAAGACACCTCCACCCACAATGGCCGGTCAGTTTTAATAAAACAGTTACAATCGATCTCTTTTTTCCACTGACCCCATTACCCATACATAAGTACTACTTGCATTACTGGAACAGTAAATGCATGCAGAACGGTCGCAGGCCGGATGGCATCCCGAGCATTCGATATCCCTTCGATCTTTCCAATCAATTATTTAAAATTCTAAACTTTTCCGTTTTTATGTTCTCATTCACAAACAAGTTGATTGCCTCCCATTTAACTCAAGCGGTTGGAATTAAGGCTATTTTAGTCAAACTGTCTTGCGAGTGTCGGATTGTATTTCATTCATATTGACAGTAGGCAGTGTAGTGAGATATACACACACACTGTATTTGAAAACGCTCGAGTTAACTGCTTAGGTTTCCCTTCTAGGTGTTTTGAGGGTTTATAAAAAATATCTAAGCGTTGTAGAAACTTTCGATTATACCTGGAGCAAACACATTCATTTCATTCATTCATTCAAAACGTTTAGTCCGTACAAGGCTTAGCACAATTGGGTTACAAACATACTGCGTCCGCAAACACGAACTAACTGTGACAAAATGTCTAGAACGTACGCTCATTACTAAGTGAAAAGAAAGCACAAACAAAAACAAGTCGCCAGCAAAAGCATGTCATTAGTAAATTATATTTTCCACTAAAACACTCAACTCCTATTTAACCCAACAAATGTTCAGTCACTTTCCGTGCAAAAAAAGTGAAACCTATGTAAGTAATTGTTTCAGTAACGTTCCTCGTCGAGTTAGAATGCATAATAATAAATAGTAGGGCTTTTTAACTGGAGTTAAGCTTTGTTAATAATGCTGTAAAACTTAAAAAGCCTTCTGTCGCCGTCTGGATTGCATATTACTCTGTCTATTGTACGCTCGCGTGCGGTCGTGGTGCGAAAACCCAAGTTTGTGGCCGCGAATAAACTTGTACTAACTTTTTTTACTTCAACATTCTTGTAGTACAATTTAGTGTTTGTTTGCGAAACAACTTTGTTATACGCCTGTACAGACATTGTTTCTTGCTGGATGAATGACCAAACTTAGGTGTTTTTATTGTATTATAATCCAGCTTTCCGACTTCTTTACCTTAAAACACTCTTCTATTATTTCAATGTAGATTGTGATCAGAACAATGTTTTACCCTTACTTCCCAATATTTAATTATACTGATTATACATCATAGAGAAGGCAGATATTCTCTATCTGTGTTTTAAAAAGAGAAGAAGAGTTTTTAAATGGCCTATTCACCAAATTGATTATAGCACGAAGCCAAGTGTTATTTCAAATAATTTATGTTAAGTCATTTTACAGATCAAATTAAATGCATTTAAATAAACATTTCATGTAAGGTACCTACTCGATTGAGTAGGTCATAATCTTACCTTACCGAGAATGGAAACTAATTTAGTGAACAAGAAACACACAAGGGCCAATTATACTAAAGCATTCATCATTGCGGTTTTTCAGATTACTTCGTAACAATCCTTTGAAAGGGTTTGTGCTTCGATTGTGCTACGAATATTAGCTGTAAAGCGTTTGAAAGAGCAATCGGACGATGGGGTGACTTTTTACAGCACCTATTCAAAGAATAAATTACAAAAAGCATTTTCGAAGAATTTTTGTGAATGGAACTGTTGAAACGGCCTAGACGAACGTTTCTTGGACAAGTTCAAGATGTTCTCAGAAAGGGTCAGGTCACGAGTATTTAAGTCTTATCCGTAAAATACCCGCTACGCTATTACAGCTTATTATCGCCACTAAAAAAGTAGACCAATAATCCACTGTAAATAAAAGCCTCGACTTATCGCTTAAATACACTTTACTAAGCTCATAATTTCCTTGAAATCTAAACTGCAAATTCCATAGCATTTCTGCGAGAACTATGTTTGTTTTTTAACGGTTTGACGCAAGAACAATCGGGCCCAAGGGTGAATTTTTCGCTCGAACATTGCCCGACAAAGTTGGAGTTTCGCCCCCAAATAGATCAACATTAATTTTTACTGTTGCTTGACGTTTGTCGGCGAACTTTCATGTTTCAGGCGGGGAGGCGCAACTACGTCACAAATACAGGGTTTAACCGAAAATTTTAACTCTCGTATCATGTCGAGAAATGTGGACTAACTAACATTTTTTTACTGAATAAAAAACACCCTTTATTTCCTACTGCATGGCACAGGCCTTCCCTACGACGTGAGCTATATCCAACATGCGGGGTTACTGCGAATAGTTAGAGAGGTATCATGTTAAGTTAGAGATAAACCTAATCACTAACCGATTTGATGTAATGGTTAAGAAGTAGGCTATTACACTAGTGGTCGCGGGTTCGATCTCCGCACAGTACAAACATTTGTGTGCATGAACGCGGCTGTTTGTACTTGGTCTGGGTGTTTATTATGTGTATTAGGTAATGTATTTACAAAAAAATGTATTCAAGTATTTTTGTCCGTTGTCTAGTATCAAATAGCAAAGGCATTTAGTTGCTTAGTTTAGGGCTAGGTTAGCAAGGCTAGTTGCCAACCTTACATGATCAAAACCTTCTGATAACAACGATTTTATCTCCAACCTTGCATGGAGAAAATTAAGTAAAACTTTGACAATTCTGTGTATGACAGGACGTCTCTCGGGGCAAGTAGTTTTTCCTAAAACCCGATTACATGTTCAAATATAAAACATAAACCTTTAATTTAACAGAAGCCCTCAACTTATTTATATCAAATTGCATATCCGCTTACTGACGTAGTTGAGTGCAACGATGGAACGTCTAAATTTGATGCAGTCAGCGGATTACCTTAAATGATTTAGATTGGAGGGTAGAATAAGCCGATGATGAAAGCTCAAACCATAAACACGAACCAATGAAATAGCGAGTCATATTGACCTCAGGCATTTCGAGATTATAGTGAAAGCTCTGGTTAAAACGGTTAGAGATTGGATATCAAAATATTTGACTGATATTTCACTCACTGACATACATACATAGTTTTACAAACTTAAACTCTCATTTCCTGTTGTTAACTAAAAAGTCACAGTGTTTACATGCTCTAGTGAATATCGAATGTTGGCAAGGTGGATTTAGTTAAAAATAAAATACGTTTGATAAACACCGTATGGATAGGAATCAATATCTTGTTTTAGAAACACCTTAGCAAATATTTTTTTAACCTTTGATTCATATAGACATAAGACATAATACAGACAATTCTCTGTTTTTGCAAAAACAATGAAAAATGTTTAACACTGTTATTAGCTGTAGCGTGATGCTATTCAGCCCATAAACTATAATATTAATTTACCTGAACCAGTAGTTCCTGAGTTCTAAGTACGTGCAACCAAACTCTTCAGCTTTTTAATATTACTAGAGGCCGCCCGCGACTTCGTTCGCAAGTACTTAGTTTTGAAAAATAGTGATATATCTTTCTATTTCTTTTCTTTTTTTTAAAACTATATTATCTTTATAAATCGTAGCCTATGTGCTATTCAGGCGCATGATCTATATTATTGTAAAGTTTCATTCATATCCATCCAGTAGTTTTTACGTGAAGGAGCAACACGGCACATCCACCCATACAAACTTTCGCATTTACAACATTAGTAGGATTTTGCTCGCCGGTATAACGTAGTCCTTTCGATCAGTGTAGCCTCATCCTTACAAATTAGCCCTGCAAACATCTGAGATCAAAGCAGTGTCCGTGTGACGTAAGTGCACTTCGCCGAAGCGCCGCGCTTCGGTTGAAACTACGACCTGCCATGGCATTGTTTCCAAAAGTGGGACAGTCCCGAACAAATCGGAAAGCATCTCACCAGTCGCCACCCACGTCATTAAACCTACCGCGACAGCCAGACACCTCTGGAGAATGCACTCCTAATAAGTCATCAGCTAAGTAGCGCTCCCTGCGAGGTGTCGGCCCCGGGGGTGGCCCCTGCCACCCTGCGCGGCGTACGTACAAAAATGACACAAAGTATGAAATCTGCATACAGTAATGGGGGTAGCCTGGCCTCTCAGAGCTTGCAGTGTGCAGAGATCAAAGGTGTAGTGGCTTTTCTGTTCGCTAGTTTCACTTTTAAGAATATTTCGTAGCAATTCTCGAAATAGCGATGTCCGTTTACTAACCGGAGTGTTATTACAAAGGTGTTTTGCGTTTAACGTGAATATTTTTTATTTGCTCAACGCAATCAGTGTTCATTCTAAACTTTGTCAACTTTACGCCAGGCTAGCTAAAGTAGTGCTAAAGTGCTTATTACCTTTTTATGTTTAAAGGGTTAGAATATAGCAAGTTGGAATAGCCAGGGTTGATTAAAACAACTCTGACAGGGGTGCTTCTATTAAGTTTTGGATTTTGATGTTCAAGTAGTTTAAGTACTTCGTTCAAATTATTTAAAATTATCAACGATTACCTTAGTTAATTACCATTGCATACAGCCAACTACACATTGAATTATCCTTAAAGTGAAGCCGAAACCAGCCACCGAAAGGCCGCAAAAGTGTCCAATAAGATTGTTTCGCTGTCAAAATTGGCCCAAAAAAAACAAAGGTGATCACAACTCCCCTTCAATCGCATGTGGGAACCCTACAGATCGCGCTGACGCCTCCATGATGATGCATTGTTCCTTCTACACTGAATAACTTGACTACTCCATAGTCTACGCACTCATTACGAGTGTCTAGACCCCCCGCACTTAAAAAAAATGGTTCCATAGGGATTTAATATATGTAATACGTTAATAAGATTCAAAGTTCGACGTAATTGGATCATTAATTGAGAGATATCTGGTTACAGATCAAGGTGAGATGATTCTTTGACAAGGGATGAGTACCAATTGAAAACCACCCGATGAGCCGTTGCTTTAAATTGAAGGTCCCTATTCAGTCTAGCCTAAGGGCTTAGGGCGGTTTCAGACGAGCATTTTATAAGCGCGTATGCGAGTTTTTTTTGGAGCGCTTATAGGCGCGTATGGGCCTGATTTCGCCACACGTGATTCTTGTACAAGTATTGGCGCGCTTAAAAGCTCGAAGAAGCACTAATCGTGAGTTTCGGTTGAGCAAACACGCCGGAATAAGCTCGCGTATGCGCTTATAAGCTCGTATACACGCGAGTTGTAATGTTTGGGTTGAGCGAACACTCCGGAATAAGCCTGTGTACGCGCGTTAAATTTTTTAAAGCGCTTCATATAGCGCATAAAGCCCGCGCCTAAAAGCTTAGGCCGAAACGACTGTACAGGCGTAAAAAAATACGTTTTCTGTAATCGTCTTAACGTCGTTGTTACACAGGTAATTTGGAAGCAGTAATTCCATCGGAGACCATCGGTCAAGGTGTGTGCCGCGTGTGTGCAGTGAGCTTGCCGTGTGTGTGTGACGAGTATGAGGCAAGCGGCGTGCGATAGCGTTTCGGACACTGTTTAGCGACTCGACAAGCTCTTTACATACCCGTGTCGCGGAATACGTAATCATACGGCCAGTAACGGGTCTGATGACTTTTTGAAGTTGTCAGAGGAATTATGTCCTACCGTGTTCATCGACTTTTATCGCTGACAGTTCCATTTTCCTCCGCAACAAATATACCTCAGCCTTTTTATATGTTTTCTCGCGGTTGCGCTTAGTCACCTGGTACGCCGCGCTGGGAGTACTCTTGACCTGACCTATTTAAAGGCTAAATAGCTCGTTATTAGTGTTGTCTAATAAGCTTTGCATTTTCATTTAAACACTAAACAGTCGATTTCGGCCTAAAACTGCGAAGCAAAGCGTAGCTCCTGTTTAGAACCTTTCAACCTAAACCCTCTCAAATTAAGTTAACAAATGATCAAAACGGTAAACTATATCCGTCAGTTTACTATTTGTCGCTTGGCTACGGATAGATTATAAAATATCGAAAAACAATGCGTTAAATTGTAATCAGATTTCGCAGTTCAATACAAGTGGTTGTAATTATACAGTGAATTTTAGAAAAACGATACGAAAGCGGGTCACCAGTGATAAATTCATTCAAGAAATGATAAATAGACGCCACTTCAGAAATATTGCACTAGAACGCCAGTTATTTGCACTTTGTATTGCAATTTAAGTTCTACAAATTCCCTTCTCTTTGATTCCATCACGTAGCGAAATAACTTGCATAAAAGCTCTCTCTTTAGAAAGACTGCAAAGTGCGGGTTTCGTCAATCAAACGCATCGAGATCGTTCACGCGGATTTACGTGAAAAAAACACGGTTTTAAGAAACTAAGACCAAGATGCCATACAAATAAATCAATAAATATCACTAGACATTATTCCACACAGTGCAATTTCAAAAACGGATGATTATACTTATTGTTTTCGCACATGTTCATGAAAACGCATGTTTGTACTGTATCGAACCCGGAACCTTTGGTTTCGAGTAGGAGCCAACTTCACACCGAATCCGGGTCAGCTTTCTTTCTTTCTTTTTTTAGAAGAAACTCACATTAGGTACATTAGGTGTTGGTTTTACCGAACAGAAGATTAGTGTCATCTCCTGTATACCCAGAAACGAGCTCACTGCAGGCGAATTCACCTTTAAATATTAATCGAAAAACTAAAGTCGAAATGGCACAGCGTTACAGAGCAAAAAAATAAATCTTCGAACATCATTTTGAGTGTTTAAACTTCACCCGTTTTCATATTCGACGGTACCAATGAAATATTCGTGCAAACATTTCGGTTAAAGTAAACGGTTGGTAGCCTTTTACTTTGATAGGTACTCCCGAACATTCCCACTGCCACTTTCCACTTAGTCGAACGTTTTATTTTCTTTGCGATATTTTAAAAAGTTGTTTTAGTAAGAATGAGTGAAAGTTTTAAGTGTCTATTGATTACGACAGTGACAAAACTTTTTGCTGTCCCGGGACACTAAAATTGTTAAAATACTCTCCGATGAAAATTTTGAATTTTGAAGCAGTATTCACGGGAAAAAGAGGGAGTAGTTACTTGTTCAACATTATTTCTTGCGCTCAGAATAAAATACTTGCGACTAAAAATGTTATACCCCTACCGATGGTTTTCTGGAAGGGATCGCTCTTTAGCAAGTAGACTGCCCGGTTCACTAAATGTCTACATTAATTACTTAAATTCATTTTGTGCGATAAAGATACACATACATACAAACATACCCTTACGACCATTTTCCTTAACGGAGGAGTCAGAGGCACACTGATTGTTGCCGTCATGGTGAACGGAACATTTCGCCAAAGGATTTTGAACCTAACGTGGTACCACCATCCAACCAACGAGTCCCCCGCCGTTATCCGGGTTGCTTGGTTTTTTTATCGGTGTTTACCATTATCGGAGGGTTAGCCGAAAATTGGATAATGAGCCCACCTTAGGTGTTCCGGCCAGTCTTGAACTCAGGATTACCGAGAGCGTTTAACCACTGGCCACGACACTCTATCTAAAGATACACAACTACAATTTTCTTTATATATTCATTGAATTTCTCTAAGCACAATAAATACGCATTTTTATAAGACTCAAATTATATACACGCAAGATAAACAAGTTACTGAGAACACATAACTATTCATAGTAAATTAATTATTTACAATCTAAGCAGAATTTTATTGTCATTGAGTGCGATGAAGCAATTAAGCGTAATCTACTTGGACACGCCATCTTGTCGTCAATGTCCTCATTATTACATTAAACGTAGGGATTATCTTTATAAGAAAACTAGCGACTGCCCGCGACTTCGTCCGCGTGGACTTAAGTGTCTGACGTTAGATGGACGTTAGCGCGATATCTCAATTCGGAACGCACCCATAGTTACGCTAATGACAGCAGCCGTCTGGCATGCCATACCACGTGATTCCGCGTACATTTTTATATATACTTGATATTTTCAACAATTTACACAATATCTTTATAAATTGTAGTCTATGTGTTATTCAGATGTATAAGCAACATTATTGTAAAGTTTCATTAAAATCCATTCAGTAGTTTTTACGTGAAAGAGCAACACAGCACATCCAGACATACAAACTTTCGCCTTTATAATATTAGTAGGATATCTACTCTTCATGTATTTAAGGGAAACATCAAGGCCCAGAGCTTAGTCGAATTTGTAATACGGCTGTTTTGGTTGGCACATTACACATAAACTTTAAACCTTTTTACACCCCGGGACGACTTAAAATCCTTTCAAATTCTTCGTCTACATCTTAAGATCACAAGCTGTAAACTTCTTTGACTGGGCGTAGATGAATCAGAACGTTTTATTTGCTACTAATATTATAAAAGTGAAAGTTTGTAATGTGTGGATTCGAAATGTTGCTCTTTCACGTAAGAACTACTGAATGGATTTGAATGAAACTTTACAACAATTTAGCTTATACATCTAAATAAGACGTCGGCTACAATTTATAAAAAAAACTTTTCTTCCTTACGTCCACGCGGACGAAGCCACGGGTGGCTGCTAGTCAAGGTACATAACGCGCTACATTGTTTTTTTCAAATAAGCCCCCTCTGAATTGAGAGCCAGCCTAAAGCACCCCAGTTGTAAACAAACACAATATTTTGAAAAGCGCTCTGTCGCCCTCTCTCTCCTATTTCTTCATCCTTTTCTTTTTAATTCGGCGTATTTTTATTTGCTATGATAAATTGTAACTGCGGCCCGGGCGTACGGGGGGGGGGGGGGTTGCCCCCTCCATTTCGCTTTTGTTTCGGTAATTTTTTATGTCTGGTGTTGGGCTTAATTGCTCGGCGGTAGGTGGCATTGTGTTTATATAGGTCAGAGGAGCGACCAGAGTGGCGACCTGCTCACCTTGCCATATTGAACCCCCTACCAACTATTGTTTGACTAATTTGTGAGAATTAATGGCAACTTTTCATGTAGCTTAGAGTTATATTGCCTAGAAGCGTCAAGGTAAATCAGGGACATGTCTTCGGCGAATAGTTTTTACTAAATATCGATTGGGAATAATTTTATGACACTGAACTAAAAACTAAACATTTTGTTTGTGACAAAATCTTTTACTACAAAATTAACATTACTCCTACAAAGTGGTTTTACTTACATAGACAAGTTGAAAATATTTATGGAGTTCCCTTAATACTTCCTGTTAGCTTTCGAAACTATTTTTCCTTTTAAACTCATCAACATTTTTTCAAGCATGGAAAATAATAAAATTGCATTCAATAACAAATTTTAAAACCGATCCTCGCCCTGTTAAATAATATTTTTATAATTAATTACGAAAACTTTAACTTTCAAGTTCTAAGTTCCACTTTGTTATTGCTTGTGTGCTTTGTAATTCGTGAATAATTATTATTGCTTATTTTTTTTAAACATCATTCTTAAACTCAATGAGGTAGGTGTTTAACATCGCTTTCAGAGTCAGGACGCCTTATTCAGGATTTTCATTCACGAACAGCAACACAAAACGTCTGTTAGTTGTTTGCAAGTACTAAAAAACTCAAAATGATACACGGACAGATTCTAAAACTGAAATAAAATCATACTGTATCAAGGAAGACCAAAAACTGGGCATCGTGTCGGATTTCATTTTAATTAAGACCCTTTAGGCAAGCCACGCTAGCGGTTCTTGAAAAATAAACCTGCAACAGATGGAATTTCTATCGAGAGGGCAACACAGGTAAAAAGAGCGGGGTATATTTTGTTTAGTCTATAATCTTGATTGTATAACATTCTGCAGTGAAACAAGTGACAGATTCCAGTTACTCGTCGCCACTTCCTCGTATAACGTTACCGATCGGCTGCCCCATTCACCAGTAATAGTTATGATACTCGATCATAATATCCTGCGCATGTGTGTTTACTTTTTACTCGATTCTGAATATAATGCGGGCAACTAATGAGTGGAGGGTTGCCAGGTGCGGTTCGGTTACCCCAAAGTTTGCGCTTAGTAAGAATGCTACTTCACTACTGAAAATAATTACTGTGGTAGTAGTAGTAGTGTGGAAGCCCTCTAAGGTCACCCTTTAGTACGGCAGTCATCAGCTGCTAAACAGAGGTAGGCATTTAGAAAAAAGATGTGCAATATGTCTACACTTAAAATTGTAGTATTCATGTTTGTTAAGAAGTATAAGTAAATAGGATGTGTCTGAATCAAAATTGTCCAATGGCGCACGCATCTATATTTTATCCGTGTTGTAACGTGTGAACAAGATAGTATGATTATTTACTAGAGCGTAAACGGGACAGATACATTTTGCACAGCGTCGTCTCAAACTATCAACACAGTCAATACTTTGCTCAGGTGCATTAATAGTTATGATTTCGTGTGCCACTTTTTTAGCACAAGTAACCTATCTACATATTTTTTATTTTATTAATATTGGGGTAAATTACTAAAAGTGTGTCAACACTGCCGACGTGTGGGTTTATAGCACGACATATTGTTCGGTTAACGGCTTCCTTTATAACTTTTTGTTTGGCATGTATTGTCTTGAGGAAATTTAATATTTACTGCACTATACGTTCGGATAGCGAAACTTGATATATTATTTGTAAGCATTAAGTTTTCATGGAACACAGCGTGGGGAATGAAAACATTGCGAACAAAATGCGCATCAGTTAATTTTATATTAGTTTCTGAAACTTGTAGTAGATAAACAGTTTTAATTTTGAAAGAATAAAGTAATTTATTCGGTCATACTTAATTTATTAAAATCGCTTTGTAACGATAGGACTGCCTGTGTTGTGCAATTCGTGTCCTCTTTACGTGATGTTTATTTTAGTGCATTTTTTTTATTTCATCTTATGCAGGCCTTAGTTTTGGGCGGCCATCGAATCGATGAGTTACTTATAATATAATGGTGAAGGAGGTGATTCGAACTCTTTCACTTTCCAAAAAAAAAACATTCGAAGTTGATAATTATTTTGAAGACTGGCGGCTGTGCTAAATTATTTTTCAAAAAGGTTATAAGTAGTTCAGGACCTAGTCTCAGTCTTAACAAACATACTATTTACAATTTTATCAAAATCTGTCAAGCTGTTTCTGAGAAGTTTGTCAACAAACACTGTGATTCCTATTCTGATTCTTTAGAATTTATAAAATCTGCGAGGCAAATCACAGTCCGGCCCACCCCTGAGCGCCCATCCGGTCGCAACTTAGTCCGGCTCTGCGCCTAACTCGATTGCGGGGGCCTATTGCGGGGGCCTATTGTGGGGGCCTATTGCTTGTATTGGTTTATGGAGATTAAAAAATAAATTATTATACGAATATATGAACTGAGAGATTTTCTAAAAAAAATAAAAAAACTGCATCAAAAACCTTTGCGTAGTTTTAAAGATTTAAGCATACATAGGGATATAGGGACAGAGAATGCGACTTTGTTTTATACTATGTAAAACTACTGCTTTAAACCATACGACTAATCATGAAAAATGTGTGTTATAACACTTAAAGGCAGCAATAATGTTCATATTATAGTTAAGAGTCCGTTTCATAACAAAACAGTATACAGAAGCAATCAGCCTACTCTAACACTACGCCTGCCGCCCCTCTTCACAAAATATTAAAAATTCAATTGAGCCCCTCTTTACTTAACCCCCCCAGTGACACTCGGGACAAGCTCCGCAACAAAATGAAAAATGTACCTATTCGGAAAAATAACGCTCGTCTAATAATTTCAATTTGTGTTATTGCGGAGCCGGGCCGACGCCAAAGTTGCTCTTTTCATTAAGATTGTATTGCTGTTATTGTTCAGTTCGGTTCCGTAGATAAAAATATAAATATATACTTTTCGGTTAATCTGTTTGAGCGGTGCAGAAATGTTGCTATTGATAGGTCATTTAAATGAGAACATTGATTACTGGACATAAGGGGCCATCCTGATGGATACCTAATAGTACGTCACACTTATTTCACGATATTTAGATCAACCTCACCCCTACTTGTCACAGGTGGGTGATCTCACATTGTAGGTTATTCAGAGGTACACTGATTGTTGTTGTCGTGGTGACCGGAACATTCAGAAGCCCACATTTCGACGAGGGAATTTGACTTCAACGTGGTAAGGGGCGAGCTTACCGCCGTTATCTGGGTTGCTTGGGTTTCTTACCGGTGTTTTTCATCACCGGAGATTTTACCTAAAATTGTACAATGAACACAAAGTAGGTGTGTTCCGGCCAGATCTGATCTCGGGACCATCGGTTTCCAAGCTAGAGTGTTTACTTACTGATC
Organism: Udea ferrugalis; assembly: GCA_950022985.1. Lineage (NCBI taxonomy): Eukaryota > Metazoa > Arthropoda > Insecta > Lepidoptera > Crambidae > Udea > Udea ferrugalis. The sequence goes on from OX465515.1 coordinate 23,677,353, forward strand.
AACTTCGCTCTACTAGTAATAACTCAATATTTCAACAAAGCAATTCCAGAGGCCGCCATTATTAAAATCTACAAGCAAAAACGTTTAATCCAAACTCAATTAAAATGTCAACCTATCAAAGCGCATACAATCAATATTAAAAATTCCAAAATTTGCTTTAGAACTTTCCAAACAACGTTAACAAAAACACCTGCTCTCAGCAACGCGTCGTCCTAAAAAGATTCCAACGCAGAAAGAGTTCCAAATTTCTTTTTTGTTTCACAGTTGTCAGGCACTTTTTCGTGCTAACGATAAAATGTCTGACACCATTTCGAAACCTCCCCAATTTCAGTTTCACAGTAGCGAACGCAGGGTTAAAAATTATATTAGTAAGCGATAATACGGAGAAGAAGGCAGTTTTTCATGAACGCAAAGCCCACGTGTCAGAAATTAAAACTTTCCACGTCTGAGTTGCCCGTTTACTCTGGGAACATTTAAAAAATCCTCGCCCCTACCCTTCTCCCCCCTCTTCTACCCTTCTCCCCTATAATAAGTTGCACGCTTACGTATTTCGAAAGTTTCGTGAAGTATTAATATCGCTTAGCGAACAGCCAGCGAGTTTGTCTTCTGTAGATAGTGTAGTAAAATTCCGCTCAGCATTTTGGGTTATGTAGGCGCTGTTAATATTTCACATGTTAATACGACGAGGTGCCGTTGTAAAGCAACACACGCCAGGTCGGAAGTGGGATGGGTGACCACAACCGAAATTTAGTGATGTGTATTTCGGGCATCTCCGTGCTCCGGAAGGCACGTTAAGCAGTTGGTCCCGGTTGACGTCGCTAGATGTCAGTCGGCTTGATAACATGTGACATTAAGATTGCTAACTAACCTTACACCCCTTCAACAATCCGTACTGAGCCCGCGTGTTGGAGTATGGCTCGTTCCACCTCATAGTTGCGGTGAGGCCTTTGCCAAGCAGTGGGACGTACATAGGCATATTTATGTTAAAACGTACGCTGTGTGTCCCCCCCTAACCAACAATCTACTTAAACTGACAGTTATCGTCATGGTTAACAGAACTATCAGATGCCCACTCTCTATCTATCTCTGTTATTCGTCACCAGCCACAAGTTTTAGAAACTTGAAAAGATCCCAGAGACTCTTGTGATCTCCAGTTACTCCGTGACCATGGCGCTTGTAACAGTGCCGAAATATCGGAAACTCAAAACAAAAACGGTACATGGGCAATCCCGTTTTTGACGATTTAAGTTGAAAAAGACTATTACGCTCTTACGAGATTTTATATTTAAATTGGAGTTATGTTATGTTACAGACAGCAAACATAAAAAAGGGGTTTTCTTACATTTTTTTGATGAAGAAAAGAGAAGAGTTTTCAAACCGTTTTCAAAAGATCATTTTGTGTCTCAAATTTAAAGAGGTTCATAAACTTTGTGTGAAAGTTTTAAGTACACGATACGGTAAAATACTACCGTAAGCATGTAGGTATATTGATAATGGAGAATAATATTTTCATTAGAATAGTACACCCGACTTGATTTATAGAACGACCGGGACAACTCGTCAGTGAAAATCAAAATATATAAGGAATTTAAGGAACTAAACAATTTTTTATTTAAGTCAAAGCTACTTTTTAATTATTTGTTTTATTGATATGCACTACGTTTAATTCCAATGCAACAACCATTGTTCGGTAAAGCCCACCATAATATTACTAACAAATCTCCCTCTATTGTAAGACACATTCTTGTTAAATTAGTACAAAAGCTGCCTTACGAAACCTTACAGCTATAAAGCCACGGTTTTAACTACAGCGGGAAAAACCCCGCACCAGGAAAAAATCCCTCTGAATTATCATCAATATACCTAAATGTTTTTAAAAAGCTGTAAAGTATATCAAATAATAGTTTTCAAGAACGCATGTATGTTCAAATGGATACATTATGAAAATAAGGTCATATGCATCATTGGGAGAGAAAGATTGATGTTTCAGTCAAGTTTTTACTATAAATTTGAAAAAAAATCGATTTAAGAACAGATTTCAAAATAGATATTCATACTTGGATTCCGGTTTATTCTCAAATAGTCGACCTGACCTATATTTAGAAGACAGATTTTGAATGCGGCACACCGCGGCTGTGGAACTAGTTGCATCGCTTATCGCGAACGCCACTGCGTCCGCTGCCGCTCCCGCTGTTATACAGACCGCGGCCTTAGGCTCAACCGCTACCTCTAGTTTTATTTCCTCTCAGACGTTGGGAATCGCGAGTATTCAATAAGTCCGCTTAACTCGCTCTCTTGAATCCGCATGCTGCTCTGCCAACCACTGCAAAACGGTTTCACTTTTACGCTTTCGATAAATTAACTTTGAGTTTATTTTACATTCATTCCTCTTTCGCGATATGTTATAAGTTTGCTTTTAACTGGTGCAAAAGAACAACATTTTTTCATTTTAACATCTGACAGTAAGAGTGTTTGTATGAAATAACATGAATGTCTTGAATGTGATTCAAAACTACGAATATTGGCACAGTTGACAGGTTTACTATAACCATTGCAGTAATGAACGAAGTACTCTTGAGATGGTTATTATTTAAATGATTGGACAGATTTTTCTATACAATTATTTTGTAATTTATCATTAGGGATAATTTTAACGATGCAGAAACAAAACGCAAAACGGTCAAGTATCAGTGAATCTCGTCTCGCTACATCCTCGCACTTCAGACGTGTGACAAAACCACGCCTGCCTTATCTTTCCACCTTGCGCAGTCCTTACAACTACATACTCTTGATTCTTTCAATCAACCAGGCAATACATGTAACTTTAAATTAAAAACAGCATTTGATATCTTAAAGCAGCTCTTTTGTCAACTACTTTAAAGGTATTTAAGTCTGTTATTTATTTATTTGAAACTCGTGAAATCTTTTGTAAACTGCAATAAGGCCAAAATGCATGAAATTGTAATTACACTAGCGGCCGCTCGCGACTTCGTCCGCGTGGACTTAAGTTGAAAAACGAAAACTTATATTTTTTTATAAATTGTAGCCTATAGAAGTAAAGTTTCATTAAAATCCATTCAGTAGTTTTTACGTGAAAGTGCAACACGACACGTCCACACAGACAAACTTTCGTCTTAATAATATTAGTAGGATATTGTTAGGATACCATTGACTAAGGCAAATACTTGGTTATCATGGTGCAATATGTGGTTTATATTTACACCGAGGATCAAAGCGAGAAAAGAGATCAGTATTAAAGCATGAAAACGAGATGCAAATAACATACTAGACTAATACATTTACAACGTCACCTCTTCTTCACTCACTAGTTCATCTTGATTAGAATTTTCCGATGTTTGTAAGTGAGCTTCTTATTTTCACTCGCGAGTGTATTTGCAGATGAGCCTATCTTCATACCTTGCTTTAGCCTCGCTTCGACTACGCGCGCCATTTTTAAAAGTTTTCTGTTTGCGTTTTGTTTTTGCTCGTTTGTCACACGCCGCCCGTAGAGTAACGTGTTAATGGCTTTTTTGCTCGCTATTCTCATTCGAAGGGGGAGGGGGGTTAGTTGGCAAGATGACAAGTGTTCGACTTATAATGATTAGAGCCAACAGTTGTAGTTTGTAGATCTATCATGATTAGTATCGACATGATTTGACTTTGTTGGTTAAATGTTTAAGCGATTTTCGTCAGTTTTACTTACAGAGTATTTTTTTTTGGTTAACTCTTAAATTATCGTATTAAAAATACTAATGTAACGTCATGTGAACTCGATTTTTGCAGTCAGACAGGCCTGAAAAAATTGATCGCTATGTTGACTGGCCCATCGGCGCAATGGATAGGCATTCTGTATACAGCCAAAACGGTAGTAGGTTCTATTTCCACCTAGGACAATCATTCATGTGTTGAACAATTTGAGTTGTATCTAGGTGTTATTCAATTGAGTAAGTTGTATTTAGAAATATGTAAAATTAGAAATATAGGTGTTATATTAAGAAAAAAAAAATACAATTTATTTATTTATTATATCCGAGATATTCATTAATTTATTTGAACATCTTTTTATTAAAGGCCGGAGGTGAAAATTCGCTAGTGTATGACACTACAGTACAATACAGTTTGGCATATTTAAAAAAAAAAATATGTAAATTAATATTTTGTTTATTACAAAACTTGATTCAAAATTATAGCAACTGACCATCGCATAACTCCGAACGACGGCTAAAACATTACAACCGAACGCCTCTAATTTGAATACAAATAGTTTGTTTAACGCGTGTACCGACCAAATAATTTCTGTGGCACATAGGTAATCCAACCCAGCTCGTGCCAATATGTTTGCTCGCGCGGCAAACAGTTCGCGTACCTCCCATAACGCCGACCCTACCCAACAACAATACTCTACCATAACATACTTACCCTCATTGTTCTCAATTCTAAACAAGTCCAATTTTATTGTGCCCAACTTACCTGAAACGGAAAAAAACGACATGAATTAAAGCCATTAATAACAAAAAGTGAATAAAACAAACGTTATTGTGCAAAACAGTAAGCTATTTTTAAACACGAAGTGGTGATACGAAACCATTGTTGCTAACGTTAAAGGAACAAATATTCATTAATTTTTTCGCTTTTAGCAATGATTCGAATTATTCTTTCAACCGAACACCGACCTTTTTATTCTGAGCCCGAAAAGCGTTTTGTTTTTACAAGTAAACATAAACATTAACCATTTTATATTTTTAAATAAAATGAACGAGTATTTCGATTAAATCTAAACAAAACATAAAAATGCTGCTAAACCTTTTAAAGCTTTACATTTACAATTAAATTTGAATAAACATTTATGGGGCGAAGGTTTTTGGTGGCCCTATGACTGAGCGTTAGGTTTTTAATATTAGCATTATTATTGGCAGTTACTAATTGATTTAGATACACGAAAACAATATCTTTCCTAACTTATAAATTAAAATACATACAAATACAACAAAACACACTGTTTCTACTGCTGGGCAAAGGTCTACCCTCAGCTTTACATTTAAGATTAGCATTTTGGTGCATACCCACCAAAAAAGGATAAGCTCAGCATAGTGTCGCGGCCTCACTCACACCAAACGCCAATATTCTGCAGTTCCTCAAAACTACAATGAATTGAAATAAAAAGAAGATCAAGGTTTACAATTCATTTTATATTGGTTGACCAAGGAACAACTTGCAACTTACGTGCCCACACTCACCCATTTACACTATGATTAGCAAGACAATCCCCTCATGACCTTTGACAGTTTTTTGTGTTAAGTCCCGTCTCAAAACTATTAGTACTATGTTTTATTATTGTTTTAGCATTTTCCATGCAGTATCTTTACTAAAGATCTGAAAACCAGAAAAAGACATTTGGTCATATTGGCATCAGGCAAGACTCGATAGGCAGAGCTATGTTAGAGGTGGATGCCTATGACATTGATGAAATCACCCTCGCTCATGGGGTAAATATACCAGAAAGATTCGGCTGGTCTGTTAATGGTCTCGGTAGCATAGTTGGTTAGTGCAGTCGTCCGGTTTGCGAAAGATGCGGGTTCGAGTCCTGTCTGATGCCAACATAACCAGATGTCTTTTTCTGGTTTTCAGATTATTAGTACGATGCTCTCACGAGTTGTCAAATGGTAAAGAAATAACACCTAAGATCAAAAACCTACAAGTTCAAGCACGCCTCAGAACTGCGCAGTCTTTTTTTTTTATTTCCTTTTTTTTTGAGAGCGCCGCGGCGAGATCAAATCTGTCCGGAACACACCTACTTTGTGTTCATTGTACAATTTGCGGCTAACTCTCCGGTGATAAAACCCAAGCAACCCGGATATCGGCGGAAGCTCACCCCTTACCACGTTGGGGTCAAATTCCCTCGGCGAAATGTGGGCTTCTGAATGTTCCGTTCATCATGACGGCAACAATCAGTGTGCTTCTGACTAACCCAATAGGGATCTGTTCGCGAGTATATGTTATGTTATGTGTTATGTTTTTTTTAACTTGACCGCGCCTACAGTCTAAAGAATAGCAGTGTGATACAATGACACAGGCGAAGAAAGCCAACAGTTCTGTTACAGGTCGTAAAATCGCCGATCAGCTGGAATGTTGTCGTCCAGAGCGGGTGAGCCAGACGATCCAACATTTTGCTAAATGCATTATAGCATATTCCGTTCCTCGTGCGATCTGCGGGAGGATTTTCGGGATTTTCAGCCCCCGAACGTCCTCCGGTCTGGTTCAGAATCCATCTGGCTACCCGAAATTCGAATTTGAACTGGTTCCGAACGAACGCGCGGCATCCGAATGCCAATTGGTCAAGTCCGCTAAATTTCTGAACGGTAAATTAGCTTTGTTTCAATCGCTTTTTGCCACAGATTGTAGTAATATGTCTGAGGAACTATCCGAATGGCAACGGAACTACTTCACACAGAAGCCTGTTTCCAAGGTTCCCGTTGTATATGGTAATGTCATTTAACTAACTCTTGAATTAGCCACTGCGAGTAGCTTTCGGTAGACGTGTGCGTTGATATAACCAAAGATATCCATTTTTAATATCTTTTCCTCACTACTATTAAGGATATTCTGCCACTATCAAAGAGTGTTATGTGTTTTCATCAATGATATTACAATAAAAAAGATGTAGATAGGTTATCTCAGTATTGACGCGAAGTCAAAAATTGTCCACGGGGTACGACGTAGTTAATTTGACCATTTATTATAAAATAATTAGTTTTCATTAAAAATACTTGTATCATGTATCTAAGGCTTCGTGGATATTTTTGTGGTTATTCACGTGAGTGATTTTTAACCCAAAAACCCATGGTTTGACTCAAATACTTGCTACCTAGTTTTCTTAAATAGGACCAGTAATTGTTTTTTAAAAGACCAGCAACCTTCATACCTGTGTCAGAATACAAGTATTAGTGGCGTTATGCTCTTAGTTGCCCAGTAAGGCCCACACAGTGTAAATAACTCTGAATAGATGCAATAGAGCGAACATTAATGTTGCAGATGAAACCAGAATGCCAGACAGGCCAATGAGGCTGATTATACTGTTGTTTATACTCTGTGCCAATTTAAAACGTTTGTGAGTGTTTTACCTACATGCAAATCTTTTGCTACTTAAAACTCAATGCTAGCAGCTGATTATATGCGGAAAGATGACTTTTTTTTTATTCTCAAACGGCTTTAAATAAAAAACTTATATTCGATTTGTTTACTTAAAATTGCGTCATTTATAAACCGATTTGGTTTATTTATTCCTAAACTGATTTATATTTTTTAAACTTTCAAATCAGCATTATTGAGTATTTTTAAAAGAGTTTTCAAGATTTTGGCGGTTTAAAAAATATAGTATCCAATTTTTATTACAAACGTTCCTTAATGAAAGGGTTAGCTTATTTTTATTATAGATACCTATATAAGTAGAGTAGCCTTCATTATTACGTAAAATAACATTCCTATTTCGTATATTGGCAAAGACTACAAATCGTTTAATGTTTAAATTAGAAAAACCAGTATCGTTGTAACATTTTTTATAACCCTTTATTGCGAAACATTGCCGCTATATAAAATTCATAATTGTAGCAAACAGACCGACAATGTAATTACAAATTGCGTGATCGCTTATCGGCCGAACACACGGACGCATTTAGTTTTACACGATTCTTTATGTATTTTAATATTATATTTTACTAGCGGCCGCCCGCGACTTCGTCCGCGTGGACTTAAGTTGAAATACAAAAAGGTATATTTCTTTATAAAATTGTAGCCTATGTGCGATTCAGATGTATAAGCTACATTATTGTAAAGTTTCATTAAAATCCTTTCAGCAGTTTTTACGTGAAAGAGCAACACGGCAAATCCACACATACAAAATTTCTCCTTTATAATATTAGCAGGATAGGATGACGTCGTGGCCCAGTGGTTAAAATGTTCTGGCTTTGAAACTATCCGAAAACACAACCTACTCTCTGTTCATTGCACAATTCGTGGCAAACTGTCCAAAGAAGGGAAGCACCGAATAAAAATCCGAGCACGGAGTACGGCGGTAGGCTTGGCCTTTTCAAGTTGTGTACAAATTCACTCCATAAAATGTGGTCTTCTTTTGAACATGACGGCGACAATTCAGTTAGTTGTTGCCGGCGACTATTGCAAAATTAATCCTTTTATTGTCTAACGATTCAGAAAATTCAACATCCGGGTTTCGATTCAAAAAACGAAAGCATTTTAGTTTTAGCACGTTAAAAACAAGCGTTAGTGACGGCAAAAACTAAACAAAAGGGCTCTAGGATACGCAGAAACAGCGGCGCGGAAATGACGTGCCAGTCAGATCCTCACGCCTCCGCCGAATTCCCTTCATCGCTCCGACAGCTACCGGGAAACGTGGGGAACGGAACGCAAACGCATTGCGTCCGGACGATTCTTATGCACGAATGTTAATCGGCGGGTTCTTTCAGTTAAAACGAGGGAATTCATCGTTGTGTCATGTCTTCGACTTAACATGACCGGTAGAAGAACGAGACTTACCACCGAATTCAGAAACGGGAGCATCCCTCAGAAGTAAAGCTGTCCATTTCAGTTCATATTGTCATTTTACGGGATAGCATGAGCGTGCGTGCTAAGCTAAGTTGACTGGCGTTTGTGAATCAGAAAGTTAACGACGCTTAGGTTGAGACACAAGATATGCAAAAGGGGCAGAAGATTAATGAATTCGTAATTGCTTCAGTTTTCGACCTTTCGATGGACGTACGTAAGGCTTTTTTCTCAAGGGATAGGTTTTCCACTTGCTACAATCCTGTAAATATCTTGCAACTCTTTCATTTTTATTAATTCTTCCAAAAACACTCCTTCACTCGGACAGAGATCAAAAAATGAGGGAAGCGGAACGTAAACGCACTGCGTCCGAATTTTTATGCGGGTTATTTAATTTGAAATAGGGGAATGTCATAGCAATGCATTGTAGATGAGTCCTCCTTCGACTTCATATGACCAGAAGACTATGACGAGACTTAACTATGATCTTTAAGTCAAGACAGTAGAAGACACAAGATAGACGAAAAGGACGGAAGACCGATGGAATGGGAAAATCCCGTTCTTTATGATTTATTTTCATGAACCATTTTTGTCATTACACATTCGCATAACGACGACTGTCGGGACAGCTAGTTTAATATAAAGGTATAATGCGTTGAATGTAAAACTGCAAAGAGCATTACGAAGGTATCTTATATCTTTTAATCGAGTAAAACGTTGCGTGCCGAGGTTGCGCGGGAGTTTGGACACTGAAGACAAGTTGCGCAACTCTCCGCTATATTTGTTTATAATTATACCTATTTAATAAAACATGCACACTAATTACTGTTTGTTTTCAAACGATTTTCAACACGTCGGATATTGTTGTTATGATGTTTTAGTTTGGATCGATAGACGATATAAACTTTGACTAATAAACGGCATAATGACACTAATAGCTATGAAGTCTTTTTTCAGAATCAACGAGATCGAATTCTAAACAAAAAATGTTTTTTTTTGTAATTCATAAGTAATGATAAGTAAATAGTTTTGTTTTTTCAAAACTGGTCTGAAACTTCAGAACACTGTGTTAGCGTGTTTAAATCAGATTTTAATACAAATTTTCCCTGAAAGGTACGTAGATTTTTTTCAAATGCTGTCACTAAAGTGATCATTCACAAATACGTATCTAGTCTAGCCGAACTCACTCTGGGTACAACACTGGAAACATGCATTACGACTAAAAAAACTCTTCCGAAAAACCTGCAGAGTTTGTGTAGCTCAATACGTCGGGAATAGGTCAAAGTAAGAGGTAAAAGTTAGCATTTAACCAGTCGTCTAGTTCACACCGGTACCGGCCGAGCGGGCCAGTACAATGGGCACACGTCCAGTGAGATTTGACGGGGATCAAACGTCAGTTCGTCGAAATTAGGGCTGTTAAACTATCGATAATATTAAGGTATCGATATCGATGTTAAGTAAATCGGTGACACAAAATGAAACTTTTATTGTATTTGGTGTACTACGAGTATAACGTTAAGTCTCTCACGTTATTACGTACTTAACGTCTTTATTATTATTAAATTTAAATATAATTTCGACTGGCAGGTAAATTTTGTGTGATATAACATGTTCACATAATTAATTATGTAAAAACCGGCCAAATGCGAGTCGAACTCGCGCCCTAACGGTTCCTTACCATCATGTTTAAAAGAAAATCGTTTTCCGTCTACCAGGCGTTCCTTTCTTCAAAGTAAGTAGTCGGCTATCATATAGTGTAATATCCTTTTTTTAATAAATCAGCTTTAACGTCCTGTTTGAACCTACGGTGTGGTAACATATACATTGCTTCTCATTCTTTATTGCAGTTGAGTATACCCTAATGAAGGAACCTTAAACCTTTTGTAACTAATAATCGAAACGCAAGTTCATTTATATTTGTAGTCTCTTGTCATGAATGGCACTGGGCCTCTTTTCAGCTTCCTTATTTCAACTATTCAGGATCTCTTGAAAAACTTGAGTTCGTAAAAAACATTAATTTTGTGTGCACTTAATATTTGTTTACTGTACGTAAATTAATGCGAGTGAACAACAGTGAATTGACGTTAAATATTACTGTCTATCGGTGCAAGAGTCGCAGCCCCGGCCATAGCTGCTGAAGAAAGAACCTATTTCCGATTGAGTTAAGAAGATATGCGAAGGAATGTTATCTATGTTACTTATTAATTAATCACTATCGATATTCGCCTGTTTCGGCAACACTGTTTCTACCGACCGAGTTAGTGACAAGTGACTACATTGTTACCAGACAATAGTAAATGTTAGTCTTCGTCTTAAGAATGAAAATCAAGGACATCAATCAAGGACATCAACCAAGGACCATTTAGGGTTTAACAGCTGTCTATAGTCCGTTCGCCTCAAGAATGCAGGGAAATTGAATCCTGTTGAACAGAAAAAAAACACATATTCACAACCTTTGCGTTTGGAAGTATGCGTTCAACTGGTCACTGTGGACTTGAATTTCTAATTAGGACCGATTTGATTGGTTAGCGGACGTGCTAGGTCAAAGAACAAGTCCGTTCGCGTTAAGAATACAGTAAATGACTGTATTCTTAACGCGAACGGAATACACTATACATTTATATCACTATTTTTCATTACCTCACCATAAATTGCCTTCTCTTTGTAATCATTTACATCATGTACACTCGGACATACCCGCTGATTCATGGGTGAGACTTGGAGTCCTGAAATACAGGGCTGCCTTAGTTTAGGCTTCAGTCGCTTATTTGTTGAGATGTAACTTAGATGAAAATGTTTTTCCCAAAATATACATCTGGTTACCCCATTTCTGTCTTTTTTCTCGCTCTTGCTAAATGTCATATGTTTGCAAGAAAGCAAGGAGGACTGACCGGAAATGGGTAGAGTGATGTGCCGTCCAACGTACCTGTACTTTACTCTTGTGTGTGTTTTCTTTTATTTATTTTAGGTTAATTGCTAACATTTTTGTGTCGCCTAAAATTGCAAACATAAGAATTTAAACTGTACTAATCACAATTTTATTATTTTGTGGAAAAATAAACTTGATTACCCGGCTGTTTGATATTGGCAACCGGTTCCAAATCCAATTTTAAAAGGTTGAATCGGACAGAGGTAAAACGGCAGTCTTTGTGAGTTACCTGCACTGTAGTTAAAAACGAGTTAACAGAATCATTGCTATCAGCAAACTTCAAAAGTGTGACACAAAGGAACACTCGTGCTCCGGTCAGAGTCACAGAAATAGTTGAGTGCTGAGCTATTCCGAAGTATTGGACCCGCTCACCCAGATTTGACTGGGTGAATCGTTTGATGTCCGTTGCGTCCCTGTCGGCACTCGGTGACATGTGTTCAGGTAATAAAGCTGTGTCACACTTGCGAATGTCGAGCACTTTCAGCGAGGTCTAATATCGATTAAAGTGGGATTCGACAAAGAATTTAATTTTAAGGCTCAAATTGCTGTTCGCTAAACGAGAGACCAAAACCCTGTTTAGGAGCAGGCTACAAATTATTTCCCGTCGAGTCGACTTTTTGAAATAACAACATTGGTTCCTTCTTAAACATGAAACAACGTGAACATAAATATATGTTCAAGCATATAACTAATTTTGCTGGCGGCTTGACAAGTTTAGAAAAGGAATGGCAAACGTGACTGACTTTACATCAATGCACAGTGGAGTTAACTTTTTTTTTCAAGTTTACCTAAAAACTTGTAATTTTGTACAGTGGTTGCTTTCAAGATTTTCAGGAATTCAACCCTCAATGGGCGGGCTGAAATAGGGTTATAAAGATATTAAGGGCATCGTAGCCAATAGAAAACCATAGTCAAAGATAAAGAATGCTAGAACTGAATTCAAAATCAACCGTACACTCATTACCTAAAAATAGAAATAGGCAACATAGGTTTAAATTAGTTTAGTTCTGTCAAGTTCACAAACCATAACAATTGTGCATGTCAAATATAGCTTTTAGCTTGAAATATCCAAACACGAGTACAAATGGTTCTGTCAATACAACCATTCTAGAGATAGGAAGCAACAGTCACTTAGACCGCAGTTTAGAATATCCGAGATCTATTCCAATATACGAGAGGCAATATCTGTTCTGAATTATCAATTTTGGTACAGGATATTGTTGAAGAGTGTATAGTACAAGAAGTGGAGGAATTTACTATTCGTAGACAAGATTTAGAAGTATACGTTATTGAATTGTAACTTCTAGAATTGTACCTAAATTTGTGTAAAATAGTAGTATCAGTCTTCGTGGGGTTACACGGGTGTTCTTAATCTGCGGTAACCGATTGCTATCAAGCTGTCCGCATGCTTTATTTGTCATCTCCAGATGACAATCATTTTCCTTTCTTTCTTTCATCTTCGTTGCATAAACAAATTTACAATTTGCAGGCCAGATTTGTCTAGAATCTTTCTTGTAACTCTATGACTCTTACTGAAAAAAATGTACAGGTGGAGTGTTTTTTGGTGAGTCAATCAATTTAATATTTATACCATATATGACAGGCGCTAAGGGTAAATAGCAAAAATAGAGCACATTTTTTAGTTGACATTTTCCTAGCTCCGCTTCAGTAGCTCGCTCGCTTCGATGGAAAGCGAATCTTTCGCTCGCGAATAACTTCATAATGTTCCGCTAACATAAAATCATTTCCCTGCTTATTAAAATTCAAATGCAATTAACGAGTTTCTGAACTAGCGGCAAAGGTATGATGGTGAAGCGATGTATGTTTTAAATTATGATTTCGATATTTGCGCAATCCTAAATAATGCTATGCGGAAAATAATTATTTTCACAGTAGGTAAATCCGGCGATTCATATCGATGCAGAGGACAACTACGGTGAAAAACTAGATATTCAACGAAATATTGGTCTTCCCCAGTTTGGTGGTTAACGACTTGCAAACAACATTGTTGCTATAACAAAACGTTGTTTCCTCTTAACTAAACATTTTTTTAGCGTTAATCCTTCGACTAGGCTGATCTTTAATGACGTCAGTCGAAAAAATATAAGTCGTAGTGGTCATCACAAAACCTAAATTCGGACAAACAAAGACTGGTCAAAACTAAATTGCAACTTATGAAAACTGAGCAAGTTGCATTTTCCCTTCCCTCCATCACACGCCCATCGCCATCTCGAACAAACATCGAAAAGCCGGCCATTTTTTGTCGCATCCGTCCTCGTAAATCGGCCGCTTAGAATTTTAGACAGACAGTAAGACCGGTACAAATAGCATTAATATAAACTAAAATCGAACGTTGCGCACTATCGATTAGAAGCGGGCCGTTCACAACAATTAATGACCTGCATGTCCGAAGCCCAACAAAGCTATGGCAAAACAAATAGATGCCTGCCGCGCCTCCCGATACAGTCTGATTTTAACCGGGCCCCTTGGGCGACGATTTTTAGATTGTCCGAATAACGATTTCGGAGGAGTGGCCCGCTTTGAACGTCAGCGCGAACGATTGCTTTTTTTCTGACACGTTACTCTACGCCTACTTTAAATACTTCCATTTTAGACTTATAGTCCGTTCGCGTTAAGAATGCAGGAATTTCATACTTGTCTTTTGACTTAGCGCGTCCGCTAACCAATCAAATTGTTCCTAATTAGAAAGTCAAGTCCACAGTGACCAGTTGAACGCATAATTTTGAACGCAAAGGTTGTGGATCTCAGTTTTTTTGTGTGCAACAGAATTAAATTTAAAAATCACTACATTCTTAACGCGAACGGACTATAAGTACATTTGTTTATATAAAATATCATAAATAATTTACAAAACTTACACTCTACGTCACTTTAAACACTTCCATTTCAGTCTTAGGTACATTTGTTATTATAAAATAACATAAATAACTTTCAGAGCACTATAAAACTCAAACATAGCTTCTTCAATTCATAACGACAGTCTGGGTTCCTAAAAATAATTAAAGTTCTCGTCAAAGAATTTTAGGAATATAAACGTAGGAATTATTAATGTTTGCTTAAATGTATGTATATGAATGTCAAATAATATGACTGCTGCTAATTTTGTTTCATGTTTAATTATCAAGTCATTAAACATTTGATTAACATTTGCAAGTCATTTTTTGGTTAAACAAACTCAGTTGTTCATTGTATAAAGTTAAACTTAAGGACTGTGTTGTTGCAACTAAATACACTTTATTTTCAGTTAACTACTAACCCCCTTATTCATAAAAACGAACGCAACGCTAACGCATTGTTTAAACTATTGACGTGTTCTGTCACTTACTCGCAAATGGCGGCAGCAACAAGAGTGACAGTGACAAAGCGATACAAAAGTTATCGTGTTCTATAACAACTGTTTAAGTTTTTATGAATAAGGGGGTAAGTACTGTTTAGTAGAGAGCATTTGATTTAAAATTAAAAGTAGTCTCAGAAAATTACCTTAGTTTTAATTGCAATTTTAATTGGTTTTACAGTGAATGTCTTTCTCTATTGAATTAACGTAGCAATTACAATGTTTAAAATAAGTTCGTTATGGCAACCTATTTTTATTTACTAGTTCGTACACAAAATGACAATAATAATTGACAAACAATTAGATTACAAGTACAGGTGAGGTTAATTCTAAAAAGAGATTTCTTCCGGCAGACTACGTTGACAGGATACGATTTTTTAAGTTGAGGTGGTCAGACCTATTTGTTGGGATGGTTCAAAAATTAGCTACTACACAAGAGGTTGCAGGTTCGATCCCTGCATATTACAAACCTTTGGGTTTAGGTTAATTTAATTCTAGATGGAATTTTGTGGATTAATGCCCTCAGATATTAATACTAGTGTTTACTGATTTGTCTTCACAAAGATTAAATCTTTTAATTTCTTTCAACCACGATTTTATTACTTCAAAATTTGGTCCACACACTGAACCCTGAAATTGTGAAAACTTCATGTACTGGCCCAGCTATGTTTCATTTAATTTCTAATCATTAAACGAAGCGAATTTAAAACGCAACTCAAACATCCTGTATAGAATCTAGGGGTGCAGAGTCGCGCAGTGTGGGTGTAGCGCGAGTGTGTGCGCCGTTTAGACCGTGGGGGTGTGCTTAGACAGTTTTAGCGTTATACATACATACAAATAATGCATAGCGTCATAGTGTATGCATGGTCCTGTCATGCCCCGTTGTTTATGACTCTTCCACTTCCTACAAAAGTTTTTTTAGCCGCCCACTTTTTCGTTTTTGTCCTAAAGACTTTATGCTGCGTATTTTCGTGCGGAATTTTGTTTGACAAAGCTTATTGATCGGGACCGCTAAAGCGCTATCTTGATGGAGCTTAGTTCGTAGCAACTATTTGTTCATTACCCAGCACTTTGCTGTTTGAAGATAGCTGTTTTAATTGGTGTTCGCATGGAATTGTTAAATAGATTGTCAAATGTTTATTATTTATAAATGTATATTCATCTTCAATGTATATTTTCAAGGCAAGAAAAGCTTTGGTTTTGTCAAGTAAAGTCAACGGAATAAGTTGTCAAACACATTAAGTTACGGCGGAAAAGGCCTATATTGAGCTTACAATGACTTTCTATAATAATCAAATCAAATAATACCGTAATATTAATGAATGACTTAAAAACCGAATAAAAGTTTGTCTGGTCTTTTCAGTAAGAAGCACACTAAGCTTAATATAAATATTCGGTTACGACAATATCTGCAAGTGTGTAGAGGCACACTGATTGTTGCCGTCATAGTAAGCGGGACGTTGAGAAGCCCACACTATGCTAAGATAATTTAAACCTAACGACCGTGTTGCTTGTGTTTTTTATCGGTGTTTTCCATCACAAAGTACTTCAGGGAAGATTTTAACTCCGGAGCTGCGTACACGAAAAATTCAGAACTTATTTTAGAAAAAAATATACTCGAAAACCTAATCATATTACGAGGCAGTTTAATTATTTTTTTCATACAGTGAAGTGAATGACGACAAAAAAGAATGTTTCAAAGCTATGATACTTTTGAAACATTCATATGTCGTCATACATGTCAGATGGTGGTGACTAAATTTGGTGGTAGGTGTGTATATTTTGAAGTAAGGCATTAACAGACAGTCCCTTAACCCTTCGGCCACCCCTCGACCCTCTCACGGCGGGATGGTCCACGATCGAATCATAGCCGAACTTCGCACTTGAGGTTAGATATTCACATTTTAGGGACTGACTGACCCAATTTAGATATGTCGGTCACGTGGTCAGTTATGTTCGAACACCTAATGCCCGATGTCCCGCCGCAAGTTTGTCTACCTCATCGTACATGTTATGTCAATTTGTGGTTAAAACCAACAATAACTAAGCGAAGGTATAAGGCGAGGGTGAATGGAACTGTCGGAAGGGTAGCCTAGACTCTAGACGAACGTTTCTTGGACAAGTTCGAGATGTTCTCAGAAAGGGTCAGGTCAGGAGTACCTTTAGCGACGAGCATGTATGAAAGGAATCATGAAAGTAGTAGAGGCGCAAGGTGTGTTTCAGGACCGTAGCAAGTGGAAAGAAGTTCTCTCTGCCTAACCCTTATTTGTTACACATACATACATACGCTATGTATGTATGTATGTTTGTGTAACAATTTAGCAAAATCGCCTTCCAAACTTAGTACGCATGTAACGAACGTTTTTACTAGCTATGAAACTGCACGTACTGAATAGACTACAATATTATCAAATTCAACTTTCTGCAATAAAAGTGACAAGTTTCAACTAAATATTAACGATACTTGTAAGATGTTCCAGCTTTTTATACACAAGAAATTCAGGGGTGCAATTAAGGGAAAAACGGGAAGACTACTCCAGCACCTCTCGTCCTCTCAGAAACATTAAAAGTTATTCTAATTTGAAAGGCGGAAACGGATGGAATAAACTGATCGATTCTACCTTTTTTCGAGTGTAAAATAATTAAAAGCGTCTGAACCATTATTTTTCATAGCAACTTAATTGGTGCACTTCTAAAGATAACTCCTTTTGCGTCGGAGCGGTCTTTGCATGGTCAGATCGGTTCGGAAAACGGAATATTTCGGAATTACCGGGGAAAAATAAGAATATAGTGGCTATTTTCCTCTAATTGGCGTTAGCTTCGGGAAATGGGGAGCTTTTTGAAAAAAGCACACATAACGTGGCTAAATATCACTTAAGTTAAACACGCTTCAACTAATTTGAATACAGGTGTCTGGATTATCATTTTATGAGCTTCTTCTCGAGGCTTTAAAGCATGAATTTCTGCAAAAATGCTCCAATAATATTTTTAAAAGTCGGGAATATGTGAGTTTGACATTCCCAGATTATTATCAGGTGATAAACTTCTTCTCGTTTCTTAGGTAACTCGGTTACGTAGAAAAAGTAAAAAATTGACCCTTTGCGTTGGCCATTGATAGACTTAGGTATCTCAGAATAACTATAGATAAGATAACATATGCCTTATTGCAGAAAGCAATTAAAAATACATCGCAAAATCTTTTAAGAATGCAGGTACAATTGAGGCTACTACAGTTCGTAGGTACCAAAAATCTGATTGTGGTGTATGATCTCGAAGTCTATACTTAGATATTACAAGATTTTGGAGTAGTTAATGTCAATCAACAGAAGTGTTAGAGGCAACAAAACACAAGTTTAAAGCTAAAGCTGAAATAATTTAAGAAGTTCATTTTGACAGGTTCCAGTGTCATTGCCAATTAAACTTCAATGCACTCGTAATGCGGTTCATGAGCTTTCTCTTTACTTCTAAGCCTATAATACCTAAAACCAATTTCTAATGACACTAGAATCTGTCAAAATGAGCTTCTGAAATAATTTCAGCTATAACAAAGTTTGACTAGCGTATTATTATTCATAGACACAGATTGCTGTCAAAGTCCTAAAAGGTTAAACTAGAGTTTAAATGCAACAAGACTAACGGAATAAGGACAGGCATTCGACGTGTGAAACGAGCCTGCCTCAATTCCGCCTTGCACTCACTATCGAGTTAGATCGATCGACATTGACGAAATATCGACAGGACTTGCCGTACAGTCGCGGCCGGAAATTATTCAAGTTATGGTTCATACATCTGCGTTTTAAGGTTAATATTTGGTCAAATAAGTATAATCTAATCTTATGGGTATCATTTTCTTGAATCTAAACAACAGGCTACCATGCATAGTACGGGGAATCATTGGACGTTCATTCCTTTCTTGCTGCAATGCTAGTTCAATTAAGAAGAAAGGTTGAACGATCGAAATTCTTATAAGATGAATAAATGCCAATGGATACACATAGAGAGAAGTTACTAAATACTGGCAAAAGCATTGCAATATTAAACTTGTTCATGACTGTCAAGTGTGTATACTTAATAGTAAGAAAGTACATTACCATGTTTTTTAAAAATCGACGTCTCATGAATTATGTTAAGCATTTTAAATCATACTGCGCAAATTTTAATAAATAATAATATGATTTTTATTTTGAATATTGCTGAACATTTGTGAGCGCGACTGTACGCCTGACAACTATAGCGAGGTCGATTGGACAGCGTTGTCAGGTTAACAAGGAGAGCATTTTCAAGCGTTTCTAGCTAGAATAGTGCCGTGTATTAATTATTTTAACATAATAAACAGTTCAGTTAAAGGTGACACTTTCTAAACGAAAATGACGGATTAGCTACGACTTTATAATACAATTATTAATAACTTGTATCACGATTTCATATTAAATGAAATCGTTGAGTTAAATTATTAATAATAAAAACTCATATTTAAATAACGCATAATTAACTGCCCACAGCAGTTGCTTAAGATTTTGATTAATTTATTCTGGGTTTCCAACAAAAATCTAAAATAGCAACTAAATAAATTTCATTTTATTTCATTTTGGGTTTCTGATATTTCATCGTAATTTACATAAATACATTGACATACTGACTAAAAAACATTACTTTCATGAAAAACAAATCGTTCCACAGGTGTAACAGTTTTAAATGAACAAACGGCTGATTTAATGATATCCTCCCTTTTTTAAAGTTTATCAATAAAATGTTGACTACTCTCTTTATCCCAAAATGTACCGAATGTTTAATTCTATCCAGTGAAGGAATGAGAGAAAAGTGTAAAGGCCTCGTTCGCCTGTTTAACTTTCAGAGTGGTTTGAGCGCTAGTTAGATCAATTGAATATCAAATCCGTTGTTACCCGTGAGCGGCACTCAAGCCGTCTGGAAGTGAACTTCCGCAAACAAGAGTGCTTCGAGAGGTTTATAAATACTGTGTTAAGATTTAAATAGAAAAAAACTTTCAACTAACCAGTACTAGGAAAAAGGCTCATCCTGATTATTTCCATAAAATACATTAATAAATAATGATGTGTAAGGAAAATAAACAAATAACGAAACGATAATTTATGCAGGTGCTGCGACAACACATTAAGGTTATTTAAATATGAACAGCTTATATAACTCTAAATTGAAAATAACGTAATAAGATAAAAGCTTACAGTTAAAGTGTACGGAAAAATCTTTTTTTTTTCAACTTTGGTTTTTATATTTAAAATTTTCAAAAGTACACCCATTTTTGAAGAACATAATCTTAATGGGAAACAAAGTTATGTTGTGCTTACCTAGGTCACAAATTAACTTTACTGTGTAGTTAGTAACAAAACTCGAACAAGTACGAAACGCACAGTATGTTTATAATTTAAATTTAATGTAAATACAAGTGATCCACGACGCCATGAAATGTTATCAGCAATGCTGCGAATACCTCAGTGCATATTGTGATGAGATGAGAGCTCTCACACTATAATTACAAATTCAGCTCTCCTTGCAAATTCTGTCGGTTCGAAAACCCACTAAAATTAGTTTACGTAGGTACCACGTACAGCGTCGTAATTTCTTTCGCCTCTTGCATTTTTGGCTGCTCCGCTTTTTTATGGCTTTTAACTATTTTTCTTTTGAAAGTTACTTTAACCCTGTTTCGGACCGCAGTATTTCATCTTTAAAGCTCACTGGAAATATGGTGTCAGTATGTTTTGTTAGAGGTTATTTTATTACGAAATATTGTCACTAGTAATAAGCGCTAGCACATAATCATCTTAAAATGAAATGTCAGTCAGACAGATTAAGTATTTATTATAGCTGAAATTATTAATAGGCTATTTCAAAGAGTCAAACATTATATGTCATGAAGTATAAGAATCGATTAATGAAATACCTACATATTTCATGCTTACTAAGCAAACAATATTTCAATTCCTTTTTTATGATAGTCAAAAAACAAACATCGACCTCGTAAACCTACCTACCCGACAAACTTTACCTTACATACAACATCACACTTCGTAAAATTAACGTCATAATTATACTTAAGTACTTACGCAAGCTATGATGTTGTCTTCTCATAAAAAGTGGTATCATCAACAAAATTCCGAGTATTGACAATCAAACACTGCCATAAGACGATATTTAGAAAACTGCACTTCACAGTAACACATTGTGGCATATTGTTGAGAATTTGTTTGTTAAATCATTTCAACGCTACTAAATCATGCCATTTTCTTACAAATGTAAACTTGCTTTGTTCTCCTGTTGATGTGTAATACGATCATATACACAAAATGGCGGATACCATGAATATTCCTCGTTTGTCATAAATAATCTGTTTTTTCACACAAGCTTTGTTGTTCGTTCTTTTTAATTATTTTATTGTGAGCCACCATTGATCTTTATGGTTTCAGTCAAAAAGCGTAATAATAAACATGAAAATAGACAACGCTGACTGTGTCCGCGTATTTATAACTCAAAATAACTAAACTACGAATTACTAACAAGACAATACCCACACGATTTTGCTTCATGTTTAAATGGAAACATGTTATAAAATCGTTTGGGCTATTGCGACATTTTTGGGAGAAAAAGATGTCGATGAATAAATTGGTGCAACCGAAATTGGTGGGGTCTGACTGGAAGCGGAAGTCTCAGGACCGAGAGATGTGGCACACCTCGGGAAAGATCTATGCCCAGCAGTAGACTACAACAGGCTGATGATGACGACAGTCTGTTAAAACTTCTAGCAACGGATAGGTTATTTATTACGACTACATTACTAGTTAGATGCTCATTAATGAATCACACCAAAGATATCGTCAATTCTGTTCAAATCGTGATGTTCTGAGATATAATTCACAAAACACATGTTCAAGACGGAGCGGTCAATCGCCTTTGACCGATGAGTTATATAGATTCACTGACGAGTGTATTTGTTCTACAGAAATTGGCAAAAGGGTAATGATTTCCAAACTATTTATACATTGGAATTTACAGCAATTACAGTCACGCAGGCGACTGAACGATATGCACCGATCAAAATTGAAAGACTGTTTACATCAATTTTCTTATCACTCAAACTGCCGCTCACATTTAAACAATGTCCAGAATACAAACTAGTGCTATTTCTTTGCCAATATTTCTTTGAAATGTCCAGTTCAAATCAGACAATCGAACACGAAATATTGGCTTTGCATTTTATATTGAAATTGCCTCAGATATTTTTCATTTCATGCGACCTTTGCTTCAAAGGGTATTCGAAAACACGTTTCTTTTAAAGAGCTTTATTGCAATAGTTCCGTGAATACGAATGGACTTTTACGATTTCGCATCCTAAGACTTCCAAACGTCGCAAATAATGCCTTTTAATATCTATATTTATGAAATCTTTTGTCCTGATTCTTGCTATAAGGTCAATGCACAGCAAATCACAATTGAAATGAGAAATATGAAATTTGATCTTACTTACATTCTATACACAAATATAGTTTTTCAAAATTCACTCGAAGATGAACGTAAGTCCAAGCAAGTTATAGTCTAAAGTTTCAACAAATAGTTTCATATAGCATCAATTGAATATTCCAACAGGCAAAAATAAGTGGACACTTAAATTAATGACGATAATTTCTAGCTTTTCTAGAACGTTCCTTGAACTGTGAGTACATTAACAATGGCTCCACACCATATTACTCATTAATTATTTCAGCGATAATTTGTATTAACAAGAAAAAATCTACTTCACTAAAGACTTATATTCCAAATAATGGCACCCCACTGTTGAATAGGTAGACTTGAATCTTGCTTTACCTCAACTGACTAAATAAAAAAAACTTTTATTATCACACATTTTTACTATAGCCCTCTAGGATTGCTGTTGGTTAAATCATTAGGAAAATATCGTCACCATTTTATATTGAAAATAAAAAACTCTACATTACCTTACCTTGCATGTTGGCAAGGAGTAATCGACAAGAGCACCTCAACACTTGCATAATAATAAGGCTCGACCATAACAGCCTCTCAAAAATAGATTTTACCTTCCGTACAAATTGCGTAATAAACTAATACCCTCAGTATTAATCGTTCGCATATCACTCAGATGCGGGATTTTCCGACATCGGAAATAGAAACGGAACTGAGAGAATCCGCAAAGCCTATGACGGATTGCGTACTTCATTTCTGAGTAAAATCTGATCACACGTAAACTATTGAGGACGTTGGTTTTCAACTAGCAGATTGCAGGGGGATTAAATACACGTAGAATGGTGGGGCAGAGGTTGCTGTACTGTATAAACCGTTCGGAGAAGCGGATATGAAGGTTTCAAGCGGAATAGTATGATAGTTTAGTCTCTAACCGATAGTTCAAAATTCCGAATATTGGTCCACAGGTTGGTATATTTTGATAAATTTTATATGGTTTAATGAGATAGTCCGTTCACGTTAAGAATGCAATGATTTCATTCTTGTCCTTCGACCTAGCACGCTTCCTAACCAATCAAATCGTTCTTAATTAGAAAGTCAAGTTCATAGAGCCCACATGAACGCATTCTTTCAAACGCAACGGTTTTGTAAATTAAAAAATGACTCCATTCTTAACGCGAACATACTATAGTATCGATATCATGATAGTTTTAGCCTATAACTGGTAGTCTAACCGTTAACCCATAGTCTTTAACAGAAATGAAATCCTGAACATTGGTGCGCAGGTTGGCATATTCTGATCAAACCGTCGGACAAGTGGAGATATTGGCATGCTAGTTCAAATGGAATATCATGATAGTCATTAGTCTTCAAGCGCTGGTTCAACATCTTAAGGAGTAAGTACGGCGATAGTAATCAATTTCTATGTAAACATTTACTGTGCGAGGAATTTGTAAATAAGATTATGTGGGTAAAATCACAAAAAACTCCTTCAGGTATTCAAATACTGGTTAAAGAGATTCCAGAACACTTTATTTTTTCCAAAAGAGAAACATCTGCATAATACCACATTTTTAGTGCACCGTCTTAGTAAAGCCAGAACTTTTATGGATGCGTTTAGCTGAAGATAGGGCGCGAAGGCGTGCATTACGGAAAGCCTACGTCCAGCAGTGGACCAACATAGGCTGATCATGATGATGATGATCTTGGTAAGACGATACTAGGAGATAAACTATCTATTAACGATATGATAAACTTTCATATTCTTAACATTCCACGACGCAAAGATGAGAATAAAGAGAGATCGGTTGACTAGCGATTAAGGAACAGTTGCAACAAAAAAAACCTTCATCCCATTCAGTTGATTAACGAGTCATATAGATATACATACATACATACATACATACATACATACCCTCACGACCATATCCCTAATGGGTTAGTCAGAGGCACACTGACTGTTGCCGTCATGGTGAACGAAACATTCAAGAGCCCACATTTCGCCGAGGGAATTTGAACCCAACGTGGCAAGGGGCGAGCCTACCGCCGTTATCCGGGTTGCTTGGGTTTTATATCGGTGTTTTCCATCACCGGAGAGTTAGCCGCAAATTTTACAATGAACACAAAGTAGGTGTGTTCCGGCCGGATTCGATCTCGGGACCATCGGGTTCCGAGTCGGAGTGTTTAACCACTAGGCCACGACGCTCTCACGACGATAGATATACACATGTTATAGTTATCACCCTCCTATTTGCAACAGGGTGACTAAATTCTTCGAAACTACGCAATGGATTTCAATGTTGTTCACAATCATTTAGTGCAGAGAGTATGGCCGCGGGCGACCACGGATTATCGTTTTGGTGCGAAAATGAATTCGAACAAAAAATATTTGAAAAAAATAAAACCTTTCGATTTTGTGCGGTATTTCAACCTATGAAAGAAGTAATATTTGCCGTGGAACATATCTGGTTTGTACAGCCCTGGTTTACTTTCTTCTGGAAGGTTATTATTGTCATGCTATACTTAAATTGACCAATGCATTTTCAGCATTTCGACGCGTTGGTCATAGATTTCCAACAGACATGAAACATTTACAGGTGGAGATAAAAATTATGATAAATCCTAATAATATTATTATAAATGCGAAAGATTTATGTGTGGATGTGCCGTGCTGCTCTTTCACAGTATGAGTACTTATAACACAGGACAATGCATCTCGTTTTATAAGTTTTCTTCTAAACATTTTATGTTACTCTATATTATTTAGTACTAGAGCGACTGCACGCGACCTAGGTTAAAAAAGTGATATAATCTTCATAAATTGTAGCCTATGTGCGATTCAGATGTATAAGCTGCATTATTGTAAATATTCATTAAAATCCATCCAGTAGTTTTTACGTGAAAGAGCAACACAGAACATCCACACATACAAACTTTCGCCTTTATAATATTAGTAGGATGAGCTTAGAAAAAATATCGCTCCATAGAATACTAAAGGCCGCCTGCGACTTTGTCTTGAATTTTTTGGTCAATATCTTCATATTTCGTAGCCTATGTGTTATTCTGATGTATCAGTACTGTAAAGTTTCATAGAAATCCGTCTAGTAGTTTTTACGTGAAAGATTTACAAACATACATTCTTACAAACTTTTGCATTTATGATAAAAGCCTGCCATTGGCAGCCCTGTTTCGCACATGGTATCTAAATTCATGAGTGCGCGTCTGATTACAATGCCATGGTTTACGCACTGTCGTTGATAAAAGGTATCTATGGCCGATTGTTTACACGTCATTACGCAATCCGCTTTCAGTTCGAGGTGCTCAAAAGTACAATTAGCAATTTTAATAACAAAGAAAATCATATTTTGCACCATTTTCATCATTCATCCGTTATTAAAAACAGACATCGCGATAGGCTCCCAAGCCACCACTGGAGTAATGAAGTGATGAAAGAAAAAAAAACAATTTATTTGACCGTAAAATGACATACGAAAAATTCATGCTTAAGAAAAAAGTCAATCCCGCTCAGCATATTAGGCTAAGGCTATAAGAGCACCACGCTGAGCTCGTTTTCAGAGGTCGCTTTATTGAATTGAAGACCTAAGGGATCTCAGAAGTGCTTGTTAGAGCTCTCCCAAGACCGAGAGGCGTGGCTTGTTCTAGCGTCAAATTCCGAAATTTTATTTACGAGTAGGTCATTGGGCCAAGTTAGATAAATATTATTACGTTTTTAAAAAAAACGGTGTTCTGGCGTTGAAAGTGCCGTCAGATAATGTTTTGAATGAAATTGTCCTCTGTGCTCAATAAGCAATATTATTATCTACAGTTACACACACAGTTATACAATTTGTCAAGATTGACTGAAAGAATACATTTTTGAAAAATTTCCTTCGGATATGATATGCTCACGAAGCCTTCTTCAAACCTTCATGTCAATTGGAGTTATTTCTAAGCTTTCTCATCCTATAAATCGTTAAGATGTCTCGACCATGGTGTACGCGTTTGGAAGCCACAATATTCAGTTGCTATAATATAAATGTCAACTCACAAATTTGTAACTTATTAAAATGAATTGCTAAATAAATTAGTGGTTCAGTAAACGTCCACAACCCTAACAGTACATCTAAATTCATGAGTCGGACGTGATTAGACCGCTCTGGTTTACGGATGCACCATCGCCAGATAAAAGGTACATCTATCTATCTCTAGCGATGGATAAAAGGTATCTATCTATCTATCTATCCAGCTAATTGTTTATCGCGTTAGCTGCCCTGGCACCGTGAATTAGGGGCCACTATTCCCCCCCACAATGCATGGGCGCTCAAGCACAGGGCTCGATCACTGTATAAGAGCTTCTTATATCAGTATTATAAGTATCATACTCTGATTCACGACTTAATGTCGACCTTAATTGCTTATCTTTACTTTTCTTTTTGTTTTTGCCGTAAACTTAGCTAAAAAGTTTTTGTTACCTATTTGAAGTCAGTGATCTGAAATTTAAATGGAATCCCAGTCAGTACTGCAGAATAATTCTGTTGAGCCTTGAAGTTGACTGGTGGAGAATGCCTCGAGGCATTAGGACCGCTAGCTGTACTTTTTTGTAATTCGTGGAATAAATAATAAATAATTAATTCAAAATGATAATCGAAAATACCATAGAAAAAGTGCAACCTACTTTTATTTCATGCGCACTTTATTTTGCTGTATAATATCCATTTCAGGGGTCACCAACAACTTTAATTGGCCATTAGGTGGTCCCTTCATGATACTTAAAAACTCGGTCAACAAATAGAGAAAGATACGTTATCGAC
This sequence comes from Udea ferrugalis, assembly GCA_950022985.1. Taxonomy (NCBI): domain Eukaryota; kingdom Metazoa; phylum Arthropoda; class Insecta; order Lepidoptera; family Crambidae; genus Udea; species Udea ferrugalis. Next base: position 23,704,456 of record OX465515.1, read on the forward strand.
AATTGGTAAGTCATTTGTTAATAGATGCAATTGATATGTCGCGGATGTGGCCTGGTTATCGACGGAAGCCATCGATTCCACTATTATCTGAAGCGTCACAACACTAGCAGGTCGAGGGGCCGTTTACATGCTACGATTTGGAGTGACAGTTTTGCAAACTTGTTAAACATATTTTATTATTGTTTTTTAACATTTTCCATGCAGTATCTTTTACTAAAGATCTGAAAACCAGAAAAAGACATTTGGTCATGTTGGCATCAGGCAGGAATCAAACCCGCATCTTTCACAAACCGGGCGACTGCACTACGGCGGGCCTGATGCCAACATGACCAAATGTCTTTTTCTGGTTTTTAGATCTTTAGTAAAAGTTACTGCATGGAAAATGCTAAAAAACAGTAATAAAATATATATAACAAGTTTAAATGTAAATATAATTTGCAAAGTTTCATTTATGAAAATTGATCTCAAAGTACACATGGTAGTAATGCATCATTGGTTTAGTAAGCTATATTTTTTAAACCGGTTGTAATGTTTCTGATTTTAAGTGGCACATCATCGATTACCCACCAGTATAATTATGGCGAACGTGGTTAATATAACAATATCGATCAACTGTCTTTTGTCATTATTTAATTTTGTTTATAAATTAGATGTGTGGTGTTGAGGAAAGTTTCAATGCCACTGACTACTTTCTCAATTTTTTACTTTTAATTCTACTTCACTTTAACCTACTGTGTTTCTTTGATAGCAACGACCCTTAACCAAAATACAAGTTTCCACATCCTAATCGAACTATACTTCGATCGGCGCTACAACAACAAAACGTAAAACTATTCGAACAGCACAAACACAAGTCTTTGACGCCACCCCTAAAATACAGTAGGTATTTATTAGGCATCACAATTAGTTCCCCCCTTTTCGTACGTTTAGACACAGTATAAACCATACAGTAGGCTATCTAAGGCCGCCCGCCGAGTTATTAGCCTAGCGTGCATGCAGACACGCGGCACAGCCCGTCCGTACTGCCGCCTCCCTATGCCTCCCTATTTTATGCTAGCGTGTGCGTGAAATTGCGTGTGCGTGATATCGCGACACGGCGCGCGACGCTCACGCACACATTCAAACCGAGAGTGGCACGTTTGTATTTAGATGTTCTACTGTATGGTTTATACTGTGGTTTAGAGGTGGGAGCCCCTCCGAAGGCAATAGACTATTCCCTAACTCGTTATGCATGCCACACTGGGCCTCAAAGCGCGCCAGTAAACACAGCTCTCACCTGATGGCTCTTGGTGACACAAGAATCGAGTGGCATGACTGTACTTTAACGTGACAGGTCGGGTGGCATGACTGTACTTTAATGTGACAGGTCGGGAGCGGAAAATTAGGCACAACACGATGCTTTCAATTAGTATCATCAATGTTTGTGCTACGCTGGGTGAAAAGTAAGTTAATTAGGAAAAGGGGAAGGAAACTTCTGTTGGCTAGTCGTATGTGCAGTTGGTAATACATAAACATTGACAATGTTTTGTATTAGCTTCTGTTTTTCTGTTGCGTAAGAATTGCAATATATGCGACTGTCGTGGCTTGGGCCATGAGTAAGCAGTTTTGAGGAAAAACTGCGTACTATTCTTCTAAAATAATATGAGTAGCTTTAATCTCTTTTAAATTCAACCACCATCGGGCATGGGGGATTTTGACAAAATTCAATTATTTGTAATGAATAACGATTTTTTTAGGATTATTATCATGTTGAATAACACTTTTCACATCGCTTAGATTAAAATCTTACGAAACTTACGCCACGGAAGCTCTCAAGGTTTTTTTTTATTTTTGCACGATTCATCGCTTAGGGTTTGATTCTAAATTTAACCGAAAACAAAATAGATAGCCAGCTTAGTCCGTCGGAGTTTTGGACTAAAAATGCCGCTCGACATATTGCATTGAACAAACTAAAATCAGACGTCGAAACGCCTATATTTTTGATTGTGAAAATTAGTCCACAAACGCCGCTAGCACTGCACAGAATTGCATAGAAAACTGAACGCGAAGTGACGATCGTTAGCTGTTCCTATGCGCCCATTTTTCCCAGTTCTCTATTCGCTTTCAAAGCTTCTTATTGCAACAGAAACACTGCTGAAACGCCCGAATTATTATCGCTAGCTGGTTTTTATCAATCCACCGTACAGGATATTCAAATAGCAGGAATAAAAGATAACGACGAAACTTTCGCTAGATCATAACGGAAACAGGACCAATTATTTTAAAAATAAAATCAAACAAAATAGATGTTGGCTGCGGTCTCTACGCTTTGCTACCATTACGGAACTGGTTAATTGACTTTCTGTTTAATTGCATCTAGAACTTTCACTTTACAACAACAACACATCTTAAAAGGAAATTAAAAATTGGAAAATTCAAACTTTAGTAAACGTGAAACTAATTTGAAAACTTCACAGTTCGAATTCGGAATTCTTCACGAATCAGAATTTTAGCGAATTCTGCATCCAGTCGGGTTTCAGACTTCCCGGAGACCTGACAAACGGAAACAGGGTTCGTTAATTATACGATGGCAGAAGGATTGGAAAGACAAAATAACGATTCCAATCAGAAAATGACAGCTCTTCGAAAAAAATACGATACTGAGTAATACTATGCCAATTCATCTAGCGAGAGCATTTTTGCCTGTAGCATAAATATTCACCAGTATTACTTTGCTGTTATTATTATTACCTAATTAATCACATGCAGATCAGGGCTTACAAGCTTGTTGGCTTATAAACACAAGCCGCCATCTTTAATCGCCCATGTTGGTTCGCAGCGCATGAGTGCGCATAGACTACAAATAAGAGCTACGTCGTAGCGCGTAGCCGTTACGAACTACGAGGGCAGTAGAACTATTTTTCGTGGAGTTACCTCGTGCTCAGCATTTGCGATGAACACAAAAATTACCAAACAGGGTTCTGAAGCTGTGTTAACATTTTGTTGTTGGAATCTAAATATTGAAATACTTTGTACATTAACGCTGAAATGTAATTTACTTGTTAAATTATTGTGCTTAAAAGAGGTAACTTTTTTTGACACAAACTTAACGCAACTTATTAATGCTTAGTGTAAAATTTTAATTAAAAAACTTTTAGAAACTAAACAACCTTATCTTATTAAAAGCACAGGCTAAAACGCGTATGAGCCTCAGTGCCTACATTTTCCGAACCTGTTCGCCCCCGATCCTGTTTTAGCAAATACCTAACGCTCTTTGGCGAATAATCGCTGTTCGAGCAATTTTCGCCGAATCCAGATGTATAGGATCGTGTACGAAGCCTCTGCGGCAGCGAGGATATTATTAATACGCTGTTACGTTACTTTTATTACTGAACAACGGCCCCTGCGATAGACCGCGGTCCACCCCAACCCCGTTACCACTTATGTGGATTCCTATATTTACTTTCCAGTAATCTAAGGTGGGGGGCGCACTTTTTTCTTTTGTCACATCACTGCTGCCTCATCAGCACGAATCAGATTTTCATTTTTGAGATGCGTCAAAACCGTGAGTGGCAACAAAAAGAGAGTACGAAGTTGGCAATTTGCTCGTCCGATGGATAAGAACGCTTTCGCTGTTGTTGTTTTGTTGTTGCTACTGCTGGATTGGACTGCGGTCAAATTGACTGTTTTGATTCATCGGTAATTTTTTACGAACTTGGTGTACGCATCATGGCGGCTACTTTGAAGATTAAACGTCTCTAAAGTTTACGAAAATCAAGTGTGTGAAAAAAAGAGCAGTTTGATTTCAAGTTGATTCTTTATATTCTAAGCGTCCTATGAAATAAACAACAATAATTAAAACAGGCACGGTTTTATAAATATAAATACATTTATACCAGAAGCAGTTTCATATGCTTAATAAATGTGCAATTTTAGGTCAGCAATGGAAGACACCAATTAGTTCTGCTAAAGCATTAATTCTACAAAATAGTTACGAGTACTCAAAACAAGAGTGCGACTCTTTTTTCAACAGTGTTTTAAAATACACAAAGTACTATCTGGATAGTACTTTGTGTATTTAAAAAAAAACAGTTTGTAAGTGATGGCACTTACAAACTGATTTTTTTAAAAACACACTAGCTAAAGTAAATGACTACAAATATCAAGACACTTGAAATTATCTCAGTGAGAGCAGTTAGAATATTTTGTATGGTTACAGATCGGAACAACCTGTATGTTTACAGCTAGACTAGTCTATATGCCCAGCGCGGCGCGGCTGTAAGGTTAGCAAGCTTATGAGAGGTATTTGTAAGCCGTTATAACTCTGTAATTTATAGATGTTGCCGCAGCATGCTTAAACTGCTAGGAGCCTAGGTTTAATAAGAGTTTTAAGATAATTTAGTCTAACACTTTAAGCCTTGTGTTCTAAATATAGATGATTAAATGTCGAAAAACAAGGGGTTTTTTAAATGTTACAAAACAACGAATATTCACAAAAACAGATAAACCATCTGAACAATTAATTTTAAGTTTAGGTCTGTTTGTCCAATTGCATTTCAACTAGAAACATTAAATTTCACCTCGACTAAAGATAGTTAGTTGAATGATTAGCACGTCGTGTAACGACTGCACTGAAGAAAGAAAAAAAGAGACTATTTCTGTCACAGATAAATAATTCCAAAAAAAACAGATACAAAAGACTTAACATACATTTTTTGTTTAAATGCGACTAGGACATCTGGCCCTACGTTTTAGTGCATACAAAACCCCGAGGTCGGTCCCAAAAGTGAATTAGAACCGAGTCAGGTGGGCCGGCCAGAGGCACAGACAATGCGCACCCCTATCCCGATCTATCGATAATTTCCCGCGCCGTTACACAACGTCACCACAGTATAAACCATACAGTAGGCTATCTAAGGCCGCCCGCCGAGTTATTAGCCTAGCGTGCACACAGACACGCGGCACAGCCCGTCCGTACTGCCGCCTCCCTATGCCTCCCTATTTTATGCTAGCGTGTGCGTGAAATTGCGTGTGCGTGATATCGCGACACGGCGCGCGACGCGTACTCACACATTCAAACCGAGAGTGGCACGTTTGTATGTAGATAGCGTACTGTAAGATTATACTGTGACGTTACACAGCGAACGTACTATTATAACGTTTTGGGCGTTCGGTACAACGGCGGATCGGAACTGGCGGTTTGTGGATGTATCATTGATGCTAATTTGACTGACGGCCGTGTAGATTACATTAATCTCGGAAACGCTTCAAAAACATCTAATAAATCTGAGATTGACAATAGCTTTCGAGCTTTCAATTGTTTTTGCGTCGATTATTGGAATTCTGTTCTTCGACTTGATTACGAGTATAGGTACTTCTTAAATAATTGTGCAACTAATTTTGCGAAGTAGATAAACCATCTGCGAATAGCTTAATTGTGTAACTTTGACCGTTCGCAAAATGCGAGCGCATCTCTACAACATCTACTTATCGATAGTTTCTCGTGCCGTTGATTAGCGAACGCACTATTCTAACGTTCCAAATGTTTAAGACAATGATATTTGTAGATTGTGAAGATACGCTCTGAAATTATAGTTAGATCTCTAGCAACTTATGTCAACTATACATTTTTTTGTAAAGTGAAAATTAAATATTATTATTTTAATCTTACTAGTTCTGTAGTTAGTTCCTATTTGTATAACTTTACTTACCACGCGGTTGTGATCCAAATATATAAGTTTATTGTTGTATTTTTTTGGATTTATGTACTACATGGTTTGTATCTTATAACTGTGCTAAAAAATAAATATATGAAAAAATGTAAATTATTAGAGTCCCTGTTTAATTTTAAGACCCAAATTTATTAATAAAAGCTAATAACTAGTATCGTAATGTAACACCAAAAAGAATCGAACCAAACTAAGCAGACAATAATTCACGTCACAAGCTGATTTACATGATTCTAATTAATAATCATTCTATATTGCAATTGCCATTAATCTGACTAATACCCATTCGCAACGCATATCCCAAGAATTCTGTCACATATTACCAACTGCGTTAACAAATATCGAATTAGAACAGCACAAAACGCAAATAAGAACACAACCGCAACATCAACTGTAAAAAAATACAAGAAATGACATCGATACTTCGAATCACTACCGGAGAGGACGACAAAGCGGGGCTAATCAGGCGCATTTGTTCGACAAACCGACGCGGAGGCCCCCGGCCCCCGCCCCCGCCCCCTGGGCCGCGACCCCCCTGGGGGGCGCACTCCTGTTGATGCCGATAATTAACAGGCCTCATCTAGCCAACGTGTCCACTCTCCTTGCGCGGCGTGTCGCGGTATTATATTATAGTTCAGTACGTGTCTGCAAGTTTCAATGCTTTGTACGCGATTCTCATTGCGTGGAATGGAACGCACAACTTTCTTCGCAACTGAGTAATGGAGTGGTCTGCTTTTGTTTTTACTTTTCAAACAATTGTAGTCAGTTCCTTGATCATTAGGACTTTACTCAGCAACTATGGAGCATATTTTTTTATCGGAAACTGACTATATTTAGCCAAATCCTTCCTATTGTTAGTCACTTGCATCCAACGAAATCTTACAACTTTGAGCATTGTTTGCCATTAAGTGGTTGCCACTCCAGTAACGTCGTACAATAGATAATTGACAATATCCGATTCCTAGCTCAATAGGCTGCACTATAATTAATTAATTATAGTCATTCAGCTTTGATAGTAAGCCTTCCTACAGATTAATAACAATTATCTACCTCACGAATGTCTTCAAATGGGGGTGGATCGTCAAGTACCTCGAGATGAGAATTAACGCAGTTACTGGAAGATCGATAAGGTAAGCTCGGATTGTTCGTGCTAATAAATAAGTTAGTGGATGATAAAAACAAAACACATGTTCATAAACTAAACGTCTCGAGACGGAAAAAACTCTCTCCCGCACGCACAAATCAAAAGTATTATTTACTAAAGCCCCTTGCGGACTTGCCGGCGCAGTATACGACGCACATGATCTGAAAAATTTTCAATTTGGTAGGTTATATTTTGAAACCCACGAAAAAGGAAGTCAATTTTAAATATTTCAGCGATTTTTTATTTTGATAAAAAGTGACTTATGGAAACGAAGAAAATTATAAAACTGTAGCCTAATGTAAATAAATCAGAAGATTCCAATCTATTTACATATCCACCATCACACCACAACTCAGCCAGCAGGAATCGGGCAGAAAAGGTTTTAATTTTTCTTACGATTGACTAGGTTAAGTCATTTCAGAAGGTCTTAACTATGTTTTAAGTGTATGTACGATATGAACAGGATAACGCGAAATCCGACAAAATAATCGTTTGTCGAAAATGCGACAACTCAAGCAAGTGTGCGAGCGCCTTAAGCGAAGCGAAAGAGACGAAACATAAAATTCGTATAAATAATTCAGGGCAGCCATTACCCAGGGCCGGGTCTCGAATCTCGAGGAAAACTACGTCTCTAAATATTTAAACAGAGGCGTTATATGTATTGCAATTTTCATTAATGATTAATAGGGATTTCGGGGAGGGCCTTCTGCGTTTGGACAGACAAACAACCATACATAAGTTATGTTAGCATGCGCTCCGTGGGCTAATCTAAAGGGACCTGTACATAGGTATACTAGGCCATACATTTTGTATGAGCGCGCCGATACAGGAGTATAGTTATATTTATTGTGTCATTAGGTCTAGTCGGAGCGTTGCTAGGCCGCACCTGTTTGGATGCGCTGCCGTTACGGCAAACGTATTAGGTAGCCATGATTTTATTTGAAGTTTATGAAGTTTGCAAATTATATTGAATTACAACAAGTGCAATGAAATGCATTTAAAATTTATTTGATGGTTTTTTGAAAGATAATCATAAGTGAAATGAAGGAAATAAGGAAAGCAATAGCTTTGTCGTAATTTAATAAAAATAGGAATGTAAAGATAATCTCCGTTTTTGTATTAGGAGTCTAGTAAAGAAAGGGCAGTTTGGTCCCGCAACTAAAGTAGGTACATTTAACGAAGGCAATGACGATGAAGACTTTTAACGATCAAACTCTTTGTCTTGTGCGTAATATTCTCCATGTGAATAAATTTGTAGCCATGTTATAAAAAACTTGATAAGGATGATTAATCAGACGACAATATAATAACCGTTTCCGTTGAATTCTAGTAAATTTTCCTTCCTTTTTTAAACACCTATATTATTTAAATCTTTATTAATGATTACCTTTGTTATATGATGTAATTATCTAGATAGCATCGCAGTTACTAAACAGGTATTTAATTACTGTAAAAAACTTTAATCAAGAAAACAATGTAAAAGCAAGTCTACGAGATAAATAAGCGTTAATTGATATGTTAAGTAAACAATTGTTATGTTGTTGTCCCTTTAAGTGAGGTAGGTAGCGATTATATCAGTCGCTGAACTTTGGCCAGCTCCAAAACTTTGTTTGTTAACACGTACAAAAGCAGGAAACCTCACGTCTGTTTCAGATTAGACGACGCATTAGCCTGATCAATTCATTCTCGACAGAGAGGTCCTTTGAACAAACATTCTTGTCATGCGATATCGGCTTGTCGATAGCTCAAACTTTGCTCAGAATCACAATAGGAACTTCGTATAAACGCCAGCGGAGACAACAATGAGCCTGCGTTGATGTCGACTCAATGACGGTGCCATTGTAGCACGCCATCTATTCCTATTGCGAACGGCCATTTGTTTTAGAGGTTTTAACCGACACCAAAATGGCGTCTGTTTCTTTCAATCCGTTGATTGTAGTCGTATCGAATGGGTTGAATCTGGCGTGTGTAGCGGGACGGCTCGGCTAGTGCGGAGTTTATTATGTCGAGTGAAAATGCTGGTTTAAAATTGACCTCCCGATTTGCGGTTCGTTTTAACTACGCGTAAAGAGCAGACCACGTGTTGCCTGTGACTGGGAATATTCAAATGGCCCTTTTTTGTTAAACGCTTTTTAGTGGGACATTTTCAGAGTATTTGCAGTCGTTTTTTTATGTTAATACAATTCGATGTACAGTGAATATTTTGTTCTTTTACGTCATAAATATCGTCACCGTCGTGTCAAAATTAAATAACTGACACCTTTGCCGAAATTCAGTTTATGAGATTTTTGAATATAGGAAAGTGTGATCTACATTTCAGTCTTTAGCCCGTTGCGATATGTATAATACTCGTTTAGATATCTTCGTTTTAGTAAATCTATTGACCATATATTACAACAAGGTTTGTACTAGAATTTCCGTGGAACAATTGAATAACTGATAAATAAATTAAATAACTACATAATACGGGCTACTACAATAAAAACAAAGTCAATAAGATACTTTGTTGAATTCTGCCACAACTCACTCCAAAACATTGTTACAAAATTTAGTTGTGGCAAAATTGAATAAATGCGCTTGTTCAATTTTTCATTATAAAAATGATACTTAGCCATAAATTTTGAAATTGATAAGTGTGCTTAGTCAGTTTTTCCTGTTTAAAGCCGTGAATAAAAATCAAGCTAATATCAAGCAAACTAAATAGGTAATCCAAAAACAATAAAATTGTAACATGTATCTGAATCCAACCTCTGACAATCAACTTCAGATTACACCCAAAACAAATATTAAAATTTGGAAATTAAAATAAATACAGATAACTATTCTGATTCAACATCTAGCTCATTGACGTCAAAGTGAGCTGATGATGCAGGTAAACTTTTACGACGATACGATGCATGTAGTTCACGATTTTGAAGGCTATATTCAGTAATTGCAGCAGCAGGTGTACTTCTTGTTTGTCGACTAGGCTTGTTTAACGTATCTATGGATAAATATGGGCCGTTGTAACCATATCTAAAATCAAAAATGCCCGGAAATTGTGTTTCGAAACGTAAGCATTTGATTCTCAACCAAGCGTTGTGATTCCTGGCTACGGCGGCGGTTATGGTAACGGCGGAGCAGGGGGTGCTAGGAATCCCCGGGTAAGACCCGGCTGCCACCATCGACGACTCGACCTGGCCACATTTAACTCATGCACACTGAGGCTCGACGCGAACCTCGTGGAGTTGGAAAAATTGGTAAGTTACATTTTTACATACCTATTATTGGGTTATCTGAAGTCCGAAGAAAAGGGGAGGACTCGATAACCCTGCAATCCGGTAACTTACTATACCACGGAGAGGGCGACCAACAGTCCCTAGGTGGAGTTGGGTTCATCTTCACAAGTCCCCTGTCAGCAATGTGATCACTATCGGAAGTGTTTCGAGCAGGGTGGCGTACCTGATACTCAGAATATCGAAATGACATTCGCTGAATGTCATTCAGGTCTACGCTCCGACCTCCAAACGAGACGATGTCGTGGTGGAGGCTATGTATGAGGAGATTCCTAAAGCCATGCATAGCCATAAAACCCACTACACAGTTGTGAGGGGGGATTTCAATGCGAAGTTGGGGCAACGCTGCGGTGATGAGCTGAGAGTAGGGCAATTTGGATTTGGGCAACGGAACAATAGGGGCCAGATTACTGCTGGCCGACTTCATGGAGAAGGAGAACCTCTTTATGATGAACTCTTTCTTCAAGAAGCCCGCAAACCGCTAATGGACCTGGATCAGTCCGGACGGTAAGGTCAAAAACGAGATCAATTTTATCACGACGAAGAAACATAATATTCAATGATGTCGCTGTGATCAACGCTGTTAAGATAGGAAGCGATCACCGCATGGTCAGAGGCACATTGAATATCGAAGTTTAAGAGAGCGCGACTGATGACATCCACGCTCCGACCTATACCGGCTCACATTCGCAATCCAATCCAACTACAGCGAGGCGTGAGACAAGGAAACGCTATTTCTCTGAAATTGTTCACAGCTGAGGATATTTTCATGCTTCTGGACTGGAAAGGATGGGGCATTAACATCAATGGCGAGTACCTAACACACTTGCGATTTGCCGATGATGTAGTTCTTATGGCTGAGACCTTGGAAGACCTGAACATAATGCTCGAAGATCTCGGTAATGCTTCTTAAAGGAGAGAATCTTCGAGCATGTTGGGACACCTGGGACAGGCAGTCCAGTTAGGTTAGTCCAACTTCGAGAAAGAGATCTGTCGTCCAATTCAGCTCGGATGGGCAGCTTTCGGGAACCTCCGGCATATATTCGCATCCGAAATACCTAAATGTCTCAAGAAGAAAGTCTTTGACCAGTGAGTGTTGCCAGTAATGACATATGGGAGTGAGACGTGGTCGTTCACTATGGGTCTCATAAGAAGGCTCATGCAAGGTCACCTAGTGAGCAATGAAGACAGTGATGCTGGGAATTTCCCTGCTTAATCGAATCAGAAATGATGGGATCCGCAGGAGAACTAAGACAACCGACATCGCTCGAAGGATTGCATCTTTGAAGTGGGCGGGATACATAGCGCGGAGAACCGATGGCCGTTGGGGCGGAAAGGTTCTGGAATGGCGACCGCGTACCGGACGACGTTCCGTAGGCAGGCCCTCCACAAGGTGGACCTACGATCTGGTCAAGGTCGCAGGAAGCCGCTGGATGCGGACAGCATAGGACTGATCGTTGTGGAGATCCTTGGGGGAGGTCTGCCCAGCAGTGGGCGTCGTTCGGCTGACATGATTACAGGTTTTTTCACCAAAACTACATAAATAAATGAAATAAAATAAAATGAATACATCAAAATTTAGGTTAGTTAAAGTGAAGCAAAATTAAATAAGCCCTCTTATTCACTGGAAATATTCATATAAGTTACTTCTTGGGTGTGGCAAAACTTGCTAAGTGACATACAAAAACTTGATAACTGCAACTTAGTTGTAAAAAAAGTGTGTGGCAAAACTAAATAATTACCTTTTTATTTTTCTATTTAAAACTGTAAAAAGTAACATCATGGCAGACTACTCAAATTATGAAAGTAAACCTGCTGTATAACATATCGCAAGATCCACAGTAAATTTTCTTCACCTTAAAAAGTTATTGCCATTTTTGTGGAAAAAAAACACAAAAACGTGAATATCTCAGAGTTTTGGTTTTGTTAGTTATTTAATTTTGACACGACGGTGACGATATGCACAAAAAAATTGTATTTTTCAAATTACTTATCACAATGTCTTTATTATGGTTTAGGGGGGAAAAGGGTGTGTTTCGTAAAAAAATACTAAAATCTATGGCAGTGACATTAAGTGTCGAGTCAAGTTTGAAACCGTGTTGGCTAGGAAACGTTAACAATAAGCATAGTGTGAATAATTAATTACATAACTAACAAAGGTAGCGTCAAAAATACGGATTTCATAATACTTTATTATTTTAATCTTGGAAGCAGTTAAATTCAAATGTTCCATTTTAAGAGAAAAGGTGAACTCTTGAAAGCTTGAAACGAAATCTGAATAGTCTTCCTTTGTCTATCAACTATCTTTTGAAAACTACAGCGTACAAGATCGTTGTTGATCCCGCCCGCCCAGCGCTTTCTAAGGCCCAGACTCCACCAGAGCTGAGCGGAGAGGTGCGGCGTCGAGCTGTGTTTTCAACAACCAATAGAATCACATCTCCATGTTCGAATAACGCAATTCCATTGGTTGTTTAAAAACACAGCTCGACGCCACACATCTCCGCTCAGCTCTGGTGGAGTCTGGGCCTAACTCGATAAGGGCGCACAGTGATGAGCGCGCACAGTGATGAGCGCGCGGCCGCGACGCAAACACCAGACGCGCAATAATCTGTGTTTGCGTTCAATCAGCGCGCCAATTTCGATATTAAATTATTCGCCTTCTCCTGCAATGCGTTAGAAAATTGTAAATGGCGATGTTTAGACTAGTTGCTTTGCACAGCTATTCTTGTGGATCCTCCTCCTGTGTTTTCCTATCTTTGATTTGACTGGACTGATCGTTTTTAGCGATAAGGCCGCGTTATATTATACCTTCATTTTAAAGAACTTGATCATAGTCACTTTTGTAACTTTTTTATGCAATTAAGTTTTATTTATTTATATTCTTTATTGCACAACAATGAATGGTACAAAAGGCGGACTTAATGCCAATGAGGCATTCTCTACCAGTCAACCATAAGGCTAAGCAGGAAAGTACAGTAGGCGGTGCGACAAAAATAAAATAAGTTTCAAGTAATTTAACAGAAAGATACAACAATAACGATTTAAGTAAATACCAATAATCATAAATATAAATATATTTTATATAAATAAACGTTTCTTATCTTATCTCTTCCCTATGGAAAATTCTATCAACTAATTTCAATTTAATGTCTTTAAAATTTAGTTTCAAAGAGTATTTGTGAACATTTTACTTTTCTTTAAAAAAGTAGCTGAACTTTTTTTTTATTTGGTGGCACGCTGCTTCCGCACAGCAGCCGTCCGGCACAAATTACCTAATTGGCCTATACACCCTAACGAAATGGACCGCAACACACTTGCCTCTGAATGACAATGTACTGAAGGTCTTTTCCTTTTAATTTGCGTCAATTTCAATAAATATTTTCCTAACTGATATACATATAACTCTCGACGTGTGTTAGGTTGACACAATTTTAAAACAAAAACACTGTGCATATTAGTCTAAAGTACCGTTTGCTGAGACTTTGCAGTAGGCACGCTCTAGGCACACAGGTCAGTGAATTCAAAGTTGCAAATTAATTTCTCCAAAAGCGTATGAAACTTGGTCTACCATGATGCAGAACCAGTAGAATAGATTTCTAAAGACTCGCCTAAATAGACCACTGTGCAGTAATTGGTCACAAATCGCAGTCCACCGAACAATGAATATTACACCGTATAATCAATATCAGAACGGGAGTACTCATTGAATACACGTTACGTTTTGCTGCTAATTCCAGACGAAGGCGAGGTCCAGGCTGATTGCCTGCACAGTGGGCGCAGTCCCTGATTCCGCCATTATGCAAGCATTTCTAAATGATTGACACATATTCGCCGTTACGCTGTATTATTGAGTCTATAGAACAATAAAGGCAACGACAATGCACAGTGGGTTGATTGCTTAAATGGCAGGTACCACGTTTCGAAAATTGGAGGGAAGATTTGTATGGTTTTAGAGAGAAACTAATGATGTGATAATGATATTTTTTTTAATCGAATTTAAATGCAATTTTGTGGAAAGAACCATTGAAGCGACAGTGAATACAGCAGTCAATACCTGTGTCGTAATCACTAACGCCCACCTCAAAGACCGCCAGATATGCATTTTAACCCTTTTTTATTCTTGCTACAGATTATCAACAAAGGTAATTTTGCTGTTAAACATGAAATATATTCATAAAAAAAATATTACGAATTATCCGAAGGAATATTACCTGTTTAGAGCCGTCATGATATATTTTGGCCTAAAAACATTCGTTCTATAAAAAAACCTAGGTTGTAATGCTACAGTACTAAAGCGGAAATTCTCTCCTTCACTTTACACACAAAATATAAAATCTAAAAATACTCAATAGTTGATCATTTGGTATTCACTGGTTGATATCTGTGCCCGACACATCCAGTATGCATCGGCTTCTTTATAAAGGCGCCGTCCCAAGTTTCGTTCCGAATACCCTACTGCACACAGGCATGCATAACGCCAAATGGAATTACTGAGCACACACGCGCGGCGAGGGGAGGGAGGGGGGCCGAGGTGCATTTTGCAATGCTGATGCATGTATGTACTTAGATATTGGGCCCTGATTCAGCCGGCTGCGTCCTTGAACGCGTGTAGACGAATTTTCGATACACAGTGCAGTGGCGGTGCGACTGTGATTATGAAATTAGGGATGGCCGGCGTGGGGGGTAATGGATGTCTGTGGTATTTGAATGGGATTCATAACGCATATTTTAGCAAATACTCTCCTATACATATGCTGTACGTCTAGAAATTATCGAAAGGTTATGTTCAAGGGATAATACGAGTGCAAACGATTCGGTTGAACATAATAGATGAATTTAATTTTGCGATTTTTAAAAATACTTTGCAACATCTCGACCCATGGCTGTTTTCTAAATCCATATCTTTTTGTTTAAAGCACTTTTACTGACACTCTTCTCAACTGCAAACATCAACGGGGTACTTTCTTTTACCAAAAAAGATTGCATGGGTTTTTCTAGGTTAGAAAAAAATTAAGAGAGGTATGACTGAACACAAATTGCTCCATTTGGAATAGATATTTTGAATGATTTTCATGCATGAAATAAATGCAAATTCTCCTAATAATTACGCCTGAAATAAATTCGTCATAGCAAACTTCCGAAGTTCCGGCCATCGCCATGAAGAAACAATTTTTTTTGAAAACTTGACTACGGAGTGGTTCGGTAAATTAAAGTTAGACTTTCAAGTTCAGTGCAACACTACATGTTTTAATTTTAGAAACATCACAAAAAAAATATTATACCTGATTAAGTTAATCAAACCAACGATGTGGTATAATCAAACAGCTTCGAAGCTACAATGCTTCCATCACACAGTTGCTCAAAATATACTTCGTAAAGACTGGATTCTCAATCTGATGCAAGCAACATCAAATCAACGGAGAGTGGGGTTTCGACTGCCGAATAAGGCTGTTTTACTCGTATTAGGTCATCTGTCTCCTTTGTCTGAAGGTGTCATTCGCTGTTCTACACCTCGAAGTCCACAACAGGGCTTGGTAACGTTACCAATTACACAATTTAAGTATCGTTACGTAACTATATTTTCAAAAGGGTAAAATTTTAACGGTAACACAGGCAGAGGTAATTTGGTAACGAATCCAAATTATTAACGTTACAATTAGCGGTAAAAGTATGAGTACTTTTATCGTTTCCTAAAAGTCGGTGATTGACTGAATTAAGTATACAATTGTAAGAAAACGAAAGGAAGAGATGGCACAGTAAATTCCGTTCTTTAAGGATACTTTGATTATCTTTTTGGTAACTTTACCAAGCCTTGAACCATGGTAACACTCACAGTTACCGATACCACCATCGATAACGTTAAGTCAGTTTACCGGTAAAAGGTTTACCGATTATAACGTTACCTGAGTTTTTAACGTTATCTGCGTTTGACAGAAGTAAAGATACCCAATGTATTTAAACACCTGGTTCACAAGCCATTGTTTCATAAAGAACGTGGGTAGTTTCGAATGGTAGACTGACTGATGATGCGTCGCAAAGGCGCGGTCTCTTTGACCAAAAAGGCTTTTTCTGTTTTGACAGTCCTCAAAAGACTCTAGTGTCCAATAGATGATTGGATACCATTCGTTGTTGCTCATTGTACAAATGAACTTGCAATTATTAGATACATGTCAACAACACCAATAGCGTTTTCAACAAGATGCCTGACTCTGGGCCTGATTCCTAAAAAATTAAGGAAAGTAAGTACGGAACCAAATTAAGAAGACAATCTTTACGGACTATCACTGACCCGCCCTATCATTTCAACAGCTGACAGAAAGTAGACATCAATCGCCTCAACCCTCAGTGTACATTGGCCAGCAAGACAAGCAACGGAGCCGCAGGGATTTAATCCCCTCGCCACTACAACGGCGTAGTCCACCAGAAACTAAATTAAGCGAACACTCTGTGCATTAGCCGTCACAGATCCAAAATGAAGGCGATCCAATTCGGCGCTCGGAGCCGCGCAGTGCGCTTGCGTTGACAAATCAAGTTTACTGCAGCGTATCCCTTGATAATTTGTTCTAATTGAAATTCAAGTCATTGACATGGCCAAGCGAGGTAATCGAATTTCTGGAGGTACGCCCGGCTGACGTCTGTTTCGATATGAACGTCGACTGCCACGCCACACGTCCAAAGACGGGTCATTATTGAACTACGGATTTGCAATTGATTTGCGATTGCGGGGTTTTCAGGTTAACCAGTTTTTGAGTACAAGCTGGCTGGTCATGGTGAATGGAACATTCAGAGCTCACACTTTGCCAGTAACCATTATCCGGGTTGACTGGGTTTTGAATAAGCATTTTCCATTGCCGAAATGTCAGCTGCAGTGATTATTAGATAAACACTTCTAAAAGTTGAAATAGAAAAAAATACAAAATGAGAGTAATGAAAGTGCAAAAATCATGCCATACGTTCTTGTAAATCTGTTTTCTTCAATATGGTTTTGAAAGGTCTACTTCTGTACCGGAAATAGTCAGCAGCACCAAAACCTCGATTTAGAACAACCCTTAAAAACCAGATTGACTACAATGATTCAGTTCAAACTCCAACAAGTTTCATCAAATCGTCGGAAATCTCTCCTGAACATTGTCACCCAACCCCCCGCTGCTGTAAATCTGTTATCTTCAATATGGTTTCGAAAGGTCTTCTGTACCGGAAATAGTCAGCGGCACCAAAACCTCAATTTAGAACGACCTTAAAAACCAGATTGACTACAATGATTCAGTTCAAACTCAAACAAGTTTCATCAAATCGACGGAAATCTCTCCTGAACATTGTCACCTAACCCCCCGCTGACTTGTACAATTTGTATCATCGAAAAAGCTAACCGTCAGCGGCGTCCCGTGGTCAATTTGGCGTGAAAAAGTTCCGCGGATGGAGCGCGTAAACACGACCACGTGGCGGCACTCGGACACAAAAGTGTTACGGCATTTATTTTTATTTTTCTACACAAATATTTTTTTTTTATTTGGAAAACAATACAGTTTAATTGCTTAATAAAACACAGAATGGGATAACTAATTACCAATTAACATGTTATCACCTTTGGACAAAAAAATACACTTGATAAAGACTTACTTACTGACAAAGAAAGAAAAGAAGAGAGAAAAAAAACAGTTAGAATAGACTATAAAAAAAACAACAATAATTGGAATAATCATGTCTCATAGTTGAGGTGAGGGGTGTGCTTAGCAGTGGGACATACAACGGCTGTTACTGTTACTTAAACAGTTTTAGAGTAAACGTATGTTTACATGAAAAACCCGTTTTACTTAGTTTCTATAGTATGTGCGCGTTAAGAATGCAGTATTTTTTTAATTTAATTCATTACACACATTAAAACTCAAGTACAAAACCGTTGCGTTTGAATGCGTCCATTTGGGCACTGTGAACTTGTATTTCTAATAAGAAACGATTTGATTGGTTAGGGAGCTTGATAGGTCGAAGGACAAGAATGAAATCACTGCATTCTTAACCCGAACGGACTATAGACATAACTTTTCAACGTCATTTATTTTTTTGTCAGAAAGTACAAAGTCTTCGTTTTGAAATAAGGTCCTAATGATATCATTACTATTGCTTAAGAAGCATAAAACTAGAATGAAAGAACTGTGTCGTTCAAACCTAGATGAGCGATAAAAAACATTGCTATGGTGAACGTCATAACCGGAATTTGGCATTTATGCATATCATAAAGCTGTAACCTATTTGTTTGCTAATAGTGATTGTTTAAAGGAAATTACTATACAAACTTATAACTTGAAAATAGTAGTTAAAAATAATTCAAGTGTAAAAGTAGATGTAAATACTGAAGCACCTAAGTAAGCACCTATGACATGACCTGAACGACGTTAAACGACGTGTGAAGTCACCTCAAGAGCTCAAAAATGCATATTTGCGATGCAGTAAGCCACAAGGTATTAGCAGCTCGAATGAACAACTTGTTAAATCATTCAGCTTGAACACCCCCGGGTTCAGTGTGCAATCTTAAACGACATCTTCGCGCACTCAATCATTGTAACTCATGCACACAGGTTGGTAAACAAGTCTTTAAATAAGACTGTAGATACCACACTACGCTTAGGTAGTAGGTTTGTTTTTGTTTAAATTGAGTTTATTAAAGTAAAGTAAAAATAGTCTTTATTCATGTAAACTTATTAAAAAGCACTTATGACAAGTCACAACATAAAAAATATATATATTTATATTTTTTATTTATTTATTTTATGCCTTCATATAAACGATTTTGGCATTCAATGACGCGTGGAGAAGCTTATCTCCGTAATGTTGCTGATTGAAGAAAAAAAAATAAGAATTTTTAAGTAAGTAAATCGCCTACGCATCTGCTTGCAAATCTATGGTGGAGGCATGTTTAACAGTGGACGGCATGCGGCTGTTGATAATGAGTTTTATGCAAAACTTGAATGATGAAAACCGTTCCGGTGCTTTCTAATCTATTTTGACCACTGCACCACCATCAAGAGCCACAAACTTTATCGCTTAAATCATACGCGTTTACTTTAAACTGTCACCAATTGTTCTGTCAATCAAATCCTTTAGCTCAGCCCTTTTACAGATTGTGTTATATCCAACAGGTTTTGTTTCAGTTTTCGCTTGAAAATGGCCGATGATTTTTCCATTGAATGATCCACTTGTCCGCCCGCCAGTACTCCGCATTACAGATATGGTAGCGCCAAGCGTTAGTGCGTGCGTCCGATCGCGTCGCTAACAGGTTGCGGCCGCACTCGCCACTATTTTTGCGCGAGTAGTGACGCGACACCTCGCACCTGTTGTGTTTGCGTCCGCTGTTTGCCGAAACTTTCGGCATGGTTTTTCCGAGTATTGGTAACGCAAGGTTCGGTGCGTGCGTTTACATGCTGAAGTTATCGGCTCGCGGTTTTGTTTTGTCGGAAGCATTGGAAGTTTGGCATTGGTAATTCTAGTAGTTAGGCGCACCTAAAAAGTCATTTAAGGATTATTAACTTGAGTAACGATGTAGTAATTGGTCTTTTATAGTTTTTATGCCTCAAGACTACTCTAACTGGAGCCAGAGTCAGCCCACCACCAAACCACAACCAATATTTGTGTAGTTTGCGACTTGACTAAACTGGCATTCATGTTCACTGCTGCTAAGCTATTGAACAAATACAAAATAAGCATACCACGTTTTTAACGGTCCACTTACAGCACTAGCAGAAAACTGATAAAACAATGGGAAAACATTTTTTTTTTACAGCAACAGTAAAAACAGTTACAGTTAAAAAAAAAAGATTAAAACATAAATTCTGACGAAAAAGAACTAAAATCGGCAGTGCTGAAATAAAAAAGATCCAAAGAAGTAGAAAAAAAACCACAAACACTAAATAAAAAAAACAGTCAATCGGTGGAATCGGCGCAAATTATGAAAAATACTGTCAGCTCCCCCTCCCTCGGTGAGGTCCGAGGGTTTCCCACACCGCTCCAACTAATATGTTGAAATAATGCCATAAAATGCGCGTCAACATTCCCTTGGCACACGAGGCAGCTTGTCTCGATCCAGACATTAGCACCTAAAAGTATTTGATGCACGCAACCACGCAACTGATGTAACCCAACCGGTTGCATTGATAAGCATGAGGGCGTACGCGTGAAGAACTTAGGTTATCATGGGTCACAGGTTCCGTGGTAAAAAATCCAAGCGCCTTATATGGACTGGTTAGGTAGTGTTGTGTCTTTCGAGTTTATAGTCTTGTTGCAACTCGATTTTCATGTCATTTGATGAAAACTACTAAACTCTTAAAAATTACATTTTAAGTCAACATTATTTTTATTAAGACTCAATTAATCGTTGATATCGAGTTGTTTCAACTCGTTTAGTTTTCTATTATTTTAATTGTCAACTTTAACGAGGCAGCAACAGCACAGTGTATTTGCTTTAGTGATGTTAAATTTATAATAACGCTTAGACATTCAGGTCATTTCTTTTAATATTACTATGACAGCCTAGAAACTAGATCGCATAGAATAAATCCTACTGTCTTGGGTCAGCGAAATTTTTAATTAATATTACGGCGAACAACTTGCGCATGTGTATTGTTATACGTTTTTTCGAGTCATGTCTCCCGAGACTCGAAGTTGCAGCACTAGTTGTGTCTAGGTTGTTCACCTGCTTACAATGTACAGATGCGTCGCACCATCTGCCCGAGCCTTATCGCATCGACAGGTAAAAACTACCATCAACACTAGAAGAATAACAATTACGACGATCATTTATTCAACCCTTTATTAATAATACGTATGCGTAACGGCATTTTATATTTGGGTGGCACAAACATGTTTTAAAACTTTAGTATGACTTCACTTTATGTTTCTGCAATATTTTTTATAAAGTAGGTACTAGCTGTCTCAACAGACTTCGTTCTGTTGTCAAACATTTAGTGTCACGTAACATGTAGTAACAGTTACTAAGAGGAAACTAAAATTTCGATTTTTACTATATTCCCAGAATTTTCTCATGTTTACTCCCGTTTTAAACCTTCCCTGGACCATTACAAATATTTCAAAACCAAAATTAGCCAAATCGGTCTAGCCATTCCCGAGTTTTTGCGAGACTAACGAACAACAATCCATTTTTATATAGAGATTTTTATTTCAACAAAAGCAAAACTGAAAAAAACTGTATAGCTTCCACTTGCCTTAATGGCATAGAATTAACAACGCTTCAAAAAAAGTGAAAAACTATGACTGAAATCAATGGTAGCAACACTATTCCGAATAGCGCCAATAGCGAATGATCTGCGCGAAAGCAATTAAGCGCTTTTTGCGCTGACACATTTGGGCGAAATAATGTGGGTTAACACCGGCCCGCGCGGCCTGGCACGAATTAGGGTTAAGCGGTGGAAAAAAGCCGCGGGACAAACCACACCGTCACACTTTTACACCAAAACACTTCTAGTTTGCTTATTCACAAGCATCCTGTCGTTAATCATTGTATTCGCAAAAGGTAGAGTTTGAATAACCATTTCTTTTTCTAGCAATTCTTTTGTAACTTTCATTTTGTCGACTGTTTTAGAATGCAAAATACAATCGGACTAGGAATTATTGTTAATTAGAATCCTTATATTGAATTATTTATAATTGGGCAGGTGGAGATTCAACAGGAACTCTAGCTATCAAACTTAGTATTTATGCTATTAAGTTCCTTACAGTAAATTAAGTAGCCAACGCTTAGGACCTTGACACATGCTGAGTGGACACCATTTTAGACACACGCTCATTTTATATTTTTGTCCCATTGTTTTTTTTAATTCATTAATTTTCAGTGTAAAAAACTTTTTTGCGTCATAGTTATCAGCTCGGTGACATTCAGACAGAAGTTTAACAGTGTCTGGCACCAAGTAAAAGCTCTGTTTAGTTTTGGGTCAAATAGTCTAGGATCTGCTATAGCATTCCTGTGGGCGCCAAAACTCACTTAGTTCGTAGTGAGTAAACTTTGAAATTCAATTTCTTTGCAACTGTGGTCGTTTGAGAAAAAAGCACTAAGCCATTTTTTTTTATATTTACATCCATAATGAGAGAAAATACAAATTAAGAGTGAAGCGTATTGATGATTGAAGTTATCGTGAAGCACCGAGATGTGAAGTTATGTCCGCCAGAATGCCTAGAGTAGATATTTATTCGAGTCAATGGGACCACACTAGTCTCCAGAACCCTTCGGGTCTAGCGCGGCTCGCGCTTGACTTGTTTTTGTACGCACCGCGGTTTTTGCAACTTTAATCCCGTAATGAGGCTGACAATTGGAGAGCAGTTTAGTGTTTGATTCGGTTAGCGATGTTTGCAATGGATTATTGAAACAGTGGAAATTAGGATTGACTTTTCCAGGCGTTAATTATTTAGTCAATTCCACTACTTTGAACGCAACTTTAAGTGGAGAGTGTTTTATTTTTGACTCATTTTGTTGCAACTATGATGATATAGATTGTTCAAGTGCATCGTTAACGAAGACTTTCACCGTAGTTAATTTGCTTTCTAGCCAATATTTTCAAGGAAGTTCTTTGTGGATGTATCCAAATCGTCACTATTGGGTACTCTGTCGGTGCAGAAGAAAGCTTTTAGTAGATATGAAGTTCACTAAAATGACTTATTTCAACTGACAAAACAAATCCTGAGCCTGCAAAAGTGTTTTTTTTTTTAAATTAAAGTTGTTTTTTTTACTGTAAGCACAAGTATAAATACGAGTAAAAGTTAACGGAAACCCTTGTGCTACAAGCTTATGTGTTATTATTATTACATAATGGTATACTGTATGCCATGGCAGTATTATAAACAATCTGTACTCTGCGCTGGCACAACGCGCCATCTATACGTCATAAGACTAATACAATGGCTTACACGTGTTAGCACTAGATGTCGCTGCAAAGTGACGAAGGAGTATGAGTTTTTGCAAATACAGCGTGTGACGGCAGATACATCAATTAAGGAAACTATTCTGAGTTTTATGACTGATCACTGAAACACTTTTTAGAAATTCCTTTCAGTGATTTTCCGTTATTTTTTCCTTAATTCTGATGTCTGTGAAAATCAGTAACAAGACGATTTTCAAATATACGTTATCATAATCACAGATATGGATATTAATAAATTGTGTTTTTGTATATTTTTGAACAAAAGTAAGAAAAAGAACAAGCACGCGCGTAGAATAGTTTAAAAAGGGGCATAATCATATTTATAGTTGAAAATCAATAGAAACAACTTTAATTTTGAATTTAACCTACACGTTAATGGAAAGAGCAATTGAATTTACCTGAAATATAAATGCCTGCATATCTAAGCAACTATTGCCCACGCATGACCTTAATACAGTAGATTTACTTTCCTTCAAGGATTTTCATAAATGAACTCGTTGCAATCATGGTAATAGGAGTCAACACGAGCAAATTGGTCTCCTGTTGACATTCCATTTCAAAAGCAACTAACCTATCTACTTTCTAGGACATTAGTTGAACAAACGATCAACTAATGTCCTAGGACGTAGATAAAACGGTCTGATGTCTATCATTAACTATACGTCATGAAATACTGTTGAAAACTTTTTATTTTAACTCGTTTGAACGAGTACCTACTTAGTAAATTCATTTAATAAAACAGTAGCGGCCGCCTGCGACTTCTTTCGCGTGAACTTAAGTGAGAAAAAAAATGTTTTTTTATAAATATGTGCCTATGTGCTATTCAGATGTATAAGCTATGATATTGTAAAGTTTCATTCAAATCAATTCAGTAGTTTTTACGTGAAAAAGCAACACACATACAGACTTTTACATTTATAATTTTTGTAGGATAAGCTCTTGGCTATCTCAGATTACCTTTTTTTCTTGGTCAGTAACTACGAGTATATTACACAAGTCAACCTATTTCACAAGCTACACGAACAAAAGTATAATACAGTTTTGACCGTAGATCAAGCAGTTGTTCCCGGCTGACATCGCAAGGCGTCAGTCGTGAAGCCATAAATAAAAAAGCCAGATACCTTAGAGTGTCTTGATAACATCTGACAGCCAGGTTTACCGCCAACCTAGCACTCTAACAATTGGCAGTGCCCAGCAGTGGAAAAAGATCAAAGATCAAGATAATTGTTGATGGAAGAAAATATGAAAGCTTTCATTTTGAATAGCTTAAACTTCAGATAAATCTCAAACGGGCAACAAGAAGGAACGACTAACATTTGACGACGGTCTTGGTGTAATTGTTGAGAAGTCGGCTACTACACCAAGGGTCGCGGGTTCGATCCCCGCACAGTACAAACATTTGGGTGCATGAACATATCTGTCTGTATTGGTCTGGGTATTTCCTATGTATATCAAGTATGTATTTACAAAAGAAAACGTATTTAAGTATGTTTATCCATCGTTGTCTAGTATCCATAATAACGGACTATAATTAACCCACTTGGGACTAGATGGCGATGTGTGGAATAATGTCCAAGGATATTTATTTATTTAACATAAATAACCTGAAAAAATCCTTGAGATTATTCCCCAAAATCTCATCACAACTGAAGTTAAAACGGAAAACACAACAAGCAATCATCAGCCCTGCTCGTTAACAACCGTGTAGTTTGTCAATCATCCTCCAGTACGCATCATCAGTGATTATTGAGTGATATTTAAATTAAAAACCGTCGGTACCTCGTTTTAATTGACGAGCGAGAGAACCGGCGCGATTGGCCTGCTACTGAGCTGCGATTAAACTGAAATGCGTTTTACAAGCTTTGAATTAAGCCTACTTTGGTCGTGGCTTATTATTCGAGTAACAATATTCATTGATATCCCATTGATGGGATACCGCAGCCATGATTTCACAGAAAGTGAAAAGGTAGTATATTTAAAATTGCTTAAACTGGATAAATTAATACCGTTACTTAGCACCGTCTAGTCCAGTCAACGGATAAAACTACTAAAATACTTACTTTTGTTATTAGATATTACATAATATTTATAGGAAACACGGACCAATTTATACAGACAAATTCATGCACACAATATTATAATACTGTATGGGTATCGACCCCTTTTTTTCATCATCACGGTTTTTCTTTTCATCATCGAACGATCCCCTGCTATGGTATTCCGGTGGGCGCCAAAACTCATTTCAGCTCGTGGTGAGTTAACTTTAAAAATTTTGTGCAACTGTGGTCGTTTGAGCGAAATAACATCTTTTAATTATTTACATACAAAATGAGAGAAAATACTTATTCAGAGTGAAGCGTGGTGATTGAAGTAAGCGCAAAGCACCGAGATGTGAAGTGAGGTCCGCCGGAATGCCATCCGAAATAGATATACAAACTTATTGTTAGGACATATTATCATGTAGATTCTCTAACGCCTATGTAATGTTATACGAGTACAACAGTAATAGCATGCAAATTTCGATTGATGTTAGCAATACAGGCTAACCTGATTACAAAGGTTACACTAATCACTATTGTGCAATGACAGTTACAAGTGCATTCGAATAAAGATGTCACTCTGGCATTGTCCTGTGGGCCTAGCACGAACCGCTAACGTTTTGGTAATGGAAAAGTAAACGATACTTTTTTTCTTAAAGACATAGGAAAAATAAAAAAAGGGTCTTTTACTTTTCGATTACCAAAACGTTAGCGGTTCGTGCTAGGCCTACTGATCTGTTGCTAGATCATCAAAAGTTTAAAAGACTCATGAATTCGAATTATATTACACCAATGTTTTATAACGTGACAATTTAATTAAATTTATAGGCATTTCGCTTGACAAACGGACGGTGACGGGTGACAGTGGATCGGCAACGAGCGCCGTTGAAATGGCAGACAAGAGTCGGAAATAGGATGGGTGACCACTCCGGTTCCCTCAGCTTGACTCATCTACTTGGGCTCAAACTGGCTGGAAGAAGTTTTGAGTTCCGTCTTATGAGAGTAGATGGAAAAAAACAAACAATAAACGAATAGGCTGACCAGTATACTATGAGTCTTGCGAGTTCTTGAGACGAAGTTTGGTTCGTTCGTCTCCAGTGAGTTAATCCACAAAGAGCACAGTTTTGAATAGCACAATCGCAAATAGCACAAAATCTATCCATCTATAGTCATTCTATTGGCATCTTTTGGCATTTAAATCCACTAATAGCACAAGCCAAAAATATTGAGATTGCTATTCACGGATTAATTTTGTGCTATTCGCGATCGTGCTATATTGTGGCGTCCTAGAAGGACGTAATCCACTCAGAGCACAGTTTTAAACCGCACAATCGCGAATAGCACACAATTTATCCACGAATAGCACTTTTAATATTTTTGGCATAATTTTCTGTATCAAAAAAAGTGAAATAATGTAATAAGTTATTTAGTTTAATTTTTAAAACAAGCATAACAGAAAGTTGACGTCGTCTTTAAACGACTTGTGATTATAACTTCGCTGTAATACATGTCACGGTTGCCACGAATCCACGTGGCCTATTTTTCTGAAACCACTGTATGTGACTAAGTAATTAATGTCTGGCTATAATTTGATTATTTCAATAACAGGTAATTATTCATCAAGGCTGTGTGTCCGGCATTATAATGCTCCGCTGCACAATGATCTCGGGATACACTTAAGTATAAGTGCTATATGTTAAAACTAATGTTATTAAGCGGATATGGCGTCAGTAGTCAGATAGTTAGTCCTTTTCTAAATATCTATACAAAGAAAACTAAGTTAGGTTTGTTCTTAGCACTTATAGCTTCAAAGCTGCTGGACCGTATTTCATTTTGATTTGTTTGATTTGTCTCCGACTCGATAATGAGAATAAATATTTTAAACGGAAACAATAAATTACCAAGATTAATTTTAAAAGATTTATATTTAGTTACTGCTGAGCTCGTCATAGAAGTTAAATAGCAACTTTTTACGATAATAAACACATCACATTGTAAATGTTGATTTGCTTAAAAAGTGAACGAAATTTTTGAAATGTACTTTTTATGAGTACTGAATTAAACTCTTGTCTCTTGAATACATAAATGAAAAGCATTCATCATTCTACCGTCCAGTACGAAAAAAGTCGACGTGCCTACACGTGGCTACTCTTCATTAGTCGCCGACGCCAATAGTGGACGGCCACGAATAATTAACGACGTTTTACGTACTAAAATTCTGAGAGATTTCGAGCAGCGCCATCTAGCGTCACGGAAATGAATTAGCCCATCCCCGCAATTTTGAACGAAGCTAGTTCGATGAGATTTCGTATTGAAACTTCACAAAGATCTGGCCGCACTCAATCACATGCCGAATAATTCTCTTTGTACTCTAATGCTAAGGTAATTTGCTACATTTCACTTCATGAATCAAACTCAGTGACTATCGATTCGCGAAAGTTTTATATGCGAAGGTGATTAAAAAAATATGCATATCGTTTTTACCCGAATGCGTCAGAAGGAGGGTTATTCAGTCAGTTTTTGAGTCTTCATCAGGCTTTCGTAGTCCACAGCGGGACACAGCATAGAAAGAAACTTCACACAAAGAAGTTTCTTTCTATGTTTCTATGTTCTGTGGCACTACAGCTTCCCATCCATTTATTACCATTTCTACTGTTTACTTTTTCTGTGCACTTGCCTACCCTTCTCATCAACATTCCTCTACCTGTGGGTTGTTTGGAAGAGATCGCTTTTTAGCGATAAAGCCGCCCAAATTGTACATTTACGTTAATCTGTGTTTCTTTGCTATTGATTTCTGTTGTTTTGGTGTACAATAAAGAATATATCTATCTATCTATCTATCTTCCCATTATCCGTTTGTAAAATATACCACTGAGAAATGTTTATCTTTAATTCTTAGCTATATAGGTATTTCTAATATTTGGCAATAATCAAAAACACTAACATACTATACCAGTAGACTATGCTATTTTTACATGAATGGACTGAATAAAAAAACCACATCAAATCCATTCGTAAGATAAAAGATCAACATGCAACCATGATCCGATTGGCACCGCCAGAGCACTAAGTTTCGATCGCCATCAATAGGGAGGGGATTTAATCCAATCGAGTAAAATGATCGATAAAATCAAGTTGACAGGTCAACTGACTTCGAACATCGATAAATTGCCAATGACAGCATACCTTACTAAAATTGTGAAACAGTTTGGACCAAAAGTTTGTTAGTTTTGACACTGATACCTACGATCGCTTCCCTTCGCTTTAGACGAGATCGACACACCTATTTAAGTATCAATTTATGCCAATAAAACAAAAAACATTTGAATATTGGAAATCAACAGACTAGAAGTACTTATTAATATCGTTAGTGTCTGTTGTAAAGTTTTAGTATCTATTTTTATCACCTGTTAGCAGAATTCGACTAGTGTTTCCTTTAAGACGCCAAGCCTGAACGTGACTTACGCTGAGTACTATGCTTAGAACGGCTAACTTCTGACTCGATCTTCGCTCTTGCCAAAACTTAACAGCTAAGATTAGATTCAACTAAGAACAGGTTTACACATAGTTACACCAGCGAAGTAACATTGTTTGTCTTAACTTTACATCTTGAAACGTCAATCTATAGTGAAATAAACCTACTGAAATTGAACTTCAAGTTTAATATTGTAAATTTAGAGAGAAAGTAATTCATTCACTGTAGTTGTGTTAGTAAAACATCAAGCCTAATAATAATTACAAATAATTTCAACTATTCTTTTTAATCGACTCATTATCAAACACGTTTTTACCGTCCATCACTAGCCGACGTTTTCAAAAATAATCGATCCCCACCCCTGCCATTAGCGGGCCCCCCCACGCGGGGGACGGGGGACCCATCATCGTTATCGACTAAATTTTTATTATGCATATTTTTTAATTTTATTTTTTGTTTCGCCCCTACCCCGTGCACTGTTAAATCAATAGCGCCCTGGTTACTCGCCTCTCGTTGGGGGAATTTCGAGGTTTGTACCGAATGTGGTTTGTTTTAATACGAAGTAGACAATATTGTCCGATTTCACCTCATAATTAACAGTCTTGATTTTGGCAATCAAAACTAGATTATTGATTTTAAACTCATTTTCAATTGGATTATTCTTGTAAGACCGGTGTTGAAAACTAAATTCAGTATTCAATAATGGGTTATCAAGATTTCACAAACCATTCAAATTTAACACAAAACATCATTATTACCTACGGTGTGAAATACTCGCATTTTCGAAGTACAGAGCTTAGTTCGGTCCACTCCATCAATTGAATCATCTAACGTACCCGGTCCGGTCGCGTGACACCCCCAAATAATACGAGTAAGCCGTTGTGAACTTCATCAAAAGCAAACTAATGGACCGTCTACACTTTCTGAGCTGAGCGCGCGGAGCGAGCGAGCGAGATGTATGCATCGCAATTTGTCGGCTGATGACAAATTTGGGGAAAACACTATCACAGCGCCTTTAATTGGTAAAACAGATACTCTTGATCATAGTGCATAAATTATCTCTTATAATTAGTAAAAGAAAAATGACTGAATTGAATCCAGAATTGAAATAAAATAATTGAGTAATTTAATAATTAATAAGGATCGGCTTTTCAACCTGACTGATATTTTGCCAAAAGTTTTTGCTTTCATATCAGACCCAGGTTACAATATTATCAAATACGATTGGAACAGAGTTTGAGTCTAACTGTGAGAATACCCACTGTATAAATATCAAACTGTGTAAAAATACTGATACTACTCGACCGACAAAGTTATGACTAATCACTTGTCTATTTCCGGATTGAATTATCCTTTTCATTGCAAGTACGACTTGCCTATTATTATACTTAACTCCCTTTAATCGGGTTAATGTATTTAAAGACTAATTTTGCGTATTCGCTCAGCGAGCAATCACTCGCCACTGCAAGTGATTTATAAATCACTATGAAGCTCATATTCTATGACTACCCGGTGAAGATGGGTTCTGTTGAAATATTTCTAGATTTTTTTTGAGAAAATTCTCAACTTTTTTGGTAAGTAATTATACGATACAAAAATATAGACATTTGGGCATCCTTGACAAAATTGTATTGGAGATACCTAAAACCGAGCACAGATTTACTGGTTCAGATACTGTTATAATATGTGGATGTATATCGATTAGAGATCGTACCTACTTCCAGGTCATGGATTTGATTCCCACCCAGGACCCGCAGTTACATATTCGCATTTAACATACATGTTAAAACATAACTTTAGTTACTTTAAATGATAATGCCAGCCCGAATTACTAAGATGAATGACACTCCTACTACAAATACTGGATGTTTTTAAATTCCATAACTCTAAGGATCTCTAAATTCGAACAATGCACACCAATAAAAAGATGACCATGTTATTTGCGACAGCCATTCTATAATTTCGAATTAAGCTAAGTAGTGTAATTCCGTATAATTGTGGAAATTCAGGGTTATAATACTCCCTAGCTAATAGCTATACCACGAAAGCTGTGCAACCTCACATGAGGGCTATTTTGTATGGAGGGAAAAATATCTGTATAATTGTATATATATTTTTTTTACAAAAGAGAAAACCTGCCTGACTTTATATATCAACGCACAGTAACTACTGTACCTCGGAACTTGAAATTCAATACAGAGGTTCCTTTCATAATTTAAAATGAATTATTAGAAATCTAACCCATAAGAGGGTGAAATAGGTTGGTAGGTAGTTTAACATACAATTAGAACTATCATTATCTTTGTCATGTTGAGTCAAATGATGTCCACAGCTGAACATGGGATTCCATAAGGTTTGAGCGGTTTGCATTCATTGAAATTCTTAAACATTAATCTACTTAATGCCTACAAGCCCCAAAATAAGCAAATCTTGCAGTATAGGAACTATACTATTATTATTATTAGAAGCCTGTCATTTCCCACTGCAGGGCAAAGGCCTCCCCATCCCGTTTCCACTGCTGCAGTTTCTGTGCTTTTCCCCGACAATTGCTCAAAAATGAGTCCAGCTCGTCCCGCCATCGCATTTTCGGCCTGGAACGAGGACGCTTTACGTTACGGCACTAGACTAAGATAGGAACTAGACAACGATTATATACAAATAGGCCGTTTATGTTATGTTTGTTATGTGTTGTCATAAAATTGCCTGTAATAGCAGCTAGTCCAGCGAGTTAACTAGATTATTCACGTTTGTTGTGAACTAGAGAAAACAACGTGTATCGTAGTGCCATTAAGTTATTGATGTGTCTCCAATTTTCCACACGTAACCGTCGACATTTCTTTTCCGACGCAATGTTGTGTCACTTTCCGTGGGTAGCGTTCGTGGAATTTTGAAATGTCAATCATGCCACAGTATAATCTTACAGTAAGCTATCTACATACAAACGTGCCACTCTAGGTTTGAATGTGTTCGTGCGCGTCGCGCGTCGTGTCCGCGATATCACGCACACGCTAGCATAAAACAGGGAGGCATAGGGAGGCGGCATCGCGGCAGTACGGACGGGCTGTGCCGCGTGTCTGTGTGCACGCTAGGCTAATAACTCGGCGGGCGGCCTTAGATAGCCTACTGTATGGTTTATACTGTGATCATGCTTTCAACGGGAGCAGACGGTATGGCCGATTACTGGTATCGATTGAATTGTTGATCAATAGCAATGCAGTGGTAAATCGATAGAAGGTATAAGTGATTCTTGTAGTCATTATGAACATTTTAAAAAAGTTTCTGAGGTATGTAGGTATGCGATTTAATAGGATGCCTTATCGACGTGGCGTTCTATGAAGAAGTCTTGAATCCAGTAGTTGATTCTTAAAGTTTGCTGATGATGATTTTTATGATGGGTGTCACCTTTCCCATTTCCGACCTGGCATGTGTTGCTTTACAACAGCGATCGTCGCCGATCACTGTCACAACTGCGCCACGGGCACCTCATTCATTCATTGTACGCTTCTAAATACACACATCAAAAGTGTCTAGGGATATCTCAAGCATTTTCATACAAAGTATAGCTATTGGGGAGGCTGTAAAAATTAAAATATTGATACCAACGTAGAAATTTTTAGGACACAGAAACTGCTATATCTGCCCTTTCAGATTGTATAAAGAAATTCATTGTGGTAGCATTATTGTACAATCGTAAGGACGTTAAAAAAAAGACAGATTTTTCTTTTAAAAGGTTTCAAAATTTTAGCAAAATCAAACGTTTTTTTGTAATATTCTTAACCTTTATCTTATGCCTGTTTCCTCGAGTTATTCTAAGATAATGCTGAGCATTATCTAATATCTTTGATTTTGCTAAAATTTTGAAACCTTTTAAAAGAAAAATCTGTCTTTTTTTTAACGTCCTTACGATTGTACAATAATGCTACCACAATGAATTTCTTTATACAATCTGAAAGGGCAGATATAGCAGTTTCTGTGTCCTAAAAATTTCTACGTTGGTATCAATATTTTAATTTTTACAGCCTCCCCAATAGCTATACTTTGTATGAAAATGCTTGAGATATCCCTAGACACTTTTGATGTGTGTAGTACAACCTTGATGAGATCTCATTTGGTACTTCAAGTAAGATTCCTCACGTACACGTGGCAGCATGTCGTGTCGCCGCCAATCGGCACTTCGGATATTTGCAGGTTCCGCCCAGCACTGAGGATCCGGATATAATTTCCTGAGTGGTCCATTAGAGTACAGCGAGAATAATCTTGTTAAAGTACGATTTAGACTTCGGCATGCGTATGAGCGCTTTTCGTAATTGAGTATTAATTAAGTAGAGGTTCTTTATAGCAATTGAGGTCCAAAGTTACTAATTAGTGAAAAGTCGGATAAGTTATTTTTATTACATAGTAATGTATGTAATGATTTTGCTTTCGCTCTGAGTCTGTAACAATGTTAAGACCGACAAGCTCCAATAGGATAGACTATTTTTCTTTTGGTCGGCACTTACAAATCAAAAATATTAGCGTTGATGCATATGTACCACTAGGTTGCGCTGTAATTTTGAAGCGATGTGTTAGACGGTGCATTAATCTGTTTTGTTCTGGCAAGATCGTATTTTTAATTTGCCTTGCCTATTAGTATTTCTGGGCCACTAAACACACTATGAGTCATTTTGCATGTTTTTTTTTTGATGTTCACCAAAAATAAAAGTCGAATTCAAATCTTATTGTGAAAACACAAACGAGTTTCAAAATGATGCCCCTAACTTGCGAACTTGTAAAACAATATCACTATTTTGTAACCTACACTATTATGAAGCAACTTTGTTAGAAGACCATTTGCACAAACGCAATATTTATTATAGCTGTCGAGCAACCCACGCGCTCCTTACAAAAACAGTGAACGTGACGTCATAATCACAGTGACGTTTGTATGAAGCGTTTTTGGGCAAGTCCAAAACTGTGCATTCCCAATTGTGATATGTCGTATTGATACTAATTAAGTGATTCTTTTAATGATTACATAAATATAAGGTATTTCGATAATAAACAAAATAAAATGACAGTCATCTAGCCTATTGTCCAGCCACTAACGAGCGTAGGCCAGTTCCGCCACCACCTGTGCCACAGTATAAACCATACAGTAGGCTATCTAAGGCCGCCCGCCGAGTTATTAGCCTAGCGTGCACACACACAGACAGGCGGCACAGCCCGTCCGTACTGTCGCCTCCCTATGCCTCCCTATTTTATGCTAGCGTGTGCGTGAAATAGCGACACGGCGCGCGACGCGCACGCATACATTCAAACCGAGAGCGGCACGTTTGTATGTAGATGTTCTACTGTATGGTTTATACTGTGCATGTACGCTGGTAACGACCACTCAATAGAGACATCCGCGTTTGTCACGATATAGCACCATTTGTCCACTAAACCTCAAGGTCTGGCGCCATTTAATGAGATGATAGTGACTTTATCTACGAGATTAAGGATTAGCCGTATGATCAAGTAAACATAACTGAATTTTCCGCACAGCGCCATCTAGAAACAAAGCAAAGTTTGTAAGCTTGCTTGAATTAATTGTGCACTTGCGAACCCGTCCTATCATATTTCGTCTGCATGTAGGTTGTCTGGAAGAGATTGCTTCTAGCAATAAGACCGCCTAAATTGTACATTTACGTGAACATGTATTCCTTACAAATGTGTTATGTTGTGTGCAATAAAGTGTTTATGTATCTATCTATTTTGCTTGTGCTATGGGATACTCGACAACGGATAAACATACTTACATACATCATTGTAAAAACACACTCAACATACTTAGAAAACACTCAGACTAGTGTAAACCTACATGTTCATGCAGACGGCAGTTTGTGCGGGGATCGAACTCGCGATTTGTATCGTAGCTAACGTCTTTACCATTACACCAAACTGGTCGTAATGGGATGTTAGTGGCTTTATCTACCTCGAGATTAGCCATATGATCAAAGGGACCGTTTACTCAGCTCCAAGGCACAGTAAACAGAGAACAGTAATATATCTACATACAAACGTGCCGCTCTCGGTTTGAATGTGTGCGTGCGCGTTCGCGCTGTGTAGGCTCGCGATTTCACGCACACGCTAGCATAAAATATGGGGGAATAAGGTGGCGGCAGTACGTACCTGCTGTGCCGCGTGTCTGTGAGCACGCTAGGCTCATAACTCGGCGGGCGGCCTTAGATAACCTACTGTAATGTTTACTGTGTCCAAGGGTAACAGACTGTAAGTCAATTAATTGCATCACTGCGTTTAAGGTGTTGGGAGACTGAGAGTTAACGAAAAAGCGACGGGACAACTTTGAGTGTGTTTTCTCGTGTTGTTTCGTTCAACGGCTGTATTAAAATCCTACTTCTCGTAATATTATTAAATGCGAAAGTGTGTACGTGTAGGTACGTGTGTGGATGTACTGTGTTGCCCTTTCACGTAAAAACTACTGGATGGATTTTAATGAAACTTTACAATAACGTAGCTTATGCATCTGAATAGCACATAGGCTACAATTTATAAAGATTTGCTTTTTTTTAACCTAAGTCCACGCGGACGAAGTCGCGGGCGGCCGCTAGTAAAATATAAAGAATAGGTTAAAAGTCATTTTGCTAAAAGATGGGCAAGATGCTCATTCAGCCAATACCCACCTTTTTGGGTTGCCAATAAGAAGAAACACGTAAAACCAGGTGTCGCATTTAAAAATGTATGATTTAAATAAACGGTATTCAATAGTACATAATCGAGTGATGTGGCCGTAGATTCAGGCAGAAATAACCTCTAACCTATGAAATAATGATAACGGCAGTCATAATAGCTGGGCTTAGCCCGGCCGCCCCGGCGATTCCGAATAGCGAGGTTCAACCCTAGCTACATAATTACAAGTTTGAAATCAACGAAGGAATACTAAGGAAATAATGCAAGCTGTTTGGGCCAGTGATATTACAATAAAAAAGACGTAGATAGGTTACTTGTGCTAAAAAAGTGGCACCCGGAATCAGAACTTCGAACACATGAGCAAAACATTGACAGTTTGAGACGACACTGCGCAACATGTATCTGTCTCGTTAACGCTCTAGTAAATGATCATACCTCATATCTCGTAGACACGGTGAAATTATAGGTACTTTTCTATTGCGCAGTACCTACTGTCATAATCTATCTACCTCTTTTAGATATCATTGTTCTAGGCAAAGCCCTGTGTAATCCAAACTAGTATTATAAAAGCGAAAAGCTCTGTGTGAGTGTGTTTATGCCTAAACTACGGAATTAATTTTCAGAAAATTTTGTACACAGATGGAGTCGACCATAAAAAGGATTTAGGATAGTCTTTATGTCAAAATATTGCCTTAACTGGGTTGAAATAGCTTGCTTCTAAATAACCCGAATAATAACCGAATTGCAGACAAGAAAGAATTTGATAAAACCAGATTTATAAACTTTATCTGGATTGATTATAATAACCAGCACTATTAAGCCTTTTATGTTTGTCCATTTACAATTCTTTTAAACTCTATTACAACTAAAGGTGGTCTGGTAACTATTATATTCCTACGAATTGGTTAAAAGAAAATGTCGAACCAACCATTCGGATGATGCATTTGAACAAAAATATACGCAACTTTACCATTTTAGTCGAGTTGTAAATTGAAGAAAAACATTAAGAGCACAGCGTCCACAAATAATAATCAAGGCCAATCTTGTTTAATAAAGGTAGGTATCGTTTAAAATATACCCATTGGTAGAGATGCATCGTGACGCTTAACCTGCATTCCGCTTACAGTCCGCTGATGAGACTCAATGAGGTGCATTTAATTTTAATTTTTCTCCAATGTTGAAAATGTTTTAAATTTTATAGGTCTGGTACATTACTCTGGAGAATGGATTTGGCAGGAAATAGTGACCAGTATAGTTTGAGACCTTTGTTTAAGCGTTGGATCTTGAGGGTTTAGGAAAAGGAGAATAAATATCTGGCAGCTATCAATACCTACTTTTATTTTTGTGAATTAAAAAGTTTATCTTAATCTTAGTTCGTTTCAGGACAAGAGTGAATTGGCATTTATATACAGTAATGGTTAAATGTTAAGTGTGAAGTTGTAAATATTTTCTGTCAAAAGATTTGATGACGTAGTTTACTTTGTTGATTAGCTTTTTTACAATTGTTTATTTGTTAATGTTGTTTTATACTACAATACACTTACAAATGTTACATTTTGAATACTCGTCATGGACCGTGGACAGATATTATGGAAAGCGATTTAGGTTTATTATCGACTGAGTTACAAATGTAAAATGGACTTCAAGAATTGTCAACTTCAACTCATATTTATAAAACTTCGTTATTATAATTGCAACCCCCGCCGTTCCAAAGAAATTAAAGCCGAATTATAAAGAAATATTCCCATAACGGCGAACAATTGCAAAATTCAAATGAGCTACCGCGGTGCATTAAAAAAAACATTAACCCAATTCCGCTCGGGGTTACAAAAACATTCGTTGCAAGGAATCAATACAGCTTTAGCCCCAAACGTATCGCTCAGCTGTATCCGTGCGCGGCGCGAGCTCGCCGCGTGCGCAGCTCCGTGCACCGCGCAAACATGGCGTCCAAGATGGCCGCCCTCAACCCTACCGAGACAATAGGGTTGCCGTTCATTATTAACAATAATGGTTTCTTACTAACAAAAAGAAAAGCTGAGTATTTCAAGGAAAAACAATTTATCTTCACATGAAATCCGCAAAACACCTAAGATAGATCTATCTTTTTAGAAAAGCTCACCTGTACTTTTACCGTCCTAAATACCATCGTTGTCTGTTGTATTAGTTTTTTGTGTAAAAGTATTAAATAATAAATAAAACCAGAGCTTAAGCTGAGGGGAACGATTTTGAAGCTTTTTATGGTAAAATTGTATGTTTTGTTTATAAAAACGATCTAGTAATCAAAATAAAAGAACTTTACGGATTCTACTCGCAGTTTTATACCTATTTCCTTTCATTCCCTAACCCGACGTTTCAACCACTTTACAGCAGCCGTGATCACGGCTAAATGAAAGAAAATGAAAGGATAAGACCGCTAGTAGAATCAATAAAGTAGTTTTATTTCGATGTTTAAATATTAGAAAACATTACGATCTATTTATTAAGCTTGCTTTCTACCTACGATGAAATCAGTGACAATTTTGCTGATGTGTTGGGAGTTTACAAAGTTTAAATCCAGTTTCCAAATGGATTTAAGCCACCTGTGGTCGTGGAACTTCGCTGTTAATCCAATGGTTTTACGCTTTGTGACGTAGTAATATACCAGTGTTTATTATCACAAGATATCGTGGCCCAAGTCTGCTAATTTTAGAACGCTTCAATTGAATTGTAATTGAGTCTTGATAGTCAAATTTGACATATTTTTCATAGAAAATGTGTCAAATTAGTCGATTGA
The DNA here is from genome assembly GCA_950022985.1 of Udea ferrugalis. Lineage (NCBI taxonomy): Eukaryota > Metazoa > Arthropoda > Insecta > Lepidoptera > Crambidae > Udea > Udea ferrugalis. The sequence continues at coordinate 23,742,465 of OX465515.1, forward strand.
GACTCAATTACAATTAGCAGAATTGGAGCCCTGAAAAGGTGATTGTACAATGGACGTTGCTCAAAATGTATTACTAGACCATTATGTTTCTTTCCGTAAGCACAAAAATGCCAATAAGGCAGTCTAACATAGCAGAATTATTTGTGAAAGGAAAACGACACTAATTAACAATGGTTTTGTTAAATATAATGAGTAGAAATATGTAACAATCTATTTATCGATTCTTGAGGTACTTAAATCATTTACTTAGATAAGAACCTCGGAGTGGCAACCCTGAGTCCCGAGTGATATTTCACATTAAAATCGCGTCCCCACGCATTGTTCATTGGCACCCATAATTATATCGACCGGTTATAAAACAACTAATCTCCCATACGCGTAATAAAACTTGTAATATTTCTGAGGGGGAATAACGAATATTTGTGTACGTGAGTTGCAAATTTTCATTTGTAACCAAATACGCAGCCGGTGGCTATACGTACATGTCCGAAGAGATATAAGTTATGACCTAACATCTGCTATGGACAAGAATTTATTTTAAAATAATGTATAGAAGACAAGTGTGTAAATATTCAACGTAACGAATTATGGGTCCCAAGACTTTGGAACACAAAGATATTTTAAACAAATAAACTTATGGACAGCATCACTCGAATGCGTTTAAAAAAAAATGTTTGCTCATGAGAGAGCGTCGTGACCCAGTGGTAAAACACGGCTTGGAATAGGTTCAAACCCGTGTGGTCCCAGGTTCAGGTCTGGCCGGAACACCTACTTTGTGTTCTTTGTCACTTTGCAGCTAACTCTGAAGTGAAGGACAACATCGTTGTTGGCTCGAAAATTATTTAAATTATTTAGACAAAATGTAGTCTTCTGAATGTTCTGTTCAGTGTTGCTCAGATTACATTTTTCGTTCGACGATATCGTCGTTAATGTATATTTTATTATGTTTGTTCATAATTTTATTTTTGATGGCAAACCCCATTGTACAAGTACAACACTAGTCGTGTAACGTCCCTACGAAAGTGTTTGTTGTCTAGCAAACCCATTAGTCTAATTGCCCATGCGTAACTTTTCCCCTAATTAATTTTATTTAGCAAGAAATTAATTGATCTGATGATAGTCATCGACGCAATGTATACTGTGTATAAAGTTTCACAACAATTATCGTACTGTTAATTTCCTTTTAACAAGAATACAATATTGCAAGCATTTACGAGTGAATTCGTAGGTAGGTGTCATGACACTTTAGTGCACTTAGAACTATAGCAGACATATTACTTTTAGCATCGGCGATCGGCGATTTCGCGACTGTATCGATTTTGGAGCACGGTTGCAGTAACTCCATGAGATTATATTGAGGCAGTATCGCGATTTCGTGCGATCGAACGCGGTATCGGAATCGCGATAGATCTTTTTAGCGACTGCGCCGATCCTGCAAAGCGACTATATCACCGCATTTGGCGTTTTTACTTAAAAAGCCAAAGTTACGGTGTGGTTCGTTTGGTCGCTGCATTTAGCTTCATAGTACAATTAAACTGAAACGTGTTATTTTAACTCACAAATTATTGCTGTTATTTATTTTATTGCAGATTAAATAATTATGAGTTATTGCTCCAACAGGCAATTATAAATTACAGACCGACGAATATTAAAAAAAAATGTCATCTTAAAAATATATTAGTGGCTGTAGGTTCTGCCATTTCGAAACTAGTTACCAAATAGAGAATCCAGGCCGTCAGTACACTATACGGGTGGGCATCCCACCTTGATTTAGTCATCAAGTCATTCTAGGATCCTTAAGCAAATAGCTACTTCCTGGTTTTCTAACGGGTCTCAGGTGAACATTTGCCAATGCAATGCAAACAGCGAGTCTGTTTAATTTTGCCTAAACAATGTTAAACTTAATTCACTAAAACAGTGTTCCAAGTTTAAATCAACGCCAGAAATTGACAAATGATCTAAGCTATATTGTTATTTAACTGCCTACTCGTATCAAAATTATTTTTCAGTAGAAATGCAAACGTAATTAAAAATTGCTGTGGCTCTTTTTAATCTAACTAATCAGAATCAGACTAATTTCCGCAAAGCCCTATAAAAATCCGCAAACCTATCAACAAAATCCCATTATTTTCAAGTGTCGCCTTTGTATACTTCACAGAAGCAACAAAACCCACATTATACTACACGGGTGAGTTTTCTATCCAAAGCTTAACACCCCACGAGTATTTAATTCAGTTACTATCAGAATCTGCGGCGCGAATAGAATTAGCTCGTGAAAAATTTCTAGCCGTGTTAACTTCCTCTATAGAAGGCATTCAGCCAATGCTATGGTAATTCACACAAGGGTCGAGGGCGAGTTCACACTAAGGTAATTAGTGCATAAGTCGAGTTAAGTCATAGTGCTCCAACCGCTGCACAAATTTAACGAGAGGACCTATTCACCACCCGGCGACGAACACATTGCGTCAAAAATTAACACTGAGTTGTAATGCAACTCATAAAGCAAAGTCAAACTAGGAATATATAAATCTAAACCATTAGACGTTTGTGGGAAAACACAAGCATGATTGAGATACTTGTGTAATACATTATCCGAACCGGCGTCGACAATGTAGTTGAAATTATCGCGATACCGACAAAGGGTTTGATGGCGACACGCGACGGAAAACATTTTTAACGCCCATTAAACGGCAAAACTCGTGTAACGTTCGCGCCTAAAGCTTTCCCGGTCTCAATGATCCACTAACGTAGATGCAAGCTAGAAATTAAAAGACAATAATTCACACCGCGTTGAGGTGAGAATGAAATACTTTTGCAACGCGCGACGCCTCACAAAGGCGTCACATCTAAGCGCGGTTATTAAAAGATATGCAATACGCGCACGCGTATAAAAAACCTAGACAGGGTGTATAAAATAAAAGGCAAGGCACACGTACAAAATGAAAAGAGGTAATTGCGGCTGCGTTTACAAAAAGCTCGGAGCTGTAAACTAAAAGAAGCTGTTAGAGCTAAGTCGTGGACGCTGAAAGGCGTTTAACATATAGCTGTTGGTATTTGTTCGGGTGCGAGCTACTGCCCGCGCCGCGTCGAGCACAATGCCCACTTATCTCGAGTCAAGGGGCTACTGTGGCCGAACAAACTCCTGTTTAGTGACTTTTAGGCATAACATACTAATAAATAGTGTTCGGTGAGGCTCTGTTTGGAGTTTTTAATAAGATTAATCGTCTCTGTGCATGTTTTGTTTTCGAAAGCGAGGCAGTTATAATTATAATAAAAATGGAAGTTGGAAAGTAAAAGGCATTTAGGGCTGCAAGCGTGTTAATAACTTTTTTTTGGGTATAGAATGTACCCACTGTGCTTCCGGTATTTGTGAATTAACTAACTTCGTTCTATGAATCGTTCACTCGTAGTGGCGAATAAACAAGTATTATTCAACTGATTTGAATAATGTAAAGTGCTTATTTAAAATTAGATAACTAAACCTAAATGAAAAAAAACTAAAAATTCAAGTAAACTAATCAAGTGATATGTTTTAATTATTTTGGCATGAGTCATATTTGCTTCTCAGTCTAGGGTCTTAGGGCGCGTCCTGATTAGGCGAACAGTGAGCGGCTGACTGTTTTATCCTACTAATATTATAAAGGCGAAAGTTTGTATATCTGGATGTGTTGTGTTGCTCTTTCACGTAAAAACTACTGGATGGATTTTAATGAAACTTCACAATTATATAGCTTATGCATCTGAATAGCACATAGGCTACAATTTATAAAGATATGTCACTTTTTTGCTTAACCACGCGGACGAAGTCGCGGGCGGCCGCCAGTTCCCTATGTATCTCTAGATGTGGTGTCCATTTGTACGCAGTTTGCGACGTTTTACTTGCCGACTCATTATGTGAGCGACTGATGCGTGCGGTCGGCGGCGTAGTTTTAACTACGCTGACTTTGCGACCCATACAGTCATTTTAGCGAACAGTTCGCCTAATCAAGACGCACCTTTACTTACCTTGATACTTACCGATCTCTCCACAGCATTTTAGGCTTAGACTCGGGCATTGTTACTTACCTGAAACAAACCAAAAATATAAGTTTAAACCATAAACAATCTAAAGAACACAAATGTTATACTGTGGAAATAATATTTTGTAGAATAATTCCAGCGCACAGAATGGCTGCCGGAGATGCTACGGCTCTATGTAATTAGAGCCATTTAAATCTTAATTAATATTAATTGTACAAAGTCGGAACGAATCTGTCGTATAGAGACTGTCGGGGAAAAAAGTCATAATGGACATCTTGCTTTTTATTGAATTAATTGCTAAAAGTCTGGAGGTACGAAATTAATTCAGTTTTTATTTTATTTCCATACCAATTCGATAAATAACAGATAAGTCTCTGTGGGACGTTATGATGAAGTGAATAATTCCTTCTGTGACGTACTGTGATTGTGGAGCGTTAAGTGATATTTATTTATTGTTAACAAAACTATTCTCGAGAACAGGATGAGACTTAAGTTATAATAATATTATATACTATACACGTGGTAAACTGTAAAGAACATACCTGTAAAACGATATTATCCTGCATAACAGTAGCTACAACTATTACTTCAGATGGTTATCCTTTGAGAACGTATTAGTGTTACCTCTCTAAACAAAGACAAGACCACAACTATAAACATAATTCAAACTAAGCAATTCATTTCTTTCTAATAATATTTCAAATTAAAAAGGTTCACTATTAAATCAATTTTGTATACATAAAAACGAATTGTATTAACAAGAGCAGAATAAAAGTGATTTGCCGCGAATCGCACCATTACTAGTACAAAGTCTCAACCCTAAAATGCTCGCGTTCCGTGAACGTTCCGCGGAACGCGTGTGACTCGTGCGGAACCACGCGTTCCAAAGCGTTCCTGTTTGAGAACTTTTTTGCCTGACTGTACAATAAAAAAATACTTGCTTTTATCTGCCGGCTCATTGTTGTCGCTTCAATACGAGGCCCTGTTACTTTCTTAATCCGGATGTTAACATTTATTATTCTATTAAATTACTATCTCGACTTAACTGGTAGCGTGGACGGTTATTAGGGATTTTTTTATGTACTGAGAATGTATTGAAAAGACTTTACGGTCATACACGAATGGAACTAATTCTTATTTTTTTAAATGTATTTTTGCTATTTATAATAATTTTATTAAAAAAGATGCGCAATACTTTTAGAAAGATTAATTACGACGTTATTTCTTTATTACTGTCACTTGATACAGACGAGTTCACATTAACCTTCACAAAGGGGCACCATAATCCTGTTACACCATAAACTGCCGATATAGAACTCATTTTGCGACGGTTTTGAAAGGTTGTGAGCGCGTCTGTACATAATAATACACGTAGTAAACATGGACTCATATAAAAGTTCTAATATATTCAATCAACAGCAAAATAAGCCGCATTTAGTATAGTGTTTAGAAACCTTTAGTTACAGTTTAGACTGCTACTTTCAACCCTCACAGTATACATAATGAAAAAGGTCAGATGCACCCACGAGCCGTCTAGGCGAAGACACGGCCACAGTATGAACAGTAGGTTATCTAAGGCCGCCCGCCGAGTTATTAGCCTAGCGTGCACACAGACACGCGGCACAGCCCGTCCGTACTGCCACCACCTTATACCCCCCTATTTTATGGTAGCGTGTGCGTGAAATTGCGACACGGCGCGCGACGAGTAAGCACACAATCTAACCGAGAGCGGCACGTTGGTATGTAGATATTCTACTGTTTATACTGTGACACGGATAAACCCTGCGTTTACCATCAGCAAGAACAAACATGCGATTTCAAATGGACAAGAAAAGGCGAAGGCCGTGTCAATCAGCCCTCCACCTTGTCTTGACTTATACCCTTCAGTACTAGCTGAAAAATCCATGTTCTAAGTTACTGACAAGTACGTCTGACTACCTTACACGTGTAGTTCTAATACGTTGATTTCACTTCAAGAATTAGGTCAAACTTTAAATCTAACTACAGTCCGTTCGCGTTAAGAATGCAATGATTTTTAAATTCAATTCTGATACACACCAAAAACACAGATCCACAAGATTTGCATTCGAAAGTATGCGTTCAACTAATCACTTGGAACTTGACTTTCTAATAAGGAACGATTTGATTAGTTAGGGGGCGTGCTAGATCGAAGGACAAGTATGAAATTACTGCATCCTTAACGCGAACGGGCTTTAGTGGGCATCGGTAGCAAAACTACTAACTACCGTCAAACCTCTCGTCTCTATAGCAAAAGTTTACTGACACTGTGTGGAGCTATAGATAGATAGATAGATATTCTTCATTATACATACAAGAAACATTCAGTATTACGGAGATCCCACCTTAGGCGATGTCTAGAGACACTAGGGAGAGATCTCTTCCAGAAAACCTTGAGGGACAACGGTAACGGAACTATGTCAAAAAATAACAATGCGAGTGTTATTCCAAAACTGTCAACATGAAGACAGCTGTCAAAATTGATACTTTATAGCAGAGCGTTAAGGTTTCTTAGACATTGTATTGCAAGTATTTTCAGACGTTGTATTAATATACTTCATCCGTATATTCAAGGTATCTCATTACTTAGCGAAATAAAGACGAGTAGAGATATTTTATTTTTATTTCACCATAAATATTAATGAGACAACCCCGCATAATGTAAATGTTTTTGTATGAAGCTTTATATTTTTCATAGCTACATTGTAGAATAATGTTTAAATTAGCAGCCATCTGCTGAGTGGGGCGACACCTAGCGGATATTGTGGGGTTGTGTGTATCGTTTCGTTATTGAGAAACAGGTCTATGTTTGACTGTGTGCGATCGTCTGAAATTGTATAAGTAATGCTTGTTTTAAATGTATGGAATGGTAAAGTATCGCTAATAATGTTCTGACGTAATTGGAAGAAGTATGGAAACCTTTAGCTATAGTATGCCTGTAGGTACCATCTGAACGTGAAATGAAGTTGCTACCTATAAATAAATAGCTGGAACAACCAGATCTTTAAGCCCTAAGCAGAGCCTGTATTATGGGTGTCAGAGACTGATTAACATACTGAAATATAATTAGATACATGACGGAAGATAGTGTGGAAAGCTGCTTTTTCTCAAAGTTACTACGATCGCTCCTCCAAGAGGAAAGACGACAAAGCAAAATAAACATATAACATTAACAACAAAACACTGACACCAACTGAACTCAAATCATCGTCACATGTAGGTTTCTCTGACGTAGTATCAACCCACGACCTTTGCAGCCAGGGGCATAGGAGCTCTATCCACTGTGCCCAGGGGCCAGTCGTTTCATCAAAAAAAAAAGGCATCGACCCCTATTGCGACGTCAGGACACGGCAGGGGCGAACAAGGTATGTAAACTCAAACTCAATTACAATATTTATCCTAAATGAGAAAGATATAAAAACCTTAATTTAGTAGTATTATTTTTTATTTCAAAAAACCTGGTTGATGAGTACAAAGTCAAGTTACTAAAACGATGTTATCCATTCCTACAAAAGCACTAAGCATCTTGGGTTTGTAAAGCTAAGTGCAGACTAACCCTCCCTAACCAGTGTCCAAGTCAAGTAATCAAAGCCTGCGTACACAGGGGAGGCTCCCAAGACCCGTCAGATGTGTGTCTGGGCTGGACTGAAGCAAATTTCCATAATTCGAATGTTGTCTCGAGAATTAGAAGTTACGACTTGACGTGCCACGTGGCGATGTGTCAACTAACGTACTGAATTGTTAACGTCTTAAGAGAACATTGAACACAAGTGAAACTGTTTGCAATGCCTGTTCTGTAGTTATACTCTTTGGGCGATATTAAATTAAAAGTGTGGCACGTTTATTTTTTTGGTGACCATTGAAACATTTCGTATTGTTAGCTTTTCTTTTTGTTCAAGCTTTAATAGTTCAAAAACTTTTAAAGTTGTGGGTAAATTAAAAGCCTTCGAGTGCTATTGGATTGTTAGTTAACGCAAACAAAGAAGGTTTATACTAAAACAGCTTTTTTTCTTTTCTTTTTGATAATAATATCTAAAAATACGAATATTCGTCACATTAAAGTTTTTTCTGAATACAGAGTGGACTGTTAAAAAGCAACATAAAGACAAGCTTTGCTACCCAAGGCGCAACAACATCTTACAAGAACGCGTGAAGTCCATTGCACATTGTTTTATGTTATGTACCTACTCTTGTATGCGTAGATTCAGTGGAAGACGATCTCTAACAGCCACCGGGGTGTAGAATATATTATGTGCATTTCTAATTATTCCAATTCAGACAGTTGCAGGAATGGCATTGGAACAAATAGAACTAAAAGTCGACAAGTTCGTGACCACGCCTGCTACACCGTAGTAATTACAAATACACTACTGAAAATTAATTTGTTTGTAGATCGTTATCAAAGTGGCATTGCACAGTTCGGGACTTAATAATGTGTTTCTATTGAATTCATTTGATGACATTCAATATGGAAGATATTACAATTTAATTATTTAAGTAAAATCATCATCACTGTCTCATTTTAGGAGTCGAACGCAAATTGACGTTGTCATCGTAAAGTCTTGCGTTATTCGGCAACCGGGCTTAATGCCTAGAAGTCCAGTCCAGTCTTTTCCAGTTTACCTGCTAGGTATATAACAGGAGTTCACTTTAAAATAATTAGTGTGATTAGTGAGACTCTGAAAATTAGGAAATCCCCTGCTAAGGGTTTTTCTAATGAGCTATCGCAGGGAGGCCTTAAACTCTTAGCTTGAAGTTAGCAAGAGGTGATAAAAAAGGTAAGCACTTTTGAGAAATATGACAAAATTTTGTCACGCGTTATCTCGCACGGTTTGTACGGCTCGAGAAAAGGGGCGAGATATTATTATCGCGGTGCGCAAGTCACTTTTGATTACAGGCTGTTACTGACATTTGTCACACATAACAATTTTACAATAAACACCGCTTCAAGAAAACTTTAATGAAGAACGCGAAGGGCCGAGGTAACTCCGGCATAATTACTTCGAACGAATCGCTCGCATAATGAAAACTTAGTTTCTGCGAACATTCAGTTGAAATATAATTACTTTTGTATATTTTTTATTTCTTAATTTTTCCAGGCAAAGTTGCAGTTCAGCATTCTCTGGGAAATATTTTTAAAACAGAATGAAAACAACGGCGAAGCTTGATGACGACCAGCGTTTTAAATGTGGCGCGCACGGCAGAGGGTTGGGCCAAGTTCTGTGGCTTATACGGTGTGGATACTGAAAAGTAGAGAGTTGGGACATAAGGGGGGCTAAAAAGGCAACATTTTAGATGATTCATATTATGAAACATCTAATAATAATGAAACATCTAAAATGTTGCCTTTTTAGCCCCCAAGTACTTAGTTCAGCTTGCAAATCTGTGAGCTTTGTTGATAACCAGCCTTCCTCTAATATCTAAGCAATTTAAATCGGGAAAAAATAAAATCGTTATCAGGATTGCTTGTGTTTTTCAAAGGTGTTTTCCAACATCATTGTGCTCATGCAAAGCATAACTTAACATGGTGGTAAAACTACCATGATATTATTATTAGGAGCCTGTCATTTCCCACTGCAGGGCCAAGGCCTCGCCACCTCGTTTCCACTGCTGCCGATTTTGTGCTTTTTCCGGCCAATAGCTCAAAAATGAGTACAGCTCGTCCCGCCATCGCATTTTCAGCCTGTCACGAGGACGCCTCACGTCTTTTAACAAAATTAAGTAAGGAATAGCAAATTTGCTCGTTTTCAAAAACAAATCGATGGCAGAAGCTAAAATTTGGAATTCAAACCTCAAATAATGCGTTTAAAATTAACACCACTCGTGCCGCAACCACATCCACAACTTTGCGTTTCGTTATCCGCGGTGAAGAACCTCAATGCCAACAAAAAAACATATCCGAATGCTAAAAAACATTCACAAGCAAACCTCACCCTACCGATAAAGAACTAACTCTCATTGCACCAGTTAATTTTAAGTCCCATCTTGGTTGCGTCTTGCACCTGCCGCTCATAAAAATAAAACATTCAAAAGTTTGAAACATCACAAAAGAACACAATGTAGTTTTGAGTTATAAACACATGGACAATCTGTCCATACAGTTTTATAATTAGTGCGCGGTAGGGTTGTCACCTTGCCATTGAGAGTTTTGTCTATTAAAGTATTTGATTACTATATCTCAAACCTATAACAGTAAAATTATGAAAAACAGGAATATGAAATTCCAGAGCAGCGTTGGGCTTGCTGTCTAACCCCCTTATTCATAAAAGGAACACAACGCTGAAGCATAGAGTTAGCTTCTGACATATTTTGTCACTTACTCGCAAATGGCGACAGAAAGAAGAATGAAAGGGACAATTCGTTAAAGAAGTTAACGTGATAATAAAGGTTAAGTTTGTTCTTCTTTTTGTTCTTCTGTGGTGATTTGATGCTTGATTGTCGCTTATGTTTTATACTTCAGACAAATGATTTGACTACTCTGCATCCACAATATACCTTTAGATTTACAAACCTTCACTTTTAATAAGATAAAATACAATCTTATTCGTTTCATTCTTTACAAGGCGAGAATTTAATAAATTATCATTATAATATAATTTATACATATAATAATTTAGGTCACTGAGTAACAGAACCATAAATGTGTCATGTTTCAAGCGGCAGCCCTACTAAGACAAGATGAGACTGCTGAGCTCGACTTATAAATAAAATTGTGAAAAATAACCAAGGCTCTTTGTCTAGATTTTTTAAATTTATTATACAATCGTTTTATGAAATGGCGTGGTCGGATTATAATTAGCTGATTTATTGTTTACTCATTTTATGCATCAGTATAAAACAATTTGGCTTTTTCTTTGTGTTCTCTGAGACGTTATTAAAACTAATGGTATACAATAATATATCTTGTGTAGGTGACGTGAAGGTCCATTGCAATTATTAGAGATTTCGTCACTGCTTAGAAATAAATATTTTTTTTGCTCTTTATTATAAACTTGTTTTATCGGTTTGAAAACGTTAGTGTAGGTTTGAATCCAAGGAAGGGCCAAAATACTAGTTTTATTTTTTCGAATCATGCATTAATTCCATTCACAAATGGTGTTGATAGCAGCCGGTTATCGGAACATTTAGAAGTCCACACTTATCAAACTTCTCAAAACGAATTATCACCAACTCACTTTTGGCAAGCCTAGTGATTTAGTTATTATAACGAAGACTAACTCTTATTGATGAAGGCATTCACCTAGCCATGTTAAATGTTATTCACTGGGTAGTTTTAAAAAGAGGCTTAGGCGAAAAAGTTTCAGTAGTTATTTTTTCTTCTTCGAAAATAAAATATCAAACTTGAATGTTGCCTAAATTTTAGATTAAGTATTTTCTTATAACTTAGTGGCATGACAATCATTTACTGATATTTCCACGCCAGATTAAAGGTTAACAAATTATCAGTCTACTTGATATAATTATAGGCAGCAAAAGAAAAATTAACGTCATGTTTGAATCTGCGTTAGATATTTCACCAATACTAGCTTTTTAGCATGAATACCACCGTTGTAAGCTAAGCTTAAGCCACACAACTTTGTTACTGCCGCGACCTTCGTTGCTATTAATAAAATGTAATAAAATGTAATTATAATTATTTGCCCGCATTCGTGTGGCCGGCATGTGTATTGATGGAGGGGGGAGGGAACAATAAAATATACTTTAATTAGTAACGGGGGCGATGACCGCGCTCTGTAGGGACAGGGCAAAGATACTATCGTATAATGCTATACTTCTGCACTTATTCTACGTTGTTATTTCACTGTCATGCGATTCTCTAAGCGCCTTGACATGTCGTTTGTAAATAGGATATATAAACTTTCTCACTAAAGTCTCGACATATTTTTGTGATGTCAAGACGACAAGATGTCAGTCGTTAAAGCCTAGTCGGAAGGCTTTGGGCGGCTTGATAATATTTGCTAGAAAGGTCACCACCTTATTGTTGAGGTGAAGCCAGCAGCGTACAGCTGTTTGTGTTACGTCTGTAAGGTATTTGTTGATGAGCTTTGTTACCATACTTGAATAAATGGATTACAACACCAATAAGACTCTCTATCTATGAAAATTGTGCAACAGTCAAATTTCTAACTTCAGTAAGATCGAACAAAATGTGCCAATACCAATCCTCAACATTGCAATAAAATCAACGTTTCGAATCTCCCAGAAATACCACAAGACATTCGATCAGATAATGTTACAACAGTCTGATATTCGGAATATTCATCTTGAGGCACAACACAGTAGCAATATCAATTTGAAATTGCATTGTGAACCGAGGTTGGCTGTGGATATAACGGCAGCAAGTAGTTTTAAAGTTAGTAGGGTGTATAAAATATTCAAGGGTGATATGTGATGCACCGACAGTGACGCTGTTAACTTCGCCTTTGAAATTTTAATCACCCCCCTTCGTAAGTTTGGTTAAGTTGCCCGTGTTGGTAAATTCAAATTTCATTGTGTTCATAATAAAGCTTATACTTGGGTACCTTGTAAGAGGCAAGTTGACTGTTTTTCAAATTTGTTTAATTTCGAAAAGAATGAATTCTATATCAATAACATAATTTGAAATGCCAATTTTTGGTCTCGCTCAAAAACGCTTTATTCAAACGTGACCTATATTATGACGTCACAGAATGTGTACTTGGTTCGACAGCTATATTAAGTATTTCTTTCATGTAAATGGTGTCCAAACAAACTTAACATGCCTATTTTGAAACAAATTATGATTTTGGTTAATTATAATTTTTAGTGAACATAACATGAGAAATAATTAAAGTCGACTTCCCTATTAATGCCTGATGTAAGGAAAAATAAAACTCAAATTTCTTAAACATTTTGTGTCAATATTGGTTTAGAAACAAGTTCTAGAGATCCTTGTTTCTGGATTCTTAAGAAAAGTTATTTACCTGTAAGATGATACGTGAACTGAAAGCTATAGGTAAGAACCTTGTAATGAATCTTGATCTAGATCTTTTCTCATTCAGGAAAAAGCACGTTCATTTTCTCAACAATATAATGTCAATCTCGGCTTGCTTTGAACAAAGGTATATCTTGATCTAGATCGATCCTTAAGAAAAGTAACTTCTCCTGTAAAATGATACATGAACTGAAAGCTGCTTTTGTTCATGAAGATTTCATGAATGCAATTAATGAAAAACCGATACATTTAACAATGCAGTTGTAATTCCATCGCCATTACCTACCAACACACAATGAACGCATTAGCTCAGGGGGATATTGATACAAAAGTGCATAAAAGGCAGGTAATTCGAAGCGCAAGGTTGCAATAGTTGCACTACTAAGTAGGTCATCTACGTAAAAGTGTACGCAAGTATAGCATCGGAGAGAGCTTCGTGGCCTAGTGGTTAAACGCTCTGGCTCCAAACCCGGTGGTCCCGAGATCAAATCAAGGTCCCAAGTCTGCTAAATTTACAACGGTTCAATTGCATCGTAATTCAGTATCAATGGACAAATTCGACATATTTTTCATAGAAAATGTGTCAAATAAGCCGATTGAGACTCAATTACGATTCAGTTGAAGCCTTTTAAAATTAACAGACTTGGGGCCCTTGTTACTGTACTATCCGCGGCTTGCTCTCCGGTGATGGAAAATCTAAGCAACCCGGAAAACGGCGGTTGGCTCGTCCCTTACCACGTCGGGTCCAAATTCGCTCTGCGAAATGTAGGCTTCTGAATGTTCTGTTCACCATGACGGCAACAATAAGTATACTCCATATAGGTGGGATATAGTAGCGAGCATATGTTTATGTTAAGTTTCCAACAGTTGCACTACCAAGTAGGTCATATAAAACTTTAAGCAAATATTACGTGCAATGTTTGGGCAAAATGTAAACTTAACATTTAGGTCAGGCGTCTTAGAGAGCCTGCGTTTACTGCCCTGGAGCCTGTAGCGCCCTAGGGACGAGAAAATGACTCTTTATAAATATCAAAGGAAAGACTGTTTATGAACATTTGAAAGGTGAGACATATTATCAAAACCGATTCGAGAACGAACAATTTTTAATGACGGGTTTCCATTGAAAAGATGGTGTTTCTCTAATAGCTTTTAATATTTTTATTAAATAAATTAGTTCGTACACGAAATGAAAATTACTATTGAAAAACATTCAGGAGAATAATGCACCGTGGAGCATATTTCAAAAAAAAAACACTGCTGTTTTCTGTCAACGTGGTCTGTTGACAGAAAACGATATTATTATGGCTCATTTGATGTTACTTTTGTCTGTTTGTGAAACTCAGAAGGGTCGCAAAGCTGAACCCAAGCGGTTCAGATAAATCAGTGTGGGCTTCTAAATGTTCCCTTCTACACAATCGAAGTGGGTTAAGTTTGAACGAGAGTTCATTGTGAATCAAATAGTTGAACATATAAGTTGTGTCGATATGTCCACGAGTTGTGTTAGTTTATTAACTTTCCCATCGAGTGAAGTATCGGATGCTTGATAGTCTATTAAATTATCATCTTCAACACAAATGGATGAAGTATGCTGATCATCAATTACCGACATGCACTATGCAGTCCAAATCAAACGCATATAATAAAAGTCAACTAGAATCAATGCAATGTCACGGACACACAGATAACTAGCTAACGAAGCATTGTGATGCTCTACAAATGTTAGTTAATTTAATACATACCGTAATAACAGCACAGAAGGTCGACAATAGCACAGCCAATTAAAATACCTTATAAGCTATCTGACAGTGTTTGAAATTATTCAGCACCGACTTCTGTTTGACTTGTCACTGCTAAATGATATATAATTATAGACGTTAGCCTGAAATTCATTAATAAATAGAGATATAATTACTACTCTACTACGCGGGCCTAATATTTATTTATTTATTTATTCTTTATTGCACAACATTGACTTAACAAAAGGCGGACTTAATGCCAAAAAGGCATTCTCTACCAGTCAACCATAAGGCTAAGCAGAAAAGTACAGTAGGCGGTGTGACATAAGAAAATAACATTTACGTGGATAATACGGATTGTTATAGGAGTGCAAGGCTGTCTGTAGACTCTGCTCCCAGATCAGATGTTATCAAGTCAACCTTAGGCCTCCAGCTGACATCCAACGAAGTCTGCCGGGACAACTGCTGAATATGCCCACATCCCTAAGTTTCGCTCGGGGTGGTCACCCATTCCATCCCGACCAGACGTGGGTGCTTCACAAAGGCGATTGTTGCCAATCCACCGTCACCTCGGACACCTCAATAATGCATAAAGCTCCCCTCATCATGAGGGTTGGCCACGCGCGAGTAACACTTAGTCCAGTGTTGCACGTGTCTGTGGGCTGCGAAATCCGCTTACCACATGGCGGTCCCCATGCTTGTTTGGTAATAAAGACGTTATTAAAACTATCTATTTGGAAGGTTTCATCATGAGGCAAGATGAAAGCTAAATGCTTTTCAAGACAGGTCATGAAACCTTGATATATTTGGACTTATTCAAAGACTTTAGGTTTTTGTTAAATAATAATATTTGCGAGATTTGGCTTAAGCATATTGTTTGCTGTCCTTACGGAGGTGATCCCTTCCGATCAGGTGATCCAGACACTCGTTTCCTCCCCCTTTTATAAAACAATCCTGTACCTTACGAAACACCTGGCAGCCTCACTATAACTCAACGAGCACAAATTCTTACAAATAAAAACAGATTTACAAAGATCAACAAACTCTGAAACAGACATAAACTGTAATTAATCGCATTGCATGTACATAACCTTATATTAAATAGTTTCCTTACAGCGGGTTGTAATAAATGACAATAGGAATTTATTCTCAACTATCTCACTAGATGAAATATGAACTATATTGCCAATAACTAAGACACAATTTCAAACGGAGACTACGGTGAATTTTGCGATCTTAATGATACGCGCAATCGACGACGTATTCAAAAGTTCAAAATCCAATTGCTGACTGGCAAAGAACATTAAGACTTCTTTATTAGGAGCTACGGTTTATAATAATCTGCATTCATTCAGGTAGTTACATCGTTCTGCAATGAGATATAAGTTCGTTCCTAAGGACGTTCATTACAGACGAGATCAGACTACACTACGGGCAAAGAAAATAATATATTTAGTGAAATGCTTTCATGAAAAATGTTCAAATAGTTGGCACTCGTTTGTGAAAAGACAATCGGACTCTGTTATGATAAACTAATTTATTTCAGTTAATGTCTCCGAAATATTGGATCAGTGGGATTTTAACTAATGGCTGAATAAATAAGTAAAAATAATAGCAGTTCTGATTAAAATCAACGTATTTAAATTGACGAATGTTTTTATTTTTGGATGAAGTAGACTAACAGGTGGTATTTGTCAGAAGTGCTAATTAGACTACCTATATTTATTTTGCTGTAGAATGTGCAGAATACGTTTTATTTTACTCGTATTCCTTAAAGCTGTTAAAATGATTTGAGGAACGATTCAACCACACCGTATTTTTTGGCAGTTTCTTGTCGGTTTTATTTTTTGCATTGTTGCCAAATTCATCCATAACTTAGTTTTCGTTATTAATCAGCCAGTTATGCATAAACTCGATCGTGCCACTCTAATAACAACAAAAAGATAACTTAGATAATCTATTAGGTTTCTTTTCAGCAATTAAAAGCGAGCCTCATACTCAACATTGTTTGTAACAGCTGTTTAACACGTCAAATATGAATAAATATCAAATCAATACCAATGACTAGATATAGAATCTATTAATGCGAATGTCTCACAATTATACCATAAACATGTCACATCCAACTCAATATGACATTAGTATCGGTGTTGATGATCTTTAATAAATAACAAATAGAAACCAAACGGTAAATCAACAGTCAGAGATACCATTAAAGCGAGTTAACAAAAAAATCGTCGCGTAATGGCCGACAACAAAAAACAAAAATTTGAGACGATCCAAACTCACCCGTGTGGAACGCTCCGGCTCCCACATACCTCATTTGTTATAAGCCACATTATAATCACACATTGTGTCGGATAATAAATAGAAAAAGCGACAATAGAAATAACGAGACACAAATAGGCATCTAATAATGAAATTGTATTGCATATAAATATACGGTTGTTACGTATTTCTCGGTTCGCCGGACCATTTAATAGCTGGTTGTTTATTAGCGACGCTTCCGCGTTTAGGGCAAACTGGCAGAGGGCTACCCAAAACCATGTCACAAATATAAGTGGAACAACTCTTTTAGTCTTTCTTTTCACGGAAAAAGCTCTTCAAGAATCAAATTACTACAAGTCTTAAAGGTTGACTTTGGCTTTGGTTACCATCAGATCTTAATTTGCCGATAAAGAGATGAAAAAGAAATGCCTATACTTTTAGCATACTTGAAAAAGCTGCCTTTTTATAATTTTGGAGCCATTTGTTCATAATTATTTAATCTCTCGGTTAGAATCGATATAACTCGCAAAAACGGACATGAAGCATTTATGTTGATGATGCAATGGCCGCGATGCTGTGCGCGTAGGAGAGTCGTAAAATAACAGAATCATTTGATTACACATTGTAATGTTAGGGGTTTAATGTCTTAACGTTCATCGGCTAACAATTCATATAAAGCCTCGAGATTACACACGATAGAAATTCGTTAATCGTGTTTTTTCAGCTCAACATTTATGAGTTAGCAAATTGTTTACTATTATTATATTATATTCTCAGCAGTAGCAGCGCATGTAACTATAAAATTATCAACGAATATTTGTAAAGTGTTTTAAATTTTTTTTTCTCCTTGATTTCAATGAAACTTATTTTGTTGTTAATGCTATTTCATTTTATTTTTCATGTTCCCATTTAAAGCACAAAACTAAATGATTCATTACAAACGGTTAGCTTAATACCTAGTTTCTAGGCATAATGCTCATGACAAGGTACTTCTCCACTCCGTCGAGTCACGTAAACAACGAGGCCCTAGTTAATCATTAGCGTACAGAAAATTTATAATTACCAGTCGCTGCATAAAACAGTAGAAACAAAGTCATTAGAATCGCTGACATATTGTCACTAAATTACAACTTACCGGATGATAACCGCGGCTCCTAATGATACTTCAGCAGTAATATGACTATTCAGTAATAATGGATAAATTGCCATAGGTTAATGCGTGTGCGCATGGAAAACGTATGGAAACCAAACGCAAAGGTAGCGGTCCGAACGAAGCTACCGTTAAATTATACACAATATGAATTTCACCATAAATGTCACTTACACTTCCAGGTTGTGGTCAGAGCGTCACGGACAGCATGAGTTTGACGGCGTGCTCATCTTTGATTGGGGTTTGTGAATTCGGGGGTTAGACTTCGGGACAAACGGTTTCGTCAGTGACCTTTGGAATGTTCAACCATATTTGTTTTATTCAAAAATTCAAAGTAAAAATAACTGGACAGTGGTTATTGAAGTGCGTAAAATGTTACTTAATAATAATTATATGTTCCGTAAGATTGTCATACTTTGATCGCTTGGTCTTCCGTCAGACAGAAGTGTGGAATGCAAACTTCACAACATCAAACCTTACAAAGCTTCATATGACTAATCAGAGTGGTTATTGCATTGGGAACAATATGGCAGGGTTTTGATATACAGGTATACGCTCTGGAAATCAATGGGGGAGGCCAGCCGCGCGGCTGCTGATGATGATAATGAAAGAAGAATATTTGCCTGAGTAGGTACTTCTACCCGTGTGTCCGTGGCGCAGTTGTGACAGTGGATCGGCAACGATCGCTGTTGTAAAGCAAAGCAACACACGGGTCGATACAGGATGGTTGCCCCCACGACCAAAGTGATGTATTTTAAGGCATCTTCGTGCTTCCTAAGGCACGACCAACTGGTTCCCCGTTTACGTTGCTAGATGTCAGTCGTTAAGCCATTGTGGTGGTTGGATAAACATAAAATTAAGGTTGACACACTGAGCCTACGGCTCGCGCCACTTCATAGTTAAAGCACAGTATAAACATACAGTAGAACATCTACATACAAGCTTGCCGCTCTCGGTTTGAATGTGTGCGTGAGGGTCGCGCGCCGTGTCGCAATATCACGCACACACGCGATTTCACGCACACGCTAAAAATGGGGAGGGATAGGGCGGCGCGGCGGCAGTACGGACGGGCTGTGCCGCGTGTTTGTATGCACGCTAGGCTAATAACGCGGCGGGCGGCCTTAGATAACCTACTGTATGTTTATACTGTGACCTTATAGTTAAAGCACAGTATAATGGTTAAAGTGAGGCCTGTGTCCAGCAGTGACACGTATATAGGCCGTTTATGTTACGTTATGTACCTAGTTCCTCCAATCAACGCGCACATTGGAAACGAGTCTAGGTGCAATCAACACATCGTGTTGCACTTAAATCTATCTCTGAACACCTCCCATACTGGGGAACCCTCTCAAGAGGGATATCGTGTCATGTACGCAGATTAGAAAATTGGTCTATAAACCTAAGATTTCCGTTGTTATTGTTACATAAGTACATAGCAGTGCGAAGATTTATGATATGAGTTTCTGGTTGCGTTTCTAGGAAACTACAGACAAATTTAGTCTAACTGAAATAAGAAATACACTTTGACAGCTGCTAGTGTCATTAGAAATTGAACTTTATGCAAGGCTAAAAGGGTTCAAGTGTTCTGTCAGGCTCATGAATCGTATTTATACTGGGTTAAAGTGCATTTTAAAATGACACTGGCAGCTGTCAAGGTTTATTTTTTTATAACAGTGGGATAAACTTGTCATTGACTAAATGCGCAAGCCACGCGAAGCCATTAAAAAAAAAGAAAAAAAAACAGTGGGACTGCTTGTACTCTTTTTCCAACCTCAAAATTAAGACGTCTCAATCAAGCGTTGAAGGGTAGAAGATTAGGTTGTTGATCCAGGTGACAAGATTTTTATTTTTTTTACGTGTAATTAGCAGGAGTTGAGTTGACTCAACTCGGTTGAGTAAGACGGCTTTTTTTGCAAAAAATAGTGTTATTCATTGTCACCAAAATAAGTTTGTTTTGTTTTTAGAAAGGTTTTGACCAAAACTAAAATAACATAGTTGTTGAATGAAACCTTGCAAATATGATTTTACCGTCTATAACTTCAGGTTTACATTAAGATGCTAAATAGTACAGATATAGAAGCTCACCTCTGGTGTAGTACCCAACTTCGTTACTATAACACCAATCGGTTGATCTATACCAACTTTATTTGTGTTATATCTGACCTAAGCTGTCTATAACGCTTATGGAGCTCTAATAACGCTATAGTTCAAGAATTTCACGATGAACAACAAACAAGGAGATCACTTACGGTCCAATGAAACTTTAGCCATTTAGGTTTCTATAACGTAAGTTTGAGATGGTTATTAACTCTTAACAGTCTTGAGCCGCTACTCGATGACGCAGTCAAACTTGCAATGGGATCTTGAACTAATCGCCTTGCGGTATACAACTTCGGACGTCAATCGACCAGAATTGATAGACCTACATTGGGAGGGGGAGCGTATGCGTTGCTGGTGTCTGATAAGTTTGGTCACTTCACATTTACAAGTTAGTTGCAAATTGCATCGGTCAGAAACTGCAATCCATTATGGTTATTTTGGAAGTCACGTGACATGCAACTTTATTTCTCTTATTGACAGTAATGGGTTTTATTACAAAACTTTTTGTCTCATGATATTAAATTTTATGAGGAGTTCAAAACGATAGACTAAGATATAACTCACGCTGAACAGTAAAAGTAGTGGAAGAGTAGTTTTTGACCACGGACCATTACTGGTTTTTGAGGGTTTGATAAAATAAATTGTAATACTAAAATGCCAAAGTCGTATGTCGAATGAATCCCCCCTAAAATCCAAACCCTTGAAGGGACACAGGTTACCACGTTCCAAATATGTCGTCATGCGCCTTTTTAAGCCCACAGCTGGGTACAACCTGCTCAAACTGCATCCAGTTCCTGCTGGAAGCCCTTCGGAAGTCGTAGACTTGACTAGCCTCAGGCTAAAACCAAGATGAATGTTGAGAAATAAGTCAGAACATTATTGGCAGAGAGAGGGTCATTTTCAATGAATAAAGAGTTCAATGAAGTGAAATGAAAATGATTTACCAAAACTAAGACATAACTGAAGGATCAGCACTTTATAAAACAACACAATAATAACGTTAACTTATTAATAATAAAGAAGGAGCCCGTGGCGCAGTTGTGACAGCTGTTGTAAAGCAACACGCACCGGGTCGGAAATGGGATGGGTCACCAACCCGACCAAAATTTAGTGAAGTGTATTTTGGGCATCTCCGTGCTTCGGAAGGCACGTCAAGCTGTTGGTCCCGGTTGACATCGCTAGATGTCAGTCATTAAGCCTAGTCGGAGGCCTTAGAGCGGCTTGATAACATCTGACAATAAGGTTGCTTACTAACCTTACACCCCTCTAAAAATCCGCACTAAGCCCGCGTGTTGGAGTATGGCTCAATCCACTTCAAGGTTGAGGTGAGGCCTGTGCCCAGCAGTGGGACGTCTATATGCCGTTTATGGTTACGTCGTGAAGCTCTAACAATTCAAAGTGACGTCAAACTAACAATTCCTTCAAGAATACACTCCTAAAGAAGTATACACACTATAGCACGCATTAATTCCACGAAGTCATTGTAAAAATTAAGTTACACAAGAAGATACGCGGCGTAGTGGATCAATAGTTTGCGCACAAACATTGTTGGTTACCATGCAGACCGTCGGCAAAAAGTGCCTTCGAAGGCTCTTGTATTTTTAATATGGCTCCCACTTCGCTCCGTCCCGCTTTAACATAATATAAAATTATAAACGATATGAATCACGATAATGTTCTGTAGGTTTGTGTGCGTGGCCAATTCACAACTTCGCCGGGGCCGGGCTCCCCCCGCGATGGGGGCCCGCTACCCTGAGCCACAGTGTAAGAGGAAGCAGTGCGTGGAGTTGGGAACTTCTGGCCGTTTAAAGACTTAATACTTTAAGACTGTGTTGAGACTTATCGCTTCAGATTTTAATTTTGATTTGTCATCAAAATGGGACGGTACAGTCATAATTGTTAATAAATGTAAGATGAACCTTTATTGAAAATATATTTTTTATGATACAGATTTTTATTTAATCTTTCATTAATGAACAGCATTATTTGTGCCGCCTTATTAGGTTTTCGTGGAACCTAATTTTTTTTTAGGAGTTTTGATTATCCATGAAAAAATGATAGTTTAAACATAGTATTGAGACTGAGGACTGGCATTAAGTATTTTAAAATATAGATAGATAGATAGATGGATTTTTCCGTAGGTTTTAGTGACGTTTTGTATAGTTTAAAAAATAACTAGCAACTAAGAAAAAAAACGACAATGTGAATTTAATTTGTATTTTGCAATATACAAATAAAAAAACTAATATTTTGTTATTTTTCCAACGCCGTAAACGCAGAGCTTCATCAACTCACTGCCCAAGATACTGTGCCGCCTTCGCCCAGCGCCGGCAAAAAGAAAAGTTTTATTTTTATAAGACAAGAAATTTATTATAGCTGATGCTCGCGTCGGTTTCGCGTTTCTTTGGAAATAGAACGTAAAATGTAGCGGCATCGATCCATTTGCCTCTGTACTTACCGCACCCTGTGCAAGCCTCTCAGAGATTAGGAAACAAAACACAGTCAGATGAAGCTGACAGAGGTTGCAACTATTGCTATCTCATTTTCTTACTGTAAGTCACATTTCATTTGTACTGTTCTGATTAAACTATTTAGTTGTGCACCAGTCATTGAGTCCTAAGTCTGGGGGGTCTAGCGATACAGCATCTCTTTTGTCATTATCTAGTCATGAACTTTCAAAAATGACATAATATAAACATATATATAATATGATTTTAATCATTTCAAAATGCACTTAGTATTACAGCCACAAGGCTTACTTTCCTTCCAGTCATAGCGTATAGATTTTTGAATAAAATTACGAAGAAGAAACAATACACAATCATTCGCTAGTATTAATACGGAACAGCATAAAGCAATTTAATTGATACGAATCCTAAATACGTTCAATCAAAACATAAATAGGTAATTGTCATTTCACAGAACACGTTCGATAAGTTCCAAAGAAAGCTTTGATATTTATAAAACAACTAGCAGCCGCCAGCGACTTCGTCCGCGTGGACTAACGTTATCGTAATTTTAGTAAGGATGCCTATTTTTTTTGAAAATGAAATATAGCCTATGTCACTCAGGAATGATGTAGCTTTCCAACAGTGAAAGAATTTTTCAAATCTGCCAAGTAGTTTCGGAGCCTATTCAATTCATACAAACAAACTTAAAATCAAACCTTTCCTCTTTATAATATTTGTATAGATATGCGGTCGCGAGTTTATTAGTTTTTTTTTTTCATTGTAGTTACTGTCTACAATGAAAGGTGTAATGTGCTAAATTAAAGAGCTGACACCAAAAAATAAAAGACAACATTAAGAATGGAATGTATAAATATGTTTTGTATGATAATCACCTACATTCCTTCAAATTTCAAACTTTCAATCTCTCGCAGTTAAGGTAGTCTATTCCTAAACCAATATTATTTAATTCAATTCTTTCAATTACGAACAAGGAGATACGAGTTTTCGATCCAAAAACGCATCACCTTCAAACTTCATCTGATTTCTCGACACGAACCCAGTCATTCAAAGCGAGTCAAACTTTTATCTTTCCTTTCAAAGTCCAAAAGAAACCCACCTGTCATTACCTTCGAATTAAACGAGCACGCAACCGGCCACCCATCCAAAAATTAAGCCGTGACGCATTCGCTTAGCTTGCCATCGATCGCGGCGTGACTTGCCGTTTTGCCTCCATTTGAGGTTGTGGCGAAAACCAATATAAACGTCCGATCCTTTTCCGAACCGAATTTATTATGGACTGAACACTTTGTTTTGTTTACTTCAGCAATAGAATAGAACTAGCGATTATAGTTGATCGAAGTCTGTCTTCACAGCAAAAGGTCGCGGAATAAAATGTCGAGCTTGAACTTACTAACTTGAATCAGAAACTATAGTTCGTACGCGAATGCAGTCATTTCATATGGTCCTTCGATCTAGCACGTCCCCTTACAAATCGAATCGTTCCTAATCAGAAAGCCAAATTCAGAGTGATCGCATACTTTCACACGCAAAGGTTGTGGATCTGAGTTTTTAGGTGCGAAAGAATTAAATTTAAAAACCGGCCAAGTGCGAGTCGGACTCGCGCACCGAGGGTTCCGTACAAACCTGCAAGGTTTACAAAGTTCGTTCATTACGACAATCGAGTCATAACTATGGTATTTTTATTGCAAAATGAAATTCATAACATTACAATAGGGAAAGATGGAGGAGCATAAATTTAAGACAAAGATCTCTTTATCGTTTAAGTAATCCTTTATTTTATATTAACACATATCATTTATCTATAATATAACTGAAACACTTATACTACCCTTGCAGCAGACTTGCGAAAGTTCTTTTATTAAAGTTATTTATTTACTAAGTTTTTTAGTCAGATCTAAGTATTTGATATGAATCAACTTGATAGCTCTACGCGTCTAAAAAAGTAATAAGTTTATCATCATCATCATGTCAGCCGAACGACGCCCACTGCTGGGCATAGGCCTCCCCCAAAGATCTCCACAACGATCGGTCCTGCGCTGTCCGTATCCAGCGGCTTCCCGCGACCTTGACAAGATCGTCGGTCCACCTTGTGGAGGGCCTGCCCACGGAACGTCGTCCGGTACGCGGTCGCCATTCGAGAACCTTTCCGCCCCAACGGCCATCGGTTCTCCACGCTATGTGTCCCGCCCACTGCTCTAATCCGATCCAACTACAGCGAGGCGTGAGACAAGGAGACGTCATATCTCCAAAATTGTTCACAGCTGCGTTGGAGGATATTTTCAAGCTTCTGGACTGGAAAGGACGCGGCATCAACATCAATGGCGAGTACCTAACACACCTACGATTCGCCGATGATGTAGTTCTTATGGCTTAGACCTTGGAAGACCTGAACATAATGCTCGAAGATCTCGGTAATGCTTCTCAAAGAGTGGGTCTTAGGATAAACATGGACAAGACGAAAATCATGCTCAATGTCCATGTTGCACCCGCTCCAGTTGACGTTGGGAACATTACACTTGAAGTTGTTGACCACTATGTTTACCTGGGACAGGCAGTCCAGTTAGGTAAGTCCAACTTCGAGAAAGAGATCTCTCGTCGAATCCAGCTCGGATGGGCAGCGTTCGGGAAGCTCCGGCATATATTCGCGTCCGAAATTCCTCAGTGTCTCAACACGAAAGTCTTTGACCAGTGTGTGTTGTCAGTAATGACATATGGGAGTGAGACGTGGTCGTTCACTATGGGTCTCAATAGAAGGCTCAAAGTCACTAAAAAATTCAAATAAAAAATTTATTAAAAAATAAATATATATTTTGTAATGTAACTAAAAATTTAAGGTTTTCGGAATTTTTCCTTTATGTGTGCTATAAAACGTTGCTTCATGCCAAATTTCAAGATTCTAGGTCGACTGGAAGTACCCTTTAGGTTTTGATTCCCTTGCGAGTACTTGCGAGTTTCAAAATATGCAGCTTAAATTGCTGTTTCTTTTGATTGCGTTGACATAGAAGTTTGATTTTGTTACAGCTTAAAGGTATTATAGACCTGAGTATTTGGTATGAATTTCAATTTAATACCTCTACGCGTTTATGAGGAAATGGGTAGTAAGTTTAAAATTATAAAAAATATATATATATTATGTGATGTAACTAAAAATTTATGGTTTTCGTAATTTTTCCTTTATCTATGCTATAAGACGTTGCTTCGTACCAAATTTCAAGATTCTGAGTTCACGGGAAGCACCCTGTAGGTTTTGATTCCCTTGCAAGTGTCGAAAATTTGCGGCATAAACGGCTGTATCTTTTGATTGCGTTGGCTTAGAAGTTTGATTTTTTCACAGCTCCAAGGGACAGTAGACCCGAGTAATTGATATAAATTTCAGCTTCACACCTCCACGCGTTCCTGAGAAAAAGGGTCTTGACAGACGGACGGACAGACGGACAACAAAGTGATCCTATAAGGGTTCCGTTTTTTCCTTTTGAGGTACGGAACCCTAAAAATCACTGCATTCTTAACGCGAACGAACTAAAGGTTGATTACTGAAAGGTTCAGCTTGAACTACCTACAAGAGCCATCTGTGTGGCTGACTGTACAAAAAACAAGTTAATTTATCATTAAATAACAGGTACTTACCTTCGCAGCCGTATTAGTATTACTTTTGCAAATTGCGAGTCAAAAGTTTGTACATACCTGCAAATAAACAAAAAATAAGATTACTATCATTTTCTTCATCATTATTGAAATTGTTTCCTTCAACTTTTTCTTACACTTAGAGATATTTTTACAACTAGACCGCCTCCTATACGAGTATCTTGATGAATTTAAGTTCACAGTGACCATATAAAATTATGTTGCCAGTAATAGATGTTAACGTTACCATTTGGCATCGATTCAAGGCACATTTTAATAATTGCGTAGCTTCTTTTGAAGCATGTCTTTGATTTATAATAAAAGTACTTTTTAACTGTCTATAGCTCTAATCACTTTAAACGGCAATGATTAGCTTTCTACTTAGCCTTGCCTTTGACTTGAAGCAAATTAAAGGCTACCAGAAGAAAGTAATTTTCCGTTCGGAGGTTTGATATTGCGTGGTATTTTATATGGTATCACTGGACCTGGACATAGCTGAAGTTCCTCGCTCATCTTCTGTTGTAAAGAATATAGTGCAACTACCATCACCAAATTGAAGGTGGCTCAGCGTGCTATGAAGCGTGCCATGACCGGAGTTTAAGATAAAATAAGAAGAAATAAGGTCCAGCGAAGAGCTGGAGTCACCGACATAGCTCGCAAAATCAGCAGGCTGAGGTGGCAAGGGACTGTTCACGTCTATAAAAGGAGCGCTGGCTGCTGGAGCAGACGAGTCCTTGAGTGAAGACCGCGAATCGGCAAACGCAGTGTAGGGTACCCTTCGGTGTGAAGGACCGATGACCTGAGAACAGTGGGGGGATCGGACTGGATGCCGAAGGCTCAGAACCAGGAGTTCTGGCGCACTTTGAGAGAGGCCTATGTCCAGCAGTGCACTACGACGGACTGATGATGGTAGTGTGATAAACTATCACACCATCATCAGTCTGGTTCAGTATGGGTGAACTTTCAATTCCGAATAGCAACTTCTTAGTTTTTCCCCTTAGTTTCCATATGTGTAGTATTACCCTTACCCAGCCCAAAACTAGTGTGGCCCCAGCTTTAGGACGCGCAGCTCCAGCGCAAAACCAACTCAGAACCTAGTTAAAACATTATTTGAACTACTGCCAAATTAAAAAGTTGAGTGGGCCCCGCTGCAAATGCATCATATACATTCAAACGCAATAAATTGTACAACAAAATACTGCGCGAGGCTGAGTGTTGCCAAGGTAAATAAGAAATAACTACCATACGTTATAACTTTTGGTTTACTTATTTAGCTGGATTATTTGAGCTCAAATTAAGCAAGAGATGAACCTATGGTTGGAAAACTATGTACATTCACGAACAAACAAACTGTTAGTTCTCCGTTGAACCCACAACCCCTAGCGTACTAAGCAGGATCTATTACCAGGAATGCTATCCAGTGACCAGTACTTCAAAAACATACTGTCTTGAACCTACATACATTGGCGTAAATAACAAAAATTGTTGAAGAAATTTGGCACTTTGATCTAACTTGTTTTGGTGAAAATCGTTCCAGAATGCAGTCGGCGGCACATAAGGTTATCTTTTTGGTTTTTTTTGGCCTGGTTAACATTTAATTCGAACAGAGCAAGGAGGAATGACCGGAAATAGATAGCCTGTCATGCCATTATCAAAAATGATAAAGAATATTTTTTTAAAGAATAATTTACACAAAAGCAGACCACAATTTAAAAGCACCAGTTTAAAAAATCTGGCAACACTTCGAAGAACTTGAAGACCTAAGAGCACAGTCCACAGCAAAAACATACCGTTTTTGGCGACATTTCAAATTCGTAGCCCTCGGTTTGTCAATCGTAAATTAGCGAAATAAAAATAAAGTTAATTAGATATTAATGTTGCTATATTTTCAATAAATACTGAATTTTGTCACTGAATCAGGCCAAGAAGACTAACAAAGATGCTTCTAAAATTAGTTGGCCTTCTGTTATTTATTCATTTTGTAATAGAGGCCTTAGTTATTTGAAAAAGTATAAAGGTTTCGTATTAATTTTCATAACCAACATAACTTATACTCACAACTAGCTATATCCCAAACAAGTTATTCAATGGCTTACTACCACTGGATGGTGAATGCATCATTCAGAAGCCCACATTTCGCCAATTTTGAACCCAACAAGGTAAAGCGAGCTAAACGTTATCCGATTTGCTTGAGTTCGCTATCGCTTGCATCACCTCAGAGGCTAACTTGTAATAATAAACACAAAGTAGATATTCCAGTCCAATTTGAATTTCGGGGCCGCCCTGCTTCAGAACCAGTGCATCCGGTGTTTAGCATGAAAATATTAAATTCAGATAAAGCGTTTGGAAACTGTTTAAATAATTGCGCTTAAGCCACTCAAAGTAAGCTCGTACTAGGGAATTTCATGTAAATTTAACATAAACAAACCGGCTCTATTCACGGAAAGCACCTAGGCGATAAGATTGGAATGCATTCACCTCGTAACTCCCTCCTGGTGAGTCTGGTGACATGGCGTAAAATGCATGAATGACACACTCTCCAAGGATTTAACATAGTAGCAACTTAAGTAGGGTTACTGTATCTCAGGATTTGCAATGAGATTTCCTGTCATTTTCTATTTTAGTCTCACTTTTTCTCAATCGAATTCATAGACGAACAGATTAGGAGATTTGCAAAACTGGCTGTCCCGACAGACGCGTCGTTCTATCAAATGCTATACTATTGGATTTTTATTGGTGACTAGCTGTCCCTGTTCGTTCTGTTGTCAAATATTCAGTGTCACGTGACAGGTAGGAACAGTTGCTATGAGAAAACTAAATTGTGGTTTTTCACTATATTCCTAGCATTTTCACATAGACCATCACAAATATTTTAAAACCATAATTAGCCAAATCGGTCTTGCCGTTCCGGAGTTTTAGCGAGACTAACGAACAGCCATCCATTTTTATATATAGAGATACTTGACAACCAAAAAACATATTTTCGAAATTTCTATTGTTTATTGGTTGGTTGGTTACTGAAACATATTTTTTCAGATTTCCAGTTTTTACAATATAAATCGGTCTAGCAGCATTTTCAAAGTGATCGCACAAACCCCTCTATTTCGTATGCATTGCAGTGTATTTTCGAAGCGCCAATTGATCCAGAATGATTACATCACATTTAATTACATTACTCGAGTCGAGGTTAAGCGATTAAATACAGTAGCGTATTATTTTTTAAATTCATTTATTGTCGAGCCCCGTCTGACCCAATTTTGCCCACAAACTTCCACTTATAGGCGAGTCGCTCCAGTTCTCTTTTGTTTCACGTGTTGAATGTCTCGCGATCGCCGTTAAATGAGAGGAGCGTTTCTTCTACTGTTTACGTCGAGATAACTATCTCGACGGATGCGAGCTGTGACGTCAGAGGCTAAGCGCCACTCGATTGTGTTGTAGATTAATAAATAAACAGACAGACAGTATGAGCATGCCTGTGGCGCAGTTGTGACAGTGATCGGCGACGATTGTTGTAAAGCAACACACGCCAAGTCGGAAATGGGATGGGTGACCATTATGGGCGAAATTTAGTGATGTACTTTCCGGGCATCTCCGTGCTTAAGCAGCACGTTAAGCAGTTGGTCCCGGTTGACGTCACTAGATGTCAGTCGTTAAGTCTAGTCAGAGGCCTTAGGGCGGCTTCCAAATTAAGAACTAATAGTGACCACGTAACAAGTAACGAGGTGCTGATCAAGTACCCCTCGTATGAAAATTTTAAGAATTGTATTGTG
Organism: Udea ferrugalis; assembly: GCA_950022985.1. Classification (NCBI taxonomy): domain Eukaryota; kingdom Metazoa; phylum Arthropoda; class Insecta; order Lepidoptera; family Crambidae; genus Udea; species Udea ferrugalis. Next base: position 23,772,575 of record OX465515.1, read on the forward strand.
CTGTAATCGTTGTGGCTGATTGTATGTTTTTCTATTTATAATTGTTTAATGAACAAAAATGTTTCCCATTGCGGTAAACTGAGTCTTTCAGTGTAACGTCTTATATGGAAATAGATAGTGCAATGCAGTTTGTGCATGTGTGCGCGTTAGCGGTACGCTTGTAGACGTCATACATTTCTTATTATTTCATTACAGAACCGGCAACGCCGATCGCAGACACAGTATAAACCATACAGTAGGCTATCTAAGGCCACCCGCCGAGTTATTAGCCTAGCGTGCACAGCCCGTCAGACCGCGGCACAGCCCGTCTGCACTGCCGCCTCCCTATGCCTCCCTATTTTATGCTAGCGTGTGCGTGAAATTGCGTGTGCGTGATATCGCGACACGGCGCGCGACGCGCACGCACACATTCAAACCGAGAGTGGCACGTTTGTATTTAGATGTTCTACTGTATGGTTTATACTGTGTCGCAGACGATCTGCGCCGGAGCAACATTGTCGGTAATTGCCGACTCCGTTATAATCGCACTTAATTACAACTATACAGCTCACAATCGCGCCTGTTTCAAGTATTCATTATTAATATTAATTCACAACATAAAACAGGTTCCGTCTCGAATCAGGGTTTGTTCATCCAACATGGAACGACGCCTCTCCCCGTCTTATTTTAAATTTAATTACACACCCAAATAACTGTTGTAAATTAAATAAAAATTGCGAGACGGGCGGTACATCACGGTGAAATTACGTTTTACTACATAAAAATTCCATACAACATTTTATTTTATCATCTAAATCGGCGTTTACGACGGGGAACAATGCCGAGCGCCGAACCAAACAAAAGTGGGACGCAAATAAAGAAAACAATAAAATTAGAATACATAAACACATAAAAACGGCGTCCAGAACGTTCCGCGGCGCATGCGCGGGCCGCGCATTATACGTACATCTGATAAATTAGAATCAACTCCGACTGTACGAGAGTACAGTCGGCGTCACAACCATGCGAGCTTTACTGAAATACATCTAAAATTTCAACCGAAATACGTTGTTATGTCAGAATTGGCAACCGCATGAAGTTATAGTCCCAAGTTTCTAAAAAACAAATCTAAGCTTTTCTCTACCCGTTGGAAATTTGTCAATTAAAAGATGGAAACGGGCATATAGCATTACAACGGCCACAGTTATTGAAAAATCTGCATGATAATAAAATTGAAACACAAGATTTGAGTGACACTACAAACAACGTCCAACTTTATCATTGAAGTTTTAACGTGTAAGGATTTTTGGTCACTTTGGAAATCCGAAAGGTCCATGCCGATCGTACAGTCAGCATCAAATAATGTGCGCTAAAAAGTGTTTACGGTTTGACAAAAGCAATTGTAATGCTATTATAACAGAGTGGCATATCGTTTGAGGTCACTTTAATCTAAAACAAGTGAAACACTATTTTAATTCTGTAGTAATAAAGTGTGTATTTTCATGCTGGCTGTAGGCATGTGTCGTCTCAAGTGCTTCGTTTTGTTTGACATAACTTTTTAGTAACACATCAGGAACCCAAGTGGCGCTTTTAAAGGGTTCGGTAGTCATACTGATATTTATTTATAAATTTATCAGACAAAGAGAAAATTTAATTCGTGTTTTCATACTTGTTTAGTTGGCAAACTTTCAGGTAGTGGAAAACATACCCTTACGATCATAACCGTAATGGGTTAGTCAAAGGCACACTGAATGTTGCCGTCATGGTGAACAGAATATTCAGAAGCCCACATTTCGCCGAGGGAAGTTGAACCCAACTACGGGTGAGCCTACCGCTGTTGGTTTCTTAGGTTTTTTATCGGTGATTTCCATCACTGGAGAGTTAGCCGCCAACTGTACAGTGAACAGATGTAGATGTGTTCCGGACAGATTCGAACTCACCACCGATGTTTAACCACTGGGCCACGACGCTCTCATGAAAAACACTGATGAAACTCCTAGCAATCCGGTGGAAGGCTCGCCCTATACCGCTTGGGGTTAAATTCGCTCAGAGAAAGGTGGGCTTCTGAATGTTCTGTTCACCATGATGGCAACAATGAATGTGCTACCCCTTTTGGTATGTAGTCGTATAACAGCTGATATTTATATTTTTATTTGTTGTTTTCATCAAACTGTCACAGTTCAAATAGCATTAAAAATTGTCAGAACGACGTCTATCGTGTATCGAGACAGCTAATAATTAAATTTAATGTTTCTTTTAAATATATCTATCTTTTATATCGGTATCATACAAACCGACTCGCCAAATTCGCGCATTTTTCACCGAAATCAATGAGAAAACTTATTTAATACGCCCCCAATTGACTTTGACGGAAAAATTACATTTGTATTCCGTAACTGGCAGAACGAGGGAATTATCATAATCCGCGAACATTTGTTCGACAATAATCGGGGTCGACGTTTCTAATACGCTTATAAAATCGAGAATATAATAACATCTATAATCAATCCATTGAGCGTAAATAGTCCTAAAAGTAAGTACAGTCAAACCACAATTCAAACATAACTCACAGTTTTACTCAAGACCGTCCGCGCGTTGTATGCGGGCTCATACCAATGAGAGGTCAACTTGTAAAGAATGGTAGACTTTAGCTGTCGACTGTACCTAATGCTGAACACTGCCGGCAAGACCCAGCCGTAAGTGAAAGTGAGCGCCGAACGATATTCTACCCTGTTTAGATAAGTATAAAGACTAAGTTTCTCGAGAAGTCGTTACGAATTATTTAAGTGCCGCCAGCCGTCTGCGTACAGTCGGTGTTAAAAGGAACTTGCAAATATTGCTTTGATTATAATTTAACTGTTATTGTGTTACATTTTATGGAGCGAAGGGTGATTACGGTAATTAGTTTTGTTTATAGGTATCAAAAATAGCATCATGTTAGCTGCTCGGTTTGGTTAGCAGAAACGATCAAACCCCTTATTTTGCACCCTGTTGAGAAATGTTATTTAAATACACACTGAGATCGTACTAGAAGCATGCACAAATAAATGTTTCTTTTAAAGTGTGTTTTTTTAGTGGCTAATCTGTCTATTTCACTAATAGAAATAATGTTGAACTATGCTATGTAACATGATTTGAAACTGCTTTAGAAGGTAATTGACCAGTTGAATAGGTAATTTTTACCAAAAAATCAATAAAATATTTTCTACCATTAGTTAGTTTTACCTCAGATTCGTGAAAAGAACTGCAATGTAAGCGACTCTCAAAGTGTCAACTAACTCAACAGTTAAGTTTAACTTCCCACATCGTTGTTTTCGAATCGCCCTACTGAATTTCGGCAAGAAAATCGATTCGCCATTCCTGTCCTAAGACTTTACCATTCACCAGTACTTTCGCAGCACTGTAATACTTATACTTGTATCAGATAAAATTATTCAAATGATACGATCTATTGTGTTTCAGCAACAATGATAAATAATATTATTATTACATATGTATTGTAAATATTTATGTAAGTGGGTTTATGGCTGTGAGTACACTATAATAAGTCGTTTCATAATGAATGCAGATTTGTATCATTTAGTTTAACAATAGCGAACAACGCTAGTACAGTCATTAAAAGAAGTGCAATTACATTTTTATATTCATCAAGGCTTGCAAGAGTTGCAAATAATTATTAAAAATGGCGGACTGGGTCAAACTCAAATACGAGTTTTTATATTATTCTGTGAGGCAACTTTTTGAATCGGCTTCTGAAGTTGGCTTCCAGTTTTGATAACTCGTGGCTTCGGTAGGTAATTCTGTTTGCTACGGCTCGTGGGTTCGATCTCGATCTAGCTAAAGTCGAAACTTAGCTACCACGAAGCTACCGCAAACAACCATTCGAACCATAAACATCTGTTTCATCACCACCTGCCCTGGTCCGGCAATCGAACCACCATTCCTAACCACAGCGCTAAACGAGACGTTATAACTTTTTCAGCGAACGAAAAAACATAAACGATTGTAATTGCAACGCAAAGTGAATTCTATTTACACAGTCCGATGGCATAAATTACACTGCAAGTCAGCGCCTATTAATTACACTACATTTCATTGTAATTTTGACATGTCGAGACAAAGATGGTGTATCGCGCCCTCATCTATCAAATTGTAAAATTTAAATAAATTGTAAATTACAATGAGAGATGTCGACGACCTTCGTGTCTCGAGACACCCACACACCAGACTGTGTGTGTGTGTGTGCGCGTGCATAATATAATAACCAAATCGCTTGGCAGTTTGTTTACAATTTATTTGCATAGGAAAGAAGACGAAGCTTAAAGGTGAGGTTATACTTTTTCAGAATGCACTTTTGTAGATAAGTGTAGGTATTTTGCGAAATTGACTGGCCCATATGAGTAACGGTTATAGGTACTGCCTATAAGGGTGCGGATGCGATTCCCGCCCTGACCAAAATTGATCGTTTTCTTTTTAATAAGTATTTGGATATATTTGCCGAGTACATATTATGTTTATCAGTATTTAGCACCCCTAGAACAAACTCAGTTTAGATTTAGATCAGATGATAAGATCTTGGTGTAAGTTTTCTCAGGTAATGATTTAATTTTATTAAAATGAAGCTATTAACACTGTCCGCAGTAATTATCTAATTATTATGCTTTCCATTACGTTGTTATGACATCTAAATAGATGCTTTTGAAATGTCGTTATTCAAATAACTCACATCAGGTTAATGAACAATATAATAGGTATGATGTACGTAAATTTAAATATTCATATATTTTGGCTCTAACGAGGACGTTGGAAAGTTATTTCTACTTAGAACTTCCGGTGCGCGTAGTCTGAGCCTCAACGCTTTTCACCCTGTATACTAATACATCAATGATTTGCAAATAGCTCGCATAAAAGTTTGATCTAAGTTTCACTTTATTGTAATTTGCAAATTTCATATTTCGTAGGGAAAACATTAAAACAACCTATGTCTCGGAAATCGTGTTTTAAAATAACCGCTGTTTAGAGCAATTTAGATTCACGAATGGAACGAATTCTCTTGCCATTCTTCCTATTCGTGAGTTTAATTTAATTACTTTTGTCTATTGTGTATAATTCCATTGTCTTGGTTAATATAATTTAAAGGACTCAAGTACAAAAATACTAAAATAAATAAGTTTAGTAAAATCCCTTCGTTATAACAAGCAACTTGGCCGACCACACTACCGTGCGCCTCAATTGTGCGCGGTCCGATTGCGTTTTGCGCTACTCGTACTTATATAAAAGCATTAACGTTAGTTAGGCATATTAAATTAATGCTACCTAATAGTAGTTTCATGGAAAATAGTGGGATAGGTAAGTAATTTATAGCCAATAGAAAATTAAATAGTCTCGTGATATAATATGTTTTGTGCCAAACATGCTGCGGATGTGATCAGTGAGCGTTTCCTGTCTTATGAGGCTGTTTTAAAAGTATTCTGTTATGTCAGTGATGTCAATTGGAATAAATACATCGTTAAATCTATTTTCATTCAATAAAATAAAAAAACATGGCAAACGCTCATCATCATCATCAACTTTTGTGGTTGCTTTGTGTCTGTATGTTACTATACACTTAAGTAAATTAAAAATAATATAAGTATATATTTGTAAGCGAGTTTAATTACTACGCATGTATATCGTGACGTAAATTAAAAAAAACATACCCACATTTGAGACAAATTCAACGACACCTATTCCTTAATATGTCAAAATCTGTCAATCCGTTTATGCTGAAGCGCGTGCTAAAGAATTGTAAGTGCACACACTTCCAAACACACTACACTGTCGCAGACGTACATAAACCCGACCAAAAAGTATTTTCTAAAGTTGTTATTGCTTACAAGAAACGGCTTCAATTATTTTAAATGCTTCTAATTAAGACAATTAATGCAAATGCTCAGTTTTAACTGCATCAGAATAAGGGCGGCGTGCATTGTCGGCGTTCATTGTTTTAAATAATGCTGTCAAAAGCGCGTGCGAGCACTGTCATCTGATGATATTATAATAAAAACTAGCGACCCGCCCCCGCTTCGCACGGGTGCAATAGGATGTTATTATACATATAAAACTTCCTCTTGAATCACTCTATCTATTAAAAAAAACCGCATCAAAATCTGTTGCGTAATTTCGAAGATTTAAGCATACAAAGGGACATAGGGACAGAGAAAGTCACTTTGTTTTATACTATGTAGTGAAGAAGATAGGTTATGGCAGAACAGAAGCGAAGTCAAAAATTGTCCACGGGGTAAGTACGACGCATGTTGATATGGCCGTAATATAACGTGTGAACAAGATAGTATGTATCTGTACGAAAAGTTCTGATTCCGGTTTTTTTTGGGACAAGTAACCTATCTACGTCTTTTCATTTTAATATCATTGTTTTCGACTGTCTAATCGATCATGTTAATGAAAAGCACACGCATACTTTTCTACAGCTATTTTGATTGGTATTAAATTATAATCGATGACCAATTTGGTGTAATGGTTCAACAGTGGTCACGAGTTCTATCCCCGCACAGTACAAACATTTGTGTGCATGAGCATGTCTGTTTGTACTGGTCTGGGTATTCACAGAAATATAGTAGTTACGTATGTTCATTCGTTGCATTTCTCACAAGCATTTAGTTGCTTAGTTTGAGGCTAGATGGCGCTGAGTGGAATTATCTTCAGGGATATTTTTTTTATTTATTGAATTATTACGCACCAAAGACCCCAAAATGCAGCTAGGTTTTGTACCGTGAAACTGGAAGCGAACGCCATACCTATTTGTTGATTGTCAAATATTGTTTGTATTGAACTGTATCATTTAGCAGCAAGACGCGTGTCGGGACAGTTACTATTGTACAAAATTAACAAAACTTTACTACTATTTAAAATCAGCTTAAAAAATGGCAGGTGTCTCCTTGGGACAAAGTAATACAATAATGTTGCTAATTAATGCTACAATTATACATATTCGTCATTAAATAATTCATTTAGGCGTTGCATGTCCAATTATTATAGTCGGTGACGAAATGTCAGCTAAAGATACAATGTAGTTACCTACTTCTACGATATAAAGCTCCTTTTACAACTGTTCTTTAATCAGACTGGTTTTATTAAGTTTCAGACGGCGGCTTTTAGGGTTCACTCACGCAATAATATTGATAATTATTATCAACGGTTTTGAGGATTGGTTGGTCAAAATCATCGTGGCCCTGTGGCCCAAAAACATATAATAACCTAAGCATTCGCACAACGACGGTAGGTGAAATGGTTCTGTACCTACTCTTTTTCATGATTATCATAAAAAGAGTAAGTATTCACCTTTCTCTTTTTTATGATTAGCATTAAAAGAGTAGTTACTGAAATTTTTTCAGTTATGTTTTGGGAGCTTTAAATGTAAGGAAGATCACTTAGAACCCCTTATTCATAAACAAATAAAGCAACAAAAAGTATTAAAGCAAAAAGAACCAATAAAAGTTTATTTACTTTTTTCTAAAATGTGCACCGCTAATTCACAAAATCAACTATTTTTACTGGGCCGTTAGCTGAAGCAACTAGCTTTAAAAAATCTACAGAACCGTGAGTAGTAAATCCACACAAGCTTCCCAAGTTGTCTTCTTTTTGCAATTAAGTGCTAGCGCCGCCGCCAGGGTTTGCCTGCAATTTTGTAATGGAAGGAAAAAGCGAGTGTTCAAGCCGTTTTTGTGCGCACCCACAATTATATACTACTACTTCTGTGGGCGGACGTTATTTAATTTGTGGAATAATAAAATAATTGCTTGAATTACTAGGGGTTAGAAAAAGAAATGAACTTGATCAGACTGGTTCCAAGGTATGTGACATTTAGCGGGTATTAGAGCTTTTTGCGATTTAATATAGTCGCGAATCTTCGATTGTCACTTAAAATATGACCAGCTGTTTAGAATGCCACACTTCGAGTGTTTTAATACTTAAAAAACACCCTTGTTCATTACTATTTTCCATCAAAGTGTTTAAGCTTGACATTACGGCAAGCTGCCCTCAAAAGCACCGATTTGACTAAGAACGTCAGTCACTTTGTTAATCATCTGAATAATTTACTTACTACCACAAAACCACAACAACCATTTCTTTATATTTATTAAGAAAAACCTGTTGCGGAAGACATTTCAAGGTTAGTCGCGTGCCTTAGTAGGTTTGATAACATATGAGAGAAAGTGAAAATATTACCCTCCCAACAATCCGCTTTGAGACCATTATACTCGTAGCTTGCTTTACCTTATAAGTACTTGACAAAGACGAAGTTCAAAAAAGTGCCATAAGTAACAATTTCAACAGCAATTTCATTAATTGGGACAATCTATATAGACGTCAAAATAGCGAGTACTTAAAAGTTTCTTTAACAAGTCAATTACATTTAAAAACTTTCACCCTTCAGTAAAAGCCTTTGCTATAGTGTGACATTAATAACACGTTGTGAAGGGTCTTTGACAGGTCTAACTTGTCCTGACGCTTTTAGCGACAACCCTTATTTAAGTCAATACTACTGCAGTTTAGTAAATGAAAGGCTCTAATCGCTTGGATTCTTTTACAAATACATCAAACGGTTTCTTTGATTATTTCCGCTTTTCTTTGCATTTTTTTTAAATAGCGTTTGTAGTGTGTCGTTGCTTTGTCTTTCCCAAGACGATTGTGGAAAAGACCACGCCTATTATAATAGGCCGATATATTTATTGTTTGCAAAATCTAACAAATTTTCAATTGAAATCGAAGTAGAAACTTATTTCATAAAACAAAAGCAGGAATACAATCTATCTTTGTTCAATGTCTCAAGCCTAAAGTAATCGCGAATTAACTACTTAATCTTTATTTTAGCAACTTTTTGGTCATCCAAATTAAAGATATTTTTTTCAAAAGTAGACAAGTCTAAAATTAACAAAGCTATAAAAATATCAAAAACTTAGGTATGTACCTATCTACTTTTTTCATTTACTTATCACTGAACCAACCTTTGTTTTTGTACAAAAAAGTGAAAGCTAAACCTCTTGATTTGTTTTCTTCTAACTGCTTATTAGCACATTTTAATGAACCTACATTTCATAGGGTTTTCAACCTTAGACTGCGGTTTTTGTTACAAAATATGTGTTAATTACACCACATTACGGTCCAAAATTAATAGTGCAAGCAGGTACAGGTCACGGAGAGTGTTAGCCGACCAGCGTACTCTGAGCTTTGGTACTTGTAGTACACGCATATAGGACTGGTACAGACGAGTTCACACCAACTCTCCAAAACCATTGCAAAATGGGTCTTATGCTAGCAGTTGAAGGTGAGTTATTTATTTATTTATTCATTGCACAAAATGACAAGAAAAGGTACAAATGGCGGTCTTAATGCCTAGAGGCATTCTCTACCAGTCAACTGCAAGGCTTAACAGAAAATTAAGGTTTGAGCCTACCCAAATAATAGGGTAGGTGTATATATCTGTACAAGGTCCACCAGTGTTACGCCTGAACTGTATTCGACTGTACAATTCAAGTATTTAGTACAAAAAAACAAATATCACACAAACTAGATAAGTTAAGATAACGCTCAAACATTAATTAAAGTGAAGTTGCATGCGCATTAATTGCGAAGCAAAAACACGGGAACGAAACCAACAATAGTTGTATGTTTGCATGCACTATATTTATGGTATATTGATAAAAAGCAAACTTATTAATATGATTCGCTACGGTCCGCGCTCACCTTATGTTATACAGAACAATTTTTGCACCGAACACACAATCGTATCTAATAATAAACCACAGTTTTGCCAAACAAAATACCACCTTACACTAACAAGATAAAATCCAAATCTGAATTACAAAATGAACTGGCTATAACATACCTTACGTGATGCATTCGTAGTTTTTTAAAACGTACACTTGCAGTATAAAATTGTTTAAAATTCAATTAGAGTTTGTTTAACTTCATATATTATGGAGTTTACAGACAGACAATATGAGGAATTGTACAAATAGCGCGAGACCCCATTGCCCCCCCCCCCCATTTTTTGGCTTTCCCACCTTAGTCCGCACATCACTCTACCCATTCCCGGTCAGTTCTCCTTGCTCTATTGCAAAGAAACGTCATTTGGCAAGAGCGAGAGAAAAAACGGAAGTGGGGTAACCTGATGTGCTGTTGACTGTACATGATTTTTTAGAATTTTAAGTTCCAACAACATTTAACATTCTACGGTTTAAGGGTTTTTATTAAGAAGCTCAAAGAAATAGCAGTCCGTTCTGCCTTGCTTTCATAAAACTGACAGAGTGGGCGTTGAAAAATTAAATCGTTTTAAGTGGTTCATCAATACCCACTTGCTTCTTTTCACACCGTTTAGGTTAGGCAAACGCTACACGTCAATAAATATCGTGATAAATAATATCATGATGTTTACTGATGTATCTTAAACACATCCTACACCATCAACACGGATCGCGACTGTAATTCGCAGCGTACGGACGCAATAAATATTGACAAGCGACACTACAAGTACGATAAATAATACGATCCAGGATCTGGGATCAGATCACGGATTTCCGGAAATCCAGAGATGTATATTGTGATCTGTCAATACACTATCGATAGTCTAAGTTCATATTGTAATTTACCAACAATTATTGTAAAAAAGAGAAACAGTTGAAAAGAGTAACTGCTGAGCTTCTTGCCGGTTCTTAGTACAGAAACAACTTTCCGATCCGGTGGTAGCATCACATTTATTTAAGAATAGTTTAGTTATTGTTTACATTTTATGGTATTAATGTCGTTTTAATTATATTTTGGTTACTTATAAGATTTGACGATTTGAAAGTGCTTTGTAACAGGTCTATTTCAATAAAGGTACCTACTTTGATTTTGAATATCTCGATCTGTCAGTAAATATTGACGGATCACAAGATGGATCTTGCGTGTAGTGTTAGCCTTAGGTTAGGTTAGCGTTTAACTGGCGCGAAATAGGGGAGACAGGGGTAAGTGTCAAGGTGTCGTGTTGAATGACCGGATCAGAAATAGCTCCTTTAAAAATGCAAAGCCTTGGTTAAAGAACTCCTGGCCGGAAATAGTAAAAGAAAAGCTTATTTAAGTAGTTTTTCCTGTTTGATTTCGCAGTTGTAAATTAAAGATGACGTTTTACTAAAATACTATATTTACTATCCGATAGCTTTTTGGTAAAGCTGCTCAACTTGGTTTGAGGCTTACTTACCCTCACGACCATATATAAAGGCTCACTGATTTTTGCCATCATGGTGAACGGAACATTCAGCAGCCAACATTTTACCGAGGGAATTTGAATCCAACGTGGTAAGAGGCGAGCCTACTGCCCTTATCCGGGTTGCTTGGGTTTCTTAACGGTGTTTACCATCACCGGAAAATTGGCCGCAAAATGTACAATGAACACAAAGTAAAAATTTTGTTCGATACCTATATTAAATATTGCTTTTATGAAAATGGTCTTTTAACATAATTGCTTCATAATAGATTATATGGGTTACAAAATAGTGCAATAATTTTACAAAAATTCAACACTTTTCTAATTTCTATTGTGGTTCACAATAAGATTCAAATTAATTTTTTTTTCGGTTAACATAATAACATGCAAAATGACTCATAGCCGTCTACCCCATTCTATTCAACTACAACAGAAATTGACAGAAGATATTTATGGTTATTATTGTTTTTAGCATTTTCCATGCAGTCTTTACTAAAGATCCAGAACCAAGAAAGAGAAACAAAACCAAAAAAAGACATTTGGTCGTCTTGGCATCAGGCAGGAATCGAAGCCGCATCTTTCGTAAACCGGGCGACTGCACTAACCACTGTGCTTCAGATTTTTAGTAGACATTTAATTTACAACGGTTATACGTATTATTGAATTATCCATGCCGATAATCAGCGGTCCTTCGCCACAAGACCGCTACATTGTCGAGACGACTTCGATTGCTGTCATTTTTCCGATAATTTTTGTGTTTTTTGTCAAGATTAAACTGTTGTGGCTATTTAATGGAAGTAAATACTGTATTATTTATAGAAAGACTCATTTAATAACCACAAACATTGTAATATTTACAGATATCTTGACTAAAAGAGATAATAATTTTAAAAGGCGCCACAATGCAGTCTAAAGTTAAAAATAGAGGTAAGCAACCCGCTAACAGAATGATTAACATTATTGAAAAACCAGGCAAGTTGTACAGTCAGCGTCAGAGCACTGACATGTGTATAAAATATTTGATTGGTATATATTTTTTTTAGCTAAGTCCGCCTTCAATACTTTTTTTTAATACAGACCAAACTCACCTTTAAATGATTAAATATCTCTCCTTTTCGAAACTAAAACAGCAGAATATATTATGTCTTTATTTCAAAAGATTATTTCAGACGCCTAAAACGTCATTTTCACATAAAACGAAATTAACTGCAACTGGTCAGAATAATTTTAATTAATTACTTAGCAAATAATTAAAACTTGGTAGAAATGTATTAAAATTGAGAATGCTCGTTTATTGTGGTAGCATTAATTAATCTTACTGAAAACATTCCTACAGAAATGGCTAATTATTTTACCGATTTCAGTGTGTAATAATAAATTATTTTTCACTGACCTATAAATATTGCGTTTAAAAGCTTTTCTGGACAATTATGTTAATAATAGTCATTCATATTCACTACAGTTATTTTCAAAACTTATTTGGTATTGCTTTTAAAAATTGTACCGTCTAGTTTGGTATAAGGTCCACCTCATCTTGTGAAAGCCTTTTCTTTTCAAATTTCAATTCACTAAGTATGAAACTCGTTTTGTAAATGAAGGACATAATTATAGATTTTGACATTCCACATTTGAATATTACCGTCTAATAAATTTTAACTGACCGTTCGAAAATCTCACTTAATGGACTGAGGGCTGATTTTTCAAAAGTTAAATAAAAAACAGACCAATAATTTACAAATCGGCTTTGGAAATGTTGGATGTCGAAATCTATAATTGTGTCCTTAATTGCAATACGTCATTTTGACATTCATTTTATAATCTTCCGAGTTGTAATTTATTGGTCGGATAATCCTATCTGACTATTGAAAAAACAGTTCCTACCCCCGAATTCACAGACGTCAATCAACGTTAAGCACGCACTCACGCTCATGCTGTCCCTTGCAGTTCTATTGACATTTTACGGGAGAGCATGAGAGTGAGCGCGTGATTAGCGTAGATTGACGTTTGTGAATTCGGGCGTCAGTCATATAAGGTCACAAATATGTCGCGGGCGCATAGGCTCTCAAAAACAGCGCAAGAACAATTTGGCTGATGAATATGAAAATGCTAAAACGAGACGGGTAGATTCTTCTCTGTTCGTCTTGGTTATCATTAATAACGAGTTACGGGCATCATTCGTGCAATATGACTCATGCGCACACTGATGTGAACAACCGAAATCATACTAATAAAATGTACGTTTGTCTCTAAGTGTTTAACTACTTCAATACACAATCATTTACGCAAAACCATGATATCCCACCATACCATATAAAATACGGTAGCCTGACGTGCCAGTGATTGTACATAATAAGGTCAAAAACTGGGATAATATAACATGACAAAGTGTCGTGAGAGCAATAAACGAAGTACTTAGTGCACATATTTATTGTATAACATCTTCAATATTGTAAAACCTGTAGCTCTCAATAAATGTCTGTTTATTAGTTTGTTTGAAGAAGAAGGTTAACCACCATACAACTGTCAACTTCAGATTTGCCTTCTTTTGATGAAAGCTACAACCAGATGTTCTACTGCTTACTGTGTAAAATAGGACTATTATTCATCACGCTTTCGAAGTCCTCACAGCACCTGAAGGGAAGAAGGATGCTGCTATAATGTCCAGAAATAACGTTTACAAGTGAAACAGTTACTTAGCTGGTCAAATATATTTTGAAGGCATGTCTTTCTTAATGAACCACTGTGGAATGAACAAGTGGAGTCACAGAACAAGTGTATGGCTACATCTAATGAACGCAGCCACGGCCCGGAGTTAAACATGTATAAGAGCAATGACACACGCACGCACTGACATTTTAATATAATAATAACTATTACTCGAGTTGACGCGGTGCGGGGCGTGCGGTGACCGCGGATGCCGAATTTGTATGCTGGAAGCTGTATGATAAACGTTAAGTATTGTTATTTAGCTGAAGAAGCCGTTAGGTGTTTGCAACTCTTTGCCAAGCCATGAGGCGCAGGCCATTTTAGTTGCATAACAAACTTTCATATCTTTTTTATTTGTGATTCTACCTGTTTTGTTTTTATCTTTGTTGTGTACCAAATAAATTATTTATTTCTTTGTTTCATAGCAGGTTTTTATTAATAGCTAGCTGTCCCGACGTCGTTCTGTCAAATGCTAGATTGTGGGAGTTCAATAAAACAATATTTGACCACGAACAAAATACTTCTGTCGTCTCGTTCTGTGTGTTAGGTACAAAACCCAGGAAAACCGGGGTCTACGGCAAAAAAAACGGAGAAAAGCATTCTACCTACAGCCCACCTTTTCAGCCTTCAGGTTAAGCCGTTTTTTAGTCATAAATAGGTTAACTAACAGGATCTTCTTTTATATACATTATTATAGATTTATAGAAACTATGTCATACCTAAAATAAATGCCATAGCCGTTGTTTTATGTGAACGAACACGCGTTTGTTATGGGTTCATCGTTTATGTATTTTTTAGATCCTCTGTATCAACATGAAGCATTAAAGATAACTGTGACTAATACGCATAAGAAACCACTCAACCTATTGATATTTTAGAAAAAAGTAGATATATTATATGTGAAAAAAAAATTGGCACCCGAAATCATGACTATCGACCACCTGAGCAAAGCGTTGACAGTTTGAGACAACACTGCGCAACAGGTTTCTGTCTTGTTAACGCTCTAGTAAATAATCATGCTTTCTTGTACACACGATCAAATTATAGGTAAATACGCCAGGGGACAATTTTTGACGTCGCGTCAGTACTGACATAACCTACGACATAAATCTACGTCTTATTTATTGTAATATCATTGATTCGACCCCAATGATGGCCAGGGTCAAGGTGAGCTGAAGCCATTATTGTGTCAATTCAATATAAATTATATTATCGGAGGTAGCTCTTTTTAAAGTTGGGCAGAAAGGGTTCGTATTCAAATGTCGGCCGCGATGCGCGCGCAGGCTGCGCATACGACGACAGCTGATTGCTCTCCAAATGTCAACTCATCGGAAGTTGAAGCAAAAAGTTTTCATTACATGTCTATATAAATAAAAAAGAATCGCCGAAATGTATCTACAACGTAACGAAATTTCGTTGTTTTTTTTATTGCCGGGACGAAGTTGTGTTTTAAGAAAATAATAGGAACCTTATTTTTTTCTGAATAGATTTGACTTCTCTATACGTTTTATGTTTAAAATAAAATTCTTACTTAAGTGACTTTAATAATGCTAAAGGTAAGCAGTGAAGTGGAGCTCTTACCATTGAACTATCGAGACCATTAACTGACCGGTATCGTTCTGGTATATTTACTCTATGGGATAGGGTTATTCCATCAATGTAAAAGCCACATCGTCACTTACCACCAGACGACGCTGTATTATATTGACTGCCTCTGTTTCTAAAAAAAACTCGATGAACATCATGACCAACATTCCGCGATACGTGCCTTAAAATATATTTTCGTCAAATAAGGTAGTCAACTTGAACAAAACTAACATAAGAGTTAATTCATGGCCAGACTGCACGTCAAGCGAACACACAAAAAAACAACACATACCGCCATCCGAATTGAATTACAGCCGTTCGTTCACCGAATAATCATTTCGAAAATTGTGAAGTAATTTTATTTAGGCTTATTCATAATTTATAGACTGTCAAGTATGTTATGGTCCAAAGAGTATGGTAATGGTCACTTTGTTATGTGTCGCAGTATACAATTTGTGTCATTTTAAGGGATGTGGTCATTCTGTGGTAAGCGGTGTTTAATTTTGGCTAAAATGATATTGAGACTCGTTTAAAGTTTCAATTCGATTCGAAACAAGCCGCAATGTTCAGGCGGCTTGCAAATTGCTGGGGTGGTCCCCCTTTAACCTATATTATAGCAACAGGATTGATTCTAGAAAGTTCTTCCCACGAAACTGTCACTCAAATTAATCTGTTTGATATGCAGTCAAGCCGCGCGACAGACTTGCATAAAACCTATTGTACATCAGAGCGATTTTTAATATCACTACAAAAATTTAGTAATGTAAAATAGGACATTTTCAAATATGTATGTCATCAAAAAGTGAATGTATTTTTCTCTAGATTATTGAAACAATCTGTTCCTTGTACAGATAATTAAATAGAAAACAAAACCATAGTAAAATAATAGAATGTTATACATCATAAATCTTCAAATCGTCAAATTCATAGTTAAAAGCTACTTCCACAGTTTCAAGTTTAGCAAATTTGATGTATTACTTAACCCATTTATCATATTTTTGCCGGCCATTAAGAACAATTACATCCAAAAGAATACATACAAACGCTAATCTTCTAAATATAACTCATTAATTATATCTAAGCCCGTACGAAACACATTCCGTAATGTTAAAAAATTAAGATATACTTTAGTAAAGTCGTCCGCATTAAAACGTAACAAAACGTTACATCAGTTGCTTTAATTCTGCCCATAAATAATATAGTACACCACTCTTCACTGCAACTTGAATATAAATTGGACAATTAAAGTTGAACAGCGATATAGCCGAATAAACGGGTGCGAGGGAGACAGCTACTTTGTTGCCTCTAGATACACGACTGAACTAGATATTTTATTTATATGAGTGCCAAGCGATACTAAAATGTATGTAAAACGATCAAGTAGCCAATTCTGATCGAAACCAGATTGTACAAGCATGATTAAAAGTGTTTGATAAAATCAATTAGGATTTACAATTCAATACAGATTTACCAAACAACAACAATGTCTTTAATGTGTTCATTCTCAGGAAAACCCATCGTATTTAAAAATACACTTTCTGGAAAAGAACAGAACTTATTAATAAAATGCCGGAGCTATTTATATTATCTTTTCTGCTTTGCAAAGATGTTGTTAAAACCAACTTACTCAACGATATTTTTCATCCTGAGAAATAAAATAAGAAATCAAAGAATTACAACTTTAATGCTCTCACAAAAATTTCCTTTCTAAGAACTAGTAATTAAAAGACTTAAAAGTTCTAATAACGAGGTAGAAACTCGATCAAAAGCAATATTAAACTTACAAACTTACACATGTACGCGTGTACGTATAACGTAGTTTATATTATCAAGTTAATTAAGGAAATACCAACAACGAAAGAAAAACATTATTTATCGACGACTCGCGTGAGCTCCGTATTTTTTATTATTTACTGCATAACAAATTACAAACAACGACGACTCGGGTAAGACAATAAAGCCATTTTTCATATAATTTGCAGAGTTTTATTATACACGCCTGTTTAAAATATAATAAATTGGCATTTACATAATATTAACATGCTGGAAAATTTATCGGACATGGTTAAATATAATAATTATATTCACGAGCGCCTTGTCAGTACATCTTGACTCATTTATGTAAGAAAAATGTTTAAAATATTTGTACTGGCTGAACCAATTACAACTTACTTAACAAACCGGTAAAAATAGAGGTGTAATGAATCAAATGCGCAGTTTTTTGTCGGTTTTCACAAGTAGCATCATATAAATTCAAGTGCGCACAGTGATTTATTATTATTTTATTAGTATGTTGCTTGTTTTAAATAGTTACAAATGCATTTGCTAACGGAGTTTCTTTTTTTGTATAATTTTCCTTTCTAAGAACCAATAAATTGATGGTAAAAAAATTCCCGGAAGTAAAAAAATATGTGTGACTGATCTCTGCCACACATAAAGCAACGTTAATTACGCTAAAAACAAACGAACTGACGTACTTATTGACTTTTACATTTCTTCAGCGTATCACGAATAGTTCTACGAGTTATTTGACATCATCGCCCTCCAGACAATGCAATGTAATAAAAACAATAATGGGAAGTGAGGCTTATTAAGCCCCAAGCAAACTTACACACACTTGTACACTTTTTCCACGCATTAACAATAAAACTATGTATGGCGCAGTTAAAATAGAATTTCTTTTATGAAATTACTAAATACGGTGGATATTATTCATAAGTTGGTTGCGCGCGACAGTACGCAAAAAGCTACTTGGCCAAGGAAAACTTCAAGTAAGTATAATTTTATTAAAAGGTGTAAATGTTGTAGGCACGATTATTTTCTATATGTTTTCATACAATGTTATTCCAGCTGAGTCGAGTAGCGGGTGCAAAAATATTTTAACAATTATGAACCTTATTACTTGCGAATAAAAGCTTAGTTGCATAGACTTTTTAGTTGTTTCCAATTTGCATGCAACGTGAGTTAAATGTGATAATATTTAGCATCTGCAAGTAAAAAGAGCGAACATTCCTAAGTCGAAATAAATAATAGTTTTAAATGAGTTTTAATAAGCATTCATTTAACAAGTAAAGTTTTTACCGTTGTTTTTAAGTTGCAACACGATATTTACATCGCTGACAAACATAATAAGACATGAACTTTCACGATTTTCATGCTATTTTGTAACTGACAAACAGGCCAGCTTGAACAATACCACAAAGCAGTCCTGCTACTTAACTGCAGTTCGGAGGGTTTTTCCTAAACAGAAAGTCATAAATAATTATTTGGACTTAGCTCTTGAGGTTCAATTCAAGAGTCAGGCAAAGCGTTATTCGGTTTCTGTGACCCGATTACCTTAAAAGCTGTATTAGCAAGCTTTCTTGTAGCTTTAAGTTTAGTACTGATTCTGTATAAAAAAGTCAAACACATCTTGTTTGTGGTTTCAGCTTTTATTTTTCACCTCACAATACAACCGAATGTAAAATCTCCTTTACATTTGAGCCAACTGACACAATGCTCCCAATGACTCACTATAGCGAATTAAGTATTATTTTAAATTGACGTAATTGAAAAATATGCAGTCGCTCGCGCTCTCTGCACGAATAAATTGATTCATGTATAATACAACCATAGAGTAATACAGAGATACAGAGAGCAACCGCGCTACAAGTTACTTTACAAGTGGAAAACATAAATTTTAATAAGTCTCGATTGGTCGAGCGGTCATAATGATGCCATTTGTTATGTTATTGTAAAAACAACCAAATGTGTGTTAGAATTGAATTGTGTTCAATTTGAAGACTGTTTTGATAAAATAAACTGACTTATTGGTCTTGACTGGCGATGAGTATAAAAGGCAGATTTATAAAAAAAATATATCACAACACTTAGAAAAAGGACCAAAACCAATGACGATACTTGGTCCACAGATTTAACCAGTGTAGGGACAGGTGTGCTGGTTTTCCAATCAAATGTCGTTCTCAGAGGTTACACAGGGGTTTAGGTTAGCTTATCAAGAGAATGTGAAAGAAAAGGATATTGTGTAGTGTGGTTGCCAGTGGTTGACACCCTTGACGAGCGTTGACAAGTGCATCACTCATCTCATGTAAATACTATGCCATCTAAAGATGGACAGCGAAGGTCACGGCCATTGCACTATCATTATCGTCACCCTCCAGAACCGCCATGGTTCGTGGTCTAGGATGTTTCCTATCAGGATGCTCCAGTTGGGCATGATTACTACCTGACAACTTGCAAGTCCTCAAAGGTTTTTATAGGGTCGGCAATTTGACGCAACTAGAAAGGTGACAATTTCACAAAAAATGCAAAAATAATGTTTTTTCTTCATTCGCTGGTTTTCATGAAGACCTTGTAAAGGATAATGAGCAGTTTGAAATGAGTTACGAGCTTTGGGCGTTCGCTGATTTTACATATTAGATATTTTTCCTTTCATAAATGATGAGATCCGCAGGAGAACTAAGGCAACCGACATCGCTCGAAGGATTGCTTCGTTGAAGTGACAGTGGGTGGGACACATAGCGCGGAGAACCGATGGCCGTTGGGGCGGAAAGGTTCTGGAATGGCGACCGCGTACCGGACGACGTTCCGTGGCCAGGCCCTCCACAAGGTGGACCGACGATCTTGCCAGGGTAGCGGGAAACCGCTGGATGCGGGCAGCGCAGGACCGATCATTGTGGAGATCCTCGGGGGAGGCCCATGCCCAGCAGTGGGCGACGTTCAGCTGACATGATGATGATGATGATGTGTAAACATTGTGTGTTAACAATAAACAAATTTATTTTTTATACATTGGAGCGTCTCTGCTTGCATGAGCTGTGGCCCACGGGCCAACGGTCGGCGGTGGGCAGTCACGAAAAAGAATAAAACGGAGCTTTATATCGTCGAGCAAACATTGTAGCTCTGACGTGGAACCCCGTTTGTGAAGAGTGCGACGAGCGGGGCGATTCGCGGGAAAATCAAACGTACGATGACATATGAGAATATTTCTAAGTAAGCGCGTTTTACGCTGATTGAGATAATGGATACCTAAAGACTTTTAGAAAAAGCTGACCTAATGCGTGTAAGTGACTTAATTAGAGTAAGCTTTGTCTGGCCTGTTGGCGCAATTGCTAAAACTCTACCAAACACAAAAATTCAAATGATTAACATTGTGTGTATTTTGTGTCTGAGTGTTTGTATATTTATGTATGATAAATTAAAACATTTTTATACGTTTTAAAGTCTCTTACCTTCGGACGCAAACAAGCTCTCATTGGTTCGAGGTAAGATGATCTTAGCTTAAAGGTGAAATAAAACCACTTTTAATTTGGGTAATTCCTAAGACAAACAGCTCAGACAAATAACCACAGCCAGGGCGTATCTTTACCGACATAATAAGTGTAATAAGCAATGTCTCGCCCCTATTCCTGTCATAATTCAAGTTCTAATAAACTTTATAGACGAGCCACTTCAGTATCGAACCCTAGAAACGGTAAGCCCGCCTCTTATGTCTTTGTTCCATGCATGGCAATGTCAACAGTCTTACAGACAGCATGTTATTATTTATAAGTACACACCCCGTTCTATAACGTCAATAACCACAGTATAACTGTTAACAGTACAAGTAGTTCGCTATTATAACAATAGAGTACCCACGTTGGGTGCATATAATATAGGCGCTCACGTTGCATCAAAGTGAGCATTATACTGTCAGCAGGCGGTTAATTAGCAAGTTACTTTCTTTCATACATACCAGAACCATACGGATATGTGGAATACAAACTGACAGTTTTCTTTTTGAGGCGCTCACCTTAATTAAAATCCTTTCAGATGATCATCAAAGTTAGTGAGACATTTTGAGCGAACATAGGATGCCTTTTTCCGTTTTGAAGTACATCTGATGCGCAAGAGAGTAGGAAAGCTACGCAAGAGAGTAGGAGAGTTCCACAAATAAATTAAAGAATTGTGATTTATGAACATCAGTTCTATTGAAATTTTTTCGTGACATTGAATGCTGGTCATATTGTACGGACTGTGTGTCTTCCATCTGGGGGCAATATCGACGTAAAAGGTAAAAACCGAACCCTGTTCTAAGCCTGTGTGACTGTCTGTCTGTCACCAGGCTGTATCTCATGAACTGTGATAGCTAGAAAGCTGAAATTTTCACAAATTTCTTATGTATTTCCGTTGCTGCTATTACAACAAATAATAAAAACATAAAAATTAAAATATTAAGGGCGATAGATTTTCTGCTATTCGTGATTTTGCTATTCAAAACTGTGCTCTAAGGTAGTGTCTTACTTAGACGCATTCCACTCAGAGCACAGTTTTGAATAGCAAAATTGCGAATAGCACAAAATCCATCCGCGAATAGCACATATAAATATTTTTGGGTTAAGATTCCTACAATATTGTTTTTTGTTATTCGCGGATCGATTTGTTTTATTCGCGATTGTGCTATTCAAAACCGTGCTAAGTGTAAATCCTTACTTATTTTTCATGTCAATATACAAATCAGTTGATTTCTTGCAACTATAAGAACAAACCTGCCTGCAACTAATTATTCGTGTTACTGATCACAACACCGAGCACCGCATTCGCTTCATAGACAAATTAGAGGTTATGTATATCTATGACGCAAGTATCAATTTGTGGGGTGCTCGCGCGGGGCGGTGCTGCCCTGCTACCCTCGCCACCCGTTGTTTAGAAATGATTTTAACGGTAGACAACATACCGACTGATTATTCAACTTCCTTCATCGAGACTGAAATGCTTTAGACATATTTTACTGATTAATTAACATATCAGCCGCCCAAATTGTGCTTTAACAAAAATTTTGACAGTAATACTTGTGTGTTGATCATAGCATAAACGGCCTATATACATCCCACTGCTGGTTAAGCCATACTCCAACACGCGGGCTCAATGCTGATTGTTGGAGGGGTGTAAGGTTAGTGAGCAACCTCAATGTTAGTTGTTATCAAGCCGCCCTAAACCCTCACGACTAAGCTTAACGACTGACATCTAACGACGTCAGCCGGGACCAACTGCTAAACGTGCCTTCCGAAGCACGGAGATGCCCGAAATACACATCACTAAATTTCGGTCGGGGTGGTCAACCATCCCATTTCCGACTCGGCGTGTGTTGCTTTACAACAGCGATCGTAGCCGATCACTGTCACAACTGCGCCACGGGCACCTCATACGGGTGTTGATCATATGACAACCGGTTTGTTGAAATGGTAAAGAAGTAAGCTACCTACTACACTCGACATCGCGCGCTTCTGCTTAGGCGGCAGTTTTGGATAGATTTGATACAAGTTTGTTTACATTTTTGATTGAGTCCATTTCTGCTACTTTGCCTGATTAATACCTCTTAATTATAAACTGACAGAGGCCATCAGCGTTACCAAATGGTGGGCTTAAATTAATTCCCCGATATAATGCATTCAGCACCATCGTTCAGGTTATGTCAGACTGTCATTTTACTAAGGCAACATTTTGAACACAATTTCGAGGCAACAGTTGTTAAATGATCGAACGGGGAAGTAAATTACCCGTTCGTTCACAAGGTGACACTAAACGATACAAATAAGCGTATTTGAGTTATTCAAAATAAACTTAACTTGAATGAAATATTTTACTTTTGCGGTTTTTTTTATTTAGTCAAACTTCATCTGTGCTTCTACGTAGCTCAGAATACTAGGAATATTTTTTGAAAGAACCTATTTGCGTTGTGCTATTACAAATTTTAGTAATATTTACTCTGAGATTCGATGCGGAATAAATTCACAAACCCCAACCCGAGTTTGTTATATTTACTTATAGATATTGGAATAGTTTCAAAAGGTTTTTTTTTTCAAAAAAAAAACTCAAACGTTTGGACGATCAACGGTAACGGCACATCACGCAACCATTCCCGACCAGCCCTTGCACCATTGCATAGAAATAAAAGGCAAATAGCAAGTTCAAAAACGGGATTGGGTAGCCTGATGTGCCAAATACCATCAACAGACCACTGATTTACTAAAATTACATTTCTTACCAACGAATTTACAAACGTCAAGCAACGCTAAGCACGCGCTCACGCTCGTGCTGTTCCGTAAAATGTAAATAGAACTGAAAGCGACATCTATATTTCTGATTGACGCTCAACGTCAATTTGCGTTTGTAAATTCGGCGGTTAGTCACTCTTATTTAGCCATGAACAACACAACACTATAACCTGCTCCAGAGAACAGTCACCTTCACAGATGCTGGTCAGGAACAGGCTGTAACTATGAAAATTTAATACCTCAGTTTCAATTGTACTGCGACCTACGTATAAATAGTTGATGCCACTTGTACGAGAGCCGCGTGCGCCGGCCGTCGGTAATGGATCTTGCTGCGTTCGGACCGCGTTGGATAATTAATCGAATCGGCCAGAGTATGTACGTTGAATACTATTAAGAATATTTGTTCAATCTTTTGAATGAGGTGACCATGCGAATGGGATGGGTGATCATTACGACCGAAGTTAGGTAATGTATTCTTCCGGCATTTTCGTGCTTCGGTAAGCAATTGGTAACAGCTGATACATTTATTTTATTTATTTATTTATTAAAACAAACAATTCTTACCTTAGAACAAAAAATAGTTTCACAAAACTAAATCCAGTCAGTCTAATGTCAGTCGTTAAGTCCAATCGGAGGCGTTGGGGTGGCTTGATAACATTTGAAGGCAAGGTTTCTCACAAGCCCTAGACCCTTTCAGCAATACGCACCGCGCCTGCGGGAGGGAGTATGGCTCGTATCCTCTGATTGGCGAGGTGTGGCCTGTGTCCAGGAGTGGGACACGTAAAGGCTGTCATTTGTTGGTTCGTTCAATCTTACTCACAACAACACTATTCGATGCCGCTGGAGATACAAGTTTTTAGCTAAGACCTGTATACTTATGTAATAATCTAATATTTTAGTATTCATGTAGGTATACTAAGTGTGTGTTTTTGGTCAGTTGACCTACGTGTAAATAGTTGATGACACTTGTACGAGAGCCGCGTGCGCCGGCCGTCGGTAATGGATCTTGCTGCGTTCGGACCGCGTTGGATAATTAATCGAATCGGTCAGAGTATCTACGTTGAATACTATTAAGAATATTCGTTCAATCTTTTGAATGAGGTGACCATGGCGCGAATGGGACGGGTCACCATTCTGGCCGAAGTTAAGTAATGTAATTTTTTCTGGCATTTTTGTGCTTCGGTAAGCAATTAGTTACGGCTGATAGATGTCAGTCGGTAAGTCCAGTCGCAGGCCTTGGGTTGGCTCGATAACATTTGAAGGCAAGGTTTCTCACAAGCCCTAGACGCTTTCAGTAATACGCACTCCGCCTTCGGGAAGGAGTATGGCTCGTATAATCTGATAGTCGAGGTGTGGCCTGTGCCCAGGAGTGGGACGCGTAAAGGCTGTCACTTGTCGGTTCGTTCAATCTTATTCACATTCTTATTCGAGATACTTACATGTAGCTACTGATAAGACCTGTATACTTTTGTATAAATCTAATATTTTAGTATTCATGTACACTGAGTGTATGTTTTTGGTTAGTTAGATGGGAAAGAAAAAGTACGTTACATTTGGCTGACATGGTTTTGATTAAAATTTATTCTCATTTAACATTTTCAACTACTCCAACTTCACATTTACCGACTAGAACGAACAACTCTTTTCTATAAACACATAAATATGCATAAAATAAGCCCCCATAGCAATTATGTTTCGAATTCGAAACGAAACAACGTCCACACCTGGCTTCGCCCACGAATGGACGTCAATGATACATTTTATTGTTATTAAAATTACCATTTTTTGTTACAGATACCGAAAAAATTGTAGCCAAACTGCTTATATTGAACGTAATTACAGTATTCGTCACTCGGTCCGCTGGGTGCGGGTTCGAGACCCGGCAAGGGTATATAAATGCGCTGTGACCATGTTGTGCCATGTGTAGGGCTGTCAAAATAGCAGTTTTTTTTATTTGTATTTCTTTTCCTAATCTTTGGTCTCCTACTGAATATAACTGTCTTTTCGCAATTATCTACTATATGAAAATAAGTCGGGTTTTCCTTCCTGACGCTATAACTCCAGAACGCATGAGCCGATTTCCACGGTTTTGCATTCGTTGGAAAGGTCTCAGGATCCATGAGGTTTATAGCAAAGAAAATTCAGGAACATTTTGGAAAATATTTTTTCACATACAGCTACACGCGGACGAAGTCGCGGGCCGCTGCTAGTATTTTATACATACATTGCCCTCGCGACAATATTACTAATGGGTTGGTCAGAGACACACTGAATGTGGTCGTTATGATGAACGAACGGAACATTCAGAAGCCCACATTACACTTAGAGAATTTCTACCCATCGTGGAAAGGGGCGAGTATACCGCCGTTTTTTGGGTTGCTTGCGTTTTTTATCGCCTACAAAAGTTTATTTTCCTAGCAAGATTAACCGCAATGTTTCTACTATCAATGGACTGATTTAAATGAAAAAGCTCCAATCTCGTGTTATAGATGGACAGAAAGAAAGAAAGATTGAGAGAATATACAACAGGATGATACCACTCTAATGTTGCTAATTCTAACCATAGAATCGAAGATGAATGAACTGTTCATTCCACGTGTCGTTACCTTCACGTTTTTGAGCCTGCACCGGAACCCCCTCATTTGTCTATTCAACCCTTCCTCAACAGAGCACATAGACACACAGACGTCCTTTGCGACGAATCAATTTGTACACACTATCGCGCCATAGACATGTATGAATTATTTATAGCTGCCACAAGCTTGCGACTTCTGATTACCATACGAATGATTGTTACATGAAAACCCAGCTTTACTTTACTGTACGGCATCATCACTTCCTGGTCTGTTTTGGGATACAATTTGTGGCTTACATTCTTCTTACACCGAAGAAAAATGTTAGGCACACATGTTGTGTTCCCGGTTTCTGCTTCGCCCGATGGCTAACTGGTAGAGAATGCCTTTAGACATTAAGTCCGGGAATTGTACTTTTTCTTTGTGCAATAAAGAATAAATAAATAAAACATTTCGTAGATGCAGTGTTGTTTATGAACAACATCATTTTAAACATCACATGACGTAACATAATATACTTACCAACAATTTCGGTTTCCCAAAAGTTTTATGGCAAGACTAACAAAGATTTTAACATCTTAAATGACATTGACATTGAAATGATAAACAATCTTAAGGAGAGGTTATATTTAAAACTTTTTATTTGCAATAAAGAATAAATAAATAAATACTACTTACTACGATACTTTTTATTAAGTAGTAAAGAAGCAAGAAAGATGCATAATAGTCGATGAGAGCTGAAACTAGTTGTGAGCAACCGGCTCGTTAAATGACATTGTATTGGCAAAAAAGTGTTTTAAAAATAAAATAATAAATGATAAAGTTCTCTGACAGTACCTACGCAAGCGCACCTGTCTTAGTATGACGAATGGCAGTGTTTATCCGATTATCTTTCGGTGAGAAGTTTTATATAGTTACTTGAGAATCGTTACGAGTACGGTCTGCATCAAAACTTGCATCTAAATGGCCAAAAATATCTTGACTGTTTGTGAAAAGCAATGGTAAAACCTTTATGATAGAGCCGTGGATTGTTTGTAGCATCAGAAGTTGGAAACAATTGGAAGACTTCTAATTTCTGTGTCTGTTCTTCTAGAACGAGTCTCTTCCAGAAAGAGTATTTAAGATACATTTGATCTGAACTCACAGTTATGTAGCTGTGATTTTATTCGAATACCTACATAACACTTTTTGTTTTTTAACGTAAGCTTATTAATCAGCCTATAATGGGTCCTAACTAAGAAGTAATAGTTTTCATAATATCACTAGCAGGATTAGAAGGGTAACTAAGAATGCAAAACTTCGTTGTTCGATGCAGTGTAGAGCAGTAACCACGCCACACTAAGTCATTTTGATACTCAAAATATATGAAGAAGTTATGTTAGGAGAAATCCGAAATAAACTTCCTAGGACTATCTCAGAATCTGTAGATTCAACATCTAGAAAACCAAACCGAAGCAAAAGGTTACTGAAATGTTTTCTCAAGTAACTTCCTACGTTTCCCTTTAGATAGAGATTATATGAGTAGATTTCCCTCTTTTATACAGTATATTTTAACTGGGCCGGAGAGTTCTCTAGTGAAGACAATTCGAGGCCAAGCGCAGCGTAAGATGCAAGGTGGACGGATGATCTCATAAAGTTCGCAGGGTTTCGGTGGACGCAGGCCGCCTACAAACGGCCGCTCTGGAAATCTATGGGGGAAGCCTATGTTCAGCAATGAACGCCGTATGGTTGCTGCTGATGATGTTGATAATATTTTAACCTGCTGCTGATTATGAAAATTTTTGTATGTACACATGGCCCCACATCACACTACACACCACCGCCGTAAGAAGACCTTTCTTAGTAAGAAAGTTCTAAGCACAGCGCGATCGGTAAAAAGTCTACAATGTATATCCTGACGTGCGGAAGTAAGTATGTACATACAGAGGCGCACACATCAACCGTTACATTATGCGGCTGACATTAGACCTATTTTGCAATGTTTTTGTAAAGGTTGATGTGTGCGCTTCTGTACATGATGTTCAAAGAGTAATTAAATCCGCAATACGAAGCACAACCAAAGCCTAACTCAGAAAATAGCAATTTTGACTTTCGCTTTACTTTTTGTAGAAGTGCAAACAGCCCTTGCGCTGCCCTTATGCCTTTTAAACGGTCAACATATTGCAATGCAATCTTCCTTTGCCCAAGTACGTTAAATGTAACATCGTAATAACTCATTATCTGGGACGTAACTTCATCCAAATGTCCAAGGATAAGTCCACCTGCGCCTTTTGTTAGTCGATGTTACTGAAGTAACTATAGGATGTAACAAAAATATGGCATTGCATTTAAATTTATAGTTAGGGACGCATCGCTGCTTTAGTATGGGGAATTATTAAAAAATAATGTTATTCTTAAAAAAAATTAAGTGAGTAACAGTGATTGTTTATAATTATCACCAATGTGGTGTGTATGTAGGGTATGGTTGATGTTTATATGCAACAGGTGAGGTTTGAATGACCACTGTGGTGTCCATATCAAAATAAAAATATACTCATTTAAATAGACCTCTTACACATACCTACCTATTTCGAGATCTTCAGATCGAACGAAGCAAAATATTAATTATTAATAATATGAAGTACATAAACGGCCTATATACGTCCCACTGCTGGGCACAGGCCTCACCTCAAATATGAGGTGGTGCGAGCCATACTCCAACACGCTGGCTTAGTGCGGGTTGTTGGAGGGGTGTAAGGCTAGTGAGCAACCTTAATGTCAGATGTTATCAAGCCGCCCTAAGGCCTCTGACTAGGCTTAACGACTGACATCTAGTGACGTCAACCGGGACCAACTGCTTAACGTGCCTTCCGAAGCACGGAGATGCCCGAAAAATACATCACTAAATTTCGGTCGGGGTGGTCACCCATCCCATTTCCGACCCGGCGTGTGTTGCTTTACAACAGCGATCGTCACCGATCACTGTCGCAACTGCGCCACGGGCACCTCCATGAAGTACTTAGTATTAAATGTACATGAATGGATGAAGGTATTTTGACTTTGACTTTAGCGGTCAAAAGCAAAAACAAACCAATCCAGAACCCCTACAAAGTGCGAATATCCGAACACAAGAAAAAAAACTTGCAATACGAAGCTCAGACTAGTCATTTTATTATTATTTATAACTCTAATAACGGGATGACTAACGGATAAAGGCATCGTCTGTATTATTTTATACGTATATAATACACGCAGGCAATTATAGTCCATTTCAAATGATAGCGCAAGAATACGTATTATAATTCTAATTTGGTACAAACTCGAGACCCGAAGCTATTTAAGGTGAGTTTTTTGTTTATTATAATATAAAAATTGTTTTTCAACCTACATATAGGTACGCCAGAGAGGTTATTTCGTTAAGCTTATGAATAACAAATAAGCATGATGTTCATATTCTCGGAAATGATTTAAGCTTTATGAAGATCTTAACATAGTCACCGTTCAGTCCAATGATACGTCGAACTACATTGACTAACCCTGGTTTAATCCTACTAATATTATAAATTCGAAAGTTTGTAAGTGTGGATCTGCCGTGTTGCTCTTTCACTTCAAAACTACTGGATGGATTTCAATGTAGCTTTACAATAATATAGCTCATGCATCTGAATAGCACATAGGCTACAATTTATAAAGATAAGCTTTTTTTTTACCTATGTCTACGCGGACGAAGTCGCTAGCGGCTGCTAGTAAATACATAAAAATACGAAACTCCGACCTCCAAAAAGTCTTAAAAAGACACATCACACTGCCTAACATCATTATCAACTAATGTCCTTGCCCTGTGGTTTCTCTTGAAACAGTCCATTTGAATGTTGCCCTTTACTTCGAAGACAGCTCTAACAGGGGCAGGGATTTAAGCACTTAATTATTTTGTTGGTATCGACTGAGGTTACAGGAAATAATGTCTGTTCATTCTTTATTTATAACATTCTGTTTTTGTCGAGCTGCAGTTGAGTGATGAATAACTTATTTCATTACGAGAAATACAACTTTTCGAACATGTTTATAAAGACGTCTCAAGTGCTAACCAGTCTTTTTTTTTTAATTGTATGGGTTAGAAATGTAAACTAATAAAATATATATAACATGTACACGACTATAATCACTAATGGGTTAGTAAAAGGCTCACTGATTGTTGTCGTCATGGTGAACGGATCATTCAGAAGCACACATTTCGCAGTGGGAATTGGAACCCAACGTGGTAAGGGGGGAGCCCATCGCCGTCATCCGGGATGCCTGGGTACTACTGTTATACTGTTTATCACCGTAAAGTTAGCCGCAAATTGTACAATGAACACAAAGCAGGTGTGTTCCGGCCGAATTTGATCTCGGGACCGGGCTCCGAACCAGAGTGTTTAACCACTGGGGCAGGACGCTCTGAAG
The DNA here is from genome assembly GCA_950022985.1 of Udea ferrugalis. Lineage (NCBI taxonomy): Eukaryota > Metazoa > Arthropoda > Insecta > Lepidoptera > Crambidae > Udea > Udea ferrugalis. Next base: position 23,803,126 of record OX465515.1, read on the forward strand.
AATGATATGAATATGATTCAGGGAGCAAATGATCTTAGATTACTTGATGGTAAGTAGTGATTACTTGTCCTCAAAGGACAATGAGACATCACGAGATGCGTTTTTTCCTGTAGGGAGAATTCGCAATTTTCTTGAAAGCCCTAATGCCATACCTATCTGCAGGAAACGCAGATGCTGGAAAATTGTTCCATATTCTAGATTGACGAAGTCGTAATCTCATAGGCCAATATAAAGCTGCTACGCAAAAACGTCTGTCATTCAAAGAAAGCCAACATGTCAGTTGGCCAAAAAAGAGCAATCATCATCAGCCTGATATAGTCCACTGCTGGAGAAAGGCCTCTCCCAAAGTGTGCCACAACTCCCGGTTCTGAGCATTCCGCATCCAGTCCGATCCCGCCACCGTTCGCAGGTCATCGGTCCATCTCGCTGGAGGGCGCCCTACACTGCGTTAAAATTTTAACTAAATACTCAATGTAGTACCACAATAACTGCTAACTGTTGTTCCCAAAACGATAACACAAATATATTTCAAGTGTATTTATCAAAAACACGAGCGATGACGAATCTTTAGCAATGATTCAAAGCCAATCGCACTTACGCAATCTTTAATATAAACATTATGTAATCAATATTGGATTCATAATAAATACTTACGACAATATTAGTGACGCTGTGTCATTATTGGAACGTGCTAAAAGTGTATGTTAAAATATATTATTATTATAGTGCCTGCGATTATACGCTTGATAGTTAATCGCTATTATGTACAGAGATTGGAAAATCAGATTACTGTTGTGAAATTTCCTTACCAGACTTAAAATGTCACTAACTTATTTTAGACGCTTCTGTTTAAGGGCATTATTATCGTAGGAGATCAGGCAAGAGTAGCTTAAAACATGATTATAGTCCGTTTGCGTTAAGAATGCAGTGATTTCATACTTGTCCTTCAACCTATAGCCCCTTACCAATCAAATCGTTTCTAATTAGAAAGCCAAGTCCGCAGTGACCAGCTGAACACATACTTTCGAACGCAAAGGTTGTGGATTTGAGTTTGAGCGACAGAATTAAATATAAAAATCACTGCATTCTTAACGCGAACGAACTTTAGTGATGGCCTAAAAATCACGATTAACACATTGAGATTCTAAAGCTTTGTTCAAGATGAGACCAGCGAGTATTAAATGGTATGCACGCCATGCATTGTGGGTTCTGTTCTTTGTTTGTCAACGCCATTCGCTTTGTGGTCGTAGCAGACAACTGCCCAATATTATTTACCTTTTTCGTCCTCTAAAATAAATTCTAGAGCGCGTTTTTTGCCGCGTCCGTCCCGAATATATTGAGTTCCAACTTCCACTATTCAAAAGTTAGAATGGAATATTTCGCATTTTACTAACTCTTAAGGCGCGATACCAGGAAAACGGCTCTCGGGAAAACTAAAGTTTTATATAGAAAATATGAAGTATGAGGCACGAAAAAAATCGTCATAGTAGTCAAAGAGTTGCACAATCAGCTCAAACTTCCAGTATATGGATCAACTTACTAGATTAATGTGAAAAAAAATCAGAATATGGCTAAAAACGTGCAAAACGCACTCCCGTATTTCAAAAGTTTAGGCATCATATAAACTAACAACTTACGTGTTTTAAATAACGTGTAAAGATCAGATATCAAAGAAACGTTGCCAATCAGTTGTTTTTCATTGCTTTATTTCAGTTTTGTGCAAAAAATTCCCAAACATTCCGAATTTTCGCTTGAAATCTCCATACAAATTACTATGGAGTGAGTGAAGTTTCTTTGATAGCTGTCCGCGCACCGTCGCAGCTCACTCCCCCCCATGTCCCCAAGGTGAACGCACGTCGCTTTTGACGAAAATGACATTTATAATTACGCGGATAATTTACACGAAATAGGCGCACATAGGGTCTTTTGTTGAAAATAGTACAACTTTGTTTTTTTTCCTCCGTACTGTTTGTTCATATGCATTACGCATAATTTATCAAACGTATGATTTTATCATGATTCCCCATGAGAGTAATATGGCAGGTTTATATTTATAAGTACACTTGATTAAAAGCTCTCTTGGGTTTGACAATTTGGTACTAGTTGCCATTTCATTTTCCTATTTTTTCTTGTAAATTTTTACTATTTGTAACTTATACTGAAAGTTTTTACCTATTGGTATTTGAAAAACAATCTATGTATTTACTTTTAGCATGGTGTCAATCTGCAGCATCATCGGTTAATGCCAATACGGGATCTGCCTAAAATATTCAAGCAAAACAAGGGAACGAAGTAAGAACGCAAATAGCTTTGATTGCTTTCAAATCGAATTGATTAAAACTATGTTATTTGTGTGGTCTAAGCTACTATGTTATCTGATCATGAAAGCTTGATTAAGGTGTCTGAATAGATTAAAGGTTCTTTTTTGAACAATATTTTTTACTAAATTAATTTTGGAGGCCTCTATCATAACTGAAATTGTTCGACAAAGAAATTTGACGAAACATAAAGATACAAAGTTATAGAGCAGAAATCAAAGTTAATACTTACGTTAAGTTAAGTCTTTGAAAAAATGCGAACAGAAAACTATGCATCGTGTTCGTGTACTTACACACGCCGTATTTTTATGCTTGTTTGTATTCTTCACGCAGTGACGTGAACTCACCCGGCGTCATGTGGAAGACTGAGTTGCGGGACTGCGCAGACGGCTGTCAAAGAAACTTCACTCGTTCCATAGTAATTAGCATGGAGATCTCGAGCAAAAAAAAATGAAAGTTTGCGTTTGCTTATACGAAACAGAAATAGTTATTGCAATAGAACATAATGACAAGTTATTCGAAATGGAAACACACTTCACACCGGAACAGCTTTTACAATTGTACCAAGCACAAATTCGGTTGTGTATGGAGTACTTCTGCCAACACTGGGATGGCTCTGCCAAGTATCAGCTGGATGCACTGGACTCAGTAGACCGAAGAGCCAGGAGACTGATAGGTGACGAGACGCTCGTTGGAACCAAACTCGAGTTTGGAGCATCGGTGTAGAGTTTCCTGTGTATCGGTTTTTTATAAGGTGTATTTCGGAGAGTATGCGCAAGAACTTCATGACCTGATACCACCCTCTACTTTCTACTACCGGACCACAAGTCGCCGTGAGGGCTTTCACCTCCATGTGGTCGACTTTCCAGCGGTCCGAACTAAGCGGTTTGGTGCTTCCTTTCTGGTCCGCACCGCTAAGGAGTGGAACGCCCTCCCTGCGTCTGTGTTTCCGGATACATACAACCTTGGTGTCTTCAAGGCAATAGTGAATAAGCATTTTATGGGTAAGCGTGGCTGGCGAGACTGAGGTCAAACGCAAACCCATTTTAAATTAAATAAAAATGGATCAGATAGAACTTCGATATAAATATGAATTATCATATTTACGTCTGCCATGGAAAAATGGCAGTGCAAGCATTTTTATCTCTAACTGGCTATTTGCACACAGCTTTTCCCTGTAGTAATTTGAATGAACTATACAGACAAACGTTCGAGAAAATATAATTAGCATCAACTATCATTTAGATAGTGGAAGCTTATGTAAAAACAGACAGAAAAACGCGGAGGGTGACTTCCTTTCATACTATGCTCTACTCGTAAATAACCAGTAAGATGAAGATCACGGTGGATTCTGTATTAAATTCAGCGTAAAAAGCCTGAAATACGATGGCCTCTACAGGAGACTAAAGGTATTATACTCAAGTGTTATTATCTAAAATAAATTATCCGCTAAAAGTGTCTCAACTGTTGACAACTGTTAAATTCCTCGTTTTAGTTAGTAACAAGATAGCTCCCTTTAATGCTTCTTGCAGCTTTTCATTACAAGTAAGACCAATTTATTAGTGGGTTCTTCTGCATGTTACTAGAAATGGCTCCGTGTATTGCTATATCATATGCATTGGATGTAAGACATATTTTGTGTTGATGATGATCGAACGGATAAACCAAGTTACAACTAAATCTCGATGGAATCGTCAAGTACCAGATATAACATTGTGCAAATAACGTGGTCACGAGAATAGGTTGCAAATAATAGTGTAAAAAAATAATTGGCAAAACCACTTGTTAGTATGTTTAATAAAATAAAATTTTTGGTATGTTTCTTTTGTTTGCTCCACCCAATATAATTATTTCAGGATATAGGTATCCTGAAATATATTGGGTGGCGAAATAAAAATATCTTTGGTGAACGCATCAAATGATTATCATGCCGCGATTTATAATAATAATAAACAAATAAATATCCCTGGACATTATTCCACACAGCGCCATCTAGCCCCAAGTGAGCTAATTATACTCCGTTTTTAAGGGATACTAGACAACGGATAAACATACTCAAATACTTTTTCTTTTGTAAAAACATACTCATTATACATAGGAAACACCCAGACTAATACAAACAGATATGTTCATGCACACAAATGTTTGTACTGTGCGGGGATCGAACCCGCGACCTTTGGTGTAGTAGCCGACTTCTAAACAATTACACCAAGACGGTCGTCCGGATTTATGCATTGCATTTATGCACGGATTGCACGGCCCAACCACTGTGTGACCATAGCTGTCACGTTCGCTTTCAAATTTGACAGATTTTCTCTCCGGCCGACCCTAGTAGCGAACCTTAACCCCGCTAAAACAATTGCTTGCTTGTCAAAGGCACACAAAGGCTAACAGAGATATTTTAGTCTAGGCTATGCAAGTTCGAGAAAAACTTTTTCTGATTCAATATGATAGTGGCAGCTTCATTAGGAGAAACCTAACTTTACCCGGGAAAAATCAAGTTAGAAGTTTGTCATAGTGCACCCTGGCTCGGGTTATACATATAATCGAATTAGACTTGAACAGGGCTAGTTCGGTAGAATTGGAAACTGCAATTACTTATATAGGTATTTAATAAGACGTGATTCCACCACTAAGATATCACTACATAGTATAAAACAAAGTCGCTTTCTCTGTCCCTTTGTATGCTTAAATCTTTTAAACTACGCAACGGATTTTGATGCGGTTTTTTTTAATAGATAAAGTGATACAAGAGGAAGGTTTATATGTATAATAACATCCTATTGCACCCGTGCGAAGCGGGGGCGGGTCGCTAGTAGTTTAATGAAGACGTATTGTGTTCATACAGATTCAGCAGTGACATAACAAACCCTCACGACTCTATCCCAAACGTGGCAGTCAGAGGCACGCTTACAGTTTCCGTCATGGTGAACGGAACATTCAGACTCCCACATTTATGATATGAACCCAATGTGGTAATATTTAGGGTAAAAAATCAATCAAATCTATTTGCCATTATTACCGATACGATTCATAACTTTTATGTTAAGAAGATAAGACTGATCGTTAAATAAAACTCTACACTTAAAATCTGTCAAACTCTTAGTTTATAACTCCAAGTTATGAAAGCAAAATAAACTACAACATCTATATATAGAAATCCGTCCATAACATTCTCTGTTTGTCTTGTCTGTTTGGTTAGTTGGATACCAAAAAATCTACCAACACGCTATTTGCCCGGCCGAAGAATAAAATACAATAAGTCAGCCATGCCTAAACATACATTAGAACGTTGTCCGTCTGTGTCAACTCGCTTGACTTGGTCAGAAATTTATTATATTGTTTCTTCAAAATTATAATTTAATTGTTTACAATATTATTAATAAGTTCATATTATGTATTTGTGTAATTTATTTAGTAAAACACATTTGAATTACCTGTAGGTTGTCTGGAAGAGATTGATTTTAGCAATAAGACCGCCTAAATAGTACATTGGCTCTTAAATGTTTTTCTTCTTTGTTAATTAATTACTCTGTTGTTTTTGTGTGCGTTAAAGTGTTTCTTATCTTATCTTATTGAAATTATATTTTTAACAACAAAAGATGAATTGTATTGTATATGGAGTAATAAATATTTGAAAGTAAGCTTAGGTCTTATCCACTGAAAATAAGTTTCTAAAGTGATTATGTAGTAGGATTATGAAAATTACCTAAAACTGTGAATTTTGTTTGTGATCATTGTATGGAATGATTATCTTTATGATTATTGTGTCAATTGTATTATTATAATTTTTTGACATGTTGTTTTCAATTAGTTCTAGGTATGACACAAGATTGGTGGTTTTAATTTTCGCATTTTACTTAGAATATTATTAGAAGCACTATATAATTTCCGACACGATGTTTATTGTTATTTGATGGAATAAGTGACCTTTGACTTAAAAACAGAATTGAAACAGTGAATCTCTAGTATTAGATTTTATTGACACTTCAAACCACACTCGACTGGCATAGTTGTATTGGAGTTGCTTTGTCAAACTGTCAATATCTCTTTGACCACTCAGTTTGCACACATCATTTTGACGCTGACTGGACATTTACACAGCATTGTTTGTTACATTCAAAGGTTCGATTCCAGGGAATGCACCACTAAAAGGCTTACACAGTTGTCTGTCTGTATTTATTTGAGTCCTGTGCAATAGCTGACACCAATCGAATGTTTTTGACGATATCTAGAGTAATGTATTTTTCTTATTCTCTTTCTTTAAAAACATCGCTTTTGTAAAAATAGCAGCATTGATGCATCAGCAATAAATTCAGTACCAATAATTGAAAAAACATACTTATACTAAAGATCCGAAACCCAGAAAAGACAGTCGGCTTTTGGAATCAGGCGAGAATCGAAACCGCGTCTATCGCAGACCGCAAAACATACGTTTATTTTAGAATTTCGTATTTCATATTAATACTGACAGCGGTAAAAGCTACTTGTAAGTGCCAAATACTCGTAATCCAAAATACTGACAAAATCAAATACTTTTATGACTATAGGTAATATCCACAGACAGACATCATCGATGTGTGTTTTTTTACATTAATTATCCCAGTTGGTTTGTATGCAGAATGAGGGTGCACTCTTTCAAACGTGGGCCATCTGTTCTCTATTATTTTAACACACACACACACAGGCGCGGTGAATAATATCGGTCTTTTTGAGTATTACCCGATACTGTATTAAGCATGTTTTAAACCTTCACTTAATGATTTGAAACATTAGAAATCTTTTAGAAATACTTCATTCGAGTTCGTTCTTCTTTTGAATCGTAAGAACTTTACTAAGGTCTGGTCTAAGGATAGTTTAATTAAGAATGAATAAATATATTAATTTGCAAGCAAATTTTGCTGACCATACCTACGTAGAGACAGCGTGGAACAACGATCCAGTTGCTTTTTATAATGACGAGAAGTAAAGAAATTATGTTTACTCATGGACAAAAAGACCACCCAGATCAACAGAAAGAAACAAAGGTCTCGGTAAGGACGGTGACTGAAATAAGATAAAAGTAAAAAAAAAACAAAGCTAAGTTTAAAGGAAATTAAGGAATAAATATAATATTTTTTCCAAAAAAAAAGTCTTGTTTTTGCTACTCGTACAGATAACTAGTCAAATGCAACAATGTTGCAAAATGTCCTTAAGTGTCAACGCATAATGACCTCTAGTGTCAACGCATAAGGTGTAGGACACACTTTACCCATGGCCTTCTGAACCTACCATGCCTCCAAATGCGGGTTATAGATCAATCAGAACTCAACTTTTGAAATAAACACTCAGGCATGAAAAAATAAAATGTCAAATGGATATTTCAACCAAATTTCCAAAGTACCTGATCGAATCAGAAGATATGTCAGGAATGTACCAATTCGACAAAGCACCCACATATTATTTACGCGGCAGACAGTTCAAAACACGCGTGTTATTATTTAGAACAATAGATATTATAATAATACACAGAAAGGCTATTTGTACAAGAGGACTATCCCTCATGCCTCTTCTTAGACGCTATTAAGCACTATAATAACTGTTATCATCTGAAAGTGATACTACAAAATGACATCCAAGGGTCACTCGGGCACATCGGTGCACCCCGCGCGCTAAACAACAGCGCAACATTTGATAAACACTAAAAAACAGGTTTTCTGCAACATTTAAACTACGGTCAAAACTACTGTTTTACCTGTTTTTGTTGTGAAAAATGCAACAAGAAAGTTTAAAAACCCAGCGCCGCATTTGGGCTACACATTACTTGGAAATTACACGGTAGTCTCATATTTTACTTGCTAAACAAACAGTTATTGCAATTAACCAACGACCGCATTTGAATTTTCTTGTTTCTCTACCTAAAGGTTGTCTGGGAGAGATCACTTTTGGTGAAAAGGCCGCCTAAATTGGACATCCTTAATATCTGTCAACATTGTTGTGTTATTGATTTCTTCGTACCATAAAGTATCATATCTTATTGTTAAATGGACAAAAAATTATTCCTGATTTCAAAACATTAATTATCTGAGATTTACAACAGTATTACGAGTACCAAACTAGGCGATGTGTTTCAGATTTAAATAAAATTCAAAAAAGGAAACAGTTAAATGTATGCTCATCGTAAGAATCATACTCTGAAATCAAAATGAGAGTAAGAAAAGTAGACTATTTTGCTGATAGTGGATTTATGCAACAAAAATGGCTATTTAATTAGTGGACCAAACGTACCTAAGCCATTTTAAATGTCTAGTCTATAAAAATAAGTAAAGTGACAGAATGAAGTAACGAACATCAACAAATTATAAACAAACCGAAAAAGATCTCTACCAAATTTAGCGAACATACATCACAGGCCAACCCCATTATAATAATCTGCGCCAGAGTGAGACAGCAACAATATTAGAAAGGAACAATCGCTGCCATTACGTCGAATAAAAAAGAAAAGTTATTATATTTTTTATTGGACGGGGACGCCACCCTCAGCTAGAGGGTTTATTTTTATTTTATTTGAAAAGTTTATTTTTCATTTGTTTTAACTTCTGCCAAGGGGAGTGGAGGCACACTCAATGATTCACTAATGCGTTAGGTATAATGTATTTTTATACTTGAACTTTGCGAATAACATTAGAATTGGAAAAGTTGGTAGGCCGCGGTCTGAATGGTCTGGCTTTAGTTTTATTTATTATAGTCACTTTTGGTTGCTTAATTACTTCAGCATAATGTCAAAATCGTTTTAAGTTACATTACACGTGTTACTTATAACATGGGACGATTACAAATCCAAACAAAGCGGATAATGGTTGTAGGCTCGTCCTTTACCTCGTTGGGTTTATAGTCAGCCGGCGAAATGTGGCCTCCCAAATGTTCCGAATGATTTACTAAATCTGTTTCTGGTTGTTGACACACTGACTGATGGCGTCGTAGTGAAGGAAAAGCTCACATTCATTTGTTGGGGTTTTATGTCGGTTTTTTCTATTACCGGACACTTAGCCGCCAGTGACAGATTCTATAAATAACACAAAGAGCGGTAGTCTTACCCCTGAATCTACAAACTCAAATCAAGCTTAAGCATACCCCAGAAGTATCTGCCCCTTCCAGTTGAAGTTTTAGGGACAGAGACTTACCCCCAAATTCGCAAACGCAAATCAAGTTTGAGCATCCCTCAGAAGTACAGTAGGTATAAGTATAGGGAAATTGAACACAACGTGGTAAGAAATTATTACATACATACATACATACCCTCACGACCATATCCCTAATGGGTTAGTCAGAGGCGCACTGACTGTTGCCGTCATGGTGAACGGAACATTCAGGAGCCCACATTTCGCCGAGGGAATTTGAACCCAACGTGGCAAGGGGCGAGCCTACCGCCGTTATCCGGGTTGCTTGGGTTTTATATCGGTGTTTTCCATCACCGGAGAGTTAGCCGCAAATTTTACAATGAACACAAAGTAGGTGTCTTCCGGCCGGATTCGATCTCGGGACCATCGGGTTCCGAGTCGGAGTGTTTAACCACTAGGCCACGACGCTCTTAAGAAATTATTGAATGATGATAAAATTCAGTTTTTTCATTGAATCCTCACTTTGGTCTATTAAATGGTTAGATACAAACCCCAATACAGACGTTCACTACATTTTACACGTTACAAATATAATGTGTACAATTATCTATCTTTACTTTTATCGTACAAATAAATAATATGGTAATGACTGCGAAGACAATAATCCCTCGGATTCGCCACGTGCTCGAGTAGGGTTGTCACGTTGGCACTTTAATTGGTATGAAGCAATACATAAACGCCCTATATACGTCCCACTGCTGGGCACAGGCCTCACCTCAACTATGAGGTGGAACAAGCCATAATCCAACACGCAGGCTCAGTGCGGATTGTTGGAGGGATGTAAGGTTAGTAAGCAACCTTAATGTCAGATGTTATCAAGCCGCCCTAAGGCCTCTGACTGGGCTTAACGACGACATCTGTCGACGTCAACCGGGACCAACTTCTTAATGTGCCATAAGCACGGAGGTGCCCCAAATACACATCACTAAATTTCGGTCGGGGTGATCACCCATCCCATTTCCAACCCGGAGTGCGTTGCCTTTCAACAGCGATCGTCGCCAATCACTGTCACAACTGCGCCACGGGCACCTCCATATGAAGCAATGATATTGTTAAAATTAGGTAAAGAAGTTACTTGTGCTAAAAATGTAGCACCCGAGATCAGAAGTATTAGTGCACCTGAGCAAAGCATTGATAGTGTTGACAGCTTGAGACCGCACTGCGCAACATGTATAACTGTCTCGTTTACGCCATAGCCTTTTAGTATGAGTGCATGGTATGGTGCACCCTGAATGCATAATATGGTGGACCCTGAGTGTGGTCAAGGTCGCGGGAAGCCGCTGGATGCGGACAGCGCAGGACCGATCGTTGTGGAGATCATTGGGGGAGGCCTATGCCCAGCAGTAGGCATCGTTCGGCTGATATGATGAGTGTGTGTTATGGTGCACCCTGAGCGCATGAAATACGAAGTGGCGCCTCTGGTGGCACGTTACTGAGACCATTATTTGGAAGCAAGATCACGAAATTTTGACACTTTGACATGCACAGTGAACTTTGTAGTTCGATCTAAAACACCCTCCATTTCACTATAACCACTTGAAAGATTACACCTTGACAAAATTGGCCAAACTCAAAAAAATAAAAAAACCTAAAACACAGCCGTAAGCTCGCCAGGAACAGACAAAACTTAATTTGTCGTAACCCTACTAACAAGTCCGTATTTCCCCGACAGTTTCTATATTGCTCTGTATTACCATCCTACAGACTATACTCGTAATAGGCCAATTACTCCACCGTCCATTGGAAAGTAAATACTTTTAAAACAAAACCTAACCAAAGAATGGTAATTTCTGAGGCAGATAATATACGTGTCTGGGCAAAAACAGCAACATTACAACTTAAAGAACTATTATTATGTTTGGCAATAATTGCTCGTACTGTACGGATTAAGCTGATAATTATGTAAAGTATAAAATTAATTTTTTGCTCCACTGCCGGCAACTCAAAGAGATTATGTTAAATAACTGTGCTAATACGTTACGGAATTTTGAGGTTTTTGGAATCATTTAATCCTAATGATTACGCAATATCGTGTAATGCAAAACTTGCCTAATTAACCAGTGTTCAACTCTAATCATATAAAAAATCGTAATCGAAAAAAAAACAACAGATTGACAACACAAACTCGCGAGCATAGATGGGTTAAAATGTCATGATATTTCCAAATTCAGCTTGGACATCTTAAATGAAGATCATTTGATCTTAAGCGAAGCGGAGCTTGTACTGTACTATGATGAGTGTCAGATAAACATACTTAATAACAACCAAACCCAAAACTAAGACACATACCTACCCGTCACATGATTGTGCTCAGTAAAAATCGAATCCACGACCTTTGGCGCTACATACAGGTTCTCTAGCCATTCGCTAATGCAAGTAAATTGCGTATCATAACATAACATAAACGGCCTATATACGTCCCACTGCTGGGCACAGGCCTCACCTCAACTATGAGGTGGAACAAGCCATACTCCAACACGCGGGCTAAGTGCGGATTGTTGGAGACATCCAGCGACGTCAACCGGGACCAACTTCTTAACGTGCCTTCCGAAGCACGAAATACACATCACTAAATCAGTCGGGTGGTCACCCATCCCATTTCCGACCCGGCGTGTTGCTTTACAACAGCAATCGTCGCCACGGGCACCTTAATTGCGTATCATTCACACGAAAAGCAGCACAATCAACGCGCCGACACCGTTAATGTTTCCACATGAGCGAGTGCAAACAACGAAACGGTCCACCATATACAGCCTCCTCTAATCCGATGTTAACCCTCGCGTCTCCCAAACACGACGTGTGGCGACCACCGCCGTAGACCACGCTTATTGGTTCCTTAGGTAGTCTGTTTGCCTCCGAAAAATAAAGTAGTCCACGAACACTTTTTAACAAGCAAACCTAAGCACAACAATCGACTAGTCTGTTGATACACCATCAACACAGGGAGGGGGGGTAAAATACCACTAATTGTTATAAAAACATTGACCGCAACACTGTACGATTTAAAAGTGATATTCTCAAACCATAAAGCAGTTTCACATGTCCATGTGAAATATTTAACTTAATATTATAAGTAAACTTAAAGCCGTGGTCGGCCCTTCGGTTGTATAGTGCTTGAACGATATTGATCCATCTTTTTGACTAATAACTTGATAATTTTAAAAGAGCGTTAAAATCCGGTGTAATATTTTAATCTAAATGATTTTATTTTTAATACCTCAGGATTTGTAAATATGAACCCTGAATGAGCCTTCTCTAAAATTTAAAATTAGGTGTAGGTACTCAATAAACAAACTGAAGAATAAAACGGTGAACTCTTAGTTAATATTGGTGTTATTTTTTACAACTTTAGGTGAATAATTCTACAAAATCAACGCGTGTTGTAATAAGCAGTTACTTCTTCTGTTCATTCATTCAATTCAGAACCATGGCGCCATGTGTTTTTTTATTGAAGTCGAACGGTTGGTCAACAAGGCTAGCTTAAGCTTATAATTGTAGAAGTTAATGAAACGAGACGAAGTCTATTACCTAGCTCGCTAAATAATAAACTTGTTCTTAAAAGGTTATTTTAAATTATTTACAAAGAGGTGATTTTACAACATAACAGCTAAAAAAATTAACCTGAAAATTTATTTTTTTGACTAAATCAAACACGCTGACAAAAAAGAAAAAAGTACGTAAAATCACTGAAAGAAACCTGATTGAGCTAGGGATGTATTTTTTTTGCTCTTTCAATGCTGAGCCAGTATCAATGAATGCCGGTCGCAGTACACACGGTTTCAATTAGCCACTATACATAGTAGTAGTAGACGCGTCGAGCCTCCTTTCACACTGTCTGTCTGTTCGTCCTTTATTTGTGTACATTTGAATACGCTTCGGAGGTAGGGCCCTTAAAAATAAACATCGTCTTTAATATTTGGATACTAGTAATAATTTATGAGTGTTTCCTTTTATGTCTCTCTGCTGAATAAAAGGCTGCCTATAAACGTGAGGTAGGTTTTCTTATTCACAATAAAATAAGAACATACTTAAAATTAATGTTAATCGCCTTATAGAAGAAGGGCTGACAGCGTCAGAAAAACATCATAACTTTTTTCGATATACTTGAGATAGAAAGTAAAGACATTAATTAACTTAAAAACGATATCTTTGACAGGATAACTCTATGCGATAGATTAAATTACTTATTAATTAAACTATCGAGTTTCTTGCCGGATTCTTCTAGATAGAATCAACTTCCGAACCGGTAGAAGTGTCACGTTATGGTTTTTCTCCTTATTTTTACTGTATGCCTTTTTTGACAAGTACTTATTAATAAGTCATTCATTACGACAAAGGCCTAGCACGACCACCACATGCAGAAAACACCAAAAATTTACGGGATTTTACATTTAATGTCATTTCAGTACATTCATGACACGTCTGACATGTCGTCGGGCGTGGGGCCTATAGCTAGGCCCCAGATTTAAAACGCCAACACATTTAATAGCAATAAAACGCAAAAGACATTCAACCATTCCAGTCAGAGTCGGACAGCGTCAAAGCAGTATAATTAATAAGTAAACGTGGAAGTATCAATATTTACAAAGACAGTGAAATAAAAACAAGATCGTTTTATGTTCTATTGAGTGTATCGAGGCCTGGCTATGAATGTGTGGTCGCAGGGAGGACTGATACAGACGGGAGCTTCAAATGAGGGAATAATCCACCTATTTTGTTAATGGTGACAATTGCAATCGCATTTACTAATACAAAGTATTGTGTATGTCCGTTATCATTTGATTTATTCCTATAATAATTTGAATACAAAACTTTTTATTTATTTTATACTTCAATTATGACGTTATCACAACAATCACAATTTACTTTAGCAATATTTAATTTGATTTCCATATTAATAAAGAGTACCTAGTTGTACAACGTTTAGCCCGCACTAAAGGCAACAGCTGATGGAAATTCATTTTGGTAGAACCACTAGGTATATTTTATAATAACCATTATTTCAAAAACTATTGTAATCAACTGCTAATTCTTGAAGATCGTTGTGTTTCTATCTCTCTGCTTTTCGTTTAACTTCATAGTAGTCAGCATCTTAAGGATGTTTCATGGCAGAATAAACACAAAATCATTTGTAATACTACACGAACAGAGTCGTATGTCGTTTAAAGCGTAAAATTAGAAACAAGTGATTCTGAAGTGATGAGGTTGCTTGATACTCGAAAAAAAATTGACCACACTCTGAGCACGACTCGTCTTGAGACATATTTGACCACTATCTGAGCACAACTCGTCTTGAGACATATTTGACCACGCTCTGAGCACGACTCGTCTTGAGACATATTTGACCACTATCTGAGCACGACTCGTCTTGAGACATATTTGACCACTATCTGAGCACAACTCGTCTTGAGACATATTTGACCACGCTCTGAGCACGACTCGTCTTGAGACATATTTGACCACTATCTGAGCACAACTCGTCTTGAGACATATTTGACCACGCTCTGAGCACGACTCGTCTTGAGACATATTTGACCACTATCTGAGCACAACTCGTCTTGAGACATATTTGACCACTCTCTGAGCACGACTCGTCTTGAGACATATTTGACCACTATCTGAGCACAACTCGTCTTGAGACATATTTGACCACTCTCTGAGCACGACTCGTCTTGAGACATATTTGACCACTCTCTGAGCACGACTCGTCTTGAGACATATTTGACCACTATCTGAGCACAACTCGTCTTGAGACATATTTGACCACGCTCTGAGCACGACTCGTCTTGAGACATATTTGACCACTATCTGAGCACAACTCGTCTTGAGACATATTTGACCACTCTCTGAGCACGACTCGTCTTGAGACATTTTTGACCATTCTCTGAGCACGACTCGTTTTGAGAGATATTTAACCACTCTCTGAGCACGACTTGTCTTAGACATATTTGACCACTATCTGAGCACAACTCGTTTTGAGAGATATTTAACCACTCTCTGAGCACGACTCGTCTTGAGACATATTTGACCACGCTCTGAGCACGACTCGTCTTGAGACATATTTGACCACGCTCTGAGCACGACTCGTCTTGAGACATATTTGACCACTCTCCGAGCACGACTCGTCTTGAGACATATTTGACCACTCTCCGAGCACGACTCGTCTTGAGACATATTTGACCACTCTCTGAGCACTCTCGTTGATGCTTACGGTACCTGGTGCCAAAGGGGCTTCCCCGCACTGCTGAACATTTATTCTTCGCTCAAATCTCGAGCGGACAAGACAAAAGTCCTTGATATGTTTTTGGATATTTTAAAATAGTTCCACAATCAATTGTTTGGCAGAATTTTAATTTCGCTCCGTCAAGGTCGCCAACGTTGCCAAGCAAACTTCGCCGCATGATTAATGAGCCAGTGATCCAAATTATATATAGAACAAGCAGTGTTATATATAATAACAATATATTAAATTGCTAGCACAATAGACTGACTTGGAGCGGCTGAAAGCTTTGAAGCCCAGTTTTCAAACACTCTTGGATGGAACGCAATTCGATGGAAACATAGATAAAATCCGAACAACCGGATATCGGCGATAGGCTCGCCCTATTTGAGCAAAACATGGGCTTCTGAACGTTCCGTTCACCATAGCGGCACTTGTAAGTGTGAATCTGACTTATCCGTTTGGGACATAGTTTTGAGGCTAATACTCGTACATTAATGTAACAAATGTGACAACGTGAAATCACATCAATATTGGTTCATGTTTTAGTCGAGAATTGTATATTTTTTAAATAAGTTATAACTTAAGTTCAGCTTCGAAAATAAGGATATTATTTTCATCTTGAGGCTTTGAAAAACAGCTAGAATTGTTATCCTTTAGAGTAAAATATTTTTTGAACCAGTAACCACTTAAACCGAATTAAATGCATACATTTCCACATGTATTTAATTACCGAGTAACATTGTGAGAGCATAACCCCCATAAAACATGGCTGAACAATTACTGACATATCTTAATGTAATAAATCTTGATGCAAACTATATTAGAAGCGTCGGCGTCAATATGTACAGAGGCGCACACATCAACCTTTACAAAACCATTGCAAAATGGGTCTTATGTCAACCACATAAGATGCCCCTATGTAAAGGTTGATGTGTGCGCCTCTGTACGTATACCAGAAAGGGGGGGGGGATTTATTACCATTAGATAGAATTTAAGTAATATATTTTAACATAACATACGCTCATTATTTTCCAAACGGGCAGACAAGCTGATTGTGGCCGTTATGGTGAACGGGTCATTCAGAAGCCCACACATCGCCGAATCTGAACCAACAGATCAGGCACCAGCTCTAGCAGCGCAGATTTGCCACAGAATTCTTGTTCTGTAACTGTACAATATCTTGTAACAAACCTATTAGGAGAGTGAAAATAAATCTTATAGGTATTTGAAATTCTCGTTCAGTGTTTTTGTATGTAAGGTCTGAGTCGTAATATGTTTTTTCTATCTGAAGTCCAAAATGTTACGGCCGCTAGTCCTACTAATATTTTAAATGTGAAAGTTTGTATGTGTGGATGTGCCGTGTTGCACTTTCACGTAAAAACTATCTGAATGACGCATAGCCTACAATTAAAAAATATTACTTACTTATTTTTTTTACTTAAGTCCAAGTCGGCCGCTAGTATATTTTAAAAACGTTATATTATTCTATGAATGTCATAGTACATGCTCTGCTTAGTTTAGTATCAGATTATCTATGTAAAGGTGTGTCAGACATTTATTTATTTATTATTTAATGATAGCTTCGTTTTACTGCCAATAATAGCAATTATAATCAATTTGACATACTTTACTGCTGTCTTTGCACATGCAGATATAAAGGCCCGTTTATGGGTTAACGCCGATACGAGTCATTAAGTTTTAGTAGATATATTGTATAAAATGGATTATTAATTAAGTTGGTGTTTTTAATAAACGTTAAACTTCATCTAAATGAAAAATATAGACCGACAAATTATAAATTAATGGTTTTTCATTTTTTATTAATGTTTTACCAATATGTACTGTTGGAGCATTGGGTATTAATTTCGTTCCAACCTAAGATCAACATTCATATTTATGTCAAATATTATTTTCTTTCTATGAAACCTTGACCATTACCTCTTGACCCAGAATGAGAGTTCGGCTTGGTTGAGGTTAGGACTTCGATGTTTCAAGTTATCAAAGTAATTATTTATTTTAATTGTAGCAGCAGTATTTTTTTAAGTCGAAAAAGAAAGTTCTCATTAGTCCCTCATGCTAGTGCAATGTTTTATTACGTCACCGACGTCGCAAAAACACAACAATGTTAAAAGCAAACGGTTAATTTCATTACAATGCAACGACAATGAGTTACGACCGCAACTGTCACAGCGCCATCTGTCGGCTCGGAATGCGACCGACAACTGTAGGGTTAGGTGCGTAGTCACAGTATAAACAGTAGGTTATCTAAGGCCGCCCGCCGAGTTATTGGCCTAGCGTGCACACAGATACGCGGCACAGCCCGTCCGTACTGCCGCCACCTTATTCCTCCCTATTTTATGCTAGCGTGTGCGTGAGATCGCGACCCGGCGCGCGACGCGCACGTACACATACAAACCGAGAGCGGCACGTTTGTATGTAGATATTTTACTGTTCTCTGTGTACTATGTGGGTTAGGTGTGTAGTGGACTATTGACTTCCTTGGAGAGAAGTTATCCGCTTTAACTAATACTAGTAATTAATTATTAAGCTAGTACTATTCAGTATTTTTTTTAGTAAAAAACAGATTTTTTAATGAACAAAATACAAAAAAGTAGTTTAAAATCGTCAAGAGCTACATTATCAACGAGACAAAAAACAGTGAATAAAATACATTAATACCTACTGTAGTAGGATAGTTAACAAGCGGAAGCCCGCGACTTCGTCTGCGTGGACTAAGGTTGAAAAAATGTGATATTAATATCTTTATAAATTGTAGTTTTTGTGCGATTCAGATGTATTTAAAGCTATATTATAGTTTTTACGTGAAAGAGCAACACGGCACATCCACACATCGCGCATCTTTCACATTTATAATATTAGTAGGATAGGCAGCCCCGGATCTTCAACTTTTTTTAGGTGGGGCAAAAACTGAAAAATGCCGCCCCCGCCTACTTATATTTATTTTTACCTTTATCATTCTTTATAATTTCACTAATTGATTATTTTATATCATAAATCCATTAATTGTTTGCCTAGGTAAGTAATGTGCATCCATCACTGCTTTTTCTGCGCGGATAAAAGAAAACAGGAGCTTTTATAGTACGAAATAACATAACATAACATACCCTCACGACCATATCCCTAATGGGTTAGTCAGAGGCACACTGACTGTTGCCGTCATGGTGAACGGAACATTCAGGAGCCCACATTTCGCCGAGGGAATTTGAACCCAACGTGGCAAGGGGCGAGCCTACCGCCGTTATCCGGGTTGCTTGGGTTTTATATCGGTGTTTCCATCACCGGAGAGTCAGCCGCAAATTTTACAATGAACACAAAGTAGGTGTGTTTCGGCCGGATTCGATCTCGGGACCATCGGGTTCCGAGTCGGAGTGTTTAACCACTAGGCCACGACGCTCTCCGAATACGAAATAGTACGAAAAAGTGGAGTTTTAAATCCAAAAGTACAAAAAATACAGTTTCAAATAGTAAAGTTGACAAATCCTGTACATCTGACAGTTAAAACTCTAAATCTTACATTTTAAAACTGCAAGTTTACAGAAATGAAAAATTTGCTATTTGATAACGTAATTTTTCTATTTTTGCGTTCGAAGCGCCGCGTTTATGTGTCAAAATATAAAAGCCTATCTATTTACAGATATATAATTGTAAACATGTAGGATATACATTTAATACAAAGCACAGGATAAGATTGAAAATAAAAGCATGTATAATAAAATCAAATATATACAATTACACTAATACAATTACTATTTAACCTTCGGTTGATCGACAATCACTAAATAGTAAACAGAAAAACAACACATAGGTACTTTTCTTTGAAACAAAACACTGCCGTGGAGAAAGATCGCAGAGGGAGTTTTCGAATATAGCGTCATACCTTTCGCACGCACGTGTGCGCCCGCAGGAATCGCAAATCGCGGCAGCACGCGCCATGCGCCTGCGTGCTGCGATGACCGCGATCTGCGACTCCTGTGGGCGCGTATCTTGAACTATGGCCGCGAACTATGGCCGCGTATCTTGAACTATGACCACTACCTACATTTCGCGCCTCGCGAAATGTAGGTAATGGTCGAGTAGCACGTCTTACTCCGCGCTCTGGGTATCTGTCGAATTTATAGGGGTGTGAAGGCAAATTATGATTAGTCCATTAGTCAGTAAAGTGTGAATTTGGCCGCCCCCTGAACATGCCGCCCGGGGCATGGGCCCCGGCTTGCCCCCCCCTAGATCCGGGGCTGAGGATAGGAAATACTAGTATTAAATAATAATTAAACAAAAGTAATGTGACTCTCTCTATCAACGGTGCTTCCGTACAGAGAAGAACCGACAAGATTTCAGTAGTTCCTCTTTTCAGTCTCATTATTTCTAGTTTTGACTCGTTAGCAACATGTTTATTGGCAAAAACTATTCAATTTGTTAAATCAAAGCCAGCAAAAACAAAACAATCAAAAATAAAAATATCTAGGCCAAAACTAAACATTTGAAAAAAATATATACGGAAAGTCCTTTTTATTTATTCAGATGAGAAGCTACAATATGAACAGGGGCGCTCACATCAACCATTACATAGGTGCACCTTATGCCGCTGACATAAGACCCATTTTGCAACGGTTTTGTAAAGATTGACTTGTGCGATGTGCACTGTAGGTACCGTGAATCGTCAATGTCGTCAATTATTAGAGCCAATAATTGACGACAAACAGACGGACAAAATAAGTTAAAGAGGAAACTGGTAGTTAGATTTGAGACATCAGCGCTCGTGGACCTCCATAGACGAACTCCAAGGTCCTTTTTATTATTTTACTACTTATGCATCGTTAACATGCTTTAACTTTAGCTACAGTATAAATAACACTAACAGTTGACATCGCTAGATGCCAGTCGTTAAGCCTAGTCGGAGGCTTTATAGCGGTTTGATAACATCTGACATTAAGATACTTCGCTAACCTTACACCCCTCCAACAATCCGCACTAAGCCCGCGTGTTAGAGTATGGCTCGCACCACCTCATAGTTGAGTTGAGGCCTGTGCTCAGCAGTGGGACGTATTTAGGCCGTTTATGTTACCGCGATTTTTAACCTACCTCCACTAAAACTAAACACTTAGATGTATTTTTTGGCATATCCGTCCTTAGAAAGGCACAGGTTAAGCAGTTGGTCCCGGCTGACGTCTCTACGAGTAGATGTCAGTAGTCAAGCCTAGTCGAGGACCTGAGGGCGGCTACACAACATCTGACAGGAAGTTCGATCATTACATTTGTGTTTAGTTTTTCGTCACAGAATCACATTTAGTGCAATTAAAATAGGAACGAAAAACCACAACATTATTAGCAACCTCATCCTAATAGTGGAATATTTTATTTTTGGATTTTGTACTAGTCGAAACTGGGTTTACACACTGGCTAACTCAATTATAGTTGTCTTTCAAGCCTACTGACATGATTAGGACGGCATCAGTTCGAGGTTTTCTCATTTTGATTGGCGTTTGAGAATTCGGGAGTCTGACCACATAATTGAAATGGTAGGATTGTGACAACGGTATTAACTCATGGGTATTTATATGTAAGAACTTTTATCATGCAATTAATGGCATAAAGGTGGAAACCTTTCTGCCTAGATTGCACGATGAACGGACAGTTCAGAAGCCCACAATTCGGCGATTAAAATTTTCATAAAACGTGGTAGTGAGTGTACCGCCTCTATCCGGTGATCGCCGGATATTCACCATGTCTTATACTGAACACACAGAAAAGGATCCGGCCAGATTTGAACTTGGGACCAGAATTCTGAGCTGGAGTGTTTACAATAAGGCAGATTATAATAGCAGTTAAACACATGTTAAATATGGTTATTATTGTTTTTAGCATTTTCCATGCAGTATCTTCATTAAAGATCTGTAAACCAGAAATAGACATTCGGTCATCTTGGCATCAGGCAGGAATCGAAACCGCATCTTACGCTAACCGGGCGACTGCACTAACCACTGTGCTAATGAGTCTCGGTAGCACAGCGGTTAATAATCTTTAATAAACACGTTGAATATCCAAAATACATGAAGGATGTATTAAATTATTTGTTTAGAATAGTATTTTACAAAACTTGTCTATCAGAAAACATCTGATAGACAGTTCAAAAAGGAGTTATGCAAAAGTTTAAAGGCCAACATTTAATTCCAGTGCCTTATTTTTATAATTTAACGAGTTAGCACTTTATTATAAGCGGACGAGACTCAAAGACTAAGTGTATAAATCTAAATTAACCGCGAGTTAACTTCACAAGTCACAACATTTCAAGTTTTGTATTTAAAATAAACCCCGTATTTTGTCTCGACTTTTATACCGAAAACACGTCGCGAGAATTCAACTACTCATCATGATTATATTAAACGCATAATAAAATGTATAAAAAATGCAAAATCTTCGCGCAAAAGGCAAGCTCGAAAGTTGACCAATTTTCATGTAACTAAATTTATCCTCTTTGTAATTACGCGAAGTGGAGAACGTACGTTTCAAACGGCACTTAGCTTTGCAAAATGAACACATATACAGCTAAAATTATATTCATCGAGCGAAATATTCTTATAATCTTACGGTCTGATTAAAATAATACAGTCGTTTAAAGTCCAGAGTAGAGGCGTATCTGTGTAGCTTTTGCTGTTATACATAATATAATTATAATATAAATAATAATGTTGTAATAACGCGGTTAACGCGTTGAGGGACGGTCATCGTTCTTTATTTTAATAACATTTTTTGATGAGCGTGGTGATTATGCCGTAAGCAATGATACCCCTCCAGTTATACTAGAGAATCGTTTTGTTTGGTCAATGTTAGACAGCAAAGCAGCACATTAGTATTATCTCTAAAATGCGGCTGCTGGATGCGGACAGCGCAGGACCGATCGTTGTGGAGATTCTTGGGGCCTATACCCAGCAGTAGACGTCGTTCGGATGATGATCTCTAATAAAACAAAGATTTATAGGCCAATATAGGACAGCTCAACTATTTTGTTATTACACATTTGCGTCACCTGAACGCTTACCTATTTGTCAAATTTCCATTTTCAACATTTGATATCTGTGATATGCAACTAAATATCACTGGACACTATTCCACACAAGACCCCAAACTAAGCAACTAAATTATTGTGCTATGGGAAACTAGACAACGGATAAACATACTTATTTTTTTTTCTTCGCAAACGTCTGTCGCATGCGGGGATAAAACCCGATACCTCTGGTGTGATAGCCCACTTCTGAACCATTACACCAAATCGGTTGTCAAATGTTTATTGTAAGTAAATATCGATACATTACTTTTGATTAAGTGTAAAACAAAAGTCTGATGTTAAGTAACTGCCTAGTTCACATGGTCACTGTAATAGTATATTCCTATACTGTGACATGGTCTTCGACCGTTAAACTTATCATTACCATTTTGAGTATATTAGACCTACTTACTCATTTCGGGTATTTGATAAGGTCGGGGGCCGGGATAAACCCAGTTCGCTAAGTAAACTCAGACAAAATAGTGATGTCATTATTACAAAACTTGACACTTTTTCTATGTTACACGTAGACTAAAGTTGTGTCAAACTAAAGTTTTTTTTCAGTGCAAGTTTAATGTTTAAGTAGTAAAATGAAGTTCAATTAGTAACAACTAAACATTCAATCGAACGTTCTCAAAAGCGTGAAATCGGAAAGAGATCAGATTAGATAAACTTCGAGTCCAGACGCCGCTTAGTCCATTAAATTTACGCAATCTTCAGAAACGAGACAGAATGTGTTAATCCAGTACTAAAAGTTATGACGCACCATGATCTACAGTAAAATTAAGTAACTCATCGTTTAATTTTTATTGGCAATCCACAGCGGGGCGCATGCGTGCGGGCTGGGCGGCTGCGCGCGCGTCGGCGATTCGGCCGTTCTGGCAACACTGCGATTTTGTTAATCAATGACTACTTTACAAGAAGCTGAACAATCCAAGGAAACAGCTCTTGAGGGATTTTGAAGTCAATTGACTTCATTATTAAAACTTTGAACTAGATGAATATGTCTAGGAAACTTCCCAGCTTAGAATTCAAGTTTAGAAGACTAGCAGAAAAAAGGTTATAACGCACTTGAAAAACTCACCCTGTATATTTTGGAAATAAAAAACACTTTGTGTGCGTCACTGAAAACCAAACCATACAAGCTTACCAGAATGTCCAAGTTTAATTTTTTTTTATTTGGTTTACAAAACTGAATTTACAATTTTCACTTAAGTATAAATTATAGCTAAGTAACACGTTCACAATTACTGTAAACTCTTCTGGATGTAAACACCAGTAATTTATTTCATACCACGTTTAATCGCTCGTCTGTCGCCGGACAAGTTCCAAGTATCTATTCTACAGCAAACAACGCCTGTAATAATGCACAGACGTACAACAAAACAATATGTATATTATTTTAAGAATTGGAGCGTTCCACATTTTTATTACGGCGCGCTCAATTAAGCCTTATAATTAATTCGCGTTGTAAACAAGCGAGAATTAATTTATTCATACGAGCGTATCTATATAGGTTGATGTTAAATTTTATGACTCCTGCATGTGTTAAAACCATCCTTTAGGAATCTTGTCTAGTCGTGTTTTCGCCCCTTGGCAGTGGCTTTTATTACACTATTTGAGCACTACTTACGTATATGTTTGTTAAGTAATGTGCGATACACAAAGTTGACTTCAAAGCTTGTTAGCAAATCGTTAGTTGCGTGAGCTTTTGGATTAAGGTACTAAGGAGGTAGAAAGTATTTGACAAATTCATATCGAACTTTCATGCAAGATATATTGGAATTAATTTTGTGTCAGGGTGTTCACAGGCCAGGGGTTAAGCACTGGCTAGGAACACGTGTGGTCTGGAGTGCTTTGGGTCAATTATATAAAAAACCTAATCTACCCGGCTAACGAAGCTCTATATAGGTTTGCTTTTTACCGCGTCAGGCTCAAATTTACTTCAATAAGTGCAATAAGCGTCTATCTTCTAGACGTTCCGTTCACCACAGATAGTGTGGCTTTGACCATCCCATTTAGGATAGAGTTGCGAGCTTCTGAGGAGGGGAAGAACCGAAAAATACACCCTGTATAACAAAATTGGCTGTCACTTACCATTCATGAAAACGCCTTTCTGATGAGAAATAATGCAAGATACGTACCTGTAAATGAATAAAAAACTTGTTACTGCCGATGTGCTACTAGATACATGACCAAAATGTAAATGCCACAGCATATAAAACATTTAAATGATCTAGATCTCAATTAAAACTTATCTGCTATGCTAATTTGAAATATTAAACGTGCAGCGAACATTTTTCTTCGTTATTAAAATAGCCCGGTATATTTTTTGTTGTTTCCAAACCACTGCTTTAGTTGGTAGCACTTAAATAGGAAAGTTTGGAGTTGCAACGTCAACGATTATTAAAACTGGATAGAAGCAAAAAAAAGCGTTTCTGAAATAGTTTTTTTTTTCAACACAATCTGCTCTAAAAATACAATCAATGGTCCAACTAAGCCTCTGGAATATTTCACCCTGTATGAAATTTTTTACCGATATTAGATGTCATCTGTTAAAAAGTGGCTATACAGAGTATTGTTATCCAATGCAGTTAAATTGATGACACAGAATTTTGCAAAACATGGATTTCAGAACCGACATTCAAACCGCCTTTTAAGAAGAAAAGCCTTATTTATTCCGATTTGCGCCAATATCGTAGGTACCACGTTTCTAGTTAAAGTTTGAAAATCCATTGAAAAGGTAGGTTATGAAAACAACATACTGCAAAGTTTGATTAGGTGATTCGGTACTCTCAGCATCGAAACCATTTGATATCAGAGCGGCTAAAAATGTATAAATTTGAGAAAGCAATTCTAAAACTACAATCGTATTTTGTTCTAGCATAACTTGAATTTGAACAAGTGAAACCCAATTTTAGGACTTCAGCAATAAGGTTGCTTTTCGCAAACATATTCGACCACTCTATTAATCTTAATAGAGTGGTCGTACATACATAGCTCTGATGCTCGTCTATCTTTCAGTAGGTTCGAGCAAACATAATAGGTAGTATTTTTTAAGGAAAGTAATGACAAATAATACGTTCTACTGCGAATATTGTCCATGACATTTTATACTAATTTCACAAAATAAAGCCCTTTACTCTCCATGCAATGTGACCAACATCAGACGAAATCATTAAGTACACATTGTTAAGATTTTTTTGAGTCAAAAAATGTGAACTAACCACATTAAAAGCCATTTTCGTTCTAAACATCTTTCAAATCAAGAAATATCTTGATACTAATACGTTCTGTTTCCCCTGCAAATAGTAAAGAGTTGGATAAATTGTTTGCAATAAAATACTATTGTTCTAAGACTGTTTATTTAATTAACAAGAAATAGTAGCAAATGGAACGATAACGCACCGGAATCTGAGTGTTATTGTATGTAACTAGCTCACACCGTTGACTTTGTTCCGTAAGTTTAATAATTTTCACCCTGTATAACTGCGAAATATTATTTTTGTGTATGACATGCTATCAGGTCTAAATGCTAAGTAAACGAGAGCTGCTTTAGCTAGCCCAGATTCCAAGGCATGACTGTTACAAAATTTCATCAAAATCTATGTAACATATAAACGGACATATTAATTAATGTTCCAATGTATTCTTTATGTTTCATATGATCTAAAGAATATATTTCAGCAATTTTCTAAATAATATATTATGGTCTATCAGGCTTAACTAATTATGTAAATATGCCCGGGTTTGATTAATAAAATCAATTAGTTTTAATGACAAATATACTGAACTATATTAAAGACACGGAAAGTTCCAGAAGCAGAACTACACATTTAATAAGCGCGGGCGGATTTCGTAAAGACTCGACAAACAAAGAATGGGGTTATTTTCAGATGAAATTAACGCACATTACGATCGTACGCGCCGCTTCGACTCGTGAATCATTCCGGGACGGGGCTTGACAGGGAGCGGCGATATTCCGGGTGTTTCAAGCGGAAGTGGAAGCTGAAGCATATTTTATTTTTAAATGTTTATGACATTTAGGTTTTTAAACTTTCTTGTTGCATTTTTCACTATATTAACACTAAATAACCGGGTTTTCTGCAACATATAAACTACGGTAAAAACTACTAAACAGCTCACGGTAAAGCTTAGGCACTTTGCAAATATTTATACAGGAATATGTATTTGGCCTTTTTAAATGTATTAGGTTATTTGCAGATGACCTAAGTGGCCGTTAGAGTAAAGTATTACAGTACTGATAACAAAAAATAACATGAAAGGATGACAGAAGAAAGTATTACTTTTATTATTTGGCGTATCAAATTGGAGTGCTTGAGTGAGCTCCAGATGCTTTTGTTGGGTCCTTCCTTCATTGAAGCCTTCAAAAGACAAGTTTTAGCTGCGTGGCATTGCGAAGGAAATCTTTTTGTTAATATTTAACTCAATAGACTTCCCCATCCGGAAGTCAAGATTTTGTTAAATAAAGTCTTGATTAGGATGACACAATGTTAGCGTATGGTGCAACAACCGAGCAATTACGGTGTCAAAGATGCCAACTCGCTCCGCTCATGCACCCGCTCCTATCCGACCTACCGCTCGTACCGTTCGTAGGCCACGTCATGGCTATAACAAATATTTTCCACAGATTCTATTGTTTTATTGTTGGTTTTACTTATTAAAACCTGAGTTTCTTTAACCTACATCGAGAAAGGTTTATTAAAGGTGCCGGCGGACTGGATGTGTGAGTGTAGTTGGTTGAACTGTGACCATGACTGGTTTGAACTTTGGTAAACTTAACTTTAGATCGTCACTTATAGGTGACTAATCATTTATGCTAATGAGTGTATTATTGAGTATTTTCTTTAATCTCATTAAAATAGAAATGCGTTTAACTGTTTAACAATAGTGTCAATTATTTGCAACTATCTAGATTTCAGTAATATTGACCCATTTAACAAAGTGCTTGAGAGTTCTGGTTAAGAACCAAATGGCCGCAGGTTCAATTCCTGGATCATCAACAATGTTTATTTATTTTAATTATTCCCGATTTCTATCACTCAAAGAAACATTGATACAGGACCAGTAATATGCATGTTTTCGTCTAAAGTTTTTGGATATTATTAATTATTAAGTACCAATTCCGATGCAGTTCGCACAGAAGCATTTAACTGCTTATAACAGAAAACTTACTATGCAAACATTGAGTGAATACTTTTACATATAATTCATTCAAATTACATTCCCCATTTACATTTATTTACATTTAACGCGACGTGAAAACGCGGCAACTAGCTGCAAAGTCGTTAATTCGACAAGAAACAGAAGAAATTAATATAGCGATTACACCTTTTTACCTTTTACCCGGGAGCAGAGGCCATTGGTGAGTAAATTAAAATATTAACTTATAATTCTTTTCAATATCTTATTATCAATATGCAAAGCAAGGTGGCTCAGGGCTGTCTGTAATATTGCTAAGTTTTATACTTATTTATTCTAATTAGAATAACTAAAGCAGTAAGTAAGGCAAACAGTAAGCGGTCGACTGAAAATCTACGGCAAATGCCAACTGTCACACTTTAATGTTCTCATTTAAAGTAAATAACTTCAGAATTTGTGAGGCTTTTACTAAATTAAATTGTTTTGTCTTACGTGAAACTATATTGTCGATCTTAAAAATTTAAAAGAAGCAAGGGTTGTGTATCTAATCGTTCTTTTACTATCACTATAACTCTACTAAATCTAAAATGTAACTTAGTCCCTTCATCCGTTGTGGCAATTATGCCCGGTTCAATTTTGCCCGGTTATACAAAAACGTCAGCCGGCAAAAGTAAATGAAAAATGCAAATCATTCATTTGTGATCATTTTTTCAGCACCCCTGCTTCTATGAGCCTTTTTTCCTAATGTTATTAAATGGAGTATAGATATAAATAGTTGAATTAATTATGATTTGTCAACCCTACGAGCTATCTCAGATACATTTCGTGCAATTACACAGTCGATGCAATTATAATTTTATAAATAATATGTTATTGCTTACGTTTCCTTCAATTATTCGAAGAGGCGCGTACGATGATGGTTATATTAACATGTTGGGAGAAAGGTCGAGGATGCCATTTGAGACTTAATTACCTTGTAAATAAGCATTAATGTCGAATACGTTATTGGAATTGTAGTGTTTACCGAATAAGAAGGCAAGTTGCTGATTACAGGTTTGGACGTGTAGACAGTTGAATATGACTTTTTATATTTTGTATGACGCGGGACACAGGTTTCATAGAATTCCGACTTCTGCTAAGCTCAACATTGAAACTGAGTTGGTGGGTAATTTTTTACTAATTACTTTCGTAAGCTCAAAAGCTCAAAAGACTTTCTTGCCGGTTTCTTCTCGGTAGAATCAACACCTCCGAACCGGTGGTAGAATCACATTATTACTTTTTAATTTTTAGTTGTGACTTGTCATAAGTGCTATTTAATAAGTTTACATGAATAAAGACTATTTTTGCTTTTTACTTTACTTTTACTATACTTAAAATTAATTTATTTTTCACTCTATTGGAGTTTTGGAGTCACTTTACACGGTCTCTTGGTATTTGTAGTCCTTCATTGATTCTTGTTTTCAAAACCCAAGTCAACCTCATTTCTTAAGTTATTTTCGGACAAGAGTGATGCATTCTTAATTTATGCACAAAATTCAAGACCTGTAAACAGCATATCAATATGTTAAAATATAAGTCACTGCTTGTTAAAATCCTCTTTGGTTCTTTTTTGAGGTCCCGTACCATAAACCATGCAGCAAACCTTTTTTTTAGTAATACTTCTTGGGCCTCTCCAACTCGTTCTTGGCCGGTTTTTTTCTTTTCTTTTTTTCTTTACATAAAGCACATTATGTAACAACATACACTCGTACAATAAATAAATCTCGATCATAAAATAAAATAGACTGTTACGAACCTTAAGTGACGTCATCGAAGTAAATTTCGAGCCATACGAAGCTTTTATGTCTACATTTTACTGGCGAAAACCATCCGTCTCTCTCTAACGCCTTTAGTTTGATAGAGACGGGAACAACTTTCTTTAAACACTCAAACGTTTTACATGCATTTCTTATTTGGAAACACCTGAGAGATACGTTATTTTTATTTCTACGAGTTTATAGCACATGAATAAGTAATTCAAGAATATTCAAAGAGATAAAGTGTATATTTACTGGCCTATGTAAACTTTTAAGTTATATACTATTAGCGACATCATTCACCAAAGATTTCAAGAATAGCTCGCTACTTACTTACCTATAGACACTTTATCTTTCATTATAATGAAATAAATAATATAAAAAAACATTGCCCTTAGTGTCATTACTACATAGTTCCACGGTGGAAGCAGTGGTGTGTTTTGCTACTACTCGTAGTTCCTTTTGGCCACTATAGTCCGTTCCGGTTAATAATGCAGTAACTTAATACTTGTCACTCGATCCAGCACGTCCCCTAAACAATCGAATCGTTCCTAATTAGAAAGTCAAGTCCACAATGACCAGCTGAACGCATACTTTCGAACACAAAGGTTGTGGATCTAAGTTTTAGTGTGTGCGAAAGAATAAAATTTAAAAATCATGGCATTCTTAACGCGAACGGACTATAGTTCCATTTGGCCACTAGTGGTGAATTTTCAGCGGCTTACATTCAAATATCTAAACCAGATAGGATCAGAATATCCGAACCTTGCAAGTTATGAGACATTTTGTCATGTTCCACGCCATGTCGCTCTCCAATATACGTACTTAATTCTAAATTTAAACGGAAATAAAAAGCTTTGCTTTTATGTAACCTACAAAAACATGAAATCAACTCAGATCGGTGGGGGGAAAGGAATAATTACATTGTTCCAACTAGCACCCTACCCGACAATTCTATTTAGTTACTTCTTGCCACCATCGTGCTAATACGTCGTAAAGGCACAATACAATTATTATTTGTAAGAACTTATTACTGCCACGTAATGGCTAACGGTGGAAAACTTAAAACAAAGTAATAAACGAAAGAAGTGGGCGCAGCAGAAGGCATTAAAATGCGCGAAATTATAGCCGCCACTCCTGCCGGTATGAATAATTGGTTTGCCTTTCAGTAGGGACGTACACCCAGTACCTTTCTAGTAGTCGAAATGCGTAGTGTTAGTTGTTTAAGTGTTTTAAGGTATTTCCTTACTCCAGTACTTTTATAATATGGCAATAGATGACGTTACCACTTTCCCCCTTATTCATAAAAAACGAACGCAACGCTAAAGCATAGTTTGAGCAATTGACATGTTATGTCACTTACTCACAAATGGAGGCAGCAACAAGAATGAAAGAGACAAAGCGATACAAAACTTAACGTGTTATTGAAACGCTGTTTAAGTTTTTATGAATAAGGGGTTTGAGTCTTTGAACCGCTTTAGTTATGTTCTTCTCTTTGTGCTAGTGTCCGAATTGCATTTTTTTGCAAATTTTTGGTTAGTTAGCTTTTACCATTGAAGAAGACTAAAAAACCTTTCATAGGCAATAATATAAACCATTTCGAAGAGAAGATGTTCAATATACATTACAGGTAGGAACATCCTAAATTTAACTATTTTAATTCAAGACAAATTTCCGGTTACCTAATGAAACGCATAACATTTTTGGTCATAAAATCACAATGCATAATGTTGATAGCCAAAATCATCACTTGCCATAATTCCTAAAAGCATAACTTCATAACGCATACCATAACATGGCCGAAATTCGTAAGGCATACTCATCAAAAGGCATAATTTCACTAACCATAAGTATCAAAAGGCATAATTTTTATTTGCCATAATATTCGAAAGACATAATCCTCAAAAGGCATACTTTTGATAAGCATAAGTGTCAAAATCCATATTTTCAAAAGGCATAACACTCATTTACCATAATTTCAAAAAGCATACATACATTTATTATGCAGCTTACAAATATTAAATGTTAAACGCAAGCAGCATGTAATGTAAATGTAAAAAATCCACAGAGCACTTGTCCGAAAACCGCCTCCATTTAGTTTCTTAACAAAATTTGTATATATTTGCTCATAGTGATATATATTAATTATTTTGCTCATAGTGAAATGTAGACAGCAAAATAATTCTGTCACGGCTCCGGCATTGCGGGGCTCCGGCGGTCCCACGCGTGCTAATCGTCACAGATGGCTTTCGCCCAGCACCCCAGCTTCGGCTTTTTGGCCGGCTTCGCCGGCCAGCCTCAGCCGCGGCGCTTCGCTCCTAGCCACCTGCTCCTCAGCCCGCGGGCCGCCTCGCCCCTCCATGCCTACGCGGGTTTGAATTACACTCTTGGGGTAGGGCAAAACAAGTACCACGTGGTGTCGGGGTTGGCTGAGTCGGATTTGCCCTGTAGTAGAAAAAATGCTGTTATGTGAATTAGGCTTTTAATTATTATGTTAAACAAAATTATGAATATTAATAGTTATGCATAGTGACATTATGTCTTTTGATAGTTATGCGTACTGACATTATGCGTTTTAAAGTATGCTTATTGAAGTTATGGTCAACGAAAGTATGCATAGTGATGATTATGCCTTTTGAAGTTATGCCTTATTACTATTATGCATAAAAATGATTATGCGATCTAAAATTTATGCCAATAAAAATTATGCTTTTCGATGATTATGCCAATTGATGTATGGCAAATGAAATTATGGCAATAAATGGTATGCGTTCTAAAGTGTCACCCAAATTTCCATTTTGCTAAATGTTGCTTATCAAACACCGCTAACAAGTTAGTAATTGATAGACAGACGGAGAACGCCATTTTCGATAATTTCCATGTTTACTACAAAACCCTCTGGTTTGTTAATTAAATAGCAGTGCCGTGTACAAATATAGACACATGCATTTTTGATGTACGACCGCCTTACTGGTGCATAGTGGTGGGTGAGTCAGAGGGCGCACCCATCGATTATCAAGGATTGAACTAGTATTCTAGAACATTGAAACATAGACCCACGGACGTGAAAGAACGACGGACGGAATATCACACTAAAACATGTGAAGCATGCAAGCTTATACAATTTCGTTTGCTGTACACGACCTACTACACTCACACAAACATACTAGGTCCGACAAACTACTCCATTTACCTCGTGTGACAGCGCCAATGACACGTGCTAGTCACGCACACACCTAAACTGGCAGCTGATAATATGCTTCATTCATGATTGGACTAGATGACGTCCGTCTTTTTTTTATGTCTGTGCATAGCCCATATAGATTTTACCTAACAAAAGAAACATTGTTGAGCGTAGAAAGTCTGGCTTTCTGTTAACAAATGGAGTGGTTAATTTCCTTATTCACTGACCTGTCCACATTGACATAAAGAACTATAGGTTTGAGGGGGTAAGTTTTTTTACTGTGGTCTTCAAGATTATGTAACCCCACCTGATGGGAAGCAGACATTGTTACTATCGGTTCGAATTGGTACTACCTACAATGGTATTATTTATATTCTGACATAAAAATATTTAAATTGTTAAACGGAGCAAACGACTATTTGAGTAGAGACTGCAGAAAAATACGTGTCGGGACGGAGTCGGACTGGGCCAAGAAAACCTGGAGTTGTAGCGTACTTTAGGAGAGGCATATGTCCAGCAGTAGACTACAACAGATGATGATGATGATGAAATGTATGAATATATCATTTCCAACCTTTTGAACTATCGTATCCGTCAAAAGAGAGAGAGAGAGAGAGAGAACTTCGTAGTGTCGTTATATACGCGTTTGTGCATTTCACGTTAATGACTACTGCACTTCGAAAGAATTACTACTTGAATTAAAAATCTAAATAGTAACAAAAGATTAACCAAACCGTTATATCAACATTATCCGTTATTTGCTGCACAAATAGAGCAATTATATTGCTATTTGTGTTACATTTTCTTATGCGCTACAAAAGTATGTGAAAAACGTCAGAAGTTAGTTTAGAAAGTTAAAGAACATGCTGCGAGTAATTAGTTTGGTTATCGTATTAATAATGAACTTCTGCGGTATAATGAGCAAAAAATATACAATACGAACACAAATTAAGTTTCAGACAAAGTATCGAGTTACGAATTTTGCAGGAAGTTTGCGTCAATTTGTTCTCACATAGCGTTCGTAGCGCACAGGCGGGCCATAGGTGAAATATATTTAGAACAATGATATTACAATAAAAAAGACGTAGATGGGTTACGTCAGTAATGATGCGAAACACCGGTACAAAACTCAAGGAACCCGGATAACGGCGATAGGCTCGTCCCTCACCATGTCGGGTACAAATTCCCTCATCGGAATGTGGGCTTCTGACTAACCCATTAGTGATATGGTCGTGAGGGTATGACATTGACGGTGCATTCTACATGTCCCCAGCCAGACCCCCAGCCTTCTGATAGGCCTCCGGTCCTGCGGCCACTAGACCATGCTAGTGTTATTAGTGGCTAAGATTGCCGTAAAATTACTATCTATATCAAATTTGAATTAAGTTAGTCAGGAAGTGGACCAGGCATCAAATTGCGGGATTGC
This sequence comes from Udea ferrugalis, assembly GCA_950022985.1. Taxonomy (NCBI): domain Eukaryota; kingdom Metazoa; phylum Arthropoda; class Insecta; order Lepidoptera; family Crambidae; genus Udea; species Udea ferrugalis. Next base: position 23,837,459 of record OX465515.1, read on the forward strand.
GGTGACTATCAAAAAGTGAGTGAGTGAGTGAAAGTAAAATTTGGGACAGTTAATAGGTATTGCACACAACATAAGAGATTTTGTTAGCATAGTAATGAAAAATAGCAAAAAAATTTTTCAAAAAAAGATGATATGTGAAAAAATACCAAAGTACTATAAATAGTAGTTCGGGAGTAATTTAACCAATCGAATCGTTTCTAATTAGAAAGCCAAGTCCAGAGTGACCAGTTGAACGCATACTTTCAAATGCAAAGATTGTGGATCTGAGTTTTTGTGTGCGAAAGAATAAAATTTTAAATTCACTGCATTCTTAACGCGAACGACCTATAATATTCAGCGAGTTAACAATTTGGCTTAACTAAGTTAAGTGCTTTTAGTTAATGCTAGTACACAGTGATGTTGTCTAGTTACTAAGAGCTAACATCCGACCAACATCAACTATCGTCTGCAATTCGATTTATTACGCACAAGTTATGTTATAACATGTTTGCCCGTTCACGCCTGGCTCCTGTTGAACCGGCACCAACAGGGTAGCCGCTTATTGCGAACTTCAATAGTACCTGTAGCAAGTACTGGTATAGGTAGGGTTACCATCAGGTGTAGTTGGGGAGACCAAATTAGGGAGTTTAGATCGGACTGTTCATATTTTCATTTTTTGTTTCTTTACCCGAAGTCTGCCTTGAAGTGATCGCTTTGTGCTGGTTTGTACAGTCGAAGAATGATGAGGTTGACCAGTTTTCAAATAAATTCATTTACGCGTTACAAGCACATGTTACCTTTTTAAACTGTGTGACTAGAGTGTTGTGTCGAAAAGTATGCTTCATTATTTGACAATAAAATTAAAATTCTGTTTGACGTTTTTTCCTTCATCCACATCTGAACATCCACATTTGAACCAATACTTTTTATTGGTTTGATCTTGCCATTACGCTGCAGTGTCAAGTTTTTGTAAAATCGAATTATTACATCCTTTGCTGAAAATTATTAAAACTACAAATGTGAGTAACAGTTCCTGTCAATGTCATCGTTGAGCAAGCAAAAACAGCTCTTAGGGTGGTCAACCTTTTTGTTCCGCGACTGTACAATAAGTAATAATAGTAATAACCAACACTCACCACCGTGTCCATAACGGGGTACTTAGTCAGAAGCAAACTGGTTGTTGCCGTCATAGTTTACGGAGCATTCAGAAGCCCTCACGGCAACCAGCGAATTTTAGCCCCAGGTTTACTGTTTGCTTGGATTTTTCGGCGCTGGAAATGGCGCTGTCTGCTGAGATAAAGGTATATTCCTAACTGTGCAACAGATACAAGTTTAAAGGTGTTACTACTTACTATACCAGTGCTCAGATTAAACTAAGTTAACTTTATTTAGTATTTTCAAACCTTTATAATGTAATGTTTTGTTGGAGAATGAATTTAAACTTATAGCTGATTCGATTTAAAAACGACGTAAATAGTTCCATTTCCCATTCTGTTATTTAAATTAATTCGCCCGTAATATTTTAATAAACCCCAAACCCCACCACTCGAGTTCAACAGTCGTCGCGAGTCCACTGGACCATTGGTGACATTATTAGCGGAGGGTAATTACAAGTGCGCCGGCGCACTCGACCGTGTTCGAGTCTCGGTTCAGTCACAGCGGACTTGCGTATACGAGTGTATAACTGTTTGCTTTAGTTATTGAGTTAAATTAGGTTATTTGTTCGTCCATCCGTAGTTGAATTGTTGGCGTAATAGATAGAGATCCTGCCTGCCTGAAGTTCGTGGGTTTGATCGGCACTTAGGACAAACATTCATGTAACTTCTGGAGTTTATTTTTTGTCTGGATGATATTATCTATTTAAATATGAATTTATAAATTATCATTTAAGTGATTTACATCATGAAAACCATAAACAACTAACAACCAGCACCCGGCAGACAATATATCTGACTCATCAAAATCCTATCCTACTAATATTATGAAGGCGAAAGTTTGTATGTGTCGATGTGTCGTGTTACTCTTTCACGTAAAAAAAACGAATGGATCTTAAGGAAACTTTACAATAATGTAGCTAAAACATCTGAATCGCACATAGGCTACAATTTATAGAGAAATATTGCTTTTTGTTTTTGAACTTAAGTCCAGGCGGACGAGGTCGCGGGCAGCCGCTAGTAATAATATATTTATGCTTTGTAACTGAATAGGCACTTCTTTACCACAGCACTAAACGGACTATGTCATTTCAAACACTTGCTATTAAATAGTAAAATTCATGGTTGACGTCAAAATCAAGACGAACGCGATGCTACCCAATTAGTTAAGAACTATGGTGTCCACACGTCAGGACGGATAATATGGTACATGGCCCACACACCTCGGAACAAGCGAGCAGCTATTTAGATGCGATCTATCGCTGCACGAGCTTGTTAAGGCGACGACCGCTATTCACTAAAGTAAACTCTTTCTATTTGCGGTTTTTACAAAGCAATTTCACAAAATTCTACTGCTAAGCAGTTAAATTTCACGAATATTTGTATTGCTTTTGGGTATTTGCAAGACTAGTAATAAACCTTACATAAAATCGTAAGTCAAGATTAACGTGGCAGACCAAAAAGTATTTCTTAATATCTAAACATAAGTAAAGATACTTTTATTTACTTTTTTCAATTTTACAAATAAATGAACATCAGATGTATATTTTGTAAGTATTACACATTATTAATAAACAAATTAATTAATTGCATCAATAAATTTCAACGCAAAACAGGAAACGAGAGGCTTATGCCTTCATACTAGTACGGGTTGTGCCTAAATGTTTGCACACTTGTAAAAGGGTTCGTAATTTAAACGTATCGTTTTTTTGATCGCGCGGCGCCGTTCACCGCCTTAACACATTAACGTCCAGCCGTAACAGCTGTCAGCAGTCACTTAACAAAATGACGGAACCAGGCTCCTTCCACGCTAGTAGGGCAACAAGGTGTCTCAAGTCTGTGGGACAACATGTTTTTTGTAACACTACGAAAAATCGTGCCAACAAATCAAAATGCATTAAAGAGGTAGTACTTGAACCAAATCCAAAACTATGAGGAATATAAGGTATGCTTAAAGGATACGACAAAATAATAAACGACATTTTATACTGTGGTATAGATAACAATTTTTTTTTTTTAAATTACTCTATAAATAAGAGTTTCTCTTGGTATCATCGATATATTGGAATGAATTCTTAAGGGATGTTATAATGGTGTCAATTAACCCCATTCTACAATTTATATTCACAGGTAGTATTGAAGCTTACCTTTAATTCAATATACTATACAAGTAGTAGACAATATGAAACAATTTTTCACCTGAACCTTTTGATTTTGTTTCTTTTTGACAACTTAAAATGTAATAATTAGCAGTGGAAACTTTAAATGCCAATGTATTCGCTAATTTAAGTTAAACCCATGTGTTATTTAAGGCTGTTTGTTTCCCCAATAAAGAAAATAAAAAATAAAAATAAAACATGTTAAACAGAAATTCACTTGAACCATGGCGCTTAATTGTTCCTATTAATATTAGTCAATCAACGCACTCAAAACACGATTTTTAAGGTCTAAAACACGGCATCATATAAACATACTAACAATCTGGTTTATAACCTCACCAATTAGATAAATTTAATTTAGTTCGATTTTTTAATCATGGCGTATATTTAAATTGTGTAGTATCGGTTTGAAGTGCTTTTCCATGTTTTTACCCTTTGCTTATGTAAAGCTCGCTTTTTACGTAGCGTCACCAATACAAACCATCACGTATAGGAGGGGGCATACCATAGGAGTTATGTTTTCTGGACAGCAGACATGTTAAAGTACGCCATTTGGCCTTGACTACAGCTGCGGTAACCGCTCAGCTAACACCAGACGAGGTGGTACTCAGTTATTTCCGTTACACTATTTGTGATTCCTACTTTATCCCGGAAAATCCGGAACGTTGGTCTCCCCACAAGAGGTGCATGTAAATTTTGACCCTAAAATACTTAAAATGTTGACACGGCTAACGCGCAAAATATTCATGAGGTACATTTTAATTATAAGCCTGATGCTTGGCGTTATTTAATCGGATTGTGCGCAAAATATTGAGATGAGAACGATCTGCAGATAACGGCGATCGGGAAATACCGTGATGGCATTCCGGGTGACGGTTCCGTGGAGATTTTAATCGAATATTTTAGTAAACGCTTTACTATTTGATAATATACTTATTACAACTTTATGTGTAAGTCAGTTAAATGTTCTGAATATTTTTTTTTTATTGATGAGGTGCCCGCGCAGTGTAAACAGCAGATCCGTAATGTTGTACTGCAAGAATTGCTGGGTTGGAAATGGGATGGGTGACCATAGCGACCGACATTTAGCAAGGTATTTTTCGAGCATCTCCGTGCTGCGGAAACCACGTTTAGCAGTTAGTCCCGGCTGACGTCTCCCGATGTCAGTTGTTAAGCCTAATTGGCGGCCTTAGTGCGGCTTGATAACATCTGACAGCAAGGTTCCTCACTTGCCTTAGACCTCTCCTACCACCTTCATAAGCCACTAATAGTTAAGGTGAGCCCAGCAGTGGGACGTACGAGTTTAGGCAGTTTATGTTGTCATTTAAGATTACAAGGAGTCCATCGTGATTTCAAATACAAAGGAGGCTAAATAGGCCTAGATGTAGGTCATGATTCAATAGGAACTATCTGGCAGTATTAGGCTGCTGATAACATGTCAACGGAGAGGCCGGGAATCGTTTAACAGACGGATCTTGTCCTGATATCGAGGAAATGCGATGCCGCTTCAACAGTCACTAACATCACTGATTAAATGCCTCTGATAATCATAAGCTATTTGATTGGATTTGAGAGCGCCCAGTGGTTGAACACCCTGGTTGGGAACCCGGCTGGTCAGAGTTTGAGTCTGGGCCGAACTGTTAACTACTTTGTGTTCAAGGTACAAGGAAAAATATCAATAAAATCACTAATACGATCAAAGGGCCAAGCAACCCGGATAAGGTTAGCAAGCTCGCCACGGCGGGTTCAAATTAGCTAGGCGGCTTCGCTGGCAAATGTAGGCTTCTGGAGGTTCCGTTCACCATGACGGCAACAATCAGTATGAGTTGTAAGCGTATGTTAGACAGCAAAATAAAATAAAAATATGGCAAAATAAAAGATAAAAACAAACAAAACCAAATTGATCCACAAAAAAAACTAACAGAAGAATAAACAAAAATTTCCACCAGGCAACAGTGTCAAGATGTGTAAAATTAAATGTATCACATTCAGCTAACGTATCTTAGTTCTATTGATGATAATCCTAAATAGAACTTTAAAGTAAAGTATCGGAGAAAGTTCTCTTCATTCACTTTTAACATTCTGTCTTTTAACCAATCATATTATAATAAAAAAGACGTAGATAGGTTTCTTATGCTAAAAAAGTGGCCCCTGAAATCAGAACTCCGAGTAACTGAGCAAAGCATTGACAGTTTGAGATGACACTGAGCAACATGTATCTGTCTCGTTCACGCCATAGTAAATAATCATACTATCTTGTCCACACGGTCTAATTATAGATACGTACGCCAGGAGACAATTTTCGACTTCGCATCAGTACTGACATAACGTATTCCTCTTTTAAATATCATCCTTGAACCCTAAAAACCAATTGGGCTGATCCTGTAAGATATCGGTGAATTGAGTACAGTGGTTCCTTGCACAACACCGCCCCGCGGCTTCGGTCGGCTTGACCTTAATGATAAAGAATTTCTGGATTCTTTGAATGCTTAAGAATGGTAACCAATTAGCCTTATTAAATTAATTGATAGCAATTTGAGTCGACTAATAATGCCAGGAGGTGACATTTTCGTAGTTGTTCAGTGGGGCTCAGAAAGGTGGGACTGTGAATGGTGGTGCTACTTAGTTTTTAATGTATATTCATGACCACGGACGTAAAAGAAAGATAGACGTAACATCACACTAAAAAAATGTGAAGCATGCAAAGGGATACAATTTCTTTTGTTGTACACGACCTGCTACTCTCACACAAACACACTAGGTGCTACAAACGTGCGTGCTAGTCACGCAAACACCTAAACTGGCAGCTGATAATATGCTTCACTCATGATTAGACGAGGTTACGTCCGCCTCTCTTTTACGTCCGTGTTTATAAAATTGTATATTCGGTACAGCTCAGTGTTATCTTAGATATTTTGTACATTTTATCGTACATCTTTATTGCCAAATTCTGTATATTGTATCAAATTTGGGCATTTAAAGGTGCATGCATTTCTGTATCGACATTTTAGACAACATTATTGAAGTAATCGTTAAATGTATAAAAATAACCTACCAATGAAATAAAATGAAGAGAAATAGCGAACAAAACAATTACACGGTATTAATTTTCAACTAAAACCATGGAAAGTTAGCTCGGAACATAATAAATAACCTAATTAGAAACTTATGGTAAGGAGCGCCCCACCCATCCGCTGGAAAGCTTGGCCAATGGGTCTCGCACCAACCATTTAGTATGGGCAATTATAGGCGATAATAACACTGCGCTTTCGCCTCAGGCCGACTGGCGATTTAGAAAGATAGCGACGTAAAAGAAAGACAGACACTAAAAAATGTGAAGCAAGCAAGCTACTACAATTTCGTTAGTTGTACAAACCCACTACACTCACACAAACACACTAGGTGCTACTAAGTACGCCATTTTACACCGTGACAATGACACATGCTTGCACACACCCTAAACTGGCAGCTGATAATATGCTTCACTCCTGATGAGACGAGGTTACGTCCGTCATTCTTTTACGTAAAAGTCACTTTCATTTTGAAAGTGACTTTGAAGGCGTGGACTTCGATTGCTATGAGTTATTTATTTTATAACATACATACATAAACGGCCTATATACGTCCTACTGCTGGGCACAGGCCTCACCTCAACAAAAAGGTGGATCAAGCCATACTCCAACACGCGGGCTCAGTGCGGATTGTTGGGGTGTAAGGTAGCGGTAAGGGTAGTGCAGCAACCTTAATGTCAGATGTTATCAAGCCGCCTAAGGCCTCCGTCTAGGCTTAACAACTGACATCTACCGACGTCAGCCGAAAATTTTTCATAACATGCGACGTTCTAAATCAATAAACTTTTTCTTAAGTTTCAGTACTAATCCGTACAAATGGCGTATTAAACAAACTAACATTTTGTACGTTTCGTAGTACGTGCGACAAATATTAGAGCAAATATCTATTATCTCAAAGAGAATGTTTGTGTTCCGCTACTGTATGTTTTGCTTGCGCACTCCATCCTTGGGTTAATATTTGACGTTAGACACTACTGTGACATTGTGGCTTAAAAACGGTTTATTATAAAGCTATCAGGGCGAATTTGCTATTAGATTAACCACGGGAATGTTCTATAGAACCTATTTGTTTATCAACAGGCAGTTGAGAGAGGAGTATGAGGCTCTTACCCTTCACAAACTCAAATCTACGTTGAGCATACTTCAGTACTATAGCTGTCCCTCTCAAATCTATCGACATTTACGGGACAGCATGAGCGTGAGCGCGAGCTTAGCTTTGATTGGCGTTTGTAAATTCGAGGGCTTTCGCGTTGGTGACCGTTGGTGTTGGAACAAGCACGCCAAGGAGGCTAGCCATGAGAGTCGATGTAAATACTTGTATTATGAATAAATAAGATCACTATCTACTATATAAAAATAAGTCGGGTTTTCCTTCCTGACGCTATAACTCCAGAACGCACGAACCGATTTCCACGGTTTTGCATTCGTTGGAAAGGTCTCGGGCTCCGTGAGGTTTATAGCAAAGAAAATTCAGGAAAATTTCAACAGAAAAGCGGGAAAAACGCGGACGAAGTCGCGGGCGGCTGCTAGTTATTAATAAATAATTAGTTTTCCCTCCTTCTAGCCCCGAATTAAGAAAAGCTTAGCTAGGAGAAGTAGACAATGGGTGAATATAATTAAATACTTGCTCTTTTGTAAATACATTCATAGGTGTTTCCTATGTATACTATGTATGTATTTACCACCAACCAACTTGAACAGCACAAGCAAACAAATGTTTGTACTGCGCGGGGATCGAACCCGCAACTTCAGGTATCTTAGTCAACTTCTTAGCCAACACCAAATTGGTCGCCAAATTGTCGCGATACAGTCGCGCAGCTGTAAAAAATGTCGCCGTATGTAAGTAAGATATCATATATATTTGGGGAACATCTACTATTTATTAGTAAGCTCTCATTTACTAAGCCGCCCGAATAACAGATGTTTTCTATCCCCTTTTGTGATATTTTCGAACGATATCGAAAGCGAATCCACTCACAGACATACCGGAACAAAACCGACTAGAAAAGCTTAACTAACCATGTTTTCCTTTTCATTAGCTTCTAAAGTCTAGACAATACAGTTAATGAATACACGACGAGAGCTCCAATGTCAGTTTGTGGAGAAAAAGTGGTCAATAGGGACGCAAAAACTGACAAATGTTAGCGACCTTTGTCACATTGACCACTTTGCCACCTTTGAAACAAGTTTTATAGTAATAACCACGGACGTAAAAGAAAGACGGACGTCACCTTGTCTAATCATGAGTGAAGCATAATATCAGCTGCCAGTTTAGGTGTGTGCGTAACTAGCATGTGTCATTGGCGCTGTCACTCGGAGTAAAATGGCGTAGTTTGTGGCAGCTGGTGTGTTTGTGTGAGTGTAGCAGGTCGTGTACAACAAACGAAATTGTAGCACCTTGCATGCTTCCCATTTTTTTAGTGTGATGTTCCGTCCGTCTTTCTTTTACGTCTGTGGGAATACTTATAACCTGCACAAAACTTAATAAATAAACTTTGAACTGCAATAAACATAGATTAGAACAGAAAGGGTAGGTAAAAATGCCTGAGTTATGTCGAAAGTTGTAACACGAGTTTGTCAAAATGATTTTTTTTTCAAGATCTGAGTTATAGATATTAGTTATTGAAGTAAATAAAGAACTGATCTATAAACAGATTTACAGTCGCATGATACAATTGTGTATTTGGCAAAAAATACAGATTTTCGAGAATTTGATTAGATTTTCTGTCATAGAACACTTAAACCTCTTTCAAAGTTACAATAAATACAGTAGCAGCGGAAACAGAATCTAACATATTTGTTATTTTTTCAACTGTTTGTTATTCGCTAACTTTATGCGTTTCCACACTGCCTATTCCCATCTCAGATAATAAGTCATCGCTAACGAGCTCGTCCTTAGGCGTTTGAAGCTCGATGCGTTCGTTCGCAGTACAGTCGAATACATTTGTACTATATTATGTACATTTAAGAAATATTAACGACACGTTGAAAAAAATTTCGTCATTTTTAGATTAATGTCCTTTTTGAAAATAATCTGTTTCTGATTCCAGTGAGAATCACAACATTTGTACCAATTTAAAATGCTATATCGTATGTGCATGTGATATTATCAAGCATAAGGCACTCAAACTTGACCACAATACGAACCGTTCAATACAACCTCCAGACGCGTTCATAATCATTTTTTGTTTTGATAGGTTTTAGGGCAGATTTTTCAGGCGTTTACATCTATTTTATGCTTCACATAGTTATTTTTGCTACACCTCAACTTAATGAATTATTGCCAAGTATTGTTTTAAGTAAAAATGAGACGTCAACGAGAATTGCACGAGGTTAAAGGATGTCTTGGTTAAGGCGCAAGGTATTGCAGGCCATTGAATACCTACCAGACGCTCTGAAAATCTGGGGGGACTGTTTTGAGAAGTAGACGTCGTTTGGTTGACTGGTAATGCAGCATACATAGGGACAAAAAAAGCGATTTTGTTTTATACTATGTAGTGACGGGTATTGATATTGCAAAAATTGACCTTTCTTTGTTTTCAATGAATATCTTAGGAGACATCATAGATTTAGAATGACAAAAATAATGATCACGCGGGTTTAACCGCTTATAAAGATATTATGTATGAAGACTTACACTCACACATAGACATACAAGCAAGGCTGTGGGTACTTACATACAGTAAGTAAAACTCGTACATATACAAACACAACAAAATGGTTGTAATTCATGTCAGTTACACTTCTCCCTGTTGTCAAGAATTTTGCACCTGTGCATATGATGTGCGTTATATGGAACAATAATGATGCCCACATAATGGACTCCTTACAAAAACACATGAAAGTGCAACTGTGACTTAACTTTCACATTATAAGTACAAAAGCTCCGTAATTAACTTGGAAGAACGGTCAACTTGGCTTTTTGTTATTGTTAAATAAAATATATAAATAGCTGGGCCATCATTGACCCCAAACTAGCAGGAACTTTTGCTAGGCATAAACTTTACCTAAAATTTATCGATATATAGTTTATTAAGTTAGTTACAATCACAGAGCAAACATGAATTTGTAACATGTATGTTTGGTCTGAATTGCCCATTTTCTAATGCACTATTCGAATATTTCAATGATGTTATGATTTAAAAGAGTCGTCAAATCATACTATCTTGTTCACACGTTTACAACATTAAAGGTATGTCGCAGTGGTCATTTTTTGACTTCACATCAGTACTGACAAACTATGTACCTCTTTTAGAAAACATCTTTGAATCCAGTGGCATCTTTAAAATAAGTGCAAAACGTACACGTACACAAGCACGCGACTGTACACAAATACGTTGTAAGTAATTAGAAAGGTACGGTATGGCAATCGCGCAGTCAATATGTTATCTATCAAAATATCAAGGGGTGGGTGGGGGTGATGGTACCTTCGCCGGTTCATCGACTCCTTGCGGTTCGCGTTCTGGGTAATTCGGAGTTAACCACATATGTTGTGTTGCAATGTGGCATAACGAAATAGTTATTTTAGAAGTTAATTGTTCTTTTGTTTTGATATCAAACTTGGGAAGTCTAAAGGTATATATGATTTGAATCACGCTGCACGCAGCAGTGCTGCCGCCAGGTTTACCCTTGTTTGATCGAACAACGTTTCGTCGAAAATCAGTTGGTCGAACAACGTTTGAGAAAATCATCACTTTGTATAATATCACTTGATAGAATTTTCAGTTCGTCGAATGTTTATTTGCTATAACAACGTTTGCACTAATGATCAAAAGGTAGAATGTTCATTTGATGTAATTTTCAGATGGTATAACATGCCAAGCAGCATTTAATGAGGCAAATCGTTTTTTGGGTTTAAAAAAAAAAATTACCACGAAGGCTTAAGGCGGGAGCTACGCTCCGCTTCGCTCCCGCCTTAAACCTTCTAACCTTATCTAACCGAGTCGGTTCCGCCCAAACTATAGTATAGGGCAGTGACGAAATTCGATAATATGAAATCAGTTCAAATGAAATTCGTTCAAACAAATAATTACATCAAATAAAAATTTACCAATTAAATATTCGGTCAAATGAATAATTCTACGAACTGATATTATTGCAACTGAAATTCGACCAACTGATTTTCGACGAAACGTTGTTCGATCAAACAAGGGTAAACCCTGCCGCCATACTACTGGACCCCATTCATTTTGTTTGGGCTTATATGAGATTATGGAGGTGCCCGTGGCGCAGTTGTGACGATCGCTGTTGTAAAGCAACACACGCCGGGTCGGAAATGGGATGGGTGACCACCCTGACCGAAATTTAGTGATGTGTATTTCGGGCATCTCCGTGTCAGTCGTTAAGCTTGGTCAGAGGCCTTAGGGCGGCTTGATAACATCTGACATTAAGGATGCTCACTAAACTTACACCCCTCCAACAATCCGCACTGAGCCGAAGTAGGGATACTACGTACCTGTGTAACAGGACACCAGGGCCTTACTAACCGGATATCAATTTACTGATGATGATAAAAAAAGGATTTATTTACTAGAAAGACAGACAAAATGGTTTGAGCCAGGCAACTAAAACAAAAGGCATCCACTGGCAGTTATATAACTAATGAACAAGTTTAGTTAGGCTCACATTGACGAAATATCATCTAAGCTCAGTGGTGAGCCAGCCATAAAGCCATTCCGTTAAAATGTGAACTGAAAGGGACAGCTATACTCGTACTTGCAAGCAAGGGCGTACCCAGGTAGGAGCAGGGGGGGGCAGCTGCCCCCCCCCCTAGAAGTCAATTTTCCTTACAAGTGGGAATTAAAAACGTAATTCTCTCACGTAATTCTCTCATGTAAGACATGAGCACACACACAGGAATGAGCTGCCCCCCCTAGCTGAAATCCTGGGTACGGCCTTGCTTGCAAGTCAAGCTTAATTTCGATTTGCGTTAGTGAATTAATTTTATTTTGTCTAGAATCTCATGACTTTTTTTTGTCATTCTAGGTATTAAGCTACTCGTATACGTACTGGACTCCAGAACTCCCAGAAGAGCTAAACCTCGCCACAAAACTAAAAACGTACAGAGGAACAAATTTTTATTATTTAATTTAGTCCACGGTCGTTGTAATAATGCCTTTCAGCAACTTTTTTGGATAAACATTATGTTAATGAAAAAAGTTTTAGGCGGGAGGAGGGTGCTGAAAAATTTTCCTGTATCATTTTCGGTCTCAATGCGAATCATAAAGCGAAGTAAGACATGAAAATATGTTTTATTACATTTCAAACATAACCACACAGTTTCTATTGATTATTAGCTATTCAGGGGTGAAATGTGTACCGAAATTATAATATTGGACATCATGATTAACAAACTGTGATTTACCTTTTCATAATTTATCATTTATATTTATAGTTTGAGAGCGCCGTGGCCCAGTGGTTATACACTCTGGCTTGGATCCCGATGGTCCCGAGATCAAATATGGCCGGAACACCTCTACTTTGTGCTCATTGTACAATTTGCGGCTAACTCTCCGGTGATGGAAAACACCGATATAAAACCCAAGCAACCCGGATAACGGCGGTAGGCTCGCCCCTTACCACGCTGGGTTCAAATTTCCTCGGCGAAATGTGGGCTTCTGAATGTTCCGTTCGCCATGACGGCAACAATCAGTGTGCCTCTGACTAACCCATTAGGGATATGGTCGTGAGGGTATGTATGTATGTATGTATATTTGTAGTGCCTATACCATAAGCAACTAGAGTTTTTGCCCATCTGTGGGCATTAACAAACATTTTTTAATTACACAAGACAATTAAAGAAACGTGTCAAAACCCCCGACCTTAATTCCACAGAACTAGCACTCACCTCGGCTATCTCTGTTGTTTTAAATTAAAACCTCACAGATAGCTTGCGTGTGCGCAGGATTACCAAAGAGAACGGCCGACGTTTGCGCAGAGCAAATACTCTAAGTGTTATAGATAGTGGAGACTATTACATTTTGTAATTCTCCATTGTAGATGTGCCGAAAATAATCCACTGACTAAACATTAACAAACATCGTAAAGTGCGAAAGTTTAAAACTTTTTTTATTTAGGCGCAGTAAAGAATCACTTATGACGACTGTTGTATTGCCTCAAATTTACTTCTAAGACTGGCTAATCGTTGTTGCGGTTACATTATATAGCACAGTAATGTTTTTGGTAATTTTAAAAATGTTTAGAACCTATGTCTCTAGGCCACCAAAGCGATGACGAATGTGCTAATTCCTAGTATTTCTCGCTCTGAACCAAATAAACACTTCTCAGCGATATAATCGAGCAAGTCGATTGACCGGCAGTGTCAACTTAGCTCGTTTCGAATCGCATCTTTCATTCATTCATGGTAATGGCTGTCTTACATGATTGTTCGTCTTCGCGAACCCGAGGATGGCAATGACTTTTTGATCAGAGGTCGAGAACCTTTGCGGATGAGGAAAAAATGGATTCGACTGTATATCAACATCGGAAGCCCTTCATTTGCTGACGCAAACTTAATATTACTTCAAACTTAAAATTTTGCAGCTTAGATCCAATATTTTATTTGAATATTATGTCGAATCTTTTCTCTAACCATAATCTCCCAGTTTCAAAATATTAATAAGTAGTTCGCAAATATTATAACCAAGGAACTAAAATTCACTGATTTTATGTTTTAATATTTCCTAAGTCGTAAATCAAATCAAATCTGTGCATTGTTTAATAATAAATCCCAATATTAAATTAAGTTTCTCAAACACCGTGAATACACGTTTTACTATGTGAGTAAGAATATTTTTAATTTCACGCTTAAATAAAATATTAATTGCAGATTATAAAAACCCGTTTCAATTATTATTAAAATTTTAGGAATTCACATTTTATTGCTGAAGCGATAAAGACTATTTATTATAAATTGATATTAATATCATGGGTTACTAGAATCTTTGTTGGGTTGTTTTATATTTTAGACCGTCGTGGCCCAGTGGTTAATTACTGTTGCTCAGAACCCGAGTGACCCGAAGTTCACATCTAACCGATACAGCTTGACTAATTAATGTCCGCTTCTTAATGTTCCGTTCACGGCAACTATCGCTATGCCTCTGTCGGCTTCGTTTCGGTATGTCGTCAAAGTATATATGTGCGTATGTTTTGATAGTAAGTATTGAAGGAGTTGTTTGATTCACCTGTTTTTTTTTAAATTTATAGAAACCAATTTCATTTCATTTCATTTAAAAATTGTCGTGTTCTACTGAGTTAATATAATACACAGACTAACAAAAATAGCTAATCTACTAAAAAACTGCCACTAAACTGAACAGATACTAGACAGATAGTTTAGATACGCTCATCAAAGTATGCTGTCTGATATATTTTATTAGTTTTACAAATGAAACTATTTTATTAAATTTTATAACTGTGTTGTGTGTGAAGTGAGCCCTGACTAGTTTCAGAGATCTTTTACTTGTATTTACTTCGTCTAGTCAGTTTTTCTAAATAACATACTACTCATACGATGTTATAACTAAATTTTCAACGGAACGCGCCTAATCTGACTGAGCTACATTCGGCTCAACACACAATGGCACAATTTTCCCAAATCAGGCGTGGAAATCTAAACACTAGCCGAAAGCCATAAAAATTAAGTCATTTAAGCTTATTCACTAAGTAGCTAACAAAGGGACTTGGTCAGTGAATCACACCGTACCAAACATAATTATCGTTATCTTTACGACCAATAACGAACAATTGTTCCAGAACTTAAATTATTTAAAATTGCATTCCAAGTAGAACAAAAAATGTTATTGACTCCTGCACAATGGTTATAGATTAAGTGGTCACGATTAGAGGACAAAAGATTTTGCGAATCTTGATTTTAGCGGAAACAAGTCAACTTGTGAATTGAGAACATTTAAACCTACTAATGTTTAATGTCTGAACTATACATGAGTTTTTATGCGCTGCACTGCTGGGCCCAACTATGAGGTGTTACTTCAATACTAGGGCTTAGTGAGGATTGTAAAATAGAGATGGATTAATCACCGAATACACAAATGCTAATCAACATTGGGCGTCCCTCAGAAGTATAGCTGACTCTTTCGGTTCTATTGACATTTTACGGGACAGCATGAGCGTGAACGCGTGCTTAGCGTTGATTGACGTTTGTGAATGCGGGGGTTAGGGTGCTGAAAAACCTAACGGACAGCCTAACCTAAATGACATCTTTAGATGGCAGCTCCAACCAAGTGTTTACGGTGCCCTATGAAGTATATCCATCGCTCGAATTATAGGTCAACAATTTTCGGACAGGTAGGACACCCATCACGTTACAGCCAGTCATGCAAAACTCAACCTCGGACGTCGTTGCTGATCTGGTGTCCCCCAACGGGCTTAAATCAGGTGAGGGTAATATAATAAAGGCTTCTGGGACCAATTCAAAATGATTAGCAGAAGCGCAAGATGGACCTCTGTCGGGACCGTAGCAGGTGAATAGTAGTCACTGAATACTTACCCCGTGAGGAAATCGGCGTGCGTGTTGATCGAGAACTCGAGAGCCTAACTTTTATTTCACTAAACGATTGAAGAATCTTCTTATCATCATTATTGTCAGACATAAGACATTCACAGCTAAACATAGATCCCCCTCCCCCATAGATTTCCAGAGCAGCCGTTTGTAGGCGGCCTGCATCCACCGGAACCTTGCGATCATTATGGGGTCATTCGTCGACCTTGCGGGACCCACGCTGCCTTTGGGCTCAAATGGTCTTCACTCAAGGATTTTCTGGCACCAATGGGCCATCAGTCCTTCGTGCTATGCGCTCTGCCCACTGCCACTTCAACGTGCTAACACGCTGGGCTACGTCTCCGACCTTAGTTCTCCTACGAATTTCCTCATTTCTGATTCAATCTCGTAGCGAACCCTCCATAGCCCGTTGCTTGAAGCTCCTCCTTTCTTCGTAGTCGGTCAAAAACAACGGTCACCCAGACGAGAAGTCCATGATCGTTGACCTTTGTGCTAATGGCGCCATTAGCGGCCCCTCGCCGTATTTCAATCCACACGCATGTCAGTTGACAAACTAGCTGTTTACATATTATTCGAACAGATTAAAATTTCAAATTCTGAAATAAGCCTAAATGTATTATTCAGTGTTATCAGACATTCACGGAAAGGAGACTGGCCCGTTCTTGATTTTGCAATAAGATACAAGATAGATCGCACAAGAAATGTTTAAAGATTCATAACCTTTTATCATTGGCTTCATATTCTGCTTGCTGCTTTTATATAGCTTGTAAATTAATCTTTATCAAGTGAATAAAAGAAATGGCAGTCGTTTCTGGGGAAATCAGCTGGTTTGCTGAACTCTTCGGCAGACGACCAAAGTTTCATTGCACTGTGGCTAGAGGTTTAGCCCAGCAGTTCAACAGCAGAAAGCACATTAATTATATTCATATTGATTTATTCACATAACAGAAAGTACAGTGATAAGAGATAGCAGACAACATAAATTCTGTTGTTGAAATTTTAACAAAACGTAAACAGACTCAGTTCCACGGTTTTTTTTGTTTTAGTGAAAAAAACATCATATTCTAGAGAACAGGTGAGCCTACAACATTTCCAAGAATCCTCTCGATTTCATCAGGATCCCGAAACAAATTCTGACATGATGATCAAAGGTCTACTTAATAATTTGGTAACCTAGATTCGGTGTAACAAATGAAGCGTAAAATTCAAGTTTTTCCTAACACCTATAGTAAAATTCAAACTAGATCAACCTTCATCTTTCGCAAGCCGGGCGACTGCACTACCAATTATGCTACCGAGACCATTAACAGACCGCCTGATGCCAACATGACCAAATGTCTTTTTATGGTTTTCTTTAGAAAGATACTGCATGGAAAATGCTAAAAACAATAATAAAATATAGATCAATCTTTCTAACTCTGATCTACCTTTCTTCTTTTGATCTTATTAGATTATCCGGTAACCTTTGAACTACGCCACTCAAGCAGATAATACTATTGTGACTCAAGTATTTGACGTAGTTCTGAACCTTATAACCAAACGTGAAGTTATCTCACCGATTTTAACGAGAAGCTTTAGATTTCAATTAACTGCATAACCAGCTTGTTAAGCTACTATTCAGCGACAATGCGACACAATGTACTGTAACACATGCAACGTATCCGCTTATTAGTACTTACCGGAGTCGGATGTCAGTCAGAGTACCTGCTAATGTTCACTAGGTAATTGTAGTTACGTGATATATTCTTCTAAATTGCCACTTACGTCCTTCGACACCTTAGTGCCTATCTCATTACTACTTTATAGCACACCTGTCTGAAAATACCATGAATCTGCATGTCACTTTCGTATAAGGTACTAAACTACCCGCGAAATGCATTATGTGAGTATAGAAAGATAACTAAGCCTAAATGAGTCGCTGGAGTTGGGAAATACCCATTTCTTTATTTAAATACAAAATTCAGTCGGGTTTTTCCAGTTGCTGAACCGATTTTCATTTTTTGGATTTACTTTGCTAATGGTAGAGCAAAATATAAAAAATAAACTATTACGAAAATAATACTTGGACAGTCCCACGACATCAGTCAGACAGCTAGTTCTCAAATAAAAATATCAAAGCCACTGTACTGTAGAAAGTCTAATGCAAGCTCTACCAGTCTTACGCAAATCGTCACCTCTTCTAGCTAGAAGGCGCCCCAAGCCATAACACTGGCCGAGACGAGGTCTCCACTCAAGAACTCGCTTACCCCAATGGCTTATGGGTCTTAGGCGAATGTGGCCAGTCCACAACCACTGCAGCTTACTAATTCTTCTGTGAGAGCTATGTCGAAACCTTGGTTCGTTGTCGCACAAAATAATTTCGGATTTTATCCTGCAGAGAAACTCCGAGCATAGCGCTTTTCCGTAGCTCGCAGAGTAACCTCAAAGGGTTTATGTGAAAAATTAATTGATAAGTAGATATCCTTGAAGTAAGTACCTATGTTTTCAATATATCAAAATTTTCGTTATGTCCCACTGTGGGTGTGGCTCTTTCATTTTATATGGGCCTAACGCTAAAACTTTACAGCGCTTGAAATTTTTTCAGGTATTATCTTTCTTTATCTGTGTCATACTTTTTACACACCTATAACAATGACACATGACATTTGCTAAATTTATTTGAAGATAACAGTGTAATTAACGAAGTTTATTGCAATCCATAAACCAATATCTTCTAGTTTTAAATGGTTATGCTTATTACCCTCGCCAATTTGACCACTATATTAACGTTTTAGTCAGTTTTTAACTTAAACTGAAGGAGATCTAATCGATGTGTCAAAAACTTCAAAAATGAAGAAACAGAGGAAAAAATGATAAACTAGTAATGTTTTTGATAATCATTCTTATTCAAGTAGGTAC
Source organism: Udea ferrugalis (assembly GCA_950022985.1). Taxonomy (NCBI): domain Eukaryota; kingdom Metazoa; phylum Arthropoda; class Insecta; order Lepidoptera; family Crambidae; genus Udea; species Udea ferrugalis. Next base: position 23,856,240 of record OX465515.1, read on the forward strand.
TCAAGCAACAAATTATATAATAGTGATATTTTACGATAGAAAGTGCGCAGAATAAAACAGAAGTTGACAAAAAATGTGTGAAGCGGCAAAAGAAGTGCGCCTGAGCAAGCTTATTGTTTATCGTTAGGGTCACCATGATATTGTTACAATCGGGGACAAGCACAACATTATTTCATCTTGTGGTTCATATCATCGAGTGATGACTCGATTCACAAAAAAGAACCAATATGTCATTAAGGACAGTACATATTAGTGTGTTTTAGGTAAAATAATTTAGGATCAGTTTTTTTCGAATTGCAATACTTTGCATTACTTGAAATCATTTAATTACAGATAGAATAAAAAAAAACCCTATAACAAATCGATGCAGTTCTAAATGCAGAATTATCTCATTTTTTTACACACGCTGTCATTGGCTTTTGCTTCGTTACAGTCTGCATAAGATTATGTTTTTGAAGTGTTTTTAAAGAACTCCTTCAACTGACTGTATAGCCCAATGCCTGAGTGGCAGCCAAACATAACACTTGCAGTTTGAGCTAGGTGAACTGTTGTTCTCAAATAACACGATCTTTCGCTACGATAAGTTATTGGTGATACAAAAATATTATAAAGATAAAGATAAATCATTTATTTGCTTTAAACATGGTATAAAATGATGGTACAATATTCAAGTCAGTTCACATGTTTAGATAAAAATAAATAAAAATAAATATCCTTTGACATTATTCCACACAGCGCCATCTAGTCCCAAGTAGGCTAATTATAGTCCGTTATTATGGATACTAGACAACGGATAAACATACTTATATACTTTTTCTTTTGTAAATACATACTTAATATACATAGGAAACACCCAGACCAATACAAACAGACATGTTCATGCACACAAATGTTTGTACTGTGCGGGGATCGAACCCGCGACCCTTGGTGTAGTAGCCGACTTCTCAACCAATTACACCAAGACGGTCGTCAATCATATAGCATGCAAAATTTGATTAAACTAGATTCAATTGAAAGTGCATGTCAAAATAATATTATCGTTTATAAAATCCTGCAATTACTGCTTACAGTCAAATAAATCCTTGATATCATAAATTTTTTTGTCAATCAGCCATTTGTTTAATTTTTTCTTGAAAAAATTATAAAACAATATATAAAAATATATTTTGAAACTGTCCCTGCATAGTTTGCTCTAGATTAATACTCATACTCATGTTAGAATCCCACCAATGTCTCCGCCAAGCCGCGTGGTCACCCCATTTGAAACTCCCGCGCCCGCTCATTTTACCTCCATTCGCAGAATTAAATAACTGCCATTTTTACTATGCAATGTTTAACATTCTAATTGTTCGCTAAATAATTAAAACCACTGTGTATCTCTCTTGAGTTTTTTTTCTCCTTATAAGTATAATTGGTACTTCATTTATGAAGGGTGCTTCTGGAAGTTTCTCGAGAAACTGTTACCGAACAATGGGCACGAGGAATGTGGTTACTTTTATTCATTTATTGTTCAATTTTCAATACGCAATTTTGTAATACAATTGAATTCACTTTCGAATTAACTGTTACCGGTGCATTCCTGCATTGGTAAATATTTCGCTGTGTCGTATTGGTTCCCGGTTTTTTTCGATTTCATTTATGATTCGGGCTCAAATTAGTTTTTGCAAATGCTTTTTGATTATTACATACCTACTTGGTTCTTCAAAATTAAGAAGTTTTGCTGATGATTTTAGAGTATTTCAGAATTCTATTCCTTTATTCTGACTGGCTTAATGGCGTGTTGGGTAGAGTCCTGCCTATCTAACTTAAGATTATGGGTTTTAAATGGCCATTAGTGATCATGTCATCATTTTTGCTCATAGGCTTGATTGCATAGTCACGCTTACTATTGGTCGTTGATCATAAAATTAAACTGTTTCAAAAACACTAATAGTGTGCACTTCTACTTGGTGTTTAAGTGAAAAACCGCTCTAAAGAAGTTAACTTAATATGGCTGGCGCCATTTGATTGATTTGCTTTTACTTTTTGCATTTAAAAATACTTTGTTGACCTTTTTAAAAATAAATGCAATCATTATCCGCTACTCGATAATTTCCTTGTCATCGACAGGTGCGGTGTAGTGTTGTTATAGACTCGAGCTTGGGACTTTATAGATACAAGAACATGACTCGATTTCACTGGACTTGGTGTGCTAAAATGCTCAAGAACTAAGAGAAGAATCGAGTACGAGCTTAAGTGGAAAAAACTCGAGTTTAAAACAATGCTTCAGACTTAACTGAATATATCCCTAAAATGTCAGCAGTCTAACAGCTAGTAACTAGTTCAAGCCGAATCGAGTATCCAATAAACTCCAGCACGAATTTTGAATCTCTTTTATATGTCACACTGATTCGTGCCTTATATTGTGTAGTGCCCTTAAAGGGTTCATTTTTGGAACTAATTAAGTCCATTCATTATGATACCATCTGGTAAACAGAATAAAATAATAAAAGAGTTCGAATTCAACTTAACACCTTAACAGATGTTTGGTTAGTTACTAATTTAATGTTAGGAGCTGGTTCCACCGAAATTGACTTATGATATAGGGTCAGATGTTAACTGGCACAAAACTTTATTTACTCCAAACCAAAGTTAAAATAACAGTAAAGATGTAAATTCTTACTACGTCTGTTTTTATAAAGCGTCGACTTTCTCGAGTCGTCTAATAAAAGGTAGGACTCGAGTTCAGGAACTCGAGTCTTACAGCACTAGTGCGGTGCTGCCTTAACCCTTCAACGAGCATAGCGTGTTAGAAACTTTCATTACTTTGAAACCTTATTCCAATAAAAGTGAAGTCCATGTTAGAAGGCCACACCTATCTATTAGCCTTACAGTGTTAAGCTCGAGAGGTATAAAATAGAGTCGTCTAAGAAAATAGATAATAATTATCAATTAGCAGATAGCTTATTGGTTTTAACATTAGGTCTTATGCTCGTGGGATGTTTTCTTGGGAATATCCCTGAGAAACGCCCGGGGTGTCTTGAATGAATGTGGTAGCTATATTTAGCAAGACATTTTTTTCTATTATTGTTTTACGACGGTCTGAATATAGGGGTAAAGGGGGCAGGGGGATGTCCATGAATAGATTGATTGAATGTTTATAATTTGGTTCCAAAATATTATTTTTTTACAGATTGTGCTTTTTTACTTATGAATCAGAGGCCTTAGCCCGGCTCAAAATTACAATCCAGTACCTAATAACGCAAAACTCCGCATAATTTCGAACTGTTGTCAAACTCTTAGTAGGTTTAGAGTTTCACGTTGCTCTATGCCGTTTCTAGAGTAAAAAATTAATATAATTAACTACCACGACAAAGCCACTGATTGGCCGACATGTCTGCCAATACGGGCTCGCAATAAGTAAGGTAATAAAAACATCTTATCGTTTCTTCAGCATTAATCGTGTTTCGTCTATAATAAATATTTTCTTATCGAACGGCATAAATTAATCTCAGAGCTAATACTATATTTTTTATCTCTACGTACTTTTTAATTAACTAACGTTAATTGAAATGCGCGGGAGTTCATTAATCGGTAAAGATTCAGCAAATTATGTTTTATAGTATTGGAATGTGAGAGGTATATAGGTAACTAATTAACATACATTGCAATGTACACCTGCATTCACAAAGCACAATTTAAATGGATATGAAACTTCAAGTTAATGTTTTTTAATTATATGCCTAACTAAGTTTATTTCTTTGTATAGGGAATATGCACTGTTCTTTTTTATATATTTTTATGATAGCTTACGACTTAGACGTCACGCGAGTCTATGACAACACAAATGTAACCTACAAACTGTTGAATTCTTCTTCTTGTCGCGGTTTGTACAGTGACATACGCCTGGACTGTGACGTCACACTCGACCCACTCTGTTACAACCACTTTTAAATTTTCCACATTTTTTTGCACCTTTCAATAATTATTTTTACATCTACAAAGAAATAAAATTATGAAATATTGATAGAGACGTAATAAGAATTCAAAATACTACTCGAAAAAATTATATAACGCTCATCTGTTACAAGTGCATATTCTTTATTATGTAGCTGGATGTGTACTCATATTCCAATATTGTAATTTACTAACTGATCACTGTACAGAACATATTGAAAAGAGTAACTGCTGAGTTTCTTGCCGGTCCTTCTCGGTGGTTGAGTCACATTATGTTCGTATACTGTGTATTTATTTACTATTTTTATTATATTATTTAAGGCTATTATTGAGTGTATTTTTAATTGTTTTGTTGACGTTTGAAAAGCGCTTGTAACAGGTCTATTGAAATAAAGATATTTTGAATTTTAATTTGAAGTATTGATATTTTCTATTTAATTTTTAACTCGATTATAGATAGACACGATATTAAGTTGTGCTGCTGTGTACGAAATTAAGCTGTTGAGTGATTTTTGTTCAGTTTACTGGTCAGCTAGTGAGTTTTTTCGTAGAAAAAACTGCCAATAAACCATTTCCATAATATCTAATTGTTGCAATTACCGTAAAATAAACTAAAATCACGTAATATCTCACTAGCAAACAAGGTTTTGCAAATAATATCATTTAGTCAGTGATATTAATAATTTTACATTCATAACGGGTAATAGGCAATATTCTTTATAGGTATGACGTCAATCGCGTACAAATACTAAACTTTGGACTGATATTGAGTTTAAGTCTACAACTTTATCAGAAGTTTAACTCTGGTATATTGCATCACAACTATTTTCCAGACCACCCCAACGCGAGGGGTAGTTGCGCTCGCGGTAACTTAGTTCAAACACCTTGAATGCAATCAACATTGATTTTGTAATGATGTCGGCAATGATATTATAATAAAAAAGAGGTAGATAGGTGATGTCAGTTCTGATGCGAAGTCGAAAATTGACCCCTGGCGTACGTACCTATAATTGGACCGTGTGAACAAGATAGTATGATTATTTACTATAGCGTAAACGAGACAGATACATGTTGCGCAATGTCGGTGCACTAAAGTTCTGATTTCCGGTGCCACTTTTATAGCAAAAGTAACCTGTCTACCTCTTTTTTATTTTAATATCATTGGATGTAGGTATATCACTGCTAGTTAGCGGAGTGGTTAAAATAGTCGCATTTGATTACCCTTGACATCGCACAGGTGTATAGTTTAAGCCCCAGGCATTCGTTGCAAGTCTGTTTCGATAACTTTGATGACTTATTGGAAAGCCTCATGTTTAACTGAGGAGATATTCATATCATATCCAAAAATATTCAATAACTGTTTCCGTTAATTGTATCAAAAGTTGATGTCAAAAAATCAAAGAAGCATTAGGCATCATAATTAAAATAACGAAAACGAAGTCATGAATTTAACTTAGATTTTAATTGGTTTTATCATATACCAATAGTTTCTTTAAATTCAATTGTTTTAATTGAACTTTTGAATATAAATGCCTTAGGTAATTCTCATTTAAATTGACTATATTATTCACATCAAATGTATAAGATTCACATTCCCAACCAATTTATTTCCGTTAATTCGTGTTGTCATATTGTTGTATTGTAACAAGTCCAGTTAGCACGATTTTATCGACAAAGACTAATATTGTTGTAACACAACAAGTCGAGTCAGCACGATTTTATCGGAATACTTCTTGCACCCTATCCCCTAGATTATTGCAGAACATTCCTGTAGTCTTAGAGACAGCGCACTTCCATTTGCAGTGACAAGAAAATGAAGTGCATTTAATATTCCATTAAGGAGCTTACACATTGTTGAGACCGCTTCCCGCGACACTTGTCACGATTCCTAACAGAAAAAATTGCTCTCCGCATTTTCGCATTTGTTTGGTTATCATTTCATTTGATAATAAAAAATATAATATAAGTCACGTAGGTAATTATCAATAAAGCTCGTTGTTACGTTTATAATACATTCGTGGTTTTTAATTTGTTTAATAAAATTTAAATCAATGTTTAGATTTGGTTTCTGACGTGAATAACCTTTGAAAACCGATACTAACTTGCCGAATTCACCCTATAGACACTCTTAATGAAAGATTTCTGATTTGATAGCATTTCCGATGTTACGTTGTGATGCATTCATGAAAAAAAAGTTCTTATATTTCATTTAACGAAACGCCAGTGTCTTAAACGTCATTTTAGTACCAAAAGCAAGATGCCACAGACGGTGAGATAATGCAAAGTCAAAGACCAAGCAGCCGTTTCTCAAAATCACAAAATTGTAAGACGTATTGATTTTTTAGCACGAATCTCGACGTCAAAAGCTTTATTTGTATTAAAAAATAGAACTGTGAAAATTTGAAAAGTAAACTATTAATTACTAACTCATTTTTATCATAATCTATCACGCCAGTTTATTGTTCATAATGTTTGAACTCTAGTACGATCTGTTTACAGTAAAGCACAAAATCTGTCTATCTAAATTAAACAAAGCTTATTTGACACGTTATAATGTCACTTGTCATCTGTCACCACATTATCGAGCAGGGCGGCTATTACCGGCTCGCAGTACTGATAGAGTAGATTAACCGCGGCTATCATTACATATAATCAATCACCCTGTATCACTCTTTGTTTGACGACACTGACCTTGAATTATCCTATCTATCAACGGGGAAAGGGTTCTTTGACGTTTCCCGTGAACTTCTGCGCTTTTCTCGAAGACATTGGAAATTGACAAGCAATTAAGAGTCGATCAAGGGCATTGTAGGTGTGTCGAAGCGATTAATCGAAAGCCTTTTAAATTTGCAAATTTCATTAGTCACCTATTTTCTAAGAACAAATCATGGCATCGTTTTTTGAGCAACTTAACAACAGCTAAATAGGATTACATTTACTAGCTCGTGTAAAACTAGAAATTAACTAAGTTAAGTATTTGGTAATATAAGATATATTTGTCACCTGATATAATTAATTGAAGTAAATTACTTAGAAAACGAATCGCAACGTTTATCTTCAGAACTTTTTTTTTCACTTATTATTAGTTTTATAACTAGATACTTAATGTCAACGTGGATTACTGACGTATTTTACGAGCATTTTTATTTCTGTTGACGCAAGTAATTTTATGGGTACAAAACTGATACAAGTATAAATTGTATTATTCTAAAGTAAAAACGTAAGCATTATTTTCTCTGAATCATTAAAGGAACTACCTAACCAAAAATACTAGGTACTATGTTTTGTTATTGTTTTAGCATTTTCCATGCAGTATCTTTACTAGGTACTTTCATAAGCAGTTTACGTTGTGAAACAAAAAACATCGTAAGTAATTCAAACATTTATCAGTCTACCTTGTTTCAAATTCAATTTTTTAAAAAGCAGTCCTTTCGTCAACAAAAAGAAGATGTAGCAATTACTTTTATAAATAATTACACCAAAATGCCCATTTTTTAAAATGTATGTTTAAATCAGACTCAAAAGTGCTTCACTTGCGTGAAGTGAAGTGTAACAGCGGCAGCCTGGCCCCTGGCCTGCGCCGGCAAGAGGAAGACGTTCTTTCATCATCATAAGTAGACGTAGCAATTACTTTTAAAATTAATGATATAAAATTGCTCATTTCTTAAATTTCATGTTTAAATCAGACTCAAAAGTGCTTCACTTGTCAAGTGAAGTGTAACAGCGGCAGCCTGGCCCCTGGCCTGCGCCGGCAAGAGGAAGACTGAGTGTCATTTGCCTTGCAGACAAGCGCCCTCCACGCCGTGACGGCGTTCTTGCGAACACAACCGAACTGCGCTATTTTGTGTTCAAACGTTCATCGTTATTTTATTATTTTTGTTCGTCATTTATCGCAGTTGTTTTATACGTTTACTATTGTACGGTATGTCAACTTAGGTCTTTATAGAGGTGATCGTTGGTCGTTTAAATCATTTTATTTTACTTGTTTTGATTATTTCTGTTATCCGACACTAACGTTGAAATAAATTATTTTAAATACCTGCTTAAACGCAAAAGTTTGTTCAATACTAAATGATGAATTATAATTAAACTAGCTACCCGATACATATAAACCTTCCTATTGAATCACTCTATCTATTAAAATAAACCGAATCAAAATCCGTTGCGTAGTTTCAAAGATTTAAGCATACAAAGGGACATAGGGACAGAGAAAGCGATTGTTTTATACTATGTAGTGAAGTCGAATAGCATTATCTCGATGACATCAAAACAAAAACAATGATCAATTTCGTAAGTATAACCTCTAATTAATTAACAACTCGAATCTGAGGCTAAAATAAACCAATGCAGCCTTTCCGACTGGAATAACCAACACTTAAATACATTAACGGAGTATTCGCTAATCACTATTTAATATTTAAACGTTATTTAGCAGCAGACAGCGCGGGAAGGTGCCTAACAAACAAACACGCCGACTGTTTAACGTGTTTACGCGAAACTAAAGCGCGTTAAAGTGAAGTTTTTTAACGTTTCCCAGGAAATAATACTTTAATAAAAATCGCTGTTATATATTAGCTGATGCAATTCAAGCTAAAACTGCAAGTTGATGTTTTTGAATTGACCTATGCTGTCCAGTGTGCTTGCTATGTTCTTTTATTAAAGGCAAGGGGATTGAATTCATTAATAATTAAAAAATTCATGTCATTTATTTCATTTTCAATGTTTTAAACTGCTGTATGTATTTTTATCAATAAACTAAAACAAAAACTTAGAGCTTTTAGAATGTATAAATGTGTTCTCTAAAGTTGCACTGCCAAACTTCTTTAAAAATATTTGCTAAGCCTCGCGGCTGACCACTAAGGAATGCCTCTTAGCATTAGGTCCGACAATTGTTTTTTTCGTCAGTGCAATCAAGAATAAATTAGTTAATTAAATGCAGCAACTTTAATATGTCATCTCAGACATTTTTGACGTTACGACATGTCATTGGGCGCCGCATGTACTTAGCTACTAACCAGAGTCGCAGGCAGACTTTTGCTGAACGAGAGAGAGAAACAGCTGAAAAGACTAACTGCTGAGTTTCTTGCCGGTTCTTATCAGTACAGAAACAACTTTCCGATCCGATGGTAGCGTCACATTTATTTGAGTAAAGCATATTTATTGATTACAATTAATATTATGGTATTCATGTCTATTATTAAGTATGTTTTGTTTGTTAATTAGATTTGACAATTTAAAAGTACTTTGTAACAGGTATATTTAAATAAAGGTATTTTTGATTTTGATTTTTGATTTCGAATGACTACTGCTTTTGCCGCTGATGCTTCGACACTTCTACCGGACTGTAGGGTTAGTGAAGAGGGCTCTCAACCCTAAAGTACCGTACCTAGGGGCGCCCCAGACTTCGCCCTAGGGCGGCAATCGGACATAATATGTTTGGGATGTAAAGCGACCTATTATAATGTCACTTGGTAGTGACGATGCCTATTTTGGAGAAACATGTCTTCCGAGTAAAACACTCTTGAACAATGACTGAAGTGGTTTGTTGGAGGTTTCAATTAAATTAAAGAAATCCTTCTTATTTATGTAAAGCTTAGTAGAGCGTTTTCTTCCTGACTAATTATTGTAATTCAATTGTAATCACATTCGATTCTTAATGCAAAAATTGTTAATTAAATTTCAATTGTATTATTGAATTCAAATTTTTAAATGTAGTCCTTGTTGGTTCAACAAACAAATGATTATAGATTCGGCCGGTCTGTGAACGGTCTCGGTAGCACAGTGGTTAGTGCAGTCGCCCGGTTTGCGAAAGATGCGAGTTCGATTCCCGACTGATGCCAAGATGACCAAATGTCTTTTTCTGATTTTCAGATCATAAGTAAAAGATACTGCATGGAAAATGCTAAAAATAGTAACAATCATAAATTAATGATTATTTTTATTTACTAGTTTAGATAGGTAGTATCGTTTACACGCAAGTGTACCAGTGGTTGGATTTTACGCAATCGTTGCCATTTTATTTACGCAACTGCGCGCAGCGAAGTGTAGTGCTTCGATTTTTTAAATAAGTTACCTATTTGGTTAAGTACTTTTTTTCGGGAATGGCGGAAGAAGTTAGAAGCGGATTTTTGTGAGACAACATGAAGAAAGGGTAAAACGTCAGATGAAACAAATTGAAGCTACCGGACTTATCTCTCGGGGAAAGACATTGGTTGATTTGAATACAAAATTATTGCTTTTCTATTTACTAATGAAACAGCTGAGCTGGTTTTCAAATGAAAAAGTCCTGCTTGAGAATTCTAACCAGGTACTATTTATTCGACCTAATTAAAGAAGGATGTTCACGAAATTTTGATCAAAAATGTATCACCTATTCTAAAATGTATTAACGATTTAAATTCTAAGCCTTTTGTCTCTGAGAGCATTTACTTCTTTACAAACACAAATTATGGCTTTATTTACCATACAAAAGAAACTTCATAAAAGCCTTACGCAATCAACATTTTCTTTTGTGTTGTTTTTTCCCAATAAACTGAAAGCATATTGATTGCCAAATTGCAAAGTCTTTGGAAACAGTTAAACTGAAATTAACTTTTTAAAGTTGCAAAGTTGTTCCAACCACAAACAAAAGGCACCAGGTATACCTATGTAGAGTTTCGAAAAGGAAACATTTGCCAATAAGTCATTGTGTAGAGTTTCAGGTAAGTACCTACCTGAAATTATCGCATATTGAGAAACGGATTTTGAAAGAATTGCTTAATGATTGAAAGTTTATAAATAATTCCTTAAGTCAGTAAGGGGCAATATTTTGCAATTCATTGACTTTTAAACCTACCGAGTATTGCGGGTACCAAAAAAAAAATGTAACTTACGAGAATTTTCCGACTCTCATTTTCACAGGCATTTGCATATTAAAATTGTCTTTTTGTTGGAAATTATAGGCAGTACAATGAAAACGAAATAAAAAAAAAACGAAGTAACGGACACAGCGGCTCGCAGAGCGGGCACCCTAAAATACGTACAGAAGCATACTTATGCACCCATTTGAATATCACCCTCGCGCGTCCCTAGCAGGTACAACCACCACCACCACATAAAAATCAAATAAAAACTCAATTTTTCACGGCTGCTCTCGAAACTTTCCCCGCTTTCAAAAAATGTTTTAAGCAGATTAAAAGTTAGCCGGCGACCGGCAACAAGGAGGCTAACACCATCGATCGTGATCACAACTTTCACATTAGCAACAAAGTAGTAAGTCTAAAATAAATTAATTACGTAATGCGATACGGAAGGGAAAGTTTGACGCGGGGTGCGGGGGGCGGGAAAAGTTTGTTGAGTTCGAGCGTGTGGAGTAGGTAGGTGGGACTTACCCGTTCTTCCTCGCGGATCATCTCGGCGATGCCAGGGCGGATGTCGACGTCGTCGTGCAGCGGCGCGGGCGGCGGCGGCGCCAGCGGCGGCTCGGGCTCCGTCGGCGGCGCGGCGGCGCTCGGCGACACCCGCGGGCTCCCCCCCGGGCTCCTCTCCACCGACCTCCTCCGAGCCTTCGCCGGGGACTCCCCCTCGCGGCTCGTCGGCCGCTTCGGCCCGCGCTCCGGCCGCAACACGGCCGCCTCACCGCTCACATCCGTCAACCCACGGATCTTCAGCATCTCCGCCACCTTCAACAGCGCCGATATCTGATCCTGCGACACGTTTATCTCCCCGCGGTACATGAAGTCGACCACCGCCTTCAAGTCGCAGTATTTGATGTCGCGCATTATTATTATCGGGTGGCGACACGGGTTGTCCATGAACAGGCTCTGGAAGTACGGGCTGCATGCCGACAGGACCACTTTGTGCGCCTTCAGGCTCTGCCCCTCGCAGGCCAGGGTGACGTCCACGAAGGACTCGGTCTGGAGAAGTTGGTCGAAGCAGTTGGCCAGATTGGACTGGTAGTTGTTCCATCGCAGACAGAATTGCTGGGGGGAGCCGTCCGCGTCTCGGCTCTCCATCGCCGCGGATTCCTCCTCGGCCGGCATCGCTTTATCGAGTTCGCATCTGCAACGTAACGCGGTCGCGTGATCAGGCGCTACACGCGCGATGTCGGCGAAGACTCGCGAGTCACTGAGCGGCGGCGACGGGCGCGGGGCGGTGCGGGGTGGCGCGGGGCGGGCGGCTGGGCGGGGCGATGGTGTGGCGCCGACCAATGGCAGCGCGCGCCGCCCAGCGCCACGCCCACCGCGCCCGCGCCCCGCGCCCCACAGCCCCCCGCATCGATCGAGCGCTGCCCGTTGCGCGCGCGCACCTCGGCAACGCTTTTTCTCCAATGTGCGATAGATAATTCATTAACACAAAGACTGTTTAGCAGATATTTTCACATATAATTCGAGAGAAAACTTCAGTTTTTCTTGTAAAATAAATTATGTTTTTTTTGTTATTTGACTAATCAGGTAATTTGAAATGCAATTTCATGCAAAACTTAAGGGAATCTTTTAAAAACATCATAACAAGTAGGTACCAATCGTTATGGTAGTTACAATAATTGCAAGACATCATTATTATTCATTTTACCATTTTTAAAACTTAGTACGACTTACCAAACAATAGTTGTGGTCTGAGTACCTACCTATCCAAAAACTGTTTCAGGTGATGACTAATAAAGTGGATAAACTTATGAAAACTTTCAAGTGATTTTCAAACAAAAATTTCGACTTTGATTTAACTTCGACTGCTTGTTGTACTTATTTACAAACAAAATAATAAGATACTATCTCACTGAACTTATGCACATTTAGAAAGTAAGTACTTTAGTAGATTTTTACAATAAATGTAAACTGAGAAAATAATAATTATGCTAAGCTACCTACAAAGAGACTTTTAAAACTGTCATGATTCAAATTGATTTATGTCAGTTCAATAATTATAATAAAAGACAAATTTATTAAAAAGTTTACAAAGTTTTATTTATAAACTTCACAAATAAGTTTTGAATACCTACTTAAAATATAGAACCCACTTATTTATAAAAACGAACGCAACGCATAGTTTAGGCAATTGGCGGGTTATGTCACTTTCTTGCAAATGGCTTCAGCAACAAGAATGAAAGAGACACAGCGATAAAAAAGTTAACTTGTTGTTGAAGCACTATTTATAAGTTTTTAAGTTAAGGCTGGTCGTGGTCACCCATCCCACTATTCGACCCAATGGGCGTAACTTAACCCAACTATCATGACTTATTTATAGTTAAATCTTCATTGACTGCGTTAGCGCAGTGGGTAGAGGTCTGTCTCTAGCATTGAAGGTCGCAGGTTCGATCTATACTGGGCAAAAATTCATGAGATTAATTTTGAGTTTGAGTATTTGAGAGGTTATTAATTTTGATAATTATACTTAGTGAAGTAGGAACTAATGTTCATGTCTTACAGCCATTCGTTTTGACGACCAATTTGGTGTAGTGGTTGAGAACTTGACTACTATACCAAAGCTCGCGGGTTTGATCGCCGCACAGTACAAACATTTGTGTGCATGAACATGTCTGTTTCTATTAGTCTGGGTGTTTTCTATGTATATTAAGTATGTTTTTACAAAAGGAAAAGTATTAGAGTATGTTTACCCGCTGTCTAGTATCCCATGGCATTAGTTGCTTAGTTTGGGGCTAGATGGCGCTGTGTGGAATAATGTCCAGTGATTATTTATTTTAGTATATAATATTAAGTCTTGAATTTAAATAAGCAATGCACTAAATACGTAAACACTAAGTAGTACCTACTTATACAATCCATATTCAAGCTTGAAACAACAAATTAATTTGTATTATATCTAATTGGTATCTAAGTAATCTGGGTTTTAAAAAAATACCTGAATATTCATCCACCTACTTAGTACAAGCATTAGAAAATAACTAAATAGGTACCTACTGTTGATTGTAAAGTCGCGGAATAAAAACGTTGACCAGTTTTCAAACAAACTCATTTACGCGTTGCAAGCACATGATACCTTTTTTAACTGTGTAACAGGCTAGAGTATCGGAAAGTATGCTTTAACAATATGATAATAAAATTAAAATTCGATTGGACGGATGTTCCTTTAAGATAGACAGTTGAACCAATAGGTACTTTTGTCAATGCCATCATTGAGCAAGCATAAACAGATACTCGATGGAAACCAAAAACCTCACCCGGGAATGTAACCTAGGACTTTCTGTTGGTTAGTTATGCTTTACCATTTAGCTCGTGAGGTAGAGAAACAAACAGTTTAACGCATGAATTAACTTTTTCTTTCCAATAATTTATTTCTTTTATTTATTTATTCTTCATTGCAAAAGGAAGAAAAGTACAATTGACGGACTTAATGCCTGAAGGCATTCTCTACCAGTCAACCATCGGCGAAGCAGAAAACTTGTTTCCGGTGACTTTGACATATTCAATTCAATTAACCATACACATACACAAAATACATACCAAAAGTTCGTAAATAAATATGTATTATAATAAACCTACTACTAATAAATAAGTACTTAGTAACTTTAGTGGAAACCTTTTCCCAGGAGCAGGCCAGAATCAGAATGGGTTTAAAAAGAGTTTAAGTCCTATTTCAACTAATATACTTAAGTAAGTACGACTCAATTTAAGGAGATTACCGTAGAAAACATTACAAGCCATAACTGTGCTTGGTAAGGATAACATGTCTTTATTTCAACCGGTAAATAAGGTATATCTGTAAGTGTTTTGCCTTTTCATTCATAATGTGAACATCGAAAGAGTGGAATAAGGGAATGGCATCTCTCAGGTTCAAGATTTATTCTCATTGCTTCTTTCTTTTAGCCAATATCCGGTAAAAAATATGAGGTAATTTATCGGTATGCAACCAATGATGTTTTGATAAAAAGACGTAGATACTTAGTGGCAAAGTGGCATACAAAATCAGAACTACGAACACGTGAGCAAAGCATTGACAGTTTGAGACGACTGCGCAACATGTAAGTATCTGTCTCGTTCACGCTCTAGTAAAAAAACATTCTATCTTGTACATACGGTCAAATTATAGGTACGTACGTCAGGGGACGACCTCGCACCAGTACTGACATAACGTATACCTCTTCCAAATATCATTATATGGTACCCATAGATTAAAACAAAGAGAGGAAGATACATTATGTCCATACTTCGCGAATTCAAAAACAGGCACATGACATTGACGTATGAATGACGTGCACGCAAATAAGTGGCTGTCAACAGCAAACAGCTTCAAGTCCATTGGACCTGTTTTTGTGTGGCCACTCTTGGTACGCGAATTGATGTATATTCCTCTTTTTTACTCATTATTTTTATACAAAAAATTACGTGATGACTGATGAGTATTTGCGTTTGTTCTGTGGCTGCGTGTTCTAATCTATTTAATTATAATATTCATTAAAAATAGTTTATCAGTATCAGACACCATAATTCAATTCAATTCAATATTTCTTCATTCAAGTAGACCATTAACCAGTAAAAGAGTAACTATCGAGGTTCTTGCCGGAATCTTCTCGATAGAAGCAACTTCCGAACCGGTGGTAGAGTCACTTTGTTCATTTTGATATTTCAAATATTAAGGGTAAGTTGCACCATAGTAGAAGTTAAAGTTAATTTATTATCTTTATTATTTAATTTGACTGTAACATTAACGTTTGACAAATTGTGAAAATTGAGCGGTTACGGTTAATGTTATGACGTCATTTAACTATTTGGGTGTTTGTTATTGTTAAAGTCAGATGGTGCAACCCACCCTAATTGTTTATCAATTTAAATCAATAAAAACCTATCAACACCACGGAACAGAAAAAACAGTGGAAGTGCGAAGTGGGCGTGGCACGCGTGCCACAAATAAGCACAACTAACACTACTTGGTCCCAGTCGTGTTCTAACGTCGCATCGAGTTGCTCGTCTCGCGACAACTTCATATTTCCGTAGTTATGCCGTATTGCTTCATTTTGGAGTGCAAAAATGATAGTAGTATAAAAAAACTTGAATATGTAGGTCTTTCCTACCATCGCTAAGTGCCATTTTATTTGTTTTCTAATAAAATCTTGTTAATTTCAATAGACAGATAGATATCGACCTATAACGCAAATTTCAATCTTAATGCTTATACAATTAAATGTATAATTGCTACCAATAGAGAATACCGCAATCTATGGTCGATCAACGGAATTAACTCGTCAATCGAAACTAAATTGACATTAGATTAGAAAAAATCGTAAATACTGTCAGCAGTAAAGCACAACAAATATTATCTGTAGAGTGTGAAGGTTTCGGTTTACATCCGGAAAATGTACGATCTGTGAATTAAGCTAATTTGGACTAGAATTGAAACGACCAATCAAACGGCCTTTTTCTTTGTAGTTCATTATATGACTTTCAATGTATTTGTGTGAGTTTGGCGACAGCGGTTCCTTCACTAATGCTGTTGCATTGCACTTCCACTGTTTTTTCTGTTCCGTGATCAACACTGATAACGGCGGAAGACTCGTCCCTTGCCATGTCGGGTTCAAGTACGCTCCGCATGATGTGGGCTTCTGGATGTTCCGTTCACCTTGATGACCCTGCCTATGTGAATTGAGCTTTATATACGAATGCTTAGGTTCAAAATAATATGGTCTCTAATGTGCCAGTGCCTAGTTCGGGTTTAATCGCTAAACTCTTCTTAAATTTGTGAATCATTTATAATGAGAGGGTAATTCTTCTCATTTCTTACAGAGGAATGCTCTGCATAAAGGTCGTAGCTCACTGGGCAAGCACAGCTCCGATCCATCAATTATCTTCTCATACAAATCTAAACCTTGAGTTGTGAGTGGTACAATATATTTTGCAATAATAATTATGACAACGCCAACGGCGAGCTGTCAGCACGCTTGCCACTGCTATACTCAACTCGCAGTTGGCGTCACTTAAGGTTCAAATTTGAATGGCAAGATAATTGCTGAGTCGTAGTCGTGCAGTTGCTGTGCTTGCCGAGTGCGCTGCGAGCACAACTTTGAGTGAGATTATTACATCAACCGTATGAAATGACGAAAATGTAAGCTCTCTCACACTTAAACACACACATAAACGGCCTATATACATCCTACCGCTAGGCACAGGCCTCACCTCAACTATGAGGTGGAATGAGCCATACTCCAACACGCGGGCTCTGTGCGGATTGTTGGAGGGGTGTAAGGTTAGTGAGCAACCTTCATGTCAAATATTATCAAGCCGCCCTAAGGCCTCCGACTAGGCTTAACGACTGACGTCTAACGACTTAAGCCGGGACCAACTGCTTAACGTGCCTTCCGAAGCACGGATATGCCCGAAATACCCATCACTAAATTTCGGTCGGGGTGGTCACCCATCCCATTTCCGACCCGGCGTGTGTTGCTTTACAGCGATCGTCGCCGATCACTGCACCACGGGCACCTCACCTCATAAGCTCTCTCACAGATGAAGTTAAATAAAAATAAATTTAAGTAGTTTACAGATGAAAAATGTTTTGTCAGACATTAGAAAAAGTAAATAGTGACAGGTTTACGTCGAAACATGATGTCAATATGTAATAGTGCCACTGTGCATGTTTTTCTAATACCGAACTTTTTATAGACATAATCTCGATATTAACAGCACTGTCTACCAAAACGTGGTAACATTAGTGTATAGTGTCAGGTCAGGTCGCCTAATTCTGGACCTGACCTGGAGGGCGATTCACAACCGATCGCCTAATTCTGGACCTGACCTGGAGGGCGATTCACAACCGATCGCCTAATTCTGGACCTGACCTGGAGGGCGATTCACAACCGATCGCCTAATTCTGGACCTGACCTGGAGGGCGATTCACAACCGATCGCCTAATTCTGGACCTGACCTGGAGGGCGATTCACAACCGATCGCCTAATTCTGGACCTGACCTGCTATGCTATTCCGGTGGTCGTCGACACTCACTTCGCTCGTGCGAGGTAACTTTGAAATTCAATTCCTTCGCGACTGTGGTCGTTTGAGAGAAAAGAACTAAGCCAAATAACATTTTTTAATTATTTACATACAAAATGAGAGAAAATACTAATTCAAAGTAAAGTGTATTGATGATTGAGGTGAGCGTGAAGCACCGAGATGTGAAGTGATGTTCGATGTGCACCGCCGGAATAGCACGGCTGGAGGGCGATTCACAACCGAGTTATCGAACGATTCGGTAATTTTCAAAAAAATATATATCCATTTTTTGATATGGGAGGTGTCTGTATCATTCGCCTAGTAAATACTGGATGCCATTGGCTTCAACATATACAAAATTCAAGCTATTACGCGGAAAAAGCGTTTTACTAGAATTTAATGAAAGTTATCGAATCGTTCGATAACTCGGTTGTGAATCGCCACCCTGACCTGGACAGAAGAATCCTATATACCAATACCTAATAAATGCGAATCTTGTATGTGTTGATGTTCCATGTTGTTCTTTCACGTGAAAACAACAAAATGGATTTTAATGAAACTTATAAATAATCTAGCTTATACATCTGAATGACACATTATTCCTAAATTAGATTCTGCACCGCCAACAGCATCTCTGTCTCGCCCGATGGTTGACTGCTAGAGTATGCTTTTAGCCTTAAATCCGCCTTATGTACATTTTTTTGTGCATTAAAGATTAAATAAATAAAAAAAAGACACATAGGCTATAATTTATTAAGATATATTAAAATATTTTCTTTTAATCTTAGTAGTCCTCCTATTACTTATCTAAGTAGTGTATCGACCTTCAATGTTTACAATTGTAAACATCTGTCTAACTTATCAATAAATGACTTCACCGACGATTTGCTAGAACTGAATGAATGGGTGAACGAGACCGATTCACTCAGAAAACAAACACGAAGATTGTCAAGAAAGAGTCAGGTTACTGAACGGAAAGCGAGCTGGGTTCAATAATGATCGTGTAACACGTCTTTGCATAATGTTAGTAAGTTTTTAAGTATCTATTCTTAAGAATAATATAACGAGGCGAGGACTGCCCGAGGCGCAGTTGACATACGCCGGGTCGGAAATGGGATGGGTGACCACCCCAACCGAAATTTAGTGATGTATATTTCAGGCATGTTAAGCAGTTGGTCCCGGTTGACGTCGCTAGATGTCAGTCGTTAAGCCTAGTCAGAGACCTTAAGGCGGCTTGATAATATCTGACATTGAGATTACTCAGTAACCCTACAACACCCCTCCAACAATCCGCACTGAGCACGCGTGTTGGAGTATGGCTTGTTCCACCTCATAGTTGAGGTGAGGCCTGTGCCCAGCAATGGGACGTATGTAGGTCGTTTATGTATTCTTAACAATGTGATAAATATTCAAAATAAATGTATATATCTTCAATACTTAACGAACCACCAAATATTTGAAAGCGCGGATGGTATGATTCTAAAACTTACTGAAAATTTAACAAACTTAGGTATTGCTTTTCTATGGTAAACCGGTATACTGGGTACGGATGGATTGATGGATACGGTATATTGGACTATGAGTGTTGATTTTTTTAAATATTTTCCAGTGTCCGTAAAATATACAGTACGCATCAAAAAATGAGTAGGTACACTGTGCGTACTAAGAGGTCAAAAAGCAGGGATCCCTTTCATTGGCATAATGTGTTTTGTCCTTAAATGGATAGGCATAATGAAATTGGCATAATTTATTTAGCATAATATTAATTTGGCCGAATTCGTTTTTAGCATAATATGTACTTTGGCATAATTTTTATTTAGCATAATGCATTTATGCATATTTTTATTTGGCACAATGTTTTTAGGCATAATGGAAAGTTGCATAACAGTATTTTATCATAATAGGTGATTATATGTATAGAGTAAAAGTAGGTTTAGGTGCGGCGGCCGCTTTTTAATGACCTTATAGATATTATCTCATGTTGCTGGTGTTGCAAAACTCCATTATGCCTTTTTAAAATTACGGTCAATTCTTTTATGCTTAATCATGTTTATGCTTATTGCATTTATGCTAAAAAAAAATATGCTAAAAACTGTTATGCTTATTAGTATTATGCGAAATTATCATTAGTAGTAATTACATTATGCTAACTTATTTTATGTTTATGCTTCGTGACAGTGAACCCAAAAAGCAACCCCATCACTACAGAATAAAAAATAGCTTGACTTGCTTGAGATTTTAGTGACTCTTCAAAGGATGACCTTTGACTATGTAATGATGACAGAGTCGTAGGTATGAACCTACGACTCTGTCATCATTACATAGTATAAAACAAAGTCGCTTTCTCTGTCCCTATGTCCCTTTGAATGCTTAAATCTTTGAAACTACGCAACGGATTTTGTTGCGGTATTTTTAATAGATAGAGTGAGTCAAGAGGAAGGTTTATATGTAAAGTAATGTTATTTAACGGGTGCAATAGAATGTTCTATTGCACCCGTGCGAAGCGGGGGCGGGTCGCTAGAAGAGTATATTATGATATGTCAAACAGTATTAGAATGGCTTTTGTCAGACTGTCAATTTGGTACCTTTTTGACCACTATTATCAAACATCGTCCTGATGTTGCCTGTACGGGAGCAAAGGTGGCATCGTTTCAAAGAAAACAAACTCTAACACCTTATTTTAAGCCATATTTTTGTACAGGAGGTCAAGCACAAATACCCACACTTTGACAGTATCTTTACGTGAATGCATCAAAAGTATTTTTTTTAGTTTATTATGGTATGTACAGAGGCACACATCAATCTTTACAAAACCATCGAAAAATGGGTTTTATGTCAGCCGTATTAGGTGCCCCTATGTTAAGGTTGATGTGTGCGCCTCTGTACATTTCATAGATCATGATTAGTTTTGTTCAATTTGCGCAGCTTCTCATAGGCTGAAATTTCTAAAATTAGTAATTTGAAGTATTTTTCAATAGTGTTAATTAAAAACTATAAGTTTTCAAATGAAATAATTTAACATACCCAAACGTTATTAAACGTTTAGATCCCTTCGTTGTTCTCTAAGAAAGCAAACACGAGTTATTTCTGGGCATAGACAAGACGCTGTTATAAAATGTGAGTTAGAGAAATACGGGAACATAAAGTTGTTCCCCGAAGCCAGTTGCGAGCTGGTCGGTATAAAATATACAAATACTGAGGGCCCTTCGCGCTCGGCAAACAAATACCGCGTGCGGGGAGCAAGGCTTACTACTCTACTAGACATGGACATTCATTTATTTATTTAACATGCCGGGGCCCAAAAAAAAAGTCGTACAGATTGAAGAAATGGCCCTAGAAAAAAAAAGAGTGCTATAGTATATTTTCAAGGTTTATTACTTATCATCATTTTATTATGTATGATGAATGCAATGTTTTATGTTCATTGTGTTTTGAAGTGTTTAGTTATTTGAAGTGTTTGGTGTTTTTAACAAGTTTGTCGTGACCTTGTTATTTTTAAGTTCCTGATAACTGTTCATCAGCGAATTATGAATAGCTGATCTGACAAACTTCTGCGAATATTCTGTTACAGTTTAATGAAAACATTTTTTGACAGGTAACAAATCTGATTGTCATTTATTTCATTTTACGACTATTGAGGAGACAAATACCACGAATCAAATACCATGATAACCACTCCAGCTTTTCTCGATTTATGAGGACTGTAACCGGGTTACTTCGGTTTTATTTGTCGGCGTATTCTATCTTCGAAGAGTAAGTCGGAGGTGGTGATGTAAGACCTTGTCTCGGCGAGATTTGAACTCGGGAACACATAGGCTTCGAAGCCCGAGTGCTAAGCTACTGAGCACGGACCAGTTGTCAACTACCTAAACTACCTATTCCTGTGTCTAGAATTGAAGAGGACGGATATCTGCTGTACTTACATCTGTAAGAGTTGCACTAGCATTAGCACTTGCAGTGATAAAATCGTTGTCCTTTCCCTTTGGAGTTCTATCTCAGACATTTTAATAGGCTTTCGATTCGAGTGCTTTACGAACGTTATTTTTGAGTTTTTTATTTATTTCCATCTGTATTTTTATTCATAGCATCGGAATTATTAGTAATCACCGATGGATTCCGAATATAGCATTTTTTTTAAAAACACTGTCACTGTTAAATATAAACAATGTAGTAGCAACTCTTCTCAACATTTCTGCTGTCCATGTCTAAACCTTCCAAGCCCACCATTCACACAGAAAAAGTTCATAGTGTAAGTATATAGAACAAATATTATAATATTTTTTGTGTCTGTACAAATAGTTAGGAATAATAGAGACCAGTGGTTGGACCACCGGCAAGGCTTTGTTTGCATGTGGTCGGTGGTCCGCAGTGGGCGCTCTCAGCCCACAATGGGGTCAAAAGGTGTTCGGTTTGACTGTGACAAAATGAATTGAAATATGTTTATATCTTGAAAGAACAGATGTTAATTGAGAATACGGGATTACCATCAAATGAGTGAAATTTCTTTTTTTTACGAACTTTTCAGGGGTCACGCTGTTTCGAATTTTCTGCATATCCTGCGCCAAACAGCTCATTTGACTACTCCGTTTAACGACACTGTAGATAGCCTTAGTTTAAAAAACCTAAAGGTAACTTAATATTACATTGAAGCTAATTTCTGGTTGTGCTGATTGTGGGCAGTTTCTCTGCCTGAATATTGTCTGGAAGAGATCGCTCTTAGCGATAAGACCGCTTGAATTGTTCATTCCAAATATCTATAAAAATCGTTGTACAATTTGTTTTCTTCGTGAATAAAGTTTATCTTATCTTCTCGTTTACCTTGGATATTCATTTATTTATTCTTAATTGCACAACAATTAATTGGTACAACTTGCGGAAGTAATGCCGATAAGGAATTCTCTAACAGTCAACCATGGGGATGGATAGTCAAAGGATCAGAAACAGTGCATCTTAAACCCTCACTACCAAAGCCTCTAGTTCCCAAACTGCACTCAATATCGAGTCTAATTAGCAATACCACTAACAACATGCTACAAAAATTTAATACCAAAGATTAAAATGTAATTACAGACACCCCACCTCGTAAAAGCGCCCTAAATCAAACTGCACACATAAAACCGCTGGTATTTTTCATTATTTTACATCACTCATAAAATGTATGTGACGACAGATCGCGGCGCGGTCACGCAAAACTACGGTGACATCAATTAAAAACAAACATAAAACACTCTAAATCATAATCTCGAGGTGGATAGACTGAGGTTATGTTGAACTACGAATAGCGTTTTGTAACATACATAAACGGCCTTTAAACGTCCCAATGCTGGGCACAGGCCTCACCTCAACTATGAGGTGGATCGAGCCATACTCCAACACGCGGGCTCAGTGCGGATTGTTGGAGGGGTGTAAGGTTAGTGAGCAACTTTAATGTCATATGTTATAAAGCCTTACGGCCTCTGACTAGGCTTAAAGACTGACATCTAGCGACGTCAACCAGGACCAACTGCTTAACGTGCCTTCTGAAGCACGGAGATGCCCGATAAATACATCACTAAATTTTGGTCAGGGTGGTCACCTCTCATACAGTAGGTACGAGTACCCAACAAGTCAGCTTTTATAAAAGATACTAGCGGCCCGCCCCGGCTTTACACGAGTGCAATGGGATGTTATTATACATAATATAAAACGCTATTTATTTAAAAAACAGCATCAAAATAAGTTGCGTAGTTTTAAAGATTTAAGCGTACCTATATAGGGACAGAGAAAGCGACTTTGTTTCATACTGTGTAGTGATAATGACCATGATCATAGAATTGTGCTTCGTTCAAAGCCTTTGAAAAGGTTAAATCATAAAATAGGGAAATGACAAACTACCCAAAAAAGCCTCCATATCATAATTTAATCCACTGGTACACTAGTAATATGCTCTACGCTCCCTGCTATTCGGCCACTACTGCCGCCCCAGCCTCACCGCTAGCCACACGTTATTAATTAAGTTATAAAAGAGTCGTAGGTAAATTAGCATATTTATAGACCTATAAAGTTCGCGTCTGTTTTATTCTATGACGCTGTTACTTAAACTGGTATTACGTTGTGGTGTTAGTACATAGATGGTAACGAAGATTAAAAATCATAGGTAATATTAATATACGCTCACGACTATATTCGAAACGGGGTAGTCAGAGACACACTGTTGGCTTGGTGGTAACCGAAACACTCAGAAGCTTACTCTGCGCCGAGTGAAAAGGTAATATGCACTTGAAACAGATGTGGGACATAATTTCGTTTTTTAGTACTACTTTGAATCCTCATTACGTCTCTATCAATATTTCTTCATTTTATTTCTGTTACAAAGTGAAAAAAAAAAGGTAGAAAAAGTAGGAAATTCAAAGTGGTTGGAACAGGGCATCGAGTCGAGTCAAAGTCTATGTGTATGTTACTGTCAAAAGCGCGACAAGAAGAGGAATTTAACAATTTCTAGGTGACATTTGTGTTGTCATAGACTTGGACGTCACGCGCCATGATAGCGGGCGTAGAATTTTTTAACAATTCATAAATACCTACATTTAGCATTTTTGGTGATGAATATTATTAAACAGTCATAAAACGATTTTTCGGGTCCTCTTAGTTTCGTAGTAGGAACAGCCGCCTGACTAGAAACGCCTGTGGTAGAGTCAGATTATGGTAATGTTTTTTTTGGAAAGTCGATCACATGGGGGTGAAAGCCCTCACGGCGTCTTGGGGTCCGGTGGTAGAAAGTAGAGGGTGGTATCAGGTCATAGAGTTCATGTATTTTAGAATTGTTAATTAATCGTATTCGTATCGTTTATAATTATGTAGGTTTATTATATGGTTATGAATTCTATTTTTTTTTTGCTGATTCCTACGACGGGTAATATGGTCTTCATGGATTAAGAAATAATATATTAAATTTTGAATATTTATTGATTCCAGTCCGAGTAAACGCGCGACCTTTTTTAACTAGTCGGAGATGTCGGACTATACGTGAATTATTTTAAAAATAAAGCCATTGCTAGTTCGGTGCGTGTGCGCAGTCAAAATGCACTGTTTGATCTGATGCAGTGAGGCACCTGCGCAAACAAGACGCAACAGGCACAATGGACTAAACTATACCGTAACAGTTACCGATTTAATACTAAATTATTAGAGGAAGAGAGACAGGGAGATGCGCGTTGGCGCAAAATGGTGAAAAACATTGTTTTTTACAATTATTTGTGAATATAAAAATAAGTCGGGTTTTCCTTCCTGACGCTATAACTCCAGAACGCACGGACCGATTCCCATGCATTCGTTGGAAAGGTCTTGGGCTCCGTGAGGTTTATAGCAAAGCAAAATTTAGGAAATTTTAAACAGAAAAGCGGGAAAATCTTGTTTCACACACAGCTAACCACGCGGACGAAGTCGCGGGCGGGTGCTAGTTCTTTAATAAAAATAGGTAAATAGGTTACTTGTGCTTAAAAGTGGCACCTAAAATCAGAACTTTTCATGTACGTGAGCAAAGCAAAGGAGTATTGACAGTTTGAGACGAGACTGTACACCATGTGTCTGCCTCGTTTACGCTCTGCTAAATAATCGTACTGCCTTGTTCACACGTTATAACATGGCCAAATTAAATACCTCGTACCCTATGGACAATTTTTGACTTCGCGTCAGTATTGATTTAACCTATCAACGTCTTTTTTATTGTAATTTCATTAGTTCTTGTGCCATATTATGTCTCGTGGATTAAATTGGTAGAGGAAACCTAAGGTCGCAAATATTTTCGGTCCCCCAAACATTCATGTGACGAACATTTGTGTTCAGAGATAGAATAAAAACAAAGCGTGGCTGCGGTCCGATTTGAAATTGAAGCACTGAAAAAATCAACAGCTAAACAGTTTTTGTTATCCCCACACTACCGGTATAAGATACCCTAAACATACTTGGCATGGATAACAAGCAACCTCAACCAAAGGACTACATCGAGAGTATTAATGAGAAATCATCACGAAAATTCGGAATCCTTCACAAAGTGAGACGACTCTTCGCGCATGAGCTGATCTGAAGAATGCTCGGACGAGTTGATCCTATTGATCCCATCCTCACTAGTTCCTATCTCTAGTTGATGCATTACTGGGGCCTTATTATGACCATTGATGGCCTGACCTGACCATTTTGCAGCTCAGTTTCAGCTCAGTTTTCGTCACTTCTTTGTTTTTGCACGCATTTGACCACAATCTCACCTAATCGTGAGTGATGATGTGGTCTAAGATGGTACATGTCGGCTTAACAAATGGCTGTTCACTCTCTTCTTGAAGAAGCCCAAGTTGTATTGCTGTGGAAACACTTCAGCAGGAAGCTCATTCCACTACCTTGCTGCTCGCACTGTGAAAGTGTTACCAAAACGGTTGGTGCGAGTCGCTGGCATGTCAACAACATAGGGGTGGAAAGCTAGTCTACGCGTAGTGGTTCGATGAAGAAAAGGAGCTGGAGGAATCAGGTCATGCAACTCCTTCGCACACTCTCCGAAATGCAACCTGTAGAAAACCGACAGACAAGCTTCCCTCCGGCGGTATTCATATGCGATGAATGTTCAAATGTTTCACATATAAAATAATAGACAAAGTTTATTAAGTAAGCGCTCACAATATTGACGGTTCTGTTGCCTGCCCTGTATTTACACATTAGTGTTATTCGGAGGGCAAGTGCTAATGTTGGTTTAACGCTCTCCGTGATTCGCCCCGGAGCAAAATTATTTCGAATCAAACATGGCGACTTTATTGACATCAACCTGCCGTTAGCGCGCTCTCATCAATTCGGAACGCGTTTGAGCGGAACCTTTGATGTAATTCGGAGGTGGCCCGTGGCGCAGTTGTGACAGTGGCGACGATCACTGTTGTAAAGCAACGCACGCTGGGTCGGAAATAGGATGGGTGGCCACCCCGACCGAAATTTGGTGATGGGTATTTCGGGCATCTCCGTGCTTCGGATGGCACGTTAAGCAGTTATAAAGACTTATTATATTCTTACTTTTAAAGATTAAATATTGTAAAAGCTTGTGTCTTATGTCATCTAAATTTTTTTGATATGAATAAAATAAAAAAATAAAAGAATTTCGTGCTAGTTAAACTATTTTTAAATCAAGAACAGTTAATCCGACTGAGCTGAAGATTAGCAGGAAGGCAGCTTAGCACCAGGAGACTGACACGCTCTTTATCCCGTTCGACTGCGTTGGTCCTGGGTTTGTACCTTAAACAGGACGCGATTGACATATTGGAATAAAGATATATAATTTATTTTATTTATTATTTATTTAAACATATAAAACTTTTTAGGGTTTCTTTGTACATGTAACCTGAAATAGCGGTCCGTTTTTGATTTGTTGGATTGGTCTCCAGCTACAGCAGGAGAGACAATATAACTTTTTCAAAAAATGTTCCTGTGTTTTGTGCCTGTTGAACAGGACGGGTTTGACATAACTGTGTATGGGCTAATCAATATTTTTTTTATTGAACTGTGGCATTCAAATAATAATAATAAGCAATGCTCAATATTCAGTCGCTTACTATCTTCTTCTCCAAAAAGCTGCGGTTCTCAATACTTGCGGGTCGTTCGTAAATTCCTCTTACTAGAACAATACATATAATTTCAAACAAAACAGATTTCGTTTTGGCCGAAAGCTCGCAAAACTGTAAACTCCTCAGAAATGAGAGAGTTTAACAAAAAACCTACATATAAATACTAATAATTTGTTTTGATTTTTATGATATTCAATCCAATTTAGTTTAATTCAATGCAATTTAATAAAATGTTATGTGTCCAAATGGTATTAAAATAGCAAAAATAGTGAATTCAATTTTGATTTCTGCATCGATCTCTAACATTATATTAGGTTAAGATATTATATAATACTTACTAAATATTATATGACCCTAGATGGTAATGACTAAATGATTTCAATTTAATTTAATTTCAATAGCACTTGTCAGAACGACGTTAGTCGGCTCAGCTAGACTAAAACAAACATTGCAACAAGAGAAAAGCAACAAGAACTAAAATAGTCTCAGAGAACAAAAGTCAAAGTCGGTCATACATATATTCACGACGTCTAGCGGATACTAATATTTGTCTTGTTTCCACAACACTTTAATCACCCGTTGTTTAACCATAACATAACATTTCCACAGTATAAACCATACAGTAGGCTATCTAAGGCCGCCCGCCGAGTTATTAGCCTAGCGTGCACACAGACACGCGGCACAGCCCGTCCGTACTGCCGCCTCTCTATGCCTCCCTATTTTATGCTAGCGTGTGCGTGATATCGCGACACGGCGCGCGAAACGCACGCACACATTCAAACCGAGAGTAGCACGTTTGTATGTAGATGTTCTACTGTATGGTTTATACTGTGACATTTCGGAGAATTCGCCTCAGACGGGACCGCCTTGTATTACTTATGTACATAATTAACTCGTGTCTAATTACCAAGATTGTTGAGTGAAGCTTTCGCCTAAGTTCCGGGTTAGATTCATTGAAAAGAGATTATTTTAATATTTAGATAACAACCTAGCAGAAAGTATAAGATGGGTTAGCTAGTTTTTTTAACACAAAACTCTTTTAGTCCCACAAACAAACAACAGTCTTTATTCTTACATCCCAGACCTGAGACATACCCCCGAATTCACAAACGTCAATCAACGCTAAGCACGCGCTCATGCTCATGCTGTCCCGTAAAATGTCAATAGAACTGGAAGGGACAGCATGAGGGTAAGCGCATGCTTAGCGTCGATTGACGTTTATGAATTCGGGGGATAAACACATAAGTAGTGCGGTTTGTTGAAGATTTCAAAGTACACTACGCCACTCGTATAACACTTATTTTTGAATAAAAACAATTTATTGTTTTTTTTTCTATTAAACCAGTCTATCGAGAAACTTCCCTAAACTCCTCTCTGCCCAAACCCTGTAACACTCTTTTGTTTCCCACTAACCAATTGTAAAAAATTGAACACTGCATTTGATGGACATTTCCATTAAAACTGTAAAAAATGCAAGTTGTCAATCAATCGAAAACACAACCCTTTTTGAAACACTGCATTTCCCTGCCACGGTGCAATAAGGGCAGATTTAAAAAAACATAGTTACGGGTCCCCGTTAAATAAAAAGTGGTCGGCAACGTACAATGATTGTTCAAAAAAGAACAAATTCTTTTAGTTAATTTGTCATTTTACTACGTTGTATCTGCTTGTCAGCGATGCGTGTGATTAGGGTGACCAAACGATTTAGTCTTCACCGAAGGATAATTAATAACAAAAAGCTTTTTTAGATTTTGCTCGTGGCGTTTTTTAAGTCTCGAGGGCTTTTATTGCACTGAAATTGTGTAACTTGTATGATTTTTGTTAATGCCGTAAGAAAATACCTGGTTACAAACAACTACATATTTAAGCAGTAAGGTGTCAGCACACATTCAGTAAGCTAACATCTGAACTTTATTTAGTCCGTTCATTTATTAGTTGGCTTAAATATTCGTGTTTAGCCTTATAAAATGTGGTTTAAACATAATGTCATTGTAATAAATTATGATCTGGAACACATAAAATACACGCCACCTGACCCGTCATTAAGATTTGTGCTTGTGCTATAAGTTGTGCAAATTGTTTTTGTTTCGGACATCACATACTGACTGAGCATAATTATTGGTCACGTTACACTTATACGTCGGTGGGATCTTGGACGTAAAAGAAAGACGGACAGAGCATCACACAAAAAAATGTGAAGCATGCAAGGTGCTACAATTTTGTTTGTTGTACACGACCTGCTACACTCCCAGAACCCCACTAGGTGCTAGAAACTACGCCATTTTACTCCGTGTGACAGCGCCTATGACACGTGCTAGTCACGCACACAAATAAACTGGCAGCTGATAATATGCTTCACTCATGATTAGACGAGGTGACGTCCGTCTTTCTTTTACGTCTGTGGGTAGGATTGTAACGGACTAGTCGCGTTTGTCCGGCGTTAAACTGCACCGTGTAGACACATTACTAATGAGTCGTTTGTACGTAATAAAACGCTATCAGAGCTTGTATCATGGTTCTTTAATTATTTTGGGGCTTTCGTTTGTTGAGCAAGTTTTTTTATCAGTCACATGATTGGGCACATGCCATTTTGGGGTTTTTTACAAGGCAGTTATTATATTTTAACGCCTCAATGGCTGTTCGGAAAGAGTGCTGGATCCCACCTGGTGGTAAGTGTCGATGTGTTTCTAAAGTAAATATACAAACACACTGATTTTTGCCGCCATGGTGAACAAAACATTTAGAAGACCACATAACAAAGAGTGAATTAGAACCCAATCAGGTTAGTTAGGGTCACCTACCGCCGTTATCCGAGTAGGTTAGGTATTTATCGGTGTTTTCCAGCACTGAAGAGCTGCAAATTGTACAATGAGAACAAAGAAGGTCATCAGGCCTGTCTTGAACTCGATGCCAACTGAGCTCTTGCCGGTTCCTTTTTTTTTAATGGAATAGGGGGAAAAAGAGCTGACAGATCACCTGATGGGAAGTGAATACTGCCACCCAAGGACATTTGCAATACTAGAGCAGCTACAAAATGCGTTGCCGGCCTTAAGTAAGAATACGTCCTTTTCTTGAAGGTCTGCAGGTCGTATCTGTCCTAATCTGTGCTAATCGTTTTCGAATACGTAAGACGCATAGTGAGCTGTTAAAACATCTATTAAGTCCCCAGCTATCATTACCAGACAGCTACACCTGAGGCCTTTATATGATTATTTACAGCTCAGCTATTGAATTGACTTAAACATGCAAAATAAGTTATAATAGCAATGAAGAAAAATTAAGGTTTTTTTTACTCTACTCACACAAAACATGACTTGTGACGGCAAATATGCAGCTCCAAGATGGGCTTGGGACTGAAATTGTCAGGTTATAAGAGATCATAATAATGCCCCTGATCCCATTGATATTGATATAAAAATACGTAGATAGGTTATGCCAGTTAGCACTGACACGTAATCAAAAACAGTCTCCTGGTACACGTACCTATAATTTAACCGTGTGTACAAGATATTATGATTATTCACTAGAGCGTAAACGAGACAGATACATGTTACGCAGTGTCGTCTCAATCTGTCAATGCTTTGCTCAGGTGTTCGAAGTTCTGATTTCCGTTACCACTTTTTTAGCACAAGTAACCTATCTTCGTCTTTTTTACTATAATATCATTGCCCGATCCCTATTCTCTTAACACAACAACACCGCACTCAATTACAGCGCGACTTTTATCGGACGGTGCGTGGGGTCGCAGGTTCCGATCCCGATTTATTCAAGTGTCGCATGACGCGTCGGTAATTGGAAACTGACTGACTGAACGGTCCTTTTGTTGCCTGTAGACGTTTCAAAAATTGTATTGAGGTTGTGCAGGTATATTATAGCACAGTTTAGCACAGGGCAATAATTTAAGAGCACAGTGAGTCTAATTACTTAATATCTCTTAGTAGAGTGCGGGTATATAACAATTGAGTAGAGTACTCAATCATAATGTTTTGTCTGTCGTCGGATTCCATCGTGCTTTAAATCGACTTGTAAGTATTTTAAGTTGTACAATTTATTGATAGTTATACCGGAAAATACGTGGTCTCGCTACAATAACAGTGATAAATTATTTTATAGCTATATCACTAGAAAATGTATGTTTAGCTAGCCATGGGCGACACGCCACACGGTGACATGTAAAAAACACCAAAAATGTATTGAAATGACTTTAAATATCATTTCAATACAAACAACACGTTTAGCTATCTATGATCAAACCACATACAGTGTTTTATGTACGAACAAAAACAATTGAATAAATATCAGCGGACATTATTCCACACTGCGCTGTCTACCCCTAAGCTAAACTAATTATAACTGAGTTTTGACTTTTGTATACTAAACAACGGATAAAAACATACAGAATATCTATAGACACACCCAGATCAATACCATCTGATATGTTTGTGCACACCAATGTTTGCACTTTGCGGGGATCGAACCCGCAACCTCTAGTGAAGTAGCCCACTTCTGAACTATTACACGAAATCGGTCGTCAACTCGCTCGCTGTAAATAATATTATATGCGTAAAAACAGTACGTTATCATTCTCTTCTGTAGAATTTTAATGTTTCCATTACCGACTTATTGCTTGACAATGACTTTAATATTGTATTTATATCGCATGTGCGAATGTCGGAGGATTTGTATGAAAGTGTCAAAAAAGACCTAAGATCAGTTATGCCAATTTTCCCTGTGATTCAAGATACTCGTATACTATGATACTTAAGCATTAAGCAAATGACCCGCACAAATGAGATTACACTTCGCGCCTGCAATCTACGTTGTTTCTTTTAGAAAGGAACAGTGGCGGACTTGAGCTGCTGCCATCGTGTAATTCAATTATACCATCGATTTTCCATTAAAATGTTTTATGGAAGTAAATGGTTAAGTCTGGGGAGCGGCTAGTCCTCCCCTTCGGGCATTAAAATCATTTTTGTTTTGCACTTCTGTAGGTATTGCCACAGTATAAACCATACAGTAGGCTATCTAAGGCCGCCCGCCGAGTTATTAGCCTAGCGTGCACACAGACACGCGGCACAGCCCTTCCGTACTGCCGCCTCCCTATGCCTCCCTATTTCATGCTAGCGTGTGCGTGAAATCGCGTGTGCGTGAAATCGCGACACGGCGCGCGATGCTCACGCACACATTCAAACCGAGAGTGGCACGTTTGTATTTAGATGTTCTACTGTATGGTTTATACTGTGGTATTGCGTTGCTAAAATGTAATGGTCGTTGGAAAAATGCAAGCGCAGTTATGTCTTTTTTGGATTGTCGATCAATTACGCGTTGTTTTTAATTGAGATTTTCCAATATTCGATTGTAGTTTTTATTAGTTTGTTCAATCGGAGTTCGGTTACTTGTAAAACGTTTTGGAGAATTATTTTTTATTTGAAAGGAATATATTTGATTGGTCTCAGTTTTATCAAAACCATGATTATTAGTTTAAGAAAGAATTGAGATAATTCTCGCATTTTTAATGATGTGATTTTGCTGTTATGAGCAACAAATTAATTTGATTACTTGGAACTGATTTAATCAGATTTTTCGGAAGATGATAAAACACTAAAATGCGTTTGAAATCGTCAAAACGTGCACAATTTTTGAGTAAGAATATCATCCATTGGTATTTTTTCTGTCAAAAACTACAGTTCAACTGATTTAAAAAATCAATTTGACAGATTTCAGTATCAATAGAAATATAATTTATGAGCGGTGGCTTGACTTTTGAGCCTGACAGAACATTTGAACCCTTTTGGTATTGCATAAAGTATAATTCCCAATGACACTGGCAGCTGTCAAATGTATTTCTTAGATTCGTTGGGCTGTAAAAGGACTTGGGTCTAAGGATCGAGTGCCTCTTAAGAAATGGCTACTCTGTTATTATCTTGCTTAATAATGTAAGATGCCTCATAGCTACCGAAGGCGACCGAGGAAAAAGTGTCCTAGAAGGTAAACTAACAGACCTGACTCCAAATACCGAACACACTACAGCATTTGCTCAAATTTAAAAATCAGGTTCAAAGTAATTAATTACACCTGAAACATAACCTATCACGTGAAGAATAGGTACAGTAAATTGAAGGAAAAGCGCGACACTTTGTCAATTGGTAGTTATAATTTTATAAATATATCAAGTATGGCCTTATTTGTTCAGCTGATTCCATCGCTCAAAACACCCAGACACAAATTACACTGAAACCTAATTTGCTGCTAGACGTTATTCCGCGACCATCAACAAAATTCATTAAAATTATACCCGGCAACAAGCTAATTGTACCAAATTGGCATTTTAATAACGCTGTTAAAATATTAACAATAGTATAGACATTTGAAAGTTAGAAAATAATCGCAAAAAGAACTGTGGGATGAATTACAAACTCGGCCGGTGGGCGCACGTGGTGGTTCGAATGTGAGCTTTATTGCGTTGGGACAAGGGTGACGGGTGAGGCGCGAAATTCCGCTGTGCGCGAATGTTAATATCGGGACCGCGGCCCGCTCCAGCGGGACTTCGAAATGGGACAGGGAGTTGGGAAAGCAACAGTAAGATAGGATGCGGCACTTGTTCTAATGAATTCATTTATTTATTTATTCTTTACTAGCGACCCGCCCCCTCTTGCCACGGGCGCAATAGGATGTTATTATACATATAAACCTTCCTCTTGAATCACTCTATTTATTTAAAAAAACACATCAAAATCCGTTGCGTAGTTTCAAAGATTTGAGCATACAAAGAGACATAGGGACAGAGAAAGCGACTTTGTTTTATATACTATGTAGTGACTAGCTGTCCTGACAGACTTCGTTCTGTTGTCAATAAATGACTGGTAGAAATGGTTGCTAAGGAATAGGAAGTCGTTGTTATTCACTATATTCCTATAATTTTTTCATGTTTACTCACCTTTTGAACCTTCCCTGAACTTTCACGATTATTTCAAGACCAAAATTAGCCCAATCGGTTTAGTGGCTCTCGAGTTTTAGCGAGACTAACAAACAGCAATCCATATTTATATATAAGAAGATTGCACAAATTCCAAAAAAATACAATTGGCGGGCTTAATGCCTAGAGGCACTCTCTACCACAAGGTATAACAGAAAATTTAAATAGCTTGCTAGAGTAAAAAAGAATGAACGGTGTGTTTGTTGAATTTCTGTCATTATTGATGAGCTATTAACGCATGATATTGATTGTTACTACTATTTTGTAATAATTCAATTTGATGTTTTATTTTTTTGCCACTTGGGCTTTGGTACCTATTAACTTTGTAGCAGATGGTGAATTTGTTCACAATACTTTGAAAGAAAACTAACTTGTTAACCAAACTTCAAGTAATGCTCGATAAGTCAGAGTTAAAACATTGTGAAATAAACTTGAGTTATTGACGTGCTCACTAGTTCATAAATAACAGCTCTTTACAGGTCTGATAATAATAGCACCATCTACTCGTATAGAAGCCCATTATCTATGTAAAATTCTAAGTAACTGTAAATACAGGTAATGTTACATTGTCTAAGTAGGTACCTTACGATCTGTTAGGGTATACTTAGACTTAATTTTACTATAGTAATGTTATATTCAGCAGCAGTTTCAAATAAGGTAATAACTGCTTTAGATGCTCATATACGTAGGTATCTTCATTACGTAGTTAACTCAGATCACGTATAAAAAGAAACCAAAATTACTCTTACACTATTTAGTGATATCAAAAACTATCTCAAAGTGCTACGTTTGTGTTAACATAAAAGTAAGTCAAAGTTATTCATAAACGGCTTATATACGTCCCACCGCTGGGCACACGCCTCACCTCAACTATGAGGTGGATTGAGCCATACTTCAACACGCGGGCTCAGTACGGATTGTTGGAGAGGTGTAAGGCTAGTGAGCAACCTTCAGATGGTATCAAGCCGCCCTAAGGCCTTCGACTAGACTTAACGACTGACATCAAACGACATCAGCCGGGACCAACTGCTTAACGTGCCCTCCGAAGCAAGGGGATCCCCGAAATACACATCAATAAATTTCGGTCGCGGTGGCCACCCATCCCATTTCCGACCCGGCGTGTGTTGCTTTACAACAGCGATCGCCGCCGATCACTGTCACAACTGCGCCACGGACACATCTTTCTTTCAGTCAAAGTTATATTAAGTACTATTACTTAGTTTCATTTTACTTTCGATAAACAATTTTATTTGCACAATACTGCATTGAAGTTTTCCGTTGTAATAGGCATGCATACGCAAAAGGATGTTATCGTACTCTTATGAAAATTAGTGTATTTACGGTCAATGTTGACAGCTATTATGGACACTTATATTATTGAGTTATTATTATAGAGTTTCGTGGACGTTAACTGTTGTTTTGCTATTCAAAGTATGATTAGATTAAGTATATATTTTAAAGCTAACATGACATCGTTTGAACGTCTCGTCACGTTTTTTGCGAATGACGGACGTCTACCAACTACGCCTCACATAAGAAGGCTCATACATTTTTTAAAGGATTCTCGATACAGTAATATGAACCAGGAACCCTGATTCAGAACTTCAGCGTCAACGAATGATTCGAAGTTTTAATGTTAATTGCACTTTAAAATGTACGCGGTGTCTGTATTTTCTTTTTATAAATAGAACGTACGCTTTTTATGGTTTTTTATAATATTGGTTTTACATAACATCATAACATAACATACCCTCACGACCATATCCCTAATGGGTTAGTCAGAGGCGCACTGATTGTTGCCGTCATGGTGAACGGAACATTCAGGAACCCACATTTCGCCGAGAGAATTAGAACCCAACGTGGCAAGGGGCGAGCCTGCCGCCGTTATCCGGGTTGCTTGGGTTTTATATCGGTGTTTTCCATCACCGGAGAGTTAGTCGCCAATTTTACAATGAACACAAAGTAGGTGTGTTCCGGCCGGATTTGATCTCGGGACCATCGGGTTCCGAGCCAGAGTGTTTAACCACTCGGCCACGACGCTCTCGGATATTGGTTTAACGTGTATAATTAAGTATTATTGGTAAGTTTCACGAAAATTGAAAGAAAATTGAAGAATCAGTCGATTCTAAATTGCTAATCAGAGTAGACAACCTAAAGGTGGCGGTTCGCGCCGCGACAGAGACAGGAGACCGCGACCGGAGACCACGGCCGAATATTTACTCGACGCCTGTCTCGCCTCGTTCGCAAACTGTCGCGTATACATTTCCTAACGTTAAGTAACTGTCGCGGTCTCCAGTCGCGGTCTCCGGTGGGTTCCCTCTATCTGACAGATTTTTTTTTCGCAGAATTTCATCTTGCAGAACACACTTGTCATAATCTTCTTTGGCCGAATTTGTTTAAGGCAGAAAAAATACTTAGCATAATCATCATTCGGCAGAAAGTTTGTATGGCCGAATTTTCAATGGCATACTATTAAGATAGCAGAATTTTATTTGGCAAAATTCCATGATGCATAATTACTTTTTGCATAATGCTTATTTGGTAGAATTTCACTTGGCATACTATTGTCATTCCATTTCTCTCGTGGTTTCGTGGTTTTTGTTATAACAACAAATTGGGATACTTGTCTGCCTTACACTAGAGTCGGGGCGAAACCGACACGGATAGATTAGGTTGGAAGGTTTAAGGCGGCAGCGAAGCGGAGCGAAGCTACCGCCTTAAACCTTCGTGTTGGTTTTTTTTTTTTTAAACCCAAAAATCGACTTGCCTGATTAGCTTGCTGCTTCATTTCATATTTTTATATGGATATAAAAAACTTTCTGCTATGTGATGTTTCTGCATGTTAACTTTCTGCGTTACCATGGTTCTGCTTTTTGATTATTATGCTTATTAAAATTATGTCAAAAGATGATTCTGCCATGCAAAATTATGCTTTTTGAATGTATGCTAAATGAGTGTATGCGAAATGATTTTCTGCGAAATGATATTTCTGCCATCCGTTGTTATGCATTATAAAATTATGTCAAAAAAAGTTCTGCGAAAAAGGGTAGACCCGTCTCCGGTCACGGTCTCCAGTCGCGGTCTCCGGTCGCGGTCTCCTGTCTCTGTCGTGGCGAGAACCGCCACCCTTAAGCCCAGACTCCACCAGAGCTGAGCGGAGATGTGCGGCGTCGAGCTGTGTTTTCAACAACCAATGGAATTGCGTTATTCACACATGGAGATGTGGAGATGTGATTCTATTGGTTTTTGAAAACACAACTCGACGCCGCACATCTCCGCTCAGCTCTGGTGGAGTCTGGGCCTTAGTCCGGCACATCCGCGGCACCGCTCGCTCCTACCTCCGTGTTCCCCCGCGCGCCGCCCCGCCGCCAACTTTTGTTCCCTTTGTGACGGGTTCACGTTATTATTAAAAACAATAAATCGCTGAGGGCGCCACCTACCACTATTGCTTCGCTTTCACTTCGCAATACACCCCCGCCCCAACCACCCCGTATAATTACTGAAGCGAAACACACGGGTCTTATTTGAAAATTGCAGTTCAATTGTTGATTAGTTTTGGAATTTTTAATTCGTTAAGAATATTGAGGTCGATCGATTGGATAGCGAATAGCTTGTTATAACTTGAACCACAACGGTTGTGCCGATCGGCGGGTATGAGAGCGGTTTAAGAAGGGGGAGTAAAGGGGGCGAATCTGGGGTTTACCGTTATAGACCGGCGTAGTGGTTAGGAGCTTTATGACTGAAAAGAACGCTAGTTCGACTCTAGCGCTGAACCCCACTCCATTTTCGATGTTAGATACATTTAATTTCCGTTTGATTTAGTTACACTTTCTGTGTTACTGGTTGCCATGCCACAGGGAAAATAAAAAATGGTTAGCCTTAAATTTTTTGTTACTAGTTAATTAAAAGTTCAGCAGTGGCCGGCTATTGAACACTTAAAAAGTTCTTCAGTAACGGCGTATTTATATGGATTCGTTATTCAAACTTTCATTTCTTATTGCGAAATTTCCAAGTTCCATTTTTCTGATGAAACGTTGCTTAAGCACTTGCCCAACGTCCAATCAATATTTAAGCCAATATTTATAAGGATTCGTTTCGTGGTTTTCAGATGTAAACGAAACAATATCTTGCAATCACGATCAGAAGGGAATTATGGATAGTTCAGCAATGTCTATTTTTTAGGTAAAAAAGACTACATTTTTTTGAGATGTTCCACATTTTTTACGCAAAGGAGAAACTTTCCACCGATTAACACAGAGCTCGAAGTTGTATATTACGTTAGACGAGGTTCCCTAATTCATAATTTGTATACCTACATAATCTCAAGTCCCACGAAGTGTTTTCAAAATAAAACTTAGGACTTTGAGTTTTGATGCCATAGAAATTAGGAGGAGCAATTTTATTACAGCATCATGTTAGTTTACCTTTTTTAACAAAAAAGGTAAAGTAACATTTCTTCGAACATGTGTGCATTAGAAGTTTATAGCAAACGAAATAATAGAATTGTCCCGCCAATCATCGTCCGACTCTGACAGTTCAATAAAAACATATTACATTGTAAAACATAACATAACATACCCTCACGACCACTATTGGGTTAGTCAGAGTCACACTGATTGTTGCCGTTATGGTGAACGGAACATTCAGAAGCCCACATTTCGCCGATGGAATTGGAACCCAACGTGGTGAGGGGCGACCCCACCGCCGTAATCCAGCTTGCTTAGGTTTTATATCGGTGTTTTCCATCACCGGAGAGTTAGCCGCAAGTTGTACAATGAATCCAAAGTAGGTGTGTTCCGGCCAGATTTGATCTCGGCATCATCGGGTTCCGAGCCAGAGTGTTTAACTACAGGGCCACGATGCCCTTTTTTTTAAATATTTTTCTCCTATTTGACGACGTCTGGTCCTCCAAACTTTAAATTCTCGAGTTCCAAGACAGTCTTGTAACAAACCCAACTATGAAATTATTCAGATAAAAAAAAATTGTTTAAATATTATTTTCAAAGCAATCATTTCAATCTCAGAATGTCTCTTTCCATAATTGAACCCAACACTGATGATGGCCGAGTATTCCAACCACTTAATAAAAACAAAATTAACTAACTTGTATCCTTAGAAAAACGGCTGACTTGAGTAGATTTTGAACCATAGGGAAGTAAGAATAACACCATCAGAGTTATGATTGATACAAAATCATAATTTGCATGTCAAAAATCCGAATTTCAGACGTACTTACACGACTGCTACCATAAACTGTGATATTTGAAAGACTTCTCAACATTCTAATGCTTCGTCATTCGAATTCCTAGTTTTTGAATCACCAGTGTGTCAATATTAACTTATAATATTATATGCCTCTTTTTTTCTCATAACCTTCCGCCGCCGCAGTGTTGGTAGAGTCACTGCATGTTTAATTTTTTCTATGTAGAAAATAACGTAGTTTTTTGACAATTCATACAGAGTACTTTGTATTATTTTTACTGATTTTCTTCATTGATAAATGAAATTATTAAATGGTTGCAATACTCGGCCATCATCAGAGTTTAATTATGTAAAGAGACATTCTGAGAATGAAATGATTGCTTTGAAAATAATATTGAAACTATTTTTTTTATCTGAATAATTTCAAAGTTGGGTTATTTTTTTTTTTTTTATATAGTGGTCTTCAAGATGACCTCACTCCACCTGATGGGAAGCAGTCGTGAGGTCCAGATATGGGGTTGACAAGCACAGTAATTGAGAACTACTTTGCTGGTCAATCTCATTTTGAAGGCCTGCATAAATGCCTTTTCACGCCCCGCTTAAAAAACCCGGGATTGTAGGAAGAAGGAAACACATGCGCTGGAAGAGCGTTCCACGTCTGGATAGTACGACACAGGAACGAATCACCGAACCTTTTGGTGCGGGCCGACAGTCGCTGGATCGTGTGTGGATGTTGACGCAGACCAGCGCGTGTGGTGCGGGAGTGGAAGGGTGAGGACGGGATCAGTTGGAACAACTCTTCAGAGCATTCGCCGTTGTAAAGGCGGTAGAGGACACTCAACCTGGCAATGTCTCTACGCAGGTGGAGAGGCTCCAGAGCCATAGTTGCCTCTGGGCTTCCAA
Source organism: Udea ferrugalis (assembly GCA_950022985.1). Lineage (NCBI taxonomy): Eukaryota > Metazoa > Arthropoda > Insecta > Lepidoptera > Crambidae > Udea > Udea ferrugalis. The sequence continues at coordinate 23,896,757 of OX465515.1, forward strand.
TGATGCGGATAGCGCGTCGCTGCAACCTGTCGAGAGCTTCTAGCAAATACTTGGCGGAACCGTCCCAGAGATGAGAACAATATTCCACACAAGAGCGAACTTGTGTCTTATACAAAAGACAGAGCTGCTCAGGCGTGAAGAATCGTCTCACTCTGTTCAGGATTCCAAGTTTACGGGATGCTGTTTTGATAACGCTCTCGATGTAGTCCCGTTGGTTGAGGTTGCTGCGAACATCCATGCCAAGGATGTTAAGGCCATCTTTCACTGGCAGTGGGGTGTTCTGAAGAGTGGGATGGGAAAGGAATGGCGACGTTTTGGCAGTGAATGCGCACACCTGTGTTTTCTTGGCGTTGAACTCGACAAGATTGCGTTCTCCCCATTCGGAAATGCGGTCCAGCACTCCGTCAAGCTCAACGACAAGACAGCGCCTCTTCTCCTCGATATCGGTTCGCTTTGCCACAGGGCGCTCGAAATAACGCGAGTGGACTGTGCTGTCATCCGCATAGCAATGAATGTTACCGAGTGATAACATGTCATTGATATGCAGAAGAAACAAAGTCGGCGATAAGACGGAACCCTGCGGCACCCCGGCATTAATCTGGAGGAAACGCGACTCACTTCCGTCACAGAGGACACGGATCCTACGTCCCTCCAGAAATCCAGCGATCCAGTCACAAAGGCGAGGAGACAGTCCATATGCCGGAAGCTTGGAAAGAAGCGAACGGTGCCAGACACGGTCAAAAGCCTTGGCAATGTCAAGACTGACAGCCAAAGATTCGCCGTGCTTGTCCATAGCCTCACCCCATAAATGCGTTACGTACGCTAGGAGATCACCCGTGGACCGTTTCGGCCTAAAGCCGTACTGGCGGTCGTGAATCAACGAGTGGTCTTCTAGGTAGCGGGTGAGCTGTGCATTAATAATCCGCTCAAACACCTTAGCAAGTACTGAGGTTACAGCTATTGGACGGTAATTGGCTGGGTCTGACCGGTCCCCCTTTTTGGGAACAGGTTGAACGTTCGCCTCTTTCCAAGCCTGCGGCACGAGGCCTGATGTGTAGGAGAGGCGGTACAGGCGAGTCAACACTGGAGACAACTCCGCTGCACACTTTTTTAATACTACGGCTGGAATACCGTCAGGTCCACTGGCTTTCCTTACATCGAGTGACTGCAGCTCCGCACGTACGTCACACTGCCTGATACGAATATCAGGCATTGTGGCACCACAATGGGGGGCTATAGGCGGCTGTGCACCACAGTCATCGATGCAGGAGTTGGCGGCAAAGAGGTTAACCAGTAAGTCGGCTTTCTCTTGCGGCTGATGAGCCAACGATCCGTCAGGGCATTTCAGCGGTGGCAGCGAAGGCGAACAGAAGTTAGATTGCACGTGTTTGGCCAGTCGCCAGTAGGAGCGGCTACCCGTTGGGTGTGAGATGAGTTCTTGGCCAACACGTGCAATACGCTGGGCGTCTGCTCTAACGTATGCCCTCTTGGTGGCCTTGGTGGCTTCATTGAAGGCTGGTTAGCTACAAGACTGTCTTGTAAATCATTGAAATTTTAATTGAAAGTTCAACAGAGTCGATTTTAGTTGAGGAAAAACCGCACTTCGCGCCCTGGGTCCCGACACCGCCGGAACGCCTGCGCACCCTACAGATAACCAATCACTTACCCACGCCTTCAGCTCGCCTCTAATTCCCTTAATTAAGTAAATAACAATTTGACGTGATTAAATCAAAAGTCGCTCCCTAAGGACGCTGTCAAATCCGCTCTGAGGGAAGGTATCGCGAATTTTTGCAATCATTTTAAAAGCGGTTATATTACAGACGATGTAACTCTCATCCACTTATCGCTGTTTCGGATTATTTTTCGGCAATAAGTTTTTGATTATATATTGATATGACAAATTAATTATATTGAACGAAGACATGTAAACTTTACTTTGAAATTTAAAAAAAATTACAATCGTTTTACAACAGAAAAAGGAATTGAACATTCGATTACCTGTAGCGCAGTGGTTAGTCATCCCTTGATCATCAGGTTAGAAAATAAAAATAAAATTGCAGGGCGATGCCGAACGGTCAGAACTAATAGGTAATTACGTTGAATTTTAGTTAATCTCTCGTTCACCGAAAGTGTTCTATTTTTGAATTATATGTTACTACTATAATAATAAGACACCGCTAACAAAAAAAAAAACACAGAATCATTCGACTAATAAAAGCACCGAATCATTCGACTCCTACGCTTTTTTTAATCGCATTAACGTTGACGTATGACGTAGAAATTACGACATGAAGTCGTTACTTTTATCATAAAAAAATGCGTAACGTCCTAACGTTGTTCTTGGTCTTGCAAGGTTAGAAACTAGAAAGCTAGCAGTAATCAAACTGCACAGTGTGCGCGCGCGACATAGCAATCAACGCACAAAAGTGGTAGAAATTGTAAGAAATCGCATCCATTGAAGGTTAGGTGACAATTAGCATGAAAGGAACTGATAATTCAATTGTACTTAGCGCAAGCTGCGGTTACGAACGCGGAAAGAGCCGCGGTGCGTAACGATAGTGTCGTGGATTATTTAATTATTCTGCCTTTTTTCTTATTACTTATACATGAACGGCCTATTATATACGTCCCACTGCTGGGCACAGGCCTCACGTCACTATGAGGTGGATTGAGCCATACTACAATACGCGGGCTCAGTGCGGATTGTTGGAGGAGTGTGAGGTTAGTGAGCAACCCTAATGTCAGATGTATTTCTAAATAAAGGTTACTAAAGTTTCTGTTGTTTAGCACTGACAGTGCTGTATCTTGATTTACAGATAGGTCGTTAATTTTATCTCTGAATTAAAATACAGCATTTGTAACTCAAAAAACAGCCAACGCGTTTGGTTTCTACACGGTCACATAGAAATAAACATTATCCTACCTTCGCGTTGCGCAGTCAGGTAGTGGATCTTTGTGGAAATATTGATGTCGAATGCTTACTATTAGCCTAAGACATTGATAAAATACGAATATGAATATATGACTTACAGCTATTACATAAACAAAAACGGCCTAAGTATATACGTCCCACTGCTGGGCACAGGCCTTACCTCAAATATGAGGTGGAACGAGCCATACTCCAACACCCGGGCTCAGTGCGGATTGTTGAAGAGATGTAAGGTTAGTAAGCCAGTTAATGTCAGATCATCTCAAGCCGCCATTAGGCCTCTAACTAGGCTTAACGACTGACATCTGGCGACGTCAACTTCGACGTGACTTCCGAAGCTCGGAGATGCCATAAATACCTATTACTAAATTTCGGTCGGAGTGGTCACCGATCCCATTTCCGACCCTGGGTGTGTTGCTTCACAGCAGCGATCGTCGGCGATCACTGTCACAACTGCGCTACGGGCACCTCAGCTATTAATACATCAAAAAGATTCGGGCCACTTGATTGACGCAGGGTTGAATCCTGGCTGATATTCGTACCACAACCGATGCTGTTTTTGTGGTATTTAAATCGTAAAATAATGCTGGCTAGTCAAGTGGCTTTGACTATTGTAGGGTAAGTGGAAGGATTTCCAGTTCCAAAAAAATTAAGAAACGTGCCAAAAGGGCGCCCACAAAATTCTAATGGAAAGAAAGGTGATTATGGAGAAGGAATAGGGAAAAAATATTATTGCACATAATACCGACAACTTGCGTTTGTCCGTTGAACAGAGAAAATACAAAGTTTTATAAACTGACAATTCCTATGATATAACGAGTACGAAAACGGTAGAGATTTGCCTCGATAGTGAATATAAAAGCGAAAAAACTCACTCGTGCGCAGGTACGGTGCGTAACAAGAAAGAACGTTTAGCCATTTCGATATCTAACTCACTCAATGAAACATACGCAGGAAGCATTTTTTCCCTCAAGTCTAGCAGCCCTGCCGTACTAGGAGACCTTTAAAAAACACAATTATTCGTCGTGGGCCAGTGGTTAAACACTGGGGTTCGGTTCCCGGTGGTCGCGTAATCTAATCTGGCCGGAACACACCTACTTTGTTTTGTTGAAACTGGCTCCTGATGAGTGATGACGTGGTCTATGATGGTACAGACGGGGAATGAAAGGGTTGACTACCCTAAGATCTGTTTTTGCTTGCTCAATGATGACATTGACAAGATCAATCGGTTCAACTGTCAATCGTGAAGGAACATACGTCTAATCGAATTTTAGTCTTATTGTCGGACAATAAGGTACGCTTTATTTTTTCGGCATACTCTAGCCTGTTGCACAGTTTAAAAAAGTAACATGTGCTTGCAACGGGTAAATGAATGTGTTTAAAAACCTTATCATTCCGCGACTCTACATAATAATATGAAGTCCAGCCCATTGCCCTGGGTGGGCAATGACACATGACACATGACTTGATATTTGAGTATTTATTTATATAATTTATTTTACACAACTAGCTGTCCCGACAGACGTAGTTGTCAAATGTTTAGTGTTTGGAAGGTAGTAATGGATGCTAGGAGAAAATTAAGTTGTGGTTTTTACTATATCTAGGAATTTACCTCGTTTCTACTCACCTTACTTCCCTGAACTTCCACAAACATTTTAAAACAAAAATTAGCCAAATCGGGCTGCTGGCCCGATTTGGCGAATTTTATTCAAACAGAAATTTTGAAAAAGTACTCTATTTTAATGGCAATCTGGAGGAGTTTCCAAAAACTCAATTGGCTGTAGGTAAACAAGTGATCTATCTAGAGTCTTTAGGTCTAGGACACCCTATTTAATAAGATCCTACTTATGTTATGAATGCGAAAGTTTGGATGTGTGGATGTGCCGTGTTGCTCTTTCACGTAAAAACTACTGAATGGATTTTAATGAAACTTTTCATTAATGTAGCTTATACATCTGAATCGCACATAGGCGCACATTTATAAATAAATATTACTTTTTGTTTTTCCACTTAAGTCCACGCGGACGAAGTCGCTAAATAAATGTGGGCTTCATGACTTTATTCAGACGTCCCCAAGTGTGACCGCCATCACAACACACCAAGATAATGAATAAGGTGTAAACATATAGTTATCTTCCAATTGACCAGCAGTTGACTACTCTTGGTAATGTCATCATGCATGTCTGCAACAGTGTAACACATGAAATCGCAACTGAGGCCTAACCGCTATCTCTTGGTATTTAATTAAACTGTCAGATACGTCAACATCTTTTTAATTGTTAGGTTGAGATTGACAATAAAGTCGCGATTTTAGAGGTTAAATTTAATAATGCTTTAAGAGGTGGTCAGGTGGTCATTATCAATCCGCCCTTAAGACCGCCCGCCCTTAAGACTTCATAGTTATTTCCGCCAGGGATCAATGATATTATAATCCAAATAAGAAGATAGGTTATGAATGAGTTGTGCTAAAAAAGTGGCACCCGAAATCAGGACTTTTGCCCACCTGAGCAAAGCATTGACAGTTTGAGACAACACTGCGCAACATGTATCTGTCTCGTTTACGCTCTAGTAAATAATCATGCTCTCTTGTAAACACGGTCGAATCATAGGTACGTTCGCCAGGAGACAATTTTTGACTTCGCGTCAGTACTGACATAACGTATACGTATACCGTAACGTTGCCTCTTTTAAGGAACGCACTTACTCTTGTAGTGTAACAATTATAAGGTTAGTCACGTTCATTATGATGTATTTAGTCCCTGAACATTACTTAGCTGCCACCATAGTTAAAGTTAAGTAACGTGTTGTTATGACCCGGCCGGATTATAACATCTGTTTGGTTTGTCTCGACGTATTTAGCGACATGTCGACTAGGGCTTCCACTCTGGGGAAGGCACAGGTGGGATAGGCGAATAATCGGACTATTATCTTCCTAATTTTACTGGCAGTTGGGCTAGAAGCTTTATCAATAAAAACGTATATACCTCTGTTAGGGTCCTAACTCGGGACTTCAAATTAATTCAATAAGGGAATGCGACCGCTGCGTACACGCGGTGTCAAGACGAAGTGGAGTATAATGGCAAGGATGCGATCCGATGGTTGACCGCCCGAGGACTGCCGATGACCACCGAACGATTCCGATGCCTCCCAAAGGCGCCCGCGCTCTAACACCTCTTCCAGCAATGTGTTTTGATCTGAAGTTTTTTTTACTTGTGCACGCTTGGTCAAAAATATTTAAAAAATGGATAATTGAGAAACAATATATTTACCAAACAATTACTGGGTTTCCCTGCCGGAATAGCTAGTAGAATTATATTAATACTAGCTAAAGGCACCTAAGCACAGAAGCACAAACAAAAAGTTTATATTTAAGTGAATCCCTATATTCCTTGGTTCCTATATTCCTCGCCATAACTTGAGACCAACTTTGTTTGTTTCATATAACCGAGTTCTTCCTAGAACGTTGTTACGAGAATAAAAAATCTAGTTCGAACCTTGGGTAGTTTACATCATAGTTGACTAATAACTGGAATTTCAAAAGAAAGGGCTTTTAACAAGAATTTTACCATGTTGTAACGCGTAAATAAAATAGTATGATTATTTACTAGAGCATAAACGAGACAGATACGTCTCAAACTCTCAACACTGTCAATGCTTAGCTAAGGTACACTATAGTTCTGATTTCAGGAGCCACTTTTTGAGAACAAGTAACCTATCTCTTTTTATTATAATATCATTGGGTGAGCAGTAAGTCAATGATGGAGGCCTTTGTCAAACAGTGGGGACAGTACTCGAGCTAATTATTCTGACGACGTAGTTAAATATCCTTGGACATAATTCCACACAGCGCCATCTAGCCCCAAGTGGGCTAATTATAGTCCGTTTTTATGGGATATGACAACGGATAAACATACTTAAATACTTTTTCCTTTTGTAAATACATACTTAATATACATAGGAAACACCCAGACCAATACAAACAGACATGTTTATGCACACAAATGTTTGTACTGTGCGGGGATCGAACCCGCGACCCTTGGTGTAGTAGCCGACTTCTCAACAATTACACCAAGACGGTCGTCAAAGTGAAACCGGCAGCCCTAAGCCTATGCTTGGCCTATTGTTGGGGTTATCAGAAGTAATTGCGCCTATTAGCGTCTTGAGTAAGTTACCGGCGCTAAGTGACAGCCCATGTCTGATCGAGCTAGTGGAAACTATCCTGGTCCGCTAAATCATATTATATGGACAGGTGCCTTTAGCTAGTATTAATATAATTCTACTAGCTATTCCGGCAGGTACACCCAGTTTTTTTTTGTTTATATATATATTTTTTCTCAATTATCCATTTTTAAAATCAAAGCGTTTCTAATATTATGAAAAAAGACCTCTTTTAAGGGAAACAAGCGTGCACAAGTGAAAAAAACTTCAGAACAAAACCCTTTGCTGGAAGAGGTGTTAGAGCGCAGGCGCCTTCGGGCGGCATCGGAATCGGTGGTGGTCATCGGCGGTCAGGAGCCACTTTTTGGCACAAGTAACCTTTCTACCTCTTTTTAATATAATGTCATTAGGTGACCAGTAAGCCAGGAGGCCTTTGTCCAACAGTGGGACAGTACCCGGGCTAAATTTTCTGACGAGTTAGTTAAAACCGGCAGCCCTAAGCCTATGCTTGGCCTATTGTTGGGGTTATCAGAAGTAATTGCGCCTATTAGCGTCTTGAGTAAGTTACCGGCGCTAAGTGACAGCCCATGTCTGATCGAGCTAGTGGAAACTATCCTGGTTCGCTAAATCATATTATATGAACAGGTGCCTTAAGCTAGTATTAATATAATTCTACTGGCTATTCCGGCAGGTACACCCAGTTTTATTTGTTAATATATATATTGTTTCTCAATTATCCATTTTTAAAATATTTTTGAACTCTTCGAGATAGAGAGAGAGTTAGCAAATCAAAGCGTTTCTAATCATATGAAAAAATACCTATTTTAAGGGAAACAAGCGTGCACAAGTGAAAAAAACTTCAGAACAAAACCCTTTGCTAGAAGAGGTGTTAGACCGCGGGCGCCTTCGGGAGGCATCGGAATCGATCGGTGGTCATCGGCAGTCAGGAGCCATTTCTTAGCACAAGTAACATATCTACCTCTTTTTATTATAATCTCATTAGGTGAGCAGTAAGCCAGGCCTTTGTCCAACAGTGGAACGGTACTCGGGCTAATTATTTTGATGGGGTAGTTAAAACCGGCAGCCCTAAGCCTATGCTTGGCCTATTGTTGGGGTTATCAGAAGTAATTGCGCCTATTAGCGTCTTGAGTAAGTTACCGGCGCTAAGTGACAGCCCATGTCTGATCGAGCTAGTGGAAACTATCCTGGTCCGCTAAATCATATTATATGGACAGTCTAGAACAGCCACATTGTAGGAAAATTTAATAATCTGGATTTCAGGGATGCTTACTTAGTACCTACCTACCGAGAATGAATTTTATTTTTTGAATATTTATTACTTCCACTCTCAACTCCACTGTCACTACAATAAATCAAAAACCCTGGGCCTGAATGTCGCTCCAGTAGTTTTCGGTTATAAGCGTTGTAAAAAGCTCGTTTCTTTATATTATAATAACAGTTTTTTTATACTACCTGCTCGTCAATGGGACATTATGTGTCATGTACAGACCTACCAACTTATTTGTGAAATGGCGAAAATTGGAACTACGACCGCCATGTTGAAATGTCATTCGATTGTCCGTGTCAACTAATTTTGAGTGCTATGGTTGTTTTATTGTGATATTTCGGAATTTATGAAGTTGAATATGCCGAAAGCCATTAAAAGTGATGCTCGAAACATTATTCTTGAGGTTGAAACCTTTTTCAAAGCAGAAGATCGGGCGAGGTCTCCGATTATTCCATTTACCAAAATATACAAACGAATTTCGGCTGCAACAGGTTAGTGTTGTCAACTTTATTTTCATAAATACCTATATACCTACTTAACCAAATATTTAAGTCTACGGAATATTTGTATATATTCTAACTGTAGGTTAACGCAACGGTAACGCACATCTAATATGTTACCTGTTAAATGGGTGAGCCAACTAACCTGCCGGTTTTCAAATTTCGATAAAATAAAAAAAACCTATGTTTCAGGTGTGAGTCAAGGACTCATTTCAAAAATAGATAAAGAGGGGCATGCAGCAGAAGACACTGTTACTAAAATTCGGACACCAGCCAAGGAAGGATAGAAGTGGAATCATACACGTTGATGATTTTGACATGGGAGTTATACGGAGGAGAGTACATGAATTTGATTCTGCTAAAAACGAGGTGCCTACTGTTAAAAACCTTCTAGAGGTCTTAAAGACAGAAATAAATTACACAGGACAGCGATGACGATGTCGGTAGTGCAGGTTCATCCAAAGATCATTACTGTAAATCTGGTTTTTAATAAATAATATTGTAAAGCAATTTTTTTTTTTATTACATCCATTAGGTACTTACCACTGCGAATTATTATTAATATATCGTTGTTAGGGATAAGGTACGGTCTCAACTAAAACCAGCAAATGGTACCAGGTACCTGATGCAGGGAAGGTACATAAATCACATTGAATGAAAGTTTTAAGTGTGGAACAATTAGTATGATTGATCAGTTTTCTAGATTCTAGTTTATCTCTCTATTAACTGTTTTAGCTATCAAACCTTAATATCTGCACGATTTCCATTTCACTGGATCTCTTTCTAAATGAAGCCATTTTTTAATCCTGAAGGACAACTGTTTAGCGTACCTACTTAACTACTAATATTTTTTTTTATTTTATTTTTTATTTATAAATAATCCACAGTATTTAATTTCATTATTTTTATTTAATACTTATTTCTTATGACAAATTACCTACTTCTGAAACTTACTCAATTTTGGGCACCTTATATTAATTAGCAACACTGAATCGACGGTGTCGTCCTCTTTCAGTTCACAGATAAGTTGGTAGGACTGTAAACCTGTCCTAAAGTAGGTCATTATAGCCCTACGGTCTAGCCGGGACATAATGTTGTACTGAATTTCATTATTCCCTGGGGATTAAAGTGATTTGAATTTGGAATGCAACCGTGTAGTCAAAAATGTTTAGGTGCAATGAGATTTTATCCTGAGTTCGAATGTCGTACTGGCCACTAACAAAATAGATGCCAAAGAAAGAAAAAAGGCGCCAACGGCTCAAATAGCTCCTGAGTCCTGTGCTGATAAAATGAACGTACCAAAGATTGTAATTCATCTTTCCAATGTCTTCGCACAACTGTCTTATGTTTCTAACATCACTTTGAATTTTTGATAAATACTAATTTCTCATATTTAATTACCTACCTATTTTCACATGAAATAAATACTTATGCACTTATTTTTTTCAGCCATTAATTTCGATTGCCTCGCAGAAAGTATAAAAAGTAGAGTATGCATCGCGGGCTTAAAAGTGTATTTGTCTTGGGCGGTCTTGAACCCCTCGTATTCAGGATTCTAACTTTAACTCCCTCGCTCCGCTCGGGAGTTAACCGTAGAATCCCTCATACTCGGGGTTCAATATGACGCCCGGGACATAATACACTTCTTTAAGCCCTTGTGGCATAATCTACTATTATGATTTAACAAAAACTAATTTAATAAAAACTTTGCTCAAAGAAAAGAGTAAGTATACTTAAATAATCAGTTAACAATAATTATAATTAGCGCAAAGAACTGACTGATGGCCGATGTGGTCGAAAGGTTCTGGATTCGAGACCATTTGAGGGCAAACGCAGTTTGGGCTCACCTGCAAGGTGACCTATATTATAGGACGCTGGATTTCCGGGAATGCATGCCGCCTGCAGCCGGTCGCTGTGGAAATCTATGGGGGAGGCCTATGTTCAGCAGTGGACTTCATGCGGCTGTTAGAATCAGAATCAGAAATATCTTTGATTAAATGGACCTGTTACAAGTGCTTTTAAATCGTCAAAACCTTAATCAAACAAACAAACAAAAATACACTTAATAATAGACTTAAATAATAAATAAATATAGTTAGTTATTAAATAAAGTTAAGTTGATAATGATGAATCTGTCGATTACCAAACGACTTAAAGCTAAATTATAAAAGTAGATACTCGTACTTAACTCATAATGTGTACTCCGCTGTATAGTAAAATAAATATAAGACAACATCTGCTAAATTAATTTGTTTGGCAAAAACAACGAAGGTAGGACAACACCCATACCCAAACATATCTATTTCATCACAAGTATTTGCGGGATAATCATAGCGATATGCCTACTTACCGAATTCCCATAATAGGCTTCGATTTGAGCTGTATAGCCTAAACAGATAATCTAACATAAGCCCCAATAAAATTCCGCGCACGTTTTGCTCTGTAGCGCTATTCTCAAATATGCGCAACAAATTCGAATTATCTTCCGTTAATTATCAACGGGTAAGTGTTGGCAACCCCAGCATGTATTTTTTGTATGTTGGTACAATTCGTTTGTTTTTGTGTTGGTATCACTGTCTCGCGGTTTCCCGCCCTTCTTGTAATTCGATCATGTTGGACAATACACACTGTAATAATCTCACGGACCTCTTTTATTTAAAATCAGCCCTATCTTCATATACATTTTAATCCATCCAAATTATTAAAGAAAATTCCTGAAAAATATACCTAGATATTTGTTACTCCTTGAGCAAAACCACTGCACGAAATTTGTTGATTTGGATTTCGGGTTTTGATATTTAAATAATCTTTTTAATCAAAATTGAAAAATTACTTCCTATTGTTTTTTTATATAGGGCCTTCTTTATTTCTAGCCAATGGTGCTGCCAATTGGGATCAAAGAAAGCTGACGAAATGCTTTTTTTAACCATGACTCAGTTAAAAACTCAACGACAACAAACCACACATTACAATAGAAGAAGAATCTTTTACTATATGATTTAGCAAACATACTATAGAAGGAAGAAATGCTAGGGAAAACTAAAACAAAATAGGCATATCGAATATTGTTGCACCAATAAACTGCATTGCTTATCACTTGATGAAGTCAATGCAATGATATTTAAAAGAGGTGGATAGGTACGTTATGTCAGTACTGATGCGAAGTGGAAATTGACCCCTGGCGTACGAACAGAGGCGCCCACATCAACCTTTACAAAATCATTGAAAAATAGGTCTTATGTCAGCGGCTTAAGGTGTCCCGCTGTAAAGGTTGATTTGAGCGCCTCTGTACCTATAATTTGACCGTGTGTACAAGATAGTACGATTATTCACTAGAGCGTAAACGACACAGATACATGTTGCGCAGTGTCGTCTCAAACTGTCAATGCCTTGCTCAGGTGTGCGAAGTTTTGATTTCGGGTGCCACTTTTTTAGTCAATTAGTAAAGTCAGTATAAGAAATGAGCAATGTTTATCAAATTTCAAAACGTTAGTTACAGAATACCTCTCCTGTGCGTTCTACAGAAGACTATTAATATGCGTGGTTTTAACTCTAATCAATCGATTTTGCTTACAATCAGGTAACGCCCAGTCGTCACGCTTTGAATGTAGCAATTAATTAATACGATCAATTATGACTGGCCACGGATGACAGACAGTTCAAATTCGCTCTCGGCCGAATGCGGGATGGACGGTAGAATTCATTATCACCAGACGAACTAGATTGGAGGAGGAATGGTGGATATGACGAATCTAAGAAAGCCTTATTTTTTTTTAAATATTTTTTACGGCTCTAGGTGCATGCCCTTAGCCCGGCTTAATGTCAGTGTTTTTAATTTCATCTTCTTCAGTTTTTTTGATTCACATTCACTTTTATACTGCTTAGAACTTTTATTAGAAGTTTTTCTAGAGAGTCTTGATGGTGTTGACTATGTACTTGTAAAGGGGTTTAAAATAATACGGTTCTTTCAAGAGTTCTTGTAAACTTTCTGAGATTTTTCCTTTGCTATCTTGGAGGTTTGTTGCACTGTTTGTTGCTGCTAAGAAAGCCTCAAGTGTTTGTATGATCTGTGCGGCTGTCAAATCTCTATTCAACGTATGATAGGATCCATCGTTGGGCATCATTCTAGAGCACGGACTCGGGCGAAATAACACGATAGGGTTTTCAGAGCTTGAAGAAAAACAGTTTGGCCTATTAAACTATACTTCGGTTTTTAAAATTGAATACGTCTTTCGAAGTCAAAACTAACTATATTTACTATTTTATTGACTTATGTTGGAAAAAATAAATTCAATAAGACCAAATACCAATAGGGTTTTCCTTAAACATATGGTTTCTTCACAAACTTGTTGCTAGAACTTTCTTGCAAGGCTTCCATTTAGTTCCTGAAAGGTTCGTTGATGAAAGATTTGTTTCGAAAGTACGTCAGAGGCTGAACATGAAATATTTCTAAAATTAAACTCGTTTTCAATTTACCACATATTTTCCCGAAATCACAAACAAAAGCCTTTTTCAATTCGTACCTAGATGACAATTATTTGAATATCAATCTTATGTACCTGACGAGCAGTATCAAATACGATAATATCTTGTTTTTTACCCTTTAACGGGCATGGGCCTTTAGTTTAAGTTAAATTAGGTACTTCTAAAATTGTAGTAGTTTGTACAAAGATGTAGAATGTTCATTGAATAAAACGTTTGAAACCAAAAACCTTAAAAATCAAAAAATATATATTAGTAACAAATGTTGAAGTTAACGAGTCCGATTCATAGTACATGATGGTTCTGTAATATTTGACCAATCAGAGTTCGTCCCCCATAAGATTCGCATTCGCTGAAATGAGGAGCAGGCTTGCGATCCGATGGCATCAAATAAGTGCGCATTTAATATCCAAAAAAACATTTTGGGAATGTAATGTATTCTCAAAGAGCAACCGATCTCATGAAAGCAACTGTTCTTTTAATAGTATTGTTTATAGCTCGCGAACTAGGCACTCTCCACTGCGCACGCGTCCACTCAGTTGGTACAACTGAAAATCAGCCTCAGAGCCTATCAGGCCCAGGCATTAGCTGAGTGGGGTCCATTCATTTTTGGACATCGTGACACTGCGGCCTGGTGAAAATTATTCTTTGTTTTTCTATTGTTTGTTGTTTATTCCTAACCATCTTGTTTGTATGGTTTTCATCTGTTGCGATGTTCAGAATGAATAAACGTTTTTTCTTTCTTGATTTCTTTCAAACATTGCAATACAAAACCTTATAAATGTTAAATAAATCGTGTGCAATTCATTCACAACTATCCCAATTCTTTTCGCTCTTTGTAATTTTCTGAAAACTAGTGAGTACCACAGAAAATACTTTTTGTAGTTTTTTTTTAATACATGGTTGGAAGCAAGTATTTGGTAAAAGGGGAGTTCGTGCAACCTTTTCGCACTAGAGGCAGCACTGAAGCATCAGTAAACAGAGTTCCTGGTTCTAGGTGAATTGAAACTTATCAAAACCTAACCCAGCTCACGAGACAGTTTTTGTGTTATCTATTAACTACCTTAAAAAAAACAGGTTGAAAAAGTATAAAGTGTGCTCTCTCTCTTACAACCCAGTGAATGCACTAGCAAAATGCCTCTGCCATCTGCAAATACGGAATTTGGAAATGGACGTTAATATAGGTAGGTACTCCCTATACTTCCACGATCTGGCAAAAGCTTTTAGGAACACTTACAGCAGTTATCAATCTGGTTATAACCCATGCATAGTTTACGCAGTGTCTTACTTCGAAAAGAGGTTGTGACTAAATTTTTCTTTTATAATTCTGTTAAAATATCAGTTGTCATATTTGAAGCTTGGAAATTTAACCTAGGCATAAATTATGTAGTTCTTCAATTATTTTATCTCTAGCTGTCCCGACAGATGTCGTTCTGACAAATGCTGTGACAGTTGAACAAAAACAGAATTTGACATGTAATTGGTAACTTTCCTAGAGTTTTAACGTTCTTACTTTCCTTAGAATCTGTCTGACCCCCTTATTCATAAAAACGAACGCAACGCTAAAGCATAGTTTAAGCAATTGACGTGTAATGTCACTTACTCGCAAATGGCGGCAGCAACAAAAATGAAAGTGACAAAGCGATACAAAAGTTAACGTGTAAGACTTCACTAAACACAACGAAAAAGAAGTTTGCTAAATCGGTTCAGCCATTCTCGGGTTTTGCGGTGAGCAACAGATTAAGCGATTCATTTTAATTAGATTACTAGCTGCCCCGACGGACGTCGGGTACAATAACAAAAACAATATTTGACAGCCAACAAAATGTAGATCTCATCAAAAAAAATGTTTTAGGAGAACCTGTAGATTCAAAGTATGAAATATAGGTGTCCTTTCAAAAAAGTCCTTTAGTTGTCCTTTTTTTCTAATCTAAGGTCGAATCTAAGGTATTTAAGGTCTAATCTAATTTAATCTAAGTTATATGAATAAAAACCAGCCAAGTGCGTGTCGGACTCGCGCACGAAGGGTTCACCATCATCGAGTAAAAAATTGCTTAAAAATTACGTTTGTTGATATTTACCTTATTTTTATTAAATATTTTATTTTGATTGAAATATTTGGAAAGGATTGGGAGAGACCTTTGCCCAGCAGTGGGAGAAGTGGGAGGAACCTTACCAAGTGGGTTGTGTGTTTCGTTTTGTATTAAAAGTACTAGCTGTCCCGACAGACTTAGTTCTGTTGGCAAACATTTAGTGTTAGTAGAGGAAACTAAATTGTTGTTTCACTTATTTTTTTTGCATTTTCTCATATTTTCACCTTTCAAGTAAGTGTAAGGCGCTAAAAGATGTACTTACAGCTTGAAATCAATCTAATTTTTGATCACATTTTCATCTTTCAACATCCATTAAACTTGGAAACATCACACTTATTATCTTTGCAGTCATACTAAGTTTTATTTCGTAAATGCAGCGCACCGCAGTTCACGCTCAGACTCAACAGGGTGGCGGCATTTCACCCGAAAGGGTGCTTTACTGTTTCATTCCATCGCCGCTAGATGGCGTTGGCGGTGAGTTGAATCGCGCTTGCAATGATAGCTGACGAAACTACATAGGTTCACCCCGCCTTTCAGGCACTTGTGTCTTACAACATAATTATTAAGCCTATTGGTCGGTTTTATTATTAGTAGTCCTTACATATTTTTGAAAGAGTAACCTTCTTTACAAAGGGTGCTCTAAGATTGCTTTCATAATAACATAGTCGCCAAATATGAGGCATTATTTGTTATTGTTACTGGTCAGTCGGCGGGTTGTATGTGGTTCGATTCCTGCTCATACTGCTGGTTTAGATGCAACTTATAAGTCAGTTTTGGATTGTGAATAAAGAATGTTTAAGCGATACCTCTGAGTTTTGTTAGAATAGGAAGTAGTACTAACAAGGCTAAGGCAACAACTAATGTTTTGCTTCACATTGGTATATTTTCATAGCTTATTTAGTTTCATAGTTACTATTTTCATAGATCAACCTATTCTGTTGAACCAATAAAAGCGATATTTCTGCGTTTTGTTAGGTACGGAAAGTGATACTTATAAAAAACTTTTACGCAACAAGTAATTTTATGCTTTGCATTGCTATTCCAAAGTTTGAAAGAAACTTTTGATCTGTCTTTTAATGGGTAGTAATTAAACAGACTTCTTTTAAATGGCAATATTCGACTCTAAAACTCTAAGTTGCCCTCTGAATTACTAAGTCAGCCACATCAACGCGCATCTAAATAATATTATTTAAGCCAATATTTATATTGTGTGTAAGCCACTCTGAATATAACTCAGCATGGTGATTATTATTTAGCATCTGAATTTGGGGTCAAGTTTAAGCAACAAACTACCAAAATATTGATATACGGCACCAAAATTATACAAGCAGACAAAATAAAACACTTAATTTATATAAATCGACTTGTATATTGAAATGCCATAACTTGTAGGTTTTTGTGTGTTCAGTTAACCATTTTACCAATTTCTGAATATGCATTTAGCATTTAGCATGTGTGCATCTTCAAAGCTATTTAAGCGTTAAAGATAATTTCTTCAAACACTACACTTTTCGAGGAGCTTCTATTGAAGCTGTAAAATGTTAAATGATGATGAGTTGTAAAATTTATGGTTGAGTTAGTAAAAAATCGTGGCAATATCAGAAGAACAAAAAGATTGTCAGAAAGACAAGTAACAATTATTGTCGAACTTTACTTGACGCTTTATTTATCATTTTCACTTGATGTAGTAAAAAAGACGAGTTTGTTTACTTGCGGCTATATAATTTTCCCGTTGCTTAGTTAAGAATAAGAAGTTTGATCGATCACGTGGCCAAATAAAAAATCTGTGGCTGGGTTAATCGTCAAATAAACTAGCCTAACGCAGGTTAATCGCATTATGCACGGGGTTCAATGGCGACCGGCTACAATCTCCGTTGTGCTTTACAACGGAGATTGTTCAACGTGTCAACCTCAACGTGCCTTCCTACTTTCAACGTGTCAACCTTCGCGGTGTCGGATAGTGGGATGGGTGACCCGCCAACCGAAATTGAGTGATGTATTTTTCATGAATCTTCGTGCTTACATAGCCTGCTTAGATGCCTTAGTGCGGCAGCTAGATAACCTTTGACAGTATGTATGATTTTGTACCCTTTAGACATTACGCACTCAGCCACTTGTTAAGGTATAGCGCGCCATCCTGCAGTTGCATCCTGCATCCTGAGCCCATCAGTGGGACGTATAAGGTTTTCGGTTAGCTGACGTAAAACGTAATTGTTGCATTGTCACCGTACCAGTGTTATTGATCTATTCCTTTCTAATACCAAAAAGTAATACCAATGGTATTTGTTTGTAATCGTAATTAACTTTTATTCCGGACGAATACCAAAACTACATTGAAATATTTAAAATTTGGTATTCGTTCGGAACAGAAAATTGTTTACGATAGCAAACTAATACCATTGGTATTAGTTTTTGGTATTAGAAAGGAATAGATCGTGTTATTCAACAAGCCAGTCGTAAATGTTCATTAAACACATTTATAGCTGAGAAGTCAGATACAACACCACCATTATTGCTACGTGGAAAGTGCCAATGAATATTTAACAGATTTGTTAATTTAGGCTACAATGTCCATTAGGCTAGCTTTATGATTTAATGTTATTCATAAAATAACAAACCTTCGGTTATTTTGTACGAGCGCACAACTATTGTAGGGTTTGCAGGTACGTCGTCAATAAAGGTAGAGTTTGCTTAGGTTATAACTACTGTAACTTAATGATGTCTTGAAATTACTGTACGATATTTTATCAACTTATTAACATACCTGAATACAGGGTGTTTCCAAGGCCCCCGGTGCGCAGTTACTGACGGAGCCGTCGTGGCGGCCTTGAGGGCCCGATTCCGTAGCTTCGCCGCTCCACTGTGCAGTTTCGCCACTCTGCCGCCTTGCTTCGTTGCTCCGCCGATCGCCCTCGCTGCTCCGCCGCTACGCTGCGCTGCTCCGCCGCTACGCTGCGCTGCTCCGCCGCTACGCTGTGCTGCTACGCCGCTGCGCCTCGCCGCTCCACCGCTACGTTGCGCTGCTACGACGCTCCGCTCCTCCGCTACGCCGCTGCGTTGAGACACCCTGCTTCTGGTGCCGTTGTCTGCTTCGATTGCAATGCGTAGCTTCGATGCTGCGCACCGTTGCGTTGGCACCCTGTGTTGCGCCACCCTGTTCTGTGAAAAAACATAACCATGAACATTTTGAAATCTTAATCTAATTTTAAAGTTCAGTCTTACTGCAGGCCAAAGCGTCCCCTCCTAGTTCTAAACTACACAAACAATAAAATAAAGTAATTAAGGTTATAGAAGAATGTTCAATTAAAAACGACTATATTTCTTTGACCGCTCTTAATGCTGTCCGTACCTATAAGGTACATTCAAGGGACAAGTTCAGTTTTTTAGCATTTTCTTAAGTCTAGACATACTTAATTTGATAATGAGTTATGCTATAAAACAAACAAAAACATGAGTGTTTCTAGAAAACATTTAGAGTAAAACTAGTTTGTCGGTGTTTCTTGAAACAAAATAAGAATATTTATGACAAAAATTAATGATTTGGAAAACACGATGTAGTAACGGGCAAGTCAAGTGTATAGAGTAATAAAACTCGGAAATGTGCGCCTGCTCTAATGTTACTGTAAAACTGTACTTTAAGGGCTGTAGTACACAAAAAGCTTTGTTTTTTAGTTATTTGTTTGAACTTCTAATACATACTTAACATAAACGGCCTATATACGCCCCACTGCTGGGCACAGGCCTTACCTCAACTATGAGGTAGATCGCAGGCTCAGTGCGGATTGTTGGAAAGGTGTAAGGTTAGTAGCAGATGTTATCAAGCCGCCCTAAGTCCTCTGACTAGGATTAACGACTGACATCTAGCGCCGTCAACTTACTTAACCTGCCTGCTGAAGGAAGCAGAAGCCCAAAAAAAATATTGGTCGTTCAGTTGCCAGTATGCATTCCACGTTTGAGCCTAACCGTCCACTGAACAACGAAATAGATTTTCATGTTTATGTGTATTAATTGCGTACATAATTTGATTTTTCTTATGTGTGTAGATGAGGGACGCGTCATTTCAGCTTAGACAACCTCTAATATAATACAAATCGCTTGCAAACTATGCTAAAGCATAGTTTAAGCAATTGGCGTGCTATGTCACTTACAAGCAAATGGCAGCAGTTTACGTGCTATTGAAGCACTGTTTGGTTTTAATAAATAAGGGCGGTTAAACAGAGATTCCAGAATGTTAGCGAGAGATTAGTTTAAGCAAAGTCGGTTGACTAAGCATAAAGACAAGAGGCTTTGAAAGACGCCTTCAAGCTTTTGCAGTGGGCAGGACACTACCACAACTTAAGTAGCCAGTAGGCAAGAATCGTAGGATAGTTTATAAAATTTTGAAATAAAAAGGAAAGAAACTAGCTTAGTTCTGAGTCTCTTTTCTTAGTTCTTTCAGTTTTAAATTTAAAAAAATATTTGTATTTTTAAAACATAAACAAAATATTGCATGCTCTGTTTGCCTATAAGGCTGTACTCTTAGATTAAGTTGATTTTTGTTTGTACCTTTTTATCAATGCAACATTGTAACAGCTGTTGGCAAACCTCAATAAATAAATAGATCATAATACAGTTAACAGTATTCAGCCCGGATGCCCAAAAAACTGCTTTGTATCAGTTCTGTTTTCTCATTATTCCTCTCAGAAGTATCGTTTCACATCGCTGTATATAGCGGCCTCAGTGGAGGGTGCGCTTATCTAAACAATTAATAAGTTGCTATCAAACTCATCGGAATTTGTATGTGTTTTATAGTTGGCGTGTTGTTTTTATGTAATTAGTTTAAGAATCGCAATCTTGTGTCGGATGGGATTATCGCAATTACAAACGCCCTTATACTTACAGCAATGCCTTTAATAAATTAATGTGTAGTGTGTTGTTAGTGTGCAAGAAAGCGCAGGAGATACCAATATATTTCTAATTTAATAATTAGATAAATTCGCGATATAAAACTCTACCTGGAGAGCGATTTAGAACCGAGTTTTCTTACTTTTTGGTCAATTACAATATATATTTTTTTAAACTGTATTTGTTCACAAATTCTAGAGAGTAAGTTTCATATCACAAAAAAGATTCTCAATCGAAATTCAAGTATGAAACCTATAACCTGCAAAGAGTTCTGCTATTTTGCACTTTGGTTTTCTTGATATCATGATAAATTAAATTAGCTATAGCTGTTATACAGGGTGAGCTTTTCAAGTGGGCGTGGTAGGCAAAATTCTTAACGAATTTAGAGAAACAGTCAAAGGAGTCTCGAGACCGATTTTGACAAAAACTAAAACTGCATACTCAGATTTTTGAAAATATTGTATTCTTAGCCGGGAATCAAACCAGTCGATCTTGAAAAAAACGTCACTCTGTTTTATAATGCTATCTGGTAGTGTCGCTTATGAGGATAAATTTCTTTCATCATATGGCAAAGTAAAGGAAAGGTCTCATTTTTAATAAAATATGTTTATTTTTCTTACGTTCACAAAATAAAATAGAAAAATTCAGATCCTTTCAGCATTTTCAATATTCTTCATAGTTTACGATTTGGCCTACCACGCCTACTTGAAAAACTCACCCTGTATACATTTTAAATGCACTAGTTAAATAATTGAAACTTATACATACATACATACATACATACCATCACGCCTCTTTCCCAACGGGGTAGGCAGAGACCACTTCTTTCCACTTGCTACGATCCTGACACACACTTTGCGCCTCCTCTACTTTCATGAGCCCTTTCATACATGCTCGTCGGTTAAAGGTATTCCTGACCTGACCCTTTCTGAGAACATCTTGAACTTGTCGAAGGAACGTTCGTCTAGGCCTTCCCCTTCCAACAGCTCCATTCACCCTCGCCTTATAAATCCGTTTCGTTAATCGCCTTTCATCCATTCTTTCCATATGACCAAACCACCTCAGCATTCCCATCTCAATTTTTGTAATAACATTTTTTGTTCTCATTTTTTGTTTTTGAAACTTATACCACAATAAAATGTAAAAATAGAAACATCACGAAAAACTTTTGAAGTTCTTAAATCAATAACTAACTAGCCTAACCAAGTCTCAAAACTCAACTAAATAAATCAACATATATACGAGTAAAATACTAATTTCCAGTCTTTTAATATTAAGAAATTCAAAAAAAATCCAATCTCGACACAGTACCACTGTGAGCGATCCTCCGAATAGGTAGTCAGTCCAGCACGCACCGGTATTACCGGTGTAGGGGGCGCACCAATTACTAGGGGCTAATCGAATTTCCGTGTTGGACCCCAAGACGCTGCGGCCGCCGCCGATTCCGGCCTAATCCGGTTCAAAATAGCTATACATCGTCTTGAATGACCCTTGCAGGACACTTGACTGTGATGTCTCTGCTAATCTGATGCACTGTGATATTTCCTACTGTAACTTGCTTACACTGTGGTTTTACTGTAAAAAGATGTAACACTACCAATTTCGCTGGTATCGTGAAAAAGACCATTTTACTGCCTATGTTATGATAAAATAACAAATTAAACAAGCTTTTAATAATACAACTCAATTCGTTAAATTTATCTCTTATGCACAGTCGATGGCATTTTCCGATCTCATCTCACTCGTGCCAAAAGACGATTTGTAATAGAGCAAGCCTAAACGACCACAAATGGAAGTAGCCAGCCATGCATTTGACAGTACTACCTATTAAAGCGAACGAGCTTAAAAAAGACTGCTGTCATCATAATTTCAATAGTTTCAACCTTAAAACAAGATTTTGGTATTAGCAAAAATCTCTTCGTGAGAACTTGGCCATAGTTATCACTAGCGACCCGCCCCCGCTTCGCACGGGTGCAATCGGATGTTATCATACATATAAACCTTCCTCTTGAATCACTCTATCTATTAAAAAAAACCGCATCAAAATCCGTTGCGTAGTTTCAAAGATTTAAGCATTCAAAGGGACATAGGGACAGGTAAAGCGACTTTGTTTTATACTATGTAGTGATCTACACACATCAAAACTGTCTAGGGATATCATAGGGATTTCATTTTTCAAATATTTCATAAAGTTAAGTTTGTTTACAAGTTGAGCATTATCTTAGAATAACTCGAGGACAGAGGCATAAGATAAAGGTTAAGAATATTTAAAAAAAACCGTTTGATTTTGCTAAAATTTTGACACCTTTTAAAAGAAAAATCTGTCTTTCTTTAACGTCCTTACGATTGTACAATAATGCTACTACAATGTTTTTTTTTATACAATCTGAAAGGGCAGATATAGCAGTTTCTGTGTTCTAAAACTTTCTACGTTGGTATCAATATTTTAATTTTTACAGCCTCCCAAATAGCTATACTTTGTATGAAAATGCTTGAGATATCCCTAGACACTTTTGAGCAGTGTATTTGTATACAGAACCTTGATTGGGCGAGTCAGACCAGCATTTGAATTTTCTCCGATAATGCGCCACTTCTTCCTAGAACGGCGACCGGCGTCAATATTTGCAGCGGGAACGTAATAAACTATAGGCGGGAATTACCCCGTGCGTGTGTGGCAGGCATTGTGGTGAATCAGATCTTTGGTGGACTGTCTAAGTGTGCAATTTTAACGGAAGATAACTTTTAAGGTCTTTGATGGTCAAACACTAAGAGCAAATTACTTGAGTATTTGAATACTCCATAAACACATGCACAATATTTTAAATGATTTTTAGCTTAAGTTTGTATTTTTTAGTTCATAGTTTTTGCTTAAGATGTATTAATTCATTGACTTTTAATATTTATTGTTTGTAGCAGGTATTTGTCTAATTTAAGTTTTATAAATCTATCGTGTGACACATTGCACAAGAAATGTATTTTATTATGTAAGTAGGTCACAAAACCTGTATTATAAAATTAAATAAATAAATAAATTTGTATTGTTATAAAAATCGTAAAAACCACAATACCAGCCCCTATCAGCCAAGTTGCTAATTTCCCGGTTGCAACGCGACGCAGTACTGTGACCTGTGTGGTAACAGTGATGAGGGCCCTCGTCGGGGGCCGTAAGTAGGCCATAGGGCGGCCGGCCATCGACAATTAAATACTGCCACTGCTCGTGATCAGCCAGCTGAACTCGCCACTCCAGCTGGGATTACTTTAATTATATTGACCGCCAGCACAGTTTACTTTCATATCTTTTGGACGCTTTAGGACGTCTATGGCGGTCAAGTTAACATAAAATAAATAACTCTCATGTGCATTTTTTCAATTTTTTCAATGAGGTAATTATATTTTTTCATTACTTTATTTGTGATTACAGAAAACAAACTATATACGTCCTACTGCTGGGCACGGGCCTCACGTCAACTAAGAGGTGGAGCGAGCCATACTCCAACACGCAGGCTCAGTGCGGATTGTTAGAGAGGTGTAGGATAAGAACCTTAATGTCAGATGTTATTAAGCCGCCCTAAGACCTCTGACTAGACTTAACGACTGGCATCTAGCGACGTCAACAAGCAAATCTAGCCAAGTTGCTGATTTGCCAGTTGCAACGCGATGCAGTACTGTGACCGGGTAACAGTGATGAGGGCCCTCGTCGGGGGCCGTAAGTAGGCCATAGGGCGGCCGGCCATCGACAATTAAATACTGCCACCGCTCGTGATCAGCCAGCTGAACTCGCCACTCCAGCTGAGATTAGTTTAACCCATTGACCGCCAGCACATTTTACTTTCATATATTTCGGACGCCTTAGGATGTCTATGGCGGTCAAAGTTTACATGAAATAAATTTTCATGTTCAGTTTTTCATTTTCATTTAATTTTTTTTCAATGGGTTAATTATATTTTTATATTACTTTATTTGTGATTACATAAAACAACCTATATACGTCCTACTGCTGGGCACGGGCCTCACGTCAACTATGAGGTGGTGCGAGCCATACTCCAACACGCAGGCTCAGTGCGGATTGTTGGAGAGGTGTAAGATAAGAATCTTAATGTCAGATGTTATTAGGCCGCCCTAAGGCCTCCGACTAGGCTTAACGATTGACATCTGGCG
This sequence comes from Udea ferrugalis, assembly GCA_950022985.1. Classification (NCBI taxonomy): domain Eukaryota; kingdom Metazoa; phylum Arthropoda; class Insecta; order Lepidoptera; family Crambidae; genus Udea; species Udea ferrugalis. The sequence goes on from OX465515.1 coordinate 23,921,249, forward strand.
ACGTCAACCGGAACCACCTGCTCAACGTGCCTTCCGAAGCACGGAGATGCCCGAAATAACCATCACTAAATTTTGGTCGGGGTGGTCACCCATCCCATTTCTGACCTGGCGTGTGTTGCTTTACAACAGCGGTCGTCGCCGATCCCTGTCACAACTGCGCCACGGGCACCTCAATAATTAAATATTTATATTCTTGATAATTACTTTATTGCCAATTAATTATACCATAACCAATATTCAAAGTTATTTTTGTGCGTTAAAATAAGACTAATCTCCAGATATAATTCGAATTCTGCATGTGTGTATCCCGACGTGCTGCCGGCCGGGTCACCTCCCCCGAGGTCTCTCGCGATGAGATTCCTAAACAGTCGCTTTATTTGGTCTAATTTATCCGCTAAACCCAATGGATCACCTCCAGTAATAGCCCACAAGTGCATTTTAGACCAAAAGATTTAACGTAAAGTAAAAATAGTCTTTATTCATGTAAACTTATTAAAAAGCACTTATGACAAGTCACAACATAAAAATTAAAAAGTAATAATGTGATTCTACCACCAGTTCGGAGGTGTTGATTCTACCGAGAAGAAACCGGCAAGAAACTCGGTAGTTACTCTTTTTTAATCTTGTTTGTTTACAAAAATTGCGATAACAACAGTAAAGTCAAAATACATGATGTGCAGAGGAGCAGACTATTTCTGAGATGACCACAAATCCTTGCCGCTCAAGTAATCTTTTACATTATAATAACCTCGTTTCATTAACTTTTCTTTAATTTGCGATTTAAACTTGTGAAGAGGTAGTTCAACAAGATTTGAGATTTGCGCGACTGGGATAGGCAGCGACAAAGCAAATGGCTCTACTTTTTTTCTCTTGTTTTGTGCCAGCATTGTTTTCTATGTAATGATGGTTTTCTTTTGAAGCTTTGATATCGCTTTTAGTTGGGGAATAATACAGGTGGTCCTGAAGGATTTAATTTTAAGAGTTATTTGTACAAGCTATGAACTTTTTTATCCACTAATAATATTGAAATTATCGAAATGTTTGGAAAGGATTGGGAGAGACGTTTGCCCAGCAGTGGGATGATGTAGCTTAGAAAAAAAAAAGATTGAGTTAGAAATTCGGGCAAGTTATACCGCGATCGGTTTTCAACTAAAGTAAATAAAGATTTACAGTCGCAATTTGAATGATTATGTGGATTCTGACATGTGAAAGCAGTTTATGCTTATAGATTATTTCCATTACTTATACAATCATAATCATATTTGCCAGAAATATAAAAAAATAATTAAAGACTCAATGTAACGTAATAGGTAAGTACTATTTATAGTTTTTATTCAAACTTGTTTCCTATCATCCTATTCCTATGTTAAATTGCAGTATCTAAAAATATTGTATGTGTGTTGCATTCTAGTGTATAGAATTTCAGAACTGTTCTAAATATATGGTTCATCATCATACTTAAAAAAGATTTGGGGAAAATCTGTTTAAAATCCTCCAAGTTCGATAATCGAATGGACGCCTCCACGTATGAGCGAATAATGATAATGATGATGATGACGAATTGGTTCCAAACCTAATTACTACACACATCAAAAGTGTCTAGGGATATCTCAAGCATTTTCATACAAAGTATAGCTATTGGGGAGGCTGTAAAAATTAAAATATTGATACCAACGTAGAAATTTTTAGGACACAGAAACTGCTATATATGCCCTTTCAGATTGTATAAAGAAATTCATTGTGGTAGCATTATTGTACAATCGTAAGGACGTTAAAAAAAAGACAGATTTTTCTTTTAAAAGGTTTCAAAATTTTAGCAAAATCAAAGATATTAGATAATGCTCAGCATTATCTTAAAATTACTCGAGGAAACAGGCATAAGATAAAGTTTAAGAATATTACAAAAAAACGTTTGATATTGCTAAAATTTTGAAACCTTTTAAAAGAAAAATCTGTCTTTTTTTTAACGTCCTTACGATTGTACAATAATGCTACCACAATGAATTTCTTTATACAATCTGAAAGGGCAGATATAGCAGTTTCTGTGTCCTAAAAATTTCTACGTTGGTATCAATATTTTAATTTTTACAGCCTCCCCAATAGCTATACTTTGTATGAAAATGCTTGAGATATCCCTAGACACTTTTGATGTGTGTACTTACTACCAATAGTCACCTATGAATCGTGTTTAGAACTCCCGTTGTCACGAATCTGCCACCAGCAACCCTACTATTCGACTTCCTCACAAAGCACTTTAATATTTAAGCACCACGGATTTAGGATTAGTTTCAAATACAGAATTTAAATTAGTCAATACTGCGAAGTCCATCATTCTAAATTCAACCTTATTTCATTGAAAGATGATATTCAAATGCAGTTTTCCGTGAATATAGTTGGCTGTCCCGATTTTGGTGGAACAAGATGCGTGGACACGATCGAATCGGACAATAGAACAGTGGCTTGTCAAGCTTTTTTTAAAAAATAGTTGATAACGTAACAAAAGACAAACCATAAACAAAGAATTAGACCAAAGCAGAAATTCTAAATGCGAAGAAATATTAATTTTAATTGGATTCTTTTTTAACTAATAGTTTTGCTAATTGTTTGAATGGTTTGATTTGATATATTAATAGGTGTTGAATAATGTCAAACATTTAAGAATTATACTTTCTCCGTTAAACTAGGTATCCAAATTGGGTTTTCCAAAAATGAATAGCAGACATTGCTACAATCTAAACATAAAAAATGGTTTACTGTAATTCATTGTCGTTGAAAGTGAATTAGTTATTATGGTGGTGACCATAAGTATACCATAAGACCAGTGTGAAATAGGATATTATCATTCCTCCAACCATCAAACTCGAAGAACAAAACGAGACCAATAACACTAAGAGCTCAAGAACTAAAACTACCCCTCAACCTTAAGTTTGTTGTACTACCCCCGAATTCCGGCGACATTACAGCGTCTCAGAATAGTGTTGTGCATTAAACATTAAGACTCCTGCGGTCTGAACTCGGCTGAATATTGCAGACGCCAGTGCGTGCGCGCCCTAAGGCATTGAACCGGCTGAACAACGCCTTAGGGTAAAGCGCATGCATCTTGTATTGTAACAATCAACTGCGCTGTACTGTGGCAGTATGTGAAAAGAAGTTGAGTTGTTACTGACAATGTAATGGGACTTCTTTTCCCCATGTAACCACCAGTTTATTTGGGTGGCCGTGGCAGTTGTAACAGTGGATCGGCTACGATCGCTGTTGAAAACCAACACACACCGGGTCGTAAATCAGACGGGAGACCATTCCAACCGTAGTGATTTTCAGGCATCTCCGTGCTTCGGAAGGCAATTGGTCCCGGTTGACGTCGGAGCACATTCTGACATTTAGGTCTCTCACTGACCTTACACCCCTCCAACAATCCGCACTGCGCCCACGTGCTGGAGTATGGCTCGCGGAGCCTCATAGTTCAGCCACGGTAATAGTATTATATTCTATCAACGTGGTTGGGCCCGTGCCCCGTAGTGGGACGTATAATTGGCCGTTTATGTAATGTGTCTAAAAAACAAATCATTTTGAGCGCAATCAATACTTCCTAAATTGCCCTTACCCTTCCCTAGGTGACTATACTGAAGAATCATGGCAAATCGTGTCAGTTTGTGGCACCTCCTGTCACGAAACTTTGCGCTTAGTATAGAACTGAATGGCTCGAAGCATCAATGTATGAATGTATGTAAAGACTCATGAAAGTAGAGGAGGCGCAAGGTGTGTGTCGGGATCGTAGCAAGTGGAAAGAAGTGGTCTCCGCCTACCCCGTTGAGAAAGGGGCGTGATGGTATGTATGTATGTATGTCGAAGCATAAATTCTTCAACAATACTTTCATTTACTTTTAATTATGTTGCATTTACAACAAGCTCCATTGCTTACTTCCTCTTCCAACTTTCCACATCCAATTTTCAAATATTATAGGAATAAGCTTGTACTATGAGACTATGGGATACTAGACAAAGGATACCATTTTTAAGTCATTTATTGATCTTTGTGTAACGCTGAAAAACGGCTTAGTGACTAGGATACTCTTCAGCTTTTTCCAATTCTCGAGATAAAAGTGTTATAGCAAATTCGACTTTGTTTCATAGAAGAGATTATAAATTACAATGCTATTTGTCATGTCACTTTTAGCAGCATATTATGCAAAATGTATATTTTCCGGTAATGCGAAAGTTTGTATGTGTGGATGTGCCGTGTTGCTCTTTCACGTAAAAACGACTGAATGGATTTTTATGAAACTACACAATAATGTTGCTTATACATCTGAATAGAACATAGGCTATTTTTTTTTAATACAACTTTTTTTCTTACTTTAGTCTACGCGGACGAAGTCGCGGTACGACATCTCAACCACAGTAAAGGCTCAACTAAGGGAGGCTGAAACACTTTGTTTTGATAACTCCTAGTTGTCACCTCAGCGGAGGCACGGGTGCAATCCAGACATTTTTTTTACGAATTCCCAGCTACCACCGATAGGGGGCACTCTGGTATTAACCCTGAAAATCAGGACATCCCGCGCAATCCAGAACACTTGGCCACACTAGTTGCAGCCGTCTGATGCTTAAAAGGAATAATTTATAGGCCAGAATGTTCTGGAACATTAAAGATTCCAGACTGAAACAAGCGCAGGGAGGTGTTTCTATTTGCAACTAGTTATTTTAGGTGATCCCTGTCAGCGGTGCCGGCATCCGAGGAGTTTTCCAATGTCTTGACGTCTGAGACATCTGAATTTGGTCACAGAGTACAACAGAAGGAGAGATCAGATCACAAGCGACCACAGTACGAGTGGGTGGGTACATAATACATAAACGGCCTATAAACGTCCCACTGCTGGGCACAGGCCTCACCTCAATTATGAGGTGGAGTAAGCCATACGCCAACACGCTGGCTCAGTGCGGATCGTTGAAGGGGTGTAAGGTTAGTGAGCAACCTTAATGTCAGATGTTATCAAGCCGCCCTAAGGCCTCTGACTAGGCTTGACGACTGACATCTAGTGACGTCAACCGGGACCAACTGCTTAACGTGCCTTCCGAAGCTCGGAGATGCCCGAAATACACATCACTAATTTTTTTTTCGGTCGGGGTGGTCACCCATCCCATTTCCGACCCGGCGTGTGTTGCTTTACAACAGTGATCGTCGCCGATCACTGTCACAACTGCACCACGGGCACCTCGGGGTAGGTACTTTGGGTTCAAAATACGCCCAGCAAAATGTGGACTTCTGAATATCGTATGTTCATGTTTTTAAAAAACACATTCCTTTCCAATATCAGTCTTCCATTCCAGCCTTTTTCGATCAAGTCTATTAAATAGCAATTAAAGTCTATATGCCTACCCTTGGGGTAGAGCGGGGTACGTGGGTTCACAACGATTCGTTTTCATTTCCGCTCTGCTCTCGTAAAATATCGAGTTCCCGCCAACTTCCTGGTCCAGGCAACATTTCACCGGGAGCTATGACATTTTGCGGTCTTTTTCCTTTCTGCAGTTATTACGCTGAGTGCGAGAGAGATAGCTTCTTTACAGATACCTTCAAATTTGAATTTATTTTTATATTATATTCTGTGGCTATGTAACAGGATTTCTGTTAATCTCCGGTAAATATTAAGTGATTAGGAGATTTATTGGTACAGTTCGTGTTTATAATTACTGTTCGGAAATATGAGGTGCGAATGAGTTGTTTGGAAATTCGGAACTTTGGTTAAACTATTATATTAACATTCAAAAAAAATCTTTGGCAATTTGCAGCTGTTTTACTAAAATCTTGTTCAGAATAGATGATGAACCGGGCTGAACTGCCAAGAAAAACCTATTTTCTCTGTAAAACCAAATCACTTCATTTCTCTATCTTCGGTCTCTATGATAAACTAACTATTTATTTTTATAACTAGATAGAAAGATTTCGGTAAATGAAGGCCACTTTCAAAGACGATGAACAAACAGAAAATAAAGATTTTTTTTTTCTCCATTTTATAAAAAAAGTGCTTTGTTACCACATAGCAACGCTATCAGCCATCTGGCCTCTGATTGGATCCAAATTCACATGCAAAGTCGTATAAAAAGTTCAACAAAGGGCAGTCAATTGAAAAACTCATAAAAAATAAACAAATTTATCAAATCTATTAGAAAATTAGCAAAAGCCTTGTATAGCCAGGCAGGGAGCGGCTACAACGATGACGCACGGACGGACAAACATGAGAGTGTAGGTACGTTTGCGCCCCAACGCCCTCTGGCGTCAAACATCGGCATCTTTACGATATGTACACGCCACGCATGGATAATTTACGAGTTAAAGTAATTTTTAGCGCTTGGGTAGGTAGCGCCATTTGTTTATGTTGGTTTGTTTTGTAGGTTTTAACAATAAACTTGAGTATGGGGTCTTTCCAGAACATAACAGAGGACAGGTCAACTTTATACATACTCAACTAGGTACTTTACTTGCCTATTATTAAAGGTCGTTTGTCGACGATCAAATCCACAAGACCCTATGGCATGTTATAGAATTGAAAGACCGCATAAAACTCCAGGATACCTGTAGGTATATAAATAATTACAAGCATACTAATGCACTACTTGACATTGACATAACTATCTAGTTAACAGAGGGTTAAGGCCCACAACATAAAATCCTGATAACCTTAAGGTACCTATTGGTGAAGAATGCCACATTGGCATTAAGTCCACCTATTGTACCATTCATTGTTGTGCAATGAGGAATAAAATAAACAAAATAATGCCCATCAGTTAGCAGGATTAACTCTCTGATTTCTGAACCGATTTTATTATTTATCTGAGTATGATCACCACAACTACACACGTCAAAAGTGTCTAGACACTTTTGACGTGTGTAGTTGTGGGCTGTCAAATCTCTACTCAACATCAGATCGAATCAATCCTTGAACATACACACATCAAAAGTGTCTAGGGATATCTCAAGCATTTTCATACAAAGTATAGCTATTGGGGAGGCTGTAAAAATTAAAATATTGATACCAACGTAGAAATTTTTAGGACACAGAAACTGCTATATCTGCCCTTTCAGATTGTATAAAGAAATTCATTGTGGTAGCATTATTGTACAATCGTAAGGACGTTAAAAAAAAGACAGATTTTTCTGTTAAAAGGTTTCAAAATTTTAGCAAAATCAAAGCTCCCCAATAGCTATACTTTGTATGAAAATGCTTGAGATATCCCTAGACACTTTTGATGTGTGTATAATGATGGTGACAGAGATTTTATCGAAAAACTGGGCAAACGTATTTAAAACTATGTGTACTTACACCCTATTCATGTAGCATCAAATATGTTTGTATTATTGTTAATGTGTTCAAGCGTCCAAATTTTTTATTAAAGTCGACTAAAATGCGTATTAAATAAAAAACTACTTACGCCGAGCAATGCCGTTAAATGTAAGCCCCCTTCACACGAGTCACTTCAGACTTATAACTGCTTCGCTGCTCTCTGTAAAAAAACAAAATCTTAGTGTATCTATAGGCTGTCGCATAAAATAAAGTAAAAAACCCAATACAATGCATTTTTTATCTAAAGAAGGCTTTAATTTGAATTCATTTGTTCATAATTTTTGTATAGAATTTATATTTCATCATACCTGGAGACTTTCAAACCTACGAGAACTTATTATTTGTGCAGTTAACAATGCTACTATTTTATTATAACTATGAGATGAGCTACGAGTATAACGCCGCCCTTAGAAACAGTGAACGCCAAAAGTGCCCGATCGGTTTACAACTTTGTCATAGTTTCTATCAGACATTCATAATATGGTAGATGACGAGACAACTAAAGCAAAGTCAATGTGACATGATTCAAAAGTGCATAGTATTGTCGCTAACTGTGCCAGCTTAACATTTATGTTGAACGTTATTTGGTAAATACGAGTGCGTATGCTTACATACGAATTTCGATATTTAAATATAATAAACGTTAAGGAAGCCATCAATCCGCCAAATCGAGCGAACCAACTCATTCAAACCGTAAAATTTCCAAATTCGAATTCTGCCTACCGATTGGTGGAAGGCGCGCGCCTCTCACGTCGCCTCTCCCTATTGGTCGTTCATAAACTGATATAATTTAAATATTGTCACCTCACTGAGAATTTCGTCTTACAGCAATTTTCTTTCGAGGGGTGCGTTATTAAATTTCTCACAGGGCTGATACATTAATAAACAGATATGCGTATAAGGGGTGTCTCTAGAATCTTGGATTACCCAAGACACGATTGAGTAATGAGGCCTCGCACATACAGCTGCGGGAATTAGCTCCTATAATACTTTTTCCGGAGGCTAAGCCCGGAAATTGGATTCGAAAATTCAAATTAGCCTGACCTGTTGCCACAGAAATAAAAAATCCGTCAAAAAAATATAACTAACTTGATGTGTATTTTGTATACTAAGTTATTTTCTAATTTAAGGTCGAGATCATTTTTAAAAACTAAGTAAGTACCTTACGTGTTTATATAATTTATCCTACTAATATTATAAATGCGAAAGTTTGTAAGTGTATATGAATGTATGCGCCGTGTTGCTCTGTCACGTAAAAACTACTAGATGGATTTTAATGAAACTCAACAATTATATAGCTTATGCATCGGAATCATGATATTATAATACAAATACGTAGATAGGTTACATGTGCTAAAAAAGTGGCACCCGAAATCAGGACTTTTGCCCACCTTAGCAGAGCATTGACAGTTTGAGACAACACTGCGCAACATGTTCCTATCTGTCTCGTAGTAAATAATCATGCTATCTTGGTCAAATCATAGGTACGCCAGGGGACAATTTTTGAATTTGCGTCAGTCCTGACATAACGTATCTTTACCTCTTTTGAATATCATTGGATGAAGCAGGTGAACTTGCAGCCGGATCTCGGACCCAATTGGCGAAGTACGATCCAGTCTAGGCGACTTCCGCCGGATATTGCGCGGACCAAAAGAAGCGCAGTTCTGCAAGGCTTTGTTATGATCGTTTTTGAAAGTGAACTGTCATACCAATTGTTGATTTAACTGTCATATAAAACCTCCATTTCTTTCAGATGCTGTTTATAACTCGTATTTCTCTAATAAGTAAATTTTGTATCATTTTTGAGAAACAAATGTTTGTTACCGTAACCATAACTTGGATTGGGCGGATCAGTTATAGACTGTCTAAACGTTTCAATCCATAATGGAATTGTAATTTGACCAGTAAGTTACAGTATTTTAATAACTAGAAAGAGAGGAAAACATTAGGTTTTAGCGAAAAACCATTAAGCCTATAAACTTAAAAACAAAGTAAGTCTTCACCCGCACCGATTGCTTCGCAATGTCCGGTCGTCAAAATCTAACATTATACAATTATTTGTTTAACCTTCTCTTCGATATGGGTTATCGTTAGGAGAACGTCATGGCCCAGTGGTTAAACACTCTGGCTCGGAACCCGGGGGATCCGAGATCACGTCTGGCCTGAAAATCTACCTTGAGTTTATTGTACAATTTGCGGCTAACCCTCCGGTGATGGAAAAAGCTGATATAAAAAAATAAGTAAACTAGCGATTATTCAAGGAAATTACAGACTTTCAGTCGAATCATTTATCATTTCACTGCTGCTAATTAAAAGTCTTGAAAAAGAGTTCTTGCGTCACCTAAAAGTTGCCCAGCCAATGTACAATCAAAATATTTTAAAATAGGAGCAGCAACGTTGCAACGGTTACAGTCTAACCCCCTTATTCATAAAACCGAACGCAACGCTAAAGCATTGTTTAAGCAATTGACGTGTTGTGTCACTTACTCGCAAACGGTGGCAGTTACAAGGATGCCAGTGACAAAGCGATACAAAAGTTAAAATGTTGTTAAAGAGCTGTTTAAGTTTAAAACTGACACATATTTAAAATTTTGCCAAAATTATTTTTAAAATAATAAACAAACTATTTGATTGGCGATCAATAAAGCGTGCAGCGTCATTCGCAACTCGAGATCTGCATTACAGGTGTTATGGGGTACAGAGACCTACTTAAACCGGGCTTTACGTAATCCTGATTTATCTACTTCCATTAGCGACCTGGACGAAACCCAGGATTCCGGAACCGCAAGGCATGGACACACGTGCCCATCGCAGTATGCAAATAAAGCATGTATACACGATGTAATCCAAATTTCGCCGGCCGCATTCAGTTTGCACATTGTTTAATATCGCCGTATCGGATCGACGGAACGCACACTGGGCGATGGAATGATACACTGGTTTTTTGCTAAATATTTTACTTTTTGCTACAAGTTACTGAGAAAAAATGCATAGTTTACAAATCAGTTTTATTTCGATAAGATTAGAGATAAGAGAAATAAGATTTTGTTGTTTAAAACACACGTTATGGTTTTGTTATGAATTAGCATTTGTTCGCAAATCGCAAACAAAATAGTTCGCAAAGCCACTTTTTATGTAACAAAAAGCCATTAACAAAAGATTGGATCAAGAAGGTCATCACTACCAAAAAAATATTTCAGAATGAGTACAGGCCGCTAGCTAGAAAATAGTTATAATTATCTAACCGCATAAATATTTTGTAAATAGCAGCTGGACGTAGTGTGTCAAATATGTTTTCTATATTGATATTTCAACATTCAGAATATTTAGTCTATTATAACATCTGTAAAATTAATTAAAACAACGTTATAAGAACGTATCATTTCATAACAGATATTATATCGTTCTTTTTCGAAAGTCAAACTTTAGTGAACTAAATTTGGTCTGTTGTTCGGTTGCCGTCGGTAGATGTCAGCCGTGAAGCCTAGTCAGAGGCCTTAGGGCGGCTTGATAGCATCTGACATTAAGGTTGCTCACTAACCTTACACATCTCCAACAATATGCACTGACCCCGCGTGTTGGAGTATGGCTGGTTCCACGTCATAGTTAAGGTGAGGCCTGTGCGCAGCAGTGTGACTTATACAGGACGTTTATGATAATGTCTTTTCATTCCTTAGTTTTAAGAGTATTATATTTATGTTATTAGACAAGTATGTGATTATTGGTTTACCCTTGTTTGATCGAACAACGTTTGATTTAATATTACTAAATCGAACAACGTTTGAGAAAATCATCACTTTGTTTAATGTCATTTGATAGAATTTTCAGTTCGTCGAATGTTTATTTGCTATAACAACGTTTGCACTAATGATCAAAAGGTAGAATGTTCATCTGATGTAATTTTCAGATGGTATAACATGCCAAGCAGCATGTAATGAGGCAAGTCGTTTTTTGGGTTTAAAAAAATAATAACCACGAAGGCTTAACCCATTCGCTGCCAATCAAAAATTACAATAGAAAATTAATTGTTAAAACGCACCGGTGCGTGCTGTGGCATTGAACCAGTTAAGGCGGGAGCTACGCTCCGCTTCGCTTCCGCCTTAAACCTTCTAACCTAATCTAACCGAGTCGGTTCCGCCCAAACTATAGTATAGGGCAGTGACGAAATTCGATAATATGAAATTAGTTCAAATGAAATTCGTTCAAACAAATAATTACATCAAATAAAAATTTACCAATTAAATATTCGGTCAAATGAATAATTCTCCGAACTGATTTTATTGCAACTGAAATTCGACCAACTGATTCTCGACGAAACGTTGTTCGATCAAACAAGGGTGAACCGTGATTATTAGGGTAGCATAGTATATTGTATGTATTTATTACATAAGTATAATTGTTTTTCAATTTTTTTTTAAATTGATTTTTCTGTACACCGCTGTCTCTTTCGTTTTATGAATTTTCTCCTGTCACCATGGTCTGCTGGAAGAAATCTCTCATTAGAGATAAGCTCACTTGTATGTCAATTCCTTTCGCTAACTTTAATACGGTAGTCCCTTTCTTCTCCGAATATCGTACGTCCGAAAATCGAAATCCCGAACGCGTTTTCTATAATCATCACTATCCATAATGGTCTCATAAACGAAACTTTGTTTCACCGAATAGTCCACAACAGTAGTCCATAATAGTAATGGTTTTGTGTCATAAAATTGAGTGCTATAATAATTATACGTCCTAATTTTACTAGCTATAAAATCACTTGGTCTAAGTGTGATTTGACATAATGAATGTTTGTCCGAATGGTGGTTTATAATAACAATGTAAGTCCGAATCCGAGGGTTAGTTATTTTTTTACAAACGCTAAAATAAAATGCATGCTGCATCCCTTTTTTTTTTTTTTTTATTTTTTTTTTACGGGGAAAAAATGCTTTATGCACTATCCCACCGCCGTTCGGGGGAGCGGTGGGGGAGTGTGGGACTCCCTGCCAGCAGGTCTACCGCACTAAAACGACCCCGGTGTATCTCCGCTTCGCCTTTGCGAGGGGCAATGTGGGATTCCGTTTGAATGTCTCCACTTCGCCCCGAGCGGTCGGCCCAGCCTTCTCGCCAGGCCTCCTCACGCCACGGGGGGGTATCTTGAAACACTAAAAATACCCCCCAAACGGGAAACACCGTGCAATGTAAGCGAGTACCCCCGGCACTCACTCACTGGTGTCTCTTAGGGAGCAGGAGGAGAGCGAGCGTACCGCCGTCTTCTTGCTCCCAGCCGTCTGCGTCGGAGAGGTGCCGTCAGAGGATCCTCCTCCCTGGCCCTCTCCGCGGTCTCCTTCTGTTTCATAACAATTTCACAGAAGGAGACCATTGCCTCCCATGATCTCTCACTTTCAAGCATAGCACGTACTATGCTTGGAAGTGAGAGATCCCCTCCCAGCATGCTGCATCCCTGCTTGCATTTTTACCTGCGTGCTGCTTGCTGCATGATTGCCTGCATGCTGAATGCTTTCCTGCATGCTGCATGCTTTCCTGCATGCTGCATGCTTTCCTGCATGCTGCATGCTTTCCTGCATGTTGCATGCTTGTTAACATGGTGAATGCCGAGTGCGGATCCGACATGGCCGTGATAGGTTCGAAGGTTAAGGCGTGAGCGCAGCTCACGCCTTAACCTTCGAGGGTTAGTTATTTTTTTTTCAAACCCTAAAATAAAATGCATGCTGCATCCCTGCATGCTGCATGCTTGTCTGCATGCTGCATGCTTGTCTGCATGCTTGCCTGCATGCTGCATGCTTTCCTGCATGTTGCATGCTTGTTTACATGGTGAATGCCGAGGGCGGAGTTATTTTTTTTTCAAACCCTAAAATAAAATGCATGCTGCATGCTTGTCTGCATGCTGCATGCTTGCCTGCATGCTGCATGCTTGCCTGCATGCTGCATGCTTGCCTGCATGCTGCTTGCTTGCATGCAATTTTTATAGCAAAAAATATTCAGGACAGTTATTAACATTTATGCAATTTCGATTTTAGTGCTCGATATATTATGAGAAGAGACGTTAGGACAAAACACTATTATGAGAAAAGCAGTTAGGTTTCATAAATATTATAGATTGTGATAGTTATGGCAAAGAATTTTAGGACATATAACGTTTCGGAATTATGATTTTAGGGCAAGTGATATTATGAGACAGTAAATTAGGGCTACCCATCATTCGGACAAATGATAATTATATCAGAAAACATTATGATACGTTAAATTATGGACAAAAATTTTATGAGACACAATAGAGAACCCTTTAATACCTATCAATTTGTGTATAAACCAATCAATAAATAATAAATAAGAGTGAGTGTAGACTCCTTCCTTCACATCCCAGTGTGCGTCCCACAGCCTGCGCAGAATACCGCACTAATCACTTTAATCAGTCGAATTCTCGCATCGTACGGGCCGCAGCCTAAGTCGCTCCCTGCCGCTAAGCCTGCTGACGCTACGTGCAAATACTTTCACTAATCGAATCTAGCCTGGAGGATGCGTGCACGCTACGTAATCAGTACTTTAGATAATTCACTGTTTTGATCACTTTGACACAAAGCTGACAGATTAGAGACTGACGTTTATGAACCTGATTGAGTGTTGTTCGGCTTTATTGCTGTCTCTCATATTCAGCCAGACAGAAATTGTGACAACCATTTTCTGGACTGCAGTTTCACTGTTACATCTCATGAGCAAAAAGTGTTTTTTTTTATAGTGGTCTTCAAGATGACCTCACTCTACCTGATGGGAAGCAGCCGTGAGGTCCAGATATGGGGTTGACAAGCACAGTAATGGACAACTACTTTGCTGGTCAATCTCATTATGAAGGCCTGCATAATTGCTTTTTCCCGCCCCGCTTAAAAAACCCGGGATTGTAGGAAGAAGGAAACACATGCGCTGGAAGAGCGTTCCACGTCTGGATAGCACGACACAGGAACGAATCACCGAACCTTTTGGTGCGGGCTGACAGTCGCTGGACCGTGTGTGGATGTTGACGCAGATCAGCGCGTGTGGTGCGGGAGTGGAAGGGGAAAAGTGTAGTTGAAAACCTTTTGTAGTTCTTTACCGCTGTAGAAATTATTTCGCACTTAGTACGTCGCACACAAATGAACGAAAAATTATTAAAAAATGAGAATTTGTTAAAAAGTAATTTTAACTAGACGATGTTCTGGTAAAAGCTATGAGACTGTGATTGTTAAGACTTAATAAAATTCTCGTGTCACAGTGTTTGTTGCCAAACTCCTCCGAAACTGCTTGGCTGATTTTTATGAAATTGTATATGTTTGTTTGTTATGTCTGAGAATAGGTCGTAATCTAGATATGTTATATATTTATTACAACCCAACAACATTTTTTATTCGTCAATAGAACCATTTTGGAAAACACAATCATTTAAGCAAGAAAAACAAAAACCGCAATGATTATCGCGTTATAAGGGCTCGACCAAACCCAATTCTGAGTTTTAAGACCTCCATGCAACTTTTTGTAATAACCACTGTGTACATGGTTCCACTGAAAATCAGCGTTATCACATAATTATACTCATGCATAACATATGCTGAGGGGCCACCATTTTGGCTGCTTAACGAACTCTTGTAATTTGTTTTTTAATTATTTTCATTGTTATTTTACTTTATTGTTCGTTATGTACCCAATAGAATATTTTTCTTTTTTTCTTTCTAATATAGATATCAACAATATTCCAAAATCAAACTGTGACTTGCGTAGTAAAATAGTTTTAAAAATTTCTATAACCCATAACCCTCACAATTTTATTTAAGCAGAGCGATGAGTGGAGGGTGCTCGTTTGTCCACCCAACCCTAAACCGCCGAGTAGAATCTGCATTTATTAACAGTTAAGTCCTCGAGTGGGTCGTGCGGGAATCGCGAATGAACGGTGATCATTAATGAATCATTGAACAACGATGCTCTATCAAGAATCTTTGGTTTTGGTAACTTTTTTTGAAGATTTGTTGCTGTAGTAAACAAGTTTGTTTGCTCAAATTAAAGATATCTTTATACAAATAGACATGTCACAAGTAACTTCGGATGCAATCACCAAAGAAAATACACACCTGAGTTCTAAACTGAAAAGATTATGTATTCCTCTGTTTAATCAAGATATCTTTTATGATGATAAAGTCTGTATATTATGTATTTTTTTACGTTCATAAAGTTTTAATCGATCTCAACCAAAAATATACGTATCTGCTGTTGATTTTCATGAAAACAAAAACGTTTTTTTTAATAAAATTGCAACATAATAATAACTAGAAATTATAACCGAAAAGAACCAAATCGCACCTGATGCACTTTTAAGCGCAACCAACCCTAGTTTAGTTCGGAACCCTGCGGCGAGGCGGATAGCTCGCAAAGAACCGCAGGGCGTTCTCCGCGGGTCCCTAACACTCATTTAAACATTTAAAAAAGGTGAAAAATAATATTGGAACCACCTACAGCGAAGTGATTGGAAATAGTAACCGTTGTTTTGCGGCCGTTCGAGTGTGGAGGGTTGGGGTCAAATTGCATTAGGGGGTTTTAAAGTTGTTTAAAATTTAATTTTCTAGTGTAGATAGATGTTTTCGAGGAGTTTTTAAGTATCTATTTTATTGTGTGAATCACTACATAGTATATAACTAAGTCGCTTTCTCAGGCACTATGTACGCTTAAATATTTATAATTTTAAATAGACGACAATAGAGTGATTGAACAGGAACGTTTATGGGTATGTATTATAACAGAAAATAATGTATAGGTGCATACGCAAGGACAAAGATAGGTTAGGCCTCTTTTTTATTATTAACATTTGTATCGATTTGTCACTTACATTCTTCTCGTTGTCGCCATTTGCGAATAAGTGACAGAACACATAAATAGCTTAAACTATGATTTAGCGTTGCGTTCGCTTTATAAGGTACAAGTTCAAAACAAGTTGAGAATATAAGGTTGCTTTGTTTTTCAAATGTTATTGATATGTTGGAACACTCGGAGTAACATGATTCTGCTGCAACAAATTGTGAAGGGATGATAAATATATTAGAATTTAAATACTTTAGTAACCAAATTTTAAATTTTTTTGCGTCAAATCCCTCAATTGTATAACAAAAATGAACAATTAATCTCAATTAACAAACGCGTATTCGTAAAACAAAAAACCTGACGAAAGGCAAAATTGTACCGTACGCAAATAATTCATTAGGAATTTATCAAATCAGATTCGGAGGTCTTTTTTCAAATAAATATTTATCAATACGAATTTCAACAGTTCTTTTGAAACTACATAGGGCTTGATGAGTGCCCAATATCTTTGACAATATTGATACCAACGTAGAAATTTTTAGGACACAGAAACTGCTATATCTGCCCTTTCAGATTGTATAAAGAAATTCATTGTGGTAGCATTATTGTACAATCGTAAGGACGTTAAAAAAAAGACAGATTTTTCTTTTAAAAGGTTTCAAAATTTTAGCAAAATCAAAGATATTAGATAATGCTCAGCATTATCTTAGAATAACTCGAGGAAACAGGCATAAGATAAAGGTTAAGAATATTACAAAAAAACGTCTGATTTTGCTAAAATTTTGAAACCTTTTAAAAGAAAAATCTGTCTTTTTTTTAACGTCCTTACGATTGTACAATAATGCTACCACAATGAATTTCTTTATACAATCTGAAAGGGCAGATATAGCAGTTTCTGTGTCCTAAAAATTTCTACGTTGGTATCAATATTTTAATTTTTACAGCCTCCCCAATAGCTATACTTTGTATGAAAATGCTTGAGATATCCCTAGACACTTTTGATGTGTGTAGTTCAGTTTGAAGCATGAGGCATATCTGTGAGGTACCTTTTTTTTCAATTTTTTTCACTTTTCGATTCGTTTTTAGAGAACGACTAGGTATTTAGAATAAGATATGTGCGAAAAAAATATAGAGAAATATACGAAATCAAACAATAGGCATGATGACTGTATTTTTTTTTTGTTTATTATCGAAAGACCTTACATTTATGTAAACAATCCTCAAAGAATCACTTCATCTGGATCAATACCACCAGAGATATCACAATTTGAAATGCACATTTTTGGACTTGCCCAAAAACGCTCCATACAAAAGTGACAGCGACAGTGACGTCACTGTCGCTGTTTTTGTAAGGAGCGCGTAATAACTTTGTTCGACAGCTATATTCAATATTGCGTTTATGATAATGGTCTCCTAACATAATTCCTTCATAATAGTTTGGGTTACAAAAAAGTGATATTGTTTTACAAAAATTTAACACATATGAAATGGACTTGCCCACCCAAGTTTGCAGGCCTATTGTAGCCTCATTTTGAAACGAATTTCGATTGTGGTTTTACAATAACATTTGTAATCAATTATTATTTTTGGGGAACATAAAAAAACATGCAAAATCACTCATAGTCATCTACCCTATTCACACAGTATCTTTTAACCAAAAATAAGAAAAGTTTCAATGCCAAATGCGAGCAATATAACATTCCTTAAACATTATTCACAGGACCTGCGCTTGCGCTCCGAGCGGAATTATACTCCCTCATTAGGAATTATAAAAATATAATAAACGCCACTCTCCTCTCTACGGTAGCCAACACACATCGACCACAAATTATATGTATCGTAAAGAGTGCTGCCTCACTGTTAGCGGGAAGCGATAAGCGGAAAATACACTGCTGCATGCATCCGATTCTGAGAGCTCAATTCGATGTTGAATTTGAATTCACTTGTCAAATAACCAACTAATCTCGCCATTTTTTTACGTATAATGCAAAATTTTATGTCTAAATTAGCTCATTCCGTTATTTGAGATTTACTCAAAGGTTTAAAAAAGATGCACATATTAAATTCTTTTGCAGGCGAATTCGAGTCTGAGATCGAGGTTTTCATTGAGAATGACTCCTCAGGTCCCAGCCTGACTGGTCTCTCTTAACATCTCACGAGTACTTTAGACCCGAATGGGATAGTGAGGCAAGAAAATGAGTCTTACACACTTAAACGGCACTGCTCTGAGCCGACATAGCAGTTGTCACGCCATTCGAATTTGAGCCTTAAGTTATAAGCATGTGGGTTGCGAGTTGAGTGGTAAAAAATGTCTAGTGATAATGCAAAATCTATAATTGCAAAAGATGTTAATTGCAAATCGGGTCGGAGTGGCGCTTTTAAGTGTGCCGTGACTTTGAATCTACACGAAAGTATGATCGATTTCCGTTCCAGCAAACCGGAGGGTAGTTTCACACGCTCAGCGCCAAGCCCCAAAATTCAGAAAAAACCCTTAGGCCAGAGTATAAAATATGGTAGTCCCTTTCTTCTCCGAATATCGTACGTCCGAAAATCGATATCCCGAACGCGTTTTCTATAATCATCACTATCCATAATGCTCTCGTATACGAAACTTTGTTTTACCTAATCGTCTACAACTATAATGGTTTTGTGTTATAAAATTGAGTGCTATAATAATTAGACGTCCTAATTTTACTAGCTATAAAATCACTTGGTCTAAGTATGATTTGACATAATGAATGTTTGTCCGAATGGTGGTTTATTATAACAATGTAAGTCCGAATTCGAGGGTTGGTTATTTTTTTACAAACCCTAAAATAAAATGCATGCTGCATGCCTGCCTGCATGTTGCATGCTTGTTTACATGGTGAATGCCGAGGGCGGATCCGATATGGACGTGATAGGTTCGAAGGTTAAGGCGTGAGCGCAGCTCACGCCTTAACCTTCGAGGGTTAGTTATTTTTTTTTCAAACCCTAAAATAAAATGCATGCTGCATAACTGCATGCTGCATGCTTTCCTGCGTGCTGCATGCTTGCCTGCGTGCTGTATGCTTGCCTGCATGCTGCATGCTTGCCTGCATGCTGCATGCTTGCCTGCATGCTGCATGCTTGCCTGCATGTTGCATGCTTGCCTGCATGTTGCATGCTTGTTTACATGGTGAATCCGAAGGCGGATCCGACATGGACGTGATAGGTTCGAAGGTTAAGGCGTGAGCGCAGCTCACGCCTTAACCTTCGAGGGTTAGTTATTTTTTTTTCAAACCCTAAAATAAAATGCATGCTGCATAACTGCATGCTTGCCTGCATGCTGCATGCTTGCCTGCATGCTGCATGCTTGCCTGCATGCTGCATGCTTGCCTGCATGCTGCATGCTTGCCTGCATGTTGCATGCTTGCCTGCATGTTGCGTGCTTGTTTACATGGTGAATCCGAAGGCGGATCCGACATGGACGTGATAGGTTCGAAGGTTAAGGCGTGAGCGCAGCTCACGCCTTAACCTTCGAGGGTTAGTTATTTTTTTTTCAAACCCTAAAATAAAATGCATGCTGCATAACTGCATGCTTGCCTGCGTGCTGCATGCTTGCCTGCATGCTGCATGCTTGCCTGCATGCTTGCCTGCATGCTGCATGCTTGCCTGCATGCTTGCCTGCATGCTTCATGCTTGCTTGCATGCTGAATGAGGAAGGTGAATCCGATGAATTGATGATTAGAAAACCGATGTCTTTTTGCAAATTATCGATTGCAATTTTTATAGCAAATAATATTCAGGACATTTATTAACATTTATGCAATTTCGATTTTAGTGCTCGATATATTATGAGAAGAGACGTTAGGACTAAACACTATTATGAGAAAAGATTTTAGGTGTTATAAATATTATAGATTGTGATAGTTATAGCAAAGAATTTTAGGACATATAACATTTCGGAATTATGATTTTAGGGCAAGTGATATTATGAGACAGTAAATTAGGGCTACCTATCATTCGGACAAATGATAATTATGTCAGAAAACATTATGACACGTTAAATTATGGCCAAAAATTTTATGAGACACAATAGAGAACCATAAAATATATAAAAACATTAAAACCGCGCACTTTAACGGTACACGAGGCTAAAGACCAAGATATAAATCGAAACAGAAAAACATGTGTTATGTTATTATTATTTTGGCATTTTCCATGAGCAGTATCTTTAATAAAGATCAGAAAACCAGAAAAAGACATTCGGTCTACTTGGCATCAGGTGGGAATCGAACCTGCGTCTTTGGCAAACCGTACGACTGTGCTACCGAGACCATTATCAGACCGGCCGAATCTTTCTGGTATTTTTACCCTATGAGCCAAGGTGATTTCATCATTGTTAAAGGCATCCCCCTTGAGTGGAGTCCATTTAATTTTGGACATCGTGACACTGCTGCCTGTTGGAAATTATTGTTTGTTTTTCTATTGTTTGTTTTATTTTTTGTTTTTTCCTAACCACCTTGTTCTGTATGTTTTTTATCTGTTGCGATGTTCAGAATCAATAAAAGTTTTTTCTTTTCCTTTCTTTTCTTCAACGATGCACATGGCGCTCAAGTGTCAAGATATTGAGACCGTGAGTCCCCGCTAGCAGTGCGCCCGCGCCGCGGATCCAGCGGGGCAACTTTGTGCGCCGTATCGGCTACCGTGCATTATTTTGTTGCCTTTTTTCTTGTGAATATTTTTAATCTTAAACAAGATTGCAAGTATACGTATTATTTACGACCTCGCTCTTTAAATTCACCACAAAGTCGAGTTTTTGTGCGGTTATTTTAAATCAAGCGGTTGACAATGACATGATATGAATATTAATAGGGAATATCATAAGTTTAAGGGTTTCTTTGCTTCTTTTTATTTATAACATAGGACAATTTCTAAAACGTTATGTACTTATTCATTACAGTGATGTTATTGCTACGAATACTGACCCTTTACAAGTTGTAACGGTGTATTTAACTAGGTACAATCAGGTTATCCCAATAAGCTTGAGTTGCTTGTTGGGAAAATATAATGCCTTCTTATGCGCCGAAGGTCGCAGATTCGATCACCGCCCAGGACAAACATTATTAACATGATAATTTACGATAACTTAGTTGTATTTTTCTGTGTCAGGGTGTTATTTTTAGTTTAGCAGTCCTTGACACCGATTGTGCAAGCATAGTTTGGGGTTTGGTAAAGATGTTCCAGATATGACGATGTGTGGAGACTACGGTTTACCTACTAATGGCAATGTTACATTAAGTTTGCTAATTTTACAACGCTTCCATTGAATCTTAATTGAGTCTTTATTGTAAGATTTGACAGATTTCTCATAGAAAATGTGTCAAATTAGCCGATTAGAACTCAATTACGATTCAATTGAAGGGTCCCAAAATTAGCAGATTTAGGGCCCTGTTTGCGTGCGTCCGACTTGAACTAGACCCATCGCAAGGATTTGGCAGTAACCACACCGCTACTGCCAGAAGATTAGCGACACTATTTGTATAAAATTAAGTAGAACGAAAAAACATTTTTGAAAGACACGCGGCCAGCCAATCACCGCAAGGAAAAAAAGTTCCATTTTGCGAAAGTTTCCCGCCTTATGCCCGCCTTCTTGGTTTTCCTTTTATCCCAATAATAGACTGTTTCTCTCAATTTTCATCAACATACACTGATTTTTATTTCACTACATGAAATTATGTAGTGTGGATGCAAAACGTTCGAGTGGACCCTTACATCTAGCAACTCGGTATCGCTACAAATAAACATACGTATTTTTATTTTTTACATACGCCCGGAAAATATTTCTATCTTTCTGGTGCATTCAGGTAGTGAATAAATAAATGCATAATATTTGCCCTTCCTATTGGCGAGCGAGTTCGTTTTAAAACCCCGAAATATACAAACTGAAAATACTTTAACTGAGACTGAAATACATATAGGTGTCCTTCGTGTTGCCCATTCGGTGCTTTTTCTATATCGTTTTCAAAAAAACTACACATCCTAGTATCTTTTTGAAATATATAAAAAATTGCCAAAACACCTTAAAATGTTGCGATTATTCACAACATTTAAATATTATTATTTGTATTATTGTATCAAAAATAAAACGATCTTGTAGCGTGAAAGACAAGATGTGAAGATCAATTTACTTGTAAAAATATAAAAAAGTAAAAATGCAACAAAAAAGTATTTACACCAAACCAAACGTGAAAAAGTTCTGTTGCTGTCTGCAACATATACACATAGGCATTAAAAAGGGACTGCTTTCGTACTAAGTAATAAAAGCATCAAAAGCTACAGAATCCGAAAAGCTACCAGCTAAGCATAATTACCATAACATTACCTTCTTACTAAACCAATACTGTGAAAAATAACAGAAATTCGTGACTCAATATAATTCCAAGCCGGAAGCACCTTAACTTGTACCAGTAAGGTTTGGATTGGCGCGGAAATGTTGTCTATGGTTTAAATTCTAGGCTTTGTACAACGGTTAGATTCTGGATGCAAATTGAACAAAGGGCATAGATTCTAATCTAGACTTTCACCTCGGGCCACGAACTAGGTACCGAGAATGGGACAAATTGTTGTGAAGTTAATTTAAAGGAGGTAGTTAGTGAAGTTAGTTAAATGGTGAAATACGTCATTCCCCAACAATGCCTTGTTGTTGAATTACACTCAAACTTATTAGATCGTGTCTAGACAAATTATGGGATCTGACTTCTTACTGATGAGTGTAATGACTTTATTGTGTATGGGTATAACATATAGCTATTTACATAGGCATATAGGTATTACATTAGGGTATAACACTCATATAACTCTATAAGTACGAGTAACAATAATAGGTACTATTTCCTTAAGTGCATAATATTATTGTTTGTTGCACAATGAAGAAATAATTCTAAAAATGCAAAATAGGTACTGTGTTTTAAATTCCAAAGTTAAATATTACCCCTTCCTTTATTGAAGTCGGTTGAAAATCTAGTTATTTATTTCATGCCTTGGAATAGTGAGAAAACACAAAAGAATAACTCTAACACCGATTCAGATAGTAATTCAGATAGTTGCAGCTACAGAAGAAACAGAGTTTAATCGTTTAATCATGACAAAATGTGCAGAGAATCGGTTTTCCTTTAATAACTAGAAGTTTGTCATTTCTATGACTTTAACATTATAATATCCTGGCTCTATCAATTGTGATTTAATATGCGACTTCTTCTGCGAAGGTAGTTGAACAAGCAAGCGAACTATGTCTCGGGATATTCTCTCAAGAGCACTAACCTGACCTTTGTAAAGACTGCAACAAAACCAGCGCAGCCTATCCGAACTTCGTGAGAAAGTAATAATAAACATATCAATTTGTCGATGGATCGCTTTCTCGTGATGCCCAACTGTTTATTAGGTGGCCACGTAAAGGATCGGATAACCGTGGCTGGGATCGAACGGCCATATTTATTGAAATTACTTACAATTTGATTGTAAGGTAATGAGGGAGAACGCGGTAGCTGCCGTGGAATTAGACCGGGCTGAGCTCAAACGGCACGAATTAGATCCTTTATATGTAGACGTTTTGCATTGATTAGCGGGCGCAGGGAGCAGAAGCGATTTTAATAGGGACGATAAAAAAGCATCTACTTGCGTTTCGTTTTTTACTACTCCCTTTCACTTTGACATTAGCAGGCACATGTTTTTAAAAATAAATAGCGCAAACGTGCTTTAGGGTGTGAGTGAAACCTCTTTGTGACATTAGGTATATTTTTTTATTGTCTCGTTTAATGACTGTCAATTTTAATTAATTTACCCTTTGTTCCATTTTATTCATGTCTCATAGCAGACGCTTTTTAAAATATAAAATGTTGCGAATTTTCGTGTTCAACTAAATATCTTTGTAATATAATTTGAGTTCAGACGTGGGGTGACATACACCTTCACTTCGAAGTGAGATTGTATTTTGGCGTTTTGTAAAACTCAACAACTACGAAAACTGTATCGTCTCAGTGAAAAGAACTAAGGGAAATGACATTTTAAAACTATTTTTGTAAAAATTAGGGAGAATAGAATACCTATTCAAGGTAGGCAATTAAAGTTGTCGATTTTTCCTGAGATTTATATTGGTTGGTTATCAACTGTTTTATTTTGTAGACAGTCAACCTGATAAGATAGAACCTTTCAAATATTTATATCCTACTAATATTATAAATGCGAAGGTTTGTATGTGTGAATATATGTAATGTGCCGTGGTGCTCTTTCCAGTAAAAACTACTGGATGGCTTTTAATGATACTTTACAACTATACAGCTTATGCATCGTAATAGGATAAAGGCTACAATTTATTGAGATATATTACATTTTTTTAAGCTAAGTCCACGCAGACGTAGTCGCGGGTGGCCGCTAGTCTTAAAGGACAAAACTGAAAGAGTCTTTAGCTCATTCAAGATTTAAATGACGCATAACGACATACCACGAAAACGACGTCTGTCATTGTTGTACTCTTACTTATTAAAATTATTTTGCTCCCACAGTCAAGATATTTTCAGAAAGTCTGAAAGTTCACCTAGTTTTAGGTTTTCTCGTTAGTGGTGTATTTTTCGGCTAACACCATGCTTAGGGGTAGATTATTTCAAATCAGAAAACCAGAAAATGACATTCTGTTAATGCCGGTCTGTTAATGGTCTCGGTAGCACAGTGGTTAGTGCAGTCGCCCGGTTTGCGAAAGACGCGGGTTCGATTCCCGCCTGAAGCCAAGACCGAA
Organism: Udea ferrugalis; assembly: GCA_950022985.1. NCBI lineage: Eukaryota > Metazoa > Arthropoda > Insecta > Lepidoptera > Crambidae > Udea > Udea ferrugalis. Next base: position 23,946,170 of record OX465515.1, read on the forward strand.
TGTCTTTTTCTGGTTTTCGGATCTTTAATGAAGATACTGCATGGAAAATGCTCAAAATACTAATAACGTAGATTATTTCATTAAAGAAAATCATTTATGAAAAAAGCAGAGTCCAAACGGTTCAAGTATGACAATAATTTCCTCTCCTGGTGATACGCTTCGTCTAACTAATCATTCAGCGACACAGGTCAATATTTATAAGGTCAGGATTGCTCGGTTTTAAACCTTATTAATATTAACACAAGGGTGAGTAAGTTACGCCCGTCTGCACAGGTCGGTTTAGCTCGTGAACGGGCGGATACAACTTTATTCATACAATTTTAAATAGGTTGAATGCTAACAAAGCTACTTATGAATTTCTCAAACTGTCTCTGATCTTATTATCATTATTATTTATACGTCACATACATAGTATAAAGCAAAGGCACTTTCTCTGGCCATGGATTCGCTTAAATCATCAAAACTACGTAGGAATAGATTTTAATGCGGTTTTTTTAATAGGTAGAGTGATTGAAAAGAAAGGTTTAAACCCATTAATTCCATCAATTACTTCAAGGGCATTAAATTTAACTCAAAGTAAAAAGTAGATAACTACTAAGTCTGAGATTTTATCATTCATTTATTACTTTTTTTTTCTAAATTATTATTTTTTGCTATAATGCGTGATTGATGTAAGGTGCTGTTATAAAATTTAAAAATGCAAGTTTGCCAAAAAGAGACACAGTAAAATTATCCATTTTATTATCATGTGTCCTGGTGCGGAAATCGAACCCGCGATACGTAACCACTGCGCTAAGCGGGTGGTCAGATAAGTATGGAGGAAGATCTGTTATGGAGGAGATATTTAATCATTTATTATATTTATTTATCAGAGAGAGTCGTAGCCTATAGGTTTTTTGGCTGGTAACCCGTGGGGTCCCCAGTTCAAATCCGGCCGGAGTTCCTACTTTGTGTCCATTGTACAATGCAAGTTGCAACCCGGAAAACGACGGTTTCTAATTGATCCGTTCACCATTACGGCAACAATTATATTATCTCAGTTTAACTGCATTAAAAACACTAATGTACATTTTTCTTAAAAATAAATGTGGTTTAGGAGTTAAAACCAAACAACTGAAAATGTTTTTAGATGGAACAATTTTAAATAATGATCGATGAACGACATTTTTAAATGGCTGATTATTGTGGTTCCGTGTCGAATTATTTAGAACCTTCATGAAGCGACTCTATTTGAATTTTTGATTGGAGCATTGCAACAGAAAGCTTACCTTAATTAATATTATATGGAAATAATTGAGAAGCCATAAATTTGTTAACGAACATAATTTATTAGTACAAATTGTACATAGTACAATTACACTTCTAGTAAGTGTAATTGTACTTTGGTTGCGGAGAAATTTGCTTCCCAGGACACTTAAGTTTGTAGGATAATCTCTATTTTAAGCTTTTCCCGATTAGCATGTTTTAAGGGGTTCTGAAAATGGTTTGTTTGTTGGTCACCAACGAGCGATTACACCTGATGACAAGGCGAGGTCCCAAAAGTGTATTGCGTTGCGGCGACGCAGCGCAACCGCTGTGCCTCTCTAAAAACCGACTTCAAAAACGGGGGTTATTTCATAATATTTTTTTTTATCGTTTATAAATAATGATATCTCTAATGACATGGCCACGTTGTTGCTTATATTTAAAAGCCCTGTATTTTACATGTATTTTTGTATATTTGCAGAAAGTCGCAATGTATATGAACTCTTAGTTGTGTAAGAACTTCTATTATTGAAAGGGGTCGTAAGGAAGCGAAGTACTCTGTCGAGCAAAATGACACCAGTTTTTTATCCCATATAGAGAACGACTGTAACATAAGTCAAGAAAATCAGAAATAGTTCGTCATTTTTTAAGTAAGCTATACGGAACCCTCGCTCCAAGTGCACAACTCGCATTGTACTTAGCCTAAACAAGAACCTGCAACATCGGCTGAAATGCACTACGAGTAGTAATTAATCATCCAGATAGCCCGCCAATGAAGGAAGGAAGTTGGCAACATTTATATTTTGTGTGACAAAATACCTAGCCGTTTGATCCGGACATAAAAACTCAAACAGCCCACTCGGTAGTGTTGTGACGCTGGGGCCTTATCGATACATTCCATTCGGGCGATTATTTGATGAATAATAAACATCTGGGACACCTAACAGCAGGATCAATTGGATCAAAATATTAAGCATGGCTTGAACTATGGGTGTCCGAGACTCATATTTGGAAAACAGAGAGCCATTTTCAATATATTTAGCTGTTTCCAAATGCATTACCGCTGACGACACTTTTTTTTTTTTTGACCGCATGCTGAATATTTGATGCGCGTGCCATCATCACGATGAGTGTAGTTTTGGGCGTGTGGCGCGGTATGCTTGTTTATATATGTTTCATATACCTACTTATTCATCAATTTACGGCCATGTTATATAAACATATTATAGAGATATATTTAGCATAAGAATTTGAGAAATATGTATTTAATTACAGATATCAATATCGGTTTAGGCGGTCTTTTTGCTAGGGAGCGATTTCTTCCGACTACTTACTATAAAAAAACAAATAAGGCCCTGTTCAGGTAACACGCTTTCCTTCTATCTCCTTCCTTTTCGACCTGGCGGCGACCAATTTGGTGTAATTGTTGCACACCAAAGGTCGCGGGGTCGATCCCCGCACAGTACAAACATTTTTGTGACGCGCATGAAAGGCGTCACCTGGACAAGCTCTTAAAGTAGGTAAGGTAGTAAGACGCAGGTAAGGTAGGTGTTGTTTTCATCGACATGGTAAGTAGCGTCCCTAGCGCTCGCATTCGAGCCTTTCGCACACCGCTTATCGGGGAGTTTTACATTTTTATTGCAAGCGGATACGCGCCGCACCGTGCCGGCCGTTATTATTTCTGCCTGCAATTATTGTTTAGAGACGACCCGCGCGCGACCAGTCGGCCGACCGGTCGACTTTTGGAACTGGCCTTGCAATTGTTAGATGGCGATTTTGTTAACAAGGTTGTATGTTACCTACTAAATCGTCGGTGAAAAGTTGTTTCGTTACTGACGACAGCAAGTTGACGAATTCCGAAGTGTCAACTAACGGTGAGCCTTCAAACTCATGCAGTTACGAAAAATGACTATAGAACTGAAAGTGTACCAGCTATACTTGTAAGAGCTGCTAAACTTTGATTTGCGTTTATGAATTCGGCGGTTAGAATTTCAAAAAATAGGTTTGGTGTTTTTGTTAGTCGTCATTTAGAAAGCAAACAAGTCACGTATAACTTAGGTTTTTCAAAAACTATTTGAAATTAGATTGATTAAATTAATTTTGATTACTTAAGCAGTAAAAAAGTTTTGCTTGTTTTTGGCTAAGTGAGTCTGCAATCTCCACTCATATAAACTAAGTTCTGTCTGTAAATCTCCAGATACGTCCGGTCGTGGATTGATTGTACTCATAAATGTATACTCAGATACATATATACAAAATATACGTGTGCAAATGCAATGCAGGCGGCGTGTGCGGCTGGTCCGGACCATATAATTCAATCTCATAAATTTCACCCACAAATAATACATATTCGAGAGCAAATCGCACACTGATTGATGTCAAACGCGAATTTGCACTCACGTGCGCCCGCGCATAGGCGCTAGCGGGGGCGGGCGCATACGCTCTAGCGGGTAGGTTAATACGATCAAAAACTAAAGTGCCCGTAGATTTTTATTGGCGATGTTATGAGAAAAAGATATTGCTCGTAGCTATTAGTACCAAACAGCTTTTTCTGTTTCAATTTTTGACTAACTTCCAGTATAGCTGGTCAGCTATGCAATACTGGCTAACGCCGAATCTTATCTCGTTCTCGCTTAGGAAAGAATCGGCAGATATAATCGTCTATTGGATTAAGAAGAATTTATTAAGAACCGAGTAAGCAAGTAAGAGCCCTTTTTGATTAAAAGCATATCTTACTTAGAACAGAAAATAAAGGTTGCACCAATATGTCAAATACCAGCTAGTTTTGGGACTTTAGGATTCCACAGTAAAAGTAGGTACTGCGGCCATATTTGTGTGTTAATAGCGGAATTGCTAAAATTTCTCCGCTGGAACTAAATCGCTACCGCTTATGTGCAGCCGGGGCGGTATTAACTCAAATGCCTTGCAATACCGCGTCTGCGATTTGGCGCTTGCGAAAGATATCGTTGTATTCATGTTTAACTAAAACATGGCTGTTTACTTACAAGTACAGTTATGATCTTGTGGGAATTTAGTTACAAAACCTAAGATGGGGAGAGGGCTTGTTTTTTCATACAAGTCTGACGCAATCCATGTGCTGACGAAGTCAGAAGTATTTGGTCCCCTTGTTTAGCACATGTGATGGTGAGGGTACACGTCCAGCGGGCTGGAGTATGGGGGGTTCCTTTGCTGGTATGGGGGAAGTGCCTGTGTACTCCAGGTACTTCTTGGCCCCACTTTGTTAGCGGATCACCTGAGAGGGGCACCGTGAGGGGAAGCACTGGCGGTAGGGCGTCTAACCAAGCATCCTTGCCTGTGTGTGGCAACACAGGCAAAATGATGATTGACTAGTCGGCAACAAGTTAAGTTCAGCTGACTACTCATGGATGGCTGGCAGGAGCTGGATGCGAGCAGCCAAAAATCGAGTACAGTGGCGTGCAAAAGGAGAGGCCTATGTTCAGCAGTGGACTAAAACATTCCTCAACCTTACTTTTTGACCCCCTTTTATTTCGTTTTTTATTCTTCTCTTTTTAATCAATAAAATATTTCGTTTTTAAAGTTCTTCTGTCATTGTTTTTGTGTGATATTATATTTTATGTAACTTAAATCCATGTTTTATACGTTTTGTAGTTGTGTTTATTCTTGAAATGTAGGTAACCTACATTTGTTTTAAAAAGTTGAACCAGTAGTTCTTCCGTCTCCGTCCTGGAAAACCTGCCATAGTGAAAACTTTATATAGGGCAGATGGAAAAAGGGTTAATTGGTATGGCGTCGAGACTGTTTTTAACTCCCTGAATCAATACAAGATCTCGACAATTACAAATTCAAAACTACCCTTAGTGGTCTTCTGTGAGTTAAATTTAAATTGAAACGAGGTCGGTCTCCTAGCTTGGGATTCATGGAAAAACTCAAGAAATTGAAGTTAAGTTCCTAACCAAGATGTGCTATTTTCTTAAGTGCTTCGTAATTAATTTTAGATGTTCTGAGACGTTATTCCTACTAATATCCTACTAATATTAAAAAGGCGAAAGTTTGATGTAAATTGCATAAAAGTTAACGTCATACAGGGGAATTAATTTATTTGGTCATGCAAAGGAATGTTTTATTTTTTATTAGGCCTAGGTTAAATAATCTTTGGTGCATTTTATTCTTCACGGAAATAATTATCTATGTATGTAGCGTAATATATTCTTCTCTCGGTGTACAATTTATAAGATACTAGCGGCTCATGACTTAGTACGCGTGGACTTAAGTTGAAAAATAAATAGTAATATTTATTCATACATTGTAGCCTATGTGCGATTCAGATGTATAAACTACATTATTGTAAAGTTTCATTAAAATCCGTTCTGTACTTTTTACGTGAAAGAGCAATACGGCACATCCATTTACATACCTACTGCCGCATTTATAATATTAGTACGAAGTATACGTAGACATAGACATAACCTTTCTCCCTCTTTTTTATTATAGGTCTTTACATAAACATTAATAGACAATTCTTCATTGTACTTTAAAAAACAACGAATTCGCACCAATAATTAAAAAGGTTGCATACCTACCTTTTACATGACCACAAACAGGATTATTGACAAAGAGAGAATGATGCTCCCTTACGAGATAGATCCAGATAGGTATATGCATTCTCCTACGGTGTTATTGTTGATGCAAGATTTTAAATTTTGTTAATTTAAAAATCCCGCTTCAATTAAAATTAACTTTGAAAATAAAAATAAGTAATATCTACTTGAAAGCTAAAATAACAATTTCACTGTCCTTATTTAATTGATATATTTGCAGTGTACGAACGCATATTAAGTCATTAAGTTGTTGTTATTTATTTCACATTGCACCAACGAACAGGCCGGTTATTATATTTAGTATTTATAGAACTTAGATAATAATTTAGATGTCAGACGATTTTTATTTATCGTATAAAAGCAACGCGCGCGCGTAGGGCTGTCAAACTAAAAGAATGCAATCTGAAGTAATAATACAGTTTTTGCCTTAACCAGAATGCACATAATTATGGAACCATTACTCATATGATATGACTACTTTTTTTCTATTTAATTAAATAAGAATTTGATTGGTTAGTAGTCTTTATTGAAAATGGCGGTGGTTTATTGAAATTTACTGAAATATTCAGATTGCAACATCCTGATACCGAATCTCAAATAGTTAAATGAGTGTTTGTCATGGGTGGGAATGAACATATACATATCGAGCAGGCAGACTGAAAAAAAACACGGTAAAGAAGTGAGTTTAAAGGTTGTTTTTGTTTAGAGACCAACGTAACGAAGAGCCGTAAACTTCGAAACTTAGAGCTTCTGAACTAGACTATCTGAGAAAGTAGAGTAGCCAGCATCAGAACAGACTCTCTGGCCAGGTGCAAGACTGGGGAGAGATCCCCTCTAGTGTTACCGGTAAAGAGTCTGTCATAAGCAGACCGTTATTAGGACTTTCTATAGTACTAAGTACATGACAAAACCAATTGTTTGCTATACTGAACGTGTGTTATGGCTCGAACTTCTAAGACTTTCATAAACGTCACATAGTTTTATTAGGTTCATGGTTGAAAAGGCGCTTGCGAATTTCGTAGGTTTTTAAACATAGTAAACAAGGCAACCATTTTATAGCGTCAAACTCTGCTTTGTCCATAAATATTTGGTGGCCATAATCGAGTAAAAAATGTAAAACGGTAATATGGACATTGGTTTCTAAGAGCCTTAAACAATATGTTTTTTTGTAAAATTTTATTACCAGCAGCGCAGTGCAGTGTTTTAATGGCTTCAAATTTGCAAAAGTAAAACTAAAAAAGTATTATTAATTAATTACTCGTGGGATCAAATTTCAAACATAAAGTAACTTTATTTTTTAATAGAAAAAATAGAAAAATTATTACTAATTGATTACACGTTAGATAAAATTTCAATCAATGTAAAGTAACATACAAGTTTAAAAAACCCAATACTCTAGTTATTAGTTACAAACTCTTGTCGCAAGCGATAGCCCTAGTAAAGAACGCAACGTGCAATTTATATCGTATTAAAGTTACAACTCGCTAATCATTTTTATGTATTGTAACAATAAATATTTCGCCGTGATGGACAGACAGATTGAGTTAATGTTAGTTTACAGTATCCTCGCCTGTTATATTTTAAAGATGTTGCAGAATGCAAGTGCATAGCAAGGACCAAATGGTTGCATATAATAATGCATAATGTTAGATTTGAATGAGTGTTGAGTTATGGCAATTTAAGGCAAAGTAACAAAATTTAACATAACGTTTCCGAAAAAAATAAACTCGTCTTCACTCTGAGCTATCAACGTTTTTTTATACTTAACTAGCGACCCGCCCCCGCTTCGCACGGGTGCAATAGGATGTTATTATACATATAAACCTTCCTCTTGAATCACTCCATCTATTAAAAACCGCATCAAAATCCGCTGCGTAGTTTCAAAGATTTAAGCATACAAAGGGACATAGGGACAGAGAAAGCGACTTTGTTTTAAACTATGTAGTGATTTATCATTTCGAATATTTTTTATTCTAAATGATAATTTAATTCGAATGAAGCAACACAATAGGTGCTATAGGCTCCATCTCTCAGACTTCTAGCTTTACATGGTTGCTACTGGAAGAGGTGCAGAGAACCACCGGAATAGATAAAGGCAAGCGTAGTCGGACGCCTACGCAATAGGTGGACGGATGACCTGCCATCAAATTCTGGTTGGCGCCAAATCTCATCTCGATCCCTCAGGAGAAAACGCAAATTTCAATCAATTACCTAGAACTCAGGGAGAGTTCATTTGAATCAAAATAATTTTAAAATATTTTTTGCATAACTTCTCTTCACTCAAACGATCACATTCGCGTAATTATTGAGTTTTACAGAAAAGGTATCTCACTTCGAATTCGCTCGTGTGACGTTGGAAGTGCACCGATCAGAATGTCACCCCTGATGATAGATGCAGAATTTCGGTGAGTGGATGCAAGCCAACTGCAACCGGCCGTTCTAGAAATCTAACGAGTGAACCCTGTGTTTATTAAAATGGACGCACAGTGCTATGGTATTCCGGCGGGCGCCAAAACTCACTTCGCCCGTGGTGAGTGAACTTTAATATTCAATTTCTTTGCAACTGTTGTCGTTTGAGAGAAAAAAACTGAGCCAAATTATTTTTTTTAATTATTAACAAACAAATTGAGAGGAAATACTAATTCCGAGTGAAGCGTATTGATGATATTATAAGGAAGCCTGAAGCACCGAGATGTGAAGTGATGTCCGCCGGAATAGCACCGCTATGGATGTTGGTGATTTAAATGCATGATTATTATTTTCTATCGTTTACTATAATATTTTCGAGTAAATTAACAATGTTTAGATTTAGCTTAATACGTAAGTTTAAGTATAGTAACGCCATCTATTGATCGGACGCTAAAAAGTGGCGCGCTTTGATTCTTGCTCTTGCAGGTAAGCACAAGCAAAGCTTTTAAAGCATTAGAAATGATGTAAAAGTTCAATAAATGACTGGAAGGTGGCTGAAAGTAATATTTTTGTTTGAACTTTACCTATGATTCGATTTTTCCACGGAGTGAACCAGTGTAAAAACCAGAATTTGATCTAGAACTAGACCCTTTACAATGGATTCACCAATCAGGCAAATCTAGACCGTGACTCATACTTTTATAGTCCTTTACTTACTACTTGTATAGGTTTTTGATTTGTATGACAATGTTATTGTTTGGATTATTCATTAAGTTAGGTGCCTATTGAATTTATTTTGCAAGGTTTGTATTTTTTTATGCATGATGTGGTTGACTGTAACTGTAGGAAAAGTCAGCTCCAAGCTCTGCCAAGCACACATGTAAGTAAGTAGGTATTGATATTTGGTTTTTTTATTGGAGTAACGGTGTTAGTAATCCAATCCTTCAAATAAGCTAGATTTGAGAGAGTACCTAAGTTAAGTTGCAAGGCAAAGCGTAAGGACCACAGGTCAGTTTGGTTAGGAAGTAAGTAGGTAGGTAGTAGGTAGCTACGAGACTCGACTCGACAGATTGCAAGTCCATAGAATAAATTACGCAGAGGTCGCGGCCCATTTTGCACGTGTAATGCCTACGCCTTCCTGAATTTTCAGAGATTTGGGGACTTCGACTATGATCGTGTATCCTATGTACAACAGAATATTTTACTTGTTTTGTATGTTTTTCTGTACAATATTTTTTTATTATTCATTATTGTGATTGAAGCTCGAGGCCATCGCCTCGTTTTATAAATATTGTAATTTTTAAACATTGTATTTTTACCTGTGCACATGCTAGTTCAATATGCAAAACTAAATGATCAATTTTTGTCCTATTCGCACCCGAGCGATTTATAGAACCATCTTTATTTTTTTGTCAACATTTTCTAAATCACATTGAGATTGTACTACAAACCTTAGTGGTTAAACTACGAAATGTAAATCATTGTAACAAATTTTGAACAGAGAAATTAATACAAAGAAACCACTTACACTTTAGCTATCTATTCATAATTCGACGTACACGGTATTTCTCACGGAACAGAAAAAACAGTGGAAGTGCAATGCAACAACATTAGTGAAGGAACCGCTCTCGCCAAACTCACACAAATATATTGAAAGTCATATAATGCACTACAAAGAAAAAAGGCGTTTGATTGGTCGTTCAATTCTAGTCCAAATTAGCTTAATTCAAAGATCGTACATCCGGAAATGAACCTACACACTATACAGATAATATTTGTTGTGCTTTACTGCTGACAGTATTTACGACTTTTCCTAATCTAATGTTAATTTAGTTTCGATTGAAGAGTTAATTCCGTTGTTCCACCATATATGGCGGTATTCTCCGTGGTAGCAATTATACATTTAATTGTATAAGCATTAAGCTTGAAAGAAGCCTGGCGAAGTTCCTTGAGTTGAGCCCCAACTATAATAGGCCTTCTTCATAAACGAAATTAACCAAGATTTGTACAACTAAACACTGCTATCGAAATGATACTAAATCTATAAGAATATAGAGATATAAAAATAATAAATTAAAGGGGATAGGTTATAATAACATCAGGTTATAAAGAGTTTTTCATTAATTTCTGTATCATGCATCAGAGCACTTTATGGCTTCAATCGTAAGTCCGAGAAACACGCGTAGTCCAAATTCACTGTAAAAACACCACGAAATCTTTGCAAACGATTCAACAACAACAACAAACAAACAATGCACGCATGTCAGTCTGTCTTTGACGTTTGACATAATGTGACATTTATACGTTCCGTTACTGGCATTTATTTAATTTCTTTTGCTGTTTGACTTGCTATTGAATCGTTTTGTTAAAATCTAGTCACTTGAAACATCGTAATCTAGTTAGAAATGCTTCAATAACAGTAAAATAAGAACAGCAAAACTAGTCAAAACAATACAACTTAGATGATGGTTCAGTTTAGAAAGAAAGTAAAATAACACTGATGCATGAACAGGAACCACTGTTTTTTCTGTTCCGTGGTATTTCTGCCCCCGATACAAGACATGCGGGGCTAGCATGCACGCCGCGAGTAAATCCGAGAGAGCAAATAGCCAATCACAGGTCGCCCTGCAGCCATTTCTCCATTTTCTCTACTGTTGCTAACATGGCCGCTTAATGTCAGATTTGAAATATTGTATGGAAAATACGGATTTCTCGACAAGCCCTAACATGGCACCACTGTTTTATCACGGATTTATCGATTTTTGACATTTCTGTTGGCTTAATTACTCGTCGATCGGAAGGGTGGACGAGAAGTGACGAGACGAGTGAAATTGTATGCGAAACTATTAAAATACAACGCGTGCAGCTTTGTCAAAAAAAGAAAAGGATTAAAATACACGTCAATGCTAAAACGATACGACATAACCTTTTAGAATTCTTAGTAAAAGGACATTATATTTTTGAAATTTGCTTACCATCATTAGAGTGAATTAAAACGGGGCCGCAATACAACCCAACTCCCATTCGGTGTCACATCACATCACAATAATTAAAGATAACATTACAAATATTCGTTCAACAACAATAAAATGACAAGACCGGACTACTTTTATATGGAAAGTAATCTTCACAGATGGCGCCGCTAAGCCCAAATTAAAAGTTCTCCAATTAAAGAAACTTTGTCTAAACACCCTATTACGGTTGCTTTTATACCATTCATAATTAAAAAGTAATTTTCACACATCAATTTCTTCAATAAACACAAGTTTTATTAATGAATGGCTATGTGAACAAAAAGCAACTGAGATAACAGTGTGCAACTTGATTGTGGCGAGTGGCGACAGATGGCGCACGCGTGCTTGCTTTCTACTTTAGAGTCGAAATACTCGGCCAATTTTCGTCTCAAACACACAATCAATCTAAAAACAAAATCTTTCTATTTTTTGTTTGATAAGCAGTAACAAAATATTTTACTGACTCTTGATTGAGTCTTTGTGTGAATTAATTTTACAAGTGTTACCAGTAAAAAAATGGAGTTTCTAATTATTTTTTTCTGTAATATGGCAGCACTGTCGCGAAGCAACGAAGTCAAGTCACGCCCTTCGATTCTCTCGAGCGAAAGAGGGGGAGATGGCTATTTTGTCGATGTTGCGCATGCTAGGCCCGATGAACGCTGTTTGGAGCACATTGGCATTGTAGTTTGCAGTATGGATCTCTAAATCAGTGTTTTTCCGAGTACATTTCAACATTTGCTGGTTTCAGGGTATTTTTAAGATATTTCATTAGTAGATAGATAAATAAAACTTGAACTATCGGACTTTGTCTTTAATGTAGCGTACAAGAAATGCATATTGGATAGGGTGTGTTATTTATTCTCGTACATCACCGTACGTTTACATGTTTATGTATGTTTTGTGCGAATTTTTAGATAAGATTAAATAAATGTCTGATCAGTGTTGCAAACACTGACATCCTTTTGTGGTAATTTGTTTTTGTCTAGGAAAGGTCCCTAATAACACCACGTGTCGTAAGTTAACATGAGAGATAGGGTGCATAGATTTGGTATGCAAAATCTATTCAAATAGAACCAGACAAAACGTCACGTAAACAAGCTTATTAATCAACCAGTGCGTTACAAGATTCAAAATAAAATGTCGTTTTAAGTCCCACATTTCTAGTAAAATGTCTATAAATACAGAGTTTGAGAAAGTTCACTCTTTGTTTTACTGTCTGTAGTGTCAGTGCTCGAATTTTTTAGGTTTTTACTCGTCCATCTCGCTTCCGGCAAATAGTATTACAAGAAGACAATGGATAATCGATGTCCGTCGACATCTCATCATTATTCCATTACACCTTATCGCGAATGTTTATCATACCAATATATACGGAATCTCAAATTTTTTTTAGGCCGAATTTCTTCATACCCATTATTTGCGGACAAAAGAAGTCAGACTGGCTTCTTTTGTTTTTTTACCATAATATTTGGTTAAAAAATTGTCTGATACCCCTTCCGGAAGCATCGATGTTTTTCTAATATCGTTCATCCGCATCCCTAGAAGACCCATTGTAGTTGTACGGAGTGACCACTCTGCCCTTGTGGCTTCTACAGAGCGACGATCAAACCTACCTGGAAGGCGGCGCGGCGGCGGCGCGACGCGTCCCTTTCGTTCAAGGCTACTCTCCGCAACGCGCACACGCAACATTCGACCCTAACCGCCACATTATAAACACACTTTCTCCTAAACACGCACAGCCTTTTTCAAAACCTGACAATCAACTATACGTTCGGAACATTTAATAACTAAAAATATGCAAAAATAACATTCAAAAATGGAAAAAATGCATTTCGCTAGCAAAACAAAAAAACGATTCTGTAAACAAAACACCGGCAACTGTCAATGTCAAATCCTCGTGCGCAACGTCAAATTTTATCAAAACAAAGTGTGTACTCACCAGTGAACGTTGAATTAGGAGCTGCAGATCGTTTCTAGGATGTAGCTAGGATTGTTTGTCGCGCGGTATGTTGTGACAGGCGTCGGTGCGGGTCTCGAGTAACGGAATCCGGCGCGCGAGCAGGCGTCGCGACAGTGGCGCCGCGGCGCGCTGCGGGGACCCCGGCAAACCGCCGCCTCCGCTGCACCCGAGCCCGCGCCCGCGCCGCTGCCAGGCGAAGGCCGTGTTTTTAGTGTGATTCCTTCCTAGATAGGTAATTAAGTTGAACACCTAAATAGGCATAGGTTATCAAAAGTTAGCCTTTGCCATTAATTTTGCTATTCAGCATGATTCTAAGACGTGTTTTTTTTCTAGGTATCGATTACCTAGATAGGGTCATTTCGCCTGTTGGTGTCCACTTAGTGCAATTGTTAAGACTAAAAATGATACGGCACTCATTTGTATGTAGAAATTATATGTGTTCATTATAGCCTATTTAGATAATTATCAGAATAAGGCGTTTTACCCAGTTCGCGTCCAAAGATACCTAAGTAGCATACCTAAGTCACCTAAGTAGTGGGTAAATAAGTAATGTTTGCACCTGGCAATATGCCGGGTGTTCAGTCCGCCTGTTGTTGCCATTTCACCCATCCCATTTCCCCAGGCTCTGTGGCTTCAAGTTGTCACAGCTTCCCGTCGAATCTTCGCGTAGCATCATCATTCACAACAGCTAACAATTGTTTTGAGTTGATAATTTATTCCATAGATTCTTAGTAGCCCCTGGTAGAAAATTACCAATCAGTATCAACTTCGCCCATTGGGCTAATGTATTTGCTTAGCAGCAGGCCTCGTGGTCGGCCGCGCAGGCGCTGCAGCCCTTCATGCTGACTGCTGCCCACACCTGCTATGCTATTCCTCAAAACTCCCTTCACACGTGTGAGTGAACTTTCAAATTCAATTTCTTTGCAACTGTGGTCGTTTGAAAAAAAAGGACTAAGGTTGGGTTGCACCATCTGACTTTAACAATAACAAACATCAAAATTTCAGTTAAAGTACCGGTCAGGTAAGCAAAAATGACGTCAAATTGTCAAATTTGACAAAAACTTTAACTTTAACTTCTACTATGATGCAACTTACCCTTAGACAAATAACATTTTTAAATTATTTACATACAAAATGAGGGAAAATACTAATTCAAAGTAAAGCGTATTGATGATTTAGGTAAGCGTGAAGCACCGAGATGTGAAGTGATGTCCGATGTGCACCGCCGGAATAGCACGGCTGGCCCTGCACTACCAGAATTAGATCCTCTGGTTCGATTCTTAGTTTCTTTAGTAAAAATGTTGGCGGTGGCGAACGTTTTTTTTTTAAATGATCTACCTATAGAGTATTGATCGTACGTTGCTCAAAATTATGTTTTTTTATCATTATAAGGAAAAACCTCAGTAATTAACCTATCGCATGATTTCTCTCAATCCTTATTAGACTTCGAAAAAACTGGAAAACCATACCATTAGAATATCGCTATTAGGATTACCCCATATTATCATCCCTGATTAACATAGGCTGCTTTATTTTTTTCAAAAGATTGAATGATATCTATTTATTGCGAACTAGCTGTTCCGACAGACATCGTCCTGTTATCAAACATTCAGTGTCACGTGACACTTGACGGGTAGTAACGGTTGCTAAGAGGAAACTAAAGATGTGGTTTCTGCCATATTACCAGCATTTTTCATGTTTACTATGTGTGGTCGGCAACAGTCGCTGTTGTAACGCAACACACGCCGCGTCGGAAATGGGATGGGTGACCACCCCGACCGAAAATTAGTGATGTGTATTCCGGGCATCTCCGTGCTTTGGAACGCACGTTAAGTAGTTGGTCCCGGTTGACGTCGCTAGATGCAAGTCGCTCAACCTAGTCAGAGGCCTTAGGGCGGCTTGATATTATCTGACATTGAGGTTGCTTGCTAACCTTACACCCCTCAAACAATCCGCACTGAGCCCGCGTGTTGGAGTATGGCTTATTCCACCTCATAGTTGACGTGAGGCGTGTGCCCAGCAGTGGGACGTATATAGGCCGTTTATGTTACTGGACACAAATATAGGAATCTTTATAAATCACACCAGCTTTTTAATTCTCAAATCAATGTAATTCGTATTTTGTTTACACTTTCAATTCCTCGCTTGCTCTCGCCGTTCACATTTTCCATATTGCTGGCCGTCCGTTGACAGTTGTTTTCTTTTTTGTCCTTTTTTTTTAAAGTATCATTCACTTGGAGCAAAGACAATATTTGTACTGTTTTATTTTTAAGTGAAATATTCAAACTGCTAACAGACGGCCATTCTGTTAAAGGAATGCCCCATTCCTTAATACCTCTCGGCCATTCTACAAGTAGGTATTAGGAAATGGTTGTGCGCTACAAATCATTACATAAGTTTTCGTTAGTTGATTATCACAGATAAATCAAAAAATGTATACAATCAACAATTGTTAAATTCTTAAACAACAACATTAGTATCTCTTCTATTTAATCATGACGTCACAAAAACAGACTAAACTATATGAAGTACCTAATCTCGTTCTAATATAGAATGTGATAAATAGTTTCTTTTCATCTGGGTAGGTATATCGGATTTTACAATTTTATATTATTACACAATCATTACAGCGCAAACATCTAAGAGTCTAAACCACACAAGCAATTGATACATTGTAATAAAATCAGAAAAACATTAAAATATAAGTATATATTTCAAAAACAATTTTCGCCACGAAATATTATTATTACCAGTTTAATGCATGTTCAATTTGACCATTAGCCACCCGAGGGCTCATAATTCTTCTTTCTTCATTTGTCTGATCATCACTTTGGTTGGCTACCGTTTGCCTCCCGAGGGACACGGCCTGCAGCTACTCACTTTCACCACACTTCACTAGTGAACACACTGATTTTTAAAATTCGGTTGCCATTCACCACCCGAGGGCCATGGTCTACCTTCATCCTTCTCTAGCTACCCGAGGGCTTCAGCAGTCTCCGGGAAAACATTTGCCACCCGAGGGCCCTTCGGGTACCGTACCGATGCCAGCCGGTCAGCAAACCGTTCAGCTCCGGTCTGCGCACTGGACGTACCTAGACTGAAAATGTCAGGATAGGAATATTAAGGATAAAATTCATTCAGGCTTCGCTATCGGTATTGCTGGCGCTATCGTCATTAACGTTGGGGGATGATTGAAATGTTATCCAACGTTTCAGATGGTCTGCAGGATAAACATTTTTGTATTCCTTGCGTGAATGACCTTCAATGCTAGTTACTTCGTACCTATCCTTATCTAAAATAGCTGTGATTTTGAATGGTCCACGAAACTTTGGAGCAAGTTTCTTGCTTTTGCCCTTTTCAGGGTTATGGTTAGGGATCATTACTAGATCACCCATCTCAAATATCTTTGTAGGAGCCCTAGATCTATCGAAGGATTCTTTCATTTTAGCTTGTTGGTTTGAAATTGTATTGTGCACATCATCTCTGAGCTCCTCTCTTTCCTTGTCTGAAATCGGAGCTGTAATTTCTATGGCTCCTTTTAAAATATTTTCACTTTGACTAATCATCCTGTTTCCGAAAACTACTTCGGCTGGAGTTTTGCCTATACCCTTGTTAATAGTATTATTCAAGCTCCATTGTAATTTACCCATACTAAGATCCCAATCTTTTTCATCACAGTCATGATTCATAGAGGCTAAAGAATTTAAAATTGTCCTATTATAGCGCTCTATTTGTCCATTCGCGCGTGGTGTAGCTACTGCATTTAAAACATGTTTTACTCCAATTGATTTTGTGTAAGCTTTAAATTCATTGGATGTAAAACTTGTACCTTGATCAGAAATTATAATTTTGGGACATCCAAAGGTTGCAAATATTTCCTCAAGCACTTTGATAGTAGTTTTAGATTTCAAGTTCTTTACAGCTCTTACGAATATAAACTTACTAAAAGCGTCAATTACTCCTAAAATATGTGTATTACCCCGTTTACTCTTTACAAACGGACCTAAATGATCCATATGTAAGGTGTGGAAAATCGTGGGGACTTTTGGGATTGGGTGCAGATATCCAGATTTCTTACCTGATACTTCTTTGTTATATGCACAGTTTATACAAGATGACACGTATTTTGTCACAAAACGTTTCATTTTCGGAAACCAGTAATCCGCACTAATCTTTTCTAAAGTTTTTTCCAGGGAAAAATGACCAGCCTCATCGTGGTTCAGCTGACAGATGCGCCAGCGAGCCCCGTGTGGTACAACCCATTTCAGTTTACGACCCACACGCCTGTAAACCTTTCCGTCACGAATAACATAATTATTTGTGATATCTTTGATATCTTCACTTGATGTGTCCAGAATTATTTTAATCTGTTTCAGACGCGGGTCAGTCATTTGTACGGTATATAACCAGTTGTTAGTAGTAATGTGCAAGACATCGACTTCTCCCTCATCAGAACACGTGGTTGGATTCCGGCTTAACGCATCTGCATGCTGCATGTTGAGACCAGGACGATATTGAATCGTAAAGTTAAACTCTTGTAACATGAGCCACCATCTTGCAACTTTCGGGAGTAGATCACGTTTACTCAGCGTTAAACGCAAAGCGTTACAGTCGGTGACTACCGTAAACTCCCTTCCGATCAGGTAAACTCTAAACCTTTGCAATGAAAAGACCACTGCCATAGTCTCGAGCTCATATGAATGCAAGAACTGCTCTTCCGGTGTGGTTTGTCGACTAAAATATGCGACAGGACGCAAAGGGCTGTCCCTGTCTGATTTCTGAAGCAAAACGCCTCCTACTCCAACTTTGCTTGCGTCACAGTGAACTTCTGTCTCGTACCCGGGATCATACAGAGCGAGAATAGGTCTAGTAATAAGCTTAGCTTTTATATTTTGAAATGCACCTTCTTCTTCTGGTCCCCATTGCCACGAAACATCTGCTTTTGTCAACCTGGTTAAAGGTTTAGCAATTGTGGCAAAGTTGTGAATAAAGCGACGGAAAAAGCTTGCTAAGCCTACAAATTGACGTACTTGATGAACGTTGGTTGGAGTAGGGAATTCTGACACAGCTTGAATCTTTTTGTTTCCGGGCTTCAGGCCTAGTTCAGAAATTTCGTATCCTAGATAATCTACTTGAGCTTGGAAGAAATAACATTTTTTTAAATTCAGTGTTAGTCCGGCCTTTCTCAACAGACTCAGAATTTCACGAAGTTTTTCGAATCCTTCTGAAAATGTTTTCCCCGCTGACAAGAGATCATCAAGATACGGAACGGCCAAGTCAAATCGTCGGTTGCCTAGTGCTTTATTTATCATATTTTGAAATACCGCAGGCGCATTTACAAGGCCAAACGGCATTCGGGTGTACTCATAATGTCCGTCTGGTGTCACAAACGCTGTGACATGTCTAGAAGCTTCAGATACAGGTATTTGATAGTAACCTGATGTCAGATCTAAACTGGTAAAGTAAGACTTACCACTTAGTCTATCCAGTTGGTCTTCAATCACCGGCATCGGGTAGCTATCTTTGACTGTCTTTTTATTGAGCGCCCTATAATCTACACATAGCCTAAAGTCATTGTTTTTCTTCCTAACCAATACTATTGGGCTTGCGTATGCAGACTGCGACTCCCTTATTATATCATTATCTAGAAGTTCACCGATCATTTGCCTCACTATAGCACGCTCACTATGTGGTAGACGATACGGTCTATATGTTACTGGGGTGTTATCATTAAGCTGTATGGTCATTTCTGAGATACTAGTGCATCCTAGTTCTTTCATACTGAAAGCGAAACAATCTCTATAACTATTTAAAAGATTTACTAGTTCTAGCTTTTGATCGTGTGATACGTTTGGGCCCACATTTAAAGAGCTTATAGCTATAGGATCTTGTGAGTCATCCTGAATAGGTAACGATGGCTCCGTAGGTAATATAGTATTAACATCGAAAGTGGTAATTTTTGTTTTGTGGTAGTCATCGTAAGGTAATTTAACAGCACGTGAAATGACTTTGCCCCTTTTGAACTCAAGGGGTCTACCAGACAGATTTATTAATATGACACGGCCTATGCCATCATTGAATTGATATACTCCTTGCAAGGTATTAAACTCTTTGCATTCTCTCATGCACATATTTCCCGGAATAAAAAGATAGCCTGAATATTTCTCATTAGAAGTATGCACTAAAATGTCAGTTAATCCTTCCGCAATCACATCATTTGCATTGATAACGTTGATACGTTCTACCTTAGAGTCGTCGCAGTAGAGAGTTAATTGATTACTGGTCTTGTATGCTGTCACTGTAGGCAATTCTGTTAAGGATTGGCCTACCATAATGTCTGTGTGCAATAGCTCGTCACCTACCACATACACTTCCACATCTGCCTTGACGGCATCTACCTCCATTGTAACAACAGTTCGTCCTGTCGGGATGACATTACCAAGTCCAAAACCTTTTAGTAATGGCAGTTCAGACATATTCAGCGTTAGACCTGATTCGAGAGCAACCTTATTTCTAATGAGAGTACACTGACTACCAAAATCTATGTAACCCGAAAATATCTTTCCATTTAGTGTGACATTTTTAAAATACTTGCCGTTTGCATTATCGCTGCTGGATACATTCAGCACCTTTTTAACATCCACATTCTGGGTGGGTTTATCATTTATCTCTTGTTGTCGAAATGTACCCTGCTGTTGACACTGTTGCGACGTATGACCTAGCCTTGAACATTTGTCGCACCTCCTAATTGGCTTTAAGCAAGCGCTGGCAACATGTCCCAGTTCAGAACAATTATAGCATTTCGTACTTCTAAACCGGCTACGAGAATCTGTACTAGATCTGGGTACATTTTGACTTCGAAAAGCATTATCAGGTTTGTTTTCCTGTATTGTCGTTTTAAGACCTTGTCCTATTTTGCGAGGTAGACTTGACACCTTTTTCGATATTCTGCGCAGGTATTTTAAAAGTTGTGCAGGACGTTTGAAACTTGACCCTTGTGCATTTAGTCGAATACTATTATCAAAAATTCCGTTAATGATACAATCAACGGCGTCTCTACCCGTTATACCACACATTTTGACCAGTCTCGCTTTATCATGATAATATTCTTCAAGTGGCTCTTCTCGTCTAGTTTTTCTATCTAGCATTTCGTACAGACGGTCAGCGTAGTTACGGTCATCAGGAAATGTTTTCAGTATCTTACGCTGCCATTGTTTCCATGTTAGGTTTACAGAATCCCTGCTTTGGTACCATTTTTTTGCGTTTCCAGCTAATTTTGGTATAGAGTAGTAAATAATTTGTTTCTCGCTCCACCCGTACACAGCAGCAGTTTGATTTACTTTCCGAACCCAATCAGCGGCAGACTGATAGTTTGCATCAGGGTCGAATTCTGGCAAAACATTATGTGCTCCCTCAAAACTACTACCTTTCTTGTCGAAGTATTTTGATAAGTTTCTACAAAACTCCCTTTTGCTATTGCTAGGTGATAAATCTGAACGACGACGTTTCTTCTTATTTGGTGAAGTAAAACTTCTAGTTCGCTTGCGTTTACCATAGTTACGTGCCTTTGATCTTGAGAGTCTTTTGTAATTATCCGTGTTAGAAGAAGACGTACTACCTAGTGTCTTCGTCTGTTATCAGCGACGAGACGCTTGACGCTGTTGAGCTAGAATATCTGCGTTCCTTTCGGCTACTGCGATCTCGATATCGTTTACGCGAAGAACGATGCGAGATAGACTGTTGCGAACTAGATGAGCTGGACTCCGAACTTTCACTACGATATCGTTTCCTGTACGTCTTCCTTTTTCTATCATAACGACGTGGTTCAACATCCCGTATCGGTCGAGGTCGAATCCGTTTCTGTACGGATATATCTTTCGCCCGAGAACGATTGCGAGATCTTCTACTATTATCCATGCGATCGTTGACCGATTCTAGAGGCGGAGTGTATGTTGATCTAGCCGACATGTCAGATAGGTAGGATCAGCATAGGTGGAGACTTTTGTTAGTAATAGGTATAATGTAGTTAATAGGATAAATAAGTTAAAAAAACAAGCATTAGGTAATATCTTTTTGTAAATATTGGGATCGTCTTGTGAGATAGCTCTGATGAATATTCTATCAAACTGTAAACTCGTAAACAGAAACGACAAAAGTATTTATTGTCAAAGTTCTTTTTTATATATTTTTTTAAATATTTTTTTTTTTCAATGTCATATATTTTAATTCATTCAATTACTGTCAACACATTTTACACTTTATTTCTCCTCTATTTGTAGATTGCCTGGAAGAAATCGCTACAAACCATGAGGCCGCCTAAATTGTGTCATGCCTTCAATATAATAATTCGCTTTAAGTTCCTTCTCTTGTTGAATAAAATATAAGATGTGAAATAAAATATTTTTATCTATCTACGAGTATGTACTCTTATTTAAGCAAGCAGTGGGTTACTTAGCCACATTGAAACACGTAACATAGGGCATTCCGTTCATTACAGTACCTAAATTAAAATAATATATAGGCATATTCAGAGATCTATCTCTGAATATGCTGCGTATTGCTCTAGCAATACGCAGCAGAGAGATACGAGCAATGACCCGTTGTTGTAACAAATTATACCTATCCAATTTACACGGTCAATCAATAAAGATCATGTAAACGCCTAACTTAAGGATACCGAAATATTGATAAAATAAACCACTACTGTGAAAAGCATTGTGTTTAAGATCTCATGTTATGCCTACGTAATATCCCCCTCTAAAAGGTAGGTAGGTACTAACGGGACGCCGCCGTGCCGCCGCGCAGGCGCCACATTGTCACGATTAACAAAACAAAACCAACATTGTGCATTCCATAATGTGCAAATACTCCCTTGTAATATTAATTTTTGTGAGTTTGGCATAAATAAACACTCAATCAAGTATGCATTAGAACATATAATTTAGCCATAGCGAAATGTAGGTAATTCAAATTGTTCAAATGATAAAATCGTTTGAAAATTATTTGATTACTCATCTGGTACGTTACTTAGTCATAAAATTTTACATACCTCAATGTTTTCTCCAACGTTCTTACCCCTCTTCTGACTATAGGAATCTTTATAAATCACACCAGCTTTTTAATTCTCAAATCAATGTAATTCGTATTTTGTTTACACTTTCAATTCCTCGCTTGCTCTCGCCGTTCACATTTTCCATATTGCTGGCCGTCCGTTGACAGTTGTTTTCTTTTTTGTCCTTTTTTTTTAAAGTATCATTCACTTGGAGCAAAGACAATATTTGTACTGTTTTATTTTTAAGTGAAATATTCAAACTGCTAACACAAATATTTCAAAACCTAAATTAGCCAAATCGATCCAGCCATTCCCGTGTTTTAATGAAGGCGCCACTTCGCGGCTATAGAGCTTGAAGAGCGGGTAATTCACACTGCAGCTGATTGAACGTGTCTTGTAGTTTGTAGTTATCATTTACGGCAACATGGATGAAAGGGAGTTTTTTGGGGGTATGCGAACGGAAAGCATGTTCGATCTTTTTTTTCAAACTCTCAATTAACATTTAGTGGTTTTTAGTGAATTAATTAGGTATCAGTGTATTCAGCTAAGTTCCACAGTGGAGTTAATTAAATAAGCGCCCGCGGCTGCTGGCGCTGCCTACAGCCAGGACCAACTTGCTAAAGAAAACACCTCTTACAAGAACATTAGAGCTATTGAACCAGGTGCACGAAGCCGTTGATATTTTTACTTGTTCCTTGAGTGAATTCGAAAAAGTTGTTACAAATGTATTGTGCTATAACAATGTATACCTAAGTAGATAATAAGTAATATAGTTTGTAGATATACTATCGCATTGGGTACCTACCTGTAATGTTAGTATAAGAATGTTATATAAATAAATAAATAAGTTATTAAAATAAATCGTTTTAATCCATTTGAATCACATGGTTTGTCGTTATGCCGGCTCCTCACCACGGCAGACGCGTCCGCCGATGTCCATAAAAACCTAAGGCCCGGCGCCCACTATCGGCATCGGCACGACTGAGGATTTTAGGTGGCAAATAGCAATATACTATAACACAATGGCAATAAAGTAAAAATTTCCGTGATATGTGGTCGTGATAACAAAAATACCACTTTAGTATGCTTGAGGCTGTTGTATTGGCAGCCTTGAGAATGCTTCGGCATCTTTCAGCATCCTTCGGTACGCCGCCGGCGCCGAGGCAACACTCGGGGGATAGCTTGCCCTGCGGTTCGACACTTCCCTCGTAGTGAGTTAACTTTAAAATACAATTTCTTTGTGAACTAAGCCAAATATTTTTTTTTAATTATTTACTTACAAAATGAGGGAAAATACTAATTCAGTGTGAAGAGTATTGATGATCGAAGTAACCGTATCTGAATTAGTATTCAGAGTGAAGCATATTGAAGATTGAAGTAAGCGTGAAGCACCTAGATGTACTTCACACGTCCGCCATTATTCAACCCCACATCATTCTTCCGCCACCCTCAGTCGCTATTGCAAAGCTGGCCCGTCCGGTTCAGAGCGTACGCACGCAAATACGTGCTGTAAAGTCGCGGAATGAAAAGGTTGACCAGTTTTCAAATACAGACCTACCAACTTATCTGTGAACTGAAAGAGGACGACACCGTCGATTCAGTGTTGCTAATTAATAATAGGGTCCCCAAAATTGAGTAAGTTTTACAAGTAGATAATTTGTCAAAAGAAATAAATATTAGGTAAAAATTATAAAGTCAAATATTGTAATTATTTATAAATTAAAAATTAAAAAATAATATTAATTTGTAGTTAAGTAGGTACGCTAAACAGTTGTCCTTCAGGATTAAAAAATGGCTTTATTTAGAAAGTGAATGAAATGGAAATCCTGCAGATATTAAGGTTGGATAGCTAAAACAGTTACTAGAGAGGTAAACGGGAATCTGGAAAACTTAAAAATCATACTAAATGTTCCACACTTAAAACTTTCATTCAATGTGTGTAACCCTCCCTGCATCAGGTACCTGGTACTATTTCCAACATTTAGTTAAGACCGTACCTAACCCCTAACAACGATATACTAATAATCATTCGCAGTGGTAAGTACCTATTGGATGTAATAAAAAAAACACAATAAGATAAGATAAGATATACTTTATTGCACAAAGAAAACAAGTTACATAACGATACTTAAAGATATTTAGCATGTACAATACAGGCGGTCTTATCGCTAAGAGCGATCTCTTCCAGACAACCTTCAGGTAGAGAAACTGGAAAGGGAAGAAGATGCGGTGGTGCAAGACGGTTATTAAAAAGAAAATATGAATATATTTAAACAAAATTTAATTTTCCAATTTTAAAATAAACATTCATACAGTACTATAAGCAAAATAATAAACTTACATATACCTAAATAAACATAATACAAACAACTCGGTATGGATTAACAGGACGATAGCGTTAAGTAGTGAAAAAGACGAACATTGGGTCAAGGCGATAGAAAGTGAGCTTTGACACGGGATTTGAAAATAGGAAGGGATTGGGATAGCCTTATGGATGAGGGCAAGGAGTTCCATAAGCGAACGGATTGGACGGTAAAGGAATTAGAGTAATAGTCAGTAGAATGAGGAGGAAATTTTAGGAGCAGTTTACGGCAAGAACGCATATCATTACCTTTGGCAGATTGCTGAAAGGAGAAACGCTGCTTGAGATAAGGGGGTGACCTAGGATCGAATAAGACAGTGTAAAGTAGAGAGAGGACATGGAGGTCACGTCGTTGACGTATCGGAAGCCAATTTAATTGTGCACGAAAATGAGAAACATGGTCATATTTACGGAGACCGACGATAATTCGAATACAGAAATTTTGAAGCCGTTCGAGCTTATTGAGGAGGTTTTCGGTAATATCGAGATAACAGGAGTCTGCGTAATCTAGGATAGGCAGTAGCAAAGCCTGCACAAGTGCAATCTTGGTGGGTATGGGCAAGAAATTCCGGAGCCTACTGGGCGAACTAGCGGATGCAAACATTCGCCTACTCACCTCGCCAATCTGCTTGTCCCAGTTTAATGAGCTGTCAATATAAATGCCTAAATTCTTTACCACCTTACTGTACGGAACTTGAACCCCGTCAAATATAATAGGAGGCAAGGACTTCCAGTCGATTCGCGAGACCAGCTGTGAACCACCGACCACCATAACCTGCGTTTTATCAGGGTTTACCTTAAGGCCAAAAGCCCTGCTCCATTCCCGAATACGCGCGAGGTCATCATTCAGGACTTGGATGACTCCATGAATGTCTTCAAGGTGACCCTGAGAGTATATTTGTAGATTGTCTGCATATAGGTGGTAGGAAGAAGAGAGATTATGTGTTATAGCATTTATGAAAATAGAGGACAATTATTTATTATATATATAATTTACAATTATTTATTAAAAACCAGATTTACAGTAATTATGATCTTTAGATGAACCTGCACTACCGACATCATCATCGCTGTCCTTTGTAATTTATTTCTGTCTTTAAGACCTTTTTAGCAGAATCAAATTCATGTACTCTCCTCCGTATAGCTCCCATGTCAAAATCATCAACGTGTATGATTCCACTTTTGCGTTTTCTATCCTTGCCTGGTGTCCGAATTTTAGTAACAGTGTCTTCTGCTGCATGTCCTTCTTTATCTATTTTTGAAATGAGTTCTTGACTCACACCTGAAACATAGTTATTTTTTTCATCAAAATTTAAAAACCGGCAGGTTAGTTGGCTCACCCATTTAACAGGTAACCTATTAGATGTGCGTTACCTTTACGTTAACCTACAGTAAGAATATATACAAATATTCCGTGGACTTAAATATTTGGTTAAGTATATAGGTATTTATAAAAATAAAGTTGACAACACTAACCTGTTGCAGCCGAAATTCGTTTGTATATTTTGGTAAATGGAATAATCGGAGACCTCGCCCGAGCTTCTTCTTTAAAAAAGGTTTCAACCTTAAGAATAATGTTTCGAGTATCACTTTTAATGGCTTTCGGCATATTCAACTTCATAAATTCCGAAATATCACAAAAACAACCATAGTACTCAAAATTTTTTGACACGGACAATCGAATGACATTTCAACATGGCGGTCGTAGTTCCAATTTTCGCCATTTCACAGATAAGTTGGTAGGACTGTACATTCATTTACGCGTTGCAACCACATGTTACCTTTTTAAACTGTGTAACAGGCTAGAGTATGTCGAAAAGTATGCTTTATTGCCTGACAATAAAACTGATATTCGATTAGACGTATGTTCCGTAACGAATGACAGTTGAAATAATTGGTCTTGTCAATGTCATCATTGAGCAAGGAAAAAAAGTTTTTAGGGTGGTCAACCCTTTCATTCCCCGACTGTGCATTAACACACAGTGAGATAGACCAACTGTATGATTGAATGACACTTGCTTGGTCGACGGCAGTTTACTAACGTTACCTTACCGCGCATTTAAAAACCTAAAATCAAATTAAAAAACAAAAATTGAAAACAAATGAATTTATTAATTAATAATCATACATTAAAAGCAAAATAAGGTGAGTGACGATAAAGAACTTAGTACAAAGACGTCGTGTACCGTCGTGCGAAACGAATGAAAAGAAACTAATCTGTTTTCATTTATTTAATTCATTCGAACGAACGTCGCTAAAACTAAGGCCCTTGTACACCGGAGCCACGTGATGGCAGTCGTCGAATACACACAAATAAACTTAGTTACATACAGTAATTACAACATAATGACATACAATTTTGGAAACACGATACTAATCATGTATGAATTTTATTATTCATGGGGCACGTCACATTGTTAATATTATCGCGATGCCATGATAATGCGTATCGCATTATCGTATACTAGTGATATAGATACTAGGATCGTATAATATTGACCAGTGTAATATACCCCATTGACGTAGCTTACATTAAATACACAATATGAAATTGTATTGAATTATCTAAAATAAACAATATTGCAATAATTAGAATAGAAATTAAACATGCAACTGTACAAACAAAACAATTGTGAGCTTCAAATAGCATTGCATTCTTCAAGAGGTCAGGACTCAGGACGTAACTTAAAGAAATGACTACGAGCTTACAGCACACCTACATAGCCCAGATTGGCGTCATTTAAACAATTTAGAAGTAAGAAGAGCCACATGTCAAGCGAAACAACGCAATTGGTTATCCCTAGTTTCGTTTATGTTGAGAGGACAGTTCGTGTCGAGTTATGCACAGTTGACATGTGGCTTCTGAACCAGTCTCCAATCTAAAATCACAATCTTTCTCATTTTAACTCTTAGGAAAAATATAGGATAGATCATCTAAAAACTGCGTGTTTTATTCGATCGCACTAGTTTCAAAAGAACATTAATTAGCCTACAGTTTGTGAGTATCGGTTAAGGTCTAAGTTTGCCTCAAAAAATATATTTTTATCTCGTGTCATGACACAAAGGAAGACCATTGTAGAGAAAATGAGTAAGACTTACACCGTGTAGATTAGTTATGAGACTGGTATAAGATAATTGCTACAAATGTAAATTTAACAAACTAAAGGCCCTGTCACACTGAACTCAGCGCAACACAACGTCTTTTCCCTAAATTGACAATTGATTGAGTTTTTATTCAAACTTGAGTTATACTTAGAGCTCGCTGGAATAGTGACTATTTGCTCGTCGCTCATGGAATGCATTGGTGACAAAATAGTGAGTCTATTACAAAATTCATCATGGTATAATCTCATAATGTTGGCGCTAGCAGCGACCTCTGGCGACAAGTCCTGACGCAACAAAATGCGTGGCTCCGTGAACGGGCAATCGAGTTAAATGGTCAAGTACAATAATTGTCAATGCTATATTTTAATGAGATAGATTATTTATTGAATAACAAATACAAATGCTAAGGACGGCGCGGACGCTCTTGTGTATAAGAGAGCATCCGAAGGGCGCCGTTTCATATGAACCGTTTATATTACAACGTTTATTGACCCATTAGAATGGCGGATTCAAATTAATATAAATTCGTTAGGGGTAGTGAAAGTTTAAGGCATAGTTTTACTAAACATACTCGTAAATCCTTTGAGTAACATAAGTACTAAAGAATTTTGTTATTTTCTAATGTTAAACATGATGAGTAGCGATAATTATATTGCTTACTTCCAAATCGAAGTAAAACTATGTTAGAGCAATGGGTTTGCGGGTCGAGAAAATCCACGAAAAATCTTAAATTCTATCACCCATAGAAATCATAAAAAAATTATTCATATCAAATGGTATGATTTGTACAGTAACAAACCAAATAATTTACCCCCTCTGACCCTAACGTTTGAATCCGCCGATGGCTACATCATGACCGCAAATTGAGTGGCGGAGCATGACGCAGACTATATCACACCTTTAGTGCAAGCATTAGGTTCGAAGATTACATGTGTCGTTTATAGGAAGAGGAAGAAGTTACACAAAGGCCCCGTGTGTGGTCTGGAGGACCGCAAGGCACCATGACAGTCTGTTACTTGTACAAAGCCTGTTTCTCTGTGATGACTATATGGAAGGCGAAATAGTAACGCTCAACTGGGGAAAATAATTAATTAAATCTTAGCTCCAATTCACTTATTAGAGAACTTTTTACCTGTTTCATATTTATATTGTTAACATCTGTGATCTGAGAGGCTAATTCAGCCCAAGTTACTGGCAGGACACGACTAAGAGTAGTTAAAAACATCCAAAATGTTTATTGTATCCCGGGTTCCTAATTAGTAGGCAATACTTATTTTACGCACACAATAAATTATTCTCTTGTTCGTTTTAATGTACGAATATTTCGTTTTCATGAATAAATAATATTTACATGGGGATGTTGAAATAAGTATAACTGAACTATGAGAATAATTTAACATGCACTTCGAAAGGTAAAACGATAACCAGCACCCCAGGATTCGATGAAAAAATATGGACAAAATGTTATTAGTTTTAACTACTTTTAGACAAATGAGTTGAGTTTAGTTAACGAGTTTACACATTTGAGGAGCGACTGTATGGAGAAAGAGATTATCTCTTAGCGATTGCAATCCCGCAATTCCCACACCACCAAGCACAGATCCCCAAGTTTAAAAATTGACACCAAAGTTGTAAGGTAAAAGGTAAACAAATTGTGCATTTGAAGCCAAAACAAGCGTTTAAAGATGTGTCATACCTTAGCTAGGCATTTCACAAATACTGTCAATTACCATCTTTGACTGACTACTTAAATTGAAAATATCTAACCTTTTAATAAATATCTCATTGATTTTATTTTTTATTTTCATGACATGACAGCTGAATAATAAATGAAAAGTGTAACACAAAAGACTTTTAAACGAGAACCTTTACCTTCAAATAGGTTCTGTAATATTATATTATGAGGCGGGATTGGCTGAACTGCGGGATTGCAATCCCTAATCTAAATACTGGCCAAAGAGAAACGACGTACGTAACAGACTGCCCGGGTGACGTCACCTGCGCTTACAAGGCTATACGGGTCTACACGGCAAACCTTAGTTTGGCAAATAAACTAACTACTATCTACAACTTAAATATAATTGAACTTAAAAGAGTGAACGTTAGTGAAGCGGGTCCCCGCGGGCTACCCCGGAAGTACAGCATGTGATGGTTGGTAGTACAGAAGTAACTACATTTAAAACTTTAAATATTACACTATACCTACACTTCAGTCTTTGTTAATTATTTATTACAGCCATCATAGAAGAGAGGCGAGAAGCGCCCTTCAATGACAATATAAATGTATAATAATATATACAGAACATACGTTCGAACATAGCTAGGTATAACTGCGGCGCACAGGCTGGGCTGATTGCAGTTAACTAAAATAATTACAAAGATACTAAAAGTGTATTTTTACCAAAGATCCTAAACAAAAATAGTCTCCGATATAGGCAAGAATATTTTCTTTATTAATGTATTAGAAGTTAATTTAATGTTATATAATGAGTACAATCAACTCAGTGAATATCCCAGCGCGCAGATTAATAAATACGATAGAGACTGCAATAGGTACTTACTTTGAGTACTGAAACCTTCAAATATTCAAAAAGATTACATCTTAATTCGGTATAGTATTAAAGTCTGAAATGTTTACGTTATATCATTAGACGTTATACCTTAACTGACTATTTTATATGAGTTATTCCATAAAATTGCTAGCCATTTACATATAGAAGTTTGGACACGTTTCAAAATAACATTAATAGCTTAACAAATAAGAAACATAACATTATTACAATTAAATTATTTATAAGTTGTGTATATTGATGAATATGTACTGATTATTACAACCAACTATTCATAAAAGCATATACAAACAACAATGGACCACTAACGGTCAAAGAATACATATTAATAATTAAAGGCATAAGTATTAAATTTCATTTTGCGCTTGAATAATTTTGATAATGAGTAAAGATGACAGGAATCGGAAGCGCGGTGGCATAAGCTTTCTGCTTAAGAACCGCTAAATGATTGTGATCGCGGTTATTGTAAAATAACTATCAGAAAATAATATTATGAGTACAATACGTAATAAATAAAGATTTAAATAAAGAAAAGACAATCATATTTGCGTAAGTCAAGAAATTAAAATCAATAATCATTACACAATAAGATAGGTAAATTAAATGAGAATTATTCAAATAAATATATTGAGCGAAAGTGGAG
The DNA here is from genome assembly GCA_950022985.1 of Udea ferrugalis. NCBI lineage: Eukaryota > Metazoa > Arthropoda > Insecta > Lepidoptera > Crambidae > Udea > Udea ferrugalis. The sequence goes on from OX465515.1 coordinate 23,977,110, forward strand.
TTTATATTACAGGGTTTATTAAGTGTTAATACCCAGTAAATACTACATTTTTTTTTGCTTTTACCATATTTTTTTGGTACACCAACTATATAAGTTTATATAATGACTTACGGCTATTTCAGCTATTGACGACATTATATTACTAGAATATATTGTAAACATCCATAATGGAATATTAATATTTATGTAAAGCGCCACAGGGAAAATCGCTATGAGGCAGTTACTTTTAGTTGTAACAGGGATATGGACAGACATATTGTTTTAGCTCATCAAATTTTATTCTAGAGGAACTAAAGAGATCTCAGGGTACAGACCTGGAGTCCGTGTTCAATGGATTTTTGCAAGTAGAAGGAGAGCCTCTTGTCCTTGAATTGACTCCGCTGCCAGTTCAAGAAGCTCCCTTGGAACCAATTCGGGACTCTTTAGTGGATGATGATAAGGATACAGAGACCTCGAGTTAAGATAACAGGAAGAGGATGCCGGCTATAAAAGTGATGGATAGAGAGGAGGTCCGAGCCTTTAAAGACGCTGTAATAGATGACAATGCCTCCTTCCGCTACTCTAAATAAAGTTCTTGATCAGGCATTGTCCGTACAGAACAAGGCCAGTAAAGAACTTTATACAATCGCTCTCTGGTTGTTACAGGCGAGTACAGCATGTATCTCAGAAACCCCCACCGGTCTGCTTGATCAAACTAACTTGGGGTTAGAGGCACTTCTCAGAGCAACATGAATGACTCATATTGAAGACTCTCTTCAACAGGACAGAGAGGGAAACTCTGGCGTGGCTGGCCTACCAGGAACTTTAACCCCGTGTTGGGAGGATAGTCAACCTACGTTAGAACCATTGCGATCTTATTGCAAAAAACTCAGAGGTGAAGCTTTCCGTTCAGTATATTGATCCACCAAAGATATAACTCAGGAATCATGAATCTGATGATGACTCTAGCGAGGTTGTTCCTATCCCCCGCTACCCTGCCTGGAGAAAGCGGTTCTCTGTTCCTTACCCTTAATCAAATAAAGGTAGATATATTACCACTTTGATTTGAACCTTGATGCCTGGACATAAAGTTTAAAACCAATGAACAATGTAACTTCCCATTATACGATTAAGGGTTAAAGACTGTAATACAGTTCAGAAATGAGAGCTTCGCTTTCAACTAGAGCGGAGCAAAGCGGAATGAGACAAAAACAATCTTTGACAAATCAAACTGTGCTTTAAAAAGGCTACATCGCACGACTAACGTTTAGGATAGCGTATTTGATCGCTTTGCTACTTCGCTCCGCTCTGGAGGTTAGCTAGCCCCAAATGCAATCAGCTAGTGGGTGGTCACGTACACTATTTAAATTCAGTCTATAGTCAATAATAATTACACTGTTATTCTAATTCGCATTCGTAATTTCGACAACGATTAATTTTATTATTCAAATTACTTAATGACAGAATATCAAAAAAGTTACTGGTTACAATTTCCATGCACCATTTTCTCAACCATACCTAATTTATCTTCTCTCTTTTTCTTGTCAGTGAATGGATAGACAATCTTTTAAATTTAAAAATATCAAATCAAAAATAGCGATTTGTATTTTTTGCTACATTCTAGTTGTGATGGTTTTACAATTCTTTCAAAATGTTATGTGAATCTAATGTGTGATTAGTCTCTTTTCATTAGCTAATGAGAGAAAGAGAGAAAGTCTTAAGTTAAAAACGGATGCAATCAAATTATCACAATAACAATTATTTCATCACATTAATAAGATAATGGCACGCCACGACCCACAAGTTGAACTATGAAGAGAACACATTTATGCATTACAATATTGTCAAGATTAATAATGATAGCTTTATTTCGAATGCACTGAAGAACCCGTTTCAGCAAAATCTACTGTTGTACTGCACAACAAGTTCAATCGACTATGAACTATTATTAGATTCATGAATCATTTATTCACTATTATTAATACAATATTCAGAATCATTTTGTTATAAGTTTATTATTTTTAATTGTATTATATAATGCGATACCACTCGCTACTTCCATTATAGATTGTAAGCTTATTCTTACAAATGTCATATAGATTGTTACACATGAATTATTCAAGAATACTGAATTATTCCAATTAAATAATAATATAAACTCCAAGAAAAACATTAAATAATAAAGATGTCAATTAATAAAGCTCGCAATTGCAAATACAAAGAACACAATATGAGCCAAAATTACGCTATGTCCATAGATAAAATGTCACCGGAATATAAAAATATGCCTAACAACACAAGTTGTCGAAGGCACCTTAAAACATTAAACTTAATAGCTAAGTCCAATTTTTCATAAATTCTTTGGAATAATGGAGCTTTCGACTCTTTACTGAAATTTGGCAATGCGAGATGGTTGATAGCCACCGTTATCTACAGAAAAAATCCAATAACACTATAACTACAACTGTGGTATTCGAAAGGTCGTTAGTAAGTATTCATTATTAGATGCAGATTATTACGCGGTATTATACTTATTAGAACGTAATTGTTTGTTACACTTTCACATCGCTACAGCGGTCCGGTGGGTAGTTTATGAACAGTCTCCACAAGATAAGTGTAAACGCTGTACCTCAAGATTGGCGCCAGCTACCGCTGACAAGCCGGAGTCCTCGCGTGGCCCCACGTAGCCTTCTTACCTTACCTCTAATGTAGCCAAGAGACAAATAAATACATTTATGCGTTTTACGATAGGTTAAAATCAGTTAAGAATTGGCAAAGTACACCTATCCGAAATGCATTGGTGTTATTTTAACTATGGTAGCCAATGTTTTGCATTAGGACAGTGCATTGAAAAGCACGCATAGAAGTCATTAAAATATTTCGTTATCACCGTTTAGATAAATTAAAATGACTAATTAAGAACAGATTTAACGTCGTCTACATTATTGAAAATAAAATACAAGAAAACATAAACCTAAAATTAAGAAATTATTACCCTTAAAAATAATTAACTAAAGCAATCAAAATAATATAAACAACCAAGAATTGATGAAGGTCTCATTAGAACGTAATATTTAAATCATAATTCCATAATAATTAAATCACGTAATAAATTAATTGAATAATTAATAATAATTGTATTATAACAAAAAAAATATTGCGTTTTCACTAAACAGTGTATCGGACGTATACATGTCATTTTAATTAATCTCACTTGAAAACCAAATTAATTTAATATTCTTTATAGTTATTATAAAATACTTTACCCCTCTGAAGCGGAATTGCAAACATTTAGACGACGAAATGTGGGGAAATCATTAATTATCAACATAAATAGTTATAATTTTTTTGCTCCAACGAATGATTAGCTTACTGCTAGTTAATAACTTGAAGGCAGGAAAAATCGGTGATTCTCCATATAATAATAAAAATATTGTAAAAGTTGAAAAAAAATGTTCAGTTAAAGATTTCTAACTCTTTCCTGAATCTATCTTGAAAATGGTTCATGCTCTAAGAACATGTGAATTTGTTATAAGGGTATTTAGTTTGTAATGGAATAGGTCACAGACCTAAAAAAACCTTTTAAACTTCAAGTTATTTGATGCGCATCTATAATTGTTGCTGGCTACATCGTGACGACCCATTCGAGACCTATATACAAAAGCAATCCCAAGAGTAAGACCAAGTTCGCGATTTTAACGAGTCTCATCACGCTATCTAGTGTTTCAAAAGTGGCTAGTTCCGCTAGGTTCTCTAGGGTGGCGTATTTGTTGCCGATCAAGATGAGTACGAGGGTGATAAGGGCTACGAGGACCACGGGAGAGATATGGCTTCATTGCCAGGGCGCGTAGAGGTTTGCGTAGCGGCGCAACAGACGCCGGTTGAGTCGATGCTATTCGTCGCATTTGCGGCACGCGCCGGGGACGTCAAAGTCGAGGACCAGGAGCTTGGTCTCCTCGGTGCCGTTGCGGGAACCCACCGCGCAGATCAACTGGAATATAATATAAGATAAATAAATATCCATGGACATTATTCCACACAGCGCCATCTAGCCCCAAAAGTCCGTTTTTATGGGATGCTAGACAACGGATAAACATACTTAAATACTTTTCCTATTGTAAATACATACTTAATATACATGAAAACACCCAGACTAATACAAACAGACATCGTGCACACAAATGTTGGTACTGTGCAGGGATCGAACCCGCGACCTTTGGTGTAGTAGCCGACTTCTCAACAATTACACCAAGACATTTAACATTTTACTGAAAGAAGACATTATTTAAGTTTCAAAAACAATAGGCATGATGACTGTTTTTTTTTTTGTTTATTATCGAAAGACCTTACATTTATGTAAACAATCCTCAAAGAATCACTTCATCTGGATCAATACCACCAGAGATATCACAATTTGAAATGCACATTTTTGGACTTGCCCAAAAACGCTCCATACTAAAGTGACAGCGATAGTGACGTCACTGTCGCTTTTGTATGGAGCGTTTTTGGGCAAGTCCAAAAATGTGCATTTCAAATTGTGATATCTCTGGTGGTATTGATCCAGATGAAGTGATTCTTTGAGGATTGTTTACATAAATGTAAGGTCTTTCGATAATAAACAAAAAAAAAATACAGTCATCATGCCTATTATAACTGCATTCATAGATTTTTGAACTTGTACATGTATGTGAACGTTTGAACCGGGAATCGATGGTTGATGGTTTTTTTTTTTATTTAAAATAATCCTTCTGATGAACCCTTTTAATTGGTATGATAAAGCTACAGGGTATTTTTTTTTCGTGTAGCGGGTTCGATTCCCGGTTGAAACGTCTAATTTTTCAAAAATCTATAAATGCAGTTATAATTGTTTTTGAAACTTAAATAATGTCTTCTTTCAGTCAAATGTTCTATCTACAATATTTAAGGTACTTCCCCTCCATGTGGCATGTCCGTGGGACGCCCTGTATATAGAGTTGTATCTGACCTTGGTGCTGGAGGCCTTGATCCGCCATACCACGCCGCCGGTGCCGCCGGATCCGAGCCGGACCAGGTTCCGGATGAAGTCGCCGGTGCGCAGGTCCCACAGCTTCACCGTGCCGTCGTCGGACGACGTGATCACGAACCGGTTGCTGGACTGCAGGCAGGTCACCGCTGATTCGTGCTTGTTCGGACCTGGGATACGAATCAATAATGTTAATTTGTCGTTCAATTTTGACTTGTAGATAATACTTATTTATTTATTAGTTCGTACACAAAAGTATAGTTACAATTGAAAATAATTAGAACACAATAGTACAGGTGAGCTTATCTCTAATAAGAGATTTCTTCCAGCAGACCATGGTGACAGGATACGAAAGAATACTTCTAGCATTAAATTCACCGTGATAGATTTTTTTATATAACATTAAAGAAGAGTCAAAGTGCTATAATAACGCGTGTTCACGTTGCTCACGCTCATACAATTCTTCAAATCAGAATGCATGTAAGCGCGCTAATATTGGTCTGCAACCAACTCAAACTTTTGACTCAAAACAGACCGCACGATTTTGGAACAGATGAGCGTCTTATTATTTTATTGAGTACTATTTTGAATTCTCGTTACGTATTTATCAATATTTCCTTATTTTATTATTTCGTCAATGTAAAAATAATTATTGAAAAATGCAAAAAAATATGGGAAATTCAAAGCGGTTGAAACAGTCACGTGGGAGTGTGACATCCAAGTCTACGCGTATGTCACTGTCATAATCGCGACAAGAAGAAGAATTCAATAGTTTGTAGGTTACATTTGTGTTGTCATAGACTTGTGTGACGTCAGAGTCCATGACAACCGAGCGCGCCATAATCGCGGCGTTTGAAACGCTTGAAAAAGTTTCAAGTTTTTAACAATTTATAAATATACACAATTTCGCATTTTTGGTGATGAATATTATTAATTAGTCATAAAACGATATAGGTTATATGCCCTATTGTTTATTCATAACATTCTTTGAAATCATTTCACTATCTAAAAACTCTAAATCTGACTCACCAGACAGCGTATGAAGGCAATGTCCAGTGGTGATGTCCCACACTTTGACCGTGGAGTCAGCGTTCCCTGACACGAGGATGTTGGAGTGCAGTTCCATGCCTGAAGTCAGCGACTGGTGGCCGGTCAGCGTGTGCTTCAGCTGGCCCGACTCCACGTCCCACACGCGGATCGAGGTGTCGAGGGAGCCACTGACTACGTGCACTCCGTCGAACTGAAAACGTTTTATTTATTAATGTATTCTTCATTGCACAAAATTGAATGGTACAAAAGGCGGACTTAACGCCAAGAAGGCATTCACTACCAGTCAACCATAAGGCTAAGCAGAAAAGTACAGTAGGCGGTGCGATATAACAAAATAACATTTAGGACGTTTGCTTGCTTTAATGCTTTATTCTATTCATATGAATTATTAAATTTATCTTTACTTAAGTTTCATTGTAAAGAATCCCTGTAGATGAATAAATAAATACAGGCTGACTTTGCAAGGTGTTTCCAATTTTTTTTTAATAAATTCTATGGAACAATCCAAACTCTTGCCTACTACAACACTTGTAGTTTAACTCCTGCTAAATATATCGTGACGTGCTAGGCGCGACGTTTTTTTTTAATGAAGTATATTATCTGCAAGTATGTTAAATAGCGGAGAGGAATGTAAAATATGAAAAAAATAATTGTTCTTTACTAATGTAAATCGATTAGATTACTGATTTACAACCGCTTCTCAAAATTGCAGCCGCCATTGGCAACCACTCGCAAAATCACCCTGAATATCTGTATAGCTCACGCGCAAAGTATCATCATTACCCATTATGCAAGCGATAGAAAACGCAAAAAGGGGAGTAGTCTTACTTCAAACTTAGTGCTTCCAAGCTACAAGTCGGCTTGGGATAGCCGAAAATCCTGACACGCTTTCAATTTATGTTAATAATAGTATTTTCACAAACTTAACGTCGGAACAAACCTGCAAGCTGTAGACTCTGTTAGTGTGGCCAGCCAGAGTATGCAGACACTCGCCAGTCTCCGGGTTCCAAACCTTCACGAAGTAGTCGTATGCGCCAGAGACGACCACCTGATCAAAATTTACTAAATATAAATAAGAGGTTTGGTCATGGGAAAATGGATGAAAGACATTTGAATTTATGAGGCAAGAAAAATAAAATGCACCTGAGCATAATAAAAAAATACAAGTAGAAAAAACTCACCTACTTAAAAATTTACCTATAAAAAGTTAACATAAATATTTTGTGTTTGGAATTAATTCATACTGCCTACATAAATTTGATTAAGTAGAATTACAGAATATAAACCTTTTCATTAAAAAAATATTTATCTGAATTTGGCGAAGAATTGTTCGATGTTACTAAGTTTTGGTCTGGTCTAATTTGAGGCCATCGAAACGATAAAAGAAGAAATAAAATAGTAGTTTCACCTTAGATAGGAAAACCAAAAATAGTAATTTGGTCTTTTGGCGTCAGGCGGGAATCGAACTCGCCCAGTCTAAGTGCACTCGCCCAGTCTAAATGCAGTCGCCCGGTTTGCGAAAGATGCGGGTTCGATTCCCGCCTGACGCCAAAAGACTAAATGACTTTTTCTGGTTTTCCTATCTTAAGTAAGTTGATAATGCATTATCTCTAAGATCAAGTTGGGTAACTTTGAATTTCAGTGTAAAATTGAACCCACTCTTTTAGATAAGTTACTGTTGACCAGTGCTCCAACTAAAAGATGTTGTTGAATCTATGAGGGGTTTGAATCAAAAACAAACCATAAACAACAGTATGTAGGTACTTTTACTGTTCTTAAATAGTGGATTCAATGTTACACTGAAATTCAAATTTACCCAACTTGACCGTTTTTTTTAGGGTGTGACTACTGCTGTTTAGCCTCCGATGGCTTTGACAGCTTTGCCGGACTGTAGGATGAGCGCAGAAGGCTCTCAACCCTAATATTTAAAGTAACGAGCTAAGGGCACCCCATAGCGGGGTAAGAACCTCGGCTTAGGGCGTTACTTGGAGAGGGCAATCGGACATATTTTTGGGGAGAAAAACGACCTGACACGTGCCGGTATCTATTATAGGGACGAAACTTGTCTGTAATGCTAAGAATGAGAATAAGCTAGTTGTACCTTGCCGTCATATTGCACGCATCGCACGGCGGCTAGGTGGCCCACCAGCACGCGCAGACACCGCCCGTCGGGGATCGACCACACGCGGAGCGTGGCGTCGCGGGACCCGGACACTACCCTGGAAACAACGGCATTGGTGAGGCGAACGATACGAGAAAATACATCATATTTATTGAAAAATTGGTCCAACACAGCTTTGGACCGCACAGAATGGAGAAACGGTAGGCCTTTGCCCAGCAGTGGGACAGTACAGGCTCATAATCACTACATAGTATAAAACAAAGTCGCTTTCTCTGTCCCTACATCCCTTTGTAATCTTTGAAACTACGCAACGGATTTTGATGCAGTTTTTTTAAATAGATAGAGTAATTCAAGAGGAAGGTTTATATGTATAATAAGATCCTATTGCACCCGTGGGAAGCGGGGGTGAGTCGCTAGTAATAATATAATAATAATCATTTATTTATTACTTTAGGTAAATAAACTCGCGTGGAGGAGAATAAGAGAGGCCTTTGCCCAGCAGTGGGATCCTCATGGCTGATTAGATCACATTTAGATTTAGCTAGATTATATTTCGATTTTAGGTTAATAGATTAAGTTCAAGCTGGGTAAACAAAGTCAACTATCGCACAGCAAAAGCTTGATAGAAAATGTAAACAAGCAAGACCTAGGTCCATGAAATATGCACAAGTGAGCCCGAAGGTACGCAAGCCCTAAATACATAACTGCATAGTTGTCATGCGAATTTCCTAGTCTTGACATTAACACTAGGAAGTTCACATCTCAAGCTAACGGTAAATTCAGGATTAACTTGAACCTTCTTGTTTTTACAGTCGCTAATAAGCGATGCTCTAAAAAACTGTCGGATGACGAGATAAGTTCATATCCGCTGCCTTTTTACAATCTCATATATCTACATTGTTTTTGTAATAAGCCCAATTCGTGGAATGTTTAATATCATTTAGAGATTTAGTAACTTATATGGCAGTGTTTTCTTATTTGTTACTTTTAAATGAGCTGTTAATATGATATATATTTTTTTATATCTCAATTAGGCGCGCATTTGACCACTATCTCACCTGATCGTAAGTGATGATGTGGCCTAAGGTGGTACATGCCGGCCTAACAAATGGCTGTTCACTCTCTTCTTGAAGAGACTCCTAGTAATGTTTAAGCTAGAATTTTGAATGTTACGTGTGTATGGCCTTAAAATTAACGATATAAGAAAATGAAATTTTGAAGAAAAACTCGCAATAAATAAAAAAGTGTTAGCTATCGACTTTCGCAATGGACATTAGCATAAATACAATTCGCAAACAAAAATAGCAGAGCAAATTTTATTGACAAAACTTTATAACAAACAAAAAACGTAAGTGCATTTAACATCATGAAAAAATCTTATTGATAGCTGCATATTCATTAGTAAACCAATGTTCTGCGATACAACGAAATGGCGTCAGGCAGATTATAATTGGTTCATCAATAAAGACGCTGTTGGGCAATTGAAATCAATTGTAGTGTTGGTTAACTTGAACTCTATCAAGAACAGTTTCGAGTAATATTAATGAAAATAACGGTTGAGAATACATTGTTTCTGTTAGCAGCCACAACCATATACCATAAATATTAATATGATCTTCGCATTTGACATTAAAAGGTCCGTATTTGCTTAGATTTGGATACATGTTTATACACGTGACAGTGCAATCGGAGCAACTGAAGATTTTGCATTTGCTGCAGGAAGTGCTATTGAACTGTAGCGCAGAATAAACGTGTATGCAATTTTAAATGTTTGATACTTTTGAGTGACGGCGAATTCACAAACGTCAAACAACGCTGAGCACGCGCTCGCGCTCATGCTGTCCCGTAAAATGACAATAGAACCGAAAGGGACGGCTATACTTCTGAGGGATGTTCAACGTTGATTTGCGTTTGTGAATTCGGGGGTAAGAATTGCAAAATAAACAATTCAACTCTCGTTCTCGGGGTCTAACATGAGTTTTCGCTCACCGAGGCGGTATTGACAGCGCAAATCATGCGTAAATAGAAATTTAACAGCTACTCTAACGAATAGAAAAGCAACTACCGAAAGTCTACACAAATAATTGATACATACGCTAGCATTTGCGTAAACGAAAACTCATTTTCCATCTCCATCTAGTTACTATCTCTGGAAATCGCAAGCCAAGACAAGTATCGCAAAAATTACGAGATCAAATTCAAATGTAAACAAAATTATACTGCTTTAGGAGGGGACAAATACAGCATAAATACACCAGTTATTTGCAAAATTTCGGTCATTCAACTGCGGAGTTGAGGAAACCGGGGGCGGTTGAATTAAATCACTTGGGAACTGATAAACTCTGACTTAAGCGTGACTTATAGTGCGGTCCGTTTTGAGTCAAAAGTGATAATAGCGCGCTCACATCGCTCAGGTCACGCTCATACAAATAATCAATTCGGGATGCGTGTGAGCGCGCTATTATCACTGTTGACTCAAAACGGACCGCGCCCTTGGTTGAGGGCAAGGGTTGATGCATTTATTATTTATTATTCTTGTTAAAATTTGGAATCCTGTATCATTTTATTAGTGTAAGTCTTGTTCGTGACCTAATAATTAAATAAATCTCGAAACGCCACGTGGAGCAATCTGACACGGCTTAGCGACTAAACAGCTTGCGCTCTAAGAATAGCACGGAAGCCATTCGTGAACATACCTAATGCGTGAAAGTAACTCGCGTTACCCTTGGCAACGGCTTTTTAAGTGTGGCTTGTATTTTGTCAGGCGCCACTTGCTTACCGTTACACAGGAAATCGAAAGAAAGGCTGAAATCTGTGTTAACTATAGTTTCTATCTAACGAGTAATGCACATCAAAATGACGACTATTAATTGGTTGCTTATGTATTTAAAGTGACTTAAATTTTATGAAAATTAACTGTTGTTTCCGTCTGTAGGCTGCATACAGACGGTTTCCATTGCAGGGAAAGGCCCAGAAAATGTTGGAGTGATGATTTGAGACATTATGAGACAGATTGGCGGAGCCTGGAACGGGATCGAAATGTTTGGAAAGGATTGGGAGAGACCTCTGCCCAGCAGTGGGATGATGTAGCTAAGAAAAAAAACCTGTTGTTTCTAAAAAATTACACAAATCTGATGCATGACCCACTAGGTCAGATCGGTGTGTGCAAGTGGAAAGATGTCATACTATTACGATGCAGTGCGCGTGCGACAACTAAATGTTGGTAAGACCTACTTTTGTCACATATTTACGGTGTAGTGCCAATACCTCTTAACTTGCATTTCATTTCATTCATTTTTAAATATGATATGAATCTGAATTTTCGTTCAAATGGTCATTCAGTGGTCAAAAGCGGTACGGCTTGTTTGGTGTTGTCTTTTGTGACTTATTATGTAATAATATCTTTATTTCAGATAATTTGATCAATACAAAAAAGTATAGTGTACAATAGTTAGTTTTAGTTAACATACTTATGACGAAGTACTGTTATCTAAAGAAGAAAAAAAAGGAAGTATTCGCACTTCACTGTCAATAGACCAATCTAAGTTTCATAAGCGGGTCAAAACTATCCTAAGTACAGTCAACGGCACACCATTTCAGATTTTTACGTTGCTCTTGACAAATTATATTTCTTGGCAATAGAGCGAAGAGGTGTGACCGATGTCAATACATAGACTATGTTCTGTGTATTCTTCAGTTTAGTTTTACTTTGACGACCGATTTGGTGTAATGGTTTAGAAATGGGCTATTACACCAGTGATCGCGGGTTTGGTCCTTGAACAGTACAAACATTTGTGTGCATACATGTCTGTTTGACTGGTCTGGGTGTTTCCTATGTATATTAAGTGTGTATTTACAAAAAAGAAGTATGGTCATCTGTTGTCTAGAATCTCATAGCACAAGCTTTTAGTTGCTTGGTTTGGGGCTAGATGGCGCTGTGTGGAATAACGACCTGTGTTATATGTTACCTGTTCTGGTAGAGATGCATGCAGCGCACAGTTGAAGTGTGTCCAGCGAGCACCTTCAGGCATTGTCCGGACTTGGCGTTCCACACGCGGAGGGTGCGGTCGGTGGAGCCGCTGATGACCAGGTCACCCACCATTTGGGAAGACCAGACACCACCCGAGTGGCCCACGAGGGTACGGAGACACTGGCGGGAAAGGTTTATTTATTTATTCTTTATTGCACAACAATCAATTAGTGAATGGCGGACTTAATGCCGATAAGGCATTCTCTACCAGTCAACCATAGGGCTGAGCAGAAAAATATGGTAGGCAGTGTTAAAAATAAAAAGGAAAAAAAAACAATTGAACAAGTTGAAAGAAACTTAATAATGAAATAAACACTAAAACCTATGTAAATATACTTTGTAAAGTCGCGGAATGAAAAGGATCACCAGTATTCAAATACATTAATTTACGCTTTGCAAGCACATGTTACCGTTTTGAACTGTATAACAGGCTAGAGTATGCCGAAAAGTATGCTTTATTGTTTATCAATGAAACTAAAATTCGATTACACGTATGTTCCTTCACGGTTGACAGTTGAACCAATTGATCTTGTCAATGTCATCATTGAGCAAGCAAAAACAGATCTTGGGGTGGTCAACCCTTTCATTCCCCGACTGTACAATAATTGATAAACAAAAAGAGGAAGATACGCATCCCCGGGTACCAAAAGTGACCACACAAAAACAGTTCCAAGCTGCTTTCAAGCCAATATTATAAAGACTTGTTTATGTGCACGTCAGTCATGTGCCAGTTTTCAAATTGGTGAAGTATGAGCCTAACATATAATCCTCCCCCTCTTGTTTATTTTAATGTGTATAATAGGGATGTTAAAAAAGAGAATAAGTCAAAGTAATCAGCCGGTACGGGGTTCACAAAACCGGGCAAGTTTTTAACTCTGGCGATGCCCGAAAAATACATAACTTAATTTCGATCGGTGTGTTCCATTACTTCCCAGCATTCTTCGAACCAGCTTGGCATCAATTTTCATTGCAACTGATCCGTTAAAGTAAGTAATGCCTGATTTTTTCCTATTTTTCAGAATGTTTTTTGAAACGTGATTTTTCTGCCTGGTTTCCTTGATGACAAAGGCATATATACTGATTGTATACTGCTTGAAAACTAAACACATAGTCGTCATCACTATCAGCTGCAAAATGCCCTCTTCCCAAAGATTCTCCTAAACACTCCTTACGCATACCTCTATTTTACTAACCTTGCCAGTAACAGCCGACCAGACTTTCAGCGTGGTATCATCACTGCCGCTCAGGATGCGGTTTCCGTAGAACTGTAGACAGGTGATGACGTGGTCATCATGGCCTCTCATCACGATGGGACTGCTAACCGGCTTGTTGAGCCAGTTGTTCTCAATCAGGTAGTGGCGCATGAAGGCGGCTTTCCAAGGACTGGCGCAGCGCGGAAGGGAGCGAGGCATCTTCTTGAGGGTTGTGATGCCGATGCGGCGGCATTGCTCCTTCCATAGGAGATTGTCGTCGGCCAGAAACCTACGGATGTGTAATAAATGTTATTAAGAATTTGATTCAAACTGGATGCCTTAGCAAAGGACGGAGCCAAAAAGCTGATCAAGTCATATTTGCAGAAGCAAGTTTATTGTAGCGCATGTAAACAGGGTACATGTGCGTGATTAGAATAAAACTTGCAATTGTGTTATTTGAGGTGCGGCTATACTCTTCTTACTGTACATACTCAGGCGCACACATCAACCTTTACATAGGGGCACCTTTTGCGGCTGACATTAATTAGACCCATTTTGCAATGGTTTTGTAAAGGTTGATGTGTGCGCCTCTGTACTATACGTCATTGTTTTTCTGTACTTAAACCTAAATAAATATTTCTATTCTTTCTTTATATTTCAATAATTGTAAAAAACTGATTCATTGGCGAAGTGTTCAGAGAAGCATTAGTCGAGGCCCAATCGCTGTTCATGCTAAGCACAGTGCTATAAATGAAACTAAAATTAAACAAAGTTACTGCAACATTAGTATGAGTGTGTCTCACCTCCAATACCGGCAAGTACGTGCCGCTCGCAGCAAGTCCTTAGGCTGCAGGTAGCCCAGCACGGTCAGCGCCAGCTCCTTGGGCAGCAGCGATATGAAGTCGCGCTGGAACAGCGGCTCGATGGCCTCCATCATGTAGCGCACGTGACTCGCAGCACACCGGCTAATCAGTGCATCTATAGCATGGTTCTTCTCATCGTTTGACCAAGACTGGAATCTGCAACGAACAGGTTTACAAACTGAATTATTTATCTAAACGTATGCATATTTTACAATGTTGAATATAAATACTCGAATTGGCAATTATGAGACAGAAATTCGGTAGGTTAAGCTCAAACGCATACAAATACGTAATTGCATCATCAATTAAATTTAGTAGGTAAATATAGAAAAACATAATTGTGACATAAATAAATGAATAAATTGAATAATCATCGTAAACGTGTTTAGATATGGTAATAAATCATAAGTATGAGCAATTTCCATTTAAATAAATAACTGGGTAGTATGCAGTCAGCCACAGTCAGAGCGTAACACTTGGCGCATACCTTGGCCTCTGATTGCAGTGAACTGGCTTACTGGCCTAAGTCCACAGTGTTGCAGTTAGAAGTGGTTGTTCGTGTACCAGTACAGTATTAGCGATTCGTGTGAGCAATCATATACCGTCCCTGGAAGCTAATAAGCTGGGCAGCAGCGTGTTAGTAAATAATCACGTTGCAAGCCGTGGGGTGCCCGGTCAAAGACTACCAATTGATTTTCAGTTGTCGGGTGCCGCGGTTATCGAAGACTTCCAATAAATTAGGTCTGTTTATGTCCACTTAGCCCAGGTCAGGCGTATTCAGGCCAATTACTAATTCTAACTTTGTCTTTTTTCAGTACACAGGCCTTAAGCAGTACAGAATTTTCGACTTCTAGTATGATCTGTGTGGCTGTCAAATCTCTACTCAACATCAGATCGAACCAATCCTTGAACTTGAAAAGGTTTCAAAATTTTAGCAAAATCAAAGATATTAGATAATGCTCAGCATTATCTTAGAATAACTCGAGGAAACAGGCATAAGATAAAGGTTAAGAATATTACAAAAAAAACGTTTGATTTTGCTAAAATTTTGAAACCTTTCAAAAGAAAAATCTGTCTTTTTTTTAACGTCCTTACGATTGTACAATAATGCTACCACAATGAATTTCTTTATACAATCTGAAAGGGCAGATATAGCAGTTTCTGTGTCCTAAAAATTTCTACGTTGGTATCAATGCTTGTTACTAACAATAGACTTAAGACACTTTACTAACAATATATGGATGTAAATCTGAAATAAAGAGAATTATTATTATTATTGTGGTTGAAAATTTCTTTCTCTCGAAATAAGGCTAAACTTATATCGGTAATTTGCTGAGACACACGGGCCTAGGCCAAGTGGGCCTCAGTTCCAATTGGAAGTTGAGGAGCTGAGTTTTCGTCCTGCAAAAACTTTCGAACAATTCGACATGTATTCAAAATAGCAGCCTTCTGCATTGTCATGTAGGTGTTTTCAGGCAGGTCTATAATTCGGAGGGAAGAGAGCAGATGTTTCGGGATGACTCCTGTGCAGGAGAGCACCAGCGGAATTATGTATACTTTGTTCATTCTCCAGATTTTAACGATTTCTTCTTTTAGTTCAGTGTATTTATAAATTTTGTCTGTGATAGTTTTGTGTAGATTGTGTGTGTTGGGGACGGCTACGTCGATTAAGTAGACAGTTTTGCTGTGTTTATCAATTAAAGTAATGTCCGGTCTATTATTGTGTATTGTCTTATCTGTCAGTATGGCCCTGTCGTAATATATCTTGTAGTTATTATTTTCCAGAACTGGTTTTGGCGTATATTGGTAGTATGGCAGAAGCTTTTCGGTAGTTACTTTGTGTTTGATGGCTAGTTTCTGATGAATTATGTTACAGATTTGATTATGGCTGTGAGTATAGTCATTCTGCGTAAGGTTTGGGCAGGCACTAGTAATATCGTCGATGCGGTGGAGGAACGTAATTATGAGACAGCCGATATATTATTTAATCTTATTTGCCCTATGGTATGGGGCATTAGAATACTGCCATGGTTTCCCCCCGCCTGTCGTAAGAGGCGACTAAAGGGGGGCCCCGGGGTCGCTAGGAGTGCACACGGTGGGGACCGTGCGCCTCCATTGCACATGTGACTCCGTGGAGGGCGGCGGTGCGGGGGGGCCTCGCACTGCCGTTAACACCGGCAGGTGTACGAGGGGAGGTATAGCTCCCCTCGAGTTGAGCTGGGAAACCGGCATAGCGCGCCGGGGGTCCGCCGGTGGAGTCACTCACGGTGGTACTCGGGGACCTCCAGTAACGCGCAGAAGATGGCCTCCGCGGAGTTTAGTGGGTATTCCTTCCTATTGGGGTGGGTGAGTCCCACACTCCCCCGCTCTTCTACCCTGGGAGCGGGACAGTGCGTAAATGCATTCTCCGCGTCAAAAAAAAAAAAAAAAAAAAAAAAAAGGCACTAGTAATATGCTGGATGGTTTCTGACTGTCTATTGCACTTTCTGCATTTGTCGGTAATGAGATTCGGGTCTTTAAGAATGTATTTCTTGTAATTACGCGTATTAATGATCTGGTCTTGGATGGCAACCATGAAACCTTCTGTTTCAGGGAAAAGTACGCCCAATTTAAGCCATTTATTGGAGGCCACTTTATCAATATGCGGTTGAACTAAGTCGTGATAATGACGGCCATGTAATTGTTTTCTCCGCCAACTTCCGGTTTTCTCTGAATCATGCTGTTCTTTACTTTTAAATTGCACGTCGTTTTGTTTTAGGTTCAAGGGTGTGTAGTTATCATCAGATTCTATAACAGTTGCATGGATTTTACTGGTGCTTGCTTTGCTGTAAAAAAACTTTCTCATGTTTTGTAGCTGTCCCTCCCAAAGGAGTTTTAAATCTATTAAACCCCTACCTCCCAAATCTCTTTTAATTGTAGTCCGTTCAATTGCCGATTTAGGGTGTAGGTAGTTATGTCTGGTTAGTGTGGTTCTTGTTTTTGTTTCTAATTTGTTAATGTCTGTTTTTGTCCACTTAATAAGTCCAAAAGAATAGGGTAGTACAGGTATGGCAAAAGTGTCGCTTTGAATAGATTTTTTGAATGTAGCTGTCTTTTACAAATCAAATTAACTCGGCGGAAATATTCATGTGTTAGGTCTTTCTTGATTTTGATGTGGTCAATACTGCTGGATTGTAGTATTCCCAAGTATTTATAGGCATCGCTAGGTTCCATAATTTTGAAATTATGAGTTTCATCACTTCCCAAATTGCTACCTTTGATTTTGCCTTTAATTATTCTGAGTGTCCTGCACTTTTCTAAGCCAAAAGTCATATTGATGTCCTTACTAAACTGTTCTGTAATTTTAATTAGCTGGTTCATGTCTCTCTCCGTCTTCGAAAATAGTTTTATGTCATCCATGTACATGAGATGGCATATGGATGTAGGTTGAGCTAGTTGGTATCCGCTATTTGTCCTATTGAGTAGAGTAGTGGGCTAAGAGAATCACCCTGGAAAATACCGTTTTCGATTGGAATTTCCTCGGTGGTAATGGTTTTGCAGTTTTGGAAAAGTAAAAGTGTTGTTTTCCAATCGGTCATGGTATTTTCCAGGAAAGTGATAATTGTTGGATTGATTTTATAGATTTGAAGTACGCGAATTAGCCAAGAGTGAGGGACACTATCGAAGGCCTTTTTGTAGTCGATGTAAGATACGTGGAGGTTCTTTTTGTGTTTCAGTGAATGTCTGAGAATAGTGGAATCAATGATTAATTGTTCTTTACAACCCATATGGTGTCTCCGGCATCCTTTCTGTTCTTCAGACAAAATGCTGTTCCTCTCTAAGTGTAAGTTCAGTTTATTGGTTATGCAGGAGGTAATAAGTTTATACAGTGTGGGCAGGCAAGTAATAGGACGATATTGTGAGGGATCAGCGGGACTGTGGCCTTTCGGGATCATATAAGTGATTCCCTTGGTTAAAAAAGATGGTAAATCAACTTCTCCCTTGATAACATCAGTGATGGCATTTCCTATTACGCTATGAAGTTTAATCAGCTTTTTGTACCAGAACCCGTGAACTCCATCTACACCAGTAGCTTTCCAGTTTTTAATATTATGTGTTACTTTCTCTATGTCTTCTCTGTTAATTTCCGTAAACTCCATCTCTTCTACATTTTGCCATTTACTTTCTTCCTCTTTGATCCAGTCTGCCTGAAAATTATATTCTGAGTCATTCTTCCAGATACCGGCCCAGTAGTCTTGAAGGGATTCACTTGTGAGGCTTTCTGTTTGTACTCCAGCTTGTACTTCATGTCTGTCATTACCTAAACTTCTGTAAAAAACTTTCTCATTCGTTGCGAATTGTTTATTGTCTTCCTTTCTACGAAGTGCTTTCGTATATCTCCTTAGTCTTTGAGTTTTCAGGGACAATTTTTGCTTGAGAGTGTCTAGAAAATCTTCTGGGCGCCTATTGTTTCTTTCATGTGTAGAGTGGATTTGGTTATGCTTGAATATTAATTCAACTTTCTTAGTCAGCTTTTGTGATCTGTTGCTATTTGAAATGTACTGTGTTACTCTACCTATGTCTTTTCTTAATTTTTCAATATCTCTCTCAATTCTTATTTGCCATTGTGGTTTCTTATCCTGTCGTTTTTCTTTACCATGGTTGCGCTGATTTTGTGATTTAACTGTATAACCTAAGTGTTTGCTGATTGTAAGTGCAGTACAATATATTAGTGTATGTAGGTGTGTTATGTTCGAATTCATAGAATAGAATTTTCCTAGAATGTTGTTGTTAAATATATTAATAAGCCGGTATAATTCCTTATTTTCCCGTAGTCGTGGTAGCTTAGGTCTGGAAGTGGGGTCGATATCTGTAAATTCCGTAAGAGCCGTTTCTAATTCATCAATTAGACCTTGAACAAATGCATTAGGTATGGCTTCTGTATTGTCCAATTCTTGTGTATTATTCGTGTGGGCAGTTGTAAATGTTTGATGTGAAGCTTGAGATTGTGATGTTAATGTTTGGGTGGATTCCATTCGTAGTAGACTGCTTAAAGGGAGATTGTCTTCAAAGCTGGAGTCAAGAGGTTGTAGTGGGGAAGTAGTCCGTCCAAGAAAATCGGGCTGCGTTTCAGTTTCTTCTTCTGCTTTAAGTTGTTCGCGTACCTCCTGTTTGATTTGGTCTATAACTCCGTCAGGCAGTAATTTATTCCGAAGAATAACTCGACGCTGATCAGCGATTCTTTGTCCAGAAACATTAAGATTGGGGTATTTTAGTTTGAATTGCTCGAAAAGGTTCTTGCAGTACATGGTGCGATCGGTTTCTAATTTGGTTACGTAAAGTATGTGCGCATGATAAAGGTATTAATCTCTTCACTCCATTGCATGCGCACTCTTGGTTTGCCAGCTTTGGTGGTCGCAGGATTAGTGGCTGGTGCCTCCTGCGAAACATCCTGAGTTGGCGTAACTGTTAAACTACTTAGATTGTTTGAAGATTGGGTGAACTCGCTTTATTCGGGATTCCCGCTTGAAGCAGGTCCCCCGGCAGAGGGCCGTCCACCTAAACCCTTGCCACCGATGGCTCGTTATTATTATTATTATTATCAATATTTTAATTTTTACAGCCTCCCCAATAGCTATACTTTGTATGAAAATGCTTGAGATATCCCTAGACACTTTTGATGTGTGTAATTCTAGAACACGAGCTTGAGTGGAATTACAAGGGTTTTCAGAGCTTGAAGAAAAACAGTTTGACCTTTCTAACTACAATTACATTTTTGAACTCAATTGAATACGTATTTCAAACTCAAAACCAATTAAGTTCGTTCTTTTGTTGACTTGTGTAGCAAAAATAAATTATTTATGACCAAAGCAGGGTTTTTCTTATACGTATGGTTTCTTTCCAAACTTGTTGCTAGAACTTTCTTGCAACTCTTTTCTATTTAGTTCCAGAAAGGTTCGTTTGTGAAAGACTTGTTTCGGAAGTACGTCAGAGGCTGAATAGAAATATATCTAAAATTAACTCAATGTTTTTAATTGACCACATATTTTACCGCAATCGCAAACAAAAGCTTTTTTCAGTTTGTACCTGGATGAAAATCATTTAAATATCAAACTTCTGTACCTAAATACCCGTATTATATACGATTTCATGTTATTCTAATGTAATGGTTTTTTATATTTTGAAACGAAAGAGCACTTTTGTCCCAGTTAATTTTAATATTAACTATATGTTTATTGTGTAAAATTAAGAAATCTACCATATTTAGTAACAGTACAGACGCCATCAGATATATTGTAGGCTTAGAGTTAAAAACTGGAGATGACCTACTTGCCTTACCCCGTTGCACAGACGTTTCGATTGAAAATCCGAAATTTTGTTGTGTGCGTGTTACTCCTGCCTCCTCAAGCATGGACCGATTTTTTTGCATTGACGCGCAATCCAATCGCGAGTCCATTTCTATATTGTCTTAGATTGTAGCAGACTTGGGTGTATGGAAGTTATTGATTGTGAAGTATCGAAATAAAACAACTTTACGAATTCTACTCGCGGTCTTATATTTTCTTTCAAAAAAAGTTATTTAAAAGTTGTTTTTAGTGTTCGCGTCAATATTAGAAATCATTATGATCTGAATTAGTTGGTCACCTTGTCTGCTACATATTATCTAATAGCGACTGTACCACAATATGTCTAGTGACAACCAGCAAATTAGTTCCTCGTTTGTCGGAAAAAACAGCGTCCGCAGTAGGTACCAAATGAAGCGACGGGATCTGCAGTCAGGGCCCAGGGGGGCTGGAGTGTTCCCCTAATGGCCTTGGGACATTCTGATATACCTCCCTGCACCACGAATGTGTATAGTAATATCTTCAATTTTCGTTGAAAGAGACTTGCATTACTTGTAACGCAAGAATGATTAGCCTTTTAAACAACGGTCTAACACTCTCAACACCACAAATGGCTCGAAACACTTTTGAAGGTTCGATGCATGCTACATGAGTAACCCACACCACCAGACTATATCTCACACTTATCAGATGTGGTTTCATCAGTTCCAAAATATTAGTAACATTTACTTTCAGAGGGTTTTCCATTTTTTTCCCGTAAAGTTGCATGTATAGTGTTTGAGGTATATTGACGCGGTTCATACCAAGTTTCGTAAAACTTTTGATGAGGCTGCTAAAGGGCGAAAATTAGTGTTGAGTTAACAATTTTTAAGTTTTTCACTTCATAGTATTAAACAGAGTCGCTTTCCCAGTCCCTATAGCCGGATTTAGATGTGTTTTTTTATATGTGTGATAAAATCCCATAGGACCCGTGCGAAGCCGGGGTAGAACGCTAGTTATACAAATAAATACGGTGCGAAAAATAACAGAAAATCAAGATGAAATACGTAATAGAATACTTATTGACGTCTATAGAATCACGATACTATGTGTTAAGACGCAAGGGAGTAAAGAATCTTAAGATAACTTGGTGTATTATTTCGCTTTTGCGTACACTATTATACTATTATCTCTTAATCTCGAAACTGCAAATACCTGATACAACCACATTTTTTTATTCATTTGACATTTTCATCGTATTCATTTCAATAAAATGACCTTTCTCGAATAAAAAATTATGCACTAAAATATTGTTTGAAAAGACGTGGCCTCAAGTGGGACTTACTGAATTTTAACTTGCGTGCGTGGTCATTTTAAACGTATAATCGTTTTTTAGGTATCAAGGAAGCTTTAGGGTTAAAGCGTTTGGGTATGCGGATAATTGCTTCTACGAAAAGTGGCGTAAGTTATTGAATAATGAAATAATTAGGTCATCCGTCTCTGGTAGGGGAGTTCTAGGCTAAGCTTGCCGCCAAAAGTAATCATCACTTTGATACCTTTGCCATAACGATCATTAGCTCCCCATGCCTTATGCCACCTTACCACTTCAAAATCCCACTTACCGGGGACTGAACTTCTGAGCATTCGGTGCAATGTCACATCGGATAAATAGCACGAAACCTGTTACAATATTTACTGAATTCAAGTTAGCTTTAGGGAGAGAATGAGTTCTTAAGCCCACTTAGAACCAGAGTTTAGTGAATATACATCTTTCAGTAACGAAAAAGAACAGAGGTAAACACTTCAAAGGTTCTCCAATAAAACACTGGAAGAATGGTGATAGCCATTCGAAAGGCGTTTGATCAGATGGGACTCACCGGCAAAGCCACTGGTCTACTTCCGGGGGACCCTGGACCACGCTGGAAACATGCTGCATGCTACCCGCGACATTCCTAGGCCAGCTTGCGTCAGGAACGTTCCTGCTGCCATCAGGACAGAACTTCTTGGCGCACTGTGACGGCGGCGGCTCGAAACGTCTTTTTCTCTGCAACAAACAGGAAAGACTTGTTTTATTCAACTGATTAGAAATATGTCGCCCTAAATATGTCTAATAGAAGACGAAGAAAACATTTCACCCGAAAACCGATGCAGATGGGAAGCTAATTCTGGTTTCCCGTTCGTAAAAAAAAATTTATTAATATTTTTTATGTTCTCATTTTATTTCAATAAGAGTAAAAGTATTTTTTATGTTCTCATTTTATTTAATTAAGAATTTACAACTAGCTTTCGATTGATTGGCAAACTAATTATTACTAGAACGAAATGCTTCTAAGATTGGAGAGGCTGCTGGACTTTGATTTAAGTATACAAGATCACCAATTGGTGAATGGAATCTCCATGATTTCACTTTTTTTGTCATAGTATAAAAAGGGTATATGACTGTTTAAAAAAAATACAAACTACACCTATCATAAAATTCTTCATTTATATTTTGAAATGGACAAATTCAGCTCGAGCTCTAAAAATTCCTAGCGACGTCACTGCGTTTTTTGGAAGGGCAGACCTTGTTTTCGTAGCCCATGGTCCGAAGAGTTGAATCCAATCAAAATTATTTGATACAATTGGATGGACGCGCGACGTCTTATAATGTGGGGTACCTACTGCTCCGAGAACCGACGACATCTTGAACGACATTCGAATAAATAAAACATGAGAACTGATTACCTATTTATATATTTCTGATTTGAATAATTTTGTAACTGTCTCGTGAATCTGATTTGGGCAAGCATTCACCCGAAAAGTTTTTGCTCTCTTCCTCGTGTAGAATAATCTTTCAAGGAAAATCAGATTGAATTGATGTCTTCCTCAAAGCACAGTTCAAAGTGTTCCAAACTCAGCTCGGGAAAAGCCGTGAAACATTTTCAAAAAGTTTCTGGCATGCACAATTATTAATTACATGTATTGCCAGCAAACCGTTCTGGACCCATAAACCGAAAATTTTACTGTCTACTACGAATCACTCTGAATAGGAAGTATGTATATTTTTTCGAAGGCTCAATAAAGGGGTTTAATCTTACATAATAGATTTTCTTCACTTTAGTACGGCGCGGCATTAGAAACTCTACTGGACACTAAATCAAAATTAATTCAAAAGTATTATAAGAAAGCTGTATGTTCAATTAAGCACTGGCGGCAAGCTTAAGTAGCGAAGGACCGGACGCGTCTGCCGCTTGCAACTTCAGCTGTGGCAGATGGCGGCACCAGAACTGAGCAGGAGGCCTGGTTAGGCTTTCACGAAGTACGTAAACAACAGAGTTGGCAGGAGGCCTGGGTGGGCTTCCACAAAGTTAGGCACAAAAGAGTAACGTGGTCTTAATTGGCGTTACAAGAAAAAAGTTTCATGAAGTTACAAAGGCTGACGAACACAATGAGGAAACCTTTAGGAGCTTCACTCCGCAAGAAGTTTCTTTACTTAACCTTTTTAGAGCAATAAAACTGGAAGCACCTACTTTTAATTCATCTGTTACAATAAATAAATGAAAACCTCGGGACATTATTCCACACAGGGCTATCTAGCCCCTACTTTAATAAGTTTCTAATATGGGAAACTAGACAACTCTTTCTTCTAAATACTCTTTCTTTTGTGAAAACATACATAATATTAATATACAATGTAGTTGAGTTCGACCTTTGATTAATAATAATTTTATTATTAATTCAAATTTAAAGAAAAACTGAGGTAAGTCCTGTGAAATTCAGCGATATGCCCCTTTATGCCTACCACGATAAGCCTGGGTGCAACTAACACACAGGAAAAAAATAGGTTAGGCTCGTATCTGAGTGTGTGGTAACTAAAATGAAAACTAAAGTATCTACTTGGAAAGTAAATCTATTTCGATCAAACTAAACAAATACATTGGAACACGAAGTGTATGCATCATTACATATTATGTGACAAAAAACGAATAAACGACTTTTCTAGACTAAGATTCCTTATTGCAATGACTTTTTGCTGTGGTTACTGATCTGGGTGTTTCATAATATGTCTATGAAGTTAGGTATATATATATATAGAAATAATACTTATGCATGTTTACAAGTAGTCTTGTTTCCCATAGTGCAAGCTGAGCTTAGTTTGGGGCTAGATGACCCTGTGTGGATTTATGTCTCATGTCTATTTAATCATGTACCGAAATAACGTTTTTCTTTACTCAAATTCTTCAGACATATTTGACCATTTTGTATGTACACATCATTTTGATGCTGACTGTACACATTTAATGTACAATTTCAGATTCTTATCAAACGCTATACAAAGTGATGTCTTCCAGAGATTCGCGATAAGAGATAACTCAAAATAACGCAGGTATGTACATTCTGTACCTTTGGCAGAGTCATGCAGACATGTAAAATATTTTTACAAATGAGAACTTGTGTTGTAAAATAGTCCTGTAATCGATGATATTATAATAAAAAAGAGGTAGATAGGTTAAGTCAGTACTGATGCGAAGTCAGAAATTGACCACGACGTTGGGTATTATTCTTACTAAATAAAATGAAATTGCTTTCTTTAAAATAAGAAACTAGTTAGAATTATTGTCCGTTGATCCAATAATTTTGGGATTCAGATGTAACATCAACTTCTGCCAGGAGCATATTTATGACAACTACAAAGTAGACGAGTGGTCGCTCACTAACTCGATGTGCGAATAACAGAGGAAAACCTCATCATATACAGATCAATAAAATTGAACTCCCTTTAATATAAAGGCCAGTTTGACGTCATAGGATGTCAACTGATACTTAACCCAAGCTCTATCTACTTGGAACCAGGGCCTTATTATTTTCTTCATTAAAGTGTACTATGATCTTTTACTTTCCCCTAGGTTCTTCTTTTAAGTACAAAATCCCCAAAAAACCGCATCTTTTATTTTAAACTTACAAATTAAGGAATTTCGATCTTTATTCAAAATATTCTGGTTGTAATAATTTGTGACCTGTTCAAAAAGTGGGAAAGACAAGATATACACCTGAATTCACAATCGTCAATCATTGCTAAGCACGCGCTCACGCTTATGCTGTCCCGTAAAATGTCAATAGCACTGAAAGGAACAGCTATATTTCTGAGGTACGCTCAACGTTAATTTGCGTTTGTGATTTCGGGGCATAATGATTCTGAGTTATTTATTTATTTAAGTAATGGTTCATTAGGTGGTACTTACCCACAGTCTCTCCACATCTGGGTCTGGCTCGTCCTCTTCATCATCGTCCTGCCAAAATATAATAAAATTAAAATATCATTCTTACAACACTAAGTTAATATTCAAAAGATTACGCACCTCATGTGAAGACAAGCAAGTGCACCATGCCTCCTCGCTGATCTCGTCATCAGAATCTTCATCTCCTTCACAGTACTGCATATAGTTCTAAAACAAATGTCTCATTAACATGTTGATTAGAAAGGACAGTGTAAAAAGAACAAAAGTACGGTTCTCACCGATGATTTAGAACTGCCAGGCTCGTTTTTGATGCCGCTGTCACTAAGTCCAAGTAATTTCTCCGCGTTTGAGGTGGAAGGCACGCTGAAGTCCTTGCTGTCGGAAAGCGAGCTGCTGTTAGACGCATCAGAGCTGGACCTTGCACCTCCATCCCGCCCACAAGCACCGTTTTCGTTTTCTAGGTCAGGATTGGCTTTATACATTTTCCCTTTAGGAAAGTCTTTTTTCTCATGAGTATTACTGCTCAGTAATTTCTGCATAAAGTCAACCTTCGGTTCTTCGACCACGTAAGGTTTTCGAGAATGAATCATGTTTTTTATAGTAGCATTGCTGTCGTCACAAGAGCTACTTTTGCTGCAGCCAGGCAAGCTGTAGTCATTGGGTAAGCTTGGATACGTTGCTATCGTCTCTGAGCTAGATGTTAAGCTCGAGTTGACACTTAGATTGCCCGAGTAATGAGCCTGTGAAGGATTCTTGCCTTCGACAAGCATATTGGAACATTGGTTGATAATACGATTCTCTTCTTCGAAATCCTCACGCTCTATATCGTCGATCCTCTGCCTAACGCTACTTTGAGTGTTCACATCTTTGTCTGCCATATTGGTCTCGCTATCAGTCTTATTCTCTGCATTGCCAACGAAAGGCACCTGGCTCGGACCCTCAAATATATCACAATTGGATTGCGAACATGATGGATCCATCCTAAAGTAGTGTATGGTAATCTGAAAACATAACATTCGCTATAATTCTTACAATTGATAATTAGGAGATGAAGATGATTGAAAGAAATAATCATCTAACTGCTGCTACATTCATTATCATCATTAACAGCCGTAGGACTTCCTCTGCTGAACCTAGGCATACTTCATATATTTCAACAGCAAAACACACAAATCAAATTATTAAAGTTTATTGGTATAAAATGATGTACTTACTTCTAGTTCCCCCGAATTTTGCGGTGCATGGGCGGGATGTCTAAAACAAAACGAAATCAATTAAAATCATGTTTTTTTTTATTATGGTCCCCTACATGAAACATCAAAATGAGACACAGTAAGCATGAAAGATACAAACAATAACTAACATATGCAGTGGGCCTTAATGCAAGCTTCATCACAGATGAAGAAGACAAACAAAAAGTGACAGATCCAAATAATTAAGGGGGTTTTGGAAAATAAAACTATTTCAAAGAAAGCATAGAAATGGCACAACTAACACATAGACAGCTGCACACTGTTTAATATCGTGAACTTTAAACTTAGATCTCTGATATTATTTTATGTAAACTGCTGACTGAATGAGAAGCATTGTGATGAAATCAGCATCAGGTTTATTTATATTTCAAATAAATCATCATTTATTTTCACAATTATAACCTAAGTCACTTGAAAATTAAAATAGTATTTATAAACCGTAAGCAGTTCACTAGTAACAAAGGTAAGTTCTTTGTTATTATACTAATTAAGAAAGTCAATTAATCTCGAAATGATCCTTATACCTAGAACTACCGCTGGTCATTTAGAGCAAAGCAAACCGTTATGTATATGCCTTAGTTCAGATATCACAAAATTAATTAATACTTCATGAAAGAGTTGTCTGTTAAGTTATTAAGCTAAAACACATGTCAAAGACTAATTTTAGTCCAAACTCTAGCGGTATTGCTGACTGACAGCATCAATAACAACTACCCACCCCAACAGCGCTGGAAATCATGCTAATGTGCCTTTGGACCTAGAACAACAACCTTGAGAACTCAACACTTAGCCCAACCGGAAATAATAATAATACTAAACTGCTTTTGTTCTTGTGGTGACAGTGGAAGCTGGTTTTCAAACAGTACTCAAAGACAACGTTAGAAACATAGGCACTATATGGTCAGTAGACTCGTCCAGTTGATACTGGATGTCACGGCCTTAAATGGATAGATCAATGGAGCTATACCATGCAAGACAATACCATTTACCTTTACAACACAGCGCTTAATGTCCCAGGACAGATTGCCAGAAATAAAGAGTTAAAACAAGTCATTATACTTAGTCTCACCAGTCACCACATGAGGTATGGGGTAGTGGGATGGGGAAGGCAGTTAAAAGAGAAGTTAACTATACAGTGCCACTTGCCCCTCTTGAACTTCCATCTGTGACAATTTTCTAATATAACATAAGCAATTTTATCAACGACCATACAAGTATATTGTACATAACTACAGTATTTTTACTGTTTCAGAATAATTTTCTTATAACTTTGTTGTTTGCATAAATTAAATAGTCAAATCAATTATACTGGGAGACAAATAACTTTACATAGCAGTACCAATAATTGGAGTATTTTATGGAGCTTTAAAATGTAGGATAGTTGTAACAAACATTAAAAAATAGTACTATTGATATAACTGCTGGGGGCACTGACTTGTGACTAGGTGATGCCTTAGCCTCATGACAAGTTTAACAGCATTTTTCACTTAAAAGATGATCACAAATTCAATTCTTGTAACAAATTGAAAGTTAACAATTACCACTGTTGTAAGTCAACAGATATTTAACTGCAAAACCTACACCTATTTTTCGAAGTTCATTATCGAGACCATTCAACAATAAACTGTTGCTACAATTCATCATTTAATGCATTCAAAAATACTCGTTAAAATTGAAACAGAAGAAGACAGTTTATAAAAGTGAAAACTTCGCATAGAAATCCTGCTAATGAACAAAACAATCATTCTGAAAACAACAGGTATTCATTTTTAATAATTAATACTAAGGAATATCACTCTCACTAATGTATAGGTGACACCTGTTACCATACTGTCACAAAGCTGCTTTTGTATAGCTAGCCAATATTCAAATTAATAATCTGTCACCAAAATCTACTACTACAGATTAAAATAATGCATAAAATTAATTAACCTTTCTAAAACTCAGAAGGCATGTAGTAAAAATTTAACTGAACTGCTGGCACACAATGCATTAGGTATCCCTTGTTGCAAGTATTGATTGATGGGTGCACATCACTTACAAGTGGCACTTAATAAACACCCAATTAAAAGGAATGCTGGGGATATTGTGTGGAAGGTCACAACAGATAGTTACTCTACCTTGCTTCACCAATGTCAGTACCAAGGCCACCAAACTCCAACAGCTTCACTATAATCCCAGATAAAGAAATAACACACTCACTTAACAAGCACTCAACAGCGAAATGCACGTGAATCAATAAAGTCACATTACGAAAAACACCTACGTGATCAATAACCAGACACGAATTAAAGCCAACACAATACAGGAAGTCTAACACATGTGTATCGAATCGAGATCTCAAAAAACAACTTCCACAAAGGACCCGTGAGCGTGAGAAACTTTTTTTTTATTCTACGCACAAGGAATCACTTGCATCTGTCCGTATGAAAAAATGCACATTATCCGCATTTTGTGGCGAAATTCACTGACCTTTGCATTTTTCCCAGGCACCATCCAGGCTACCTCACTAACTACCTATATTACTTAGAGCTAGCTGGATGCGCAGAAACGCATCCCAGCCGAACAGCTCTGTCTGGGATTTTGTAAGGATGGGTGAAAAAACATAAAAAGTGGAATGAGAAACCAATTACGTACACCACGTCCGCGGCTCGATTTCCGGGGCCTTACCTGCGTTTTAACTAGTCTGTTGCTGGTTTCATTGGTTTTGATTGTTGTTTGTCATAGAAACATAATTAAATTAAGGAATTGAAATAAAAATAATAAAATGCAATGTGCATCAATCTATTACTTCAACTTCAAACACACACCGTGGTCGGCCATCAACCACAGACAAAATTCACTTGGTGTTTTGCCCTATGAAGAAATTTTGTCTAAAAAAAAAACAACTGAAACCATAAACAGGTAAAAATACACTTCCCTTTTTTCAATCTTCCAATCGATAAATTAGGCCCGGGTAGTTTTTGTTTTTTGCTGCTCGGCTCGCGTAAAGGCAAACATTTAACCAGATTTTACTCAGGTACCTACCTACTAAGCCGCTCAGAGAATACAGTTTAGAAGACGTTTATGACTACTTAAGACTGATCTGCAGGAAGTTCCATGTATTGGAAGATCAAAAGAGCACTTTCAACAATGAAGCTCTATATTTCGAAATTAAACACATTTTGTTAGCTGACTTTTGTTTGAAAACAAAGTCTGCGTGAGGAATGGACCGACTTGCATTACGTGAATGAAGACTCACCGTAATACAGCAGCCACACTCGCGTTACGTACGTGTAACTAAAGCCTCTTGCGGAGTCTAATGAAGGTGTTTCCGCCAGAACTGTCTGAGAATGTAACTGCGCAAAATCATTTTACTTCATTTTCTAGACCGCGCGTTAAGTCGCAAAACACCGGCGCAAAAATTGGTCCGCGTGAGAGAGCCCCTGGTAGGAGTGTGTCCCTTTTTAATAATGTCACGACGACTTATCAGCCCACTAGAATCTGGCTATGCAAGCAACCGCCATTCTACATTTGGCACTACCTCCAGGTCTAAACATTTATCTTCTATTCCTACTCAGTATTAATGAATTATTCTTAAAATAGGTGCAACGAATTGATAAATATAGATTTTTGAAAACGTTCATTGCTTATGAATCGTTCGTCTTCGAAAATTATAATGAAAAAAATATACTCAGACATATAGAATATGAAAATATACAACTTATACTTAGTACTTCTGAAAATTCAAAATCCTTACAAAGACAGCGTTTTTAAACTGGAAATCAGAAAGTTTGTCAGAATGAAATAACATCTAGTTTACTCAGGACCAGAAAAGTTAAGACAAATAAAAAACTTAGCTCATCCAAATTAAAAATGCACAAAAGAGGACCACACGGAAATGCCATGAATAATAATTACATTAACATTCCTAAACAAATTGAAGCACAAAGAAGTCTAAACTCATTTACAATGAAACTGAGGGGCTACTTAAAAAATAAGGGCTACTAAGATCGAACAATCTTGGTGGGTACGGGCAAGGAATGCTGGAGTCCACTGAGTGTACTAGCTGATGCAAACATTCTTCTACTTCGCCAATCTACTTTTCCCAGTTCAATGATCTGTCTTTATAAATTCCTAAATTCTTAACAAGTTTACTGAACGACACTATAACTCCGTCAAATGCGATAGGCGGCATAGACTTTCAATCGATTCTCGAAAGCTACCGACCACCATAACCTGCGATTTGTCAGTGTTTACCTCAAGGCCAGGAGCCCTACTACGTTCCCAAATGCGCACGAAGTCATGATTCAGAACCTGCATGACTCCGTCCGTGTATGTCCTTAAATCAATCCTGAGAGCATATCCGTAAAGATTAAAACCGTGTAAAAATTCACCACGAAAGCAGCAGCCTCAAATGAGGCCTCAGCAAAACGAAGGCACTATTGATAGGAAGAAACGGGAGTTGACATTTTATCAATAAATTCACTTCAACTGGACACTATCATTTATTTGTACTTTTTTTACACAACACGCTATGACGAGATAGTTCTTTTCTCATGAATATTATTACCATTGGGAAAGTAAATCAAAATCTGTTAACCGCTGCATTGTAAAACCACGTTTCTTCAATTTCTTTTTGTCCTTTTCTTTGTCAGCCTCCTTTACTTGTTCGGCTTTTACAGTCTTTTTGGGGGACTTTGACTCTCCTTCTTTAATTTTTTTAACCTCACAATCCATGTCGAACGGACATTGATCAGCAGAATAAATTGGCATCATAATTACTGGCACATAATTTGATTTACCACTGCCATCTTTCTGAAATATTAAAGAAAGGTCCTTTTCAATGAAAATAAATAATAAGTTCTATATCTATACGACTGAACTCAAAGAAAAAATTGAATAAAAGGTTGTTTTTTTGTAATATTAACTTAAAAACGATCAAATGAACATCGACGGACATCGACAGAGCGCAATGATACTTAAAAAAAGTAGATACGTTAAGTCAGTACTCAGAGATGGGCTCCTGTATTGCTTGAAAACTTAAGCCTTAAAACTCGCTTGCCCGACACACAGTATAACTGCCCAGCCGCATCGTACATGTATGTTTAAGAAGATTTTGGCTAATCATTCAATTCAATTCAATTCCATTATTTACTGCAAAATCATAATGTCATCAAGGTCCTTAAACTGCTTAATCTCAAAACTTAAGAAATGTTATACCTGATTATCAACGGCGCATTGGCAGCAATAACTTTGTGCAGCAGATACTGCTTTTGAATTCACTAAATGTTGTACAATAACTTTCAAACGATCTTCATCTAAATCTCCTGGCTTGGTATTTTCCCATTTGCCATCAGGGTTCATCTGTACGAGAACAGGGGCAGACATGCCAAGAGCATCAAACCCTGGTTTAGCCAACGGTCTGTAAAAAAACGATTACGTTTAAACCAATGATATTACAATAAAAAAGACGCAAAAATCATTGGTTTAAACAGAGTGAATAGTCATCAACAAGTTTCTTATTTTAAACAATTATAACTTATAAAATCAACTCCCTAACTTAAAACATTAATAAATGATAACTCACATGTTAGCTAATTTTGCTAATAAATCTTTTTCCGTCATTTTGAAATTTAGTTTGTTAAATTTTTTTGCACTAAAATTTTTGCAAATCTTTGTTGTTTGACAGTTAGTTTTTTTTAACAACAAACTAAGGAGGAACGTGGATTTTTTTTTTCGACAGCTGGCTTACCAAGAAGGTTTGGGAGCCTGTTCACACCAAGCGAGACGATCTCTCCACGATTTCGCAGCGATAGTTCCGCTAAAAAATAAACACCGCCGAAACGTAAAGATCTCGTGGCGAAATCAAAATGTGAAAAGTCGAACGCAGAGAGCTGCCAAATCGTACTTCAGCAAAGGTGATGTGATGGCATCATTAGGCTCGATACTGGCGTGTTACCACGTCACTGTCATTCTTTTTTGCTAGTATTGAGTGGGTCTTGGTAGAGTCAAGAGAACAACAAGAGAACAATTGTTTTAGATACAGCTTTACGGTCAGCAGGTCGAAGTTAAAGTGGCACTTATACATACCACCCACCCGTAAGTCCCACTCAGATCAGCAATAATTTAAAGGTTAGGTACTCAAGTACATACGACAAAACTGGGGATATGCGGGCATATGGTACCTATAGTTTAATGATACCTACCAGAATTCATAACTGATTAACGTAGCTAAAAGCTACGTTAACGTACGGCTTGATAACATCTGAAATTAAGGTTATTCACCAACCTTAGACCGCTCCAACAATCCACACTGAGCCCGCCTGAGTCTGTGCCTGAGGTTAGGTGAGGCCTGTGCCCAGCAGTGGGACGACTATAGGCAGTTGATGAAATGTCTCATAGATTATGAGGTTCTGTTAAGAGGACTCACGTCCGCATTGATTAATATTGTATACTTCTCGCCACCAACTAATGTTGCGAATACGATACGGACAGAAAGACAATGGAATAGATATAAATAGCAGGTTTATTCATTTTCACTATGAACGTTCAATCATTTTGAGCTAGTTTAAGATTAATTACAGGATAAAATTAAAATTGCTGTACAAATATGCACTCCAAAACTACCATTGTGATAACAAATCAAAATCTGTGTGTCTGCTAAGAAGCCAAGGTTTTGGTTTATTTAGAGGCCCTCCACCTCTCTTCAACTCGCCTTTCTTTCCACCTTTTTCTTTCTTGCAAGAATGCCAAATAAACCTGAAAGCAAAAAAATATCTTCAATGCATTGGCGTAAGATCATTCAAGCCCTCAAAGTGCGACGACCCACGAACTTTTTATACAACAATTATGCGTCAGTGTGGCCGCATAAAATGCGATGAAGGATGCTCACTAACAAAGCGTTGCTTAGCAACCACTCACAGGCATATATCTGAAACCTTTTCCTTTTAGACATTATTCCTTACGGCGAAATACTTTTTTTACGAATTTTAGTTTTTTATTTTTAAATTTTAGTTTTTGAAGCGATATAGATTCATTAACCACGTAAAGGATAATCCATTAACCTATTATTTAAAAACAATGCAATGTGGAACTTCGAAGTGGACGTGAACGTGGTGGGGTTTTAGTGCAAAAATTAACGCAACAAATTACAATAGCAATTTACATCAAGAAAAACGCTTAGTGAACTACAATTGGAAGGCTAATGAGAAAGTGCGAATTTGTTGTTTATATCTGATATTATTTAAAATACAGGGTTATTAAGTTCGAATACTTTCATTATTATTTTTTCGTTTTATTCCAAAGATATTCAAGGTTATTTAGAAAAAATATTTTTGCATATTTTTTTTTGTCCTGACCCTAATTAGGTTTGTTTTCATTTATTCTTTATCGAATTTGGCTATTTATCTAGCTCCTGCTAGGAGTGTCCGTCCCGTCCCTTTACGATGACGTACGTCACAACCAATCAGCTCGGGAGAAACAATGGCCATCTTCTATTTGGTATCCAGGTCTCAACATTTGGATACTATTCCCACTCAGAATTTTTGTCTTTTTTATAAATACAACGAATTGAAGATTATAATTTTTTATGTACTCTTCAAAGTTTACGAATTGTTCGTTTTGGTAAATTATAAACAAGAAAAATAATTACTTTTCAATCATTCCTACCAAAACCAATGATTTGTTGAGGTGGTAAATCGTCACACAACAACACACTATATATTTTTTTTATTGTTTTCTCCTATTTCTACCAATCCCAATTATTATTAGCTGAGCTGGCCAGACGGCTGCCCACAAAATTGGCTAGCTACCACTTAAAAAAAAATAGCAATCTTAAACTGTAAACTTAAAGATCTAATTTTATCAAACCAAATATTTTTAGTGCGCTTTCTAGTTATGAAATACAATTTCTTTGACCAGAATTAGCCAGTGGTGCCGTCTAGTGCTCACTAAACATGAAAACTCCCTACTGTCGTCTTGCTTGAATAGTATTATCATAAATCTATAGATGGCGCTACGAGTAACTGATATTTATCTTGCACACGTGAACTAGATGGCGGTACTAGTTTTCCAGGAGCTCATATTTTCGTGTTTTGGTCTTTATTATAACAATCCTACCTACTAATATTATAAGGGCGAAAGTTTGTATGTCTGGATGTTCCGTGTTGCTTTTTCACGTAACAACTACTGTATGGATTTTAATGAAACTGTACAATAATGTAGCTTATCCATCCGTGCTATTCCGGCGGCACGCATCGGACATCACTTCACATCTCGGTGCTTCACGCTTACCTCAATCATCAATACGCTTTACTTTGAATTAGTATTTTCTCTCATTTTGTGTGTAAATAATCAAAAAATGTTTTTTGGCTTAGTTCTTTTCTCTCAAACGACGACCGTCGCGAAGGAATGGAATTTTAAAGTTACCTCGCACAAGCGAAGGGAGTTTCGGCGTCCGCCGGAATAGCATAGCAGCTATGCTATTCCGTGTGAGTGAACTTTAAAATTCAATTTCTCTGCAACTGTGGTCGTTACAGAGAAAAGAACTAAGCCAAATATTTTTTTGAAATTATTTACATACACAATGAGAGAGAATACTAATCTATATTTATAAAAGAAAGTCGTGTTAGTTACTCCACTTATAACTCAAGATCGGTTGAACCGATTTAGCTGAAAATTGGCATGGAGGTAGTTTAGAGCCAGGAGAAGGACATAGGATACTTTGTTTCTTAACTTAATTGCACGCGGACGAAGTCGCGGGCGGCTGCAAGTTTAGTTATATTTTACAAATTTTGGGTTTTCAGTCAATTTTATCATGAGGATAGCTAGTGTTAATGACGAACCTGCAAATTAATACAGTGTTCCGTTCTTAGGTAGGACATCTTGATATCTATTAGTTTTACAGTTAGGTACCTACTTGAGATCTAAAAAAAAGATAGTTCTAGGTTTAATTTATGCCTTTGATGCGGGACACAATGTTTTTCATATGATTGTCAAAATTATATGTTTGCCAAGAGCCTGTTCACACTAGCGATTGTTGGGCGATTTCCCGGCGAGGCGAGCTCGGGGCGTACACGCCGCAAGATCGCTGTGAGCTCGCAGCGCACTCGCGGCGATATCGCTGCGGGTGAACGCCTCATCCATCAGTCGAACTCAAAGTAGGCTTCGCAGCGATACTGCGGCGATGTCGTCTGTCCCGGTAATCGCCCAAAAATCGCAAACAAGGTGTGCTCTAAGACATGACAAGGACTCGATCTTTTGTGTATCACTACACAAAAGATCGAACCATACGTAAATATGGGTTCATCATCATCATCATCATCATCAGCCTGTTGCAGTCCACAGCTGGACATAGGCCTCTCCTATTACACGCCACTGAACTCGATCTTCGGCTGCTCGCATCCAGCTCCTGCCAGCCATCCTGCGCAGATCATCACTCCACCTTGCCTGAGGACGTCCTACACTACGCTTGCCGAGACGCGGTCTCCACGCAAAAACACGTTTACTCCAACGGTTGTCGGTCCTACGGCTAACATGGCCAGCTCACTGCCACTTTAGCTTGCTAATCCGGTGGGCTATGTCGAAAACCTTGGTTCTCTGCCGTATCACCTCATTTCTAATTTGATCCCGCAGAGAATATGCGTTCCCTTTGGCATAAATTCGATGACTCGAATTTCATTTGGCATATTATCTTTTAACCGGGTATTTGAAACGCATAAAAGTTTTTTTAGCTTTTGTTTGACCGAATGTTCAAATTTGGCAGAATATTCTTTGGCGTTCGAGGAACTTCTTAAGCTGAACTGTTATTTTGCACACTTTCGTATTGCAATGTTGTTAGAGTCGAACCAAAATAAAATACCTTGGTGTTTTGATAGTCTGATTATGAACAGGGCACTGGAACTCCCAATCCGGCAGCTGTAAGATGTAGATGATTTCTTCGTCGTCTTCTGCTTCTTTTCCTTTCTCTGCTTTTGACTTTGCATAGGGCTGTAACAAATAGCACGTTACAGTAGCGAACACTGTAAACTGTATATAACACCGAACTTATGAGGTCGATGGTAAATAACTATAGTCCGTTCGCGTTAAGAATGAAATGTTAACCAATCGAATCATTCCTAATTAGACCAGAGTGACCAGTTGAACGCATTCTTTCGAACGGAATGGTTGTGGATCAGAGTTTTTTTTGTGTGAGAAAGAATTAAAATAACTGCATTCTTAACGCGAACGAGCTATAGGCCCATCAGCAAAACTCAAGCCGAAACGAAAAGTTTAAAGTAGATAGTTCGGTATATTGAAAACTCAATGCGATTCTTAGTTCGAATTCACCCAATAATTAACTACTCACATAATTGCGTCATTTTCATACGTCTAACGTAAAGTGTTATTCTTCGTAGGTAAGATTCTTTATTTTCTATTCTATGAAATTATTTTTTAATTCAAAGAGGGCGCCACTTCCCAGTTACATGATGAAGCGAAAGTTTAGTATGTGTGGGTGTGCCGTGTTGCTCTTTCACGTAAAAACAACTGAATGGATTTCAATAAAACTTTACAATATTGTAGCTTATAGGTACGGTGGCTGGCACATCATGCTACCCATTTCCGGTCAGTCCTCCTTGCTCTATCGCCAACAAATGTCATTTGGCACGAGCGAGAGAAAAAACGGAAATGGGGTAACCTGATGTGCTGTTGACTGTACATCTGATTCGCACATAGGCTACAATCTATAAAGAAGTAATACTTTTTGTTTCTCAACTTAGAAGAACGCGGGCGGCCGCTAGATAGATAGATATTCTTTATTGTACAAAAACATTACATTTCAAGCAAATTACAGAGAACAATGTACAGTATTAGTACCAGTATGGCCATAATTAAGAAACTTACGAAGACACTAGGTGCAGATATCGCTTCGCTGGCGTCTAGGAACCCGTCGAGGATTTGCTGGTTGATCTTGTACTTGCGGGCCAGGTTGAAGTGGGTCACGTCCTCTTGGGTCATGGGGAAGGTGATCAGAGGGCGTCTGCAAAGTGGAAGAACGAGGTTAGCTCTAGGCGAATAAGAGAGACTTTTGGGTGGAACTAAACGTTTTTATAGTCATCAGCTTGGAACCAGAACTAGTTCCACAATAGCCTGCTTCTCATAAGGTGGAGTGAGGTCATTTTACAGACCACTATAAAAAATATCTAAATATTAAAGGAAAAAGATTTTTATGAATATACTGTTGGATCTAGTTTTTGAACTAAAATTGTACAATTATTTTTCAATCTCTGGCAATACGAGATCAAATACATCATAGGCCTGCTTGGTTATGGGTCAGATGATTTTAATGCAAGCTGTCAAAGAAAACTTACGAGTAACTCCATTAACTTTAAAGTATAGTCAACAGCACATCAAGCTACCCGTTTCCGTTTTTTATCTTGCTCTTGCCATATGACATTTGTATGCATTATAGCATGGAGGACCGGGAATGACTGAAAATGGCTAGCGTGAATGTGATGTGCAGTTGACCGCACTTATATTATTATAATTACCTAAAGGGGTCGAGATACAGTGAGCGCTGCGGCAGCTTGAAGTGTTTCTTGACGTATTCCTCGTCCAGCAGTGGGAAGTCGCTCATCGCAGCCCTCGCGGAGGCAGGGCGGGGCTTGCCGGCGGGGCCCGCGCCCCCCGGGGCCCCGTCGCGCGGCACCAGGCATATCAGTGGCAAGCTCGCTTGCGGTGCGCTCGCACCTCCGGAACATGTACAACAACTATAAAAAGTGAACCCTTTTTAATTTTTATTTTCTGGCGGGACCGACAAACGTTGTTCTGCCCAATAGCAGTTAATTTTGAACATATTTTAGACTACAAAGTTTTTGCCAAATGGGAAAAACCGATCCTGTTCCTGTCAAAAGTGATAGGAACAAGACAGTTTTTTATATTCAGGACGAAACCCATACAAGAAATTAAGAGCCATGTGAGAGGGCCCACCATTTTTCGAGTTACATAAATACTTAGTTTAGTGTTGGAACAAACCAGAGTTCTTAATGTAAGGATTTCAAGATTTTAGACTAGGCAATCTCACTATTTCTGCACAGTAATTGCTTATTCACTCTTATCTTAAAGATACTCATAACCTAAGATTCCATCGGCATGACAACAACATTAGTTTACACTAATAAACGCAATTACCACTATTGTGTTTCGACAGCTTTGATTATTTTGTGGCTTTTTTCGAGACATTTCTCTACACATGAAGGCATTACGTGAGGACTTGTTGTAGCTGCATTCATTCGTTCTTCCCAGCCATTCTAATACAGTTACTCGTACAAATGTATAGCCAAGTCACAAAGGAACAATTCCAATATGTCACAGCTTCGGTTAAAAAGCTCCGCACCAAATCAATCATCCAGCCACAGTAAACAGAGAACAGTAAAATATCTACATACAAACGTGCCGGTCTCGGTTTAAATGCCGTGTCGGCACGCGATTTCATGCACACGCTAGCAACAAACATGGGGGAATAAGGTGGCGTCGCGGCACTACGTACGGGCCTCTGTGTACTGTGTACGGGCTGTGCCGCGTGTCTGTGAGCACGCTAGGCTAATAACTCGCCGGGCGGCCTTAGATACCCTACTGTTATGTTTACTTTGGTCTAGCAACTGTGTGTCCTGTGGGATTGTTGGGAGTGGTTCCCCGAATGTGAAGTGGTAGAGTTGAAAACGGATGCGCAGGCGAGCGGGCCCTGACAAATTAAGGCTCGTCTGAAATACCGATACCGTTTGACGCGTCTCTAAAGGGTCCTAAGGGGTCATCTAGGGGGTCTCTAAGGGGTCCTGGCAAACGTTTGGGCAAAAGAAGAGTTCAGCACATTGATCATTTTACCACTAATCAGTTTACAAATGACTCACTTTAGTATATTTTTCATTACGCTACGATCAATAGGAGCAGAATGAAGGGAAATATTGGGAAAACGGGAGAAGTCAGGTCTGTCTGCAACTGGTTTTCAATTGTTTTATTTTGAAGACAGTCAACCTGATAAGATAGAAACTTTCAAATAATTATATCCTACTAATATTATGAATGGGAAAGTTGTTATGTCTTGATGGATGTAATGTGGCGTGTTGCTCTTTAATGTAAAAGCTACAGAGTGGATTTTAATGAAACTTTACAATTATACAGCTTATGCATCGGAATAGGACATAGGCTACAATTAATAAAGATATATATTTTTATATATATATTTTTTAAACCTGAGTCCACGCGGAAGAAGTCGCGGGCGGCCGCTAGTAATTAATATTAGCAGTTCACTAACCTTGCCATCTTTGCACCAAATTGAATATCTGCTTCCCAGATAAAGATATCCTTAGTTTACTACTATATTACCATTT
Organism: Udea ferrugalis; assembly: GCA_950022985.1. Classification (NCBI taxonomy): domain Eukaryota; kingdom Metazoa; phylum Arthropoda; class Insecta; order Lepidoptera; family Crambidae; genus Udea; species Udea ferrugalis. Next base: position 24,017,472 of record OX465515.1, read on the forward strand.
TTTTAGGTTTTTTAGGATATTTTTTCTACAAAATTAATAACATTTTAAATTTTAATCTTTAGGTGTTGAAATCGTGAAATGTCAGACTTTAGAAAACGGCCATTTTAATATTCCCGTTTTGTTTTTACTTGACGTTTTATAGCTATCACGAAGGTAGCAAAGGAGTTTTTTTTACTTTTCCTTTAAATAGAACCATAATAGAACAAGAGAAAAAACTTTTATATATTTTTGATTAAGTATGATTTCTTTCCATCTGAGAGAGTAGCATTGCCTTTCCGACAGTTAAATAAAAGGTAGTAGTTAAACAGAATTCTTTTAAATGGCAATATTTGACTACAAAAAACTAAGTTTCCTTCTAAATTACTTACTAAGTCAGCCATATCAACGTGCATCTAAATAATATTATTTTAGCCAATGTTTATCTTCTATGAAGCCACTCTAAATATCTATTGGAACCCGCTAGCCGTTTGAGTCTTAGCCGGCACTAATCCAGTGGTGAAGTAGTTGTTTCACCACTTCATCACTCCAGCGCGGTATCTAAGCTAGATCTCGGTACTTAGGCTGATTTGTTTAAAATAAGTACAAAAGGAGGTGCCTGCGGAGCAGGTGTGACAGTGATCGGCGACGATCGCTGTTGTAAAGCAATACACGCCGGGTCGGAAATGGGATGAGTGACCACCCCGACCGAAATTTAGTGATGTGTATTTTCGGCATCTCCGTTCTTCGGCAGGCACGTTAAACAGTTGGTCCCGGTTGACGTTGCTAGATGTCAGTCGTTAAGCCTAGTCAGAGGCATTAGGGCGGCTTGATATCATCTGACATTAAGGTTGCTCACTAACCATACACCCCTCCAACAATCCGCACTGAGCCAGCGTGTTGGAGTATGGCTTCTTCCATCTCATAATTGAGGTGAGGCCTGTGCCCAGCAGTGGGACGTATATAGGCCGTTTATGTTATGTAAGTAGCATAGCATAATAGGTATAACATTCAATCAATGAAATGAAAAAAAAAATACTTTTGCACACTATATTACCTTTTCTGGCGAGTTAACCAACCATTCGACCAAACACCGTGAGAAACAGTTTGACGCTAACTCTATTTGACATTCGCCTACAATCAATTGATATTAATCCCCCTAACTTCGAATATGATTGTCCAAATTAAACACTATCTTGAGCTTGAAAGTAGCCCTTCCACACGAAATATCATATTGACTTAAAAATTACAAACAGAGGGTACAAAGAACAAATAGCTGTCTTATTACATGGCCTCTATTGAAGGGTAGCTGGGTAAGTGATTTTGGGCTTTGTGTCTGGGTGTTAAGGGAGGGCTGAGAGGGCAGTTATAAGGGGGCCGGCTAGTCACTGCCACGTGTCGATTCACTCTTCGCACTGACGAACGATTTACAGTTTGCTGTTTAAATAGAACTTGTAGTCGGGGAGATATGCTCTAAAATGGGCACTTTATTATGTTCACCATATTGATATTAGCTTGCTCGCTAGCGAAGTGGTTAGATCAATATCCAGGTTACGATAATTTTGTATCTAGATGTCTGTACAAGGAAACAAATGTTGTTTTTGTTGAGATCGGGTCCGACTGGATTACTGGATTTGGGATCCTATATCAGCACAATAGGAATATGGTAACACTTAAGGTAAGTAATATTAAATGAGACGACGACGACTAGCCTGACCGAGGTGCAATGAAAGATTATTCCCAACAGTCTACAGCAAAGCTCCTTGGCCCCTGGTCTATCTCTCTCGTAGGGTGCTTTCGCCTCCAGCTACGACTTTATTGCTTTTTGAAGCTCGCATACAGACGTCTATAGGTTAGACAAAGTCATGTCGGGATTTGCAAGTATCTCAATAATATTCCGTCAAGAGATGGCGGAGGCTGCGCTTTTGTAGTCTCTGTTTGTCTTTTAGTCGGACTCTATTGGACTATATTGGAACTGGGATGACGCAGGTAGGTATCATTCCATTCCCTAACAGATAACAGGTAGAACAGGTAGGGTTCATTCCATTCCCTAAAGACGGTTGCTGGCTGATGTCCCACTCATCAGTGTGATGGCTGAATCACACGAAAACTTGTGAACAGGTGCCTACGGGGAACTAGGTAGTCTGCTCAGGTTAACTTAGTTTACCCAAGTTTACTTACCTATTTTCTGTTTCATTTTATTTGATTTCATAACTGTAATGACTGTTGGTTTACTTATTCATTAATCATCAACATATTCTGTTGAGTTTATTGCCTGGTCTTTTCACTAGAAAACAACCTTCCGACGCCGGTGGTATGGTCACTTTATGTGCAGGTATTTTAATGGATAAAATTAAGATTCTTGACGATTCGGAAGTACTGTGTTATGGTCTACTATTAAGAAATTGGTTTTTTAGCGCTAGGGGGACAGCTTTGTCGAACAAAGGCTAGTAGCAAGGTGAGAATTGGTTTTAAGTTGCGCAGAAAAGAGAAAAATGGCGCATTGTCGTTTTGGAGGACAAGGCCTTCTTGGCCCACAGAGTTAAAGTAATTATTCATTTATTTAATAGTTCATACACAACAATTTAGTAACAATTGAAAATAATTAAAAACAAAATTTAATTAAAATATTTAAGTAAGTCATCGGACCGGACATTGCATAAAATTGTCGCCAAACAAAGGATTATTTTATTCTGTCATAAACATAACATAACATACCCTTACGACCATATCCCTAATGGGTTAGCCAGAGGCACACTGATTTTTGCCGTCATGGTGAACGGAACATTCAGAAGCCCACATTTCGCCGAGGCAATTTGAACCCAACGTGGTAAGGGGCGAGCCTAATGCCGTTATCCGGGTTGCTTGGGTTTTATATTGGTGTTTTAAATAACCGGAGAGTTAGCCGCAAATTGTACAGTGAACACAAAGAAGTGTGTTCCCTCCAGATTTGATCTCAGGACCATCGGGTTCCGAGCCAGAGTGTTCCACCACTGGGCCACGACGTTCTCCTGGGCCACGACACTCTCTGTCATACAAAGGAATTCACCATTTCTTATTACCTAAGCCTAGATAAAAAAAACTTTGGTGAATTGGCAAGAAACAATAGCAATTAACGATCCTATGGTTTTCTAATATTTAAGAACGCCATTTTGTTTGCGAATAATGATCCTGTAAACTTTTGCATTTTTTTAGTAGGATGGACAAATTGTAATTTCTCGATGTACCATTTGTATGCCATTTAATCGTCTGATCACAGAATTTACAAACCAATTAGTTTCAGACATTTCCGTGAGCTGTGAAGCGATAACCATAGTTAAACGTTACTGATCGGTCAATAACTGATTGGTCAATAAGTGATTGGTGAATTCACTGACGTTGCCCCGCTTCGGGCTGTTGACAGACTAAATTCCATGCAGGGAATCAAACATCAGATATGTAGCGGCTGTAGGTACTTCGATATTATGTCGATACCAATAGCACTTTCTTCCTGTGAAGTTTTGTATACAGGGTGATCAATCCAAATGGGTCAGTAGAAGGAAGTGAGAAACTATGATAGAGAGAAATCTGTTCTTAGGAACCATGCTTTCGACTTTAGATTCGAAAACGGGGGTAAAAACATGAGTAGTCCGATTTTTGATTGATCCCACGAGGGTTGAAGTAAGGATAATACTGTAATGTACTGTTTTTATAAACCTCTACTATGGTTAAAACCACTAGAAACGTTCATAAATGTAACCAAACATATAACTTTGTAAAATAAAATAATGTAAATGCTGCGGTATTTTTCAAGTGAAGGCGGCTTTAAACAAGAGCTTAGTAAAGAAGATAGATTTAACTGAGTAAACACTTCAAAAGTGCAAAGAAACTGTTGTGCGCATATTTTATGTAGAGCAGATTCAAGCAGTCTGCACGTGAATCTAGTTACTGAAGTTTCCGCGGAAATAGCTCTCAAATTGTGGAATAGAGCGGATGAAGGATAGAAGTGGCTGTGATAAAATACACATCACTTTTACTCTTTTGCTGCTTGCAATTAAAACTTACGTAGGTAAGTATCTGTTTTTCAGGTGTTTTGTGAAACTAGAAGACTTATAATAGTAATGATTTCTTTAACATTGACACTATCTAAACTAAACCTGGACCATCATTAGTTAATCCCCTAGTGTACTGTACCACCCTAAAAGCGTTTCTTCTTTCCTGAAAACATGTGAAATAAACCACTATTACATTTATACGAAACGGACCACAATAGCCAAATTAAGCTACGTGAGCCAGGAATATCCTTTTTTTGCAGGAATCATGCAAGTGTTGTTATACCAAGCAAAGTACTGAAAAGTACGTAGGTATACACTTTACAACACAAAACAGTACAATATGCAGAGAATCTAAGCCCCGGAGACTTCATGTATAACAAAACACCTTAAAACCAAGTAAATTGAACAGCGGTGCTTAAGCTCATCACCATTTTGTGTTCATTTCTTTCTCTCAAGAGAGGCTTTGTCATGATTACAACTGTCAGTTGGCAATTGAAGTGGAAATTCCTATTTGCTAAAATATATGAATTTGAGATTTAACCTAGTATTCAAGTGTGGCTTTTATCTCTTCTTAAAAGAGAGAAAGATCTTCTTCTTCTTAGAGCTCGATATAAAAAACAGGAAACTAAAGTAATGTCTATGCATTTGTAAGTCTGCGTAGAATCCGTTCGAAACATGGAGTTATCTTCAGAATTTGTTTACAACACGTCGGAAGCCACCTGTAGAGTTTGCAGAGTGGTGATCAAACACCAGTTACAAACATTAGAGTTTTCTTTCCACCCTTTGCGAAGGATCCAAGTCAATCGTATCCACATTTGTCTATCCCCGGAACGTTTGAGACCGTTCACTTTTATGTCAGCCCTTTAGAACCACTTAGAAACAATTTAGAAGAGTTTTTAACTTCATTTCCGATCGGAATTGTGTATCAAGTCAACTGTTATGCTTTTGACAGCTGGATACACAGTTTAAAAGGTGGTTTAAATGCGAGAAAGTCACTTTTTTGGTAACTAAGCTCTTTTAAAGGTAAGTAAGTATGAGGTACTATATTTTTAGAACATAAAGAGATTCCTAGATTACTCTACCCTGACGATCGATAATGATCTAAAATGTATGTTTATGTCCATACCAAAAACTATGTACGGCGACAGTATTTTGACGCTCAATTAGTTAAATCTTAGGTCCACGCACAAACGCAAACATGTAGAAATGTAGGGGCTCGTTTAAGGAGCCACCTAGGGGCTTATTATTAAAGATAAAGATGAAAACATGTAGCGATAGAACGAAAATCGTTATTATTATATAATCAGCTTATTTGTTCGATTCATACACTCCACTCTCCTTATAGTTGAAGGTCTACTGGGTAGGCACAGTGTAGGAATATGAGAACAAAGATAAAAGAGCAGGAGAAACAATGCCAGTTGTCTTTTTCTACAATAGAAAATGCTTGCACCGTAATCTCTCCGTTATCTAATCTTATCTCCTAGGGCGGCTCGTTTGACTGCACCGCCCAGCTGAGCAGCGGACACCTTGCTCTTTGATTTTTAATTTCCTGCAATGAATTTCCACTTTGAAATGAAAATCCACTGCTTAAGAAGCACCGTTTTATATTGTGCACCGAAGCAAAGCTTAAAGGAAGTTTTAGAGTTAGGTAGGGTAAGGGCATTCCTACAACTGCGCTCCTGTTCTTGAATTTACTGGTTGATTATGTATTTGTTTTCAGGTTTAGGTTTAAAGAACTTTTATTATCACAAAAGACAAAAATAGTCGTCGTTGACGTCGCCAGATGTCAGTCGTTAAGCTTAGACAGAGGTCCTAGGGAGGCTTGATAACATCTGACATTAAGGTTGCTGACTAACCTTACACCCCTCCAACAATCCGCACTGAGCCCGCGTGTTGGAGAATGGCTCATGATCCACCTCATACTTGAGGTGAGGCCTTATGTACTAGGCCGTTTATGTACAAAAATAGTCACTGATGATTTAAAAACCTATTTAGTCACTGATGATATTTAACTTAAAAATTATATTAAGACCGTTGCCATTATAATCTAAAGTAGATACTTTAGCTACACACTAATAATACTTACTGGTGAGTTGAAGATTACATACACAATACATTTGTATATCTTAATAACCCCTTTAAATTACCTGCTAACACATTATTGGTTACTGCAGTTCGTTAATTATCTACTTCTCTCTTTTGTAGTAGATCAAAGTGCAAAAAAAAAAGTATTTTTTTGTTTATTTCTGGTATTGCTATCTGTATCTTTGTCATTCGATCCACTTAAGAAAACAATTATATTCAAATCAAACACCGAAATACGGGCGTAAGACATTGTGCTAGTCCTTAGGTGATAACTGTCTGGAGCCTTAAACAGACATCATCTGATATTCATCACCCTCTCAGCTACCAGATACCAAAATAACAAATGAACAACAGCCTTTGCTCCCACTGCAGGGCACAGGAAGCTCCTCAACTATGACAATCTCCAACACACGAGCTCTGTAGGATAGGTAGACGGTAGTTCCCTACGACTAGGCTTATTGACTGACATCCAGGTCTATCCGCCGGGCCTGCTTAGCGTTTATAAGCAAGAAGATGTCCGATAAAATACATTACTATAAATGTAAGTCCCACGGTACTTATCGGGGTGTCCATACACGATTGTTGTCTCAACTGAGCCACAGCCACCTCAATAACAATAAAAGTTATAAAAAAAACCACAGTTAGTTCGATCTGTACAAACCCACAATATGGTCAATTAGGACGTATTAATAAAACGCCATAATGGTTCTTTCAAAAGCAACATTTATTATGTGCCAGGTTGGCTATGTGATTTGACTCTAGGAATACCTATGAATATTCATACTTGCGCTATCTGTTGACACTTTCGGGAACTCATCTCCACTAAAGGATTTTCAGGCTAAGCAATCTTCCCCTTGCATCACCCTTTGTAACAATGTATCAATTTGATAGTTATAGAAAGATTTATCTGCAAAAGCAGATTTTTATTACACCCAAAGGATTAGCTTTAACTCAAGTCAAAAGCATCGCGACGGAGGTGAGAAGCTATTAATATGATCGATAAAATGAACTATCGACAGACTTACCGTCTCGACTCGCTTTAAATTTATAAACATGGCGTCAAAACGTCGACACTTCGGGTTAATACCGATCAAGGGCTGAACTAATGACTTATTTAATTTCATTGTATACTTTTACAGTTGATGAATAGTCGTTGCACAGTATAAACCATACAGTAGGTTATCTAAGGCCGCCCGCCGAGTTATTAGCCTAGCGTTCACACAGACAAGCGGCACAGCCCGTCCGTACTGCCGCCTCCCTTTGCCTCCCTATTTTATGCTAGCGTGTGCGTGATATCGCGACACGGCGCGCGACGTGCACGCACCGCACACATTCAAATCGAGAGTGGCACGTTTGTATGTAGATGTTCTACTGTATGGTTTATACTGTGGTCGTGGTGTCAGCCGTGATGGATGTCGCAGACCAGCGATTAAACCGACTGTTGCAGTCGGTTGGTCACCGCTTCCTTGCAATCGATATCGACTGTACACCGTCTGATAGGAAATGGGCTGTAAAAAAGATTTGTGGGTTTTGAAGTTATAGCATTTTTCATATTTATGTACCCTTTCAGCCCACGTCAACACTCTTGTGACGTCTAATTGAAACACTGTACAGCGGCTGCCCGCTTCTTCGTCCGCATGGACATACACATTCACCCCTTAAAATCAAGCCACACAGACGACGCGGGGTGGCGGGTTGAGGCGCGGCGCGGCGCGACGCGATATCAGTGCGACGCGACGTCAGCAGCGGTGGCAGCGGTGCAAAGTGAGCTAAGAACCCTCATTCTGTCACATCAGTGATGAATTTATATTTATTTGTCCTCTAAGTAAGTCGAAACCACCAGATTTAGTGGAACATTCACTAACTTGGCAACTCTAACAAGAGCAGTCGCGTCACACCCGCGCCGGGCGCGGCGGCTCCTTGTGGACGCTACCATACTGTGTTTGTGCCAGCATGTCACTTTGTTTCAATTAAAAATGCAGCCACTATAGGATGTTCAGAGACGACGAGACGTTTGTAACACTTTTTACACTTCGAGTTTTTTTTAACATTATACTAATTGGCCTATTTGTCAACTTGAAGTTCGATTCATCTGCACCTTGTTTTTTCGTCAATGATAATAGTACAACTGACTGTCTTCAAACGCGTCCCACTGCTGGGCACAGGCATCGCCTCACCTACTTATGAGGCGCGAGCCATAGTCCCACCGTCCTCAGTGCGGATTGTTGGAGGCGTGTAAACTTTGTGAGAAACCTTATTGTCAGCTGTTTTCAAGCTTATCTAAGGCCTGCGACTAGCCTGATTGATTCCCAGGAACGTGCCTTCTGAAGCAGGGAGATGTCCGAAAATACATCCTTTAATAGCGGTTAGGGTGGTTGGTCACTCATTTTACGCCTACCAGGCCGATCCCCTGTCAAAACAGCGGTATTCTGGATCAACGTAGTATGATGGTCTTCATCCTAACATGTTTTAAAACAGCATTCAAACTGAAAGAGATTTACAGTAAGGCGAGTAGTATGCATTTTGTTCGATTTGAGGTGGTTGCCTCGGGGTTGCCAACATATTTCACAATAAATAAAGTACAGAGGCGCTCCCATCAATCTTTACATACCTTACGCCGCGAACATAATACCCATTTTGCTATAACTTTGTAAAGGTTAATGTGTGCGCCTGTGTGCATGTGTAATGAGGTCTGAAAAAATAAACGGTGCAAAAAAATACTAAACTTGTTCCATTTCTTTCATGTTTTGAAGAAGGGTTTCAGTATTGTCTTAATTTTACAAACTACATATTAATAAGTGCGATAACATTCTTTGATTTACTAACATTTAATGTTTTAATGAAAAGGGAAACCAGCCGGAAGGACTAAACATTTTTAGGCAGCACTATTTTTTTAAAAATAAAACCTGTAAAAATGTCTGAGCCTAAAATAAGCAGGGTTTGCGTGGATACAGGCCGCTTATAAACGATCGCTCTGGAAGTTTATAGGGGAGGCCTATGTTCAGAAGTAGTTGGCTGTTTATGATGGTTGGGACCGCAGATCTAACCTTTCCAATGCAGTTTGGCTGTCGTACCCCTGAATTCACAGCCGCAATCAACGTTGAGCATACTTCAGAAGTATAGCTGTCCTTTTCAGTTGTATTGACATTTTAAGGGACAGCATCAGCGTGAGCGCGTCGTTGGTTGACGTTTGTGACATAAACTGCACATATACGTCCCACTGCTGGGCACAGGCCTCACCTCAACTATGAGGTGGATCGAGCCATACTCCAACACGCGTTCTCAGTGCGGATTGTTGGAAGGGTGTAAGGTAGTGAGCAACCTTAATGTCAGATGTTATCAAGCCGCCTTAAGGCCTCTGACAAGGCTTAACGACTGACATCTAACGAAGTCAGCCGGGACTAACTACGTAACGTGCCTTCCGAAGCACGGAGATGCCCCAAATACACATCACTAAATTTCGATAGGGGTGGTCACCCATCCCATTTCCGACCCGGCGTGCGTTGCTTTACAACAGCGATCGTCGCTGATCACTGTCACAACTGCGCCACGGGCACGAGTCGTAGACAGCAGTGGTTAAAGCCGTCAACATTATCATAGTTTTTCTACTTGTTATCGTCTTAAATTAGCAAGTTTCTTAAATTAGACGTTTGTGAATTCGGGGGTGACGTTTGGAAATGTGCATAAATCAGCCGTGTTATTGATACCGGCACCAAGGCTAGCTCAGTCCAGCGTCAAAGAGGCCGTCCGCCTCGAGTGCGGTAATCGCGCGCTATCAACTGCGCACTCTGCCTATCGCGCGATAACATATCGCTCTCGAGCTGATCACGATAAAATCGCACCAATTGATTTTCCCGAACATAATCGAACTTATTTTGTGACCTATTATTTCATTTCGATGCTTTCGTAACGAACGTTATCTGCGCTAAGGGATCGGCGGCAAAAAGGTTTTTTACTATTTCTACTGACTTGGGTATTTACCTAGATGGTAGGTACTGCCTTAAGCTGTATTTCCGTTGGTGGCACTTGGTGGCGACTCAGCTTTATAGAAACTTTCGCCAACTTGTGTTCAGTTACGAACACAAAAGTTGCCCACTTTTCTTTTAAGGTGAAACTTTTCTTTCCAGCGTCATAATTTTATTTTCATCCAGGACAATCATTCAGGCTTATTAGTTAGCTGGAATAACACAGTAATATAGTAGTTGGAGTAATTGGTAAATGTTATTAAGGCGAACTGTCAGTCTTTAAAGATACACTTGTTCTGTTGTCTTGTAGTACAAACGACAGTAATATCTAAGTACATTTCATGTAGGCAAGCTGTGCTTGTAGACTGAGAAGTAAAAGCACTCCTCCTACCTTATTCCTTTTTTAGGGTTCCGACCATAAAAGGTAAAAATGGAACCCTATAATACATATTATACTAAGCCTCCGCTGCTGTCTGTCTGTCACCAGGCCGTAACTCGGGAACCGTAACAGCTAAGAAGCTGGAATATACACAAATGATGTATCTTCGTTTTTAGTAACAAGTGATCAATGTGGCAGACAGCGTTACATCATCTAAAGAGAGAGCGCGATGATCGAAGGCGATGATGATGACAATCAAATAACATATTTGGGGTTGTCAGTAAGAGCTTGTTCAAATTAATATTATTTTTAAATCATATCACACGATATACTTAGTAAGTCAGTTGTGTGGTAATAAAACCGTTATACTAAGAGGCTAATCTAAAGTGTGGTAAGGAAGGAACATTCAAAATGCTTAAAACAGAAAAAAAAGTATAGTTTACTTTTCGATTACCGAAACGTTAGCGGTTCGTGCTAGCCCTACAGGTACCTACTATTGACTTTCAATCATGCAGGCTCAGTCAGTCTTGTACGTAGTGTATTTTTATAAAATGATTTTTGACCTGTACATATGTGTTTTGTCGATGCAAGTGAAGGTTTTATTTACCTATTTATTAATCTATCCCTGACCTACGTACCTACAAGTTAAAGCTGTGGCATTACAACACAGCCTGTAATGATACAATTTTAACGCAATTACTCCCGTGTATGACGTCAGTCCGGCAGTTTCGACAACATGTCGCGCAACGTGTGACGTCACGCACAATGGCGTGAAATTTATGCGTCTAGCGCGCACGTGCGCGGGGCGAGGGATAAGTCTGCATTTCGGATATTTAAACTTCGAATTTTAACAATTAATAACCATTCGTTTTGATTTGGAATATTAGTAACGGTGTTGCGGCAAAGGCGCGCACAGTTTGATAAATTATGCACTATAGTTAGAAAAATATCAAAAAATATGGTTATTATGGATAAACAGTAATGAAACAGAGACCCTTATGCAACTTAGCCCACTTGTTTAAAATCTACTTTGGCCAAAGTTTTCTGGAGCTTGTAGCTAAAGAAAGGGGAAAAACAGAATAATTTTCACATGTTAGTAAATATCACTCCACTTTCGATTACGTATCTGTAATTTTCAACATTGTCAAAAAAAGATTAAAAATCAGAAGCTTAAAAAATATTAACATTTGGAAAATGTATGTGGTATTGAAATAAACTAAAAAACATTAATGTCAGAATCGGTCGCCAGCATTCTTAATTGTACACCAACCTGGGTGAGACGAAAATTCAAAAAATGCCCTTTGTGCAAGTCGCCCTTTCAGAACTGGAGAAACAGCGAGAATACGCAATAATAAGCAAAACAAGTCTAAGAATATATGAAGCCACAAAGCCAACGAGTAAAACAAAGATAAATCCACCAGGTGAAAGAGCAAACGAATCTGAATTCAAAACGATAAAAGGCAAAGTTTGAAACGCTTGTTACGACGTGACAAAACAGAGCTCATAAGTGAAAGTGTCCATTACAAAGCACCCCTGATATTTGTACAATGTTTGCACATTCGCCACACTATGCGGTACACTCGCGCACACACGACAAAACGTAAAAGTTTAAACGCTGCTAAAATTACACTGCTCAAAAGTGTCTAGGGATATCCCAAGCATTTCCATACAAAGTATAGTTATTTGGGAGGCTGTAAAAATTAAAATATTGATACCAACGTAGAAATTTTTAGAACACAGAAACTGCTATATCTGCCGTTCCAGATTGTATGAAGAAATTCACTGAAGTAGCATTATTATACAATCGTAAGGACGTTAAAAAAAGACAGATTTTTCTTTTAAAAGGTGTCATAATTTTAGCAAAATCAAACGTTTTTTTTGTAACATTCTTAACCTTTATCTTATGCCTCTGTCCTCGCGTAATTCTAAGATAATGCTCAACTTGTAAAAAAACTCAACTTTAAGAAATATTTGTAAAATAATATCCCTATGATATCCCTAGACAGTTTTGATGTGTGTATTTTCTGCCGTAAAAATCGCAGGGTGTGAAGAGAGCATGACGTGATCGATTAATTATGCAGTTTTCGCTGCAAATTCAGCGATATTTACAATTTGTGAGAACCGTTTTACGGAATGCCGAAGCGGTGAGCGATTCGGAGAGAAATGTATGTTTTACAAGCGAATTTAGTGCACGAATTTTCGTTATTTTTATAACCTGACTACGGCGAAGCAAAAAGGATGGTTGCGCATGTATGTTTTTGGAATTCATCTGGTCGCTCGAAACTTCTGAACTGGAAATCATAATTAGACAAATGAGGTGTCGTTGGAAGCCCTCCAGGGGACTTAAACAGAAGATTTTTTTTTAAAGGGATAATCTAAGAGCTTTTTTTTTAGAATATATCTACTATGTACAAGTATAAGCTGTTGCTCACGGCTTTACTTGCAATCACCTAATGATTGACTAGAATTTTAAATGTCACTTCCAAACTCAAACAATAAAACCTCAGCTGCTTTATTATTAGGTTTTTTCTGCATTTTAACACCTCACATAAATTTACATAACTCCAAAATAAGTTGAATAAAGAAAGAGTTTAAAAACGACTACCCAACTACTAAGTAAAACACGCCCTAAAAAGTACGGGACAAGAAAGTAAGTCGTCTCTGCAGAGGCGCTCACATCAACCTTTACATGCACCTTATATACCGCTAACATAAGACCTATTCTGCAACGGTTTTGTAAAGGTTGATGTGACCGCCTCTGTACCTAGTAGTCGGGTTATAGTATTTAACTCTTTTTTAAAAAAAACATGCTAGTGTTCTACGAATTAGAAAAAGGTCTGCTCAGCAGACTGACTCAGCTATTTTTAATTACTCCCGCTCCCGATAGTTCTAGAGTACAAATTATACTACAAAGAGCTAATGCGCTTATTATATTTGCTAGTACCGATAACCGTGTTTACGTTATACGTAAAACCGTGTTTACGTTATACGCTAGTACGTATAATAATTGAAGCAATTCAGAATCAACGTACTTAATTATAGAAGTAGAAGCAATAAAAAAATCTTTGACTAACACTTTTTAAATACATTGTTGGTGACCAATATGATAATCACAATAAATAGATCCAACCTCCAAATTCACAGAAGTCAATCAAAATGGAGGTTTCCGGTAAACCTAAAACATATAAAACTATAACTGCCAGTACTTTGCCAGCTAAACTAAAAAAAGTCAAATAAGTAATGACAAAAAAAAAAAACAATATGTGAAGCTAAATAGCCGCACGTATAAACTGGCGATAAGTATAAAACAAATCATAGCCGAAATAAAATAAAATTGACAAGAACGTATTGATTTGTACAATATATCTTATACAGCTATCCAAACCATTTTATAATAGTACACAGAACACAGTAGAGACTTAGTAAACTGAAATCCTGAAGAGAAAAGGACTATAACTGCTCGGCTAATATCAACGGATCTTTAGTGAGATTTTAATAGCCAACAAAGGAAATTAGTGATTTTACCAATTTATTACAAAGCTGCAGGAATATTGTTTTCCAATATTCATCAGAAAAACAGATTAATAATGTAAGCAAACAACGGCAATAACCTAATGGAGTAGTTTTGTCTTTATTTTCAATCTACAACAGTTTTTAATACTTCTCTATTGATGTAAAGGTATTGTGGTCTCTTTGAAAAATAACCTCATTTAAGTGCATAGCAATAATGCTATTATTCAAGAGCTTTCTTTCCATTTATTCTTGTGCCAAGTCCAATGCCATTTAAATTCCACATTCTTAGTAATATATTTCATACAGTATTCACAGAATCAAATTCATTAGAAAATACCTAAGTAATAACGTTATTTATGAGTCATTACTGCTCTTATTGTAACTCCGTATATATTTATGTAGAGACATGAATAGCAAGTAGAGCTGGGATGATACAAATTAGTTGTTAGCGCAAGAAGCTTAACAATGAATACAATGAAATCTAAATAATTGGTGTGAAAAATTGTGGCGATAGTCAATATGGATACCTACTTAGTACTTCACGTCTCAGTTTTCTAAAAACCAAGAATAAAACAACGGAAGACATTTGTTCATGATCATTTTGGAAATCAGAGTTCTTAAATGATGTGTGAAAAAGTCAATGTAGCAATTGACGTTACACTAAACATTCTCTACCTGACTGTACCCACCGCACTTGCGCCGCCGAGCGCGTTCGCGTTTCGAATCAGACGTCATTCTGCGTCTAACGCGAACGAGGCGTATAATGCGACGCGCCTGTTACCAACCCCCTCCCTGTCCCCCGCGTGACAGATCGCTGTCACTAATTGGGGTAGACCGTGGAGATAATATTGTCACCGGCTGCGCAAACCAGGTTATATTTGACGGGCCCGGCTCAGAACGGCTACGTAGAGATCTAGCCGGTTGGCAACGGTTCGATGGCTGCTTTAGACAAAGTTCGATCCCTGCTCTAGAGAAATTCATGTGACAAACATTTCAGTTTTACGTTGCTTTAAATTTCAGTAAAGTGATAACCTATAAGTATTTTAAAAAAACCTTATCAGTATTACACTATAAATCGAAATGAAACAACTTTACGGATCCTACTCGCGGTCTTATATTTACTTTCATTTTCTAACAAGACGTTTCGACTAATTTACAGCAGCCGTGATCACGGAATGACAAAAATGTTTTAGGTCACAAATGTAACAAATGATGGAAGAAAATATAAGAGTGCGAGTAGAATCCTTAAAGTTGTTTTATTTCGAGAAAAAATGGTGTTAAACTCTGGAAATGACAATGATGAGCTTGCAAACCACAGTCTTAATGTGATCTTTATATTTTATGGGCTATCTTGATGACCACGCTTTTTAAATACTAAATACTCGCTTTTGGGAGCAGCTGAAACACAATAACGATTTACATAAAGTAGCTTTACCTTTGCCAAAACAAGCTCGCTTATGGGATGTGGCATTATTAAACTTCTGTCTGGAACCGTGGCTGCACTCAAAAGATAACTATTTGTTTACGTTGAAATACTACGAGTATTTAAAAACAATCATGAATGAATAAGTTATTATTGATGACGCATAAGAGTACTTGGAATTATTGGAATCAGAATCAGAAATATCTTTATTTAAATAGACCTGTTACAAGTGCTTTCAAATCGTCAAAAACTTAATCTAACAAACAAAAATACACTTAATAATAGACTTAAATACTATAACAGAAATAATAAATTAACACACAATATTGGAGTTTGGTTCGGTAAGTACAGCTTCATTAAAATTAATTATATTAAATAATAATGAATAAAACATTTATATTTAGTAAATTATAACATTTAATCGAATGCCCGAGCTCAGTCGAAAGGAGCACGGTGGCCGGCTCGGTGTGGTCTTTAGATTTTCTAACAATGATTTAGGTACTATCAATCTTCAAAAACTGTCAAAAGGCTTTGTCAAAAATTCAGAAATCAACTTCACCAGACCACGAAACGTAAGTAAGTACATCAAAACAACCACCTATGAAGTAATTTTCCTTACCTACGAGAACATGTAGCTATACATTCATTGACAAAATAATATAATATTGCTATTTGTAGGTCACGTATTCAAATATCTTGGTTTGCTGTGAGATGGCGGTCTAAAACTATCTACATATTAAATTCATAGAGCATACCCGAGCCTGGAAGCCACAAATACAGGGTGCTTAGCTTTAGAATCTAGAGACGTATGTATAACCATACGAACGCAATAACAGGTTGTTAGCTGTTTGGTTTTTAACCACTAACTAACTTAAGTAACAAAATAAGTTAAATCGCAACGCTTGAAATGAAAATCTGTAAACGTCCGAAATACGCCCTTAAAAAACAGTATATTCGGAAAATGTAGTTGATGAAACCTGCATGATTCAATGACACCATAAAAAGATCTCTCTATTCTATTCTTTTATTACAAAATTTTACAAAACATTTTACTAAACATTGTCTAACCTTATTAACTTAAAAAATTTTTTTATCAAAAAGCAAAGCTATGTTATGACAGATAATTCCTTTTCTGGCATTTCCCTGGAAATACCACCAATACCGGAATATTCGGAATAGGTGTAGTCTAATATATCACATACTAGCTGTAACATCAGACGTTGTTCTGTTGTCAATCATTGACAGGTAGAAATGGTTGCTGAGGAAAACTAAATTGTTGTATTTCACTTTATTCCTAGCATTTTATCATGTTAACTCACCTTTCAAACCTTCCCTTCCAAATAGGTCTTGCCGTTGTTTAAGCGAGACTAACAAACAGCAATCCATTGTAATATACAGGGTGGCCCAGCGACAGTGGTCCAAAAATTTTTTTTAGGTAGAGGGCATCATAACATGTCATTTAAAAAAAACTTTAGTTCCGCGAAAATCAATACTTTAGAAGTTATGATTTTTTCAAGTTTTTTTTGAAATTTCTCAACTCCAACCACTTAATTCACTCTTGTTTGGAAACTATCGCACTGAATCAGTTCAAATTTGATATAAATGTACAGTAGTAATCTAGAAACCATATTATGTGCGAGTTTTGAGTTTATTCTAGGACAATTTGTTTTTTTTTTAATTTTCGTCAATAATTTTTCGCCATTTCAAAAACTAATACAATTTTCAAAAAATCATAGCTACAATGTTTGTGCACTTGATGATTTGTTTATGATTTTAAAAACTGTCCATAAGTATGATAATAGTCTATGCAAAAACTTGAAGTGATGCTTCCAATGGAACACTTTCAAAATTAACATCATGTACGGTAAGTCGCTAAAACTCAGAATGAGTCATTTCTGCGCTGACCTAAATTTTTTTAAAAAAGTAGCCATAATATTTTTTTTCGGATAGAGGGCATCATAGCAACTCATTTTAATAAAACATTAGATAGTCTAAAACCAATAGTTTAGAAATTATAATTTTTTAAATTTTGGGCCTAAGTGGTTGAACTTCAGAGACACAGCTCACTTTTGTTTGTAAATTATCCGACTAAGGAACTTTAAATATGGGATGACTTAATAATTCATCCCAAACTTTAATTGGCTATGCTTTATTTTATGTTGACTGGTAGATAATGCCTTAATAGCATTAAGTCCGCCTTTTGTATCACTCGTTGTAATGTAATAAATAAATGAGATAAATCCTTTTTCACTTTCTTCCATTCTTACTCATTTTGAAGTTCCTCCAAACAAAAGTGAGCTGTGTCTCTGAAGTTCAACCACTTAGGCCCAAAATTTAAAAAATTATAACTTCTAAACTTTTGGTTTTAGACTATCTAATGTTTTATTAAAATGAGTTGCTATGATGCCCTCTATCCGAAAAAAAATATTATGGCTACTTTTTTAAAAAAATTTAGGTCAGTGCAGAAATGACTCATTTTGAGTTTTAGCGACTTACCGTACATGATGTTAATTTTGAAAGTGTTCCATTGGCAGCATCACTTCAAGTTTTTGCATAGACTATTATCATACTTATGGACAGTTTTTAAGATCATAAACAAATCATCAAATGCACAAACATTGGAGCTATGATTTTTTGAAAATTGTATTAGTTTTTAAAATGGCGAAAAATTATTGACGAAAATTAAAAAAAAAACAAATTGTCTTAGAATAAACTCAAAACTCGCACATAATATGGTTTCTACATTACTATTGTACATTTATACCAAATTTAAACTGATTCAGTGCGATAATTTCCAAACAAGGGTGAATTAAGTGATTGGAGTGGAGAAATTTCAAAAGAAATTTGAAAAAATCATAACTTCTAAAGTATTGATTTTCGCGGAACTAAAGTTTTGTTTAAATGATTTGTTATGATGCCTTCTACCTAAAAAAAATTTTTGGACCACTGTCGCTGGGCCACCCTGTATAGAGATTCCCAAATTTTCAAAGTTCAATGAAAGTTAGGCAGGTGATGATGCGTCTCAACTACTTCCTGACTGCAAGGACGCTTCATAAAACACGAGAAGTTAGAAAGCTGTTGTCTAGTGGGGCCAGTGGAACGGAAAATCACAGGTATACCTAGGGTTGTCAACCATACTGTTTTAAACAGTATTAGACTGTTTTTCGCCAATTATACTTTTTACTGTTGAACAAAAATAACGTGTACAAAATACTGTTTTCAGCATCAAAAAATTTTTTAAAAGTGCGAAAACTATTAAAAATATTTTCTCAAGACAATAAACAGAATACAGTTCATTTTACTAAAATACTGTTTATTATCCTTCATAGACCTAAATATACTTTATTTCTAAGGTAAAAGGTTGGCAACCCCAGGTATACCGCTAATGGCTGCATAACAGCAGTTTGAGAGTTCGACGGTAATTGCCACGACGAGGTACAGAGGCGTTCACATCAACCTTTACACATGGGCACCTCAATTTGCTGGCGTAGTAAATGCTGATGAGAACGCCTATGTACCTATCTTTACAATTTTGCAAAGGTCGTGTAATTAAAATTCTGCTATGGTATTCCGGCGGGCGCCAAGACTCACTTCGCTCGTGGTGAGTTATCTTTAAAATTCAATTTGCGTTTGAGAGAAAAGAACTAAAGAAAAATAACATTTTTAATTATTTACTTATAAAATGGGAGAAAATACTATGTGAATACTATGTGAGTGAAGCATATTGACGATTGAAGTAAGCGTGAAGCACCGAGATGTGAAGTGATGGCCGCCGGAATGCCACTCCTTTTTTGGAACTTATTTATACTTGTTATGAAATTAAAAATTCTACAATGTTATGTTTAATTGTGTGTAGGTAGTTCTTAAATAGTTGGGTGAACACCATTGACTTTTTCGAAATCATTATTAAATGAGCTGCCATTGATCGTTCTACACCCTTAGGCCCAGACTCCACCAGAGCTGAGCGGAGATGTGCGGCGTCGAGATGTGTTTTCAACAACCAATAGAATCACATCTCCATATATCCATGCGTGAATAACGCAATTCCATTGGTTGTTGAAAACACAGCTCAACGCCGCACATCTCCGCTCAGCTCTGGTGGAGTCTGGGCCTAACTCTGCTTTAAAACCACATCATCTCAACATGTTAATAATTGAATGTCTTAAATCAAAGAGTTTCGCCACATCAAACTATTCAACAAGGTGCTTTCATTTATTAGTCTTTTATTAAATTTTGTCTTTGAATAGAACAACACAATATTTTCTGAATGAATTTGTGTCTCAGTTGATTTATTATGAAGAATTTGTAAGTACTGTAAAACATCCTTATTTTAGGAGAGTTACTGCTGAGTTTCTTGTCGGGTCTACTCAGTAAAAACAACCTTTCGGCACATATCATACTGAAAATTGTCACCTCGCGTAAGTACCTATTATTTGACCGTGTGGACAAGAAAGTATGATCATTTACTAGAGCACAAACGAGACAGATACATGTTTCGCCGTATCGTCTCAAACTGTCAATGTTTCACATCTGGAGCTCACTAAAGAGAGCACGCTCACTGCAATCGCCTATTCGCTTCATCTAAAATTAATTGAAAATAATTTTGAAATCACATGCTGCTAAGTCCTTTACCTCAAACCATCACAGTCGCGAAGTTATGTCTTTTTACATAAGGGAAAATAACAATGAAGTAAAGATTCACCCGAAGAAAATTTCTTTTTGTTTCGTATCAGGTTGTTATTCAAAATGTGTGAATGAAAAACAGATCCTTTAACTACGTATGTTTATTAGTCTCTCTCGCCCTCTGATCATAGTATCAGCTTTACTTTTTGCGGTCAGATATCTGTTTTTTTTAATATCAACTAATTAAAACGTGTGACATTGTAATACATCCATATTTCATGATGACTATAGAAAAAGCGTACACGTGTACCGCGGAATGCAGCGGGGTGCATAACAATAGCGCATATTGCCCAGCGTCAGTGAATCCGTATTGCGGGCGGGGGCAATTAATGTTTGAGCAGCGGTGGCTTTGACTGATTGGCTAATATTATTTTGATCAAAGACATTCATTAATTCATACTTTAATGAAACAACGTGAAAATCACTCTTTTTCTTTTTAAACGTGAAATGGAATTTAAATGATGTAGGTCCCATACATGTTTTTCGGTTCCGTGGTTTCTTAAGAAATGCTATAATTACATCAATATCCACGCGGACGAAGTCGCGGACGGCCACTAGTTCCTTATATTAGTTGGACTTTATTGACAAAGCCCTAACTTTCTCTCTTTTTAAAGCTGGAGGAATCTTAAATTCAAGAGGCGATCTCGAATCCAATCCAATAAGCGGAGATGCTTGAATTTTCGTCAAAATCTCAACTTGGTCATTAAAAATAGTAGAGCGCCCACCTGCCGCTCGGCTGGTTTTGGGCTCAAGACGGGACGGGGGCGGAGGCTGGGGGCGCGGGGGTGCGGTCGTATTTCACAATTAAATTTTTCTGGCGCGATCTCGCCGAGTGTATACGCCGAGCTACGCCGCAGCAAGGCGTGGGGTGGGCGCCATTGCTTCTAAAACTTTCTTACACAAATGGGACAATTTTGTTAGAATATCTTTACTAAGTAATATGTCAAATGTAGACTAGAAGTTGAAAAAGCAGTATCTCAGTGCATTCGTGAAGGCGAATATGATTTATTGAAGCATACAAACCAAGGGTGGCATTCTGCATTTGCATATGGAATGAATTCGAAGTGATATTGCATTTTGGGTCTTTGTTCGTTTGAGTGAAAAGAACTAAGCCAAATATAATTTTAAAATACTTTCCATACAAATGATAGAATGCCTATTCCAGTTGAAAACAATAAACGCTTAAGTTGGGTGTTTTTTCCTGAGTGAGAGCGAGATGAGATTTGTTGTTAACCAGAATACCATAGCTGAACTGTGATTTTTCGTGCTTACCAGGAGGTTACATTACCTACTACTAATAACCATTTTAAAAAACTTGCGTGGGGTACATTTGGTGGTTACTGAGTGTACCTAGAGTAACTATGCCAATAAAAATTCCTACAATCTGTACTTTCTACCACCGGACCATTTGATTCGAAAAAAACAACTGACTTTCAGTGGTTGGTAAAAAAAACAAGGGCTCTTCTGTTACACACATCAATTTCTTACAAAATTTCGAAAGATGGTGTTGACGCCTGGCAGCAAGCCGAATACTTCGACAAGATACACAATTTTACCATCTTCTTATCTCGACTGTATTCAAGGCAAAAAATAATGTTTTGTAATCTGATTGATATAATTTTCGTCTATCTGCTCCCAGTTTGGGAAGCAGTGTCCCACAGTTTAATATCGCAGCGCGACGACACGGCGTCACGTGCACTAGGAAGACACACGCACACGCGCGCGCAGCTGTGTGTGTGCGCTACGTACTACGGACCTGTCAGTGCCTACAACGCTGCAGATTGGAAAGTTTCATTTTTACTAATTCTCGGTTTCTGCTTTGTTATTACTATAGTTTTTCTAGTTTGTCGGCATAAAAACATAAACATATAAAACATATTAATCCTGGTTCCACCTCATAGTTGAGGTGAGGCCTGTGCCCAGCAGTGGGACGTATATAGGCCGTTTATGTATGTATGTTATGTAACCCTGGTTATTAATAAGTATTAACAGGTATTGCGACATCTCGCAATTGCACGTGTCCTTAAGTATGCTTAAATCTTTGAAACTACGCAACGCAATATGATTGAAAATAAAGGTTTATGTATAATAACATTACATTGCACCCGTGCAAAGCCGGTGGTGTATAATTTACGTTTACTATTGTATAATTTTGTACATTTAATAAACCTAGATATTTAGTAAATGATGTAAAATGTAAAAACAAATATGAAGGAAAATTGTTTTTCCTCTTGTTATTTGACTGTAGATTGTAGATGTGTATGTGTGTTGATTTTATAGAAGACATCGCTTCCGAAAAGCTGGCTTCAAGAATGTATGTATTATATTGGGAATACATACACGCACACACACGCGAGCACAGCCGTCTGCGCGCTACGGACTACGAGCTACGAGCTACGAACCTGTCACTCAACGCCTCTGCAGAATGCGAACAGACAGATTCGTTTTGATTAGTTCGTAGTTTCTGCTGGTTTATTGGCTGACACAATTGCTGCGTTTATGAATTGTATCGGAGAGTGTGTGATAGGGTTCGGCTAGCAAAATTATAATTATGCAATGCATTAAAGGACCAGTCCATCTACCAGTGTTCGTTAACAATTTATTTTATTTTATTTGTTTTTATTTCATTTGACAATGATTAATTGATAAATTTTCTTTGTTATAGAGCCAGGACTACTGAACGGAAATGGGTAGCCGGTCGGTCATGACGTTGACCGTACCTATCTTTCTTTGGTTTCATTTTGTTTAACTTGCGCTTTCTAAAATAATCCAGTCAGTTAACAAAATGAATAACATCAGGAATATGTACTGAAATGCATACCTATTTCCGTTGTCACACGATAACAAGGTAATGCTTATAGCGATTTTAATTCTTCTTTGTGTAAACAATTATTTATTTACATCATAACTATTACTATTTATACAAAATTAAAACAAAAAGGAACAAATTTATATAAAGCCTAACCTAATATAAAAACTAAACTACTTATAAATGAAAAATTTCTTCTAAAAGAGGTGCTTGAGGCATGTACCCTAAGATGCTGGCCGCATTGCCGCGCTGGACTGCCAGTGACAAGCGCTGAGCGAAATACGCATCAGCCCTAGGGTCACCTGAAGCGTGGACCAGCTTGGGCGCAATAGCTTTGCTAGCTTTGTGTTAATTTTCGGATATTTAGTAGAAGGTTTCTATGGGAACAACATTCAGAAAACTTCATTTTTTTATTTTACTATTTTTTGCGCTTTTATTAGTTCTTCATTTGACAACAAACATTGCTATTCGTTAGTCTGGATATAACTCGAGAACGGCTGGACCGATTCGGCTAATTTTGGTTTCGAAATGTTTGTAGAAGTTCAGGGAAGTTTGGAAAGATGAGTAAATACGAAAAAATGCTAGAAATATAGTAAAAACTACAAATCAGTCTTCTCGCTTAGAAACCAATTTTACCTGTCAATTACTAGAGATTTGACAACAGAACTATTACATCTGTCGGGACTTTTAGTTTGTGATAAAAATCTCCTCTAATTTGTCTCTGTTGAAAATTAAAAATCTATGACCATTTCTTGTTGTCAGCTCATAAATAAAGAAATTACTTAAAAATACCACCAATGATAACCCGGCACTATCAAGTGACATATATCATTTAATCCCCAAAACAGTGACATTGTCATGCGTTAAAAAACTACTGCGTATCATCCCCTAACATTAGGGTAGATCAGTCGCGGCGACCCAGGCACCTGTTTCGGACAATATGAGCCAAAGGGGAATACTAGCCCCTTTGTACACCATCGTAAAATTCACTTTCACTGTACAACAACATAACCTAAAGTCCACTTTGATTACTGGTGATAAAGTTCATAATAGCCTGATATGTACGAATATGCAAGTAATTTGAAATCAAAATCGAGCTAATGCGATTTGAACGTATTATGAGAGGTAACCAAACGTGAGCCAAACAAATAGTGTAATGGATTATCGGCTTGTTATTTGATTTTAAGTCTTGAAAATTGATTAAGTATGTTCTTTGAAAGTTACTTATACTCCATTTGTTATGAAATTATAAGCAGGGTTGTTAAACAAATGAATGATTTGCATTTGTGATTGATTTTAGCTGGCTGACAAATTTGAAAAACCTGGTTTAATTGAATTGGCCCTTCCGTCACAACGTACGAAGGGTCTAAGTAACATTTTAGATTTGGTAGAGTTATAATGACTGTAAAAACACGACTGGATACACAACCCCTGCCTCTTTTAGGTTTTTGTGAACGACAATATACTTTCACGTAAGACAAAATCATTTTAACTTAGACAATTTAAATGAGAACGAATAAGTGTGACAGTTGACATATGACGTAATTTTGATAAGTTCGGCATGAATCTTAAACGTTATAATATTTATTGTGCTTTTACCACAAAGTGTACCCTATAAAGATCCTTTCATTACTTCTGTCAAGTTCTGTCTAATGCTTTAACAAATGGAGTATAGTACTTATGAGTTAGTTGACGACCTATTTGGTGTAATGGTTGCGAAGTTAGCCACTATACCAAAGGTGGCGGGTTCGATCACCGAACAGTACATACTTTGTGTTCATGTACTTTGTGTTCATGGGTCTGTATTCACAAAAAAGCAGACACATTTATTTACGAAATAATTTATTTGAGCAAGTTATTAATGAAAATGAAAAGACTACCGATTATGTTTCAGTGGCGAATCGGTTGAAACAACTAGTAAAAAAATATCCGCTTGTAACCACGTGTCTGGCCAGCTCGTCTGGGCGGCTGACAGTAATCATTCCGCCTAATTGATGAAGCGGCCGCATGGGCGGGCACGCGCGGCACACTTGTGCGGCAAAGTCTACGGCCATTAATCTGCTGTCAACATTTAGGAGCGCTACACACGGTCAACAGTTGAGGCGGTGTGTTTGTATATTAGGAACGCTACATACGGTCAACAGTCGAGGCGGTGTGTTCGTTTGTTATTAACGCTACACACGGTCAACAGTCTAGGCGGTGTGTTCGTTTATAAGGAACGCTACACACGGTCAACAGTCTAGGCGGTGTGTTCGTTTATAAGGAACGCTACGCAACAGTCTAGGCGGTGTGTTCGTTTATAAGGAACGCTACGCAACAGTCGAGGCGGTGTGTTCTTTTATAAGGAACGGTACACACGGTCAACAGTAGAGAAAGTGTGTTCGTTTGTTTGGAACGGTACACACGGTCAACAGTCGAGGCGGTGTGTTCGGTTATAAGGAACGGCACACACCGCCTCGACTGTAGACCGTGTGTAGCTTTCCTAATAAACCAACACACCGCCTCGACTGGTGACCGTGTGTAGCTTTCTTAATAAACCAACACACCGCCTCGACTGGTGACCGTGTGTAGCTTTCCTAATAAACCAACACACCGCCTCGACTGGTGACCGTGTGTAGCTTTCCTAATAAACCAACACACCGCCTCGACTGTAGACCGTGTGTAGCTTTCCTAAAAAACGAACACATCGCCTCGACTGTTGTGTAGCGTCACAGTATAAACCATACAGTAGGCTATCTAAAGCCGCCCGCTGAGTTATTAGCCTAGCGTGCACACAGACACGCGGCACAGCCCGTCCGTACTGCCGCCTCCCTATGCCTCCCTATTTTATGCTAGCGTGTGCGTGAAATTGCGTGTGCGTGATATCACGACACGGCGCGCGACGCGCACGCACACATTCAAACCGAGAATGGCACGTTTGTATGTAGATGTTCTACTGGATGGTTTATACTGTGGTAGCGTTTCTAATAAACAAACATACTTACCGCCTCGACTGTTGACTGTGTGTAGCGTTCCTAATAAATTCGAACGATTCGTACATCTGAGTAAAGCATTGAGTGTGTTGACAGTCTGAGACGACACTTCGCAACATGGTATCTGCGTCGTTTACACTGTAGTAAATAATCGTACTAAGGCAGTACACACTTTATAACACGGTCAAATTAACTACCTACGTCGTACCCCGTGGACAATTTTTAACTTCGCGTCAGTACTGACATAACCTCACGGACGTAATAGAAAGACGGACGTCACGTCGTCTTATCATGCCTGAAGCAAATTATCAGCTGTCAGTTTAGCTGTGTGCGTGACTAGGACGTGTCATTGGCGCTGTCACACGGAGTAAAATGGCGTTGTTTTGTAGCACCTAGTGTGTTTGTGTGAGTATAGCAGGTCGTGTACAACAAACGAGCTTGTAGCACCTTGCATGCTTCACATTTATTTAGTGTGATGTTCCGTCCGTCTTTTACGTCTGTGCAAAACCTTTTTTTTTTATTGTAATATCGTTGCCTTTACTAGTGAGCGACGTGCCTTTACAAACCATGTTGAGAGACGCCACAGTTTGGTGAATGTGATGTCGTAGGCCGCTAAACCGGGCCAATCGATTTCGCTAATTATTTGATGTGCATTGTAGTGTACGCAGATCGATGAGGACAACCTATTTCTCGATTTGGCCTAGAAGTCACTTAACTGGGCGACAAAGAGCGCTGTTTGAGCTTTGTCGCGAGGTATAGTTCGACAGTGGCATCATACTATAGTATATTTTACAATCACATAATCGAAGTTGAGCTGCTCTAATAAGTGTAAAATAGCTGTCAATTTCAGTTCCATAGACTATTCGGCATGAGTTTGAAGTCTTGTTCAACTTTCATGTATTTGAGTCCATAAAACGCAGACTATCTAACACCGTTTTTGAGCGCTCTTATATCCAACGAAGGCACCTTAATATTTTTAGTTAATACCCTCAAGACCATATCCCAATGGGCTAGTCAGAGGCATACTGATTGCCGCCATGATGAAGGAACATTCAGAAGCCCACATTTCGCCGAGGGAATTTGAACTGAATGTGGTGAGGAGCGAGCCTTCCGCCGTTATCCGGGTTGCTTGGCGCAAATTGTACAATGAACACAAAGTAAGTGTGATCCGGCCAGATTTGGGTCACTACGCTATATTCTTGGTGCAAATAGAAATAAACACCTAGCAATATTCGGCTAGTCACAACATTTTATTCCTCTTCAAAAATCCCGTCGATTCCGAGCGGAATATGTCAATGTAAAGGGATAAAGAATTTTTAGATCCAATCGATCATCATTCCAGCATGAAAGCTGAAAATGTATTTGTTACTCCTGAAAAAGGATTCCCATTTAAAACCTGGCTGGGACAAAAAACGTGAAAACGAGGTATTTTTCTATACTATACATTCGTTCTTTTGAACTCTATACGTTTTATTCATTGGGTATTTTTTGAAAAACATTTGCGATTGTTATTTTTACGTGAGCACTTTTAGCTAGTCAAACATAGAGTTTTTTATCCCACCGCTGGAAACATGCCCCAGCTGATCACCATTATCAGGTGTCAGGCAAGTCATAATAATCTGTTAGATGTTACTATGACGCCCTAAGGTATCATACCTGGCTTTGGGCATCTCCATGCTCTAGTCATGTTTCTTGAGATGCCCCAAAAATGAGTCACTAACCTCCGAATTCACAAACGTCAATTAACGGTAAGCAGCGCTCACGCCCATGTCCCGTAAATTGACAATAGAACGCAAAGGGACCGCTATACTTTTGATTGATGCTCATCCTTGATTTGCGTTTGTGAATTTGGTGGTAAGTGTCCGTAGGGGTGAAACTTATTTATGATTAAAACATTACTAATTATTGTGAATCTTGGCGTCTGTCTGTAATTCTGGCTGATTCGCTGGGGACTGATTTAACTACACATTCACTGAACGTATTTTTTGAATATTTCTCCCCTGTTCGCAATGCGCAGAACTACTGGGTGGATTTTAATTAACTTTGTACTAGTCGTATTTCTAACTCCCGACGCAAGAAGAAAGGGAGTTATTTTGACAAGTGTATCTTCTTTAAACTTGAAATAAATTGCAAAAACATATCAACATTGACTTAATGCTGAAGAAGAATCTGGATGATGCCTTACCCCTCGCTAGTAAGAGGATCGTGCTTATCGAATAAAAGAGGAGGTCTGACTAGTGCTCCCATTTCATACTATATCTTAATCGAATGACATAATGAAGTGTAGAATGTCTAAACTGGTCCTCTGCTGGACGCAGGCTTTCCCTCATAAGCGCCATCGGGTCCTTTCTTCAACAAGGCGCATTCGCCTTGTGCCAGTTACCTCATCTCAAATCGTAGCTCCACTTATAGCCCGGTTCACCGTTGTACTAGAGACAAAAACTGCAACTTCTGTGTATACCTACGACTAATACCAATGGATTGGTGGCAATGTCTTGAATACAAATCTGTCGACCGTCGAGTGCCATCGAGAGAGGGGGGACGGAACAAAGTTGGAGAAATTGCCCTTATTTTTTGTTTATAGTGTATAATATTTAATAGAATTCAATTTCTAGAGCACTTTTGCTCAAACGTGAACCAGACTATTAGCTGTAGGGCGCTTCAAGCTACGCTTGGCGAGACGACGCCGTCTCAAGAAGGCGCTTACTTTGAGGGTTATCTGCCATAGTTTAAATTATTAAACAGGATGTTATTGCTGGTAAAAATGAACTTCATTCATGTAAGCTTTACAAATTGGAATTTATGACTAGTTATAGCGTAAATGTGACTCTAAGATACCACCGGTTCCGAAATTGATTCTACTTAGAAGACTACGGCAACGAACTAGAAAGTAACTCTTTTCAACTTGCTTTAACAGAGTATAGTCAACATGCATAATGTGCAAAAAAGCAGGCTATAAATAGATATGACCTGCTTCTTTGCATCATTTTCATCGTAGGATGACCATACATTCTTGTCGTTCGAGTAATCTGTGTAAGTGTGACAAGTAATGTGTTAAATAAAATAAAAGTAACTCGATGTTAAAATCTACCACCATGACACAATCTCTGCCAGCTGGTCAATAAAACACGGTTTAGCGGCGAATTTGACAGCTAATTAATTATGACTCTAACCCTTGCAGAGCAAGTGCATAGCGCGTGCTTGCATGCGCACGAGTGTCTGAAATCGCTCGGATTGACCCCATTCATCAATCACTATTACTTTTGTATGGGCGGCAGTTTTTTTATGTTGGCAAATAACCATAATGTGGACTGGGTGACAATAAGTGCAACTTTTGACACGTTTGGCCTATCGTTTATAGTAATACCTAGATACTGCTGAAAAAGTTGGAAAACACCAA
Source organism: Udea ferrugalis (assembly GCA_950022985.1). NCBI lineage: Eukaryota > Metazoa > Arthropoda > Insecta > Lepidoptera > Crambidae > Udea > Udea ferrugalis. The sequence goes on from OX465515.1 coordinate 24,046,711, forward strand.
TATAAAATCCAAGCAACCCGAACAAAAGGCGTTAGGCTCACCCCACATGGTTGGATTCAATTAGCTTTGCAAAATGTGGACTTTTGAATGTTCCGTTCACCATGACGGCAACGATCAGTGTGCCTCTGACTAACCCGTTTGGGATATGTGGAGGGAATGTTTGTTTTGTTAAATTAATTAAAATATAGGTGTAGTAAAATAACACAATAAGTGGACAGCCAGGGCACGGTAATAGTAGGGCATGAACACTGACTCTGCGGGCGCCATTTTAATCCGATTAGCGACATCTGCCGGAGATCGACGGCAGCCGGCGCCGATCGCGATGCACTTGTTACCGATACGTCACGGTTTAACAATAGCTTTAGGAGCGAACAATGATAATTAGATTTATGAATGATTGCACCTAAATTATGTTCTGGACTGGCAAGGTGGCGCAATAAGTAGAGGTTCTGCATTAGAAAAAAGCTCCTTGGTTTGGTTGCCGATAAGCCTGTCGATTCTCACTGACATCACTTCACATCTCGATGCAGCCGTGCTATTCCGGCGGTTCACATCGGACATCACTTCACATCTCGGTGCTTCACGCTTACCTCAATCATCAATACGCCTTAATTTGAATTAGTATTTTCCCTCATTTTGTATGTAAATAATTTTAAAATGTTATTTGTCTTATTGCCGCACTTAGAGACGTCTATTAACGTTAATGGTTCATTAGAGTCAAAATTTTACATTCTAAAAAGTTCTTTATTTAATTTGTTATAAAGTTTCTTTTTAAAATCTCGGATCTCAATGAGAATCTTCTTCAAAAACTGGAGCGGCTTCAAAATTATTGTATACGTATCATTTTTGGATTACGTAAGTACGACCATGTCTCTGAATATAGAACCCAGCTTAACTGGCTTCCAATTCGTCGTCGTCGTGCTTCTCATGTTCTTTTTCTTCTATACAACATTCTGTTCAACCCAATGTCACCGAGTTACCCCAAAGAGCGCTTTCAATTTATGCAACCTACCCGGGGTCAGGGCATGCGTTCATCCAAGAAACATCGCCTTATTTTCCCTTCTCATTCCTCACACTCCTACACACAGTCTTTCACTGTAACTTCCATTCGTCTGTGGAACTCCTTACCCCTTTCCATAAGAGAGTCTCAATCCATAGCCATTTTCAAGACTAGGGTCAAAGCTCATTTTCTTTCCCTTTGACATGTGTCATCTGTTCTTTTTACTGTTTTTTTTCCTCTTGCTTCACGATCATTTCTGGTTACTAATTAGCTGGTCAGTTTGTATGTGTATCATTATATTTTCTGTACATTAGTGATTTGTTGTATTGTATTTTATAATGTATGTTCATGTATTTTATTTTAATTATATTTTATATTGAATTTAATATATTAATATATATTTTTATTTAATGTATGTAAGTACCTATCTATGTATTTTATGTAAATTGCCGTCAGTTTCAGTTACTGGGTATTATAATTTCTTGTGCACTTACCTACCCTTCTCGTCAATTTTCCTCTACCTGTGGGTTGTTTGGAAGAGATCGCTTTTTAGCGATAAAGCTGCCCAAATTGTACATTATCGTTAATCTGTGTTTCTTTGTTGTTGATTTCTGTTGTTTTCGTGTGCAATAAAGAATATCTATCTATCTATCTAAAAATGGAATTTTGACTCTAATGAACCGTTAACGTTAATTGACGTCGCTGAGTGCGGCAGTTAGTCTTTTTTTTTCAAACGACCACAGTTGCAAAGAAATTGAATTTTAAAGTTCACTCACACGAGCGAAGGAAGTTTTGGCGTCCGGAGGAATAGCATAGCAGCACGCTCACTTCAATCGTCTATTTCCTTTATACATATAGAATTCGTACTCTCCTTCATTCGTGTTAAAATAATTTTGAAATCTTATGCAGCTAAGTTAAAATCGAGTGAAGTGAAGTGTGTATTGAGAAAGAGACCCCCGATATTGTTGTGATAAAGCCAAAGTTTCCTTTCAGGTTCATTCACTGTAGACTATTCATGATGCAAGGAAAAAAATACCTTCCCAGCTTTATTACGGCATCTCATTTAATTTATTTCAATAAAATTAACTGACAGATTAATAAAATGCTAATTCCCCAGTCGCTGCATTGCTGAATAGCATGATAACTTATTAAATCTCTAAGGGGTTTGTTACACTAATAATAAGGCCTCGAACACACTGGAGATTTCTTCACGTGAAACAGTGAACACCTAAACGGCCCACTTACGTCCCACTTCTGGGCACAGACCTCACCTCAACCACAGTATAAATCATGATTGAACTGTGCCTCAACTATGAGGTGAAATGAGCCATACTTCAACACGCGGGCGCGGGCTCAGTGCGAATTGTTGGAGGGGGGGTCAGGTTAGTGAGCAGGTGAAGTCAGATGCTACCGAGGCGCCCTAAGGCCTCTGAGTAGGCTTGACGAAGGCTTGCGGAATCTCATAGTTGAGGTGTGGCTGGGCCCAGCGGTGGACGTTTAAAGGCTGTTGTTTGTTTATTTGAGTGAGATTGTAACATTCCTCTGATGATAATGACAAAAGTAAAGTTGTCTGACGATTCGAATTGGAGATTGGAAGGAGTTACAGAATTGCTTTTACATTGCCATCTGTGTGATGTGATATTACAGTTTGTTTTGATTTTAAAATTAATAAGTAAACAATAGCGATATACTACCATCTATACATACATACTATACATATTTTTTCTGTAATACATGATAATAGGTACCCTTCAAATATATAACAAACTTAAAGGTACATCCGTACATTGCACGCAAGTGTATCGTGGGCCTTTGATGTGCATTTCTACAGCTAACTTCACATCGATCGAACTCAAAAGGAAACCTTGCGGCTTTTTGAAAATAAATCAATTTTTCATACCAAATGAAACATGACATGACTTGAAGTTACAATAGCCAACTCACAAGAATCTGTCAAGACATTAGAGATCGCAATAAAACCCTAGGATGGGAATTGCTTTCAAACTCACCACCTACTGAAATGTTGTTTTGGAAATCATGGAATCAGAAGTCTAACGTTAGTAGAACATTACTTGTCTTTTACATAATTAAAAACTCGTTTTTCACTAAAAAAAAATTGACCTTGGCTTCCAATGCCAACTCGTACGCAGTAGGTAAGTATACTTAATTTTGAATCTGAAAAATTTGACTTTTCCTAACTCCCATCATAGTTGAAAATCCTCCACCTTGCCAACACTCGTACGCAGTCAACCTACACGTACGAACAGATCTATAACCATAGATCAACGCTAGAAAATTCCCACAGCCACCGCATAATGTAGCCATAAATAATTCATAAGTCACGTTATATGAAGCCACTACTAGCAGCTATTTAATTTAGCCCCGAGATCCGACTTTGTAAATCCAACTACAAAAACTACTGCGCTTAAGCGCCACTGGCGTTTAAGCCCAAACGCGAGGCAGCGGACCTAATGAATTAAAGAGTGCCATATTGCAAATTCCTCAATTACACCACGCCATTTTGAATATAAACTGAAATATTAATATCAAACGGCAATTATAGGTAATTTAATTTGAAAGAAATAATCAAGCTGATTTAGACTCTGTGTCTTGGTGTTATAGGTGCATATTGGGGTTGGTGTAATTGGGCGTTAGAGACATCTCAATGTTTGGAGCGGCGGGCGGGAGATGGTCACCACTATTTTGGGAGAAAGATTTGGGACTGCAAAGTTTTACTTACATATTTTTATTTTAACTAGTTTTCGTTTTCTTATGACCCGAATTCAAAGTTATATTGAGGAAGGTAGGCAACCAAGGCAGATACCGGCTCTAGAAGCTTCATCATCACGATGGGTAATTAGACGAGAACATTTTATGATTGTTTTATGCACCTCAACATATTCTAACTAACTTAGTTATATCAATGCTTACATACGATAACTGAGATTAAGTGGATTGTACTGAGTGATAACTTATTTTTGAAATCAAGTCTCCATTAACATTTAAAAAAATTACAAATTCCTCATTTGGTAGGTACAACGTCTAATTTGGATTTAAAATTGCATTCTTTCCTAGTAATAAATCATTAAAACTATAACAGTATGTTCTAAACGTAAAATAATTATAATCTGTGTGTTCGTAGCACCTTCAAAGACTTTCAAATCAGAAACTAAACAATCGATACAGAATCTTCACACGACATAAAGAACTACGATTCATACCTAAACGTGCTAGGATTCAGGGGTGCGATTCACAACGGAGTTATAGCACGATTCGGTAATTTTCAATCAATTTGAATTCCATTTTTTATGTTGGAGGTGTCTGTTTTATTTATATTATACTTTAATAAATACTAGATGCCATTGGCTTTAACATATACAAAATTCAAGCACTTTTGCTCACCAAGCGATTTACTGAAATTAAATGAAAGTTCGTATCGTCGTAAAAATCGTACGACAAGTCGGTTGTGAATCGCTACTCAGGACTGTCTCGCGTCGGCTTGCCGATGGGCCCCCCCAGGGCCGCGTGCAGGCCGCCGGCGCACGCGGCTCTAAGCCCCGACAGTCGCCTTCGCCACTAAACGTCACAGCGCGATTGATAAGTCGCCTGCCAGCGCTTACACGAGCCCCGAGGGCTGATAGACGTTTTATTTTAGTATCATGAGAATTTTTCACAGGACTGGATTTAGCCTCGACGTTAGGTAAACGCAAAAAAACTTTGTTACAACTCGTTCGGTGATTATAACAGATAAAGAGTTAAAAAGTAAAATTGGAGAATTAAATGACAGAACAAACTAGCGCGAAGAATTATACAGGCCTTTATAACTGGAAAGTCCTGGAGAAAAGACTAAGTATTTAGTAGAGAATGGAATGGAATTAGGGATGTTCAACTAAGGTGGAATGGAATGACCGGATTAAGGAGGGCTTGTAACTTTTGAATGGAGATATAGAGTAAACCAACATAAACAAACTTCCTAGATTTACATGGTAAAATACAGTTTTCCTATTGAGCTTGTTCTAATTTGGACTGAATTTGGCAAAAATTATTACTCTTAAATTAAACTCTAGTAAGGAGGTACCTGAGTTCTGCATGTTACCCTGATTCTGAGTTTGTTATATTGACGTAAAGTATAATTATTTACAGCTTAAATAGCCTAATAATCCGCAAACAGACAGTGCATTCTAATCAATGCAACCCCAGCCTGCCGTGGGCCCCAGCCTCTGCCCCCGCGCCCCACGCCCGTGCCTGCGCCCGGCCCTTGTTTGCGCACGTCAACACTTTTATTGCCGGTGGGATGACGGTCTTTGTCCCAAACACAGTTACAATACGACCACCATGGGCGTATGGGAAAAAAAATATTTTCCTTCAATCTAGCAGTTTTGCAAACGTGAGAAACAAACTCAACTGTCAATTGGTGTTTGCTCATTGCCCCTAACGTCGGCACATAAACTCTATATTTTCGCAGAGCGTATTAGCACTTCTCTTGGTTGCACTACATAATTACCTATTACTTCATAGTAATAGGAGGATAAGATGTCATCATCTTATCCATCATTATTTTTTGTCAGACAAACAAAGTGGTGACTCAAAACAGTATCTTGTTGCTTTAGGAAAGAGAGACAGAAAATAAAAGAACTGGCTCTCAAGTATACCTGGGGCTACACATACATAGGTTTTAGATACACTGATATTAAATATAGGATGATATAAGAAGTGGCTGAATCGGCGAAAAGTTAAATTGCATTTAATACATTTAGTTCGGTACAGGCTGAGACAACAGCATCAAGAGATAATTTGTGCTCGAAAAGTGTAAAATGAAAATTCCTGCAGTCATTCGAAGCATTTACGGTGGAATTCACAAAAGCAAATTAAATAGTTAAGCGTTTAACAAATACTTGAACAACGCTCAAACTGTTTTTTCGCATTCACAAAAGTTCATCAATTGCTCCTCCACTCACGTGATTAAACTAAGTTGATTAAGCACTCAAACGAGAAAATCGTATTCATGAAAGACAATCAGCGTGCCACAGATAATAAAATGCCATCAAATGTGACAAATAGCATGATCAAGTATTTAAAAAGTTGAGAGCGGTCGCGACCTATCTTAAATATTTAATTTGGAAGTATTTCAGCTTTAACGCCCGTTTTAAGGACTTTGGTAGAAGAAGTACCCCTTGTTAGAAGTCTCTGTAATGTGTAGTACCTAAAAACACTACAGAAATATGTCAAAACGCAATTTCAAATGCTACTAAGAATTGCAGTTTCCGACAAAAGAAATTAGTCAGCACGTCCCCAAATTGGAAGAAAAGCAATCAAGCAACACAGCCAATATACGGAATAGTCCTCGCTCTCCATCATTATGCCAAGGGCAGTTATCAAAGACCCAAAATCAGAACAGGATACTACCATTTCCAAAAGACTCTTCCAGACTCCAATGTTTGCTAAACTGTAGCTTGGATGCCAATGCCAGTTATCAAAAAACCAGGGTCAAAAGAATAGTTAGTACTATTATCAAAAAGAGTCCAGTGTATGCCTTTCTAGAGTGTAGTGAACTTGGTGATTCAAAGTGTGGCTACCCATGTTTCTATCTAAATTTTAAGAATAGCTGCTGGACAAACACATTATTGCTTCATTAAAGGCTCTGGACCACAATAAAGAGACTGTTTGGTATTCTCAAAAGAAGATTTTCTTGTCCTTATTTATATCAATAATATTGGGAATGGCCAATGTTGGTATAGTTATAATCCCACCAACAACAGTGGAATGTGCAGTGTACTGTGGGCTCTGTTAGGAACACATGAAGTTAAGTCGTTGGTGTTGTGTAGAAGGCACCTAACATAATGTAATAGTGTAGTGAACACGAACTGCATAAATAAACACCGTCAAATCAATATTTGTTTTATTTAACAGCTAATTATTACACAGTTCTAAAACACAAGTTCTTTTCCTAATCTATCCACCCATCATGTCTCACTGCAGGGGAAAAGCCATCACTCCCAGTTTTTAAGTTATTGAAATAAAAAAGATGTGCACCTACTTATCACATAAGGTTGTTTGTTTGTTTCCCCCTATACACCTAAGATTGTGTAATGAATATTTGTGTCTATCCTGTGTTTGGGTGTTACATCTTTTTACTAAAGTACCTATGTACACACATCAAAACTGTCTAGGGATATCTTTTTTCTAATATTTCATGAAGTTAAGTTCGTTTACAAGTTGAGCATTATCTTAGAATAACGCAAGGACAGAGGCATAAGATAAAGTTTAAGAATATTACAAAAAAAACGTTTGATTTTGCTAAAATTTTGACACCTTTTAGAAGAAATATCTGTCTTTTTTTGACGTCCTTACAATTGTACAATAATGCTACTACAATGAATTTCTTTATACAATCTGAAAGGGCAGATAAACCAGTTTCTGTGTTCTAAAAATTTCTACGTAGGTATCAATATTTTATTTTTTACAGCCTCCCAAATAGCTATACTTTGTATGAAAATGCTTGAGATATCCCTTGACCCTTTTGAGCAGTGTATTAAGAAACAATATTGTTTGTTCAGTCTTCATGATCTATGCTAAATTTTGGGAGCAGTGACCCCAGTGTAGATCTCGAATATAAATTATGAGTTTCATGATAATTAATAAAAACACAAAACGAAAAATGAATAATTTATTTTATATAATTCAAAAATAACAAATAAACTATAGGTTCACACAGTTGAAATAGAACATTACAGTGTGAAATCACAACATCATAACAATTTGATAAGATGAGGAACACATTATTGCACACTAAATTATTAGCTTGGTATGAAAGTAATACATTTTCACCATAAAATACAACTTAGGCAGTCTTATTGCTAAAAACAATCTCTTTCAGACAACCTACAGGCAGAGGAATAGTGATAGAAAAGGTTAGCAAGTCAAGCTAGTTTGTTGCTGAAATACCCAGCAGAATGGTATTGTCTTTTTAAAAAAAGGCTATCATTTTAAACATTATATTTATATCGCATTATATATTCAGTGTCCACTATTGATTTGATGCAAGTGGTTAAAGATTCGAACAGCTATGTAATACATATTTTCCTGTAATGCCTGCCAAATTAAAGTTTATAGTAAGTTATGTGTTTTACAAACAATACCAATACATACAATACATTAAATAGTCTACTACCAATAAAATGGATTGTTTTGGCATAAACATAATTCTTCTTAGGTTATTTTATTTTTAGCATTAGGGATAATGCATTATCATCTTACTAAAGATGATCCCGATGGCGGGTTCGAGTCCCGCCAGATGCCAAGACTGAATGCCTTTTTCTGGTTTTCCTATAATTCTTCTTCTCTTGCACCTTCTAGGTCTCCTTCTCCATATAAAGTTAGTCACTATAGCGGTCACAGTTGGCAAATAATATGCAACATCATCATATTTTATGTTCAACTTTTGTGGTACCTTACTGCCTTATTAATTATTTCCTTCATTTTGGTTATCTGCTAATCTTTGAAAAGCTGGAAAGTAAAATACTTGTTAATTACATTTGTTTTTCAGCAAATAAAGAAAGGTAGGTAATGGCTAAATTTACACAGTGAAACTTTTAAAATCAAACAAAAAACTGTATTGATTTTAACTGACTGTATGGAAGATTGTAAACACAGCTAAATAGAGTTATTTGCTTACCTAATAATCCATTTTCAGCTTGGCTTATTTTATTTGAGTTATTGTCTTTGCATGTACTTTATCTGCAGTCAAGATCTGATAAGATCAAGTGGAAGATCTTACACTGACTGTAACGATGATCTTCCAGAAACCCGAATAATTACTTGTAAATGTAGTAACATAAATAAACAAATTTAAAATTTAATACGTAATTCTAACCTCAATTCTTAAAATGACTGATTGACACATATTTGACATCTGGTTGCGTTCCGTTTTTACATAAATATTGTTTTAAAAATGAAAAAGTATTGTTTTGTTTATTCCATTTATTTTTATTGTTCAAACATGCGTAAATTTCGAATTAATAATCAAGCTACATTACAGTCATCTTCAATTGAGATAGATCTGTGAAAAAACCCAAGAATTGTTCATTTCCAGCAATAATTTCGACAAACAACGAAACGAATCGAGGCACAAAACCATAGTTCCATCAAATGGTTAGCAAGAACGACTGATTCTTTTTGCAATGTTGGCATTTCGGTTTATTTGAAAGATGCTCAGCTGATCACGGTAGAAAACTGCTTAATGAACGTTTGTGAATAGCATTTAAGTTAAGCGTGCGATTAAACTAATGGCTTAATTAGTTGAGTGAGTGATCTGATTTGCCTTTGTGAATTCCACCGTTAAAGTGCCATTACCAACAGATAGCTATCTCTTTTACACTCATTTCTTTTCATAACGGCCTTACCGTTCATTGGTGAATTTGGGTGTCAATAAACTGTTATGACAGTCTTAATTTGCATTTCGTACCACAAATTCGCACAAATTCGCGTTTCGTTTTTTCAAACTTTTGTTTCGTTCATTCCGTTTTTTAGATAACGTTTTTCTTACTTAATTGTCTTTAAAATTCACGTTTCGTTCATAGTAACGGTTGATTTTACGATATACTTACATAATATAGATTTGGTGAGATAGCTGGTGGTTTTTGGACAGTTTCTCATTGTTTTTATGTCTGGGGGTACCTATTAGTAATGTGACGAATCTAGGTTGAAAAATGAAATGGTTTTATGATAGTTCGCAATTAAAGCCAGATCTTACCAATACTATCAGTACCTACATGTCACGCTGATTGACCCGATACGTCATGTATTTGCCCTAGGGGAGATACAGCCGTAGGTAGGTACTTCGTGTGTAATATGCTTGTTTAAACAGGTGTATCCACCTGATCCGGAGGTTAGTGAAATAACACTGTCTGTGTACTGGAGATATGATATTAGCCAATATTAGGTGTTAGGGCGCCCCGTGGAGCGATAGAGTTTTAATTATGTTGTTAATGACGCACTTCGGTGTTGATATTGTTTCTTCTTTATCTGCCTCTTTTGATCAAAATAAGTAACAAATTGTTGAAACCTACATGTTCACTGTTCGGTAATAAGAACACAGTAGTTTTTATATTTAAATTTTATCTTTTTTGACACACTCTATGTTTATCTGTCAATCTTCTACTTTCTTGTAACACAACAATACAGTCGTCTTAATTCCACAAATCTGTTATTTAATTGATATTACCTAGTAATAGAAGGTTATGGGACCTTAGTCTGACGACATAAAAGTGTTGTACGTGAAATTATAAAATTATGGAAGTCAACGGGATACTTCGAGAACAGCCGGCCACAACCAGCGGCTTGACAGCCCCCAGCGGCTCGTCAGCAATCGTCGTCGCCAGTGGTACGCCGAGCTTCGCCAAGCTACAAGGCAGTAGCAACTACGCTACCTGGAGCTTCGCCATGAAGATGTTCCTCATTGACAGTGACCTATGGGACTGCGTCACTCACCCTGCTCAAGAGGTAACGGACTTTGTACGCAGAGATGCCAAAGCAAGATCAAAAATTTGCTTAAATATATGCGAGCATCTATACCCTATAGTGATGTCTATGGAAACAGCAGCAGAAACCTGGACGAGACTTCGAGAAGCCTATGCTGACAGCGGCCTATCTAGACGTCTGCAGCTAATGAAGAAGCTTCTTAGTGCCAAACAAGAACTGTACATGAACATAGAGAACTACGTGAATGATATTCGTCGCGTGCACCAAGAGCTGATTGCCATTCAAGCTGGCCTAGATGATGAACTGGTGGCTATTATTATGCTGACAGGACTTAGTGAAAGCTACGGTCCTATGGTGATGGCATTTGAGCATTCTGGCGCACCTATGACCACAGATACCGTCGCATCTATGCTTCTGAAGGAAGGTCATCGTGATTTTCCCTCATCCCAAGCATTGACATCGAATGTAAATAGTGTGCGTGTGCCCGTGCGTGTTTCTTGTACTTTTTGTAAAAAAACAGGTCATGTAGTGTCTCAGTGTAGGAAACGGCAAAACAAACACAAAAAGTGTACACCCTCATCATCTCATTCATCACATAACACAAATTACACATCTGAGGTTACACTTTCATCTTGTTTCAATGCTTATCCTACAGGTTCATCTTCCTCAACTACCGAATGGTTTATCGACTCTGGAGCTACAGCTCATATGTCAAACAAGAGGGATTGGTTTCTGAACCTCAAACCGGAGACCAAACCGATAACTGTGGCCAATGGTAATCAGATTACATCTGAAGGAAGAGGTACTGTGTCATTACAAGTCTCTAATAGGGTTAAGCAAATTTCTGACGTCTTATACGTTCCTGAGTTAGTGTTGTTTATTTAATTAAAATATAAAGAACTTTTATATGTAGCTTTCCTTTATTTCTATTTTCACAGAGTAACAGACATTTTAAATACTTGACATGTCTTCTTCCTTTTAATCTTGTGTCACTCCTACAAAGAGTTTTACAATACTCCGCCTCACGAGATTAGTCTATTAGACTACATTGATGATAGTCCTTAGTCTATCAAACTTTGGAGCAGGTAAAGCCTTTGTCAAAAGATCTGCTTCCATTGCTTCTGTGGGACGGTATTTGACATCTATATGACCATCTTTCACAGCATCTCTTATAAAATGCTCTCTAATACTAATATGTTTTGACTTGCTGCTGATGACTGGGTTTTTGACTAGTTTTTGAGCTGCTTGGTTATCATTATAAATATCAATAACTTCAACATTACATTTTAACTCATTCAGCAAGTTCTTTTGGTATATGGCTTCTTTCGATGCTTCCGTGAGAGCCATGTACTCAGCTTCAGCAGTACTCAGTGCAACGGTGCGCTGCTTCTTCGTTTCCCAGCTTATTGGCGTTCCACCATAGGTAAATATGTAACCCGTTACAGATCGACGATCAATGTCACATGATGCCCAATCTGCGTCAGCTGTTCCTTCAAGCGTCATGTTTCCTTTTCTGTAGGTTAACCCCAAGTCCTTGGTTCCTTGTAAGTATCGCAGAACTCTTTTCGCTGCTTTAAAATGCTCAGAAGTATAGCAGTTATTGTACTGACTTAAGTAGCTAACAGCAAACATTATTTCTGGACGAGTGGCAACAGCTAGGTACATGAGAGAACCTATGAGGTTTTGATAAGGTATATCTTTTTCCTTCACGGGACTTGACCCTTTTGCCAACTTTAATCCTGTCTCCATTGGAGTAGATGCAGGTTTGCAGTCTAGGCATCCAAATTTCTCTAATATTGTCTCAATATACTTTCTTTGTTTCAATATCATTCGATTCTGATCTCGTTCGAATGTTATTCCGAGACAATAATTAATTTTGCCTAAGTCGCGCATTTGAAACTTTTTCAATAGTAATTTCTTGACATTGTTTATTTTATCCTGTGATTTACAAGCAATTATGATGTCATCAACGTATATGCTAATAATAATGGTATCCTCTCCGCCTTTCGCATATAAGTACATACATGGATCAACTTTAGTAGGAGTAAAACCAATGGCTTTTAATTCGGCATCCAGCTTTTTGTACCACTGCCTTCCAGATTGTTTTAATCCGTATATCGCCTTATTTAATTTACATACAGCGTTTTCTTTGTCTTGGTTTAAGTCGTTTAGCATTTTACTCGCTTTTTGTTTTAAGTCCGGTTCATTTGTAGTTTTCATAATCTTTTCAAGATAACCTTCTAAATTTTTAGGCTTTTTCATAAATATTTCTTCTTCAATGTCACCATTTAAGAATGCAGTACATATATCTATCTGGTTTAAATGCATATCCTTTTGGACAGCTAAAGATACTAACAGTCGTATTGAACTTAGTCGAGTTACAGGTGCGAACACTTCTTGATAGTCGACACCAGGTATTTGCGAAAATCCTCGGGCTACTAGACGAGCCTTTTTGCGTTCAACATTTCCATCTGGTCCCAATTTATCTTTTAAAATCATCTTGCTGTCAATTACATTTCGGCAAGGGGGTTTCTTTATTATAGACCAGGTATCATTTTTTAAATGTGCTGTTATCTCAGAAAGAATCGCATCAGTCCATATTGAATCATCTTCTTTTCCCATGGAAACAGCACAAACATAATCATTTGTCCAAACCGGCGGTTGTCTGGATCTTCGAGGTCTCTCATTTATTATTATGTCATCGCTTTGATTCTTTTCAGGTTCTGTTTCTTGAATGACATCATTGTCGTTTGCCTCCATTTCATTTGTACGATCATCATTCAGAGAAGTTGCTTCATTTTGTAGTAAATCGCCATTTGTTTCTGTTCTTTCTGGATCATTGAATATTTCAGAGTCAACGAATGTTTCGATGTCGTTAGTTTGATGCTGTTCTTCATTTTGTTTTTTTTTATTATTTACATGTATTATTTCTACTGACTTTCTTTCGATCTTGTTTTCTTTCTTGTTATTAACTTTTTCTTTATTTTCATAATATAACGTTTTCATTATTCTCACATCTCTGCATATAATAACATTATTTGTTTCAGGTATTAATATCCTGTAAGCTTTACTATTTTCCGAATATCCCAGGAATATTCCTTCAGTTACTTTTGAAGTAAATTTTCGTTTCTGCTTCTTATTCTTATTAAGTGCGAATGCTTTTAATCCGAATATATGTAGGTGTTGTACAGACGGTTTTCTTCCAACCCAAATTTCAAATGGAGTTTTATTTTTAATTGTCTTTGATGGAGTTCGGTTCAGTAGGTAATTTGCTGTAGAAACAGCTTCTGCCCAATATTTTTCAGGCATGTTCCCATCAAGTAATAGGCATCTGGCCTTTTCTTGTAGGCTTCTATTTTTTCTTTCTGCTGTACCGTTTTGCTGAGGTGTATATGCACAGCTAAGTCTTCTACGTATTCCGCATCCTTTTAAATACCCATCAAATTCTTTATTAATGTATTCAGTCCCATTATCAGATTGAAATAATTTTATTTTATTTCCAGTCCATGTTTCCATTTCTTCTTTATATTGTTTGAATTTCTCAAATACTTCATTTTTTGTTTGGATAATGTACACTCTTGAATATCTTGAGTATTCATCAATGAACGTGACAAAATATTTTCCTCCACTCACGGATTCGACATTCATGGGCCCACAGACGTCAGAATGTACAATTTCAAGACGTTGTGTGGTTCTAGATTTGTCATTATTTTTAGGAAAAGGTAGTCTGCTCATCTTTCCTTTTATGCATACTTCGCATTCATTGAGTTTTTGATTTATGTCAAATTTGAGTCCGTTCATAGCTTCATCTTTTAGTGCTTGTTTGAGATTTACTTCATTTATGTGGCCTAGTTTTCTGTGCCATTCATCAATTTCAGCATTGAACGTAGTTTCTTCTTTCAAATGTATGTCATAATCATTCTTATTGTTCATCAAATAGTATAGACCATTTACATTTTTAGCCTTTAGTTCTATTTTGTTTGTTTTCAAATCTTTAACAGTTGCGATATTTTCTTTAAATAGTACGGTCTTCCCTTTCTTTGTTATTTTTGAAACAGATAAAAGATTTGTAGTAAGATTTTTTACATACAGTGAATCTTCAAGTTTTATATTCTTATCATCGACTTTAATTTGAACATTTCCTTTGCCTTCAATATGAGTTGTGGTATTGTCGGCTGCTAATTTAAGCGTTCCGTCGTATTTTTGAATGGATGTGAAGATGCTCAAATTATTGCACATGTGTGATGTGCACCCACTATCTAAACACCATTTCTTTTTATTGCTATTTGGTTCCGTGACTAAACATATGTCTTGTGCCGTGTTAGATCTTTCTGGCTCGTTATGTTTATTTCGGAATCTACAATTTTGTGCCTTATGTCCAAATTTCTTGCAAATCTGACAAATATATTGGTTTCTTCTTCTGATGAAAATATTTTTTTGTAAACATTGCGTTGGTTTCAGTATCATTGACTTCAGAGTATTTTCGAGCTTCGGTTTCTTCTAAAATTTTAATTTTGAGCTCCTCTGGTAAAGGTAGAGTATCTCTGGATTCGATCGCGATACGGAAATTTTCAAAATTAGACGATAATGAGTATAGCATTATGACGGATATGAGATCTTTATTAATATCTACGTCCATGTTCGCTAATTTGTCTACCGTATCAGTTAGATCATCCAAATGTTGTCGTAGATCACTACCTTCTTTATATTTCGATACAATTAATTGCTTAAGGAGTGAAGCCTTTTTGGTTGGTCTCTTACTTTCGTAAGTATCTTCAAGTTTGTGCCATATTTCTTGTGCAGTTTCGCATTTTTTGACGTTTTTTATTTCTTGTGACGAAATAAGTAACAATAGTTCTGACCTGGCAAGAAGTACATTTTCTTCATACTTAGTAACGGCTGCTACATCGTTTTCAGTACTGGGTGGTTTTGGATTTACGACATATTTCCATAATCCAGCTTTTATCATGACCGCTTGTGCTTGAACTTTCCAAGTATCATAATTGTCGCGATTTAGTTGCTCTATACGATATGAGCTGCCTGCCATTTTTCTTTACACTTTATTTCATATTTATGTGCCCATAACCTGTTGTTTATTTAATTAAAATATAAAGAACTTTTATATGTAGCTTTCCTTTATTTCTATTTTCACAGAGTAACAGACATTTTAAATACTTGACATGTCTTCTTCCTTTTAATCTTGTGTCACTCCTACAAAGAGTTTTACAATAGTTAGCTACTAATTTATTATCAGTGCGTAACTTAGTACAAAAGGGATTCGTTGTAATTTTTTCACCAAAAGGCGCATCAATTCTTGAAAAAGAAGACTGCAAAGTGTCAGGAAATGTCGTAGCGACAGCGTCAAATTGTAAAGGCATGTACAGATTAGATTTGTCAGAGACACAAGCCTGTCTGACACAAAACAGCAATGAGTCTGCCATACTGTGGCATAGACGTTTAGGTCACCTACATGCCAAGGCCTTAAATATTTTAAAAAGTCGAGCACTAGGTTTAAGTTTTTCGTCCAATAGTTTGGATATACCTTGTGTTCCGTGCTTGCAAGGTAAAATGGCTAAAAAACCTTTTAAAACTTCTACAAGTAGATCTAAAGCGAAACTAGAATTAATACATTCTGATCTCTGCGGGCCAATGAGCACGCATTCATGGGGTGGCGCTTTATATTTACTTACATTTACAGATGACTTCACGCGTAAGACTTTTGGCTATATGCTAAAGTCGAAAAGCGAGGTTTTCAAAAAGTTCGTAGAGTTCAAAAGTCTTGTAGAGACCCAAACTGGCTTAAAAATTAAAACTTTTCGCTCCGACAATGGCACAGAGTTTGTAAATAAGTTTATGACTCAATTTCTTAAAGAAAATGGCATTATGCACCAAACTACAGTGCCGTACACACCACAGCAGAATGGTGTATCTGAGCGAGTCAATCGCACAGTAATCGAAAAAGCAAGGTGTATGTTGCAAGACTCTGGTCTACCCAGAGCATATTGGGGTGAAGCGGTCTCCACCGCTATTTATCTCAAAAACGTCTCTCCTACTCAGGCACTAAATAATAGAATTCCTGAAGAACTTTGGTTTGGTAAGGCAGTAAACCTATCTCACTTAAGAGTTTTTGGATGTGAAGCTCATGTCCTTATTCCGAAGGAAAAAAGGAAGAAGCTTGAATCCAAGACCAAAACCTGCATTTTCGTGGGTTATTCAACAGAAACTAAAGGTTACCGTCTTGTTGATCCTAGGAATCCCAGGAACATAATTGTTGCCAGAGACGTCGTCTTCGTCGAAGACAAGTCACCACACACAAGATCTGATGCAGAAGCTACAGGCCCGACTCCGTCACCAGTACATCTTGAAGTGGTGATACCTGTTACCCCAGATTCACCTCCAATATCAGAGCCTTCACTTGGCCAAGCCGATGTCATATGTCGACCTCCAGAACCAGCTTTTATAGAACCTGCAGCTCCACAACCAGAGCCCGAGGTATTTATAGAAGCAGAGTATGAACATACAAGAGAGCCTTCACCCGTGTCTGAAAGACGTTATCCTCTCAGAGAACGGCGTTTACCACAAAGGTTTCCTGATGATGAGACTCTTTATCTGACATCAACTGAATTCGAACCAGTTACTTTTAAACAAGCTATGGACGATGTCTATAAAAATGACTGGAAAACGGCAATGGACTCTGAATTTCATTCTCTCATGAAACATGGGACTTGGGAATTGGTTGATCGGCCTAAAAACAGGAAAATTATGAAAAGCAAGTGGGTTTACAAAATTAAGAAAGATACTGACGGGAATATTGTCAAATTTAAAGCTAGACTTGTTGCGAAAGGCTTTACACAAGTCGCAGGACTGGATTATGGAGAAACTTTCTCTCCAGTAGCCAGATTGTCCTCCATTCGCCTATTACTAGCCTACGCCGTCAAACTTAATTTAGATATAGATCATTTGGACGTTGAAACTGCATTTCTTAATGGAGATCTAGAAGAAGAAATATATATGGAGCAACCAGAAGGTTTTTCAACTGACAAGTCGAAAGTGTGTTTATTGAAAAAATCACTTTACGGACTCAAACAAGCACCACGTCAGTGGAATAAAAAAGTTTGTGAGGCAATGAACAAACTTTCTTTCAAACGAGCAGAAAAAGAACATTGCATTTACTTTAAGCAAAGCAACAACAAAATACTCATAGTCGCAGTATTTGTTGATGACTTTTTTGTCTTCTCGAACTGTAAGAAGATGAAAGAAGTTTTTAAGGATCAACTCAAGAAGTTCTTCACTATTAAAGACTTAGGGTCAGTCAAAGATTGTCTTGGTATGAGGGTCACCAGAGACGAAAATACGTTGTCACTTGATCAGACCAAATATATCGAACAAGTTATCGCTAAATTTGGGATGACAGATGCCATCCCTGTATCAACGCCGATGGAAACCAGTGTCAAATTAACACTACCAAACAAAGAAGATGAACTTGGATTGGAGATACCTTATCAGCAGCTTATTGGTTCCTTAATGTACATCTCCATTGGTACAAGACCGGACATAGCACATACAGTCTCTGTCTTGAGCCAATTCAATACACATTACGGGGAGGTACATTGGAAGGCCGCTAAGCGTGTCCTTCGCTACCTTAAAGCTACCAAGGATATAAAGTTGACCTTTAACAATCAGTCAGAAATGATCGGTTACTCTGATGCAGACTACGGAAGTAACATAATAGACAGACGTTCTTATACAGGATTTGTGTTCAAGATGTGTGGATCTTCAGTCTCGTGGGAATCGCGCAAGCAACGTACTGTAGCGCAATCCACTACTGAGGCAGAATATATGGCCGTTAGCGAAGCCAGCAAGGAAGCCATATATTTTCAATCACTCATCAAAGAAATATTCACCACATCTCCACCAATCACGATCATGTGCGACAATCAAAGTGCCATCAAACTCACGCAAAACAACAGTTTCCATGCTCGCACTAAACACATCGACATTCGCCATCACTTCATTCGCGATTCCATTGTACAGAAGCGGGTTCATGTCGATTTCATCTCCACAAAACATATGACAGCTGACATTCTCACAAAACCATTACCTAAACTGAGACACTACCAGTGCCTGTCCTCTTTAGGTTTAACTTAGGTCTTAAGTTTTTATAAGCTGGTTATTGAGTTTGTCTGTATTGTATTTGTCTTTTGTTTAGTTTAGTGTGTAGTTAGTTAATTGTAAAGTTTAGTGTGTAGGTACTTTGTTATATGTTTATACAGGGTGTTCTTATTACGGGGAGGTGTTGAAACCTACATGTTCACTGTTCAGTAATAAGAACACAGTAGTTTTTATATTTAAATTTTATCTTTTTTGACACACTCTATGTTTATCTGTCAATCTTCTACTTTCTTGTAACACAACAATACAGTCGTCTTAATTCCACAAATCTGTTATTTAATTGATATTAGAACAAATACTTCAAGGTTTTTAGTATAAAATAACACTCAAGTATATTACAATTGCTCTCAATATTAAGATCACACCAATGACAGGCTCGAATCCATAGAGATGATTTTGCACCAAATGTTTTAACACTGACTCAGAACACTGGCCTAAGAATCGCATTTCATACAATTGCGATTGGCAAATCTATCTATCCTTCCTACATCTTTAAGACATAAGTATCAGCTGGAAATAGACACTGCATAAAAACTGTACATCAAGAATTAATGATTTGTCTATCTAAGCAATTAGTAGATACTAAGGTGAATACACAAAATAAAACACAGAATTATTTACTTGGTCATTAATCTTCATTGCATATCTACTTAAAATTTCTTCTCAATGCGACTAATTATATTGCTCTACCTAGTTTGTGAACTCATTTGTATGACAAAGCTAATCAAATCCTTTGGATTTTTCCTTTCTGTGACGTAAAAAGTTTATGCAATTGACTCACATATTACATTTTTGCTTATTCAAAACTTCCCACCTTCAGCAAAGTAACAATACTATCGTTAATCTACCCTCAAAACTCGCGCTTAAACAGAACTGGCAAAGCGTTTAGCATCGCATCCGTCTCATTAGGTGCGTATAATGCGAGATCGCATCGCTATCGCAAGTAGCAATAGATGGTATCTGGCTGGCGTGCGCGAGCGCCGCTCGCACGTAGCTCTTGCTCTACCTAATTTGTGGATTCATTTGTATGACAAAGCTAATCAATTCCCTTGGATTTTTCCTTTTTTTATGTAAGAGGGAGCAAACGAGCTTGGGGGTCACCTGATGGGAAGTGACAAGTGAAGTGAAGTGTGAAGTTGTATGTACAATTGACTCAAATATTACATTTTTCTTTATTAAAAACTTCCCACCTACAGAAAAGTAACAATACTATCGTTAATCTACCCTCAAAACTCGCGCTTAAACAGAACTGGCAAAGCGTTTAGTCGCATCCGTCTCATTAGGTGCGTATAATGCGAGATGGCATCGCTATCGCAAGTAGCAATAGATGGTATCTGGCTGGCGTGCGCGGGCGCCGCTCGCACGCGTGCGCGCCGCGGGGCGTGGGGCTCTACCTGAGGAGAGCAGCTAGCGCAGAGGGGACAGTGGGTAGATTCATCAACAGGATAATCTTGACGAGAAATAGGAGGTATATTTTGATTCACTATTTTAAGCAGAACAAGAACAATCAGTAATTTAGCAGATGTCTTATAGTAGACGATGAAATGTTGCCAGAATGCAATTCAAAATGTTTGAATATTGGAAATTTGGAATATAATGGAATTAGAAGAAAATACCAGGTGCAACTAAAATATTGCGAAAATTGAAGGGTTGCACTGTACTTAAACTTTATTCTTGGACACAAATCCTACTAATATTAGAAATGCGAAAGTTACATTACATTGACAGAGGGAATATCTTCTTTGGAAACTTTATAAGAGAAAACGACGCCTTGGTAGTAGGCATTTACCAACGTTATCCAGGATACTTCCCCGCTGCAATCCAGCATCAACGTCTTCCCAGGAGATAGTTACATCATGCTGAGCGTGGCTTTTTTAGCGGACTGCAAAAAAAGAGGAGGTTGGCTATATCTTTTTTAGAATGAAAACGCCCATGCCTTCACAGATACTTTCACAGAACAAACCAGTCGAATAATTAATTGTTAAACTATAAACGCAAACTGCTTATAATAAAATACGGCACGAATTCTACTACCAACCACTCTTTATAGGGACACCGACCGCTATCAAACATCGCAGAGTCATTTGCTTATTAATTATACGTCGACAAGTTGGCGCGCGACCTTTTAGGGGGAAAAGGCATCGTGGGAGGTGAGGCAGCACACTATAATAAGGACGACCTGATAAAGGTCGCGGGATCTTGGTGGATGCAGGCCGCTACAACCGGGCGCTCTGGCAATCAATGGGGCATGCCTATGTTCAGCAGTGGACTTCTTGCGATTGGTAATGATGATGAGTAGTTTTAAAAACTAAAGTCCAGGCGCATCGACCGCGAACCGTCTTGAGATAAGTCTTATGTGTGTCTCACAACAGCATAATTTTAAGTTAATTTCATTCTCAGTTTTGTCAAGTAACCTACCGTAAATTATTCGTCTCATCTAAAGTTCTTACATGCAGTTCCTTTAGTGAGTATTTTTGTTAGCTTATTATTTTCGTTTTATGTTTAGTTAGTGAATATGTTTCTTCATAATTATTATGTCTATTATATATTGTCTATTTATGGACGACTGTGATTGAATGCGGTGTTGAAACCTCTACGACCCTTCTGCGCCGCTGCTCTTTGCCATGTACCCTATTTGTTGATGCGCCTGCACATCAACTCTTGCCTGGGAACACTTGTGACGGTCACAGTACGTCATTGTTCGACCTGTTTGTACTACTGATAAACCTTTTCATGCACTGATATTGTATTGCGAAAATAAAAAACACGATAGCGATACATGCATCGCATATTTTTGATATTAGGTACAATTTTGGAATTATGGTATGTAAAAATGAACACCCCGAAATCGCCAAACTGACTTCCTAAAATCGGGGCATTGTTCTTCTGAATACAATGATATTTAAAAGTAGTTACGTTACGTTATGTCAGTACAGATAAATAAAAAAATAAAAATAAAAATTGTTTATTTCAGGCTATGCCCATAAAAAATGTTAGTATACAAGCGACTTAAACAACTATGTTAGTACAAAAGGAAAAGGAAAAAATAAATTAATTTAAATACTTGCCGCCCTCTGGGGCACCGGGCACACGCACTTGTGCTTGAACCCAGTGGCGCAGCAGGGGGCTGTCCAGCTTGTCACTGAGCACGCTCAGGATGGTGTTGGGGCTCCCGCGTGAGCGGCGCAGCAGTGAGGCGATGCGACGCCTCAGCACAGTGTGAAAGCCGTCGGTATGCGCGTGTGCGAACATCGCCGACGCACTACAGTAACGCGGAAGCCCCACCAGCACCCTGAACGCGTTGTTATATTGTACGCGGAGAGCATTGATGGCTCGCTGCGTGTAGCTGACCCAGAGATTGCAGGTGTAGAGGGTTTGGCAGAAAGCTTTAAATAAAGTATTTTTTACCTCTAGACTACACCATGCGAATCTGCGCGCCAACATGTTACAGCGGACCGCCACTGCCCTCCTCTCCCTTTCGATGTCTCCATCGTCTTTCAAATCCTCGCTGACCACATGGCCGAGGTATTTGAACTCTTTCACTCTACAAAGAGCGACACCATTAAGCAGCAGAGGTGCCACCACTCCCAGCCTACGTGTCTTGCTTGTGAAAACCAACACCTCACTCTTTTTCTCATTGTAGAGGAGACCGTGTTCTTTCACATACTCCTCACACACACCTATGAGCTTCCTGAGTGCGGCTATTGATGAGCTGAGCAGAACCATATCATCAGTATAACTAATACTGTTGATACAGCAGCCATCAATGGAGCACCCCACTCCTGTGTCGCTCAGCTCAACAATCAGCCGGTTCACATACAGGTTGAAGAGCGAAGGAGAAGTTAACCCACCCTGTCTCACTCCACACTCCAACCGGTACTCATCAGAGAGCCCTCCAGCCCATTTGACCTGATTAGTTTGGTGATCATACCAATATTTAAAAATATTGATCATCTCACCAGGCACACCTGTGTCTTTCAATTTACGCCATAAAATATCATACTTCACCAGGTCAAATGCCCTAGAGAGATCGAGGAAGGCTGCATACACTGGCGTGCTCCTATCTGTGTAATACCTGACGGTCTGCTTGAGAGACATAATCGCACATTCTGTAGAAAGTCCTGGCCGGAACCCGAACTGTGCGTCATGTAAATTGAGATGGTCCTTAAGCTGCCTCTCAAGCAGGCAACTGACTGTAGTGCATTGAAACTGCACTGCAACTGATGCGAAGTCGAAAATTCCCCTGTTGACGCACCTGTTATCATTATTTGACCGTTTTACAAGATAGTACTTATGATTATCTATTTATCAGTGTGTAAACTGTCAATGTTTTACTAAGGTGTTCAAAGTTCTGATTTCGTATGCCACTTATTTAGCACCTATCTATATGTCATTATATATCTATATGTCATCATCTGCTTTTGATTAATTCTCGTACATTTATCAAAAGCTTTAAGCTAAATCCGAATTGCTGTCTGAGCCAACATCAGAAGCTAAATGTCTCTTCGAGCCCCTGATATTAAATAACTTTGGGCACTACATCTAAATGTTACTTGCATTGAGCCCACAGCCCTTCAGGACAGATGCAAATATTAAAAGCCTAAGGCTAACAAACTAACAAACTAACTTCCCTGCGTTATTAATATCTGAAACACAAGAGACACAGAAAACAGGTAAAATATTATACATTCTGTCTGTAATATTTAGTTCGTATGAAAATTAAAACCGCCAATCGCTTTTCGTTTAATAACTAGCGGCCGCCCGCGACTTCGTCCGCGTGTACTCAAGTTAAAAACAAAAAGTAATATTTCTGTATAAATCGTAGCCTATATGCGATTCAGATGTTTAAGCTTCATTATTGTATAGTTTAATTAAAATCCATTCAGTAGTTTTTACGTGAAAGAGCAACACGGCACATCCAACATACAAGCTTTCGCATTTATAATATTAGTAGGATTGCGCCAGAAAGTGATGAAAATAGTTCACAGTGAATTAAAATACTGTAGCATATCGCAATACGTGTCATATTTTAGATAGAGTTGGTGAATAATTATTCGAAAACATTCATAATTCCAAAGCAAGGTTTATTAAGCTTTATTTGTGTAGTGAGATCAAAAATAGGTACCTACAATCACTCAATGAAAGATTTTTCTGTAGAGCTTAAATTGATATGCTGATGGCGTTCTTCAAATCGAGTTTTGAATGCGTTTTTGTCTAATTTGATTGATCAATATAATTAATAGATAATGTTATTTCAATAATAAAAAAGATGAAGCAGCGTTTAAAAAAGATTTTCCCGCTTTTGTGTTGAAATTTTCATGTTTTTTTTTTGCTGAAAATCTCACGGAGCTCGAGACTTTTCCAACGAATGCAAAACCGTGGAAATCGGTTCCTGCGTTCTGGAGTTATAGCGTCATGAAGGAAAACCCGACTCACTTTTATATAGTAGGTGTTATTTCAATAATTTTAGATAATGATATTTCAACATTAAAAAAGATGAAGCAGTGAGAAAACCGTCACAATCATGTTATGTTCTTCTCCCTGCTTCATTCTAACTTAGTAGTAATAAAAGTACATAAGTGATATTAATTTTAATTTACTCCCTGTTGCAGCAGTCCTGCCTTGATGAGATTCCTTCCTTTATAAGGGTCCTGGCACAGATTCACCGTTAATAAATAGTAAGAGCAAGCGGTCCCAGGAGACAAAGCGTTCCGCACATATCGTGGTCGCTCTGCTGGCTCACAGCGAGCCCTTTGTGCTCAAGAGCCTGTGGCTTTGTCCAAAGCCTAGAACATGGTTATTATACAGCTTAGATTTTTTTAATTTCTTAGAATTACTTTTAATTAAAACCGAAAAACTTTAATAAAATATTATTGAGGTCACATTATGTTTCGACGAGAGGGCTACGAAGCAAGACTAAGGTTGGGTTGCACCATCTGACTTTAACAATAACAAACATCCAAATTTCAGTTAAAGTACCGGTTAGGCCCAAAAATGACGTCAACAAAAATTGTAACTTTAACTTTAATTTCTACTATGGTGCAACTTACCCAAAGGGTAACAATTGTGTTATGGTCTTCTCCCTGCTTCATTCTAACTTAGTAGTAGTAAAAGTACATAATATTCATTTTAATTTACTCCCTGTTGCAGCAGTCCCGCCTTGATGAGATTCCTTCCTTTATAAGGGTCCTGGCACAGATTCACCGTTAATAAATAGTAAGAGCAAGCGGTCCCAGGAGACAAAGCGTTCCGCACATATCGTGGTCGCTCTGCTGGCTCACAGCGAGCCCTTTGTGCTCAAGAGCCTGTGGCTTTGTAGATAACTAGCAGCCGCCCGCGACTTCGTCCGCGTGGACTTAGCTGTATGTGGAAAAAGATTTGCCCGCTTTAAAAAAGATTTTCCCGCTTTTGTGTTGAAATATTCCTGTTTTTTTTTGCTATAAACCTCACAGAGCCCGAGACTTTTCCAAAGAATGCAAAACCGTGGAAATCGGTTCGTGCGTTCTGGAGTTATAGCGTCAGAAAGGAAAACCCGACTTATTTTGATATAGTAGATGTAATTTCAATAATTTATAGATAATGATATTTCAACATTAAAAAAGATGAAGCAGTGAGAAAACCGTAACAATCATGTTATGGTCTTCCCTGCTTCATTCTAACTTAGCAGCAGTAAAAGTACATAAGTGATATTCATTTTAATTTACTCCCTGTTGCAGCAGTCCCGCCTTGATGAGATTCCTTCCTTTATAAGGGTCCTGGCACAGATTCACCGTTAATAAATAGTAAGAGCAAGCGGTCCCAGGAGACAAAGCGTTCCGCACATATCGTGGTCGCTCTGCTGGCTCACAGCGAGCCCTTTGTGCTCAAGAGCTTGTGGCTTTGTAGATAACTAGCAGCCGCCCGCGACTTCGTCCGCGTGGACTTAGCTGTATGTGAAAAAAGATTTTCCCGCTTTTGTGTTGAAATTTTCCTGATTTTTTTTTGCTATAAACCTCACGGAGCCCGAGACTTTTCCAACGAATGAAAAACCGTGGAAATCGGTTCGTGCGTTCTGGAGTTATAGCGTCAGGAAGGAAAACACGACTTACTTTTATATAGTAGATGTTATTTCAATAATTTATAGATAATGATAATTCAACATTAAAAAAGATGAAGCAGTGAGAAAACGGTAACAATCGTGTTATGGTCTTCTCCCTGCTTCATTCTAACTTAGTAGTAGTAAAAGTACATAAGTGATATTAATTTTAATTTACTCCTTGTTGCAGCAGTCCCGCCTTGATGAGATTTCTTCCTTTAGAAGGGTCCTGGCACAGATTCACCGTTAATAAATAGTAAGAGCAAGCGGTCCCAGGAGACAAAGCGTTCCGCACATATCGTGGTCGCTCTGCTGGCTCACAGCGAGCCCTTTGTGCTCAAGAGCCTGTGGCTTTGTCCATCGCCTAGAACATGGTTATTATACAGCTTGGATTTTTTTGAAATTTCTTAGGATGACTTTTAATTAAAACCGAAAAACTTTAATAAAATATTATTGAGGTCACATTATGTTTCGACGAGAGGGCTAAGAAGCAAGACTAAGGTTGGGTTGCACCATCTGACTTTAACAATAAGGGTGGGTTGCACCATCTAACTTTAACTTTAACAAACATCCAAATTTCAGTTAAAGTAGGCCAAAAATGACATCAAATTGTCAAATTTGACAAAAACTTTAACTTTAACTTCTACTGTGGTGCAACTTACCCTAACAAACATCCAAATTTCAGTTAAAGTACCGGTTAGGCCCAAAAATGACGTCAAATTGACAAATTTGACAAAAATTGTAACTTTTACTTTAACTTCTACTATGGTGCAACTTACCCTAAGGGTAACAATTGTATTATGGTCTTCTCCCTGCTTCATTCCAACTTAGTAGTACCTAGTAAAAGTACATAAGTGATATTCATTTTAATTTACTCCCTGTTGCAGCAGTCCCGCCTTGATGAGATTCCTTCCTTTATAAGGGTCCTGGCACAGATTCACCGTTAATAAATAGTAAGAGCAAGCGGTCCCAGGAGACAAAGCGTTCCGCACATATCGTGGTCGCTCTGCTGGCTCACAGCGAGCCCTTTGTGCTCAAGAGCTTGTGGCTTTGTAGATAACTAGCAGCCGCCCGCGACTTCGTCCGCGTGGACTTAGCTTCATGTGAAAAAAGATTTTCCCGCTTTAAAAAAGATTTTCCCGCTTTTGTGTTGAAATTTTCCTGTTTTTTTTTTGCTATAAACCTCATGGAGCCCGTGAATTTTCCAACGAATGCAAAACCGTGGAAATTGGTTCGTGCGTTCTGCAGTTATAGCGTCAGGAAGGAAAACCCGGCTTATTTTTATATAGTAGATGTTATTTCAATAATTTATAGATAATGATATTTCAACATTAAAAAGATGAAGCATTGAGAAAACCGTAACAATTGTGTTAGGCCCAGACTCTACCAGAGCTGAGCGGAGATGTGCGGCGTCGAGCTGTGTTTTCAACAACCAATAGAATTGCGTTATTCACACATGGAGATGTGGAGATGTGATTCTATTGGTTGTTGATAAAACAGCTCGACGCCGCACATCTCCGCTCAGCTCTGGTGGAGTCTGGGCCTTATGGTCTTCTCCCTGCTTCATTCTAACTTAGCAGCAGTAAAAGTACATAAGTGATATTCATTTTAATTTACTCCCTGTTGCAGCAGTCCCGCCTTGATGAGATTCCTTCCTTTATAAGGGTCCTGGCACAGATTCACCGTTAATAAATAGTAAGAGCAAGCGGTCCCAGGAGACAAAGCGTTCCGCACATATCGTGGTCGCTCTGCTGGCTCACAGCGAGCCCTTTGTGCTCAAGAGCCTGTGGCTTTGTCCACCGCTTAGAGCATGGTTATTATACAGCTTAGATTTTTTAATTTCTTAGTTGAAACCGATAAAACTTTAATAAAATATTATTGAGGTCACATTATGTCTCAAAACAGACCATTGAGTTTCATGTGGTGATGCAGTTGTCCATGGGCAGAGGTGATTACTTTCCATCAGGTGACACTCTAGCTCGTTTGCTCCCTATAAAAAAAATGTTCATTAAAAGTAATCTATTTTACTCCCTACTAGCTGTCCCAACAGACTTCGTACTGTTGTCAAACATTCAGTGTCACGTGACAGGCAGGAACAGTTGCTAAGAGAAAACTAAATTGTGGTTTGTCACTATATTCCTAGCATTTTCTTATATTTACTCACCTTTTATATCTTCCCTGGACCAATACAAATATTTCGAAATGAAGATTAGCCAAATCGGAAGAGCCGTTCCTGAGTTTTAGCGAGACTAACGAACAGCGATCCATTTTTATATATAGAGATTATGTATAGTAATCGTATGAGTTGAATGTCTATTTAGATTATTTATTTTTATTTTTATCAAATAGGTGCTACTACTAAACATAATGAAAACCAGTTTGGCAAACAAAGATACATGTATTCAAAAGTATACTCTTAAAAAGTTTTGTTTTATTTTATTGATGTTTAGAAATGAAAACACTATTTAGTTCATTCTTAGTGTAACTGAGACTACGAATCGACTCCGAGAAATGCTACGAGAGAGCTACGAAGCAAGACTTAAGAGTCAAGTCAGCTAATTTAAATTGCCTAATTCCCTAATCATCAAGCTAACCGAAATATATAATACGATATATAATACGAATTGATTATGATGACAAACCTGAACTTGTAACCTTTGTTTGACCTCGGATAAAATATTGACAAGATGGACTATGCACAGGCCGGGTCAATGGGGACTTCACTACATAGTATAAAACAAAGTCACTTTCTCTGTCCCTATGTCCCTTTGTATGCTTAAATCTTAAAAGCTACGCAACGGATTTTGATGCGGTTTTTTTAATAGATACATTGATTCAAGAGGAAGGTTTATACGTATAATAACATCCTATTGCACCCGTGCGAAGCGAGGGCGGGTCGCTAGTTTGACATAAAAGGTGTTTTACTTTTGTTTTTTTTTTTCAAATAGTCCATTTTAAAGTTAGATTACTTGTCTGTTGACCATTCACAAACTAAAGTGTGTGTGAAGTGGTCTCTAGTCCTGTTTGCGGAGCCTGCGCCCAACTCAGCCACCTCCCGCGCCAACTGGTCAGATTGCGCGGCCCGCGGTGGCCCAGCGGGGCGCCCAAATCCTGACGGTGGGCGGCCCTTTATCTGACGGTATTAGTTTTTTGCTTGATTCTGCCAAGCTTTTTGATATTAATCTGTCACGTCTCTTTAGGCGGGGGTATCTTTATTTTAATAAAGTTTCAAAAGGGTAGCACAGTTGATCTGTTTTTTCAAAGTTCAAGTAGTTGAAACTTGGAGTTTGACTTAATAATACAGGTTTTTAGTTTACAAATTTGAAGGTGTTGTAAGTTTCATGATTTCTTATTAGATTTCGTTTTCACATCCGTTTGAGTAGGTACATGGAGTGGTTCGTCGTCGACCAAATCTTGGCGACATTTTGGCATGTCAGGAAGGGTCTACTACTTACTACCAACCCAAAGCCAAAGGGCGCACAATTAAAATTATAGACCTGAAACTTTTTCTGAAAAGGGTTTTTTAGATTGCTTCCGTATTAGGTAATACGACCGCCAAAAGGAATTGATTAAGAAAAACATTCATGACACGCTAATGTTGTTATCTTTCTTTTCATATTTATCTCAATGAAGGTATTAATTCGCGTTTGGTCTCATTATGTTATTAATAAACAGAAAGTTACTTTTCACAATTCCAATATCCTCACGAAGCATCCCGATACTGCAGTATCCGTTTCTATTGCATCAAATCCTTTGTAATACAACTACTTGCTATTCAAATAAGCCTCAGGGCTCCCCCGGTAATATGCACCGATGCCGGAGATTTTATTGTCAGGGCATAAGGCCACAGTATAAACCATACAGTAGAACATCTACATACAAACGTGCGACTCTCGGTTTGAATGAGTGCGTGCGCGCCGCGCGCCGTGTCGCGATATCACGCACATGCGATTTCACGCACACGCTAGCATAAAATAGGGAGGCATAGGGAGGCGGCAGTACGGACGGGCTGAGCCGCGTGTCTGTGTGCACGCTAGGCTAATAACTAGGCGGGCGGCCTTAGATAACCTACTGTATGGTTTATACTGTGATAAGGCCGCCTCCGGCCGCCCCCCCGCCGCCCCGCTGCCCCGGTACGCGGGACAGTCACACGTGAGAAATCAACGCAAAACCAATATTGTTAATGAATAGTGTGCTTGGGTGTCAATGGGGAATACGAGTAATTAGCCCTGATAGGGCACTGGGACGACGCGTGGTTATTCGTTGACACATTCGAGATGGAATTGAAACGATATTGCACTTGTGTGCAGTGTAAAAAAGGAATTGGGTAAAATGTTTTTGTCATTTTAAAAATTAGCTGAAGGTAAGAGGTAACTTTAGTTGTTTTAAAAGGAAATGCTGGCTTAGAGGCTCCTCCCAAACATATTTTTTTTCGTTCTCGTTTCCTAATTTAAAAAGTGATCACTAAGAAAGTGCATTTCTTCAAAATGACTAATAAGAAGATATTTTAATTCAGCTTACATTTCAACTGGTCATTTTGAACTCTTGGGAAACATGAGAGCACACGCGGATGAATCGCTAAGATTTTGATGGCCTAATGTATCGAACTTAACTATGAAATCTGAAATTAAAAAAAAACACTTTACAATTTTATATATTATATATGTTACTGTAAAAGCCCGAACTACGGTAAATCCTAAGATTTTCTAGTAAAACCTAAGATTTACCAACTCTTTTTGGTACAATGCCGAACAATTATGTGATTCGAACTTTTACGACCATTCTTGGTAAATCTAAGAATTTACATCAAACGCATGGTAAATGTTGAAAAAACATGGTACTTAGTAACGTGGTCGGCGCGTTAGTCATCAGGATTGCTTTGTTATAAATGTTATGTGCGAAACTTGCTTTAACACGCCTTGTCATTTGCTGCGTCGTCCGCCGCGACCTCCGCTCGTCTGAGGCGGCGTTTGAGGCTACAAATCGCAAAACGCTTACAGAAACGCTCCTCCTTGAATTTAAATAATTTTCTTTTGTTTTCTTAGGATTTACCGTAGTTCGGGTTTTCACAGTAACGTATATATTCTTAAGAACAAGCATAAAAATTCAATTGTATTGCCAAACATTACAATGACACAGTCGATAAACACAACGCTGAGCATCCATGCGTGTCACATGAGCTCTTTGTTATTAGCGAGCGGTAACCGCATGGTTTAATTCGAAGGGTTTGTGGTCAGGCCCGTCTGCGCTGCGTGAGCTGGAGCGTTCACAGCTCAACGGCTCCGTCTCGGAACAGCTCTAGTCGGGATCAGCCTAGCGAACACTGGATTCGACATTGTGCCAGGCGTTGGGTTACGACGACCAAATTAATTAATATACACGGTACAGCCAATGGAATATTGTGCATAACTCGATTTTATGGGCTGGATGTGAGTTGTGATTCTCGTTTCTCTGTTGTAATTTGTTTGTAAAAAGTTAACTATTTATTTAAGTGTGTTGTATTGGCAAGGCTAAACCTATTTTTGATGATTAATTATATGAGTCGCTGCATCCGAAGGGATTTTATCACAAGGTAGTACATTTCTTCATGTACCAGGCATCAACACGTTTTAGAGCTGGTATCACTGAAACAGAAAAAAAAACAAATTCCCTCCCTACGGTAGGTGCGTCGCTCTGACAGGTGACAAGTTCATCATTCTTTTAGAGACAGATTTCCCTAAAGTTACTCGGGTCAGTTACCAAAGGGTATGATGGTAACTATGGGTAGGGTGGGAGCTAAAATCCCTTCGGATGCAGCGACTCATATAATTATGATAGAACTTCACTTAAGGTAAGTTCGTTTAATCATCAATTATACTTCGTCGCTGCATCCTCGGGATTTTATCACAAGGTAGATGTTTAGAGGTCTAGGGAAATCAATATCAAGGATTTACTAAATTGAATTTGATACCAAATTTTATTTTTGATGTGAAATAGGTAACGTTTATTATAATTTTACCTGTTTACTATAAAAACGCAACAAAATTAAGGACCAATGACCAAAAGTCAAAAGATCATCGCAGCTTCAGTATTATGTTCCAAGATAAATTTATATTAAGATAACTTCATGTTATAAATATGCTTTGCATAATAATTAATATTAATTTAAGCAATGTTAATTAAAAAAACTTAATGGTAACTGTATGAACTTTGCTGTTACCACACACAAGAACAGGTATACATATACCACCCAATAATAAAACCTAATTTACTCGAATATTTAATCCATAGTAAATTTGGGATCAAAGAACGACGTCTATTGAAACAGGTTAGCAGCTTGAGCTGCAACTTTTCCGTTAATATTTTCGTAATAAATGTAAAGTAAGGTGGAACATAAATATATACAAGTTCACTGGGCAGTGGTTTATTACAACAATTTAAATGCCCAGCATTGTATGTGCTCGTTGTGTGGGTGACACATAATTAGTCACCTAACTTAGTTCAACTAAAGCTGGTTTGGAAAACCTATTCCCAAATAGAACCCAACGGCAGTGGGTACTAAAGTAAGTTAGTTAGTAACTTACTCTCCTAGTTTTTGCTATTAATATTTCTTAATGTAAGTATGTTGTCTACTGCACAGAGTAAGCAGACTTTAGAATCCGAAAGAATAATAACCTAGGCATAATAAGCTTTAGTTTTTATTATTTTTCTTAAGAGTTTCTATGACTCTCATTGATTGAAATGTCCTTCCAAGATAGAAACTACACATGACCTAGTCAATGCAGCTGGCCTATGTTTTTAATCTAATAACCTAACTGAGGTATTATTACTTAGGTAATTTATGCCACTCTGGTGAAAGCTGGGGCGTTTTGTAAGGATGAGACGTCTTACTATTCTTTATGACAATGTTTTCGTGAGTGGAAATCGTCTATTTTTAACTATCGCTATGCGAATAATATCCGTAACACTGTAAGTAAGTACTAAGTAGGCACCTACAGTTCCCTGTTGGTACAGTTAAGGTTAGAATTGCATTAAGATATTCTACTGACTTCTCTCCTTAAATCTTCTTACTTTGAATTTCTTATTAAATGTCAAAACTTGTTTGGCTTGGTACAATACTAAAGTGTAAACTAATAAAAGAGCTGTTGCTTATGCGAAGGTGTTATTTTTCATTAAATTATTATTGTGATTTCAGTCCTATTCTCACGAAAAACTTAACTTATAACCTATTGCGGTCATTTTAAAATGAAAGACCACGATGTCTTCTACTCGTGAGTGCGTATGCAACAAATTCTTAATGGTAGGTCACCTACCTACATAATATCAAATACTAAAACTATTGAATTGTAATTTAGCATCTGATTGCAATTAATTTCTTAATCAACAATAACCTTGCCAGATGCGAACAATAAAAGCTAAAACTACTTCCTATAAATTGGTAATCTGCAAATCATTACCAAACATTTTTGTCTTTAGGTATATGCTGTCAGAGTATCTGCAAATGACTAAGTACTAGTCTTACTGAAATCGAGACAAAATAAACATCTTTTTCCAATACATTTCCTGTATTCAGAAATGCGATCAATGTGAGATGGTTTTAGTTCAATTTATAACTTTTAATCCCAAGTCGAAACCAGTCATGGCTTGGATATGGTTATCCACTACCTACACCTATTGATTGATTTTGTTATTTCAAAAAATAACCACGGAATCGAGGAAATTTTGGAAAACTTACATGGGTTCTCTGCCACCAGGTAAGGTTATCAAACCATCAGCAAGGTAAGATACAGAAAAATACTGGTAAGGCTAGGTTGTTTAATACATACCTGACTTTTCATAATCACTATTAAAATACTTTTCATTTCATTTTATGTTTTATTTTATTTCATTTTATTTCTTTTATTTCATTTTATTTCATTTTATTTCATTTTATTTCATTTCATTTCATTTTATTTCATTTTGTTTTGTTTCATTTCATGGGCCATTCACGGATTGAATATAGGCCCTTAATTCAGATGTTGCGATATCGTTACCGTCATGTTGACTCACGGCCAACTCCCAGGTTTGTTCCTTATGTACAGATCAAGCTATTAAGTCTCAAATTTGAGATCATTTTTCTGTATTTATATGCCTTCGTGATGACTCGCGGCTAGGGAATGCAAATCCGTTTTCTTTTCAAAATCCGGATTTTAAAAAACGGATTCGGAAAAAATCCGGATAATCCGGATTGAATCCGGATTTTGCCTCTTACCATACAGAATTCTAATTTCTCCAAAAATGCGATATAAATAGTGTAAAATAAGCAATACAATACGTATTCAGTAATCAGAAGTGCGCATAAGAGAGTCAAATCGCATAATATCATCGTTTTCAAAACCATTGATTCTGATTGTGAAATTAATTCTGATATTATAAATGAGTTTTCGATTGACCCCAGTTTCGCCTGATGGTAAGCGACGATGAGTTCGAAGGTGTAACACGCTTGCTCTCTCGCCTATTCCCTACTATTCACTCTCGCCTTAAAGTCACGAAGGTTGTATGTATCCGGAAACACAGACACAGGGAGAACGTTCCGCTCCTTAGCGGTGGACTAGAAAGGAAGCACCAAACTGTTTAGTCCGGACCACCGGAAAATCAACCACAGGGGGTGGTGGGGGTGAAAGCCCTCACAGCGTCTAGTGGTGCGGTGGTTTTACCGGACCTGACCTGCTGGTCATGAAGTTCCTGCGCACGCTCTCCGTAATACACCTTAAAAAAACCGATAGACGGTCAACTCGATGCTCCGGACTCTGGAGTGTGGTTCCAACGAGCGTGTGGTCACGTATCAGTCTCTTGGCCCTTCGGTCTACTGAGCCCAGTGCATCCAGCTGGTATTTGGCAGAGCTCTCCCAAAGGTGGCAGCAGTACCCCATATACGACCGAACTTGTGTTTGGTACAATTGTGAGAGGTGATCCCCTACAAACTAAACGACCACAATATTTCATTCTCGTACCATTTAGATACGATGTATCGTGAATTGAATATCTAGCCTACTTGCCGATAGTGCCAATACCTTCTCATTGCTATGTTGCTCAAACCTTTTGTAAAGCCTTGATCCTTGGCACCTGGAGATTTATTCATAATTACATATTTTCACGTTTGGACACTAATTAACCATTTTCATAATGGCACAAAAACGTTAAAGATATATGAATATCCAAGAAGGTAATCCTGTTACTCCACTTTGAACAACACTTCCAACAAAAAAGTTAAAATATACTCAAATGAAGCATTTGTTTGTATACAAATTAATCCTCGTGATTGTACAGGACGTGATCGTACGAACATTGTCATCTATATAATGCGTAAAACTAGATTGATTTTTCGATGAAATATCCGAAAAATCCGGATTCGATTTTCAAATCCGGATTTAAAAATCAAGTAAAAATGACGGATTATCCGGATAAAACGGATTACGGATTATCCGGATTGCATTCCCTACTCGCGGCCAACCCCCAGGTTTTTATTATACCTTCGTGATGACTCTCGGCCAACCCCCAGGTTTTTACAATACCTTCGTGATGACTCTCGGCCAACCCCCAGGTTTTTACAATACCTTCGTGATGACTCTCGGCCAACCCCCAGGTTTTTTAAGAAGTAAATAAATAAATAAAAAAATTATTAGGCACCGGTACTCACCAGGATGGTTTTCGGCGTCGGCCTCTAATTACATAGCTAATTGAATACTTCATTCTGCTAAATCCGCATTGGATTGTCATTTTCTCATATGTTGTGAACTTCGTGGGCAGCAAGCCTACGTGAGTGGTTATCCCGTGGTAACACGGGTGTTAGCCTTCATCATATTATGAATATTGTAAACGGTAACCACGAAGTGGTATCAAATGTATATAAATTTTATAGCAACTAGAGTAAGTTATGATGTTAGCCATAGCTGTATAGCTACAAAAGCTGTGGCGTGGCTACTCAGATGTGTCTGTGTAGTAGCAAAATGAAACATTATTTCAATGTCAGGTACTTCCATTACTAAGACTTATTCTTAGTCGTTAGTTTTCAATTGAAATTACAATCTTATTCTTGAAGTTTTTAGGTACTAGTGTATATAGAAAGAAAGGTTTTTGTTATGCTAGGATAGCACAAAATAACTTACAGTTTGGTCTTCGATTTGATTTTCACCTTAAAATGCTTTCGAAACCACACTCGCGTTGTGGGCCTGGCCGTGCTCTCGTTACGGGACGTCCTCTTGGACAGGAATAAACAGGAACCTTTATTCTGCTTGGCTAATTTGTTGAAAATGCACCGACCAACTTGGTACGGGAAAAAACAGGATCTTCTTCTTCTGTTTGTCTCGTTTGTTGGAAACACACACTCAGTGTGCGTTTTATCGTAATCTCGTTACGGTGGGTCCATTTTGGACAGGCCTCAACAGGATCATAAACAGCTAAAATTAATGCCAACATTGATTAAGACCACTTCACGGTCTCATCATTGACGTGTTTTGTTAAATTTAAACATTGCATCGTCATGCTATTGCTTAGCTTTGTTTACAGTCATACGAAGATTCACATTTAATCACGAGTTCTCTTATCAAAACATTTTGTGCAAGAAAATGTGGGTAGATTTTTATTGTAGATCGTATTTAGTTATTGTTTAAAACGAAAGGTAAGTACGATCTTAATGTTGTATTTCATTTAGGATCTATCGATTTACTGCCAAACATTAGCATCAAACAGTCGATAAACACAACGCTGAGCATCCATGCGTGTCACATGAGCTAGCTTTGTTATTAGCAAGCGGTAGCCGCATGGTTTAACTCGAAGGATTTGTGGTCAGGCCCGTCTGCGTTGCGTGAGCTGGAGCGTTCACAGCTCAACGGCTCCGTCTCGGAACAGCTCTAGTCGGGATCAGCCTAGCAAACACTGGCTTCGACATTGTGCCAGGCGTTGGGTTACGGCGAACATATTAATTAATATACACGGTACAGCCAATGGAATATTGTGCATAACTCGATTTAATGGGCCGGTTGTGAGTTGTGATTCTCGGTTGTCTGTTGTAATTGATTTGTAAAAAGTTAACTATTTATTTCTTTTTAAAAGAAAACTCGATAAAAACTGGACCAATTTGAATTATTTTGGGCTTGAAATAATTGTAAAACTTCAAGGAAGGTTGGAAAGGTCAGTAAACATAACGAAACGCTAGGAATCTCTATATATAAAAATGGATTGCTGTTCGTTAGTCTCGCTAAAACTCGGGAACGGAAGGAGCGATTTGGCTATATTAGGTGTTGAAATGATTGTGATGGTTCAGGGAAGGTTTGAAAGGTGAGGTAACATGAGAAAATGCTAGGAATTTAGGGAAATCTTATAATTTAGATTTCTTTTACTAACTGTTCCT
Source organism: Udea ferrugalis (assembly GCA_950022985.1). Classification (NCBI taxonomy): domain Eukaryota; kingdom Metazoa; phylum Arthropoda; class Insecta; order Lepidoptera; family Crambidae; genus Udea; species Udea ferrugalis. Next base: position 24,083,809 of record OX465515.1, read on the forward strand.
ACCTGTCACGTGACACTGAATGTTTGACAGAAAAACGTCTGTCGTGACAGCTAGTCTGAAATAAATGTTATTTCACTATTTGATTCTTATGAACGAGCATAAAAAATCAATTGTATTGCCAAACATTAGAATCAAACAGTCGATAAACACAACGCTGAGCATCCATGCGTGTCACATGAGCTAGCTTTGTTATTAGCGAGCGGTAACCGCATGGTTTAATTCGAAAGGTTTGTGGTCAGGCCCGTCTGCGTTGCGACGTGAGCTGGACCGTTCACAGCTCAACGGCTCCGTCTCGGAACAGCTCTAGTCGGGATCAGCCTAGCAAACACTGGCTTCGACATTGTGCCAGGCGTTGGGTTACGGCGAACAGATTAATTAATATACACGGTACAGCCAATGGAATATTGTGCATAACTCGATTTAAGGTTGTGAGTTGTGATTCTCGTTTCTCTCCATACTCAGAATTTTTAAAGAACCTTTGTTTTAGCCGGGGATCGGACCAGTTGGTTTGAAAAATAAATGACAGCCTGTTTCACAATGCCATCTGCCGCCATCAAGTTTTTCATGGAAAAAAAACCAGCGAACGAAGGCAGTTATTATAATTTTGAAGATAGACCACATACGACGACCGTCTTGGTGTAATTGTTGAGAAGTCGACTACTGCACCAAAGGTTGCGGGTTCGATCCCCGCACAATACAAACATTTGTGTGCATGAACATGTCTGTTTGTATTGGTCTGGGTGTTTCCTATGTATATTAAGTATGTATTTACAAAAGAAAAGTATTTAAGTATATTTATCCGTTGTCTAGATCCCATAATAACGAACTATAAATTAGCTCACTTGGGGCTAGATGGCGCTGTGTGGAATAATGTCCAGGGATACATTTAACACTATAAAGAAAAACTTAAACACAAACCCAAAATCTCAATGAGGAAAACAAAAGCGCAAGTAGAGGAATCCTGAAATAGTTGCTTAATTTTAATTTGAATTTGACCGCCCGTGATATCGTCCGCGTGGTCTATGATTTTAAGAAAAAAGGAATATTTTTTCAAATTGTACCCTATGTCCTTTCCTTGATGTATAGCTATACTTACTATTGTTAACTTTCATTAAAATCCACTCTCTATTTTTTACGTGATAGAGCATCACGGCACATACAAACTTTCGTATTTATAATATTAGTAGGAGCATACACAGTAGATAGCGCGACGCATATCAGTTTACGCGGAAACAGGGGTAAAATAAAACAATGAAATAATAGGCGCGGATGCTGCAAATATGCCGGTCCCCTATTTTATGTGTACCGATCTCCAAAACTCCTCTATTTGCGAAATTAGTGCGCATGTGCACAGTAAACATAACAGTAGGTTATCTAGGGCCGCACGCCGATTATTAGCCTGGCTTGCTCACAGACACGCTGCACAGCCGTACGTACTGCCGCCACCTTATTCCGCCATATTTTATGCTAGCGTGTGCGTGAAATCGGGTGCCGACACGGCACGCTACGCGCATGCCCACATTCAAACAGAGAGTGGCACGTTAGTATGTGGATATTTTACTGTTCTCTGTTTACTGCGGAATGTGCTTTCATTGATGTTCATTATTAAGCACCCAATTTTGCGTTCTTTTTTAAATCGCCGTGCATTTCAGACGCTAAAGGAATTATTCCGATGCGATGGCATTGAGTGAGGCATTTAAAGTAAAATGCACAAGTATGATAAGACTTTTAAAAAGGGTGAAGGGCATGGTTTACCGTCTGAAACGAACGGCACTTTTTAAAATCTTAGTAACAAGTTTTTATGTTAGAAAAGATTTTATCAATAAATTTTTAACTATTTAATTTAATTAATGTTGGCTTTAAGTTACATCCATTTACGTATCTAAAAAACGCAAAAATATTAGTATACTCAGTTAGTAATACTGGCTGGTTGGCTGTAAGCCTTATTCCTTTACCTTAAAAAGCGCCAATATCGCCTCGCCAGTAGTTATCAACTTACCGCACTCTTATCAAAATGTACTATACTATATTTAAAAGTTTATTACGCTTAGTGAACTAATTCGAGAGCCGCTGCGTCCGTGTCTCCACTCTGTAGGTCCCACTGAAAATCAGCGCCTGAGCCTTTCAGGTCCGGGCATTAGCTGAGTGTCGTCCATTTCATTTTGGAAAACGTAACACTGGAAATCGTTGTTTATATTATTTATAGAAAAATCTATTGGAATTTATTTTGTGTAACAATTTTGTTTTCTTATTTAATATTTATTCAACCTTCAATGCACGAGCCAGTACAAAAGGCGGACTGAATGGTCTAAACATTATACTAGTCAACCATTGGGCGAAACAGAAATGCTTGTTTGTTCTGTTTGTTTTTATCTTTTATGTTGCGATGTCTGTAGTCAATAAACGATTTAACTTTCTTTCTTTCTTGAAATTTGGATTGTTATTCAATCTGCCGTGTATATTTGAGCGCAGTTTTAGAAGTTTCCTGCTGGAATATTGCGACTTCAAGATCATGGTGTAACTGGTCGTATACATTATAATTATGCCCTCAAACATAGCTTGGATTCAAAGAAAACGCTATGATTTGAAATAAAATGAAGTGATATTTATTACACACAAAATAGTGTACCTAGGTGTGTGTAAATTCCTAAAGTTGGTTCAAACTATTTTACCTAAAACTGAGCATGTGAAAATGTTATAATTAACTTGCATTACTATAATATTATTAAATTATTTTTAAAATTTAACTATTTTACTAAAAGTTCATGTTAGTGAATTAAATTAAATTAAAAAAAATAACAAATCAAGAGTTATTTCAGATTAAATAAAAAAAAATGTGAGATAGTCAGTTACTTTTGTCTCAGCTACTGACTGCAGCTTTCAAGGAATATGTTGGACAGCTCACTGCGAAATGTTATGCTGATAACTGTCTCACAGCACGCCGTTTAAAAAATACTTAGAGCTAGAGATTTGGATCACTCACCCCCGAATTCGTAAACAAAAATCAAGGTTGAGCATCCCACACCTGTATAGCTGGGTTCACCCTTGTTTGATCGAACAACGTTTCGTCGAAAATCAGTTGCAATAAAATCAGTTCGGAGAATTATTCATTTGACCGAATATTTAATTGGTAAATTTTTATTTGATGTAATTATTTGTTTGAACGAATTTCATTTGAACTAATTTCATATGTTATGAAGTATACATAAGTAATCTCGAAAAAATTCAGAAAAAATTTACTCGTTTTTTAAATTATAAATTCAACATTCGTAATTTATCGTACGATGAACGTTGCGCTAAGTTTCACATCTTGCCTCTCTCAGTTAGACGCGATATTGCGGATGTTACATTGTTACTCAAAATAACTAGAAACCTCATAGACTGTCCTGATCTTTTGAGCAAAATTGATTTAAGAGTCCCTACAAGGGCACCCCGCCTCAATAGCTATAAACCTTTCAGTACTCGTACTCTTCACACCAACTATAGACAGAACAGTTTTCTTGTCAGAACTTGTATGGTCGTCAACAACGCCGAGAAAAATATTGATGTATTTTACGATAGCATCAACACCATAATAAGATTGTTGTTTAAACTCACCCACTAAATAATTGCAATACTATTGTATCAACTAGCTTACTTTGCATTCTTTCATTAAGATAGGAATCAATTAAGTTTTATATGTGGTAGCTTGTCAATAGCTTTTAGTTTTACTTTTAGCTGCTATTGTTGATTTTTGTAAGCTGTTAGCTATCCTAAGAAAATAAATAAATAAATAAATATTTTCGAATTTCGTCACTGCCCTATACTATAGTTTGGGCGGAACCGACTCGGTTAGAAGGTTTAAGGCGGGAGCGAAGCGGAGCGTAGCTCCCGCCTTAAGCCTTCGTGGTTATTTTTTTTTAAACCCAAAAAACGACTTGCCTCATTACATGCTGCTTGGCATGTTATACCATCTGAAAATTACATCAAATGAACATTCTACCTTTTGATCATTAGTGCAAACGTTGTTATAGCAAATAAACATTCGACGAACTGAAAATTCTATCAAATGATATTATACAAAGTGATGATTTTCTCAAACGTTGTTCGATTTAGTAATATTATATCAAACGTTGTTCGATCAAACAAGGGTATACCGTATAGCTGTCCCTTTCAGTTCTATTGCTATTTTTTTTATTCTGATTAACAAACCTAAATATACCTACACTAGCAACCGCCCGCGACTTCGTCTGCAGGACTTAACTAAGAAAAAAGTATTTTTTTTTATAAATTGTAGCCTATGCCCTATTCAGATGTATAAGCTATATTATTGTAAAGTTTCATTCAAATCAATCAGGTGCTACAGCACTTAAAAGAAGAGTCTACCACTGCCATTTAAAATCTGCTTTTTGTTAATGCGATAATTTTTTTGTATTTTTTTTTGTAAATCCATTCAGTACTTAGTTTCTACGTGAGAGAGCAACATGGCACATCCACACATACAAACTTTCACATTTATAATATTAGTACGAGTAGGATAGACAACAAACAAAAAGGCAGGATCTCTCTGTACGCATCGCGCCAACGTGTGCCAGTCAAATATTATATTTTGTTAACGTCAATTTCGCCCGTTTGTATAACCGAGGTATTTCCATGGAATTTCATTACGATGACAACAATTCGCTCGTAGTGTTTGCTCCGAAGTTTTCCGTATTTTATTTTCACTACACCGGAAGGCTTATTGACAAAAAAACATTCAATTTCAATTATATTTATTTGTTGACAGGGTTGCCACAAGTACTACGAAATACTGGGTGAAATTTCCAACTGGAGGTCGTAGACAAATCCTAAGGTATGAGGAATATCTTAAAACGGGAAAAAACTTGAGGACATACTTACTTACTACCGCTAACATCTTAAGCATGGGTTTAAATGAATACATAGTAAAAAGCATAAAACTTGATTATATATTTCAACACATACATTTTCACGCAGAAATGTTCACAAGATCAAATAATTAATAACACCCAGACACAGAATAACCACAAGTTTTTGTCATGTTCGTGGATCGAAGCTATGACTTTTCGGTTATCTAATTTTACTGACTTTTCGGTTGTCTTACATCCAGACCTCAACCCATCGCGAAAACGGACCACTCTACCAACACTGATACCAAGACTTGCAACAATAGGTTCTTATACAACGGCTCAGCACGTCCAACAACTATAAGCTCGCACGTACCGTTGCGTTACAATCGCCCGCTCAGATTAACATGAAACTTGACAGCGTAACAAAACAACAGCCAGAGGGCGTCACTAACAGTTAAAAATATAAAATAGGTATCAGTTAAGCGCGGCGCGTGGCCGGCACTCGCCTGTTTGAGCGTCAATCGCACCGATTGATCGCACCCTCTCAAAGAAAACACCTCTATAACATCCCTGTTAGAGCTCAAAATATGGCAGCTAACAACGGGTGTAGCTGGGAAGTTTGGACTTTGTTTTCATTTAATGCGATGTAAGCCGATGGGCCGGTGGGAAACCAATCGTGTTTTGGTTTTCTGTGAAATCGCTTCAGAAGTACTTTTGTTCGCGATTAGAGCGATCCTTTGTCTTTGGAGAAAGTGATAATGGCCGCTTAGGAGAAATTCACAGCTTTGTTATATTTAAGCTATAAGAATGAGTTTAAATCACTCTTATATGAATAAATCACTGAAAAAACTTTTACACTTTTTTACTGCTGAGGCACGCTGATTGTTGCCGTCATGGTGAACGGAACATTGAGAGGCCCACATCTCGCCGAGGGAATTCGAACCCAAAGTGGTAAGGGGCGATCCTACCGCCTTTACCCGAGTTATCGGTGTTTTCCATAAACGAAGGACACACAATTTTTCCGAACTTTTTGTGGCACTTTCATTTGCATTGAATTTATCATTGATATGGGATTTGTATAGATCTACTTCTTACGCTAGATCCGAAATGCTTGTCACATCAGCCGAATCAAATGAATCCCAGTTCCGTTAGTCAGAGGCTAACTGTTCCCTTATAAACTGGACCAATTGAATGTTCATTTGTTTCATTAAAAAAAAGCAAAGCGATCTACATCAAAAGTTAAACGGCAACAGTCCGACCGTCCCCTCGGATTAGGGCGTAAAAAGAGATCCCGAGGCAGGAGGGTAGCGGGTAGGCCAGAGGGTAGGGTAGAGGGTAGGCCATCGCACGATGATTAATGTTTCCGAGCGAGCTGATCGGTTAATTGTTGAGTTTGGTGTTGGGAGACATGCGCGTGAGTTGAGCCGCGTGCCGCACGTTAGATATGGCCGACAAGTGAGACGGAAACAAGTGTTTTGAACATTGTTATGAAGCTATTCCTGGCACTGACTCGAAAACCTGTTTGTTACAAAAAAGGAATCAAATTGGTTTTCACATAAAAAAATCGACTAATACTATTAACTAATACTACCTACTAAAAATACTAGAATAAAAGAAGAATGTTAATAAGTAATGATCAATAAATTTCAGGTTGTACTCAGTTCTTAAAGTTAGGCATTCGATCGATTGGAATTAAAAATTACTGACGTTTTTCAAGGTGTCTGAATTTTTACATTTTGAAGCGAGGATTTGAGCGGTGAAAGTTTGCGCAGTTAAATACACGACAAGCAAAGAGCTTTATAGTAATGCATTTTTAAAGAGGGATTTCGATTTACGAAGACTGCCTAAAAACTTTATAAAATTCCTTTCATTCCACCTCTACTCATAAGAAAGAAAAAAACATTTATTGGCCCGAAGAAACAATAAAAAAAATACATGCGAAACAAACTCATAACAAGAGTAAAAACTACTCAGCTACAACAAAACGTCAGGTTATGGGCCAATCGGGACCTCAGCAAATTCCGCTGATATAAACAGTACAACTGGCACTGCAGTGACCCTGGTATTCTGGCAGGGCCTGGTTGGTTTAGTGTACGTCCACTTGTTTTTTAATAGGTTAGGTAAGTGTACTGCTTTGTTAGTGTGGTGATTTAAAGATAATCCGTTGCCAGATCGCATAGTTGTTTTCTAACTAGCTGTCCTGGCAGACGTCGTTCTGTCAAATGTTATTGAACTTTCGCACCGTTTCACCTCACCTGGACTTTCAAAATATTTCAAAACCAAAATTATCCCAATAAATCTATCCGTTCTCGAGTTTTAGCGAGACTAACGAACAGCAATCCATTTTTATATCAAAGATAGTCGCAACGTTAACGTGAGAGTAGAGACTGTTCACGAGGTATCGAGTCGTCTATGAGTACGTCCAAGCTGTTGCATTTTTTATCCTCTACCTACTAAGATCGATTGATGATGATTGCTTTTTCTAAACTCTAACTCATTTTAAGAAAAGAGAATAAATAAATAAATATTCCTTTACATTTTTCCACACAGCACCATCTAGCCCCAAAATGAGCTAATTAAAGCCCGTTTTTTATAATCATTATTCTTTGAGCATTTCTGGTATTGTCTTAAGTCGATATTGTAATCACACAAAACGTAACACAACCTAAACACTTTCTCAAGTGTATTAGTTATTTGTCATACAAGAGTGCAAAGTTGTTTTTGAATCGCGTGCTCAATGTTAACGACCGAGCAAGCGAGGGATTCTAAAGACCACAAGGTAAAAAATCTTTGCACTAGAGTGCAACACGTAACTTTGCAACAGCGAGGAAATTACTGAATGCAAGAAAAAAATGGCGCATTAGAGCTTGTTCCAACTAGAGATATTTGGGTGATAACACTCACAGCAAAAAAATCGAATTATTCTTAAGATAAATAAATAGTGTTCATCTCGGGAATAAGTTCCGAGCCAGATTGTTTAACCAATGCTTTTACCCCATCTTGAGCGTAACTACGGCAAGCCAGCCTCCCCTGCGCCTGCCGCAATATAACTACCCCCCGTGTTTCCTGGGTGCATCTACTCTGTAAATACACACGCTAATCCAAGAGACATTAGGTTAGACCCCAGCGCACGCTTTCATGTTGGGCTTATAAAGATTTATACTTCTTAAATAATATTATAAAAATAAATGGCCAAAAAACAGTAAGATTCTTGTGAGGTTAAAAAGTTATTGTACAAAGGGGCTAGCTGTGTTACTGATGTGATAAACATTTCACACTGTTCGTACTCTTTGACAGTTATTAAAAGTGATGGCCAAAAAAAATTGTTCTACCAAAGCCTCAAAACAGTGTGTAGGTACAGACGCCTTTAGATTCAAGTGAGTTTAAGATACTTAGTAATGTTTTGCAAAATTGCTAAGTATGACAGTAAAATATGTGTCTTGGCTAAGATTGGAACCCACGTCCACGGAGTTGCAAAATTAAAATGAGACTGGGGCGCCTGCGCTGCTGAGCTGAGCGACTTGTTGTCATGAGGACGAAATAGATAATTATTTAACGCGAGAACGTAGGTAGGAATCTTCACGGCTGCACACTGCCCTACAAGGTAAGTGGCACTGCGAAAACACATAATTCGGAGTTTTCGCTCCAAGATGGGTCACTGAACTCTTAAGGCGTCTGTACCTAAGTAGAATAGTTTGTTTCTTATCTAACTGTTTCGAAGTTTAATTAATAACAATTAATTCATCTTAAGTAGTAGCATCAAAACAAATTAACTAAGTGAATGGACAGGGCTTCAGGAACCTAAAATCCGAAACCCCAAACGACGGCGAGTGTAAATAGTGCAAAATGAACACACCTACATTCGTCTTAGTACATAGTAGTACTCCACACCTATGGGTTAAAAGTAGGTGTTGCAAGTCTATATGAAATAAGTAATGGGTGAACTTAGTCGGTGGCAAAAACTTAAACAAGTCCACACGGACGAAATCAAATTCAAATTCAATATTTCTTTATTAAAGTAGACCAATAAACGGTACTTTCGAATCGTCAAGAATCTTAATTATAACCACTTAATAAACATACACATAATAATACAATATATAAACAATACTTAAAATACATGTACATAATGTGACTCTACCACCGGGGTCGGAAGGTTGTTTCTACTGAGAAGACCCGGCAAGAAACTCAGCAGTTACTCTTTTTACGAAGTCGCTTGTGGCCAGTAATTCCACCAACACTACAGTCAAGATACGTTTTACTGTACAATCCGTGGATATCCTAGCTCAGCGATAATCCGCTAGACAATACGCGTCTACGGCGAATTAATGGTTCTAATATTTTTTTAAATAACGCCCATAGACACCGTAGTCATCGCAACCGGAGGCTCCAGCGCTCGCAGCCGTTTAGCCCTCCAAAGACTATGAAGGGGGATCACGAGAAGGTCATGTATTTTCTACCTATACAGAGGGATTTACGAGTAGCAAATCATAGTACTTGCCAATTTTTTGGGAGCGATATGCCGTAATTGGAACTGAATAAATTTCCTTTGTTTTTCTTCTTAGGTTATTGTTATGTGGTTATTTTTTTAAGGTTGTTTTTTAACATTTGTATGAACAGGGGGGCTAAAACGGTAACATTTTAGCATTTCATATTATGAAACATCTAACTGACGTTTCATCTAGGCCGCGGTCCGTTTCGAGTCAAAAGTGAGTAATAGCGCGCTGACGTCGCTCACGTTCATACAATTTATCAATTCGGGATGCGTGTCAGCGCGCTGTTACTCACTTTTGACTCGAAACGGACCGCGGTCTAGATGAAACGTCAAATAGATGATTCATAATATGAAATGCTAAAATGTTGCTGTTTTAGCCCCCCAGATTGCCAAACGTTTTGGTCTTAATTAAAAAAAAAGTTCTTATGATCTTTCGAGAAATTATGCTTATATTTTGATGCATCTATGTAGCGAACTGTCGAACTCATGGTACGTCGGGGAAAGGTTATCGTGTTTTTAATATTCGAGCAAAGGGCGTTCGATTTTAAGTAGGAAACCCTACTCGTACAAGTGAATTTTCTAGGTTATAAGTAGCCTATAAAATTTACTCTTTAATCCCACTGCTAAACACAAGCATCAATAAGGTCCTGCACTGTCAAACATACGATTACCGATCTCTAGAAGTTCTCCGACTAGCCGTTAAAAGCTGGTAAGAGCCATTACTCCAAATGCTGCTAGATGCTATCAAGTTGCCGACTAAACTTAACATCAACATCAACCCAATTATTTTCGTTGCTACTGCGGTCTGGGCATTTCTTACAGTGTTAGATCCTATAGACAAATCCACTTGTAATGTGTGTTGCACGGCTTTTCATCTTGTGAACGTATCGCTCGCGCTTCTACAGAAATCACATTTTCTGACTTGTGGCTCTGGCTCACATATGTCATTAGGATCCTAAAATTTGAGATCATTATTTTGGATTTAACATTTCGGACCACTTTCTATCGTGCTGCGAAAAACATTGTCTACTTACGAAAAAATATTTTACCAACATAACCAAACTACTTAATTCGTGATACTATTATTCTATAAGAATGTCAAAAATGTCATTGGCCAATTTTCCACACACAGACCGAGTAGGGCCTTGCGCATCGACTTTAGGTAAAACCTAAGTACAATGTTTGGAAACTTCGCCTTTCTGCGCTCTCGTCCGCTTACTCTACAACAAAATACAACCCTGTGTTTACGATGGGGGAAAACGGGTCCCTTTTCGCATAAGATTCTGCGGCACTCGGCCCAAAAGGCACTCTCATCCTTGCTCCTAAGGTTCAATGTAGTTTGTCTAGTGCAAAACGGTCGGAATTTTCCGTATCGGCGGCACGTGTGTTCCAGGGCCTTTATTGACGGAGATCTTGCCCCTCCCATACGGGGCCAAATGAAATTCCACCTGCTCTAAATACCCCTCTATATTGGTATGCAAAAACGCTGTCTGTCGGCCAGATATTTTGTATTGAAAAATGCGAACGTCAGGTTCGAGATTCCCTAAGCCGATAAAAGAGAAATGCTCCGCCTCGTTGAGTGGGACTCAGTGAGCGTTGTTAGTAAGAGCTAAGTACATTTGGTCAGTACGTGTCGACCGACTATGATATTGATATTCAGTCAAAAAGGTATGATACCGGCGATACGATATGTTAGTTGCTACCTGAGCTTGCTGAGTCTGAAGGCCCACTAAAACAAAGGCGAAAATTGTTGATTATTAAATATTTCTTACCAAATCTCTCTGTATATAAACAACGGAGTTTTCATTTAATAATTTACAAATCTATTTATCTATTTGAGTATTTACTTTTATTGTATTGCAACACGTACAAAACACCAAATCAAACGGAAAATCATTGCTCATTCTAAACGCCATTCTGCGAAAATCCATTTGACGGTTTTTTATTTGTTATGGATGTTGGTTAGCGTTAAATCCGCTGTTAATTTTGACTGTACATCTGGGCAACCAATTCTGACGTTTAAAATTTCGATGGCTAGAGGTGTACAATCATTTCATTGGAACTCACAACGAATATGCCAAAAGCACACGAAATTCTGATAACTACCTATTTGTTTATTAAATCTGGAAATTCTACCATAGTTAATTCAAAAGAGAATGCCTATATGAAGAAGATAATACGGACCAACCTACAAAATTGGGTTTGATCATTTGGCAATCACTTACTTATTATTAATTGGTTTTAACCCAAGAGTGGAAATAAGAGGGAAATAAAGCTTAGTAAGTATATAAAAAAATGTAAGCACTAATCCGGAAGTTGAAATATTATTTCATAAACATTCGTTTCCAGTTACACCATCTGACCAACTTCGCCGGATAGAAAATATGTCCAAAGCTACCTGTTTTTATTCCTAAAATTAACTTATTATTAAGCCAATGTTTAGATGAGTATTTGAAACTTGATACACCTAAGTTTTTTTGACATATCTAATTACAAAATACGAGGACACATTTTGTAATTTATGTCTAGGTAATTGTAATTGTAACAAGGGAGTCGAGAAGACACCACTTACTTAGGAGAAAGAGTTAGAATTGTCGTCTATACACAGCTTGATTTAACAAACAACACAATACAACATTATTTTATACAAGTTAGGTTATTGATATAAACAAAAAGAGGAAGATACGTTTCGTTAAAGTATTTTCACGAAGTATTTATATAATATGTATGAATGACGTGCACGCAAACAAGTCGCTGTCATAACGGCTTGCAAACAGGTTCATTGGGCCTGTTTTTGGGTAGCGACTTTTGGTTCAAGGAAGCCCTATCTTCCTCTTTTTGTTTATTTCAATGGTTATAACGCTATATATTTCTTAAATGTGTCTTTTGAGGTTGTGCTGCAGAAACAGTAATAACAACTATTTATAGTGTAGCAGACGACAGAGGATTTTCCCAAACCTCGAAATATCACTTGCAATAAAGTCCTGTCGTCCATACCTAATCTTGGTTTATCCGACCACCGACGATATTACAGGACCTCCACCAAAAGCCGGCAACTCCAATCTCGGCTAGGTTTACATAGCCTACAATTCCAATTTCTAGATAATTTCCATTTTTATTCAGCAGATTCAGGACTCTGAATCTGCTGAATAAAAATGACTGACTAGTCAGAGTCTTTTATGTTTGTAAATCTGTCAAATCAAAGTATAGTAAAAAATCCTTTTTTATAAATGCGATAAAGTATTTTTGAAATGGTAAACAAAACTGAAAATGGTATACTTTCGTTGTATTATTCGCGTACCAAAATCATATTTGTTCATATTTTGTTCGTGTTAGGAATCACCTTGAACCCTCGTCGAAACAAACCCCTACATCCCTACTGACCGACTCTTCCTGAAACCAGAATACCTTTCGTAACGTCAAAGACTACCTTTTCCTTAGAGGAGCCCAATCAAAGCATCTTTATTCAAGTAAAGATCGTCTGAGCTGAAATGACACGCCCCTCCACTGCATCTACGGCATACAAGCAAGCTACTAATATGCGATGGAAGGGCGCGTCATTTCTCTACTTTAATATAGATGCTTTGATTTTGCTCCAAAAACGGACGTTTTGTGTGACAAACGGATACAGAGATCGTCTAAGCTGAATTGACGCGCCCCTCCACTGCATCTACACATACAAGCAAGCACTCTTGTGCTTGTTGCAACTCTATGCAATCTCCGGGGTCCCCAATCTACATATAATGGATTTTAAGGTCATCCGCAAATAGCAGACAGGGAACTATCCGTTTCCTGAACCAAGTCGTTGTTGAATAACACAGAGGGCGTGAGGCGTTATTTACGTTATTTTTACGTTTTTTCGTTCGAATTTAATGTAGAGTAAGTATATACATAATACACAAAGTACCGTTAATAGTTTCCAAAAACCTATTTACATGGCTCTAAGACCGAAGACCCGTTTAGCACATATGTGCTAAACGGGTCTTCGGTCTTAGAGTTTGTTCATATAATAGCTGGGTCATAGCACAAGTGAAACTAAAAACCGATGATAAGCGATGATAATAGTCTTATAATTATTTACTTAACATTGATGGCTTGAAGTTCTTAGTAATTTGTTTCCCTACAAAATAGTAAATTTTCTATAGAAAACTTCAAAAAGAAGACTGGTTAACCCAGTGGGTTCAATCACTTGGAACGCCCGTTGCAAAATATTATCGCATCGTTAACCATGACATAGCATCGATTGTTCCATCAATATTTATTTCATAAAAACCGTTTTCTAAACATCTCCTTGCACGTTTCATTCTACCGAATCAAAATACGAGTCTCGTTCGCTTTGTGAGCGGAGTATTGGAGCATATTTCCTTTGCACAATGGCGGTAACCCGAATGGCATTTATCGGAACCACCGTGGCGTTGGACTTGAAGTGGTCGGTTCAATGCCGCAAAAAACGCACGCCGGGCTATTCATCGAGTTGGAGCAATGAAAACACGGTAATGATTCCACGACACTTTGAAGAGTACGATGCGGAGTCTGCTCGTGGATGTGGCATATATGAAAGAAAGAAAAAAGAAAAAACGTTTATTTTCTTCGTAAACAAAATAAAAACACAAAAACTTCCACTAGAGCAGTGTCACGATGCTCAAAATTGAATGGGATGCGCTGATTCTCAAAGAGAAAGAGACATTGATTTTGATGCAAGGTATTAGTAAACCCCTGGCGGAAATACGTGTATATCTATGGGTTTGTATACGTCTCGTGTCATAATAGCTCCTACATCGAACCGAATTTAATATTCTTTTTTTGTTTGAATAATAATTTTGATTCATAGTTTGTGTCCATATTTTAAGTTTGAAGTTAAGAGTACTCAAGAATCTAATACATTGTTGAGGTTGAGAACAAATCTATAGATAGGTACTATTGTTTTAAATACTTATGAGTTTTATATTGTGCCCACAAATTTTATTTAAGTAAAATCAACGATCAATAAACAAAATTACAAAAAGTACCAACCAACTCTCAAGCTCTCTTGAAAAGAAACGTTGAACGAGAAAATACCATGTCCACAGCAACCCTGCCCACGAGTGCACATTATACGACGGATGGTGGCAGGGGGGGCTCAATGGGCGAATTGGCCTACTCCACACACAATGCGCCCAGTAGACACCACTTCAGGCCACTACGACTCACCAATAACGTTTTTATCCTTTTTGTACCCAAGAGGACTTGGCCCTCAGAAGGGTTTGGTGCTTTGAGGCCAAACCGTAAAAAGGCGACGAAAATATTCGTACCTACTTAGACGTACTACGTCACTTAGTATAATATGAGTGACTGTTAAATCTCTACTCAAGAACTGATCAGTGCTTTGAAGTTGAATTAATTTTAAAAGTTCATTTAGACAGCTTCCAGTGTCATTGAAAATTATATTTCAATTCAATAGGAATACAATTTATGGACTGTGTTTCTACTTTTGAACCTGGACTCAATACTTGAACCCTTAATAGTATTCAAGCTCTCTAGTTTACTATAAGTACGCCCTAAAATACAAGCATGATCTTTCCCATCCTCTCCTATTTCAAGCTATATTGAATTTTAGTTTTAATTTTCATAATTTAAATTTTATCAAATCCATTTTTGTTGAAATTTTTGTTTGCAAAAAATATCATTTACAGTCTGTTTGTAGTCCGATTGCACTATTCGATTATTTTGATTCCATTAATTACCAGTTTGCGGAAGTTTGAATCCGCTAGTAATTCGTTTGTGACAAATAATTATTCTTCTTTTGTACAAATATTTATGTTGGAGCGGTAATCGAGCCCTCAGCCCTCTAAGTCTCAACCGGACTGTCGAACCGGAATTGGGTACCCCGTCTGGGATCCCAGGCGGGGTAGTCATATCCCAATGACTATACATATAACTAATCGGGAGTGAATCTGAATGTGTATAAAATGTGAACTAAATACAAATCGTACACGAGTAGATAATGTGACTCTACCTAGGCATCGAGGAGATGAACCAGCCACAAACACAAAAGTTACTCTTTGCAAACAGACAATTCAGTTCATAAATAAATGTTTAACCTAGAATGCTTAAAGACATTTTGCTAGAATCATGCAGTTTTAACATGACTGTATAAAAACAGTTCAAGGACTCTGAGCAGCTCCGAAATGAGGCACCTCCAAAAATTTAAAATATTGTTATTTAAATAGACCTGTCACAAGTGCTTTTAAATCATCAAGAAATTAAGCTTATAATAAGAAATAGACTTAAATACCTACTTTAACAGAAATTATAAATAAATACACAGTATATAAACATAATATGTCTCAACCACCGGTGTCGAAAAGTTGTTTCTGTATTGAGAAGAGCCGGCAAGAAACGCAGCAGTTCCTCTTATCAAAATGCTCTGTACAATAATCTGTTAGTAAGTTACAATACGCTTCTTGCCTTTTCTGTCTACACATCACAAAATTACGGTCAGGGTGGTCACCCATCCCATTTCCGACCTGGCGCGTGTTGCTTTACAACAGCGATCGTTGCCGTCAAAATGTTTACAAACGTTTAAAATATTTGCAACAATGACATCCACTCATTGGATTTCTGCTCTCGGAACTTCTGCACGGAAATAGAAGATGATTTGGAGATTGGATTATCTTTTCACTTTAACAAATGTTTGGTGAATTATTTATTATTTTGAAGCAATTTACGTGAGTGATGACGAGTGATGGGGAGCTGTTACAAAGGCAACTTAAAAGCACTTTTGGTAGTAGAGTTTCCGAATGGATTAGGATGGGATGGATAGGATTTTTATTACAAACTCTCATTTTGTGTTCACAATTTTTAATGTAGGTTAGGTTTAAAGAAGTTTATTATCACAATCGAATAATTACAAAAGAAAACTTACAAAGTTGAAGATTACATACACAGTACTTTTTTATATTTTGATTTATAGATATATATGTATGAACTTGACTTCTGTATGTAGAAAACATTAACGTCTAAACTCTACATAGGTAGCTGCTTCTATGGAGTGCACTCAGGTATGTCTACAGCTGAACTAGGTAAATTAATTAAATTACTTGGCAATGCTGGCGACAGGTATTTCGTTAGTTACCATTAAGTAATGTTTACTGATATATTATTATTATATATTATGATATGATATACATAATGTAAATTACTCATTTTTGGTTACGACCTACGATGACAGCAAGAATTTACGTCATAGTAGGTGTGTTCCTATTTGATCAGTGCCCCAAATCTGCTAATGTTTGAAGCGTTCTAAAATTAGCAGACTTGGGGCCCTGGTATGCTGCTCATTATGATGTCTTGGATCTAGTCTGTGGCTCCAATAATTGTAAACAAACCAGATTTTGAAAATATTAGATTAGATCCATTCATTTCTCAGTATTAACTAAAGGTGACAAGTAGCGAGCGCAATAAAATTAAAAAAAGAAGCTATACCATTAAGGTTTAATGTCTGAGTTTTTAACAAATTTAAAAAATATATGATTCGGCACCATGGAGGTAGAGGTAAATAAGTTTTAATAATGTTTGCAATCACAAACGTAGTGCATACGACGTTCTAAATTGAATTTTTTCAACTCATATTTTAATAACCTCAGCGGTTCAGGGCATTCGATTTCAAAAATTAGAGCTTAAGAGCCCATAGCTACCAAAAAAAAACAAGAAAATAAAAATAGATGTAATTAGAGAATGTGACTCTACCACACTGACGAGAAGACCGCAGCTAAAAACTTTTAAATACACACATCAAAACTGTCTAGGGATATCATAGGGATATCATTTTTCAAATATTTCATAAAGTTAAGTTTGTTTACAAGTTGAGCATTATCTTAGAATAACGCGAGGACAGAGGCATAAGATAAAGGTTAAGAATATAACAAAAAAAACGTTTGATTTTGCTAAAATTTTGACACCTTTTAGAAGAAAAAATAGTCTTTTTTTAACGTCCTTACGATTGTACAGTAATGCTACTACAATGAATTTCTTTATACAACCTAAAAGGGCAGATATAGCAGTTTCTGTGTTCTAAAAATTTCTACGTTGGTATCAATATTTTAATTTTTACAGCCTCCCAAATAGCTATACTTTGTATGAAAATGCCTGAGATATCCCTAGACACTTTTGAGCAGTGTATTAATGACTGTCACATTTGACCATATTTGACATGTGAATTTATTTTGTTAATTTGACCCCTAATTCACTCGCGAACTCGTACGCATAAAATTTTGTTTAAAAATATAAAATTTATAAAACAGATCACGACATTTACGACTTAATCTCAGACCTAGCAGACAATGGATTTGTTAGATGATTTTCACAAAAGCATTTTTTCATGATAGCGAATTTTTACATCGCGTATTTTCACTATCGCAAAATTAATCAACTGTTCTTCATGAAGCAATTTCTTACAAAGCGATTTTTAGAGCCTGTTCACTCAAATAGTTGACATGTAATGTAAAGATACACCGTACATAGTAAATACCTTTGCAGAGTGATTGTACTGTGCGGGGATACTGCTCTTAACCAATATACTTACCTACCTAACCAAATCAGTAACCGTAGTCATCGTTATTTTCAATAGTAAGTAAGATGCACACTACTTTGATTAAATCTAATTAGTTTACGGGTCAAGGTCAATGAAATGAAACTAAATGCAGATTCAGCGAATATTTCCCCGAGCGCCTAAGCTCGCCGATGTGAAATTGCAGAAAACCGCGGCCGTTCCGAGAATTATTTAATGTGATAATAAATACGAATAACAATCACAGCAGGCCGGCGTTTGAGCGTGGCGTTCATATCGGCGCGTTATCGCACTGACAATTTTTTTTTCCAAACGAAAAAATACAATTTGTTGCTGGTGTTTCAGGCGAGCGAAATATCCTGACTTGTTATGGTACGTAGGTTGGGTTGGTAGGGCGGAGCTCCTTGGAGGAGGGGGACCGCGATTGGCGGACGCGGAGGGGGGAGGGCCGCAGTCGCCTGCGTCGCGAGCCCCGACGCCATTGTGACGACGACTCTCGGCCCGCGAACGTCTCAGCTGTGACGTGACGTTGTATATGAAAAAAATGTTAGAGTTCTACGCGAATATTAACCCTGGACTGATGCAGGAGAGCCTGCAGCCGCCGCTCAGCTGCGCGAGCCGGCCAGGTCAGTACTACTAATAGTTTAAAAGTTAAGCACGTGTTTGGAAAAGTGACAGCGAATTTATTTAAAGTGAAAACTTTATATTGTTTAAATGTTATTTGTTTTAAAATTATTGTTACTTGTGACGTTATTTTAAAAAGAACTTAAATGCGATTTTAGGAGTTATTTCCTCTTTGATGAAGTGAACAAATCTGAAATATGTTAAAGCGGTTGAGCTGAACTATTTTAAAAGTTGTAAACTAGGTAGGTACTTGTACGTGGAGTGTACTTTTTGGTTTGAACTTAATTATGACTATGTTAATAATTTGAATACTTTTTCGTACGTGTTTTATGTTGTCAACTCTTCAAACGTGGAATTTGTCGTATCATTTTCGTTTAAATAAATTAAATTAAGTAACAGTCAACTTTGGTTCGGTCCCCCGTTTATTTTTGACATAATTATTATCATTATCTAAAAGTGTTTAACAATTTAGAAAAGTTCATTTTCGTAATGGTTTTTTTTTAATGGAACAAGAACGTTAGAAATAATGGCTTAGGAAATGGCTTAAGAGGATTTAAATATTAAAACTGTGTAATGTTTTTACTTACTGGGTACAGTTATTTCAATAAAATAAACTGACGGTAGCTTTTTTTTATAAAACAAGCGAAACAGTATCATTTTTTGGTTGATTATGGGTGGCCGAAATAAAACTTACTTACTAAATAGAGCACTTTCCATTTAGATAATCTCAATATTTATTTATCTTAACGGTCATAAATATTAGACATAATGTTGTTTTGAGAAAGAAAATATTTAAGTAAATAAGTAGGTATCTCATCTTCACAAAAAAGAAAATAGTTTAATGATTAAACAGGCACATTGAAAATTAAAAACTCTACCAAAAAAAAACAAAGTACGAACCTCTCGTGCATCAGTTCTGATAAATTATCTATATTTAATATATGTAGTTTTTAATAGATTATTGTTTCAATTATGTTATTCATAGTTACGTGATCTGTTATTGTATGGTTGGACACTTACCCACTTATTATAAAAACTAAAACAGCGCTTCAACAACACATTAATTTTGTATTGCTTTATCTCGTTCAGTCTTGTTGCTGCCGCCATTTTCCAGTAAGTGACAAAACACGACAATTGCCTAAACTATGCTTTAGCGTTGCATTCGTTTATAAGAATAAGTGGGTAATTGTATTGTGACAAGGGGGGCTAAAACGGTAACATTTTAGCATTTCATATTATGAAACATCTAACTGACGTTTCATCTAGGCCGCGGTCCGTTTCGAGTCAAAAGTGAGTAATAGCGCGCTGACGTCGCTCACGTTCATACAATTTATCAATTCGGGATGCGTGTCAGCGCGCTGTTACTCACTTTTGACTCGAAACGGACCGCGGTCTAGATGAAACGTCAAATAGATGATTCATAATATGAAATGCTAAAATGTTGCTGTTTTAGCCCCCAAGGTATGTTCTCAAGAAAGTGACATAAGTCTCAAGTGAGCATATTTATTCGTCTTTATATCTTGAAATAGAAAGTAGTTACTATCAGGCTGGAGCCCACAACCCGGTGGCCAACCAGAATTACAGGTGCAGCTGTACAGGTGCAAAAATGCTGGTATTCTGACTGGCTCGGCGGTTATGTTTAACCGCGCATTTAATGAAAACTTGTTGTTTTCTGTTACGAGGTTACGAGAATTTTGAGATATGATTTTGAACGATTTATTTCGATAAATTAGTGGAAAGCATTCATCATATTTTTTGATATTTCACTTTTTTCACACTATAACTCTCGACAGCCGTATGTAAGTACTTTTATTTTTTACGTCAAATCTGCTAAACGTAAAAAAACAAAACTATCACTCTATTACAATTTTAGTCGAATTTGACGTCTTTTTAATGTCATATCGTCTGATACTTACTTTACTGTGGTAAAAGGGTTGTTATTTTTTTTATATCGGTGACATTCAGCGGAAACAGTCTAGAATAAGGAACTCTATTTATTTGGATTTTGAAATAAAAATGACGTTATAAGCTTAGGTACCTTTATATTTTAACACGTACTATACTCGTAAATCTATATTGATATAGTTGTTACCAAACCATTACAATCACATTTTTCTTTTTTCATAAACAATATACCTAGATACCTACCTGGGTACATATTACTCATTAGAAATTTTTAGTCAGTGTTAAAGACAACCCATAGATAGAAATGCAAACATTGTTGGTTAGGCGGCAATGTTATTAAGCCATTTTTGGTTGCCAAATTGTTCAAAATACTAGATTTTTTCTCAAATGGTAAATACGTATTTAATTTGAAAGTAAGGAGAAGTAAGAAAAAATATTTATTGGCCCCAAACAATGACCTAAATAAAATACAAGTTATACACAACATTTATATACATTAAAAAGGAGCTTTCTATGTGGGCCCAACTAATGATATAACAATAAAAAAGACGTAGATAGGTTATGTCAGTACTAAGTCAAAAAATGTCCACGGGGTACGACGTAGTTAATTTGACCGTGTTATAACGTGTGATCAAGACAGTACGAGAGCGTAAACGAGACAGATACATGTTGGGAAATGTCGTCTCAGACTGTCAACACTGTCAATGCTTTGCTCAGGTGTACGAATCGTTCTGATTTCGGGTGCCACTTAGTTAGCACAAGTCTACCTATTTACCTATTTTTATTAGAAAAACGTTGAGGCCAACTAGGTCCCTGTCTCAGAGTGTGCCGCTGCAGCCTTATAGGTCCAGGGACGCTGGTATTATTCGTTAGATTTGTTAGACTACATGGTGAGGATCAGGAAAATATTTCTAGGTTTTTATTTTATTACGTGACGCGCTTCGTTCAGTAACACTTACATAACCAAACAAAGTGAAAAAAATATTTGGTGGATTAAATTGTGTAAATCCAAGGTTTTCCCCGGGGTATAAAAAAGTTGATATATTTATCCAACAGATAGGTATGACTCGATTTTTAATATTTGGCATTTGTAGCAAACTGAAACGAAAAGCGCGCATATTTGTTAAAATATTTCTAGATTGTAGATAACTATACTTACATTTTTTCATAGATTTACATTATGTAAATGTGTATTATGTAAAATAGTATGTTATTAAATGTGATATATTTAATTGTTGAAGGAAGCTCATACTGTCTGTGTATAGTATTTGACACAAATTGCGTCAAAAAAGAAATGAAAACGGAAAAAACTGGGCAGATTAATTTGAATAAGTAACATCTCAATTTCTTATCTATTACATTAATCGTGTAATGAGAATTGAACTATTCACGAATTCCTTACAAATTAGTAAGTTAGCTTAACGTTTCGTTAAACTTCAAAAATATCGCCATAGAGAAAAGAATAAGTACTGGGTTTCTTGCCGTGTCGACTCAGTGGAAACAAACTTCCGACACCGGTGGTAGAGTCAAATTATGTATGTACGTATAGAGTTTAGTTTAGTATTAGCTTAGCTTGTATATTTATGATCATTTAGTGGTTGAAAATATGTCTTTTATCAATTGAAAAGTACGTGCCCGGCCACTTTAAAGTCTACTTAAATGAAGAAAAATTCTAAATTACATTGAGCTAGCGGCCGCCCGCGACTTCGTCCGCGTGAACCATGGAGTTAAAAAAAAAACAAATCTTTCGTTATAATTTTGTAGCCTATGTGCGATTCAGATGTATAAGCTACATTGTAAAGTTTCATTAAAATAATTTCAGTAGTATTTTACGTGAAAGAGCAACACTTTATAATATCAGTAGGATTTTGAATTACAAAGCTGTGGTTCCCTAATCAAAAATGGCTAAACCTGGCCACTCAGTGGATGTGTATTATTGTTGTATCCTGCTGTTTTTCGACATTTAATTCTGAGTAATTTAATTTACAAGCTTTTATTAGCTTATCTTGGGGCTAGTGGTCTCTGTGTGAAATAGTGTCTAGGAATATTGATTACCTTGGTCCAATTCACGGGGATTTCATGTAATTAGTTTACAATAAATCCTTGTGGATATACAGGGTAGTCCAGAAGATTAACAAAATTAACATGGAAAATGCTAAAACAATAATAAATAAAACAAAACATATTAACAAAATTGTTTTTTTTTCTTATATCTGGGTTTATTCCAAAATTAAACATGTACCTATGCTCCGCCATTTTAATAGAAGTGAACGAGCTTTGCTTTTTTTCGTGATTAATTTTCATAATTTTGACTTTCTATGCTGTTTTGCTGACAGAGAAATAACTATTCAGAGACTAGTTTGATTTTCAGGGTTCAGAGCCTAAAAAGTAAAAACGGGACCCTGAGCCTCAGCTGTCTGTCTGTCTGATTATCTGTCTGTCACCAGTCCCCTGGGACTTGTAAATAGCCTGCTATATCTCATGACCCGTGATAGCTAGAAAGCTGAAATTTTCTCAATTCATGTGTCAAATTATATATAAATTATTTATCCGGGGGCGCAGAGAGCTTTCAACCCTAAAAAAATAGGTAGATATCGTCCAAGCTAAAATGACGCCCTCTTCACCGCATCTACGCATACAAAAGTGCTTGCTTGTGCTTGGAGGGGCGCTTCATTTCAGGTTAGACGACTATATTGTGATTTGAATGAAACGAGAACACACCGAGGCCCATACTTTCATTAGCATTGACTTTTCACCATGGAAATACAAACAACAAAGCCTAATGCTCTCTATTATCTATGAGCTCATTCGTTCAAATGGTTTTCCTAAAACTATTTCATGTTACAGTTTCAGGTCGGTTACGTTACTATTAATTGTATCGTCAAACCAATAGTGTAAAATCGCGAATAGGTATTTTACCTACCGTGATTCAAAAGTCAGTGAACAAAGCAAACGATCACACATGACGGAACAGTAGCTTTTTGTGTACGCATTAGTACTGAAAACAAAAGCCCGCTGAGGATTTTGTATTTAAACATCAAAAAAGCACTAACCGGTTACTGGGCATTTATAAAATACATTGATATTTATCGGTAGTGATTCACACACCTGATTGTATGGAATTCAGCCAGTTCAAGTGAAATACAAAGTGATTGATTACTTACAACGCCAAAATGTAAAGGCATGGGCAATATTGGCATAGCAATTATTTCCGACACCACCATTTTCTCACAAAAGTATGTTGGATTCTATTGAACCTATATTATAGTATTATGTACCAGTTTCATGCAAAGAAATTAATCAGATTCTCATTAGGAGAGCAAAAAAGAAAATAAAGAAAAAAAAATAGAAACGGTACGGAAGCCTTTGCCAAGCAGTTGGACACTGTCTTGGTCAATCGTCGTATTTTCGATTAGCCATCTTCAAGTATATGTCTTATCTAGAACTTAGATTCCAAATCAGAATTTTTTCCAAATGACCTCTACCACCATCATATTAATAACATTCCGATCTTGTTTCCAATAAAACAAAAATATATTTAAACTTCATTTGAAAGTCTAATCAAAGCTTATTAAATATACTACGAAATAGTTACGATACCCTCTAAATACATTCGAAAACAATGATTAAAAAACTACTTACTAGATTTTTTAAAATAAATTGTTGAATGAATGATTGTGTTTTTTTGGTAAAATATCTTTTATGTATTTTGAAATAACTTAAAAACTGTTCTGTTGTGGAATACACTAGGTACTTGGGTCAGTATTGTTGCAAATGATCTCACCCATCACTCTAACGAGTTAACGGACTGATTTCTAAAAACTCTGCATACTTTAAATATTTTGCCTCTTTAACCCGTAATTATACCTTGTAATTTAATTTAAGATCGCAAGTAAACTATTTGTTTCTTACATTTTTCAAGCTCTAATAAAAGCAAAATAAATGTGCCACAAAATGTTATTTGTGACTTCTTTTCATAGGACAAGTATTTTTCCAAATATTTAGCGAAAGACGTAAGTAAAACCTAAAAATTGCAGTACTCGAAACATTGGTCACTTTCAAAGTTCTAAAGCTTGGCTACTTTGATGTCAATAGAGTTGTAGAATAGCAATTGGACTCAAATTGTAGGTAAATTATAACATAGGTACCAAAAATGAAGAACTACATCACGCTTTGAAAATGTATTTCCTAATTCTACTAGGCTAAATTCTGAAGGTGCATTTCTAGAATGTCAGCATGATCTCATAATAATAATAATAATTCCGTGACCGCTTTATGAAATCCAGTTTGCAGGCAAATTCAAACATTTGTCGGAATACAATCTATTGACTGTCATAAACAGAGTAATTGAGCGGTTTCAATTGTTCAATCCACAGTTAATATGGACCACAGCCGCTTCTGCAATTTTGTTTGAATTTAACCCAATATTCACACTATTCGGCCAATGTTGGCCGGGTTGGCCCACATCAAAAGGTTCTATGATACATTTCTGTGTCGTATTGTAACGATGCCGTTTTTTCTCACCCCCTTATTCATAAAAACGAATGCAACGCAATTGACGTGTTTTGTCACTTACTCGCAATGGCGGCTGCAACAAGAA
This sequence comes from Udea ferrugalis, assembly GCA_950022985.1. Taxonomy (NCBI): domain Eukaryota; kingdom Metazoa; phylum Arthropoda; class Insecta; order Lepidoptera; family Crambidae; genus Udea; species Udea ferrugalis. Next base: position 24,108,828 of record OX465515.1, read on the forward strand.
TAAAAAGTTGAATTACTGTTGAAAAGCTGTTTAAGTTTTTATGAATAAGGGGGTTAGTCTGAAACTCCGTAATAACTCACTGTAAGTACATCGAAAACATTAAGTAACTACAGTAGGTACTATCTGTCGTAGAACCACAAAATAATTAGACCCAGGTCGGCTCTCGCTGTTTTTTGATTCCGAAGAGTTCGTTGACTTACTAGATAGGGTTGTCACCTGTTCAATTTGTTAAATTACCATGTACATACAAATTTGAACCTAAAGTTGTAAGTGATACAATATATTTTGCAATATTTATATGACTTAATATGATAACATAAAGGTATAGTCAACCGCAGCTTCCACCAGCAGCGGCACCGGTGGAGACGCGGTCGATGCTTTGAGACTTTTGCTGACTTAAAACAAAATCTCAAGCGACTCTGAATATATAATACAATTACTAAAGAAAAACAGTATTTCAATCTCAAAGTTAGGTATCTCCTATTGCATTTCCGTTTCCCAATTAGTGGGTCGCAACCCTATTGATTTGTTTCAAAAATGATAAAGAAAAATTCACGTATAATTTAAATTATGCCATGGCAGAGCCACGTTTGGGAAAACATGCTCTAAGGGTTTCTAGTGTTAGTAAAATAGGTTTTGCTTGACCTGAACAGCTTTTCTCTTTCAGACTCTTTATGTCCGCCAACTCTCCAATAATTACTTATACTGCCTTATGAGATTGACCTTATGACATTGTCCTTGACTACTTTAAAACAAAATAACAAGATGAGATTTAAAGGCAGTTGTTTTAAACAACCTCAACTATGAGGTAGCGAGCCCTAATCTAACACTCGAGCTCAGTGCTGATCGTTGGAGGGGTTGTAAGGTTACTGATAAACCTACAGTCAGTTGTTTTCCGTCAGGAGGTAACAACTGCTTAACGTGCCTTCCGAAGCACGAAGATGCCTGAAAGTTAATCACTAAATTTCGACCAGAATGGTCACCCATCTCATGTCCGACACGGCTTGTGTTGATTTACAATTAATATTGAATTAAAATATTGTCCCAACTGAGCCTTGGGCATCTCCTATGGGACTACATAAGCGGCTGCAAATGCTGCTGAGTGAACACTCGGCAGGCGACTATCGATAATCTGAAATAAATAGCCTCTCGATAACACCAGCAATGATTTAAGTGATTGATGTAATCATATTGATCGATAATTGTGTTCACATTACTTAAAGTTATTACGCTCGTACTAACACTATTGATTTCTAGTATTACTGGCAGCGGCGAAATTCTAATAGAAATTTAAATTCCATTTTAGATGGTTTTAGTTGCATAGGTAATATAACAAGAGTATGGGTTACATAACTGGTTCAATTTTGAACAGAGTTTTATACTAGGGGTGTCAGAGACTACCAGACCCAACAGAGCTCGTACTAGGGTTGTCAAGGACTAATAAACAAAATAAATATTTTGGGCAGATAAAAACACTCACACACAGAAAAAACTCGAAACATAAGTAGACACAAGTATGTTTTGATCGAAACCACGACCTTAAGCACTATAAGCGGAGCAAGCCCAATGCTCCAAGATGTTAAAAGATTTCAATAAATAATGAAAAAACACTGGACATTATTCCACACAGCGCCATCTAGCCCCAAACTAAGCAACTGATGCTAATGCTTGTGCTATGAGATAGGTACTAAACAACGGATAAACAAACATACCTTCAACAATACTTTTTTTTATAAATACATACCCAATATACATAGGAAACACCTAGACCACTACATGTTTGTAAGGGTCACATGTTTATGCACACAATTGTTTGTACGTGCGAGGATCGCACCTTGCGACTACTAGCCGACTTCTGAACATTTGCACCTAACTCTCTATCTCTCTCTCTCTCTCCCTTTCTCTGCTTAACTCAGTAGGTACGCCTAAGCGTATCTAAGTTGAAGTCAATACTGCTATCGACATTCCGACATCACTACGCAAAAATGAAGCACTCCCTCCCCCCTCTGCACCGCGTCCCCCTGACATCTGGGACCTGAGAGCGTCCGCAAAAGTCCAACACCAACTTCGCCAAATAAGCTTTTCGAATGCTGGTATTCGTTTATCGAGGTTTTAACGTAAATTCTACTTATTATTTTTGAATATTTACCCGGACACCGCGAGCACACTCCGTTATTTCAAAATACATTCTGTAATTTTAATAATTCTCCACTCTCATGCAACTAACGTGACCAATAAGTAATTATAATAACTATAGTCCGTTCGCGTTAAGAACGCAGTTATTTTTAAATTTCATTTTGATGCACGCAAAAAAACTTAGATCCACAACCTTTGCGTTCGAAAGTATGCGTTAGACTATAGTCACTGTGGACGTGACTTTCTAATTAGGAATAATTTGATTGGTTAGGGGACGTGCTTGGTCAAAGGACATGTATTAAATTACTGCATTCTTAACGCGAACAGACTATAGTCTCTTATAGCTCAATCACTGACCTTAACCTTAATTCAACACAAGAATAAACCAATAAACTTAACCAAAGTGGAAAATTAAACGCTATCAGACTTCCGGGAGAGCCGTGTTTTTGTTGTGCAATGAACAACATTTCTATCTATCAATCAATTCTCAACGAGAGTTTTATTTCTTTCACGCGGTGCAATGTGTCGCGTTCGGTTGAATATGTTTTATGAAAAGTTCCCGTTTGCAGGCTTCGATATTTCGAAGCTTGCATGGGATGCACAGACGCGTACGCAGCATAAGGGCAATCTATCCTGCTGACATAAGACTCATTTTCCAATGGTTCTGTAAAGGTTGACGTGAACACTGTACAATGTAGCAGTATCTATTCAATGCCGTCGCATGCGCTCTCCATATTTACAACGGCCGATAGCCGCTATCAGTCGAATAAATGATAACATACCTTAATGAAAAACTTTCGTTTGCAAATTGTATTTACATTGTATTTTTTAGGTGTCCACCCTGATTTAACTATAAGTTTCTCAAGCTAATCATTGTATTGTCTGAAGCTAATCATAAATGTTGCCAATCTTTGATATTAAATTCTATGAATGTGGTTTGTGAAAAAAATAAACTTTTTTTTTTTAATTCAACCTATACTGTCCCACTGCTGGGCAAAGGTCTCCCCCAAAGTTCTCTAAATGTCTCTGTCCTGAGCCAAAATCTGCCACTCCCCAGAATAACGGGATATGTCATCGCTCCATCGTTTCCGAGGTCTCAAAAATCTTTTATGCGAATATAATTATATTCATCGGTTCATTGGCATGTTTTTTTTGTGATCTACAAGTGTTTTAGATATGCGAGAATTGTTGATTTGATTTCACAATCAATGTGTCAAATTGATGGTTTTTATAAAAACACGTCATTAGCTTAGGTATAATAGTCAACTACAAATAGTACATTGTTATCCTAGGGGTGAAAGTAACTTATTTAGTCCCGAGACGGGGTTTGGCGCCCGGAACGAAGTGAGGGCGCCAATAGTTCGAGGGACTAAATAAGTCTTTAACCCGAGGTAAACACTGTGCTTTTCATTACAAATACGAGGAAAGTAAAAATAAAAACATGAATTAATTCATGAAGATCGAATTGCCGCTTTCCCGCCTATTTTGTTTGTTTTTTTTTCTGTGGCCGGTCCGCTATTCAGCCATTATTTTTTATTTTCATCATTGGAAAAATGGTAAATATTTTGCTCAAAGCTAAGTTATTTTTAAAAAATTGTTGAATCTTAATTATAATAAAGTTATTTAATAAAATATTATATTCTCTTATCAATACTTAACTTTAAGTTATTTCAATTTTTTCATCGTGGCTGTATAGAAAGTTGGAACACGGTTCAATAGTTAAGTGAAAAAGAACTAGTTTTTTTAAAAAATAATATGACAGCTGTCAGTTGAAAGTGATTCTCCCTAGGGATGAAAAGTATTACTTTCAGCCCGCTCCTCAGGTCAGTAATGACCTACTTTCAGAGTATGAGTAATGAAAAGTGCCTTTACACATTAGAACCATGTTACATTAACTTTCGAACTTATGAAGGAGTTTTCAGATTAGCCACCATGGAAAGTACTAGATCAGGCACTTTTGGCTTCGATATTTAGAAAATAAAAAAAACTTAATAAGCCCTCAAAAAAGATAGTGGTGTTCAAACATAACACCTCTAATCATGTTTGTTTAAACAGGCCGAGGTCAAGCGTGTGAACTTACCACTTGTTGTCGGCTTGCACGAATGCAATAGGGGTTATTTTCCTGCGGCAAAGACTCGTAGTTTGTGTGTCCGAAAACTTAATGCACCTGATCACGTAGGCTTACTCGATCTGCCATTATAGCTTCCCCCCCCGCCCCGGTTACCGGGCTGCGGTCAATAGTGCGTTTTACAATTAACTAAACGTTTTTCGTCGTCAGCGTCAGAATCAATCAAGATTCCTAAATCCTCTGTTATGCCTTGCGGTTGACTGGTAGAGAATGCCTTCAGGCATTAAGCCCGCCAAGTATATTTTTTTTCCTAATTTGGTGCAAAAAAGAAGAAATAAATAAATAGGATTAAAGTGTTTTGTTTTTTTGTACCGTCACTCAAGTTTGAAATAAGTTTTTGCTTCAATACTGTACTAACTCAGCTATTCGGAAAGACATAGTTCTGTCAAATGCTACTGGCCTAACAAATGTCGACAGATTGAGAGCATTTTATATCTCGTTTGACAGGTACAGTGGTAAGATTTTGGGAAAAAATAATGCAAAAACTGCGATTCGTTGGCACAATGGTTGACTGGCGTGAAATGCTTTGAGCATCAATTCCACCTTTAGTAGCATTATCTATGTATAATTATTTAATGATTCATATAGGATTAGAGATTAACCCCCTTATTCAAAAAAGAACGCAACGCTAAAGCATAGTTTGACGTGTTGTGTCACTTACTCGCAAATGGCGGCAGCAACAAGAATGAAAGAGACAAAGCGATACAAAAGTTAACGTGTTGTTGAAGACTTGCTTAAGTTTTTATGAATAAGGGGGTAATAGGGAGTGGTCATTAAAATATTTGACGTCTCTGAAAAGTCCCCCACATCTGACTGTACAACGGCGATAGTGAAAACTCGTGAGAACCGCAAGGTGGGTGTGGGTTATCGCGACCTATGGACTTGTGCCAGAGGTACTCTTATCTCCAGTTCATTCCGGATTCTATAAACCTAAGGGAAGCTTTTCATGGAGAGAGTAAGATGAACAATTGCAAACATATTACGAATTCACTAAAGCACGGCTTCGAACTCATGCCATCCCGTAAAAGTCTATGATTTGACTCAATCTTGATTTGTTTGCATCTGTGAATGCGGCGGAAAATATAGTTATTTAATTTTTATTTTTATTTATTTATTTTATTTATGTCACCCATGGGAATACAACATTTTCACTGATTCTACTCGAGGATATTTTTTTTGTTTCGACTGTTACATGTATCACGTGTGTAAAATATTCATCTTTAGGTTAAAACTCAGAAATTAAAGAATCTCTCCTAAATTACTCTGGTAACAAAACAATATTATTTGCGTGATCCGAAAACCAGAGACAACGTAGCTTGCGCAAATACTCAGACGCAATACAAATAGCATTTGAATTTCATCAACACAAGCATTTTGTTTTCTCGAACGGGCCCTGCGAATATTTGTGTCACTGCTTGCTAAGCAGCTTATCGAGACCGTGTGGAACGAAAATAACTATGTGTGCGATCGTACTGGTAAATCGGGTTTTCAAATACTTAGCGAAAATGCCTGTAATTTTACTGCATTAAATTCAAATTCAATATTTATTTTTCCAAGTAGATGGTCTACACAGTACTTTCAAATCGTCAGGAATCTTAATTTAAACCACTTAATAAACATACACATAATCTCTATTATGTATATAAAAATGTATTGCTGTCTCACTAAAACATTTGAAAGATTTGGATCCAGGGATGGTTTAAAAAGGTTGGAAAGTAACATTTGATAGAACAACGTCTATCGGCATAACTGAGTGATACGAAATATAAACAATACATATTATACATGTAAACAATTCTACCGCGGCGTCGGAAGGTTTTTGCTACTGAGAAGATGCGACAAGAAACTCAGCAGTAACTTTTTTAAAATCGTCCAATGTTTTACAGTACGAGGTGTAATAAGTAAACTTTAGTAGACCAGTTCCCTAAGGTGGCATACCCAATTCACATACTGACGTGTGACCAAAAGAAGATCAGCTATGCTATTCTGGCTAACGCCAAATCTCATCTCGATCACGCTCACGAAAAAATGACACCTTGAATTGGTATTCTCCCTCATTTGTATAGAAATAATATCAAAGTTATTTTCACTCAAACAATCACATCCGCACAGTTATTGAGTTTTAAAAAACGCCCAAAAAACAATCTCATTCTTCAAACGTTCTATGTGCAAATGCAGAATGCTACCCGAAGTAATGCTACCGGAGGCTTTACCAGTAGAAAAAGCGGACTTAATGCCAATAAGGCATTATATTTTTAGACATGTCGCAGATATTAAGAAATAGTACATTGTTATCCTAGGGGTGAAAGTAACTTATTTAGTCCCGAGACGGGGTTTGGCGCCCGGAACGAAGTGAGGGCGCCAATAGTTCGAGGGACTAAATAAGTCTTTAACCCGAGGTAAACACTGTGCTTTTCATTACAAATACGAGGAAAGTAAAAATAAAAACATTAATTAATTCATGAAGATCGAATTGCCGCCTTCCCGCCTATTTTGTTTTGTACGAGCTACGTCGCACATTCAGCTGCCGTCAGCAGCGGCCCACTTACACCGGCGACCGATGGACCCTCAACGTGCAGCGTCGGCACTCTACACCGACGACTCACATACAAATAGCAATAGTAGTGTGCATTGCCTAAATCATGTATTTAAACCAATTACCATTTACTAATAAACTAGATTTCAACCGTCCGTGTTGAGTCTCATTTCCCCACCGCTGCGGCCAAGACACCTTTAGCCGTCAGTATCATGATCAGTAGAGTGAGCCTGCTCTACTGGCAGCGGTTCCCACCACCCTACCTACTGTCCTAACTCTTCCCGCTTGCACCCCGGGCACCCCGGGAGCAAGCTACCTCCCCTCACTATCTATCTATGTATTTATTGTTAGGTAGGGCTAGGGCTCTAGTGACCTAGCGTCTCGGCGCAAAGGGACTCTAGGCTTGCTAGGGAGTTAGTTCCCTTCCTAATCTTATTTCCCTTCTCTGTGCGGCCTGGAGGCGGTGCCTTACAACCACTTAGCTTCCTGACCGTACATAATGGTCCTTCGTTCCTCAACCAGCTCCCTATGGAACCATACATAATGTTCCTTCGAGCATCTACCAGTATCCAGTCAACTCCATTAAATATTATTCTTCCAGCGACTTGTGGACCCTACACAGTCGATCTTTCCTACCAGATTATATTTTAGACTGTATAGATTTTTAAAATCTTGCTCTCATAATTCAACCAATATTATAATATTTTATATTTTGTAATATTATCTTGCTTTAGGCTCGGAGTTACGCCCGAAAACGAGTAGATAATTTATCAACATAATTTTACCAATTATGAGTACCACTTAATTTTGATTTATCACCATTATTATGTGAAGCAAATGTTGACTACCAGTCCAGAAGGTGAGGATATTGCAAAATAAACCAATATAATTCCACTTTAGAGTTTTATATTTCCCTTTCCATCCTTTAAATTCACAATTGAATTACAGCAATTCAGTACTTACGTCTATAAACATAAATTATAGAGCAACTACAACACTTTCCTGTTTATTTACTATTCTCAGCCTTTAGTGAAATACAATTTTATTAGAATCCATCTACTTCGCGCGTACGCGTTTTTCTTCATGACATTTCAACAGTGCTTTTTTAAAAACCATGCTCCGTTCAGAAACGGTAGTAAAGTAATGCTTCGTTTAGGAACGGTATCCATGAAGTGACATTTGCATAATCGATAAATTAAATAATGATCGAATAATCTAATAAATGTTGATATTTACTAATAAAAGCTAACAGCTCGGCCTTCCTGCTCAAAGCGCGTCCTCGCGCTTTTGTTTAAACAATGGCTAGTCATTAATTGATAAAATTAATCATTTTTATACATTTTGAATCTAATAATACAATATTATTTGAAATATCTCAGCCAAGATTAGGATAACAATTCTATTAATTAAGATACACAATCCGTAGTTCATCTATTCCTAAATAACAATCTAGCAGACATACAATTATCCAACGCTAAGTGTAATCTCTACCAGAAACAAAGTATTTCAATGTGTTATTCTAGACACAGTGATATTATAATACTAACAAATTCATCTATTTCGACCGGCAAGGGATCATAATATTGTTAAGACATTACATACAATAATAATTAACAATTTGATAAACAAAGAAATCAACCATTTCAGAAATCATTAAACATCATTATTATCATTACATCACAAATAACAAACCATTACAAACAATTAGGTTTAAAGAATTTATTCACATAAAAGCATGGCCTACGTAAAATGTGAACAGGTAAATACAATTTAGTTCCAACATTTCAGTGCGAGTGGCTCCGCAAGATACAGACCAAGGTAATCTAAATACAATAAGTCACATAGACATCAAAAATATTACCAATATGTCCAAACTATATCAATTATTAAAATAAATGGTTCATATTATACAATTACTAAACAAATTACTATCAATTACTAATTATACAGTCCATAAATTATTACAATTCCAATCTATCAGTATCAGTTATCAATATTAAATAGTCAATAAATAAACAACAAAATTTTAACAACAGTCGGTGCTTAAATCGAAAGATTTTAATCAAGTCAATTGCAAATACAAAACCATCACATTACAAATCTCAGGATCTAACTGGCTGTCAAAACCACATTAACATTGTATTACATCATATTAGTTTCTTCTTAATTTGTACAAAGCAAACCAGGCATAAAATAAAATGTTTAAAGAACATTAACAGTTCCAATAAAAATTGCTTAAAATACGTGCCTAATATCCATAATACTGACTGAAGCAACTGTCCAAAAATAGATCTACTGACAGTAGAAATCAAAATTTTAAACAACTTCTCTGTCTCTCTCTAAATCCCTACTAAGTCAAACATAGTTGCATTTTGCCAACCAGCCTTTATTTCTGCCATGTCTGCTGGTTATTTGGGTGTCTTCAATTACATCTTTCATTAGGGAGGGCTAGCCCTTGATAAGACATTACTTGATAAGAACCCTGGAATTTATCTACTAATTTCTGAGATTCGCCATCATGAGGCATCAACTTTCAACACGCACTAAATCCTGAAACTTCCCTCTCATCCCATTGACTATTACTCTAATTCCTTTACCGTCCAATCCGCTCGCTGATGGAACCCCCTACCCTCATCCATGAGGCCATTCAAATCCCTTCCCATTTTTAAGTCCCGTGTCAAAGCACACCCTCCATCACCTTGACCCAATGTCCCTCCCTTAACCACCCAACGCAATAATCCTGTTAATCCATACCATATTGCCTGTATTCAATTTATGTAGGTATATGCAAGTTTATTATTTTGCTCGCAGCACTTGTATGTATGTCTATTTTATAATTAGAAAACCAAATTTTGCCTTTATATATTCATATTATCCCTTTAATAACCGTCTTGCACCACCGCATCTACTTCCTTTTCCAGTTTCTCTACCTGAAGGTTGTCTGGAAGAGATCGCTCTTAGCGATAAGACCGCCTGTGTTGTACATTCCAAATATCTTTAAGCATCGTTATATAATTTATTTTCTTTGTGCAATAAAGTATATTTTATCTTAGCTTAAATCCCTCATTTTATACTTCTTCTACCCTGGTAACCTACCCTTATTGAACTTAACAGTGTCTTTGAGCTTCCTTCATATTTTCACGCGCTATATCTCTCATGCTATCCAGCTCTTTCTGACTACTACTTACTTTAGCGGTTTCAGAAATGATAGGACTCAAAACCTCTTCCGTTCCACTAGTGATATTAAAGCCAAACAACAGCTCATAGGGACTTCTCTGTGCTGTTTTGTGCACTGCGGCGCTAATGCCAACCCAGACATCAGAAACACGTATACATGCACACACACACACACCTACACCTCACCTGCGCACACCAATATCACAGTTAATGTTTGTTTACCTTGCCGTTGCGTTGAGAACGCAAATCTGTCATTTTCCTGTTTCAAGCCTCTATTTTTTTTTTTATTCCTATGTTTATTTAATACAATACATGGTAGATGTCAGCCAGCGTGTACCTTCCAGCTCTCATACATGAACCCGCTGAGCAGGTCAGGGCCGAAAACCAGCGTCACCCAGAATCCATACTTCCGCGGCAGCATATGCGAGCCCCTTCACCTCTTGTCCAATTCTGCCCTTTTATCCCTTTAATGTTTTATAGATTTCATAAGAACCCGTATCGGACAACAAATTTATTTTCCCTCCCTCTTTCAAATACAATTGTCCCAAGATCATCTTTATTTTATGTGCCAGTTGAAAGTGTTAAAGTTAAAATAGCAAGATTGAATCTTTCGACTCGCCCGTCTGCTTTCGGTGTTACGACAGCATCAATAACATGCTTCATTCCATAAATTCAGTGAACTCACCAAAGTAAGAAAACAATACCGACCATTACTTTAGCAAATTTTGCAAAGACAACCCCTCACCATCATTCAATGTCTCACCGCAGCTAATCCGATCACCTATACCTCCAAGCACACTTAGATCGGGAACATACCCATACCAAACCCAAGTTCTCGAGCCTTACTAATCCTAAATGCACATGGTTGACCTCATCGCTCAGCCTATCATCCTTACTTACACACACACTCATGCAGCACAAACATGTATGGCGATTCATTTACTGTCCATGCAGTTAAACTCTGGAACAAGCTTCCTATTACCATTCAGGAGTGTCGCACTGTAGGATCCTTCAAAAAAACATTTACAAACTGCTTGAGTTGCAACAGAACATTATCCACAGTGCAGTTGCATTCGCACGCACTACATTGTATCAGTAGGTATAATATGTGTTTCACTATTAAAATTATTATGAATTCATAAATGTATATTTATTCTTTTTTTTTGACTTCTTTAAAGTATAGTTGTCTTTAAGGCTCACTCCTCTGGTGTATACACAATATTCAGATGCCTTAGCAATTAAACTTCTGGCTTGTACGCAGCCGTCTTGTAGTCCCAATTAATTACATATCCTGTCACCTTGGTCCGCCGGAAGAAATCTCTTTTTAGAGATAAGCTCACCTACACTTCTGCTGTCCTAAATATTGTCCATTGTAATTGTCCTTTTGTGTACAAACTAATAAATATATAAAATATATGCAACGATCCCAACATTTTTTTATATCAAAATGTATTTGTCATTTCAAGTATTGTTTGTTGTACGTTAAGTTTCCTGTATTTCTACCCTGTCTCCTGTTTGTGTTTCAGCTTTAATGGTAATGGTGCTTACTTTATTTCTAAAGCAACTAGAAGCCTCGGGGCTAACATGCACGCCGCGAGCAAATCCGAGAGAGCAAACAGCCAATCACAGGTCGATCCGCTATTTCTCCATTCTCTCTACTGTTGCCAACATGGTCGCCCATGTCAGACCTGAAACATTGTATGGAAAATACGGACCTCTCGACAAGCCCCAACATGGCACCTCCGTTCCATCACGAATACATCGATCCCTGACACCTCCGTTGACCATATCTCTCGTCGATCAGAAGGGCAGACGAGAAGCGACGAGACGAGTGAAATTGTATGCAAAACCACCAAAATACATCGCATGGAGGCCCTTCAAAGAAAGAAATCGATTAAAACACACGCCAATACCAAAACGACACGACACAACCTTTCAGAACTCTGAAGGACACCACAACTCCGAAACCTGCCCACCATCACTAGAGCGAACCATAACGGGGCCGCAACACAATCCCACTCCCATCGGTGGGCAACAGCCATCCACTATTAAAGATAACATTACAAATATTAAATATACAACAACAAAATGACAACACCGTACCACTCCTATACGGATAGTAAGCCTCACAGATGGCGCCACCAAGCCCGAATTAAAAATTCTTCAATTTAAAAAAAACTTTGTCAGCCGTTGTCTAAACACCCGATTACGGTTGCTTTTACCATTTATAATTAAAAAGCAACCTTCACAAATCAATAAATCCCCTTAACGAACACAAGTTCCACTATGCAAACAAAAAGCATTCGAGAATACAGTGAGCAACTTCACTCGCGCGAGATGGCGAAAGATGGCGCACGCGTGCCGGGTATACGAGTATAGTCGAAACACTTGGAAGATGCTCGTTTCGAACACAAAATCAATGTGAAGACGAAATATCTCTTTTACCCGTCATGATCCATGCAGCAACAAAATATCCTTCCCAACCCGAACTGAGTCCTAGTGTGAAGCAATTTTAGAAGCGTCACCAGAAAAATACAGAGTTTACAATCTTTCCCTCCGCAAAATGGCAACTCTGCTATATCGCGCCAGCAACGAAGTTACACCCGCGAAAGACCGCGAGACGGCTAATTTATCGATGTTGCGCATGTTAGGCCCGCTGATGCCCTATTCTATCACATAGAGAACATTTGACTAAAGGTTCGACATACTTAAAACTGGGATGACCAAGTTCATTGCGTTCATTAAATATTATCATTATCTTTAAATGGTTTTGAGCTAAGGGGGCGATTCATCGGATTATTCTAATAGTCAACCCCATCCATAGTTTTCTCTATTTTGACCCACTTTGATAGTGCGGTCATCAACCCCATACAATCAATCAACGCTTGTCTGCCATGAATTTTGAACCTATTCAACAAATTCAATTTCATATAATAATAGTATTCCCTAGATTCACCATACTTGGCACGCTTAGCGAATATCCCCGACAAAAATTTGGCGTAATCCTTTCGGCAAGGGAACAATTCTATAAGCTTTTGCTACCATTCAGTCCACGAATGCAAAAGAGTGGGTAAACACGCACCTTGTAAACATGTTTTTGCTACTCCTGATAACTTTGGGAGAGCGTAGTAGGATTACCTTCTCAACCCACCCATATATTACTGAACACTCTTCAATTTTAGTCAACCAGACTAGAATAGTAGTATAGTACTTCCTCATGGGATCAAACTCTGGTATGACATAAAGGTTAAAAGTAAATTTAAGTTTATCCAAACTTTTGACATTCTGCAAATTTGACAAAAACATATCTAAAAATCATTAGTGTCCAAATTCCTTCCTTCTCTTCTTCATTCTAGAAACTGACAGAGACTCACCTGTAATTGAACATTCACTCCTGTACCTCCTTTGCTTAGATTTGCGCTCTTTATCCGTTCCTCTTTTTGTGTTTGTTCCTTCTGTACTGATCATCGAATGAGCCAGCTGATTCCATTCCTAGACTGTTTCTTCTCCTATTCCTATATGATTGCAGTATCCTTCCTCCAGTCCTTGATGTCAATTTAATACAGTCAGTCTGTTCATCCAAATATATCAATGTAGAACATTTGAAATTATTCCTCTGCCGTCTGACCTGGGCATATCCTTGCTCAACCTGAGCATCCGTTGGCACTCTAACCTGGGTATATCCTTGCTCTCTAACCTGAGCATCCGTTGGCCCTCTAACCTGGGCATATCCTTGCTCTCTAACCTGAGCGTCCGTTGGCCCTCAAACATGGGCTCACCTAACCCCTCAAACCTGGGTTCACCTAAGCCCTCTAGCCTGGGCTCTCCATTTTCATCCTCATAACACAACAGTCCTTCTCCTCGACTGCGGTTCTCCTTTTCCATAATCAGGGTATCTGAAAGACTTTAAAAGCTTAGTATGTTTCTATAATTGAAGATTGTCAAGGTTTTTAACTTTTATTCAATATCAAACTCTGACAAAAATTAAAAGTTGTCTTGCTGTTTAAAAAGTCAAAACTTTTATCCACATGTTACAACCAAGTTGTGATTAAATTCTTATTTAAAGTAATTAGCCAAGTATACTAGGGTCTAAAACATTTTACTATAATTATCAGTTTCAAATAAATTAAATAGGCAAATAAGGCATTGAAAGATTCAGACTGAAAACGGTATTATGATGCAACTTAAGTTGTCTTTACTCTTTGTTCTGTGATGAATTAACCAACAATGGGTAAATGGTTACTATTTTACCCTCTGACCTTATTTTGACATTTATAGAACAACAAAAAAAAATATAGGTATATGGTCTTCAAACTAAGTCAAGTAAGTCCAATCCAATTTGTTATATATTCATATATCCATATCCATATTCCTCTCAAACTTTGTTTTCTCTCATTCAGGTTTTTGTAGTGTAATCTTTGTAATGCAGTGAAACAAGTTCTGTTTTGTTTACTAGGTACAGCCTCGACATTGGTCGACAAAAAAAAATATTTTACTTAGCTGTGGACGTGAACGTTAAAAGAAAATTGAATTCTTTTACGATCCCACTTCTGAACTGTTGACTACCAGTCCAGAAGGTGAGGATATTGCAAAATAAACCAATATAATTCCACTTTAGAGTTTTATATTTCCCTTTCCATCCTTTAAATTCACAATTGAATTACAGCAATTCAGTACTTACGTCTATAAACATAAATTATAGAGCAACTACAACACTTTCCTGTTTATTTACTATTCTCAGCCTTTAGTGAAATACAATTTTATTAGAATCCATCTACTTCGCGCGTACGCGTTTTTCTTCATGACATTTCAACAGTGCTTTTTTAAAAACCATGCTCCGTTCAGAAACGGTAGTAAAGTAATGCTTCGTTTAGGAACGGTATCCATGAAGTGACATTTGCATAATCGATAAATTAAATAATGATCGAATAATCTAATAAATGTTGATATTTACTAATAAAAGCTAACACAAAATAATAACCCTAGTTATTGGCTCTGTAACCGATTTTGAACCTTGCATCCATTAATAAACAATACAACTAACCTTTTCGGATGCAAGCAAGCAGTTCACGCGTTACGTTCAAATACCGTACGTTGCATTTTCTATTTATAAACACCAAGTAATATGAACTTAGTTTATTATGAATGAATATTATTTTTTGTATCTTACCAGTAGGTAGGCGGGGAAATTAAATAAATATTATTCAACTTATTTGATTCAAGATATTAATGATCGGACAGACCTATTATCTCGTACTCGGAGCGTTACCAGGTTCCGGGAAGGCAAACCCAAATCCCTTTCTCCGGAACGTTACCAGATTCCGGGCAGGGCAGAATAATAATTCCGTTCTCATTATTTACCATATGTTATGAGTCGAATCAACCATGACGAAACCATGTCCAACCATTTACCATTCCCTAAAACTCCATCACCATTTGGAGTAACACCAAACCAAAGGTCCCGTTCTCTTATATCCTTTCTTTATTACCAAGACGTAACCATTACATTCACCATTTCCCTTAAACTCCATCACCATTTGGAGTTAACATTCTGGGTCGGGCAAACCAAGAGTCCCGTCCAACACCATTCCATTTCCCTAGTACTCCATCACCATTTGGAGTAACCATTCCTGGTCGGGCAAACCAAGAATCCCGTCCACCACCAGACCATTACCATTTCCCTTATATTCCATCACCATTTGGAGTAACCATTCTGGGTCGGGCAAACCAAGAGTCCCGTCCAACACCATTCCATTTCCCTAGTACTCCATCACCATTTGGAGTAACCATTCCTGGTCGGGCAAACCACGAATCCCGTCCACCACCAGACCATTCACCATTTCCCTTAAATTCCATCACCATTTGGAGTTACCATTCCGGTCGGGCAAACCAAGAGCCCCGTCTCTTTATATCCCTTCCTTATAACAATCATGCCTTTACCATGTCCCACTATTTACCATTTACCAATTCTCTCATACTTCATCACCATTTGGAGTAACCATTCCTGGTCGGGCAAACCAAGAATCCCGTCCACCACCAGACCATTACCATTTCCCTTATATTCCATCACCATTTGGAGTAACCATTCTGGGTCGGGCAAATCAAGAGTCCCGTCCACCACCATACCATTTCCCTAGTACTCCATCACCATTTGGAGTAAAACCAAACATTCCGGGTCGGGCAAACCATGCGTCCCGTCCTCTACCATACAATTCCCCTAATGAAGTAACCATTCCGGGTCGGGCAAACCAAGAGTCCCTTCCACCATAACCAACCATACCATTACCACCGTACCATTTCCCTAAAACTCCATTACCATGAGGAGTAAAACCAAACATCCTGAGTCGGGCAAACCAAAGGTCCCGGTTCATTTACCAAACTATATCCAATCAGACAAGACCTAACTACCATAATAAAATATAGTTATTCAAGTAGAAGGCTCTCTACTATGAACAACCAACATCGTATATTGGCAAATGAGAATTAAGAATAATCTCAGCCAATAATTTTACCACACTTGATATTAAACCAACCATTTAGATATTTTTCATTATTTTTTCTTGTGAGAAAGACAACTAGAAAATGAATTTTAGTTCCCAGAAGATCCCACAGTTAACTTAGTTTACCATTTCTTAGTTTCCCAAACATACTTATTTTTTCACTTTTCTTGTGGGGAAGGCAGCTGTCAAGTAATCTTCAATGACCAAGTTTTACTTGCCATTCACTTTTAAAAGCAGGCTGCACTTACAACTTTGCCAGCAGGAATAACCACAACCAACACCAAGAGAACTGTCAGTAGCGGATCGGTCACTGGCCTCCCACAAGCGGGTCTCACCAGTGTACTGAGAAGTCGCACTTGCTGTTCAGTTACCAGCCTTCCTATCGAAGAACAACCAAAGATGGCACCAAGCACATCACATTAGATGACCACCATGAGCTGCCGATCAACGAGCCATTACCAGGAGCTGCCGATCTTCGAGCTATCCCTATCAGCTGACGACCAATGCTCTACAAGATGACCAACGAAGATCATACAAACAGACCGGTCACTGGCCTCCCACTAGCGGGTCTCACCAGTGTACTGAGGAGCTGTAAGTGTTGACAAACTTTACAAGAATTGTAACAACCAGTAGTAACCAGAAACCAGATTACCATAGCTTTCGTCAGTACTAAGCAACGACTACCAGCGTCCATCGTGTCAACAAGGTTATCACATCGCTGCTGCAAACATCACTTGGAACCAGAGCAGAGGAGTAGTAACCACATCTGGAGTTCCCTATGGGGCTGTCTATGGGCCCCCCTTGCCGCCTTCTTCTTCTTTTTCTGAGTGGCCAATATGTACGAGCTACGTCGCACATTCAGCTGCCGTCAGCAGCGGCCCACTTACACCGGCGACCGATGGACCCTCAACGTGCAGCGTCGGCACTCTACACCGACGACTCACATACAAATAGCAATAGTAGTGTGCATTGCCTAAATCATGTATTTAAACCAATTACCATTTACTAATAAACTAGATTTCAACCGTCCGTGTTGAGTCTCATTTCCCCACCGCTGCGGCCAAGACACCTTTAGCCGTCAGTATCATGATCAGTAGAGTGAGCCTGCTCTACTGGCAGCGGTTCCAACAACCCTACCTACTGTCCTATCTCTTCCCGCCTGCACCCCGGGCACCTCGGGAGCAAGCTCCTTCCCCTTACTACCTATTTATGTATTTATAGTTAGGTAGGGCTAGGGCTCTAGTGACCTAGCGTCTCGGCGCAAAGGAGCTCTAGGCTTTCTAGGGAGTTAGTACCCTTCCTAATCTTATTTCCCTTCTCTGTGCGGCCTGGAGGCGGTGCCTTACAACCACTTAGCTTCCTGACCGTACATGTTTGTTTTTTTTTCTGTGGCCGGCCCGCTATTCAGCCATTATTTTTTATTTTCATCATTGGAAAAATGGTAAATATTTTGTTCAAAGCTAAGTTATTTTAAAGAAATTGTTGAAACTGAATTATAGTAAAGTTATTTAAAAAATATATATTCTCTAATCAATACTTAACTTTTAGTTATTTCAATTTTACATCGTGGCTGTATAGAAAGTTGGAACATGGTTCAATAGTTAGGTGAAAAATAACTAGTTTTTCATTACTCATACTCTGAAAGTAGGTCATTACAGACCTGAGAAGCGGGCTGAAAGTAACACTTTTCATCCCTAGGGAGAATCACTTTCAACTGACAGCTGTCAAATTATTAAAAAGTAAAACTAGTTATTTTTCACATATCTATTGAACCATGTTCCAACTTTCTATACAGCCACGATGTAAAATTGAAATAATTTAAAGTTAAGTATTGATTAGGGAATATATTTTTTTCCAAATAACTTTATTTTAAATCAGTTTCAACAATTTCTTTAAAATAACTTAGCTTTGAGCAAAATATTTACCATTTTTCCAATGATGAAAAATAATAATAATGGCTGAATAGCGGGCCGGCCACAGAAAAAAAAACAAACAAAATAGGCGGGATGGCGGCAATTCGATCTTCATTTATTTTTCTCATTTTTTCTTCAGCTAATTCATGTTTTTATTTTCACTTTCCTTGTATTCGTAATGAAAAGCACAGTGTTTACCTCGGGTTGATGACTTATTTAGTCCCTCGAACTATTGGCGCCCTCACTTCGTTCCGGGCGCCAAACCCCGTCTCGGGACTAAATAAGTCATTTTCACCCCTCGTGTAACAATGTACTATTACTTTTTAATAATTTGACAGCTGTCAGTTGAAAGTGATTCTCCCTAGGGATGAAAAGTATTACTTTCAGCCCGCTTCTCAGGTCAGTAATGACCTACTTTCAGAGTATGAGTAATGAAAATATTTTTTCACTTAACTTTACAAACGCCGTTCTTTGTGATTTTGTTAGATAGAAACAAAAAATTTAATAATGAAAAACTGAAAATTAAATTAAGAATGTAACATGTCAATACAAGTTTTGACAATTAATTAATTTAAAAAAATATATTAATTAATTAATTTAATGAATTTATACAAAGACCAACGCTGCAGTTGACGCTGCAATAAAACAGCGCATTTTATTATTGACATCGATCATTATTTGTCTTGTTAGGTCATATCTTATTTTGTTATCATAATTACTTTTTGTTCCATTTGTATGTTACTAGCATGTTGACAATTTGGTGAATACTGTAAGTCAGCATGTTGACTATTATAATAAATAAATAAATAATGAGGCTGAGTCTTTGAGCTCCTGTGCGTTGTTCTTGCAAGAAACATAAGAACCCACAGAAACTCGGCTTTGTCTTCAATTCTGCTTCTCTTATAAACCTTAGTACTAGTTACTAAGCCATGGACGTTTTAAAGCGTCCCCTAAGCTTTTTGATACAGACGCCCACGACGCTATTATGCGTCATGGTTTACCGAATGTTTGACTTTAAAATAAAATGTCAATGGGTTAACATAAAATTAAAGTTGATTCGTAAAATACACAAAGCCGATCAACTTGATTGAATGATCGATGTAGCACACATTATTTAGGAGTACGGTTCAGTAATTTAGGTGTACGTCCATCAGTCCCGTCTAGACATAGAATATGTATGATTTAAAAAGCGCTGGTCTAGTTGTCTCCGCATTATATATTAACCGACTGTTTCTATTAAAGGGCCCGATTGCCAATGGATTCCCGGAGTACCACTTAAGTGCAAACATTTAAATATTCGATGAAGAACTATTTTAAAGTTGATTTTGCTTGGTCTGGTGTTTGTTTTAGATTTGTTTTCTTCAGTCTAGATAAAACAAGATTGAAAGTGAGGTAAAGATGCTTCAAATGTTTTTTTTAATGGTGATTAGCCCCCGAATTCACAACCACAAATCGAAGTTGAGCAAACTCTTACAAGTATATCTGTCACTTTCAAATCCATAGACAATTAACAGCAAGGCATCAGTATGTATGAAGCCTGTAAATTCACAGGAATATGAATCTCAATGTAAGAACATTGAAATTCAACTTTAAATGCAAACTCTTGTACACTCATAAGTAGACGGAATATTGCCTCAAGGTCATACCAATAGCGCAAAAGTTACAGACACTTGCATCCTTAAAATGTGATGCACATTGATTATGTGTTTTCCTATCTTCTGATTTGTTAAGACCCGAAAACTTCAGCAGTAGGTACAGTCAACAACAGCTTACACAGTCGGCAGAATCTGTGCTTTTATTGCATCGAACTTACATACGTGGGGACTGCACGAGGTACACCTCGCCATGTCGCCTTGAGTTCTGTCGACTGTACCACAGAAGTATTTATTTTGTGACAGTACCCCGTTAGAGCCTTTGTCGCTACGTCTGATACGCTACGCGATCACAGCGTCCCGTAGCGCCCACGCTCGTAGCAAATCAATAAACGCTTGTAGCTGGGTACTACGAGGCTGTTTTCCGTTACGAAGAAAAGGCTAACAGTTAACTGCGTGAAAATGAGTCCTAATATTTTAATTTAATTTGTAAGCCATGTTATTCATTATTTATGGACAAATTGGGACTTTATTACAATCAAAAGATTGCGTATTTTATCGAAAACTTTTATGCGAGTTTTTTGTGGTAAACTCGTACCAGTACCATACAACAGCGAACGGTATTTTTAGGGTACAATTAGTAAGGAAGAAAGATTTGGTTTAGTGAAAAGAGGCTATGTATATGCGAAGTGTTGTTGTCTCTGTCTCTCCCGCGATCAGGCTCGGCGTCACCGCGTCGATAAGTTAGGCGGAGAAGAAAGGATTCTTGGCGACCGGCGTATCAACTTTTGTCTCTTAGGCTTGTTGGACACGGAAAGGTTTCTTGCCCGTCAGGTCACGGCGGACACGGTGACGGCGCAGTGTAGGCGTGAATAATGCTTTCATAGACATGAAAAATGATGAAAGTGTGGACAATTATGCATGACCATGTCAAAAGAATGTTTTATAAAAACAATAATGAGCATTACTTTGTCATAACATTTTATTAACGCAAAGGGTTTTTATTTCGGAAATTTATGGGAAAATAAATTTTCCAAAGGATTTCTCTTTTTAAATTCTTTATTGATTATCTGCAGCCCGGTACTTCGTCTGCGTGAAATTAGATTTTTTCCAATTTTCAGTAATTCGAGTCAAATTCAATTTCGTTTTAGAACTTTAAGACACTGTAAATGCTGTAATACAATGATTTTGAGTAACTTTTACCGTTCAATCAGAACCTTTGTATAAGGTTCTGATTAGGAGTACAGTTATGGGGAATACCTATATTTACATGACTTTCTTCTCATCACCGTTGGTGGTGAGTGTGTGTCTCCCGAAGAGGATCTGTGAGCCAGGCTCCTAGATTGAGAGAAATGAAAAGCCGATATAAGCCTTTTCAATGTAGCTCATGATGTAATAAAAAGGTTTATTGTGCTCGCACTATTACTATAGAAACGGTCTTTGCTAACTGAATATAAAAGGTATACTGCGATTCAGGGTAGCCAACTCAAAGTCACGGATGGGTTCTAAATTATATTTCAAAAAGTGCGAAAAACACCTAAAACCAATTAATATCCTTGATCATTTTTTCCACACAACGCCATCTAACCCCAAATCATGCAATTATTGCTATTGCGATGGAATTCTAGACACCGGACATAATTACATCATACTTGAATACTTTTTTTACAAAAATATACTTAGTTATTATACATAATAATCACCCAAACCAGTAAAAACCTGCACCAGTTTGTGCTGGGCGGGCATCGAACCCGCGAGCTTTGGTGTAGTTAGCCAACTTCTTAACCATCACACCAAACCGGGTCGCTATAATAAATTCACTGATTACTTATTTTTAACGGTCAAAAATGTTGTGCATTTTGATTTGTACAAAAATAAAACGCCCTCAGTGTCAAGCTAATAAAATCAACGTGAAGTTTCATATTCACATTTTTCGACGTTATTTTTAACGCTGGGTTTGTGTACACAATGAATACCGAGGGTTTACTTTCTGATGTTCATTTTGCTTCTGGCTTGGTTGGCCCTTTGAAAGTTACGAGTCGAGTTTCAGGAATCAGACCACAGTTTTCAAAATGTCTTTTTGAATAGCTGGCCTATAAGAGGCAACAAAGTTTTTCCTGGATTAAGGAGTTTTATTATGAGGATAATTTTTCAACTGTAAAATATGACTTTTCAAAAGCCTAGAAAGTTCTTTCAGAATAAATTGTATGGCTACCTATGGTTAAAACCTATTAAGAGGCCACTCTAATAAGAGGCAACAAAGTTTATCCTGGATTAGGGAGTTTTATTATGAGGAGAATTTTTCAACTGTAAAATATCACTTTCAAAAGCCTGCAAAGTTCTTTCAGAATAAATTGTATAGCTACCTTTGGTTTAAACCTATTAGAACAATTAGTGTGTTTACAAGACAGGCTCTGCCAGTATGCCATTGACTAGCGACTATTTTAATTTGCAGAAAGGGCATCCGGTAAGACATGTTTCTTACAAATATGAATACTATTAAGATAGATTAAGTAGTCTTTATTTGCACTATCTATTGTATTTAAACTCCAAAGCTAAACAGCATCTTATCGTCAGTAAAGTCGGCATAAAAGACGCAACCTTTCCAGCATTCATGGCAGTCCCGTTCCACACTTTGCAAGCGTGCATACTCTACGTGCACATATCCCCGTGCACTTGCCGGCACTCAACCATACACGAGCTAAACGAGAGCGACACTATACAAGAAATGTATTCAATGAAGAAGTGCTATTTTCCGAACCGTTCGTGTAGAAATCCAATAGTTGGCATTTCTTTCGAAGTGTTATGAGGTTGCTCTAAGCATTTCCGCGCTATTGTTGAAGTGCAGACTTTAGCAGACACATTCCATTGCTGATCAGGAAATGCAGCCCTTGAATGGATTTCACCATTCCAACGTCAGCTGGGTAACCTTTTATTGGAAAATTATTTTGATTGGATTTATGAACTTTTAAAATATTTTCATTCCAATTTTTGTTTCTCACTAGCGGCCGCCCGGTACTTCGTCCGCGTGGGCTTAGGTTAAAAAAGATGTAATGTATTTATATGTAGCCTATGTGCTATTCAGATGCATAAGCTATATTATTATTATTGTAAAGTTTCATTAATATCCATACAGTAGTTTTAACGTGAAAGAGCAACACGACGGCACATCGGCATACAAACTTACGCATTTATAATATTAGTAGAATTCGTTGAGTGACAGTTTTTCATTACTGTACATACTGTTCTGATTATGTGTTTTTGATTCATTTTGTATTTTACTGTAATGTTATGTTAAACATTTTTACATTCACATTTTAAATTTTGACGACCTCAAATAAAATAATTTTGTAAATAAGGAAATATTTACCAATATTATTCCAATATAAAACGAATATTATATTCGTATTTATTTAAACTTAGAAAATGCTAGTTCTGATGATCAAGTACTTACATTGCACGCATTGAACCTGTATTTACTTACCACTTTTACTGTCAATCAAAACGTTCCAAGCGTAGTAATTTACAAACAACTCTATTTTTGTCCCCAACGCCTACATTAATCTAGCTAGGTTTTCAAAAATTTAATAGCATCGAAGCAATTACAAATATCCTATGTGGGTGTGTGACCGAGTTCAGCGAAAAGGGCTCGTAGCTGTAATTAAACGGTGCTGACGTGGATAGTGTTGTCGATTGTCGATGGTCGTTTATCGATAACTCAGTTAAAAACTCACACAATCACTTCAACATTGAAGAAACTTAAAAATTACAGATTTATGCATAGCCGCAAACTTCAAAAGCACTAAGGTTTGGGTTTACGCAACTTTACATTTTAACAGTCACAGGTACAAACAGAAAATGATGTGATTTTATTACCGATGTGAGAATCATAGAATAAGGAAACTTAAAATTTTCAGCAATGTATGATAATAATAGATTAATAATAGATTATTAATAATAGATTAATTAATAGATTATTAATAATAGATTAATTAATAGATTATTAATATAGTTAGATTCGCATTCGGAAGGCTGGTTCATCATGGCTCTAGACCGCGTTCAGTGGAAGAGGGGTAGGGAGGCCTTTGCCCAGCAGTGGGATAACGCAGGCTGATTATATATATGATAATAAAGCAGTTAATTTTATGAGGAGTTGAGCAGTTGGCTTGCATCTAAACTGATGAAATAATATAGAGATTTTTTAAAGTACATTATGAGATTACCTTTTATGTTTTTGGTATTTAAAGTCTTCCGTAACTTGTTAAATGACTGTAAGAGATGACACCAAAACTCATCTCGATCGTGATCAGGAAAAAACGTCAACTTGAATCGTCTATTTCCTTCACCTCGAATTGGTTTTCTACCTCATTTGTATAGAAATAATTCAAATATGTTGTTTGGTCTAGTTCTTTTCACTCAAAAGATCACTTTCGCGTGGGTCGCTCGATGTGCAAATGCAAAGTGTCATCCCAGATGTGAGGTTGACAAGCAAAGTAATATAGTTATTACTGAGCTGTAGCCTGTGCCCAGCTCCGGAAGGTATGCACGATGATAATTATGTGTTACTGTGTGTGTATATACCTCAGTATGTTTTTATGTTTGCCTCTAGACAGACCAAAATACCTATAACACCATAATATTACAACATTTATAACACAAAGTGTCTCCTAATGAAAGTAGATGAAGGGTGTTACCATTGACGACGAAACCAGTTGCCGAGTATCGTTTCTTATTTAAAAGCAAGTGAAACAGAAAGAATAAATTTTAAATAAACTTTTAATGTGAAATTTTACTATTGTGATAAAATACTATTTTATCGGAAAACAGCAGGCTATGATGCATAATAATGGACTGTCTGCTTAATTCCCACGATTGCATTTTTAATAGTTGGAGTATTATCGATGAATTATAATAATTTAAACTGGTCATTAATATAGGAATGTGTTTTTATTTTATTTGAAAAAAAAGCGGTGGGAAATATTTAACACTAAATTTCCTTCCCTTTATCTGACATGAGGTGATACTTGTTACTGTTCTGCAGCACGCGTACTCAGTGCCAGTTGCCCGAAACATACAACACTAAATTTTACTCGGGGTTCTCACAAATCGGACGTTGCTTAACAACGATGATCGTTTCCTGATTCAATTTAGCTCATGGCATCGTTGCACGGTACGATATTGTGGAATAATGGACCGCACTATATGTGTTCTCCTCATGCTGATATGAGGCAGAAGAAAAATATTCATTCTTCTTCTCAATATCAGCATACACAGATACACAGTAGTCTTACCTCATGGTAAGCGATGACGAGGTCGATGGTGGAACACGCTCACCCAGAAAATGCCTATTTACTCTTGCTTCAAAGGCTCCAAGGTTAAATAATTTTTTTCAATCATGAATAATGAGTCAGGAGAAGATGTCACTCGTAGTGGATTCTCACGACACGACAGTCGTACCGTGAAGCGATGCGGTGTTCATGATGCGACGTCGCACCGTGAAGCGATGTCTTGTTCATGATGCGACGTCGCGTCGCGAAACGATGCTGCGTCCATGATGCTGTAGTATAAAATATTAAGCTGGACTCAATTAGAGGGGAATTGAGCCAGAGAAAGTAAGGGTTAGGGAGGACAGTTTGTTCTAGGCCCGTCGGGGGTATCTAAGTTAGACATCTTTGCACCCTTTTGGGGCAAGTTCACCACAAAACAGGGAGGAACGGCGAAGATGCGCTTGTTCCTAGCCCGTAAGCAACACTTGAAACATGAAATCAGGAAATATCCCTTAAATATCTCCTTTCCTAGAGGGTGGCACAGCCTACCTACACCCTAGGTAAAAATAAATGGGTAACCGTACACCCAAACTAAATGCACAAATATCCGCACCAACCACACTAATTAATCGGTTAAAACACCCTGCCGAGGTTCTAACATTGCAAAGGGAAATTATACATTAAAAATACAAACTGCTAGGCATGACCAGCGAAAGATTTAAACCCGCCGGCCATGACACTACCTCCTTAGTTATTTCTTTTTTTTTCCCTTTACAAACGCGGCTTGGGAACGCACAGCCTACAGATAACGGTGCGACACACTCGCGCCGAATTAAACTAATTATCCAAATTTTGTAATTATTAATAATTTAATAAATTATGTTTAATGTACGAAGGCAACAGCTAGATGGCGTTATCCGTCAATGAATCGCGCAAGCATTGCGTTTTCTCAATAAATACAGACGGCTGAGGAAGTTGGCGATTGGCACCGCCAGAGTCATGAGTCCTGAGTCTGAGTCGAATCAAGAGACCAATAGACGGTGCTGTTGCTCTGCTGAAAAACGGGCATTACAATGCGACGTCGCACCGTGAAGCTATGCCGCGTCTATGATGTGACGTCACACCGTAAAACGATGCCGCGTCCATGGTACGACGTCGTATCGTGTAATTGGTACGGGCCTTTAGTCGCGAGGTCGACGCGGAAACGCAGCAGAAATTTGGAACGCGCGCTACGACTCGCTCGTGAATGCCTCCTCCGCACAGGGCCTGCATCGTGCTCTGACCCATTTCGGCACTCTAAAACCTGACATTGTGATTGATATGTTCCATTCAAAACACAGTAACACTTTTTATCAGTTTTCATTGATAAAAGGGTTTTGTAGATGGTTGAATATTCATGTATTGCGGGATGGACTGCAGCAGCTTTAAACAAATGGATGAGTGGTATCTTCGAAAAAATTATGCCCACTTTTATATTTCATCTGTTCTCACAAGAGTAGGGACGACTTTAGTTTGTAAGTTTAGACATTCTCTAAACACTAAACGTTTACAATAATTATTTAAGCCTATGCGTGGAGGGCCCCTTATAAAATTGTAATCCTAGTCCTATTAATCCTATTAATATTATAAATGAGAAAGTTTGTATACATACATCCATGTGCCGTGTTGCTCTTTGACGTGAAATCTACTGAATGAATTTTAATAAAACTTTACAATAATACAGCTTAAGCATCTAAATAGAACATAGGCTACAATTTATAAAGATATACCTATGTCATTTTTTTAAGTCGCGGGCGGCTGCTAGTAAATGTATAAAATGAAAAAGGCACGGACCATAGAGTCTGTGGCATAGTCTTTCACGAGAAGTTCCCTAATTTCAATAGATATAAAGTTTTAATGTTGAATACTTGTACTCAGAACCGTTCAATTATTATATTATGGTTTTTGGGGGCTGATGCAACCCTCAGTCCGGGCCAACGGCGCATTCGGCTTGAATTCCTTTACTTAACGGCATTGAGCGAGCGACTTTTTAAAATTAATAGGCATTTTATAAATCGGTCTGCAATGGAGATCTCGGGGGAAGGTACAAAAACGAGACGAGTATTTTCTTAAAATAAGGCATTCTATCAAGTCGAAAAAATTAAAATACCTTAGGATGCGGACGGTGGCATTGGGAGTGCACTTTATGAGTTTTCTTCGTAAATGTACAACTGCCAAGTAAGTAACACCTTAGTTACTAGGTCTTGGCGAGCCTAAGTGGATCTTAGCCTATGACACGAGATTTCGCCGCTCTCGTTATAAACTAGTTTTCCATCTGTGACTCTACTTTATCCTCTACACTCTGTTATTAGTCCGGCCGTTGTAGCTAATGTAGGTCCTGTATTTTAAATATCTCCAACGACGGAATCCGTGGTAAGGTTAATAGTTGTTATGAGATTATAATGAATGTTAATCTCAAGAAATAAAAAACAGCAGACTGCTCTCTTAACATTTGAATCCCATCGGATGAAATTATTATTCGAGATGCGAGAGAAAAAGTTTGTGGAAACGCTTTTCTACTGAGAATACTAAGAATACAATTTTACCTGTATCTTAATAATACGAATATAAATACTCGCTCCGGATGTAACAAGCTTAAAAAAGAGTAAGTACCGAGTTTCTTGCCGGTTTCTTCTCGGTAGAATCAACACGTCCGAACCGGTGGTAGAATCACATTATTACTTTTTAATTTTTATGTTGTGACTTGTCATAAGTGCTTTTTAATAAGTTTACATGAATAAAGACTATTTTTACTTTACTTTACTTTTATGGTATCCACGTGATACTCGTCACTTCCTGTCTGTCGATGTTTGCGACGTATTTTCAATCCGTCACAACTACGTATAATGCGATAATGGCTTGTTGACCCAATGCACTGTAGCGTTCGTTTGTTTGGTCTGGCCCAGTAGGCCAAGCTCGGGTCACTGGCAGAGGCTTCACTGGAACGAACATCCAAGTAGACTATGTATTCGTAAATTACAAATATATACTCATATTGTAAAGTCCAAAAGTAGAGCCTCCCAGGTTATTGAATCACTGCATATACCTATTACGATTTTACGCACTTCTTACTTTGCCAGATTTTTTAGTCCATATAATCGACATTTAAATAATCGTTAACAATAAAATGCTTTGTTAACTATTCTCATTTAGGCGTATGTGTTTGTAATAATTACTCAGTGGATTTTGAAAGATTGAAATCGCTTGCCGCTAAATGTTTTAGATTCGTGTACAAGATGAAAAATAAAGGCTGGGTAAGTTGTCTTAGTTCACTAAAAACAGTGAGATGTCTGTAGAATTGCAAAAATATTAAGGGTAAGTTGCACCATAGTAGAAGTTAAAGTTAAAGTTAAATTTTTTGTTAAATTTGACAATTCGACGTCAATTTTGGTCGTCAAATTGTCAAATTTGACAAAAACTTTAACTTTAACTTCAACTTCTACTATGGTGCAACTAACCCTTAGTGCTTATACTGTCAATAAAAAGTACAGTCAGCCAAAAATGTGGTCTACCACCCTACGGTTGAGATTCGTTTGAACGTCATGAAACAATAAGGTCAATTTTCCCTGGCAATGAGTTTGTGTCAGTGACTATTGCTCTCTTTGTCATTTATGATATAACGTCATGCATGCCAAGGGTCAAGTTTGAATTATCGCAGATTGGGTAATATTTCATTGACGGAAATACTTGACAGTAGAATTGTCACTGAAACTTTCTTTTTCAGTAGTAATAAGTTTCTCTTCGAAAAGATCGACATGGTTTTAGTTGAGGAAAATAGATTATCGCATTAAATGAGGTTAAACTAAGTCACCCAATGACGTCAAATGTCAGGAATCTCAGATAACAGACAAAACGTCATAACATTATTGTGCATGTGTTAAACTCTGTTAGAAAAGTCAACCTTAGCGATCGTTACATCTCGCAAAAACTTTTGTCAAAAGTGGTAGACCACTTTCTTGGCTGACTGTACCTCAATTGACTAACCCTGCAAACGGAGCGTCTTAGGATCAAGATTCGTTAAGCCATGTGCTAAGAAATTTGAAAAAGGAACGGCGTATTGACGGCTTCTTTTTTTTAGTAGGCTGGCTGGAGGCCTCGGGTATTCGGTCGCGTCTCGTCGCCCGTAAGTCGGTCTCATCGATTGCCGCGGTTGCCCCGGCCCGGGTCACGGCACGCCCTCTAGGGGCGTGTCTGTCTTGAGCACAACGTTCACGCCAGGGCACAATTTCGAGCCCCAACTCGAACTGCGTACTGATCTTTTCAAATGCAGATCAATAAGGTAGGACTGTTTGAATAGTTTTTGGATTTTAATTCAAATCTGAATTTGAGAGATTTTGACAATGAGTCAATTGATATACTTTTAGTTTGAACGTGAATATTACTGTTGTAACGTCACCATAAAGCGATTGAATTCACAAAGTTATTATAGGGAAATGGAATAATAAATGAGGTAGTAGAATCCGTAAAGTTGTTCCATTTCGATGTAAAGAGGTCGCGTAAATATTATAAAACAGAATGATTTATTATTAAACATCGTGGTGAGACAATACTTAAAAAGCAAACGGACAACATGGGTCTGTGTATCCAAAATTCAACAAAAATGCTTTCACCTTTTAATCCCATTTATAACATTTCTTCATAATATTTTGCGCTCTACATGTGCGAAACCGAATAAGTAAAAGTTTAGAAATAACAACATTTATTTAGCAAGAAAAAGGTGACATAGTGACCTTTCAGCTGGTTCATATCTAATTAACGTTTTCCTAGTACTTACTGAGGAAATACGGATGTTACAAGAATGTTGACATTTGATATTATCCGAGTATGACCTTTACCAGTTTACCGCCCACATACGGAACAGCATCCCGATCGGAGAATACTCACCTTTAAGAGCATAGTTTAAAAATAAACTACAATTTAATTTATCATTTCCTAATACTAAGAACAGTAAATACAATCACATATGGAATTAGCAATAAAAGTTAATAGATAGGTAAGTATTAAATGTTCTTGGCAATGTTGCAGTTGAAACCTGTATGAAACAACACCTTTTGTTGCTTCTGTAACAAAAAGGGCTTTTAACCGTTGTAGAGCGAAAGCTAAAGCAAAAGCTTTGTCGCAAGAGAAACATTCATATTAGCACAAACATACTAGGATGACATCTATTGAGCAGCACGTAGGCAGTAGTTGCGTACGTGCGTCTGTGTCGCGCCATGACTAAGCTTCTAGTACATAATAAATAATAGCAGAATCAATATCTAGGTATTCAGTCGCACATTTCTGAATCTACTTTGTAACTATCTGCGAACAAACTGCCATTAAGTACAAGCTTTATATTGACGATCTTCTCATAAATCATTCAAAATCACCCCATACCTAATTTCCGTTAATGTTTTTAAGACCAAATAGTTATGGTTATTATTTGGTGTTTTTAGCATTTTCCATGCAGTATCTTTACTAAAGATCTGAAAACCAGTAAAAGACATTCCTCCTGATTCCTGCCTGATGCCAAGATGACCAAAAGTATTTTTCTGGTTTTCAGACCAAATAGTTAGTTCGCAATTTATAGGTCAGTATTAGGTACCTTCGTCCTATCCGAACCGAAATCCTTCGAAAGCTGCCAGAAATAACAATATTCAGTTTGTTAGTCCTGTTTAATTATTAAAGTCTCACGTTGTATTTTTAAAAACCCCCGCGTTGAAAAATTTAGAAAAATGCCCCGAACATTATGCAAAAGACAGAACACTTCCAACCGGATTCCAATAACCTAAAAGGAGATAATAATGCGAAATAGCGACGCAGAAATACGGTGATAAAAGCAAGTAGTCAACCGGCAATGAGAGACTGCAAATAAAAAGCCTTTAGAATGCGAAAAATAAGCAACTGCGTCGCCATAATGCTCCCTTTACAATTTTCCGTCTACTGGAAAATACTCGGCGCGATGCGAAAATGTTGACTGGCTGAAAAACCTGCAGGTTAGGTCTTGGTCGGAGCTACCCTTTCAGGCAGGAACACTAGGTCTCTTGTTTGAACCTATTTATTGGGAGAACTGTGGTTCCCTGAGAGCTTCTGTGAGGTTTTAGGAGCATATCGATACAAATTAGACAATACACTATATACACTATGTATACAGACGAAAAAACATAATGCTTGCGCGAGCTATCGGAAGATAGTTATCTTCCATCTAGCGATGAACAGTTCTAAACAAAGGGTTCTAAATGTAAGCACGTTAAACACTGGCTGTGAAACTAATACAGGTTAAATGTTTCATTACGAACGAAAATTAAATAACTTTCGAAAGTTGTGGTCCGGTCAAAAGAGCTTTTCATCATCGCAAATAACATAATATTAATTTTACGTGGTAAAACTAGGATGTTTAATTACTTTTTGCGTGTCTACATTATTGTATGGGTAGTTATAAAATGGTAAACGGTGAATACTTTAAATAGTTTTTGGAAAAAGCAATCGCGATATAATATGAACTTCCCAGAAGCAAACCAGACCAAATTCTGGGAAGTAACATTAAAAGGCAAACTAATGGAAAGGTCTCATTTCAGTAAAGTATTTTTATTTTCCGTACAAACATTTTTGTGTTCTTAAGTTGTGCTTTTCTCAAAACTACCGGGTCTTATTTCAGTGAAACTTCGTGGGTGTAATTGGCACGCCTCATACATATCACGACAGTATCGGTATTAGTTGATAGACAACTTTTGCCCAGTCTCCTTCATCAGGAAGGCATAAAATATGTCATTTTCACATGTCGTCGAGCGCTCATGCTAGCTCCCAGAAACCCTTCAGAGCGGAATTACTAGTAACAACACCCGGTTTCACTATCTTCCTTCGAGTTTCCACGAATTCACATCCGCTCCTGACAACCTACTTGTACGTCCTGTAATTAAAAGTATAGACACGAACAAACTATGTTACTCAAGAGTTTCCCCGCTTTCAGTTTCATGTACAGGTTGGTTTAGGAAGTACTTTTCGATTTCTTGGGAGTGACTTGGTATCAGGAACTGAATATAGATTTTTTAACATTGCGTAGTTTTGTGTGACTCATTTACTTAATTCATGGAAGAACACACCCGCTTACGTCACAATAATATTGCACGAATAATAACAATGCGCAAAAATAAGCCCAATACTTTATTGACTTTACTTTAAGCATTTCTTAATTCACATATTTTTTTAAAAATTCAATATATTCGTTTTATATCGTTCTAAAGATCTTATAAAAAGAAGTCAGCCTGTATGTGACATCTTTACACTAACGTATCTGACCCACACTAAGCAGACCGTACTGTGGGTGTCAGTTATTAAAAAATATACTTCAATGTAAATTGCCAGCGTGGCAATGCGGCCAGCATCTTAGGGTCCATGCCTCAAGCACCTCTTTTAGAAGAAATTTTTCATTTATAAGTAGTTTAGTTTTTATATTAGGTTATGTTTTATATAAATTTGTTCCTTTTTGTTTTAATTTTGTATAAATAGTAATAGTTATAAATAAAATATAGAAAACTTATGTTTCATAACACAGTCATAATAGAAAAAATACGGTAGCACGGGTTTTTGACATATCATTTTTGGACTCTACAGGACTGAGGCTTTCGTTTAAATTCAATTCAATTCTTTATTGCATACCAAGTGTTACATTAAGGTGTATAATAAATAGGTGTATGAGGAATTTTTACCAGAAAAAAACATTACGTCTAGGTCGATCGAACCCTTTTTATATTTTAAGAATGAGCAGTTTGTGTTTTTCAGATTTGGAATGTTGCAACACTTGCAACCTAACAATTGCATATGCGAATGGTTGATTGTTTTATGTACTTATCTTCAGTTTTATTATTGCTTGCCTACAGTTAAGAATGAGGTTAGCTCACTGACGTATAATGTAAGTGGCACAGTTGGTCAAAAAGCGAGAAGAGTAGCAACTAGCGACCCCCACGCAGTAAGCATGCGCTATACCGATGACGCCCTCCGGAAATGCCTCACATACCAGGGGAGGCTTAGTCCCCGGTTGAATTAATGCCCCGAAATTCCGAATATATTATTTCGTTTTCATGAATGTAGGGAAGCGAAAAACTGCTGCATAAGCTTGGCTCATATTTGCTGTGGAGTTTGCGCTCACGGTATGAAGTCCTAGTGTGTCGCTGAGTTGTGGTTTACTGTACAATAGGCTACGTGTCAAGCAAATCACAACAGTTAAATAGAATTTAATTTTTAAAAATCATGTTGGGGCATCAACTAGTGCTCAAATAGCGGTGACTCTTGGCTCCCATTTCTTGTCAAAGATTAGGTTAGGATTAACTTTGTTAGGATCTAATTGGCAGCCATCTCAAAGTACAGCAGACGGTGTGCACGAATCGGTAGTGAGAGCATCTTCATAACTTTCTAACTGAAGTTTTGTACAAGATTTTGTGTCACGTACATCAAATTAACTAGTAAACCACTTGTAAACTAGTACACTAGTAAACACAAAGTCGATAACATTTGGACACATTTGTCAAGATATCCATGCTCTTTATCTACTCATGCCTTCAGTGAAAAAACGACGCCCACCGAGACCAATTGCTTAACGTGCCTTAGAAAGTGTACCTACAGTCTGATTTTTCGTGCCACCTTTCATAAATAAACCATAAAGTAATTGTTTAGTATAACCGTTTTAAAAGCCGCTCTATTTTACAAGCTCTTCGAATGCCCTCGTTCTATCATCGTCGCTAAAACCTTGTCTGTGTATGTGCCAAGGCACACAGAAGACTTTTCCACATGCTACTAACTGCAGCCTCTCCTCCCCAGAGCTGAGCGCCAACATCAAGCGGGAGAAGATCGTCGAGATCTGCGAGGGTTGCGGCCAGAAGATCCAGGACCGCTACCTGATGCGCGTGGGCGAGCTGTCCTGGCACGAGCACTGCCTCAGCTGCTGCGTCTGCGGCTGCCCCCTCGCGCACACCTGCTTCACCAGAAACTCAAAGCTCTACTGCAAACCTGACTACGACAGGTAATATACATTTACTGCTGGACAAGGCCCCTTAGGAGGACCAATGCAGCAACCAAGTACCAATTCCACACATTCTTGAGTCTCTGTACCAGAATGTAGATTGTACTTGGCCTGCCACACTGGTCTTCTGAAAACGTGCTATTTCATAAAACAGGTTTAAGCTAATAAGCGAATGTCACAATTGCGAATTGCTAGCGAAATGCCATGCGAACAGCTGAGCGTTTAAAATTTAGCTGTCATTACCAACCGTTCCTCTGTTTATCTATAGATTGTTCGGAGTGAAATGCACGCGATGCGGCGACCGCCTTCTGCCGCAGGAGATGGTGATGCGCGCGCAGCAGTACGTGTTCCACATCCAATGCTTCGTCTGCGTCATGTGCTGCCAGCCGCTCCAGAAAGGGGAGCAATACGTCATCAGAGCCGGCCAGATATTTTGCCGTCAAGATTTCGAGAAGGAAATGTACTTGATGCAGCATGCGGAGGATGATATGATCATAGACGAGTCCGAGCGCCCTCGTGATGGACGGCGAGGGCCTAAGAGACCGCGGACCATCTTGACATCCGCTCAAAGGAGGCAGTTCAAGGCCTCTTTCGAGGTTAGCCCCAAGCCGTGCCGTAAAGTGCGCGAAGCACTTGCTAAAGATACAGGCTTGAGCGTCCGAGTAGTACAGGTCTGGTTCCAGAACCAGAGGGCTAAGATGAAGAAAATCCAGAGGAAAGCCAAGCAAGAGGGAGACAAGAACACTGACAAGGATAAAGATAAGGATGAGAAGAACATCAAGCAGGAGTCTCCTTCGAGTGAGCACGGGAACTACTTGGGACTAGACGGTTCCTACTCCGCTTCGAGTCAACCATTGAATCCAAATTTGCCGTACTCTCCAGATGGTGAGCATAATGTTTAAGAATATGCAACACAGCCAACCATAGCACTAGTGTAACGATGTAGTCTTCTTTCCGTACCTACGGGCTAAATCAGTTCCACTTTATTCAAATAAATTAAGCTTCAATTTTGTGAATATTTTTTCTTAGCAAACAGAGCTAATCTTACGCCAGTGTGGTAGGCTGTGTCAAAACTAAATTTGTATTTCATTGTTTTATTTATGTGGCTGTATAGTCTACGCATCCCTAAAGATAACAAGCTTACGTGTACGAAGAGAAGCAGACCCAAAAGCTCCGTAAGCCGTACTTTTGAAACAATTTCACCTTCTCTTTGCTGTGTTTTCCGAAGGGCTGAAACGAGTCGGAAATTTTGAGCAGAGTTATTTTGAGCAGTTTTTGCGCGTCTGTTTTCATTCATTCCAACGAGGTGGGCGCAAAGACCGCGACGTGGCTGTCGGGGGATAAAAACAAAATGAGAAGGTTTAATATTTGCATCGAGCACAGACGACAAAACATAGCAAGAGCTTCTGTGTTTTCAATTTTTGTGACCGATATTAGTAAAAACGTTGCGTGAAGTCAGTAATTTCACTATACCACTGAAAAATGATTGGGAATTTCAATTTCTGATTCCAGTTTTATGTAACTGGTTTGATACACAGGAAAAGCAATTCCTCCTAAAAAAAATTTGTTTAATAAACCAATATTTTTTTAAATAATAACTAAAGTTTAGAAGACCATTTTCTTAAGTAAAGCCTCGTACGGAAACAGTTCCTAAACGCCGGTTCTTTAGACGGCCGAAGGTGTCGGACGTGAATAATAAAACTTATTTTTTTCCTCTTCCAGATTACCCAGCCCACTCCGGCGACAGCTTCTGCAGCTCCGACATATCGCTGGACGGCAGCAACTTCGACCAGCTCGACGAGGGTGCTTCCGACACCATGAGCTTGCAGAACCTCGAGGTGCAGCATCACAATCACGCGCACTCCACCCACGCGCCGCATGAGCCTCTCAACCTGGGCACCGGGGCGGTCGTCAACCCGATCGACAAGCTTTATCTGATGCAGAATTCTTACTTCAGCACTGACCATTGATTCAGCTTTCACCGTGGCTCTGGACGCTGGGTCAGGCCAAGCCAGGGACTGCGCCAGCCTCCCGTGGACCTCTACGCAGAAGCGCCCTCAACGGCCACGCATACAGTCACGCAAGCAGACGCCACGGTCACGCAAGCAGACGCCACGGCCCCACCTATCTCTTACTACACTGGACAGTATCAAATGCTAAATCCGTATTGTGATCGCAATTAAGCGCAAAATTTGCAGAGCGCGGCTTGTCATGCTGATAAGGGTCGAGTCCGCATTATGTTCACATGTTGTAGATTGGAGCTGTAGAATAGAATGGGTAAATCGCCTGACTCGAAGGACCGAATCGTCCCGTCAAACGTGTATCCTATTTATTGTATGCGTACCTATTTGATTATTTAAAATTATTCTAAATCAAGAACAAACAGTTTCAAATACAGTGAACATTTTTTTTAAAAAATACTTAATTCGACCAAACCCGTACTAAAAGTAACTACCTAATAGTTGATTAAGTAACGAATAGGTCCATGCGGCTTTTCTCACTTGACATATTTTTCTCGTTATTTTCACAGCTCTATAGTATATAGGTATTCACGTGAATCCCGCGCTCTGTGATTTTCGCGCTATACGTAATGTAAATGTAAATAGGTATTACTCCACTAATAACCATAGTTCAGAGTAGATAGAGCTATTTAGATTCATTGACCGGAATATTGATGATATTATGGATAGTCCACGGAATTTTAACTGATGCTCCGACATTGTAATAAATTTAATTCCTTTTATCAATAAGTGCTTTAAAAAATTGTTACATAAAGAACGCTTGCGTTTTCATTAGTCAATATTTTCATTAGTGAATCTCGGGATTCGGGGAGTATCCATATAAGTCTAACACTTGTCAAGTACGTTAAATAGCTTTACCTACTCTGATCTATGCTAATAACGTATTCTTAAAGCAAATCAAAGATATCTTGATGTCTTACTAGTCACCGTAGGTTTGCCGTAAATAGTGAATGTCGTTTACCCCATTAGATGAATATTAACCGTCGCATCCCCGATACAAAAACAAACCAAAGCTTGACGTGTGTGATAAATTCGATGTTAAATAAATTTAATGAGCTAATAAATTATTAGGTAATCTCCGATATGAATAAAAGTATTCTGTACCTTAATTTAAGTTGTAAATAGTGTACAAAAATATTATTAATCTTTGGTGATGTAGGCGAAAAACGTTACCACGGAAATAGTCATTAGATAGATTTCTTAGCAATGCAATGAGTCCAGTTGTGGTCAACTACCCTAAAGTTATGTTATGTTATGAAGATATTATTTTATCTCAAAGCTTTTCAGTGTTAAATATTTCTTTTAGACTTAACTTCGTAGAAAGTCTCAAAAGTTTTATCTTATTTCATTGGTTAGAAATGAATTAGGGTGTTTGTACGAAATCATTTACGTTTCATATTTTTCAAATGTACTTACTTATTAAATAAGGTATCACAAATCACCTGCATATTTAGAAATTACCTATATTGTGATTTTGAATTAATCATAGTTGTAATATTGTTACAATGATGTTATCTTATAAATTAATGTTTATACGTTTTCGTCTTTGACCAAGAAACGTAGAATGTCACCTAGATCACCCAAATCAAATAGTATTTCTACCTACATCGTGTGTACATATTTAGCTAGTTAACTATATCATTGATGTGTAAGCATGATTTTGTTATGTCGTAGAAATTGTCAACTCTGTAAACAAAGGTGTAACTCACAATCATAATGATAACACTAGAAAAAATATGCATAAGTACCTATTGACTGTCACGCATTTATTTTGTAACACGAATCTACTTACTTTTTGTTCCTTTTATTAGTAAATCAATTACGTATTCTGTAAAAAAATCCTAAAAGGCTATTTAAATAATTGTTTTGTTTTTACTAACAAATTTTACTACTTATACGAAATAAACCACTGTAGCCTGTACCGAAAAATCTCATTTAAGCTGTTAGGTTTATCTACACTAAGGTTTATATTCTAGAATTTCACTGAAACACTGGTCTATTCCTGAGTCAACTTTACAACATCAGAGGGCTAGCCCTTCTGACGTTGTCAAACATTAGAAAAGTTTCAACCAGTAAAAAGCGATAACAATGAATGAAACAAGCTTTTCAAATTTTCGGTTTCTGAAAAATTCGTAGCGACTTGATCTTGGCTAGTCCTATGGTCCCTGTTCATACATAAAAACATCTCTTCTATGCATGAGTCATGTACAGACTAAAATCCTGGCCTAAAGCTATTTAATTGGCACCTACTTAACTATACCTATTTTGTTAGTGATTGTACGTCAATCTAGTCAAATTAAAAGTATTGTTATTCTAAGTGACACACTGGTTATGTCTATTTATTTTAAAAAGTGCTGTAGTAACTACAGCAAAGGTTAAAGCCGTCACGACCACTGTGTTTCTTTATGTAGAAAACTTAAGTGTGAAAAATTGGCTTTATAGTTAACATCTACGTAATCGACGATAAGTACCTCATCATAATATTATGATACGCAATGAAACATTCGCCTGTTTTATTAATGTCCCTTGGCAATCTTCGTGTTCGAAGGCAATCTCTACAGTAAGGCAAGAACTGTATGCACTTGTTTGTAAACCGAAATACTGCTTTTCCACTTGGAAATACACAAAGATGTTACTACTCTTCAAAAATTTTATTTCTACTGGCGATCGCCCTCATCGCACCCCCTAGGGGTTGAATTTCCAATGATCATTTCTTAGTGCTCACTTACATCTTAAAAAGAACCCCTGTACCTTCTACATTTCAAGTTTCTAGGTACAATACCCAGTTTCTTCTATGAATTGATGAATCAGACAACTTTGCTTAGATTTAAAAATATCAGATAATAATAATTATTAATAATTTAACAGCTCTAATGTAGCTCCCACCGGAATGTATTCGGTTATGCGATGATTGCCGAGAGAAAAGGTTATCTTGAGGGTAGGGTTGGTCTCCTTTGGGGCTTGTATTTAATTTACATTTAACAGTTAGTTTTCCTCATATTTCTTAAGCACTAAATAATGTAGTATTGTGCCAGTTTCATAGTCAAATTAGTATTATATCAAAACTACTTTTTCAATGTTAAACACAAAGCACATGAACGATTCTAGTCCAGATAAAGTGTGATTATTTTAAGTTAATTAGTCATTTAGTCACGATGGTACATTTAGTCACGATGGTACATTTTATGTTCCGAGTAGTATGTGTTAGTTAACCTACTTGTATAATTAGATCATGCTGTAATTTTATAAATCGGTGTAAATTAAAACATTATTAACCGTGTGTGTTTATTTGACTGCAAACTTACCTAAACCGCAATTAATTAGTAAGCGTAAGCAACGAGATGTGAAGTGATGTCCGCTGGAATAGCACCCCAGCCGTGCTATTCCGGGGATGCACATCGGACAATTCGGACATCACTTCACATCTCGGTGCTTCACGCTTACCTCAATCATCAATACGCTTTACTTTGAATTAGTATTTTCCCTCATATCCCTCATCACAATAATTTAAAAATGTTATTTGGCTTAGTCCTTTTTTTTAAAACGACAGTTGCAAAGAAATTGAATTTTAAAGCTCACTCACTCGAGCGAAGGGAGTTTTGGCGTCTGCCGGAATAGCATAGCAGGCTGCAGAGTGTGAAAACATACCTACATTTGGGTCGTCTGCCTGCACCCAAGGCTTGCTGCCGCATGTAGGTAACGTTACTTAATAGTACTATTAGGGCTGGCGCCCACTGTCGGCATCGGCACGCTTCAGGATTTCAAGGTGGCAAATAGCAATATACTTCAACATTATGGCAATAAAGTAGAAATTTCCGTGATGTGTTCTCGTAAAAACAAAAATAGCGCTTCGGTATGCTTGAGGCTGCTGTTTCGGCATTTTCTACATTATTGCCATTATGTTAGAGTATATTACTATTTGCCACCTTAGGGCCGGCGCCCACTATCGGCATCGGCACGCTTCAGGCTTTTAAGGTGGCAAATAGTAATATACTCTAACATAATGGCAATAAAGTAGAAAATGCCGAAACAGAAACAGAACAAATGCATTTTGTTTTTACGAGAACACATAACGAAAATTTCTACTTTATTGCCATAATATTAAAGTATATTGCTATTTGCCACCTTAAAATCCTGAAGCGTGCCGATGCCGATAGTGGGCGCCGGCCCTTAAAATCCTGAAGTGTGCCGATGCCGATAGTGGGCGCCGGGCCTTATACCGACCTTCCGGACTCCGTGGCCAATTAATCGGATACTTACAAATACTCGTAACTCGTTTGCTAGTTCAGCTACTAGTTGTATCGATACCTCCTACGTAAGTTGTTGTATCCCCAAAACTGCAATTTTACAGGAGAGCGTTTTAAACATTCAGATTGGCCTAGAAACTGCATTTATTAATGTAGCTTTGTGAAATTCGTTATATGAATAAAATATATGGTTTTATTGACTATGTTGAAACAAATATATGAAATAATTGCGTATTTTCTGAGAATTGTGGCTTACAATATTTTACTACGGAATCCAGACTGTGGAAACTGTTGTATCTCATACATACAACATTATACTGTGGAACACAGACTGTGCCAGCTGTGATATCTCATACTTACAAGATTATACGGTGGGGTCTTGGTTTCATCTTTAGTTGTATCTCATACTTACAACATTATTTTATGAAGTTTAAGAAAAAGTTCGCTGTTGTAAATGATTCTAGTCTCACTGTATGTCACATTAACAATACAATTTCAAGTGTATATTATTGATATTGAATAAATATTGTCAGTTAAGAAATAAAAGTGCAATTATTAATACCAAAGAAGAATGGTCACGTCCCATACAAAAAATCCCAGGCCCGACAGAAACGTAACATATCTTATTTTTTTTGGTATATTGTATATTGTTAAAATACATATACTTTATATTCGAAATCAATGGCTAACACCAAAAAATATTGCCGTATGTTTTTATTCAGGCGATACACTAAAAAAATGCAAAACGCCTATTATCTATAAAATTCGTATAACTATGTAATTAAATGACGAAACAATAGCTATGGTATGTATCTAGGTGATGGAGATGCAGTTGGATATATAAATAAACTCGTAATACAACGATCAACTTAAGATTCATTGAAATCGTGGTAGGTTTTCGATTATTTAGTAGCATCTATCAATTGGCGGTGGAGGAGGCCTATGTTCAGTAGTCGATATCTATGGGTTGAAATGATGATGATTATGATTTAGCACTTGGGTTTCAGGATTGAAACAAATAAAAATAAAACTAATAGGTATGTCGATATAAAGTTATATTGAATTTCTATAATATCTCTTGAAACAAAATTGTTTCTGCAGCCTATTGCCGCTGGATGTCTATATATTTCCATATTATATACACCCGCGGCTTTTAAATTCTCACTGCAATACGACCGTGCTAACCTCACGTGATAGGTGCCGATTGACAATTTAATTAACTCTTTAATTGTTAATTGTGGAAAATGTTAAATATCCGGATCATTTCCAGTCAGTTTGTTTTAAACACTCCTGTGAAACGACACACTTTGTCGGTTTAAATTATTTTCCTCCACATACTCAGATAATTGATTGGGGCGTTGTATATTTTGATTACTTATTTCAATGAAATCTTCTGTGTATGGGATGTCTCCGTAAGGATCTTCAAAATAAATAATTAAAGCTGTAGCAATTTCGAAATATTCTATTAGGTATAAGCGGCACATATTTGTTAAATACCTGTTTCTAAATATCTTGAAGTCGCGCTTGAATCTCACGTTTATAGTTTCCACGACCCATCGCACCATTGTGATGAGTCGTGATTTATTAGCTTCTTCGGTGCTTAATTGCGTGTCTTGTGGTCGTTTGGTAGGCGGCATGTGAGCAATATAGCCATATGTTTCTATTAAAGGAATAAAGCCTCGGTCCAAAATAAATGAGTCTCCTACATGGGAAAAAAGTGGAACGGTCCGTCTTTAATGGGTCCATCATGGTTTTGCAATCTCATTTTCATTATATCAGCATCGGTTGTCCGTACAGAGTACGTACCTTTTATATCCAAAATATATCCATCCGCGCACACGATCATTAATGGTTTTGTTAAGTTCCTACACTTATGAAGGCTATAACTGCGGCGTTGAAATATGTAGGTCTATGTAGGTTCCATCGAATATAACTATTGGTTTTGGTGACTCTTCGTTACCAAACAAAACATTTGGCAAAACCCGGTTGCGGGCTATTTACTTCGTCCCTGGTAATATGGTCTAAGTCTAGGTGCAATGGAACAAAGTCAGTAATGAGACACTGCCTGACTTTATGTATTTTTCTTCCAATGGTACGCTCGGATATATTAAAAAATTAAGCCATTCTATTATTCGGCTCCTCTGATCGAATTTTGCACAAGTAGATAGCCAAGTCATTTCTAGGAGTATTTGAGGACCGATTAAGGCTTAGTATTTGACTCAGCAAATCGTTGAACGTGGCTCTGTTTCTTCAGTCCAGAACCTTAACTCGTCGTCAGAAACGTCATCTACTTTGAACGTATCGTATAAGCAGTTTGTTCTTCTGTTGTGTTATCGAAAAAATCACTAACTATCAAATTTGCAAGCCCATTCATTTCTGATTCATTGAAACTTATTGAAAGAAACAGATAAAAACATACAGAACAAGGTAGTTAGGAAAAATAAAACAAACAATAGAAAAATAAAGAATAATTTCGACCAGGCAGCAGTGTCACGATGTCCAAAATTAAATTAACCCCACTCAGCTAATGCCTGGACCTGATAGGCTCAGACGCTGATTTTCAGTAGGGCCAACCGAGTGGACGCACGGACATTCGCAACGACTAAGCAATGATAATTATAAAAATAAATATTTAAAATACATAAAATATAATGTGATGTACCTACCCAGTGTAAAAGTGTGCAATACAATACATAAATACTTTGGGGGATGTGTATTGGTAATGGAAACTCTAAAACAAAAATGAAATATGACATTTTATTGCTTGTAAGCAAGCTATCAATTAAACGATCAAGGTTAAGGCTCTTTATCGGTGAATCAGTAAAGAAAAAGCGCTCTATAAATTACTTAACTAAAAATATAGGAATATGTCGTAACATTAAGCAAAAAATATAACAAATTTTGACTATCAACTTCCGATGCAAACATTATAATTTACTACATACCACATTTATTTTCATTTTATTCCAACGTAAGACATTCTATGTATTACATACAACTTTTTTTAATGGACGCTTTACGACGTAAAATGTTGTATGTATCACAAACAACATTTTCTTATACTCGCTCAACAGCGTAAAATGTTGTATGTAAAACATACAACATTGCTGAATGTTTACTTGACAACGTATACTGTTGTATGTAATCTATATAACATTTTTGGTTGTTACATAGTTATAACGTATTCTAATCAATTATCAAGTCCTAATAACGTAACATGTGCGGAAAACTTGAAGCACTTGACACACGGACCATTTCAGCTCTCTCTCCGGCGTAGTCTGTTTTATCTAACCCATACAACACGCGAGCGCGCGATCTGCCCCACCCCGCGCACCGCGTAAACGGTTGTCAAGGACTATACAGTGTTATAGTCCGTTCTCGTTCAAAAGTTACAACTCTTTACGTCTTGAAATTGCATGAAATAATTGTGTTTTCGTAAGTTTTAATTTTTTTATGCATAGATTACTAATAATAAAGCTCATTTTTGGTAAAAACGCTAAATCGCATTTTTGTGGGATACAACAACTTACGTAGGAGGTATCGGTATGTTGGTTTGTCGCGAACAAGTTGGTAAGTTATTTTACTTTTTTTCAGTCGTCAATCGTCCGATTGTTTCAGTCTATGCAGGCAACGACATCTATTGATCTCCAGAAGCAATAGAAAGCTCGTGTTAGACAATAGTTCGTAAGATTTTTCACAGATGCCGCTTTACGCGTTCTGACCAGTTACTAATAGATGGCGCTTTCTTGAAATATTTCCAAACTGTGGCAGAAGTTTTCAAAACACACCGGCCAAGTGCGTGTCGGACTAAAATAAAACCACGTTTGTTGTATGGGATCCCCCTTTGACATTTCATTTATTTTTATTCAATTAGCTAGGTCACGGCCCCGGGCGCCACCCTCGGCGGACAATACGCTACAATTCAAGGGTTACCTAATGAAACGCATAACATTTTTGGTCATAAAATCACAATGCATAATATTGATAGCCATAATCATCACTTGCCATAATTC
The DNA here is from genome assembly GCA_950022985.1 of Udea ferrugalis. Classification (NCBI taxonomy): domain Eukaryota; kingdom Metazoa; phylum Arthropoda; class Insecta; order Lepidoptera; family Crambidae; genus Udea; species Udea ferrugalis. The sequence continues at coordinate 24,153,395 of OX465515.1, forward strand.
CTAAAAGCATAACTTCATAACGCATACCATAACATGGCCGAAATTCGTAAGGCATACTCATCAAAAGGCATAATTTCACTAACCATAAGTATCAAAAGGCATAATTTTTATTTGCCATAATATTCGAAAGACATAATCCTCAAAAGGCATACTTTTAATAAGCATAAGTGTCGAAATCCATATTTTCAAAAGGTATAACACTCAATTACCATAATTTCAAAAAGCATACATTTATTATGCAAGCTTACAAATATTACCGTACATGTTAAACGCAAGCAGCATGTAATGTAAATGAAAAAAATCCAAAGAGCACTTGTCCGAAAACCGCCTTCATTTAGTTTATTAACAAAATTTTTATATTTCATTTGCTCATAGTGATATATATTAATTATTTTGCTCATAGTGAAATGTAGACAGCAAAAGTATTCTGTCACGGCTCCGGCATTGCGGGGCTCCGGCGGTCCCACGCGTGCTAATCGTCACAGGTGGCTTTCGCTCAGCACCCCAGCTTCGGCTTTTTGGCCGGCTTCGCCGGCCAGCCTCAGCCGCGGCGCTTCGCTCATAGCCACCTGCTCCTCAGCCCGCGGGCCGCCTCGCCCCTCCATGCCTACGCGGGTTTAAATTACACTCTTGGGGTAGGGCAAAACAAGTACCACGTGGTGTCGGGGTTGGCTGTGTCGGATTTGCCCTGAAGTAGAAAAAAATCTCTTATGGGAATTAGGCTTTTTAATATTATGTCAAACAAAATTATGAATATTAATAGTTATGCATAGTGACATTATGCCTTTTGATAGTTATGCGTACTGACATTATGCGTTTTAAAGTATGCTTATTGAAGTTATGGTTAACGAAAGTATGCATTTTGATGATTATGCCTTTTGATATTATGCCTTATTACTATTATGCATTAAAATGATTATGCGATTCAAAATTTATGCCAATAAAAATTATGCTTTTCGATGATTATGCCAATTGATGTATGGCAAATGAAATTATGGCAATAAATGGTATGCGTTCTAAAGTGTCACCCAATTCAAGACATCGATACAGTTCACTCTAAATTAGTATTTTCTGTCATTTTGTTTGTAAATAGGTAATAAAAAAAAGTTATTTGTCTTTGTTCTTTTCTCTCAAACGACCACTGTTGCGAGGAAATTGAATATTAAAGTTAACTCACCACGAGCGAAGTGAGTTTTGGCGCCAACCGGAATACCATAAAATTCAATTTCTTTGTGAATGTGGTCGTTTGAAAGAAAAGATCATTTTTTTATTATTTACATACAAATTAAGAGAAAATAATAATTCAAAGTAAAGAGGAATGCAACGACAGGGGTGGCATTTCAGCTGACATCACCTCACATCTCGGTGCTTTACGTTTACTTCAATCACGCCGAAACGCGGTCTCCACTCAAGAACTCGTTTTCTCCAACGGTTGTCGGTTCTACGGCTAATATGGCCAGCAGCCCACTGCCATTTCAGCTTGCCAATCCGGACAGTCTTGGTTCTGTGAATAAACACATCTACTGCAATATTTTTAAATACATTACAAATAAAAACAACCAGACACAGAAGAAACACAAGTGTTCGTCTCTTAGAGTGTTTGTTCCGTTCGGTAATCAAAGCCGTGACCTCCGACGCTTTAGGCAGGACCCCTACCAGCCAGGCTATACCCATTGTGCCAAAGGGCCAGTCAGTACTATTTGAATATGCATGCATGCATGAGAGCAAGCTGTAGTCTGTGAGCTAAAACTGGCGACACCATCGGAGGAAAGTCGAACGCCATGCCATACGAAGGCATGGATCATCTAGTTTTCGGACCAGCGATCAGCCTAAACTGTTCTAGCTAACTCGAAACAACAAAATAAGTATAAACATGTTGCTGGTCCGCGCAGGTTTTGAACTCACGGCCTACGGGTTGAGATGAGAGACTCCAACGCTGGAAGCAGTGATTTGATAACAGATTTGGTGTAATTGTTAAGAAGTCGGTGACTACACCAAAGGTCGCGGTTTCGATCCCCGCACAGTACAAACATTTGTGTGCATGAACATGTCTGTTTGTATTGGTCTGGGTGTTTCCTATGTATATTAATTAAGTACCTATGTATTTATAGAATTTTTTTTCCTTTACAAAAATAGCTGTTATGTTACCTTGTATTTCATACACAATAAATAACTTACAGGCTTTTATTACCTCATCTTAGGGCTCAATGGCGATGTGTGTTCAGGGATATTTATTTATCTTCTTAAGTACGATTTATACAGCCGTGTAAATTCTGCTCGACGACTAAAATCCAACCTACCCTAACCTACTTCTTTTATTGACGGTTCGGTTTCCTTTAGTTACCATTAAGTATGCTGCATCGCCTTGAGCCCTGAACTAACGATACTAAGTCAACAAATTAAAAATAGTTTAAGGAAAAATTCACTGTACAGTCACGTCAGAATGTGTTTATACAAAGTGGTTAAATGTCCGAAGTGTTTAAAAAAAAAGCAACCTTATTACATACTAAACTTCGGAATTAAAATTGTGTCATCTTGTTTAACATTATAGTAATTCTTTTAAACTACCTACGGCTCTGTCTGTAATTGTTTGTGCCAAACCGCCAATACCTTGTAATAATTTTGTTAACACACAATATTTTGATGCTGACTGTACGTTCGAAAATAGCTGACACACTTTGAATGCAAATGAGCCATTAGTCCATGACAGGTAAAAATGAGTTCGAACTAACCCATTCGAAAAGGGGGATGTTTATATTTCCTTACTGCAGCCACTATAGGTAAGGTATAGGTAAAGAGGATGGCAAGATAAGACTTTTCAAGCTAAAATTCAGAAAACTTCGGATGCCCGGAATCACCCTTATACATGTTCCGCGATCTTCTATAACATTTGATTTATGCTTCATTTCGTTTTAATTGTGTAATCTTGATTTGCATGCAAGACATCGTTGCTCCACATACCCTCGAATACACACACAAACGCAAATCAACTCTTAGCGTCCCTCTGCAGTGCTATTCCGGCGGCGTACATCGGCCATCACTTCTCATCTCGGTGCTTCACGCTTACCTCAATCATCAATACGCTTTACTTTGAATTAGTATTTTCTCTCATTTTGGATGTCAATAATTAAAAAATGTTATTTGGCTTAGTTCGTTTCTCTCAAACGACCACAGTTGCAAAGAAATTGAATTTTAAAGTTCACTCACACAAGCGAAGGGAGTTTTGGCGTCCGCAGGAATATCATAGCAGAGGTCCAGCCGTCCTCTCGGTTCTATTGTCATTTTACGGGACAGCATGAGCGTAACCGCATGCTTAGCGTTGATTGAAGTTTGTGAATTTGGGGGATTGACATGAAAATATTGAGTACGAGTGCATTTAAAATGATGGTACCTAATTGATGTAAAGTAGTTTTCTGTCGACTTAATTTGGTACCTATAAATGATTTTTAATTTTCTTCTTGTGCCTTCATCTAGTTTTTGTGCCCAAAAAATGTATCAGTGTGATGTTGCTGTAGTTATTAAATACATAAGAAATGAGGGCAAGCTTGCCAACAGCAGTGTAGGGGATTCAATATAATTTAAAAAATGTGTCATGTATTTGTCACCGGAAAATAACAAAAACCGTAAATTTATAAATTTCCTAGGAAATTCATCAACTTTCGTAGGATTCTAAACGATAGATAAATTGTATTATTTTACGCCTTCATTTCCGGAAGTTTATCAATTTGCGACGACTCGTGGTAAATTTATCAATTTAAGGATATCTATTCGTAAGATTCTAAACGGTTCGACTAATCACAGAAGAGCTTTTAATTTTACGCTTTTTTAAATTACGCAAAATAACACACTGCTCTCTGATTGGTCGATGTTGATAGTAGCAATGCTTGTATTCATAGATTATGAGTGGCGTAGGAGAGTAAGGAGAAGGAACACGTGACTTATTCGACCAATCAGAGCGCACATGGCGTTTGGGTACTGCCCACTTATTATTTTACGGATGCGTTCCGAAAGTTTATCAATTTCCGGAAATGAGGGCGTAAAATAATACAATTTATCTCTCGTTTAGAATCCTACGAAAGTTTATAAATTTCCTAGGAAATTTATAAATTTACGGTTCTTGTTATTTTCCGGTGACATATTCATGGAAAATGAATTAATCATAAAAAAGTACCAAAATCAGCCGTTACTGACATCTTTGGTTACTAGAATAAACATTTAATGAAACATTAAATTTTATCCAAATCGCAACAAATATGTTTTATTCAAAGAGGGCGCCCTCACTGGGTTTCTGTAAATTTTATGATCTCTACTATCTACCTAGATAATTAAGTTGTTCGAAAAAAGAAGGTTGGTACTCAATACAAGATTAAAATACGACCTTAAGAGGAAACTCACTGCCCACCAGCGTCACCAAAAGCCTTTTGGGCTTAAATTGTGCCACATTTAGCAAAAATCTCAAATTAGTTTATTTACACAGAGATAATTTATTCTGTCAACTCCTTGAAATACAGAGAATATCTTATTTTTTAATTGAACAGCTTTTGTTTAAGTACTTCCTACTGATATTATAAAGGCGAAAGCTTGTATGTGTGGATGTGCCGTGTTGCTCTTTCACGTAAAAACTACTGAATGGATTTTAATGAAACTATAGATACAATAATGTATCTGAAATTCTGAATAGCACATAGGAAATATTACTTCTTGTTTTTCAACTTACAACAGGTAAAAGCTATTGGTGGCAGTTAGCGGCCCGTTAAATGCACAGCCTAGTTCTTTAGAATAAGCTAGGGAAATAAAAAAACTGTTAATGGTTACTAATTTATTAATGGTATGATGTCAGGGTTAACTAATGTTCACAATTCCAAAATCCTACGAAGCTATCTACTCAATATTTTCTACTTAACTCTTGGGGATTACAATTTTACTTGGCCTAAGAAATGGTAAAACTCGTAAACACTAGGTATTACATTATGTACCTACATCAGTATACTTTACAACATCCTTAACGATCTTTAGATCCCGACTATTATCTTCCCATGTCTATAATTAGAACCTACGTTACTGATCTTTCCTTTACTATCTTACTTCTCTATTATAATTCAAGTTTAATTATCGTTCAATTATGCGAATATTCCAATATCTTATCGTATAATTACTACATGTGTAGATCAAAACATTTAGTCAATTACTAGATTTATACCCGACCATAGTTAAAAGCTAATATTGAGAACTGTTTTTAGTAAATACATATCCGGCTTATACCTAAGTAACTGTTGAGCCAATTAAAATAGTTGAGTAGGTGCTGAAATGTAGCCTTCCGAACTTTTTTTTATATTATTCCTACGCGCATGCGTCCGAGTAGCTAGCTCGGACGCCATTTTGTTTTACTACATTGAACTGAATCTTGCTGGTATTTTGCAGGCTTTGTAGGCATTGATATAAACAAAAAAAGGAAGACACGTTATGTCTATACTTACGAATTCGAAAACTGGCACATGACATTGACGTATGAATGACGTGCACGCCAACAAGTCGCTGTCCAATGGACCTGTTTGCAAGCCAATATGACCTTTCGATACGAGGGTTGCCCTATATTCCTCTTTTTGTTTATATCAATGTTTGTAAGCTCCAAATTATTGATTTGATGTTTCTGTCAAGTGTCAAATATACAAATCAGAAGAGATTGAAACGTTTGAGATGTGTGGCCATGGTGCGTGATTGATTTATCTGCAAGTGCAAGCAATTTCGCATTGCAAGTTATCCGGTAAATGATACATATGTTTGTCTCTAGCAAAGCGAAAGTGGACAAACGGGACGGGTCTCGTGAGAGGCGCTGCTTAAGTTCATAAACGAAGCTTGCGCTGCAGAATCATTATGCTGTTGAAGCATGAATGAAGCCATAAAAAAAAGTAACGATTAACAATTCGCTAGATATTTTTACTCGCACAGCAGGTCACTAAAACATTAATATGCAAACCATTAATACATAAAATATTCCGAAATTGATATCCAATTCATGTTCGCCAGCGTGCAATTTATGTCAGTAGACTTATATTGGGTATTTGGAGCTTGAAGCCTACAAAATGGACAGCACGAGACACAAACCGTTACATTTATGTTGTAAGACACATCAAGCATTTCCAAAACACGGTATATTATACAACATGTGACCAGATTTCAAAATTACGACCAGTTTTTTAATATTATTAAACGGCATTATTCTATGATTACATATAATTAGTACAGAATTACATTTATTAGGTAGAGCATATATTTTGGTGATGAAGTATTAACCACTAATACAACTATAACTATTACAATCGTGCATTGATACATCGATATAATTCATCTTAATATGCTATCTTATCTATGTGCTTATGTTTAATCAACTTCTTATACTAATTGCATTAATTGCGATTACTTCACTATAGCATATATATTTTATTGATACATAATGATGACGTATACTATTATATTTACTCGTCAAGCGCGTTGGCACGACTGATGCAATATGCGTAGGGCTATTCAATATTTACTAAGTGCAAGGGCGCGTTCACGCGGAAGTAACCCCTCGAAAGCTATACTACCCACATATCAGTTACAAACTGTTATTATGATGTAGCATAATACCGTTACGGAAACGTTACTGCTGAGTGAACGCGCTATATCCATTAAACTTCTTTATCTCTATTATTTTATATTTCTACTGAAAAAGGTAGATGTGTTGTCAGGCGCCTTATATGTACAACGGAGTCGCTCTAGGCAAGTCCGGACAGCGCTGTGTTAACCATAATTAAAATCTATAATATTGACTAACGAGACAATGCTTGATATCGTCAATACTACAATAACACTGAAATAATACCCTACACACATTCAATGTTTATGATATTTTATGCTAAACGCAATGGCTGAAGGAATGAGTATACCGAAATGGAAAAATTCTGATCGACTCAACAAATATTAAATACTTTCCAATTTTTAACTGTGCCACTATTAGCCTTATATTATTGATAGAACCAATAATATGTAATGAGTATTTTCAAGATTTAAAACAGAAAATAATGTTAAACCAGATTCGAAATAAAATCATTACAATTCACTGATTTCTCCAGCGCATACACGTTTTGTTTTCACAGATTATATACTTTCTATTTCACAAGCAATAATAATGGAAACCGTACCGCAAATTATTATATAACAGCCAACAAACCTTGTTTAACGTGCTGCGAATATACAAAGTGCAACATAAATTTGGTTAAAATACTAGCTTAAAACTAGGGTTATTACTGAAAAATTTGCCATTAATCTTTGTGTAAAAGTTGAGCCCTTTGTGTAATGCCGCTAATAACTACGACGAGGTTAAAATTGGAATTACGATTAGGGCACAACTTTTAAATGGTGATTAACGGTGTCATTTTTATATTGTAATAACCACTAAACTGTCTGTTGGATATCTGCACAAAACATCACGACTGGACTGTTGAATTCTACGGACTAGCTACTGAAGACAATATCCGGTAGACTTATACTAAGCTTAACTATGGCCTGGAGAAGGTGACGGTGTAGTATAATAAAGAAACCCTGGAACTACATGATGTACTTTTATTTTTCGGTGATTTCGATACTAATGAAAGAGCTAATGTGTCATCAAAACAGTGTTTTAATAAAAAGTGAAGAAGAAACTTTGATTGTTCGGTTCAGGGGTGAATTGCGTAGTCTTTGTTAAAGCAACCTTAATGATGCTCGTTAAAAGAGACCAAAAGAGATGGTACCTATACTAATCAGTAGCCCACGTATTCACTTAGAGACAAATGTTCCGCGACTTGTAGCCGAGATGTCGCAAAACGTCAGGTGAAATTGCCCAACATCACCCGAGTCGAGACATCTCACCTCACAATAGTCTCGGTACAACTGTCTCTTGATAAACACGACGGAACTCATTGCGCCTTTTGCCAATTTGTATAGGGTTTCAACCAGGTCAATTTCTGATCCCCCAATCCTAACTATACATAACGGTCATCAGTTGAGTACGTCTGTATCCGGGTAGAGCTACTTTTTCATTTAAATTTCATTTCATTCTTTCAAATCCAGTTAAAACAAAACAATTGAAAAACATTTTTGTAGGAATTTGAAAAAAACATCTAAATAAACGAAAACTTAACTTAAAAACGTAAAGCAATGAATGCTTTGCCTAAATAACGTTCACAACTACGACGAGCGAGCATAAGCCTAGACCTCACCATACGAGTCGCCGTTGAAGGCCACACACCAAGATATTCAAGTGTCTACCCTAAGAGTGAGGACGTAGCTTTTTATTTCTAACTATTTACTCGGTGGTCTATTCGTGCTAAAAGATTAGTACTCACTTAAATAAAATTCATGTAATGGAACAGCCCAGACGCGAACTTTCCATAACATGCAAACACCCCTGGTGAGTACCAACTTTTATACCATGCCTGGTAATGGCTTCCACATTGTCTTGATCCGACACCATAGTACCTGTTCTTAACTTATCATAAGCATATTCTCAAGACAATAAATGCTCGCCTTCCCAACTATGTAAGATCACATTTACAACTGCTCTGACGTTACAACAACCAAATAACAAAGAAATTAAAGAAATCATAGGTATTACTAGCATATTTAACAATAACTAAAAACTTTTGAAATAGCGTTGATATTCATTTAATAAAACTTAGCATATTTTTTAGCCTAATGGAAACGCCAATGAATGGAAGGTAAAATTTAGGATTTTTTTAGGAACTAGAGAAAGTTGCTAGCGACAGCGCGGTGTTAACAAAACAACTTTCGCGATTACTATAGGAATCATTATAGTTATTAATGGATTCTGTTGAAATTTTAACAAATTGAAGCTTACAGAATATTTTAATTGCAGGTATTCCGAAGATGTTCAGTCTATAATTAACTAACCAGACGGATTTTAAATTACGATTTAACGACGGATTTAATTTAATTTTAAGAAATGTACGAAAAAGTTGCAATGTTCACACAGCGCCAATAATATCACCCTTAAACCTACATTCTAAGTTCAAGTACAATAATATTGATAGGTCCAAAAATAGTAAAGTAACATAAGCACAGACGCAACCATATACCCCAACCAAGTTATAAATGCCAGAATTAGTTCCGAGTCCTCAGGGTCCAACCCAAACAGACTGAGCTGCTCCTCCTCTTCCGTGGCCACTAAATTAACCTCAGCTGGATCAACAGGATCCATCCTGATCAACCAAATCTGCACCATTTACCAGTAAAATGAAGGCGTCTACCAGCGCCGGGCCTGAAGATTATTTACAAAACACTTAATATTCAACAGTCCAGAACTACTTGCCACTCCAATAAATAGTCCATTCAGTTTATATGATGCTGATATCCGGGGTGATTGTGAGAGCAGCTTCTTGCACAGCCTGCTAGTACGAGAAGCTAAATATGTTTCAGGCAGCCACCTCCTCGGCCCCCCCTTCGAACTCGAGCTTGACGTCTCCACCGAGACCTTCGACGTCTACCTCGTTCTCGGTCGCATTTAGCATGTTCAGCGTAACCTGGAAAATGACGCATGATGTTAGCTGGGAGGAAGATTAAGCTTTGAAGCAGTGGCGTAACCATAGGGCAAAGAGGTAAGTACTCGTAGGCTTGGCGTGGTAGCCTGTTTGGTTTAAGTGACTATCGGTTAGCCTAAATTACAGGTTTTACAGCTTTACTGGACAATTGGGGTACGCCCTAATTTTTAAGAAATCAAGGAGTGCCCCCATACGGTTGCGGTTCTTGAGAGATGGCAATCGGACGTAAGTCTTTGAGAGCTAGATCAAGGAAATACATGCAAAAAAAGTCCCTCTGGAAAAATTGCCACGGGCCTCAGCATTATAGTCACGTCACTGCATTGAGAGGAAGATGGCAGAAATGTATACGTCCTCCACTTAACAATAATGGTCAGAAAAATTCAATCTGTTGCAAATTTTCGTCCGCGATAAGTGGAAAGATTTATTTCACATGATTGAAAGTTACATGTTATTTAAATAGCTTAGAGATTATTTTTCCGGTTTCGATTATTGTTCTGTGGAGATGTTGATGCAATTTTAATTGAAGAAAGCCTCACAGCTCGCGCCATGCAATTCTAACGACCAATTGCTATTAAGTAGGACAATGTATTAACGCCCCGTCGCATTCGACCGCCCATTGGTAAAACATCGTGCTTTCGCGCTATTGGCCTGGCAGCTGGACTTGCGAAGACACACCCTTTTATATATTCATTTTCTGCTTTTACAGTAACTGAACGATAATTTTCAAGGCACGACCTTAATACTTTTGAAAACCGTCTTTGTATTACTGGTATTTAAATTATGGAAAATACTAGCGGCCAACCGCGAATTCAGCGTGCAATTATTTTGAAAATTTTGATTACAACCTATTCTCTTACCTATTGACATACTCGTACAAATACAACTTGGACAAAATTAGGCAAGCCGCTTCGGAGGAGTTTGGCAACAAACGCTGTGACACGAGAAATTAATATTTTAGGAAAAAGATTCATATTGTACGGTTGGCAAAAAAAAAAACTTCACAAAATATGATTCAGACAATTTGCTTTTGTAGCAAAATAAGAAAAGAAGGACCACTAGGTTACCGCAGCTCATGGTCATTGAGCAGCAACACCAGAAAAATAATGTCACTCGCGTATAGTCGAGGCGATTCTCGTAACTTATCGACACACTCATCGATGTAATTTAGATGTAACTTTTTTTAGCCACCCATAATGAAAATCAATGATTTTTTTATATGAAAAAAAAAGCATTACGACACGCCTGAATGAAACTGAAACTTATCAAAACGAAAATGATAAAATAGTAAAGTAAGCCAAAAAAAATTGGGTAACCGTAGTTGGACACTATCTAATATCACTAACACATCACACGCGAATTGCCGATGGTAGAGCCCTCGTCACTTAAAATCGCAGCTAAAATCTACACTTTTTGGCCAACCTTACATTTAATGATACAAAAATTGAAACTATTCGAAGAAATCTAGTAATTTAAAACACAAATACGTACATATAACTGTGGACACATCTGTAAAATATAATAATTTCAAAATTTGGTGCATTTTCTATTGCCTAAATATTTTTGCGTTAAAATTTATTTTTAATTTAATAAAATATAATGAAATTTTTTATTTCATCCATGAAATTGAAAATCATGTAGATCAGGTACAGATAGGTTTGCAGCGCGATGGTAGGCATTTAATATCGGAGTTAATCTGGCATGGCAATAAAACAAAACCGCACAGAAACATTTTAGAAAAACTATAAACAGTAAAAAATTGATTGAACTGTCGTTATTGTTTCTCCTCCTCCTGTTGTTGTGAATCATCTTCACTCGTTTAATTTACTGTAATTTATCAATCGGTTTAAAATAAATTTCCGCGGTAAAAATATTTCAAGTTAAAATTTTCTTGTGCAGTGAGTGTGCAGTCCCGCAAGACAATGACCAGCTCGGCACAGAAGCAGTTGGAGAACTGTCGTGGGACAGCCAGCGTCAATCAGCGAATAGATGAATAATAAATGCGTATCGACGTAACCGCATGGAAAGGGTATATTTTTTAAGTCCGCTAGTTCAGCAATCAAATCTGAATCTTTTATTGTTAGACGGCGCACAGTGGGCGAGAAATAACGTTGAGTTAGAAAGAAAGAAAGAAAAGAAAAAAAAATGAAGTTCCGTTTTTGACTTATGAATGTATGTAGGTATAAAACATTAAATGATTTATTACTTCTGGCTTTGTTTTTATCATGTACACAGAATATGAGATTTAATTTGGTCATTTTTTTTCAGCCGTACCTAAGACTTTGTAGGGTCACGCTGAAACTTTTAGGTATTGTTACAGAGTCTTTAACGAAGCTATACGACATTACACCTTGTCTCCGGACTGTAACTATTAAAAGACGGGGAAACTTCTAATTTTAATTCTTATTAAAATTAAACCTCATTTTCATACATTTGAAACACAAAAACTCGAATTTTTCGGTGTACATGAAAAAATAAAGCCCAGGAGTAATAAAATATATAAAACATGAAATGTTTTATACCTGCATTCATTCAAGGGTCAAGTTAGTTTTTTCAAAGGTTAGTTTTTTAAATCCTATGAAAGGGAAAGTAAATTCCTCGCCCACTGTGCGGCGCGCTGTGGCGGTTGCAACACAACATTTCCAATACACAAAGCTAACTAATAGCCGTATTATTTAGTACTTCAAATAACACGGTTACGTTCTTTGCACTTAAAAATGTAAACTATTGGGTACTAGGAATGAGGGGTGACACTTGTGTTTTTCTACAAATATAACAGTTTTATGCATATTTTAAAACGGTACACGAATAATGTACTAATACAACAACACTATCAAATATCAAAGTACTCTTGAAAAGCGATTATAGTAATACCAAAAATATCATTACAAGCGTTAAAAATCTAATTATATTACAAAAACCAATAATTCTAACTACAAAGAAAAATGTATGACACACTGCTATTTCTTCTGAGTTCAATAGTACTAACAGTAAAATATTATAAACGCAAAAATGCGAGAAAAATATCATAACTATAGTGTTTAACCCTTTTTTGCACCTTTTTTTAACACATTCAATAAATGGTGTGGTTATTCTCAACTAGGTATGGTCTTTTTTGGGTGTCTTATCCCCGAATTTCCCTTTGAACCTCCCTATTGAAATTTTCTGGGACAGCAGGGGCGCGTGCTTAGCGTTGATTGACGTTTGAGAATTCGGGGGTTAGCGGTCTTAGCACCTAGCTTAGACAAGTTTTAGGTTTATGAGAAGAGAAGCGGTGGAGTTATGGGAGAGCAGTCCTGCTCACTGTGCAGTTTTTTTTATCTTTATTATTGTATTTTTTTTTCTGACCCATCCTGCACACTGTGCAGTTTTTTTATCCTTATTATTTTAATCATTTATTTCTGACCCAGTAAAATATATTATCGTGCCGGCCCTAGCTCGGTGCCGCCAATTACAGGTGGTTACCGATGCAATGAGGGGTAGCCCACATGCCGTGTCGAGGACTATTGCTTTGACTAGCAACCCCTTGCAGAATTGTTAAGCGAGGTCTTCTCGAGGTGAGGCCGAGAATATTGATCCAATGATAGTTACTTTGTTACAAAGTTCTGAAGACTAACTGTTAAATGATACATTCGACGGACACACTTTAGGCATACTTATGTATACTTTCTATGTATACCATACTTATCAGAGTTATTTATTTATTTTATTTTACTACAAAATCCACAGCTCTTATTTACAGTATACATAACATATTATAACAAAAATACAGCCAATGAAGGATTTATAATCATCTACGAATCTATTCTTAGATTATTATGATTAGAGTTATTCTTTGAGATCATATCGAAACCAATCAAAGTTGGTTAACCCTACAACTATTAAGGTATACGGTGAAAAATACGGGTTAAAGTAAACCTACTAGTATACCCATGTACTTAACAACCTAACTCAGAAAACGCTAAAGGTTGAGAGGACTACTGTTTGAATTGTATGCACTGAAAATATTAACACTTGAAAAATGCAGAGGGAATAAACCCACAAATGATCCCGTGTGAAATCGATATTATATTACGGAACACAAAAAGGCCCAGGTCAGGCTTAATGTCGTTAGTACAAGTAATTGAATGGCTCGACCTGCAGGCTAAGTCAACAAATTCAATAACTGGTATAAAAATAGGTCGCTTACGGCGAATGCGATATTATGTAATTACTCCTTGACAGACAGCCATAGCGTCATTAAGCACGAGAGTACAGTCAACCTGTAAACTGGGGTGGCATTCCGACTAATATCATCCCACATCTCGGTGCTTCACGCTTACTTCATTCATCAATACGCTTCACCATGAATTAGTATTTTCCGTCATTAGGTGTGTAAATAATTTCAAAATGTTATTTGGCTTAGTTCTTTTCTCTCAAACGATCAGAGTCGAAAAGGTATCGAATTCTAAAGATTAAACTTACCACGACCGAGATGAGATTTGGTGATAACCGGAATAGCATAGCTGCTATGCTATTCCGGCGGACGCCAAAACTCCCTACGCTCGTGTGAGTGAACTTTAAAATTCAATTCTTTCGCGACTGTCGTCGTTTGAGAGAAAAGAACTGAGCCAAATAACATTTTCGAATTATTTACATACAAAATGAGAGAAATTATTACTTCAAAGCAAAGCGTATTGACGATATAAGTAAGCGTGTAGCGCCGAGATGTGAAGTGATGTCCGATGTGCACCGCCGGAATAGCACGGCTGAGCTCTGAAATGCTACGAACTCACATACTAAGGTTGCGTTTTCACCAGAGATACGTAGCGAGGAATGTGTTTCTAAGAACCAATAGAATCTCTCCATTCACCTATCCTGTAATAAATGACAAAAATATTACACCTGTAATAATTTTATCAGTTTATTATAGCATGAGACAGAACTTGACAGAAGTAATAAAAGGTTCTCTTTAGGGTACACTTTGTGGTATAATTACAATAAGTAATATAACTTTTAAGATTTATGCCGAACTTCTCTACGTCATATGCCAACTGTCATACTTATTTGTTATCATTTAAAATAAATAACTTCAGATTTTATGGGGCTTTTACTAAATAAAAGTAATTTGTTTTACGTGAAACTCTATTATAGATTTTAAAAACCTAAAAGTTGCAGGTATTGTGTATCCAGTCGTGCTTTTACTGTCATTTTAACTCTACCAAATCTAAAATGTTACTCAGACCCTTCGTACGTTGTGACGGAAAGACCAATTAATTTTTGCCAGATTTTGTCAGCCAGCAGAAGTCAATCACAAATGCAAATCATTCATTTGTTTAGCACTCCTGCTTCTTTTTTCTAATGTTATAACAAATGGAGTATGGCTTCTATCGCTGAAGCGATTCTATCCTACTAATATTATGAATGTGACAGTTTGTATGTGTGGATGTGCCGTGTTGCTCTTTCACGTAAAAACTACTGCTAGCTTGCAGATCTGAATAGCACATAGGTTACAATTTATACAAAAATATCTCATTTTTTTCTTACTCAAATCCACGCTGACTAAGTCGCGCCAGTTGGTTCATAAAAACACATTCTTCGCAACACAGGTGGAAACGCAGCCTAAGCGGGGTCTACACGTCCACAGCGTGACGCAAATGCAATGGCTTACTGTACATGTAACGTTTCAATAGGGTTTTGAATTATTACTTACTTCACAAACGTTGACCAAACTTTTATGCAAGCAGTAAGTTAGGACATTTTTTATTATATTCACAAACTAATAGGTAGGTAGGAAGAAAAGCGGTTTCAAAGTGTGTTAGCGAATCTGTAAGACGGTGTGCCCCCCCTTCACAAAAATTTGAATACTACTTATACTAAGTATGATGGTATGCTATAATAGCATACCATCATACTTAAAACATACACAATCATATAACAGCTTTAAGAGCAAATTGTCACATTATGTAATAGATAATTACGAACTTTATACTTGATTGAGTAAAATAAGTGATTCGTGTTTATATACCTATAAGAACTACTAATATTTAAGGCTTGGTGGTGGAGCATAAGAAAAGCTCAAGTTTTCTATTTTTATTTAAGTGTAAGTGACTTAAGTTTGATGTAAGTGACTTATGTAAGTCTTTTTAAAAATAATGCCTTTAAACCGAAACCGATACTTGAAAATTGTGTAGAATTACGTGTCATCATATCTATATTGGAAGTCAGGGTGAAATTGCACCTTTAAAAAACCAAAACCATTTTTTGACAAATTCTGTTATCTAAATTTTCTATCAAATTGTTATTAGGGCGGGGTTTTCGCGTTGAAGTTTCACTGCTTTTTACACTCTTATTTTCCAAGTAGAATCTGTCAAGCTACATGGTTATGTTGGACTCAGATAAATAAACCCCACAAAAATCTGCTTTTTGGTCAGTCTAGATGACTGAATTTGTTAATAAATACACTGACTGCAATTTGTTCTTAACTCCTGTCTCTGTATGACTTTAAAGGTTTTAATAATCTAGGTATATTTAGGTAAATTCTTTAATTCAAATTTCAATTTCGTATCTGAGAGATCAAAGTTTTCCGCTTCATGTAATGAAGAGATTTGAACTGATTATTGATCATAAATCCTTAGTTATCGTCAGTAATATCGACAAATATCTTGTGAGATTTAACAATACAACGGTTTCATGGCATACCATGACTGTTGAATTTTTTCACACTTTAATCTTCATTTCAAACTCAAGCAAGATAAATAGTAGCTTGATATAATAGTCGCCTTTTCAGTATTTTTTTCGGTTGCTCTTATGTCAGGTCTGATGTAGATAATAATATACATTATTGCAAAGTTTTTTTGGCCTTAACGCCTAATAGAACTTTCGATTAATATATGGCACGATTAATATTGTGCCCTTTCTATTTATTCTTACCAATATTTTATGAAAACTCAGACGAGCTTTAGATAATAACGGTCCTTCAGAGAATGGCTGACTATGACCTTCTTGCCTAGCCTTTGACAAGCTCACTGACTCGAGAGCCTCTTGTAGGTCCGTTGCGAATAGCTGACCGTGGCCGAATGCAACAAAAGTCATTAGTCAATGACATGAGCAAAGGTGAGGCTAACACACAGCACCCCTATACATTCCAATAACACGTTTGAAAAGGGTGTCCTAAAAAGTAAGGGTTTTCAGCTAATATTTGAACACAATAAACATTTGTTTTAAGTGTTGAATTTTGCTATCTTAATTTCCCCATGGTAGAGAAAGTGTGAGCGTCTTTACAGTAATAAGGCACACAATTTTAGACAGCCGATGAGATGGGCGCGGACACCACGGTTACATCCACATGAACGATGTCAAATACTTCTTGAGACCCTTATTCAGATTAGTCAGTCAGCGGCAAACCGCACTCTGATAGAGGATATGACGGTACTTTAGGTTGACGTTGTCAAAGACAAGCTCTCAAGGAAATTGGGGCGCAACGCCGAGCTGGTTTGTTCCAAGAAGAATTTACTTTAGCACGTTGCATTCTAGTCCTGGTACTTCGACGGACATATTGCATAGTTCGGCAAACTCTAGGCAAATATCCCAGAGAAGGGAAAGCATAGAATAGGTCTCTATTCGAGGGTTTGCGTACTGTCGTCAAATGACGCGGCATGGCGAAACTTCTAGGCCTCTGACCTAGGACTTACAGGACGGCCATGGTGGCAACTGTGGGACAGCGTGATTCGCTTTGGGGATGACAGAAGGATCCAGAAAGCAGTTCTCTTTGCGGATGATGGAGCATCCCGCAGGTCTTTCGCTTCGAAGATAGCGGTGGCATCTTGTGGATGGTTTGCTTCTCCGGGACATAGCCAAAGTTTTCATAACTTTAGTAAACCCAGCAAGTGAAGAGACGTAGCGTCTGCCACTTGCATTGCCCGGCCCTGCCCATCTGGGAGGTATTATAAGTTTTGGACGCCACATCTTGCGGTACAGGGATAGTGTTGGTGTTGGACTTGAGTCTCAAATGAGAGTTCTGTGACTCTGTGTTCTGTTACTGTACTGTGATATACAGTAAGTAACGTATTTTTGTTCTATGCAAACCTTTTTTTTATTTGCTGAAAATTCGCACTTGAAGTGATCAATATGAATTTTATTCTCGCATTGTAAAGAAACCGAGTGCTGTGCCGACCACGTAATTCCCTTTCTTCGGTTTAGGGAGCACCTGTATATTGCCGTCTTACACGTGGCGCCAGGTTATGACGTTCTATTCTCACTAGCTCAACAACTTAAAAACCATTTAACGAATAATTTATCATTGACCTTTGACGAGTGCAATATTATGTCATTAAGACGTCCAGACATGGGAATAGTAAGGGCTGGCACAGCTACATTGTAACTTACTTTCGAACAGGGGATTCAAGTAGTTAATTTATACCAAATACAAAGCATTATTGAAATCACGTCATCGCACAAACAACATAAGAGCTATTTTTAAGGTTGCTTATGTTTTTAAACATAGAAGTGCTTTGTTCAATAAAGTTTAATTTCCATGACACATGTACGAAATTAACTTTTACAATTATAATTTTTCATTATAGTAGTTGGCCCAGCGAAAAACTGCGGTCAAAATTTTAAAACCATCAGTAAATGAGTTAGTGACAGAAGGCACTGTGACCGCTTAATTTGTAAAATGGTACCACAGCCTTGTTTGGAGATGAGACGGATTGACACTACGACAGATGAGAAACCATAATAAGTGAAGTCTTTTTAGTATGGTTTCTCATTAGGCTGCTTGCGTGTACTGTCTTGATCTGCGATCAATCTGATAAACCTCAAAAAATCCATTCTCTGAGCCGGAGTTATGTTACTTTTTTGACCTTTAGATAATATTTTTGGGTATGTAATCAAAATTAGCTGTGCCTTGATAAATAAAACAGCTATTTAATAATTATAGATGCAGTAAAAGTTACCTATAGTTATTGATGAGCGTGACTGACCACAATTACGCATGGAGGTAAAGCTACACTGAATAAATACTTTAAGTACACCACTGGTAATTCTATGCAATTACTGTCACTCTATTTTTTACTGTCTCATATAGGTAGAAAGAGAAAACTCCTAGCATGAACACTGAAAAGAAACAGCAAAAGAAACTTATTTTTGAAGTTAAAAACGCATCATTCGTCAAGTCCCATTTTTAAGTATATATGGAACGCGTGAGGAATTTTATCGAAAAGCTTTATGGAACACTAGCGGCCGCCCAAAATTCGACTTCGGTTAAAAAAATATTGCTATATATCTTTATAAATTATAGCTATTCAGATGCATAAGCTTATTGTAAAGTTTCATTCAAATCCACCCAGCGGTTTTTACGTGAAAGAGCAACACGGCTCATCCATCCATACAATCTTTGGCTTTTATAATATTAGTAGGAAGTAGGATTGCGTTAATGAAAATAGTTTCTTAACTAAATTGGTCGCCGTGGAAGTCACCAGTGACCTTTTACATTGGATTTTCTGTTGTGTCTAGTTTCTCAGCAGTAGCAGCCTTAGTGACTGGAAGGGTGAATTAATATTTCGGTAATAGGCGTGCCCACCCAACTATGTACACCTATGGCGGCCTCATTTTGCATCAAATTAAGATTGCGATTTCACAGGCAGATTCGATTTTAGTGATAATAAAATAGCATGCAAAATAAAACATTGTCAACTACCCAATTAAATTTAAACGTATTAATTATGGTTACTCATCCTACATGTGATTAAGTACGCATCAATAGTCATAGAACATCACGGTTCCTTCAAAAGATAGTATCGATATTCTAAAATAGGACAGATTTTGGTTACAAATAATTTCGCAATTCTGATATTGAGTGTATCGCAAGGAAGTATGCAAAATAGCTTAAATTATTAGCGTTTCTAAACATGCAAGAGTGCATAGCAAAGTTGTCTTTAGAGAAATAAAAATTCAAACTTCACTAACCAAACTGAAAGAGACAGCACAACAACTAAATAATTGTGGCAAAAAAAAAAGAAAAATTAGTTAGTGAAGATCGAAACCTCAGCGTTTTTTCCCATAACCGATTGTGGGTTGATCACGCTCAGACGTTTGGCCTTGGGGGCCGGTTTGGGGACCGGCTTGGGGGCCGGTGGTTTGACTACCTGGGGGGCCGGCGTCGGCGGGTCTCTGGACACCGTGCTGCTTACCTGCCGGACAGGTATACCTGCGTCTTCGAACGCCTTCTTCTTAAGCGTTGTGCGTATCTGGGATCTGGAAGACACAATTTGAAAATTTTAACTTAGTGGAAATGGTTTTAGCAAGTTTTTCTCTATCTCAAATCCTGTAAAAAAAAAATGAACATCGTTACGTCGACCTACTTTTGGCCACAGGTCTCACCTCAACTATGAGGTGGTGCGAGCCATTTAAACATGCGGTACTGTCAGATGCAAACATGCGGTACTGTCAGATGCTATGAAGTCACCTCCCCCAGTCTCGAAATTGAGTACAACACAAATTAATAAATCAATATACAAATAATTTCATTTCTGACCTACAACATTGATAATTGTCAAGTAATGATCTCTTCAACTATGAACTAAAAAATATACTGTGGTACATTACGCAAAAGTATCTTGGTATATCGTTCATCTGTTTTTAAAATTCGCGTTGTTCTATAACGCATATAAATGGAAACTTTATGGTAGATTTTATTTGCATTTATTTTATTTTAGGTACCTACCTACCTTAGAACAACATGAAATATTAACACAAATTCTTACATGCTGTCCATCCGATGGCTACAATACAAAGTAACATAAAGATGAAGATATTAAAAACTTCAATAAGCATTAAAAACACGCCAAATAGTTCATACAATTCACCTCTCGACTGTACAAATGATATTATAATGTTGATTCTTCTTATGAATGTTGGTCCTTCAAACTATTTGTCCGATTTGTAATAGATTACTGATCAGAGTATAACACAGTGTTGAGAGGCGGCCGGAGCGCAATACAAATAAGTAGTGTATAAAAATTGATAAACTCCAAATGGTAGTTGATTTGAAACACTGTTTTGTGTTCCGGACAAAGACGTGGAACGTATTCGCAGGCCGCAGCAGCTGGCAGAGCAGTAGTAGACTCACCTTTTGACCAGGCACCCGCTGAGGCTGACCCTGCATAATAGCTAATGGAGATGAGATTTATGTTTAATTTTAGTTCTCTAGATTCACGAATGTACGTATTAGTCCAAGCTGCTTTTCTATCGCATTGGCTCATGCACCTGTAATGTTAGTTATAAGCTTGGCCGAATAAATAAGTTGTGCATTACCGCAGGACAATTAGATATTATCTTGTCACTGGCAAAGTGTATGATGGATATAATTTTAGTCCAACCATCGATCGGGTAATGTATAGCAAATGAGGTTAGGTCAACATGCATTGTACTTACAGACTTCGTTTTTCGTTCACAGGGAAACTTTCTTTATAACTTCTCACTCAAGGGATTTTACGCGTTCATTAGTCATTCATCCTTATTTGCGGACATTAGACGCCATGAACTGACATTACCTTCCCGTATAAATTGCCAGATACACCACTTTCATCACCGAAAGCCTGTCTTACACAGTGTCAAACGTTTAAATCCAAATTGCCCTCCTCTGTCTGGTCCTCATACAGAACGAATTCTGCCATAACTTTATTGCTTCATTTAGGGATCGAACCAGCCAGAATGCGAAAACTTAAAGACATTTCTACACTTGGGGTTGGATAGGTAGCAGGTGATGGTGGTAATAAATTATGAGTTGTAGATAATTTTTGCGATATTATAGCAGTGTGTGACATTCACACGTGACATTTACATCGTCATTCTGAGCGATGACATGTGTTCAATGTACTGGTTTTTCAGAATTATATTTATTGTTATTATGGATCGAAGGCATTCGATCATCACAATAATGTTGTCATGGGGTGGGAATTAAAACCTTCACAGCTACTTATTAGACAGGATCCCTATTCGCTTGCGCCAACGGGCCAGTTCGGTGTTTGAGATTGAAAATAAGATTAATGAGAGTGGAAGAAGCGATCGATTTGTGTCAAAATAAAAGCAAGTGGAAGGATGTGGTCACCCAGAAAATGATGAGTTAGGAGGCAGTCCCCTCTGCGAGAAGGTTTCATTTTATCTACACAACTATTCACCTGCACCTATAATAATGAAAGCATTACTGGAATGCGGAGTTAGCTTGGAGGCATTCAAATGTCAGCTGGCTGATGCAAGGTGTAAGAATCAGCATAACGTTTTTAGTGTGTTAGAGAAGCCCTGGAAAGGTTCCACATTTTGGGAGAAGCCCAAGACATCGCCGGACGGTACCCACACCCATAAGTACTCACACAGTCCTGGTCTTTATGTGCTGACTAAGCTTGTTGAGGTCGACGGCGAAGCGGTGTACGCAGGCCCGCAGCATTTCGATCTCCTCGTCAGTCCACTTGCCACTGAGGATGGTAATATATGTGAAAATATAGTCGTACAATTTTTTTTCATTTATACAGGCTGGTAACTACAAATCATGAAACTTTCAAGAGAGGTTCAGGATGCCGCGCGCCACTACGGCTGTTCAGAATGACACCAATTGATCATTCTTTTATTGAAAAAATATTGAGAACTCTACATATTGTATTGTATTGTATGATGTTTTTGTTTTTAACACAATTGAGCTGACTTGTTGACTATCTAGCGTGGTCGGTAGTGATCCCTATTGGCAAAGCAGGATCCATCTCACATCCATAATAAGCATTCGTGTTATGAACATTAGTGTTTGTTATACAGGTTGTTCCAAAAACAAGTGTCAAGCCTGTCTGGCAGCTGGCTTGGCACTTATTGAATCTTTATGACCATATGGCATGTTAAGAAATGCGCGTGAAAAGCTCTACAAGGTATACACGAATTTAAGAAATACACGTAATAGACGATTTTAATTTTCACATGCAAACGCATTTTTCTACTCGACATTGGCAGAATACCCCCTCGCTGGCGCGGATAATGTATTTTTAAAAAAACCAAGGAATCGAAAATACATTTCAAACTGTCCTTCGAAATTTCTTTCTTTTATTCTTTCTTCTAAATTGCCGGTGGTGCGCGTCGTCGTCAAATATTAGCCGCCCTGAGTTAAAGTGTTGGGCTGTCTCTATAATTAAGCTGGCACGGCTATAGCCATGGACATTCAATGAAATTGACAGCTGGCTTCAGTAATTGTATAGAGGTACTTGAAGCCCGCGGAGTGGTACCTTTCCCAGGTCGGCCTATGTTTCAATAGTTTCCAGATTGGTGTTGTAAGTAGGCTTCATTGTATCGGTGGTATAGATAGACATAGATATCGAGGTCACTTAGTATTCATAGTTAGGCTATTTAAGGTCCATAATATTAGGACGATCGGATTAGTGATTTTGCAGGGTAATCATGGAGATCTAAGACGAAAACAAAATTTGTTTTATTTCAGACTGAAAAAGCCGTTGAGTGCGTTTGCTGTAGAATAACTATTGCTAGAAGGCAGCAAGTAATATTGAAAATAAGTTTACATAAAAAAAAAACAAAAAATTGCAATAATAAATAGCGAAATAAACCATGTCTGTGCTAACGTGGTTTGGACATAATAAAAGTTCGTAATTATTTACGATTCGATCGCTGTAACAGGCCAAGGCACAAGCCTTGAGTTGACTTCTTGGAAAACACTGACACCAAATTGACCTACATTCGTTTGTTTTATTTTGTTACAATTGAGCTACTTTACTCTTCAATTAATTTGGCAAAGTTGGTCCCTATTGGAAGTCGGACTTGAGATTTCTAAGCCATATTTGGCGTGAAGTAAGTCCTAGAAACATGACAGTTTCAGTTTACAGTTTAACTAAGTCAAGATTTTTTGATTGAAAGACAAATCTTATTTGATCTGAAAGGCAGTTTCGGAATAGAGCTAAAAAAACACATTTTAGTTAACAAGTTGATATATTAATATACTTTGCATAGAAAAGAGAGCCAGTGTTATCAATAACGACGCAACGTCAAGCAAAATTTGTGACAAAAAAACATTTTACTTGTAAAGATATTTTCTCAGTCGCTCTTGAAAATTGGACAGGTCTTAAAACCGTAATTCTATAGAATCCCTGAGCATTTTGGCGAATGCCACTAAATCATTCCTATCGAGGAAGCATAACCAATTTTAATTACCAATGAATAAATCCTATACGATCCGGTTATTCGTCATGAGCCTACTCATAAAATGAGGTAACTGATTGAATAAAAAAATGTATGACTTGTACAAACTCTGAAGAGCCCAACATTTTTGGGCTCTGACAAGCCAATCATTTTTTGAACTAGACTGCACAGTTTTGCCGCTGAATGCAACGTACGTGCAACAGTGACATAATTAATTATTCAGAGACCCGTGGCCGTTTAATTTAATAACGATTATCTCAATGAGAATAATCAGAATTAGTAAGAATAATCATACGATGACTCCTATTAACAGTTTTGTATTTCAAATGTTTGATTTGGATTGGCCAAATAAATGAGCAGGGGCGGGCATCGAAAATGCGTAGTGTTGTGCATAAATATTTTATTCACCAGCGAAACATCGAGGTTCGGTTTCGCAATGTTGATGCTTGTAGCATGGGAGTGTTGGACTTAAAAGTATTATGCATCAGAATATTGTTACAGATTTAAAAATCCTGGATGTGCCTTCGCAAAAAACAAACTGTGACTGTGGACGAATGCTGTCAATGCTGGTGTTGTGTTTTTTGTATAAGGATAAGTAGAAATTTTAGGAAAACATTTTCAACGCAGTGGGCAGAAGATGGGAATGCATAAAATAACCATTCGACAACATTTGGCTATATTCTAGATTTCGTCATGTCTGACCTAGAATCAGGTGAAAGTTAAAAAGGGTATTTGCAAAATAAAAAACTTGACGATAGGGTAAGTGAAACTACGAAATTAATGTCTTAATGGCCTCATTGAATGGTTTATTGATAATGAACAGAGTTGCCTTATAGATGCTACAAAGTATTATATACTAATCTACCTTATTAATTTATGTTTCCACAAATAACTGAACCTCACACATCTACATCCACTATCGGAATCGGAACAATTACATGTCACTTAAATCACAAGTAATATTTCTCTACGTCACATCTGTAAAATATTTATTGATGCTGAGTACCATATCCATAAAACGAGGGCGGTGTATATGGAGCGGCCATACTTTCGTTGTACATATTCAAAGTCAACTCGTCCATGATAACCTGATTAATTTTTTGTCGCACTCTAAATTTTTGTATAGCAGAGAACTTTTCCATTTGCGGAAGCAAACTCATTAGAAAGAAATAAACTTCTGACCTATTGCTTTGATCTACATCATGTTCCAAAAGCATAATCCTTCGCTTCTCCAACTCCAGAAATTCGTTCCTTATTTCGTTCGATGGCTTTAGTTTCCGTAAGCCGAGAGCAGCAAGAACTTCTAGGGAAGGAATGGCTTCTTGAGCGTAACTGGTATTATGACGAAAAACATCCTCAGAAGGAACATCTTCTACACGACCAAATTCGTTATTGGTTTGTTCACCTGTTTCATTATCGTTGATGTTTGAATTATCAGTAGCTGTTTGTAATCTATCAACACGCGTGAAACTCATTTGATCAAAGTATTGCCACACAGGCACAGGACTTTTTCAATTTTTTTCTATTGTGGTTTATCCATTTTTTCTTAGATCCAGCAACTGAAAATAGGCACAATCTTTAGTAAAGATATGAGCAGTAATCAGGGAAGAGAGAGCGGCCTTATCGAAAACACTTAAATTTTTGGCGAATAGTATTATCGTTCAAAATGGGAACATAAACGGTGTTTAAAGTTGGAGATGAAGGATATCCACTAAGTACTCTAAGCACAAATGAAATAATTCATTGACGTTTCTCTCGGGTTCGGAGGGCAATTGTTTGCGCTTTCGTAATCCTTACAGCTAATAATTTCTATTAATTACCAGAATCAAGCTGCGATTTAGCTGAGTAAGCGTGAGTGGCACATCGTATCAATATTACATTACAGTACCTATCTAACAATTCAAACATTGAACTTTGTCAACTTCCTTAAAGAGGATAAGAATTTTTAAAGTTTTTTTTTTTTCACGAGATGCTTAATTTATTTTTTGGGTACAGGAAGAATCCCACGCAAGCGAAGCTGGTTGATAAAGCTGCACTTACCATCAACATTCAAGTGGTTTTTTAATTCGTTCCATAGCTTTTACTATTACTATGAAATTCAGGAATTCCTTCTAGTTAATTTCGTCACTTTTCTGCTCCATTGTATCGTTATGATGACACCAAATGGCGAAGAAGCCAGTTAACTAACTACGAGTATCTTATAGCCTTGTAATATGACAAAAAAATTAAGCTACAATTTCGTAGATTATAAAAAAGCTACTGTAATTCTAGGATTTCCTAGTCGAAAGCTGATGCCTAAGCTAAGCATTACACGAAGACATGCCTGAACATCAGAATACCAGGTTTCCACGTCTCAGATTCCTATCTTAAGGTTGATATAATAAGCATTTCCAACGAAGCAGCAATGTTGTAATTTTTGTTTTTTTTTAATTTTAGTTGACATCTAAATTACATTTTTTCTATTTATACCAATAATTTGCCATGTTTATCACGAAAATATTACTACTAGCATAAATAGGCTGAACCAAAAAAAAATTGCAAACAATACTTACTGATCTAAATTGTACTCATTGAAAATACCATCACAATGTTCACGATGAGCAAGATTTTCAAGATTCACAAATGCACCTCCAGAGCTACCACTCAGGTAGACAGTCCGAGATTGAATAAGCGCCCCACTACCTGGATTGGCATTTATAACCGGCTATACAGAAATGCCCGAGGGATGCGAAACAATCTCGCGTGGTCTTCAGGGCGGCTCACCAGTACACAATATACTGAAGGTTAGTTTACTGTAGTAGTGCTAGCAATCAAGACTAGCTCAAAGCAATACATATAAAAGTGATTTCCAGGCGTTTGGTATTTGTAACGGCTCGTGGGCTTAGTTGGTGGCCCAGGAGCGACTACGTTCGTTCCTCGTAGACCATTTTTAGTTCGTTTTGCATAACGCTAATTATCGATATATTACGATAGAAGTGTGGGAGTGTCAAGGACAGCACTATAATACTGAAGGCGCGTGAGGAGAGGTGCGCGGGTAGCGAGGGGATATGCTCCCGCTCTTTACCTCATTCCCCGACTGCATTCAACACGCGCTATCTTTATGTGTGTTTTATAACATGTTTTGAACCTTACACATCTTTAAAGATTGACAAATCATGTACGTATATGCAGAATATGCAACGAAAAAGGAAGAAAGGAACCAAACATCATATTGTTGGAAGAAGTGTTGTGCCAGAATTGAAACAAACTTTGACAAGTTTTGTATGAATGTTGCAAGATTTTTTTTTTATCATGTAACATGAAATCTACGGTATTTTTTAGTATTCAAACAAATCAAACAACAAAAGAAGATTTACTGTCCCCAAATTTAACTATGATTGCAGTTCCTTCTTATTTACGAGTACATCTAGCGACGTCAACCGGGACTAACTGCTTAACGTGCCTTCCGAAGCACGGATATGCCCAAAATACACATCACAAAATCTTGGTCGGGGTGAGTTCCCTTTTCCGACCCGTGAGTTGCTTTACAACAGCGATAGTCGCCGATCACTGTCACAACTGCGCCACGGGCATCCTCATCATACTTAAGTTTTTTTTTATTTTTAACCATTCAGATCCCACTGCTGGGCAAAGGTCTCCCCAAACCTTTCCCAACGGTCCCTATCCTCAGTCTGACACTGCTAATCTCCAGAGTAGTTTACCAGGTCATCACAGCATCGCTTCCTAGGTCTTCCTCTTCGACGACAACCGTCTGTAGGGAACCACAAGGTTGCGATACGAGCCTATTTATCCGGGTGCATCCTGTAGACATGGCCTGCCCAATCTCACTTGAGCTTAGCTACTCTTTGCCCAACGTCTTGGATTCCAGTTTTTGCGCGGATCGTGGTGTTCCGTATTTTGTCAGTGCGTGTAATGCCCAACACACTGTTCCATATCCCTTTAGCAAACTCCAAGCTTATACCTACTTCTGATTTTCGGTCAGCGACCAAGTCTGTGCACCGTACGTTAGGATAGTTAATTATTTAATTTAAAAAATAAGGGGCTTATAAATAGTTCAGTTTATCCTCATGTCTTAGTTTTATTCATGAAAATCAAGCATTTGTTATGCTACGTCAAAATAGCAGTCGTCTTGGGGTTAATTGTTCTTGCGCTAATAACAGGGAGTCATTTCCAAGATGAATCCAGTATCATTTTTGTCTGGCCGGCACTTTCGTTCTTGGCTACGAAGTGCATGATCTCCTTTAAATTATTGTTTTCACCTGTCTGCAATATCTAGGCTTATCCAAATTATCAAATTCATCCTAACTATTTGATTAAGCATGACATCATTCAACAATCTGTGGTTTCTCCTTTTTAACATCTCCAATTAAAACAAAGGTTGCTTCCCCTTTGCATTTTCTACGAAATATTGAACAGCAGCGCGATCGTTAAAAGAAACGATCGTAACATCAAACGCTGGACTAATAGCAACTGCACAAAACGACTTTGTATTCGTGTAATCGTTTTCATGTCTAGCTAGACGTCAAAAGACAAGGCAGTGCATAATCCATTATCACTTTGATATGCCACAAAGGAACGATATCTTCAAAAGGTTCAATGATAAAGAATTCAAAACCCTATTCCACCATACCCGTTCAACCTTTCCGATATGTCAATGAAATTGCTTACATGCACGCCATGACATGCTATGCAATTATTTAACGAGAATATTCCTTCTGTTGGCAATGCATTGAATAAGGTAATCAAATACTTCTGAGCAGTTTCATAGACAATAAGTTTAATACTTCCAAGTTGCCATAAATATCTGAACATTCATTACTTCTTTATTACCTGAACATAACAGGTGACAAATGTCTGTCACTTGTGAATAGAAAATAGAGACTTTAATCTAGCATTTATTAAGATATTATTGAAGTGATGAATGTGCATCTAAAAATGGTATCTTGGGTGTGTTGAACTTATTGACTGTAACCGATCAGAGGTATTTGGTCTTGGCCTTCTTCAATATTTCTGATGGCGACTGTAGGCACCTACTATTGGTCCTCTTCCCACAAAGTAGAGACCTCACGTGTCCACTTACTACGATCCTGATACATCCGGCGCATCTTCAACTGTCATTATCACGTTTACAGATGCTCGTCGGATAGGGTTATCCTTGACCTGACCCCTACTGAGAACGTTTGGAATATTCCTGCACTTGCCTGTACTCTCGCCTGTCATCTATTCCTACCACAATACCATTGAGTTTTTCAAAATGGCGCTTAAACATCGTCTTTAACTTCTGTCAGAGGGCGGGTGTCACAAAATATGAATTTACATTATCACAGATTATTAGTAAGATCGCAGCCGTAGCCCAACGTATTAGCAGGTTGAAGTGGCAGTGGGCAATGCACAAAGCACGAAGAACTGATGGCCGTTGGGGCCAGAAAGTCCTCGAGTGGAGACTATTTGAGGCAGCGTGGGACGCCCACCCCGCAAGGTGGACGGATGGCCTCAAAATTCTGCAGGGTTTCAGTGGATCCCCCTCATGAGTTCTCGTCTTGGCGTGGCGATGGGGCTTAGTACAGGTGGAAGGGTCCAGCCGCCGGAAAGCGGAGAGAACTCAGGCGTGGCAGTGTGGTGGGCTAGCCACCCACCCTCTGTGGCCCGTAAGGGCGACACGTGGGGTTACGGGGCCAGTGCCAGCCACAATTGGTTGGTGAGGGCCAGTGATCCGCGGTTGATACCCCTTTGTGTCGCAACCCGGCAGGGCCGTACTGCCGATTGCGGCAGAGGCGCCGGAAAAAGGATTTCAGTGGATGCAAGCCGCCTACAACCAGCCGCTCTGGATATCTACTATGTTCAGCAGTAGAAGTCTTATGGCAGATTATTAAAGTGGTACTCTTACAGGCCGTAGTTTTCTAACTACTTATTGACCATATTTTTTAAAATAGAGCCGGAAACAGTAGAATAGAGAGGTAGTTCATGCAGCACAGCAAGTCTATGTAAAAATAGGTCTGGGACTTGTGAAGACGATTGATAATAAATGGTTGAATATCAACGCATTCCTTCTAACGGTTTTATTGATCGAGGCAAGCTGATGCACTCACACACATCTTTGAGACCAAAAAAGATATAAAGCTACGTAATGGAATATAATAAATAATAGCCTAGCAGACAATTAAGTAGCAGTGGCAGCGGATAGGGCACATGGCGTGAGGAAGTAATTCCATTTCGTTGGACCATTAGCTGTTGGGGCAGAAAAATCTGAAAAAAAGCTAAGATTTGCCCCTGATATGGATGGATGACTGCTGATAAGTATCTTGGTGGATGCAGCTTTTATGTTAAATTACTTAAATCGTTTAATCGATTAAAGACGATACCTATCGTTTTGAATCGTTTTTTTTGCCTAACTGTACTTTTTGACGACACGGTGTTTTTAGTTTTATAAGGTTCTAGCGCATCAGCAAAATAAGCCATTTATTTATGAACGAATTAACGTATTTGAATTAAAGACAGACGTATTTTCTAAATAAATGCGGCAATGTTATTGCAAAAAGGCTTTTGATCAGCAGTGGGGCATCTGATAAGCAGACAATAACAATCAAACCAAGAGGCCAAAGATAACAAGTAATCATACAGAATATAACTCACCTGCACAGCCATATTTACAAACAATCTAGAATGAAGTCCCACTTCGCGACGCACAATCAGTTCACTGGGTCCACTAGCGAAGTAATATTGTTATCGCAAATTGTTGGTCCTGCAACCTAAGAGGCTACAGGTCGAATAAGTTCGCAAATATTGTTCTAAGAGCGTTTGATTTACCAGTGATTTGATCGCGCTAGGGCTGCTAGTTATAAGCTAGGTTGTTCAGGCCGAATGCACAGTTAAGATTTATAAGTTCCGTAGCAGAAAATATGCACTTCGCAAACAATCAGCAGCAATCTCAGCGAAGAGCGAAGCCACAGAAATGCTTGGAGTACGCGAGTACTTATACGGTCGTGGTTGGCGCCGTGACTTCCAGGCAAAGTTACGCTAGCCACCACCACTGCTACTGGCTGGCTCCAGGCGCTGGCTACTTCCAAGGTAGGTACCATTTCGCTTAATTTTTCTGGCGGATGGCCACATTGCCCACACAACTTCACAATATTATAATTCGGTAGTTACCACAAACCATCTCCAAAAACTCTTTCAAAAAAATTGTCATGGATTTAGGCTTCTCGGTAGAGTGACACTATCTGACTTTGACTTTAACAGTAACGTTTATCTAGAAATCAAGCATTTGCGTTGCCATTAACACTTGTCCATGACATTTTGTCAGGATTCTTGAATCTTATTTCAAATTCATGGCTGAACTGGATAAGATCTAGTGAGATGGAAACAAGGTCACTTTATGTTTAAAATTTCTCCGACATTCCTTAAAATGATGTGGTTAAGCAAATGGCGAACTTAAAATACTTCTAAAAGTTTCTTACGTAACCCTAGAAAAATATTATATTTTCCACTCGCACACCACTTTCAATTTTAAAAGAAAAAGTAGGAATTGTTAAAGTCATTTCTATTTCCTGGGAAGAAATTTCCCCTGACTGTTCCACTTGCTTGAAGGTTTGTGAACAAATAGGTAAATTAACTGAAGAAAATGAAAAGTATCGGAGGAGAGAGAAATTTTTAAATAAACTGCAGCCCACATTTACAGTGACGAGTTTTTGTTACCGATCCAATTTCTGGTTATGTAACTAAAAATTCAATAATTTCTAATAAATTGGAACAGCTTCATGAAATGACGACTACATTGTTGACAATTATTTGGATGAATTCAATTTTAGTGTGGAAATATACTGTGGAAGGCAGTTCAAGATGTTCTCACCACAAGTCCCCACCCCAAGTCTGCTAATTTTGGAACGCTTCAATTGAATCGTAATAGAGTCTCAAAAGTCAAATTTGACATATTTTCATGGAAAATGTGTCAAATTAGCCGATCGAGACTTAATTACGATTCAATTGAAGCGTTCCAAAATTAGCAGACTTGGGGCCCAGGTCAAGAGTACCTTTAACCGACAAGCATGTATGAAAGGATTGTATGTCAGGATCGTAGCAAGTGGGAGGATGTTGTCTCCGCTTATCCTGCGAGGGAATAGGCGTGAATCGTGGTCTCAAATGAATATTGGATTTTCTATCGAATTTTTTTTTATCAGTGGGACTATAACACAACACTCTTTGGTATTTATATCTTACTGCCCAAGACTTCGTCCGCACTGAGGAGTTTGGCAACGAACACTGTGACACGAGAATTTGATAAATCCTACTAATATTGTAAATGCGAAAGTTTGTATGTGTGGATGTGCCGTGTTGCTCTTTCACGTAACAAGGTCTGAATGGATTTAAATAAAACTTTTTTTCAATAGCAAGGCAAAGTCAGCCAACAGCAAAACCTAACGAGTAAAACCGCGTCGAGAATCCTTTTTTTTATTTCAATATGTAATGGTCGAGTATAATGTATCAGTTAACATACAATTATGGTGATGACAATACTAACTTGGCGAGACGGCAGCGTTGAAGACCGGTGGTTAAACACGCTGCCTAGGAACACGGGTGGTTCCGAATTCTAGACTGCAGGGAAACTTTGTGTCAATTGTGCTACTAAAAACTGATATCAATTCTGTGGTGGCTCTTGATATTTCCAGTACTTCAATAAAAATATTCTAGTTTCCATGAAAGGAGAAAATCTCGAAGGAGTATTACTCGCATTCTTAATATGCAAGACTTTCCTTGCACATGCTCCGGCATGCACTTGGCCGTTCATTCATTGCGTTTTTTTTTTTATAGAATGTATAATGGTATAAATATATAATAAGACAAGCCGATAATGATTGTATGTATAAATAGGAGCGAGACAGCCCTGCCCGGTTGCCGGATACCACCAATTTCGCACAGCTTGTTTGCGGTGCATTCGAGAGCCCTTAGCGATTTGTTATTGTATCACTACACTATGTTTGATAGTATCTATGTTTTTCCAATAATTTAGATAAGATAAGATAATTATTTTAAAGAATATGGTTACATGGATCTTAAAATACAAGAGAGAGTATGAACATATTCTGCCACCGTTTGTTGGCGTTGAAATAATAAACAGATTTTTTGCAAAAAAACAATTTTAAAACATAGTAATAGCTTTTCATCTTAATCGGAAGTTAAATATTTGAAATAATATTTCTTCCGAGTGTTAGAGGTGGATGCCTATAACATTGATGAAATCACCCTGCCTCATAGGGTAAATTCGGATAAATTCCAGAAAGATTCGGCCGGTCTGTTAATGGTCTCGGTAGCACAGTGGTTAGTGCAGTCGCCCTGTTTGCGAAAAATGCGGGTTCGATTCCTGCCTGATGTCAACATGACCAAATGTCTTTTTCTGGTTTTTTAAAAAGATATTGCATGGAAAATGCTAAAAATCAATAATAAAACATAATTATTGCAGTTCAATTTACATGCAATTAACATTATTAAAGTTAAAATTATTCAAATAACATTATAAAGCATACACATAAGAAATCAAAATATAGAACAACAATTAAATTCACAAATAAATCAATCACCATAATGTCCCGCTAGAGCCGTCAGTTAGATGTTAAACATTTAGACAAATGTGTTAGAGTATGGCTCGCGCCAACTCATAGTTGTGGTGAGCCTGTGCCATGGAGTAGGAGGTCCCTCTAGGCCGTTTATGTTATGTTAGACAAATAGACGGGAAAACAGATTTCCTACACCCAATTTGGTTTGGGACAATGTTTCGTTTTTTTTTTTTTCCATTTATTAACACATAAAAGATTTTATAAAAAATACAGTTGGTAATTTAGCATAGCAAAACCACTAAGATTTGAAATTATACTAAGTAACGAGTTGACAATAAGCCAGCCTGCTGGTAGGTAGGTACCTACTGGGAACAAAAATACAGACAGGAATTGGACGTATACATGTTAAGCGGTTATAATTGCAAATTGCGATCACTAACATTTGATTATGAAGGGAATGGAGAAAATGTACTTTAAGCTTGTTTTTGATATTTTGTTGAGTTAATTTTTCTCGCAATTCCGTAGGTAGTTTATTTATCAGTCTAGTAACAATAAAATCAGATGTTCGTCTACCGCACTCGTTGTTCACGCGAGGCGCGCTGCAACTCAGGTGACGTCGAGCTACCGATCGGGTGTATACAGGGTGTTCTGCTTGTGGTTGACTATTTATTCTCAGGAAAAGTTTTTTTAACAAAATTAACTTCACCTGAGCATGGACGGGCAAAACGTTGCAATGTTTAAAAAGGCCAGTATGATCGTCACCAAATTGATGTCGTATTCTATTTGATACTATATTCTTTAGTATTCTGACTTGAAGACTGTAAATTTTGTTCAAATAAGTTTTATAGGTTCGGCCGTAGCTGCATAGACCATATTGGATGTATGATTCAGCTAGCGAATTATATAACATTAACTTTACTTTAAATGGGATTCTTTTTTTAAGTATAATGATGTTTGCCAAAAATTGTCTTAACTTATTATAAACATGTTCAATGTGGTTATACCAGTTGAACCTATTATCAATATGGAGGCCTAAATATGTTTGACAATCTACCACGTCAATGGAAGCACAGCTGCACTGATTTGAGAAAGAAGAGTGCAGACATTTATGGTCATGGGCTATAATACCCTTTAAGGGAACGCTCTTAATATAAGGTGATTTGATGGGCAGTATTTTGTTTTTTGTAGCATTGATAACCAGCCCCACATCGTGGCACCACTTTAAAAGAATATTAAAGTCTGACTGCAGCATTTCACAAGCTTTATTCGGGTCTTTATCGGCTGCTACTAGGCAGGTGTCATCAGCAAACTGATAGCATGTACTGTACTTTATGTACTTATTCATATCATTGACATAAGAGAGGAAGTGAAGCCCTAACACAGATCCTTCACAGATCTGTTCAATAGACTTCACAGATCCGTTACGATGCCGTAAGGCGGCTTAATCAAATTGATGAAGCAAGCAGTTGGCAAGATGGGCAAGCGCTATGGGGTAGTAAGAGTAGTGAAGGTAGCTCTCAAACATGGTCAACTACGCCTACCACTTCGGAAACTTGTGCCGCTTCCAACAACCTATACTCCATTTTTGTAACATAAGAAAAAAGAGGCTCTTAGAAGCAGGCGTGCTAAACACTACCACCCAGTAGGGCCCGCGCTGACTTTTGCCGACTGATGAATTTGTATAACCTGGCAAAATTGCAAAGCCCTTCCGCCACAACGTATGAAGGGACTAAGTAATATTTGGATTTGGTAGAGTTATAATGACAGCAAGAGTACGATTGGATACACAACTATCACTCTTTTAGGTTTTTTAAATCTACAATATAGTTTGACGTAAGACAGGATACTAGATAATATTATTCTCTTGAAATTCATTGTTTTTGATAATCTTATGGTTTTATAAGTCTTTTTGACTGTCAAATATTGAGTTGGGAGTAAATACGAAGAGATAAAAAGTGTTTTTCATACTAATTAGTGTCCCAGAGTTAAGTAAGCAGGCAGTGACGGGATCACCAGGGTCATCCTCAACATGCTGTACTCCTGGACTTTCTTTTGACACTACTTTTTGGCACAATCTGCATATTTTATGAACGTTTTTTTAAATCAATATTCATACAGAGGACAGAATAGCCGTCGAGGACCAAGGCAGTTTCACACTTCACTGAGTAGTTCATAGTAGTTAATCTAGCCATGTTCCTGTTTTAGTCTTTAAAATTGAATACTTAAAACAATGGCTGTTCAGTTTTCAAATATGTTTTTTTTTATTAAACCCGATGTGTCCCACTGCTGGGCAAAATTCTCCCCCCAAAGCTCTCCAACTATGCCTGTTATGAGCCAATATTTCCCATTCACTGGAGTGATGGCTCAAGTCATCACACTATTTAATTTATTAAATCTTATTTACAACTGTTACTGACTCCACATGTAGCGCCATCTATTGTTAGGTCTGGATATCATCACACATCACATTAGTTGTCAACTAGCACCACTGGCACTACCTACCTCACGGACTAGGCATTTTTCGCGATGCTATTAGAACCATGTGTTTACAAACGCTGCAGTATCTAGTGGATGGTAATGGAACTAACCAAATGGAAGTACTACTCAACCCACAATGAAGGCCGTGGTGAAACTCAATAGAAAACAATAAGGAGGCTATGTTTTCTTCTTAAAAATTCGTTTCTAATTGCTTCTTGATTCATGTAAAATGGCATCAACGGGAGCCCAACTTAAACTTTACCTCAACTGAGTCTCACACAGCTAATACAGCACTAAGCCAATTGTAAATATACTTTTAGAGACCCGTCTCTAGAATTACAGCTATTGCACAATTTTGTTTTCTTTCGTTTTCTATACATTCAGTTAACAACTTCAAAATAGAGATTGCAAGTGTTTAGGAAAACGCTGATGTGTACATAACTACATCTCAAAAGTTTATGAGAAATTCAATACACAAAGAATGTACATATTAAGTATATTGAATAATGTACCATTCACAAAGCAATGCCTAAACCCTATTTGTCTATAATTACATGATTTGCTATTTTGTTCTCTTGAGTTAGCTAGAAAAATCATCAGTCTCGTGTTGAGCATATTAGTTTGAAGTCACAGAAGACATGGATGGAAGATTGTGATTTAACACGCTCAGTGCCAAGCCCTAATATGCCAATATTCTTCACGGTTTCTGAGAAAAAATCACCCCCCTAACCCAATGTTTCAGAAAAAACCCCTAGGGCAGGGCAATATTTTGGTAGTATAAAATGTATGAAAACCGTGCGCTACAACGATACACAAGGCTAAAGACCGAGATATATATCGAAAGAGATACACAAGTGTTGGTACAGTGTGTATTGAAAATGATACACACGGTGTTAAAGTGTTAATCATTTTCTCACTGGTTCAGCTTACTGGAACTGATAGGGTTTGGGTGAGGATTCCAACGGAATATTATGATGCTGAGGTAATGAAAAAGTAAACAATACTTATTTTATCGAATTTTATATTTTAAAGAAAGTATTGTATACTTTCTGATTACCAAAACGTTGGCAGTTCATGCTAGGCCTACAGCTTGATTGACTATACCTACTCCGGTGAAACTTGACAAAGCAACTCAGGACAGTACAAATATATCACTTTCCTCTTTGCTGGAAGCTTTTATATTTTCACCTGTCAATCCTTTTTAGTAGGCACTGTTATTGTTATTAGATTGTGTTGGTATTATTTTCTTTTCGACTTTTTAACTTCTTTGTACCTAGGCATGTTTTTGATTATGTTTTTTCAGGCAGATAATACATATAGTAACGGAAGAAAAAATACATGAGGGAGTGAAACTCGGCGTTGGTACAATATTCGCATCGTTTTGGCTTAAAATATACAGCAGTATTATGTGAAGGAAAAGAGTAGAGACCTGAAATATGTCTCAGTGGCATGTGCAGTTGTAATGGGCGGCACCGGCATATTGATTGTGATATTGATTAATAATACTTACCCAGGCTGAGAGTCACCCATCGGATGGAGTAGCATCGTCATCTCGGATAGTTTATTGAATGCGGTGCCAGCTTCCCGGAATATCTCCCCGACCTATGATGAAAAAATATGTTTGGGAATATGTCTCTTTCATGGCGCACATCCAAGTTGAAATGACATCAACACTTTACGCACCTTAGCAGCTGAGTTGTTCATCGTTATTGCTTCAACAAAACGCAAATGAACTAATAATTTATCAACAAAATGTTAACACAATTTTTTCCAAACACCTCAGAAAATTATTGAACTGAATGAATGAATGAATGAATGACCGAATTCAACAGATTTCTGCTAGTGCTACTATAGCACAAAACGTATGCACCAATGACAATAAAGTTAAATTTAAAAGCAAACCAAATATATCCAAGAACAACAAACCACCAATCGTCAAAAGCTACAGATTATAATATAGTTGGGCTCGTTCAATTTTAATTCCAATGCTAAGGCTAAGGATACGTTCTTACTCATGTCATATTAATTATTTGCTCTACATGGCTCTTCATCACCTACCTCATTAAATCATAAAATTATACAAATGAATAATCGAAGTAAAATAAACATAGACCCCATAAGTGTGATAATGCTGATGTTATAAATGCGAAAATTTGTATGTGTAGTGTGCCGTGTTGCTCTTTCACGTTAAAACTGCTGGACGATTTTTTGTTTTGTGCAACTAGTTCTAGCACCTTTGTTTTAAAAGAGGGCATCTGAAAAATACATAGGTAGGTCTTAGTGACAGGCGAGAGGCGAGAGTCAGAAAGTCAGACAAATACGTAGGAATTCGGAATCTACCACCCGATGAGTTTCTGCCATTTCTGTGAGCTGTCGACCGACAACGTCACTGATTGGACATTATGCATATTGACCAATCAGTGGCGTTGCCCCCCGCCTCAGGTAGTTGACACGCGTAATTTTTTACAAGAAATTGAACATCAGGCGTTGTAAGGTCGATGGAGATGAGCTACAGTTTAAAAAGATATAAAGTTTTTTGTTTTACCAAAAAAAAGGAGTACCTACTTTAACTGATTTAGTTTAAATATGCTTAAGGCGCGATACCAGGAAAACGGCTCTCGGGAAAACTAAAGTTTTATATAGAAAGTATGAAGTATGAGGCACGAAAAAAATCGTCATAAAAGTCAAAGAGTTGCACAATCAGCTCAAACTTCCAGTATATGGATCAACTTACTAGATTAATGTGAAAAAAAATCAGAATATCGCTAAAAACGTGCAAAACGCACTCCCGTATTTCAAAAGTTTAGGCATCATATAAACTAACAACTTACGTGTTTTAAATAACGTGTAAAGATCAGATATCAAAGAAGCATTGCCAATCAGTTGTTTTTCATTGCTTTATTTCAGTTTTGTGCAAAAAATTCCCAAACATTCCGAATTTTTCGCTTGAAATCTCCATACAAATTACTATGGAGTGAGTGAAGTTTCTTTGATAGCTGTCCGCGCACCGTCGCAGCTCACTCCCCCCCATGTCCCCAAGGTGAGCGCACGTCGCTTTTGACGAAAATGACATTTATAATTACGCGGATAATTTACACGAAATAGGCGCACATACGGTCTTTTGTTGAAAATAGTACAACTTTATTTTTTTTCCTCCGTACTGTTTGTTCATATGCATTATGCATAATTTATCAAACGTATGATTTTATCATGATTCACCATGAAAGTAATATGGCAGGTTTATATTTATAAGTACACTTGATTAAAAGCTCTCTTGGGTTTGACAATTTGGTACTAGTTGCCATTTCATTTTTCTTCCTTTCCTATTTTTTCTTGTAAATTTTTACTATTTGTAACTTATACTGAAAGTTTTTACCTATTGGTAGTTGAAAAACAATCTATGTATTTACTTTTAGCATGGTGTCAATCTGCAGCATCATCGGTTAATGCCAATACGGGATCTGCCTAAAATATTCAAGCAAAACAAGGGAACAAAGTAAGAACGCAAATAGCTTTGATTGCTTTCAAATCGAATTGATTAAAACTATGTTATTTGTGTGGTCTAAGCTACTATGTTATCTGATCATGAAAGCTTGATTAAGGTGTCTGAATAGATTAAAGTTTCTTTTTTGAACAATATTTTTTACTAAATTAGTTTTTGTAGGCCTCTATCATAACTGAAATTGTTCGACAAAGAAATTTGACGAAACATAAAGATACAAAGTTATAGAGCAGAAATCAAAGTTAACACTTACGTTAAGTTAAGTCTTTGAAAAAATGCGAACAGCAAACTATGCATCGAGTTCGTGTACTTACACACGCCGTATTTTTATGCTTGTTTGTATTCTTCATGCAGTGACGTGCACTCACCCGGCGTCATGTGGAAGACTGAGTTGCGAGACTGCGCAGACGGCTGTCAAAGAAACTTCACTCGTTCCATAGTAATTAGCATGGAGATCTCGAGCAAAAAAAAATGAAAGTTTGCGTTTGCTTATTCGAAACAGAAATAGTTATTGCAATAGAACATAATGACAAGTTATTCGAAATGGAAACACACTTCACACCGGAACAGCTTTTACAATTGTACCAAGCACAAATTCGGTTGTGTATGGAGTACTTCTGCCACCACTGAGATGGCTCTGCCAAGTATCAGCTGGATGCACTGGACTCAGTAGACTTAAGAGCCAGGAGACTGATAGGTGACGAGACGCTCGTTGGAACCAAACTCGAGTTTGGAGCATCGGCGTAGAGTTGCCTGTCTATCGGTTTTTTATAAGGTGTATTTCGGAGAGTGTGCGCAAGAACTTCATGACCTGATACCACCCTCTACTTTCTACTACCGGACCACAAGTCGCCGTGAGGGCTTTCACCTCCATGTGGTCGACTTTCCAGCGGTCCGAACTAAGCGGTTTGGTGCTTCCTTTCTGGTCCGCACCGCTAAGGAGTGGAACGCCCTCCCTGCGTCTGTGTTTCCGGATACATACAACCTTGGTGTCTTCAAGGCAAGAGTGAATAAACATTTTTTGGGTAAGCGTGGCTGGCGAGACTGAGGTCAAACGCAAACCCATTTTAAATTAAAAAAAATGGATCAGATAGAACTTTGATATTAATATGAATTATCATATTTACGTCAGCCATGGAAAAATGGCAGTGCAAGCATTTTTATCTCTAACTGGCTATTTGCACACAGCTTTTCCCTGTAGTAATTTGAATGAACTATACAGACAAACGTTCTAGAAAAAATAATTAGCATCATTTATCATTTAGATAGTGAAAGCTTATGTAAAAACAGACAGAAAAACGCGGAGGGTGACTTCCTTTCATACTATGCTCTACTCGTAGATCAATTCCAGTAAGATGAAGATCACGGTGGATTTTGTATTAAATTCAGCGTAAAAAGCCTGAAATACGATGGCCTC
Organism: Udea ferrugalis; assembly: GCA_950022985.1. Classification (NCBI taxonomy): domain Eukaryota; kingdom Metazoa; phylum Arthropoda; class Insecta; order Lepidoptera; family Crambidae; genus Udea; species Udea ferrugalis. Next base: position 24,194,093 of record OX465515.1, read on the forward strand.
TACAGGAGACTAAAGGTATTATACTCAAGTGTTATTATCTAAAATAAATTATCCACTAAAAGTGTCTCAACTATCGATATCTTCAACTGTTGACAACTGTTAAATTCCTCGTTTTAGTTAGTAACAAGATAGCTCCCTTTAATGCTTCTTGCAGCTTTTCATTACAAGTAAGACCAATTTATTAGTGGGTTCTTCTGCATGTTTCTAGAAATGGCTCCGTGTATTGCTATATCATATGCATTGGATGTAAGAAATATTTTGTGTTGATGATGATCGAACGGATAAACCAAGTAACAACTAAATCTCGATGGAATCGTCAAGTACCAGATATAACATTGTGCAAATAACGTGGTCACGAGAATAGATTGCAAATAATAGTGTAAAAAAATAATTGGCAAAACCACTTGTTAGTATGTTTAATAAAATAAAATTTTTGGTTAGTTTCTTTTGTTTGCCTGAAATATTTTGGGTGGCGAAATAAAAATATCTTTGGTGAACGCATCAAATGATTATCATGCCGCGATTTATAATAATAATAAATTAATAAATATCCCAGGACATTATTCCACACAGCGCCATCTAGCCCCAAGTGAGCTAATTATACTCCGTTTTTATGGGATACTAGACAACGGATAAACATACTTAAATACTTTTTCTTTTGTAAATACATACTTATTATACATAGGAAACACCCAGACCAATACAAACAGACATGTTCATGCACACAAATGTTTGTACTGTGCGGGGATCGAACCCGCGACCTTTGGTGTAGTAGCCGACTTCTAAACAATTACACCAAGAGGGTCGTCCGGATTTATGCATTGCATTTATGCACGGATTGCACGGCCCAACCACTGTGTGACCATAGCTGTCACGATCGCTTTCAAATTTGACAGATTTTCTCTCCGGCCGACCTTAGTATCGACCCTTAACACAAAAAACATGAACAGACTGAACAATAAAGCAACTTAAAATAAAACAAATTAACAGAAAATAATTAACATTGAAATCTTTCTTCAAAATACTTGTTTATGACTAATTACGCTTTTAATAATTACCTTTATTCGCATACCCTAATTGAAGGTTAAAATTAACTCTGTGATTTGTTACTTCGGAAATTCCAACACAACATGACAATTTAATTTTAAGTCATTTTCAGCTTTTGTACAGAAATGAAATATGTTCATTTCCTTAACCATTAATTAAATATAGCTATGCTCTTTATTAAAAGTGCTATGGCACCTGAGGCAGAAAGAGTCGAGTCGATAAATTACCAATAAAACTTGTGCTCATGTGTATGTGTAAATGCATGTGCGTTTGTAATAAAAACATGTTTGGTATTGTGTTAGTAGGGTAGGTATTTGAGTTTGTAGGCTTTCAGCTTCTTCGTTCGTAGTTTAATGGTTTTGAAATGAGGCGCTGAAATTGGTTTTGGGAAAAGCTGTGCTAGAGAATTGAATTTCAATCATCTTGTGGTTTCTTCGTTTTTGACTGTTATTTTGACTGAAGAATTGTAATCATTTGAAAAAGGCAACATGAAAACGGAAATTGGTAACCTAATTAGCCATTAACTGTTTTTGCAGTCTCCCTGGGTATACATGTTTGTATACCAAACGGTATGTACGGTCAATGGCAAGACAAGCTACTCATTTATGTTATAAGGCCAGAGCAAGTTATAAAACGGAAATGGGTAGCCTGATGTACAGTTGACTGTAATGTAGCTAAAAGAGAATAGGCTAGACGACTGTAATTTTTTTTTGTTTATTATCGAAAGACGTTACATTTATGAACGCAATCCTAAAAGAATCACTGCTATAGTATTAATACTACCCGAGATATCACAATTTGAATTGCACATTTTTGGACTTGCCTAAAAACGCTCCATTCAAACGTGTCCTAAATTATGACGTCACACTAACGTAGTTATAAGGAGCGCGTAAGAAGTTTGTACGACAGCCATATTAAATATTGCGTTTATGAAAATGGTCTTTTGACAAAATTGCTTCCTAATAGTCTCTGTTTGAAAATGGTATTATTTTTTTACAAAATATGTATACTTTTGAAAAGGACTTGCCCACCCAACTTTGAAGGCCTATTGTGGCTTCATACTGAATCAAATTTTGATTGTGGTTTCACAAATCCATTTGATTTTAATGATTTTATTTGGTAAACATAAAATAACACGCAAAATGCATCATAGTCGTCTACCCTATTCAAACGAGATGTGAGATTCTCCTATTACATGCTGGTTTGTCCTAAAGGCTGGCTGTTAGGTCGATTCCTATAAGCGACAGCCTACATTTAAAATACTTCATACGTTTAGGTCCAGCACGAACCGCTAACTTTATGGGATAGTAAAGCAAATGTAACTTTTTTTTTATATGTTTCAAATATAGGTAAGGCTTACCTGTAGTGTAACCTCATGAATCTCACGATTCGAAAACGTAATCGGGTTTCGACTTTCGGAATGGAGAAACAGTGAGGGGTACTCAATAATAGGTACAGTGGCTTAGATAGGTAGCTGTAAAGAAGCATGGACAAAGCCAGGCTGAAGTAAGCCAAATCAAATTTAGATCCAATTGAAGAAACCGAAGCTGATTTTGAACTTAGTATTTGAATTTTAATCTGCAAGAACTAGGCATTGAGTTCGTCACTTTTAACAACGTTTGCTTAATTTATGTAGAAAAATAGACCCTTTGAGCACTGCTTGGTGGATGATGTATTGTATTGACTATTGAATGCATTCGTTATTTTACCTCAATTCTTGGTGAAATCCAGATAACACAATTACAATGGATTTCTCTCTTTTTACAAAGATACGGGATGCCTGCCTTTATCTTTACGGGGCCTCGATGCCATTACATCGTCAAAAGAGGACTTTCATTTAGGTACAAGTCCACACAAGCAGCGGCTTAATCGGCAAAACCCAGATATAATATTTGAATTACAGGTTTCTTATCGAAATAAACCTTGATAAAGGCCAAGATTGCGTGAAATAATGCATACAATGTACTTTGTTGTTGTGTTCGAACAAAAGCAAACCCGTAAAAAAGAAAAATCAAATATACTTGACATTTGTTTATCAGTCCGGAAATTAATATTCTGGTAGCAATCAATTTATTTGCATAGCTCAACCGAGAATTTACTTTACTTAACCAATTTCTAAATTTAAAGCAACATGTTTGCTAATAAATCATGTTGTAGCATTCTTACCGACGGACGGCATTGACAGACGGATCATCCATCAGATCAATAGAACTTAAAATCCATACCTACCTTAACTTTTAGAGCTTAGTCATGGCCCAATATGTATTGAATAAAAAAACTCATGAAATATACCTAGATTCCTAACCTTGTCTCTACCCGAGCAAGCAGTGAGCAAACATCAACAATCACAGTCGGGCCACGCCCAAATTAGCAGGTTGGTGCAGGCTGATTCAACTGATTAGGTATCAGTTTTTTACCAGATTGCACAATTTTGCTGAATTTTATAAGCGCTGTTGAATGTTGCCTCTACTAAAGTGTACTTTGGACCCATTGAATACAAAGTTTACTGCTTTGTGTTGTTTGGTCGATTCAAGTTTTAAATGTTTTGTTGGAATTGGAGACCAAGTTCAAATTAAACTTGGTTTTTGAAATGTTTCAGTAAGTAACAAACTAATCAGAGCAATATCAGGTAAAGAGAGTTGAATAAACAAAGATAAAAATATTATTGAACAACCAACAGTTTATCTAATCTACTTATTATCACAATGTTCGTTTCCTAGATGGCATTGCGAATGTTTCCTAAAATATTAAAAGTATTTAGTGTGGCACCACTTGAAAGTATAAAAAAGTATTGTTACTTAAGGTTCCGTATGAATGATGGAAAAAGGAAAGTTCTAGTGGGCATCTATTAATCCGCTTAGCACAGGGTTCACAATTTCTTCATACAGATTATTCAGGCTGCATAAGAGTAGTAGTAAGAAGTCTTAAAGTCTGCAAAAGTTAGTCTTTTTATAAGGTTGACTTACTATAACTTTTGTCGTAGTAATTTATTTGGTCAGTTGGTAAAGGTGCTTTTATAAACATGATAAATACTCCGCTATTCACAGCTGTTACCACTTCGGTACCTTTGAAGTGAAAACATGCTGTACAAATCAGAAGGCTGGTAGCTACCTCATCGGTGACCGTCGTCTTGCCATTCAAAGAGGCAATGCTGCCAGCTTTATTGGCACCATTTCAGATATGGCGGTGAACAATTCTTAGTGTCGTTTTTTTATACTATATTACTTTCAGTTTTCTTTATCGGGTTAGGTATATTTTTTCAGTTAGTTTCCTTAGTAGTTCTTAACTTGATGTTAATTTTTATCCGAAAATACGTTACAAGTATTTCATTGACGTCATCTGATTTCAATTAAATTTAACTAAGTAGATAGGTAGTATATCCGCGCAGGTGAGGCTGTTGAAGCAGCTAGCATTTTTTAAAATAAAACGTCACAAACATGATCTCTTCTCCCAATGGTAAGAATTAGCAAGGGTACCTCAAAAATCAAGGCTTAAAATACCAATACTGCTTCGTTCTAGTTCAGAAGTATGAAAAATAGGATGACATAGCTGTGGCCGCAAGTAAGCCAGCAAGGTTCTACTCGTATTAGTTATTGATATCTGCCACTCCTTGGAACCAAACTGTTGCTGTAATGTTATGATGCTAAAAATAGCACCTTAGGAATCGTCTAATGTAGGCATGATCTACGGAACTCTGAATTGAGCAAAATTTCAAAATGCACTAGTCTGCTTTTGTATTTGAGTAGGAAATATCAAGCGAAATTCATTCTTAAAGAAAAACTTCTTCTTCACCATGCCAAATATAAGCTACTGTTATTTCGGAAGTTTTCTGAAGGCAAAAAAGTGGCAATAAATGATTTAAAGTCACTTAATCTTAAATGAACCCACTCTTATCAAGTAACCACGTAGTGAGACAGCTGATAACGGACGGTACTATCTATTCGATCCCCTACAACAGTGCTCGTCGTTATTATTGTAGCTAATTGTGTTTTGGTTATGGAACAATTTTTATTAATAATGCGTACGAAATAAATCTTGATTGATTCAGTTTATCATTTTCCTCACAATTCGAGTTATGCAGTAAAAATGGAACAAAATAACTACAAGAAAAAAATTAAATTACTATTTGGAAAGTTCACGGAAGAGGGCTTTCATTTGAATAGTTATTACTCCAAGGCTTTACTTAAGTATTTTGAGGATAGTCCACAGAAAAGTAAGTGTTTAAATAAAATTATTCATTTATTTCTCATTTTTAATGCCCATTTCCTTATAAGTAGTTAGTTATCACCATCTTTCGCTGGCCATTACTAAAAATCTGCTAAAGCGAATTCTTGACCCAACTTTAGACAGAAACAAGCTATTGTAGTTTAAAACGTTTAACCTCGACAAGTAAAGCATGTTGTTTTTAAAAATGTTCAAACAGCAAACTTTATTTCTAACGTTTGTTACGTTATATCGAAATTGTAAAAGATAAATATCTACATGAGATGTTACAGCTATTTAATTGTAACGTTACCTTGGTAAATGGAAATGGTCTCAACATGGCTTGGTCACAGCATTCACAGTTTATTTATTCATTAATTTTTAAACCATTACATTATGGTACATAAATTACTCGTATATTTCCACCACTAAAATAGTGTTGTTTATTCGTTTGTGTAATTATAACCTTTTTTTTTGTTATTCAGGCGTTGAAAGGCATTTATTGGAAGCCCCTTTCTTTTCCGATTTGGTGTTAAATACTTTACTCAATGTTGAGAAAATAACATGCAGATTAATAAAAATCCTCCTAATTGAAATGATAACCCTTCTGCTTCAAAATGAACATCAATATTGCAAACTGACTCAGCAGTATGGATTTCAAACCATAGTTACGAAAATTCATTCGTTAAATGAAACGATTAAGACACCTGCTTTTCAGTTAGCATTTGTAAAGTTACCAGCTGCTCAGATATCACATTACGTTGGATTAACAGCTGTGGTCAGACAGAAAACTTGGAAGTATATCCTTACACAGAACACTCACCTCAAACCAGTAACAGTGGCGGATGCCACATACGATTTCATTTCCAAATTAGTTTGGAAGTTAAGCGAATATGAAGAAGATACTGCACTTTTGGAACTACTACAGTACATTTTGAACCCTATATTAGAAAGTGATTATTACAAAGAAAACTTGATGGTAGATCTTGACAGTGAAGAAAAAAGAGCAGAACAAATACGGTCTTATTTACAGGCACTCCTTGCCATTTTTAAGGATGTAGATCATTTGATACAACCAAACAAAGTGATGTATCATCTAAAACATAACTTTTTTCTTCGAGGTCACCTCCACCGTATCGGTGAAATGTCACGAGATGATCGCATATTAATGACAAACTTTGAATTAATGTTCCGTTTTTATTTTGCTTCATGCAGAGATAATCTCATTGAAAATGATACTTATTCGGACAATACGTTTCTAAACGAAATTATGGTGGCTTATAATAATACAGTGAAATGCATTCTGAAAAGAAAATGTTTGTTGGTTTTACCAAATTACATATTAAAATGTACAATATTCTGGTCAAAACTGGACTCGACTATTGTACCCTACTTATTTGAAGTTAATGGGCAAAAATTTGATATTCGCAATCAGTTGGTACTGTTATTAGTGGTTCCCATATTGACTTACGCGTATTGCTGCAATAATGATAAATCCTATGTGGATAACTTTGGAATTAAAATTACTGCCATAGCTACAGAACATATAGTCAAATCATACTATTTGATCAAGTCCCACATTATCAAGTCAGGGGAAATAAAGAAAAACTGTTTGCAAGTACTGAAAGAAATATTTCAACTGAGGGGGCATTTAAATGACGCTCAGGCGGGGATTATTTTCCAAGCATTGTATTATGCATTGAAGAGCAATGTGACTCACGATGGATCAACAGGCTCTCATGTGGGAAAGCCGAAATCAATAGAAGATTTAAAAATTCTAACGTTTGTGTTAGACCTAATGATAATGCTTTTAAAAGAACATCACATAAATTGGTATGAAAGTTTAGAAATTATTTGTTTTCAAACCACTGTGATAAATTTAATGGATCAACATTATTTGCCCACAAAGGTGAGGAAACGAATATGTGCCTAAAAATAGGTACTTATGAAAATGTGTTTTATTTGCTGCAAAAAAATAATAATTTATTCTCTTTTTATTTTAGCTACTGTTGCAGGCGTTGAATTTAATCGACTGGAGTATCAAAAAATTCTTGTCGCCAGACTTAACTCTTCTTGCGGATTTCAAAAATGGTAGTACGCTAATAGAGATTGGAAAGAATATTAGGGCATATTTATACCACGAGGAATGGGAAATCAGAGACTCAGCACTTCAAGTGATACTGACTTGTACAGAAGTTTCCTATGTTAGTAAGTGTCTTAGATCTTAAAAAGTTTGATGTAACTAGATACGATAGGAAACCTGAACTTCAGACAATTTTTTGGTCAAAATGATAAAAATTACATAACTTTCCAGAATATGAACCGCTTCAGAAGCTGATTGTGGAATATGACCTCCTTGTTGAAGCTGCTTCTATTGCCCTAAATGATGACGAATACTATGTGCAAGCCACAGCTTTAAGATGTTTAGCGGCTGCCACTAAAATCGAAAGAATATGGACAAAAATTCTAACAACTCACCCAAAACTTAATGTAAGTAGGTATATTGCTAATCTTTACTAATAATAATCAACAGATTATAAACAGAGTGGTCAGAAAAAACGAGGAACATACAAAACCCATTACACGAAAAATTATAAATGTTTATGTTTTTTTAATGAAATTAACAATGTTTTTACAATTGACACGTTTAATAATTAAATTGATTAAAAACAATAAAACAAAAGGTTGAAACTCTGAGTGTTGAAGGTGTATCTGCCTTTAACCTTGAGGGATTCACCCTAGCTCATAAGGTAAATATTACACACCTTGGACTTACAGCTAGTCAATTCAAACCAAAAAAAGAAGGCAAATATACCAGAAAGATTCGGCCGGTCTGTTAATGGTCAACCGACTACACTAACCACAACGCCACTACGTCGGATTAGCTAAAGACGCGGGTTCAATTCCCGCCTGATGCCAAGTAGACCGAATGTCTTTCTCTGGTTTCCGATCTTTAGTAAAGATACTGCATCGAAAATGCTAAAAATAATAATAACAAAACAAAAGGTGTTGTATGATAACTCGATAAAATAGTAATGTGAGGAGTTGATGACCGTACTGTATAAAGGTTTTTTTCGGAAATGACTTCATTTACCACCCTGTTTTATTTGATGCACGACTTTTTGACCACCCTGAATACAAGTAATACACTTGTTGCTGTTTAAAATAATAACCACCAAACTAATCAAATTATAGAAGTAAAAAGTAATAAAAGTACGTAATAAATATTTGCTTATTTTTTTTACAGATGAAGTTATTTGAGCTGTTGAACAATAACCCAGAAGGGCTAGTAAGAAAAGAAGCAGCAAATGTTCTCAAGGAGTTATATGTTCATCAAAAGAACTCAGAATATGTTGTTAAATACTTATATACGGTAATGAAAAAAGCAGCAATATCTGATATGCATTGGGAAGTGCAGATTACTGCATTACAGTTCTGGAGACAAGTAGTCCAAACCCTTTTATCTGACAGAGGAATGATTGACGGCACATTTCCCTCAGTAACATTTTCCAAAGAAAAAAGGAAGATCATTATTTTGAATGAGTTCGAAATATTGAAACAACTTATTCTATTGATGAATCATCTTGCTTCTATAGGATGTCTAACTGTTTTACAAAATTGTCTTAATGATGACTGTATAGTAGTTGCTGAGCTGGCGTATGCTATAGCGAAAGAACTTGTTGATATTTTGGACTTCTACAAATTTCAAATGGATTCGGAACTTTTATTGGACGAAAGGTCCGTTTCAGAAACTGCTAGCTTTGACATAAAAATGGAAGTTGAGAAACTAAGCCTGAATTATGACTGTTTTCCAAGTGATTACTTTAACAAAAATGAGCAAGACCTAGTTATCGATGATATCCTTGCCAGAAGTAGTGCAGATTTAATTGAAGAGATGTTTGATGAGCAGGATACAACTGGGAACTTGAATACATTGACACCCATCGATTGTAAACCTGTTTATCCGAGGAATTTTTTGTTCAATTTTAAAAAAGCTGATTACTTATCTAATGTCACTTCGAAAAGAAATTCTAGCTCTAACAATTTGGACTTATTACTAGATGAAATTTTAAATAAGGACCTACAAAAAAGTTATGATGATGACTGTGCAAAGTTACTATAACGCGAAGCGACTAAGTAAGCGTTAACATATTTGTGGTTTTTTTCTCGTAATTACTTTATAACATACTGGACAACTTTTATTTAATTATTGACATCTTTTACCGTCTTATCAAAGTCTGTTCAATTATTTTATTCAATCCTGGTAGACAAATTATCCTTCCTTTATTGGACATGACTTTCACGAATTCCCGAATGATGGCTAATAAACAATCTGAGAAAAAAAAATCTTTTATTCTAAAATTATGGTATTTCATATCTATTCTCCTCTTTTTTCAACTGTTGTAGCAGTTGAGATCAGATAATTACATGTTTAGACCTATTAGAATTGAATGCCGCATGACTTTTGTTACGTATTTTTAAAAAATCTTAAAAAAAGGTATATTTAAAATAACAGTTTTTCATATGAATCACGTTGCAGTTATAGGGCCCAATTTGATTTCTGCAAAATTATTATGAAAAACGGTATCTATTTATGGCTCCAGCTCCTTAGAAAAACAGTAGACCATTTCATGAACTAAAATGTTCTGGTAAATAAATGGAAATGTCAATTATTGATTTTATGAGTTTGCTTCACATTTTTGCACATGACATCCTTACTTTTTTTTTTTTTACTTCTTCTTAAAATTCTTCGAAAGTCTGTAAGAATCTAGAAAATATTTAAAGGTCATTCATTGATGAGATTCAAAACTTTGTTTCGTCACCTGTCAAGTCATGTAGTACCTCGAGCGAGACCCTGGTCATCAGTGGCGCCAGCTGGTGAGCAGAAAAACGTTAGTTCCCATTGGTGAAGGCTAGCAATAGAGACACTGGAATGAGTGAACGTTAAAACGGATGATGATGCTCGGCAATAAAAAAAATAAAAAAAACAAGTAAAAATAAAAATGAGTGAACAATCGTTAATACTGGTGGTGTTTTGTGATGTGTGTGTACTGTTTTCTTCCTCGAAATAATTACAATATCTTTACTTTAACACAAAAAAGAATCAGTTGCATACATCGTCTGAACATAAAGCTGATGTCTTAGACTAATATACAGCCAAAGGAATAAAAATGAAGCCATAACATTCACTGGAGCTTCGGCCGTCCTTCCGCCACGCCTGTCTTGTTGATTTTGGGATGTCTCCTCAGATTATCTTTTTCGGCAATCAAGGCGACCTTTTGTTCGGAATTACAACACTACAGTCCGTGAACATGATATAGTTCAATAAGATATTGGACTTCACGCTTTGGTTGTTTTTTCCACAATGGAACTAATTCTAATTTTATCCTTTCTTTCTGTGGGACTGGCCTATGATAAAGGTAAGAAGATGTAAACTCTTAATTCTGATTGTCAATTTGTGCGGTACAGATTTGTAGTTTTGATTAAATCATATCACAGTTTGTAATCAACCAAACAAACTTTCATTACTGTATGTACATTTTTGCCAAGTTGTTTGTTTGATAAATTACTACACATGCCACCCTTTCACTGATTTCTGATTAATTGCTTCTAATTTTAAGAGCAATTACGAATTTTTACTTTTTATTTATTCAACAATAAATTACTACTCTGTGATCATATTGTTGTTATTTGCTTGACCAAAATGGCATAATAGATAGTTGTCCTGCCCAAAATGCTGAAACCTATACAATCAAACCCAGTTCATGACAAACCAATTAATGAACATTTCATGTTTGTTCTCTGTCTGGATGCATTAAAATATGTTTTTTTTTAAATATACCTACTGCATTCAGTTGATCTTACCCCTGAATTCACAAACATTAATCTAGCACACACTCACCCTTATGCTATCCCTTAGAAATGACAATAAAACTAAAAGCTATACAAAAATGAGACCTTTCCTTTACTTTTCCATATGATGTTCCTTCCCAGAAATTGATCCTCATTAGCGACACTACAAGATGACATAATAATAATAATACTGGGTGACCCTTTTTAGCATTCTTCAATATTCCTCATAGTTTAGGATGTGGCCTACCACAACTACTTGAAAGACTCATCATGTACTTATGTGTATGTACGTATGTGTATGTATGTATTTCAAAATTCATTATTCAGTTTGAAATGTTTTGCAGCTTCCTTCTATGGGGCAAGTTTCATATCTTACCCGTTGCAAGAGGCCAAGGGGGTGACCGACATAAGTTTTCGTTTCCGTACTCATCTATCTGATGCATTGTTACTACTTGCTGCTGGCAAAACAGATTATTGCATGGTAAGTGACCAAATGGTAATTATTTTATAGAGTTAATTAATAATTTTATTCAACTAGGGTCACCGTGGGTATAATTGACCATGTATGGGTAATTGACCAATTTTGAATTTACACGCCAATATTAAGTTTTCTAGTTAACGGATCGTTGTCAATGGTCTTCTAAATTATGTTGACACTATTGAGTGAAGGACCAATCGCGTTCAAGGACAGCTAAAGGGACAGCGACATAGAAATTGTGTGAGTTTTGTGAGAGACGCGCGAAAAGTCGCCATTTTTTCTTGCCTGCAGTAAGGAGCTCGCGACAGGTACGTTTTTTAAATTCACTTATATCTGGGTTCAATGTTTATGCTATAAGCAAAATTTATGTTTAAACTGAAGAAAAATGTATGTAGATCAGTTTGTGGTAATTTTTTTTTGTAATTTGAAAACTATTTCGTGATATTTCGTGCTGGTCAACTATGGACACACGAAATGGTTACATTCGTAGTTATTGACCAAGATGGTCAATTACTGATATTAAACATTTTTACAAAATTTTTATGCAAACGAGTTGTGTTTGATTAGCAGTTTGATTGTGTACATTTTTTTGTCTCTTATCTGTCCTGTAACCAATAATTGACCATATGGTCAGTTACTGGAGCCCTTAATATTATTTCAACTCTAGTGTTTGACCAAATTTTACTTTAGAATTAAGGGTGTAGTTTCACATGAATGTTCAATAGCTTCAAAGCTTATCAGATGATTTCTTTTTTAGATACTGGTTACTATGTAAAATGCCACCAAAAATATTTTTCAAGTACAGCGAAGAAAGCTTGGATCTCGCGATTCAGGAAATTAGAGATGGGGCAAAAATAAGAGAAACTAAAATGAAGTCACAAACGCTGTTAATTAGAAAAATGCGGCAATTCAATTCTTACAACCGAAGAAGAAAATCTACTTGTGCTCTGGATTAAGACTATGGCAAAGAAAGGCTTTCATGGACAATTTGCCAGGAAGAGCGTGGATGGAAGGATTTCTTAAGAGATATAAAGATATAAGCCAAAGAAATTGCTTAAAATAAAAGCTTTATCAGTCTGTATTATTGTTACTACCTATTTACTTATAATTTAAACCTATAGGTACAAAAATTTCTGTCATAAGAATATAATATTTAAACAATATGTTAGTTTTATTTACTGGTCAACTACTAGAACATCAACTGGTCAAACATTGACATCTCCTGGTCAAACTTAGAAACATAGGGGTAAATTAACAGAAAAAATATTGTAACAAATTTTGTGTAAGAAAAAAATTAAAAGTTATTAGTTCACTGCATTAAACATCTAAATGGGATGATACATAAAAATCATTAAGTTTGTATTTTATTTCATATTAGAGTAAAATAATAATTGATAATAAAATCCGCCTTAATTGGTCAATTATACCCACGGTGACCCTACTTATTCATTCATTTTAAAAATTACTGGCAAACTGGTAAATTACGGGTAAACATCTGCTGCCAGGAGGAGGAGAGAGAAACATGTTGCGCAGTGTCGTCTTAAACTGTCAACACTGTCAATGCTTTGCTCAGGTACAAGAAAAGTTCTGATTTCGGGTGCCATTTTTTCAGCACCAAAATCAAAATATAAAATGGCTTTATTTAAATAGACCTGTTTTAAAGTACTTTTGAATTGTTAAATCTAATTAACAAACAAAACATACTTAATAATAGGCATGAATACCGTAATATTAATAAAATAACATTGTTAGAACACACATGATATGCTGACTAGGCAATCAAAGAAAAACAATATTTTGCCTCAATCAGATTGAAGACAGACTGAAATTTTTTATTTCAATGTGCAATGTAACTTCACAGCTTAAAAATAAAGTAGTTTCTAAATTTGAAATTCAAATGTCACTACTATGAAAGTTTTTAAACTTAAATGTGTAAAGTTTTATTTATTTTATACATTGGTCTCCTGTTACAACTTGATGCCACCAAACAAATTTCAACGATTTTGAAGTAAACCCATTGCCAAATAGAGCCACTTTAGTGCCTTTTTTGGTACTTATGTCTATTTTTTCCACTCAAGGGGAACCAATCACCAATATTCATTTATAATTGTTTTAATTCATTGACTGACAAGAGAGTGAAAACAGTTTCAATTAGTCTCCGTCCGGAACGATCAACATCACATAGTGTGTCACAGTCAGAATAACCACATACTTATATTTTTTAGATTTATTGTAGACAAAGTTAACTAAATGAAGGCCAAAATGGAACTGTGCAACAAATTTACCACTAAATACAGATTTTATTTTTTACAAATTTTATTGTGATTAGTTATGATTTTCACTAATTGTATCATTTTATTCCCCCAGATTCGTTTAGAAAGTGGCAGATTGAAGCTTCATATAAACCTGGGAGCAGGTGAAAGTGAGTTGTCTTCTGTCAAAGGATTGTTTCTCAACGACTCCCAATGGCATCATGTCAGCATAGTACGCAGAGAAGCCAACTTGACCATGAAGGTAAACATCAACCATATTTTTTTATTACCCAACTATGGCAAAATCTGTATGTGTGTGGAAGTTCATCTGTTCGCTCATGACTTCTTAACTAGTCTTCATAATTAGATAAGTGAGGTGTCTTAAGGAGCCTCTTGATGATGGTCAATGTATTTTTTCTCTTGTTTCTTTGGCAAACAACATGACTCTACCATAGAGTATTGCTTTACTCTCACAGTATAAGTATCTTGGCCACTCTTCAAGCTCTCGCATGGTTCTCATGCTGACTCTGGTGGGTCAAGTTATTGTCACACTGTGAGAGTAAGGTTAGGTGATTGATAGGTTTTGCCTTGTGGTATGGGGTATTCGAATACTGTCACGTTTTTTCTGCCCTTCCTCTTCCCCTTCCGCCATACACAAGGGCGGGTGTAGAAGGGAGGTATAACCACAGTATAAACCATACAGTAAGCTATCTAAGGCCGCCGGCACGGCCGACAGGGCGCGCGACGCGCACGCACAAATTCAAACCGAGAGTGGCACGTTTGTATGTAGATAGCTTACTGTAAGATTATACTGTGGTATAACTCTCCTTGAGTTTGGGCTGGACTTGCCCCTCCCCCAGAAGGCAGGAAGTGCATAAACGCAATCCGCATTCCTCAGTTAAAAAAGATTATAGATAGATAGTGATGTTTGATTGTGTTTTTGGCCATTTACTGCCTATATAGATTGATTCACATAATTTCAATTTTCAGGTAGATGACAGTGCAGTCAAAAAGAAGCTCCCAGGCCGATTCTTTGAACTGAATATTCATTTCGGAATATTTTTGGGTGGTCAAGGAGATTTCTCAGAACTATTCCTCGGTCATATGGAGAACTTCCGAGGCTGCATGGAAGATGTAAGTTTTTTAAAACAGTGACTTTAGTAACATACTGCATAACTGTAAAGTCTAGACTTCACAGTTATAATAAGGTTGTTGGGAATAAGCATTATTATATTTTATTTCTAAGTAAACACACTGAATAATTTTTTAAATCTATAACTCACTAAAATTACGAGAGGTTTATTTTTCTGGCTTATTTCATGTTTTAACATAATGTGCTTATACATTTCGTGTGGCGTGTTGCTGTTGGCTGGCCCTCCTGTCCCCACTAAAACGCCTCTCTTACCCCCGTACTCACAAACGCAAATCAGCGTTGAGCATCCCTCCGAAGTATAGCTGTCCCTTTCAGTTCTATTGACATTTTACGGGACAACACTAGCGTGAGTGCGTGCTTGACCTACACCTCACGTAATTTATGGACGCCCCCTTTGTGAATTCGGGGGTTAATTTCATGATTCTTTTCCCAGGTATACTACAACGGCGTGAAGATAATAGACAAAGCGCGCAGCCGCAGCGGGTCGGTGCACGTGGAGGGCGTCACGTGGAACTGCGCGCCGGAGTTCGACGCCGACCTTAGCTCTGACATCAGCTTCGTGGACGAAGGCGCTTATCTCATACTGCCGAAGATTAACTCGAGGGCTGGAGGAAGGTAAGCGCTTACAGGCATTAATGATCTACTGATATTGTAAATGTGAAAGGTTGTATGTGTGTTTCTCTTTCGCGTAAAAACTATTTAATTTTATAAAACTTAACAGTGATATAGCTCATACATCAGAATAAGACATAGCCTACAACTTAGGAAAAAAAATATTTAACCATTTCCCTGCGGATATATCACAGGCGGCCGTTAGTAGCCTATAATTCATCTTCATCATCATATTAGATCTATGGGAATGAATGGGATCATCGTATAGAAAAAACAGATGAAAGGTTATTAATTAAACAAATTAAAAATGTTGAAAGGATAGTTAGACACACATTCCATGGAGAAGTCAAAAGTACCTAGCCACCGAGGTTGTGAACCAGATGTGTGTCTGGTAAGAATCAGTGCTTATAGAAGGATAGGTCTATGCCTACTCTGTCAGAAAAAAGGGATTTTTGTATGCCATTACCATGAATTCATTGTCACTAGTTGAAACCATTTCGTTTGACATCACACAGTAATGAAAAATAAAAATACGGGAAAGAAATAAAAATAAGCAACAAAACGCAAACAAACAAAGTAAAACTAACATAATACTTGTGTGACGCACAAAGCAAAATGGTTTGCCACTCAGCTTCTGTCATGACAAAGAGCCATAACGCTGGTTTTCTGTGAACACAGGTAAAAACAGGATTGCTCAGCTGTGTACTCATTTGAAAGCACTATTTCCAGATGGCACATCGAGTTCAAGACAATAACTCCGAACGCCGTGATCCTGTACAACCCGGGAGGAGGTCGAGGGTCTGACTTCCTCGCCGTGGAGATCCTAGACGGCGTGGTTCGCGTTAAGATGGCTCGGGGTCAGATAGTGCACACTCTGCGGGTCAACGACGGACAGTGGCATAAGATGCATCTCTCCTTCAACCCTTCGCTTATTGAGGTTTGTCTATGGCATCATCGCTGAAATAGGTTATTTTTATTTCAGCATTATGGATCTTACTAAAGATAGGAAACCTGAAAAAGGCATTTGGTCTTGGCTTCAGGTTAGAATCGTACCCATGTCTTTCGTAAACCGTTCGACTGCACTAACCACTGTGCTACCGTGACCATTCACAGACCGGCCGAATTCTTTAGAGGAAAAAATAGGTGACGCGGTTTCGATTCCCACCTGAAGCCAAGACCGAATGTCTTTTTCTGGTTTTCCTATCGCTGAAGTAATTTAATTAAATGATGATGATGATGATGAAGTAATTTTAGCTCACTTTTGCATGTGAATTAAACTTGAAGCAGCATCTGCTTGCTGGATGCAAATTTTACTTTGGCAGACATGACCTTGTTGTATTTTATTTATGAGTTTTTTATTTAAATAATTGTTTGTTTATTTTATTTATTTATAATTTGTCATTTTTCGCTGCTGTAGCTCATCAGAGTTCATTGTTTGTGTTGTTTATTATGCTACATTTTTTATGTGTTATTTTTATTGTGGTTGTACTTCATAGTTAAGCACATTGAGTGGTTTCGAAGCAAAATACAGTGTAAGACGCGTGGGCAACTTTTTTGTCATTATTTTTAACCAGAAATTCGCGTATTTTGATGTCTTGTATCCCAATAATGAAGCAACAGCGTCTACATATGCAAAAGCTCATGGTAGACCTCTTTAAGCTGAGCAGACTGCAGATGCATGCTTGTTGTTTTGTTACAATACTTTTATTTTATTTGCTGGCGTTAGGTAATCTGCTGTGCGTTTCTATTTACATACTTATTAAATCCGAAATGTATTGTGTACTAACAAACCGTTTGCTTTAACAGGTGTTCTATTGCGAAATTACCCAGAGCAATTGTCACAGTACTGATAGCTCTAACGTCCGAATTCACAAACTTCAATCAGGGTTGAAAACGCCCTGAGACTCGTGCCGTTCCGCAATATTTTCATAGAAATGTCAGTTTTGCTTGTAAGAGCTGTTTACCTTTGTTGGGTTTTTGAAGTCGGCGGTAAGATATCTCAGCTTACAATACAAAATGAATACAGCTAATTAAGAGGACAAGTAACTCATAATGTCAAATATAACAAAGAAGTATCACTACATAGTATGAACAAATGTCACTTTCTCTATCCCTTTGTATGCTTAAATCTTTCAAATTTTGTTTTGTTTTTTTAATAGATAGAGTTATTGAAGAGTGAGATATAATAACATCCCATTGCAATCGTGTGAAGCCGGGGCGGGTCGTAATAGATAAAAATATAAACAAGCTGCTCGAAATCCTCTTTTTGGCGATATTTGCGAATATTATTTAAGCAATTGCTACTTATAAACAACATAACTTTGATGAGTTGTACAGACGTGTTCACATCAACCTTCACATAGGGGCATCTTATACCCATAGTACCCATACCCAGGGGAGCCATTTTGCTATGGTTTTGAAAAGGTTGTACGTCTGTACATAAACTTGTTGGTAGCTCAAGTATAGATTTCTGCTGGTGATCATAGTAAAATAAACCACTAAGCTATCGACCTATAATTAGAAAAGATATTAGAACAGTGAACTGTGCAAAAACTTTATATGCTCGCGAAGTCTGTTGAAACAGAAAGTCTCTAAATACAGAAATGTCTTACAATTAAAAAATTACATTTACAATCTAGAGAATAAGAACGCATAAGGTCCAGAGGTCAAATCTGCCTGGAAGGCCTTCTTTGTGCTATGTTAAAAATTCAACCTAGCGGCGGGAACCATATTGGGATTAAATTCGCTCTGCGAACTTGTCTCTGAATGTTCCGTTCCGTTCGAAATTTACTTTAATAATCAGTATATTTGTTATGCTGAAGCACTACTTTAATTGCTAAGCCAAATTAAGCAAATAACGGCGAACTGAAAGCTTTTTTATCATTATGTTGGACTTCAAATGCCTGTTTTATCAAAAGCTCTTGGAGATTTTTGTTTTCCTGTATATTGCCTTTCCTTATTTCAATATAGCCCACGCGTCTTACCCTCTTATTCATGAAATATTAGAAATCCTTGCTCTTCGCTGCAAATATCCGTGTGTCTAACCGATCAGGTCCAGGTATAAGCTTTGTGTGTTTTATTTAATTCTAGATCATCTTGATATCGTTGCCTGGTTTTCTTCTTCTAAATAAAGAATTCTTTTGTTTATTTTCATTTGCTTTATTGCCCTGTTAGTTAATTGATTTTATACTTTATTTTGTTTGTTATTATAATTTTCATGTCTTGATTATTCCATTATATCTAGAAACAACTTTCCGATCCGGTGATCACATTTATTTAAGTACAGTATATTTATTTATACTACATTTAATATTACGGTACTCATGTCTATTATTAAGTATGTTTTGCTTGTCAATTCGATTTGACGATTTAAAAGTACTGTAAAACAGGTCTATTTAAAGAAAGCTATTTTTGATTTTGATTTTTTGATTTTATTAACTGCCTCCCTTTTTTCCAATGTTAGGAAAATAATCCAATATTGATGATATTAATTATGTCAGTAAAATAACAAAGGTACTTGAACTTTGTTCATTTATAAGTTCGAGGTACTGCTTTTGTAATGTTATATATTGTATCAAATAGTCTAAAAAAGTAACCGCTTTGCATTTCAGCTATCAGTGGACACAGTAGCGATGAGCACACGCATCGAAAGTGGCGGCACGAGATTCCTCGATCTATCCGACTCTTTCTATCTCGGCGGGATAGAGAGTGAAAAACGACAACGAGCCTTTGCCAAAGGAATAAAAGCTGCAGACTCTAGTATAATGGTCAGTTGATTTTTTTATACATTTTTGGCTATGTACAGTCGGGGAACAAAAGGGTTGACCAGTTTTCAAACAAAATCATTTACGCGTTGCAAGCACATGTTACCTTTTTAAACTGTGTAACAGGCTAGAGTGTTGTGTCGAAAAGTTGGCTATATTTTTTGACAGTAAAATTAAAATTCGTTTAGACGTACAGACCTACCAACTTATCTGTGAACTGAAGGAGGACGACACCGTCGATTCAGTGTTGCTAATTAATATAAGGTGCCTAAAATTGAGTGAGTTTTACAAGTAGGTAATTTTTCATATGAATTAGGTATTAAGTAAAATAATAAAATTAAATATTGTAAATTATTTTTTAGTTAAGTAGGTACGCTAAACAGTTGTCCTTCAGGATTAAAAAATGGCTTTATTTAGAAAGTGATCCAATGAAATGGAAATCCTGCAGATTTTAAAGTTTGATAGCTAAAACAGTTACTAGAGAAATAAACTAGATTCTGGAAAACTTAACAATCATACTATATGTTCCACACTTAAAACTTTCATTCAATGTGATTCATGTACCCTCCCTGCATCAGGTACCAGGTACTATTTGCAGCATTTAGTTAAGACCGTACCTAACCCCTAACAACGATATACTAACAATAATTCGCAGTGGTAAGTACCTAATGGATGTAATAAAAAAAACAAATTGCTTAACAATTATTTATTAAAAACCACATTTGCAGTAATTATGATCTTTAGATGAACCTGCACTACCGACATCATCATCGCTGTCCTGCGTAATTTATTTCTGTCTTTAAGACCTCTAGGAGGTTTTTAACAGTAGGCACCTCGTTTTTGGCAGAATCAAATTCATGTACTCTCCTCCGTATAACTCCCATGTCAAAATCATCAACGTGTATGATTCCACTTTTGCGTTTTCTATCCTTGCCTTGTGTCCGAATTTTAGTAACAGTGTCTTCTGCTGCATGCCCTTCTTTATCTATTTTTGAAATGAGTCCTTGACTCACACCTGAAACATAGGATTTTATTTTTCATCGAAATTCAAAAACCGGCAGGTTAGTTGGCTCACCCATTTCACAGGTGACCTATTAGATGTGCGTTACCGTTACGTTAACCTACAGTAAGAATATATACAAATATTCCGTGGGCTTAAATATTTGGTTAAGAATATAGGTATTTATAAAAATAAAGCTGACAACACTAACCTGTTGCAGCCGAAATTCCTTTGTATATTTTGGTAAATGGAATAATCGGAGTCTCGCCCGAGCTTCTTCTTTAAAAAAGGTTTCAGCCTTGAGAATAATGTTTTGAGCATCACTTTTAATGGCTTTCGGCATATTCAACTTCATAAATTCCGAAATATCACAATAAAACAACCATAGTACTCAAAAATTGTTGACACGGACAATCGAATGACATTTCAACATTTTCAACATGGCGGTCGTAGTTTCAATTTTCGCCATTTCACAGATAAGTTGGTAGGACTGTATGTTCTTTCACGATGGACAGTTGAACTAATACTTTTTATTTGTTTGATCTTGCCATTATGCTGCAGTGTCAAGTTTGATAAATCGAATTATTACATCCTCTTTGCTTACAATGATTAAAACTACAAATGTGATTAACAGTTCCTGTCAATGTCATCATGGAGCAAGCAAAAACAGATCTTAGGGTGGTCAACCTTTTTATTCTTTGACTGTACGACGTACTCTGTAAAAAATCTCTTCTGTATACCCCATTTAGGATATAATCGTGGGTGAGTGAGCGTTATGTCAATTTCTTGAAAAACTTGTTATATCCAGGGCTGCATCAGACCAGTCGAGGTGGACGAAAAGACATTCGGTCTGCCGCTCGCGGTGGTGACTTACGGCGTGAGTCCGAAGTGCGTGTGGTGGTATCCCTGCCACGCCAGCCCCGGCAACCCGCCTTGTGTGCCCCAGGCCGTTTGCGAACAGCACGGCATCGACCACTTCACCTGCAAGTGTGACTCCGATCTGTGCATTAACCCCGATTACGCTGAGAAGTATAAGGTATGAATAGCCCCTAAGACTTACCTAAAATAATTAGTCTTAATTCAACGTCAAGAGTGTAATTTTATAGTGTAACCAATACTTCCCATTATTTATCACATTCTTTTTTCAAATTGTCTAATGCCCGTCATATTTGCTAATATTCAATGTCTTGAAATCTATTTGGATATTCTTACTTTTATCATGACAATGACAGTGCTGAAGCCTTTTCAGCTGTAATACTATCTGTTATGCGAGTGGAATGTCAGTAGAAACTAGTTAACTACTTGACTACTAGTCAAGTAGTTGCTGAAAAAGCATCACTGGGGCTGCTAATGCAAATTTCTGGTGCTGTCTGACAAAACGTGCCTTTGGGCTTGGTGCAGCATCACTCTGACAGAGACGGGGAAGGGTTTCAATGTCGGGGTGCCCCCCACAGATTGCTTCCACGTAGCGTACCCCGGGCAACGTTGTTCCAGTGACCACCGTAACGGAGTGGCACTGGACAGCGGCAAAAGATCTGTGGACCTTGTTGCGAACCGCTAACCCCCTGCCGTTCTACGCAACAATGATGAAGACACCAAAACCGTCCCCAGCGCGCGGGTCGAGTCCTTTTCTCTCACTCGGCTGCAGCAGCAGCTCATTTGTCTTCCGGTGTGGCTCGCCCTTCTCAGGGCGAGACCCCCGACAACTTGGCTTTCTTTCTTGACACCGATTCTCGTTTACCGGACCTTGATTCGGCAAGCGAAATGGGATTGGATGAGGCGGTGGTGGAAGCGCTGGCCCCAACGGTCGCCGCTCCTTCCAAATGTAGGGACTTGAATCCCTTGATGCTTTCCGGTAGCAAGTTTTTTGCTGCTGGAGATCTTGAGATGTCAGACTCTGACGATACTCTACGCGGTTTGTCAGACGCGGAGTCCGTCGTAAGCGATATAACCTGCGGCGGAGCCCGTTCGAAATTCTTACGGTCGCGCAAGCGCACGGCCGAAACCGATGTCCCAAGCTCTCCGGGCTCCGTAAGCTCACTTGGTTCGGCGACGTCGAAGCGGTCGACGGCCAAACGAGGTCGTGGACGCCCACCCACATCGGGTGAACAGAAAGATTTGGCCAAAGCACAGGCAAAAGCGGCTGCAGCAAAGACAAACCTCTTGGCCGCACAACTCGAGGAGCAGGTTGCTGCGAAAGAACAGTACTCCCGCGAGCAGAGGGCCAAGACTGGCTACGGAGTTGGAGTGGTCATGGACCACTCCTCCATGTCGGTGGCCGACCTTGAAGCGACGGCGAAGGACGATGCTGAGGAAATTCTCAACATCGCCCATAAGTCAAAAAACTTGAAGGGCACCCTACAAAAGGCGCTCAGGGACCGAGCCATGTCCTTCCTTTGTTTGACGTCCGAGATGGCTAAACGTAGTGTCTCGGACGAGACCGCCGCCCTTCAAGCGACGGTCAAGCGGCTATCTGAACAGCTCTCTCAGATGTCTGAGGAGCTGGCCGCCTTGCGGGCGAGGCAGGTTGCAGCGCCGTTAACTAACCCGGCTAAACGCAAGCCACCCCCTCCAATACCGGAACCAATTATCGCGGTCCCGGGCACAATGGGAATGGAAGCAAGGCTCGAGGCCTTCCTTGAGCGGAAATTCGCGGAGGAACGAGCTCGCACCCACGCCTCTTTTGCGGCAATCGAGGATCGCCTTCTTCCCGAAAAGGGACGTCGTCCGCTACTTGCGCACGATATTAGGAGGAAGGCCGCCGTATCAGCGCCTGTCGCGGCGCCTGTCGCGGCGCCGGAGCCTGAGGTCTTCAAACCTCCCCTCCCTCCTAAAAACAAGGGCAAGGGGAAGAAAACCAAGGCCCCCGAGGTTCTAGTCCCAGCAGGCCCTCATACTGAGGTGCCCACCACCTCCACGGCACCAGCGACCACTCTGGCTTCTGTGCTGATGGAGGAAGACCACCTTCTTCCGGCGACGACCCCAGCCAACGATGGGTGGAACAAGGTCGTCGGTCGGAAGGCCAAAACAAAGGCCAAGAAGGCTCAGGAGGCCGCCAACGCACCGAAGCCAGCCACAAACAAAAAGGGAGGCAAGAAGGCCGTACAACCTTCCACCGTAGCGGCCAACCCATCTGCCGCAAAAAAGAAGCTGGTCACCCCTAAGTCCGCTGCCGTTGTGGTCACTCTAACGGACGACGCGGTGAAAAAGGGGGAGACCTATGAGTCCGTTCTTAGAAGGGCTCGAGAGGCGATCGGTGACGCCACCGCCTTAGGTGTCGCGCCAAAAAGATGCCGCACGACGCAGACTGGGGCTCGCCTTTTCGAGTTCCCGGGAGCAGAGAGCGGCGTACAGGCCGACACCTTCGCAGCAAAACTGCGAGAGGTGGTGGCGGGCGTGGCCAACGTGGCGCGGCCCGTTAAGTGCACCTACCTGCAAGTGGCGGAATTGGACGATTCCGTCACGAAGCAGGAGGTTGCGGCAAAGGTGGCCCAAACAGGCGGCTGTACAGTGGAGCAAGTTCGGGTCGGTGAAATTCGCACCGGCCGCGGAGGCGTAGGGACGGTGCGCCTTCAATGCCCCACCACAGCCGCTAAGGCCGTATTGAGCGCTGGCCGCCTCCTCATCGGCTGGAGTTCGGCGTCTGTGCGTGCCCTGGAGGACGAGCCGCTGAGGTGTTATAAATGCCTTGGCACCGGTCATACGCGCACGCGCTGCCCTTCCGCGGTGGACCGCTCAGAACTGTGCTTCCGCTGCGGGGTCCAGGGGCATAAGGCTAGCGGCTGCACGGCGAAACCCAATTGCGCCGTGTGTGCCGCAGCCGGTCGGCCAGCCGGTCATGTAATGAGGGGGACCAAATGCAATCCCCCTCCAAAAAAGGGGAAGCAGCCAGCGCCTTCTGAGGTCAAGGGTGCTACAGCCGCCCCGGCGGCCGCGAAGGATGGTGCAATGTCCGAATGATGCCTCAAGTCGGACATTGCACCTTTATTCAGGCGAATATAAACCACTGCCGTTCGGCCCAGGACCTACTGTCCCAAACCATGGCCGAATGGCAGGCAAACATAGCGGTGGTGGCCGAGCCCTACTTCGTCCCAGACTGCTGGTTTGGGGACACGGACGGAGTAGTGGCGGTTTTTACCCGGCCCTCCCCGGACTTTCCCCCTCTCTCTTTGTTGGAAAGGGGATCTGGATTTGTGGTTGCTGCTGCCAGGGGCTTTGCCGTGGTTGGAGTGTACTTCTCCCCCACGCGGCCTTACAGGGAGTTTGAGGACTACCTCAACTCCCTGTCCACAGTCCTCGGCCGATTGGCACCCCGGCAGATCATCCTTGCCGGGGACTTAAACGCCAAGTCGCAGATCTGGGGCAGTGTGCGCACTGATCTCCGCGGACGGACCTTGCAGGCATGGGCTGTGTCTTCCGGGCTGTCGTTGCTCAATAGGGGCAAAGAATTAACCTGTGTGCGGCATAACGGTGGGTCGGTGATTGACGTGACTTTCGCTACCCCAGCACTGGCCGCCCTGGTTAAAAACTGGCGTGTGGACCCTGCGGAGACTCTATCTGACCATAAATATATAAGATATGAGATCTCCGGACGGGGTCCCCAGGGTGCGGCACGAAAGCCTCCGTCTTCATTCCCTCGCTGGGCCCTGACACGGCTTGACCGGTCCATGGCAAGAGAATCAGCGTTGATTCAGGGGTGGTTTTGTCCCCCCCGCCCTGACGACGACATAGAGTTGGCTGCACTGCAGCTTCAAGACTCTTTGACCGAGGTATGTAACTTTTCCATGCCTCGGTCCCGCCGCCCCGGTCCCCGGCACGCCGTACATTGGTGGTCGCAGGAGATCGCGGGTCTCCGGGCTGCCTGTATTGCGGCCCGGAGAGCGTACACTTATTGTAGGCGCCGGCGGAGAAGGAGTGACCCCGAAGAAGAAGCCAGGCTTTACGAGCTGTATAGGGTGGCTCGGGGCACTCTAAAACATGAAATTGGTCAGGCTAAAGACCGTGCTCGGGCGGAGATGCTCGAGGGTCTCAACCGTGATCCGTGGGGGAGGCCATACAAGATGGCGCGCGCTAAATTGCGCCCCATTGGCCCCCCTCTGACCGAGACCCTTGAGCCAGCCTTCCTGGACCAGGTGGTCCGGGCCTTATTCCCGGCCCGTCGGGAGGAATTCTGCCCCCCAGCCATGCCTCCACGTTCCAGCACTCCTGTGCCTGACGAGATTCCTCCCGTCACAACGGAGGAATTTGGGGCCGTTAGACTCCGGCTACGGGGTAAAAAGACGGCCCCAGGGCCCGACGGCCTTCCGGCCAAAGTCGTCTCCTTGGCGGCGGGCCCAATGGAGCAGAATTTTAGGGACCTCTTTGACCGCTGCTTCCGGGAGAAGAGGTTCCCTAAGGTTTGGAAGGTGGGTCTACTCTGCCTTCTCCAGAAGGCAGGGCGGCCAAAAGACTCGCCTTCAGCATACAGGCCAATAATTTTGCTCGATGAGGTTGGTAAGATGTTCGAGAAGATCATCTCATACCGCCTCATCGAGCATCTCCGGGAGATGGGCCCGGACCTGGTGGGTGCTCAATACGGGTTTCGTGCAGGGCGTTCCACTGTCGACGCCCTGACACGACTGCGGGACCTTACAAAGGAGGCCGAAGAGTGTGGGGAGGGTGTAATTGCAGTGTCATTTGACATCAAGAATGCATTTAACTCCCTCCCGCACGCGACCATCACTGAGGCCCTTGGGTATTTCCGGTTCCCCTCATATCTTCGGGGGGTTATAGCGGACTACCTCAGGGGCCGAGAAATAGTCTTCTCAGACGGTGATAGCGTAGTTCGCCGCTATGCGGCTGAGTCCGGTGTTCCACAGGGGTCGGTGCTGGGACCACTCTTGTGGAACATTGCCTTTGACTGGCTCCTCCGCGGGTCCCTTCTCCCGGGCACGAGCGTGCTATGTTATGCCGATGACACGCTCCTTACTGCCCGGGGGAAAACGTTTGAGGAAGCGGCCATAAAGGCCTCCGCGGGGGGCGACCTGGTCGCTAGGCGTATCGGCCTCCTGGGCCTCACAGTGGCCCTCGAAAAAACAGAGGCCATCTGGTTTCGGGGGCCACGACAGCGACGGGCGCCGCCCGATGCCCACATCATGCTCGGGGGCGTCCGGACGGCAGTAGGGGTCGAGATGAAATATCTCGGCCTAACATTAGATCCTGGGTGGCACTTCACTGCACACTTCCGTGCACTGTCACCCAGGCTAATGAAGGCGGCTGATAGCCTGAGATGGCTCATGCCCAATTTAGGAGGGCCCGACTCTAAATGCCGGAAATTTTATTCCGGAATTTTGAAAAGCATGGCACTTTATGGTGCCCCTATCTGGGCGGCGGCCCTCTCAAGACGAGAAAACGTCCGTCTTCTACGAGCACCCCAACGGGCGATTGCGCAGCGGGCCGTGAGAGCTTACCGTACAGTAAGCTTCTCCGCGGCCTGTGCGCTTGCGGGCACCCCTCCGTGGGAATTGGAGGCAAACGTATTGGCGGTCGTCTACCGCTCGACGGCCGCCAAAAAGGCTGCGGACGAGCCGTACTGCTCCGATGAACGGGAGGCCGTCCGCAGGGAGGCCAGCGAGGGTTTGGTCCGCCTTTGGGCGGCGGACCTCCGCGGCGCGGAATATGGCCTCCGCGTAACAGAGACGATAGCCCCGGTCCTGGACCTATGGCTCACGAGGACACATGGCTCCCTCTCATTCCGGATGGTGCAAATTATGACGGGGCACGGTTGCTTTGCCTCCTATTTGCACCGCATCCAGAAAGAGGGAGCCCCACGCTGCTTCGAGTGTGGTGCTGCAGAAGATACGGCCCACCACACCCTAGCGGTGTGTCAGAGGTGGGCCACGCAGCGCAGCGAGCTTGTTGCTATAGTGGGACAAGATCTATGCCTTCCAAGCGTCGTCCTAGCCATGTTGGCGGACGAAGACGCCTGGAAGGCGGTCGCCACCTTCTGCGAAGAGGTGGTGGCCGAAAAGGAGGCCGCGGAGCGCTTACGGGAGCAAGATCCCGCTGCTAACGCGCTCCGCAGGATGAGGAGGGGAGGGAGACGGCGAACAATCGCCCGTCATCTCCAACCTCTCCGTGGAGGAGGCCAGCTGGTGCGTGGTACGGGGGTACCTGCACCAGCATTGCACAGGCCACCTCCACTGCCTGGTAGTGACAGTTCGACGCCCTCGGCTGTCCCTACTGGCCGCTCCCCAAGAGGGAGGGGCCGCTTCCTGCCCGCCGTGTAGGCGGGCTCCGTCCGGGGGACCGCGTAGTGGGCTTCGTGCCAGTCACCGCAGTTCCCCCAACATGGACGATGAGAGGGAGTCCCGGAGTTTTTAGTGGGTATGCCACTGGGTGTCACCTTCCCCAGTGGTGAGTCCCACATAACCCGTCTGCCCCGCGGTGGACGGGAATGCGTAATGTCATTTCCTCCGGGTCAAAAAAAAAAAAAAAGGGTTTCAATGTTATCAAGGTGCAAACCGTGGAATCATCACCTATCATGGCTGATGTCGATGTACCCTTTGATACATCTTCGCGCGTAAAACAGTCTTCTTCTTGTAGGGCGATCAGATACAACTCTTGTCGAATCCGAGAGTCCACAACCTATTTACGATGCTTCATAATTTGGTCATGGACATGATCTATGCCGCGGTAGTTGCCGCACTCCTGTGGTGTCTTGCCCTTGAAAACTGGATTATGCTCTGTCTCCATTGGTTCACCTTACCGGCGAGGAGAATGCGGTTCCAAAAGTAGGTTACGGAGACCACAACACGAAAGCCCATTGTCTTCCAGGTTTCGGTCAGGACTCCATCGGCTCTGACCGCATTCCAATTTTTCATGCGCAGCCCAATATGGACTTCATCCCTTCAGACACAAGTTTGGTGGGATTTCCGTTTGCTGCACTTCTTTATGCTGCTTGTTGATCAGCTTGTGGAAAAACGAGCGCCATCGCCTCTTCTCCACGAGGCTCTAACAGCCTGCCAGGCTGGCAACGGGCAATAACAGGTAGCCCTTTAGATCCCTGATACAACGGCACTGGAGAACCTTCAGAGCCGCTCTGACCCTGAAACGCTCCAAAGAGTGGTGGTAAATGGTCGTAAGTGATCTTGTCTAGCTCTGGTTTCAGCACTGTTCGCGCGTTTTGCAGCCCTGTACACATCGTGGTCTTCGGAAGATCTGGACGCATGACAATATTCAGAGAGAGCTTTCTTCGTCTTAATCTTCCTCTGAACTATGTCGTTCTATTTGCGTCCGTCCGTGAGAATTCGAGCACTGCCTTATTCCCCGCGCCGGTGATGGCAGTCTAAATCCGATTCCAGTGTTCTTGAACTGGTTCGCTTTCGCTTCGCCTAGTGCGCATTGATGGTACAAGTTGTACCATTGACTTCGTTTTGTTACTCGGCTGGCAAATATGCCAGCAAGTGGATACAGCACTCAATGAAACCTGCCGAATAATGAGACATTTAGCAGCGCTGTTGTAAGCTGTACAGAAATATATAAAGTGGAGTTGGTTGGCCCCCCGTCACCCAATGCTGGGTTCCGGCTGGCCCTCAGAAACTCAAAAGCAGGCATAGCTTTGCTAGAGTGTTTGACCCTTTATCTGGCCACCCACCAGAAGCCAGGATTAGTCTGTGAGGGGAAAAGCCACCAACCACGCACCTTCTGAGAATCTATCCCCTTGCCATTACTTGCGCACCCAAGTTGGCAGATGCAAGGACAGTCTGTGCATGTGAGGGTACATCGATGGTACGGATAACGCTTGTGGGTGCGGTGCCAGCGCCCAGGCTATAACTCTTTTCATATCATGCCCAACATGTCCAAACACATTGTAAGAATGGTGGAATTTAGTGACACGCTAAATGAAGGAGGCTGGCCTTAGCTTCTTAGTGCAGTTGATGTTTCAGTGGACACCCTCCCGAATGTTCTGCAGGATTTATTTCATTTGACTTTGATTCACAAATATTAAAAACCCACCAGAAAAATATTTACTTGTTCATTCGCAAATTTGTCCGCAGGTATTCTCAAGATCGAGCAGCGAACTGGAATTAGTCGCTCTGTACCCCCTCACAGTCCAAGAAGGGGGTGTGGCCGTGATCACGACACAGAACATTGACGTGATACTCGACCACCACAAGTACGGTGTGCGGCCTTCAGGAGTGGTGTTACACGTAGCCCAGTTCCCACAGCATGGGCGGATAGCAGTGGATCTGTCTCTTCAGAGGAATGCGCCTACGTACACAAACTACATCGAGGGGGAGGGGAAAGCGAAGCAGTTCTTCACGTTGCTGGATTTGACTAGAGATAAGGTAAGTCACACAAGGTGCTTTACGAAAGAACTTTTAGTAAAATTATTCCTCGAAAGTTTGACAGGGTTTGAAAACAACAGCCAGTGTATTACTGATACTTCGTATAGGTTGTTGACGTGACAATGTATAATAAATCGATGAACGCCGGCAATAATTTGACCACCAGTCGCACTAGAAAGATTTAATCTTCAATAATCAGAACTAAATCGTCAAGATTGATAAAGTCCGGAGTATATCATTTGCTGTCTTATGTGCAGCTCTAAAAATACCAACCCTGTTGGGTCTGTTAGGTAGGTTGAACTACTACGTGACATTGGATATATAGTACGATTAATAATTGTAGTCAGCAAAATGACAACTTCAACAGTGACTGATACAAAAAAGGGTGACCCGCTACAATAGTGACGTTCGGCAATCACTAGACTTAGACATTCAGTCATGCTTTATTTTATTAGGTATCGAAGCCTTTTTTAAATTGTAAATATTGATTAGGCACACAACGAATTAAATAATACGATTTAAGAAATATGGACCCTACCTCCATATTAAAACTTCTCACTAAAAATTATAACCATAGCTGGGAAAAAAATGTTCAAAGAGGTTCAGGGGAATTAACACTTGAAAGTCAGGAAAATACAAGTAATTATATACGTTTTTGTTCGTTATGGTTGCTGTTCATTCCGACTCCGATTCTGAATCTGTATATTCAGAATCGGAATCAGTTACATTTTGTCTTCGACTTTTATGGCACGGTGTATGCACTGTCTCCAATTATCAGGCGTCACCTCTTTCAGGCCTTCTTCAAATATTTTTATTACCTCTTTTATTTTAAAGTTTTATTTTTCCTGGCAACGTACCCCTTTGCTTGAGCCAAAACTAACTCTATTGGGTTGAGCTCACAGTGATAAGGTGGAAGACGCAGGATTGTGACACCGTATTCAGCGGCCAACTCTTCAACAGCATGGCGTTCGTAATTTGATTTTTGTCATTTTACTATTTTGATTAATTGAGCCTTTATCATTGTAGGTTGATATTTAATTTGTTATTTAGTTTGTTTTTCATTTTAACGCTTGTTTGGAAGATTCTACTTTTGTATCCTCCCAAACTTTTCCAGTTGTATGACCTGTTAATAAACGAAATTCTAACCTGTAAATAATATAATACAGAAACAAAACATTTTGAACCTGAAAACCTATTTACTAAATACAGTTTACCGAAATACCTCTATGTCTCAAGACTAAAGTCTGACCAGTATGTGTTACCAGTGATGACATATGGAAGTGAGACGTGGTCATTCACAACGACTATTTTGCCAGGCTGTAATGTCGACTAACTTTTAATTGTAAAAACTCGATTTACCACATCACTATTTATTTGGGACTGAAAACCTGCCACACTGAAAATGTCATTTCACTGACTACAATTAAAAATCCTAGTATAGTTAATACTCCGATATAATCTCACAAGCTACGGATGGACGCGTCGCAAAATGAATCTTGTAAACGCTTCAACGAAAAGTCCTTTAACAACTTTAAGTGCACCGCTATAGTTAGTTGCCTACGCTACTAATCACTACACTCTTTTTTTTAAATAGATCTATCTATCTATGATTGAAAAGGAAGGTTTATATGTATAATAACATCCCATTGCACCCGTGCGAAGCCGGGGCGGGTCGCTAGTATTTTACTAAACTTTGAATCATTGCACCTTTCCCTCTTACAGGTTGCCGTTGACGGAAATGGGACATAACAGTTCACTCATGAAACCATATTAAAAAAGAGAAAACAGTATGCAGCTGCACTTCAGTTCTTGTTTGTCTTAGAGAACGGGCTTAGTGTGATGTTAAAAGGGTGTAAAGTTAGTAAGAAACATTCCGGTCAGTTGTCTCAGCCTGTCTTCCTAACCCCGGAGATGTCCGAGAAATATTACTAAATTGATGACTACCCGGTCATCCGTTTCATTATCTGACCTCGCCTTGCTAAGCAAAATCAATAAGAACAGTTATATGCTTTAAAAATCCTCAACCATCAAAAGCGCGTATAAGGATCTACCCACATTTATCGACGCGCCATCGGTCTAGTCTTCAAACACTACGGTATAGGTGACGTGAAGATCCGACAAAGCTTACCAAATGCCGCCCAACCCGAGCAAATCCTTCGATTGACCTCCCTCTCGAAGTTGTTTCTACCTAGCTGTATAATTTGACCTAAATAGGTGTATTCGGAGACAACCTCGAGAAGGGTTCCCTCGACAGCTATTGGCCCCGGCTGAATGTGACCGTTGAACATGACCTTAGTCTTGTCCAAGTTCATGCCAAGACCAACGCGTCGGGAAGATTCGCCTAGGCTCCGCAGCATTCCCGCAAGCTGTTCCAGCGACTCTGCAAAGATGACAATATCATCAGCAAATCGGAGGTGTGTGATGTGCTCGCCGTTAACATTGACTCCACACTCGGTCCAATCCAGTATCTTGAAGACGTCTTCCAATGCGTTAGTAAACAGTTTTGGGGATATGACATCCCCCTGTCTAACTCCTCTGCGCAATTGGATTGCCTTCGTCTTACTATCCTGGATCTGGACAGTCATTGTAGCGGCGTTATATAGGCATCTCAGCACCTCGATGTACCTCCAATCGATATGGCATCTCTGCAGAGAATCCAAAATTACCCAGGTTTCGATGGAATCAAAGGCTTTTTCGTAGTCCACAAAAGCCATACACAGCGGTTGATTGTACTCTTCGGACTTCTGTACAATCTGGCGAACAGTATGGATGTGGTCTACAGTGCTGAAGCCTGTTCGAAACCCGGCTTGTTCCGGAGGCTGGAACTCGTCAAATCTTCTGGCGAGACGGTTCGTGACTACTCTTGAGAATAGCTTATACACGTGGCTTAGAAGTGAGATGGGCCGGTAGTTCTTCAAAAGATGTTTGTCACCTTTTTTGAAGAACAGTACCACCTCACTTCCACTCCACGCTTCCGGGGTCTTGCCCTGTTGGATGACGGAATTGAAGAGGCTTGTCAGCTCTTTCAGGACCGGAGTCCCGCCTGCTTTGAGCAGCTCTGTAGTGATTCCGTCATCGCCCGGAGCTTTGTTGTTCTTAAGCTGTTCCGGGGCAGCCCTAATCTCGCTTAGGTTAACGTCCGGGAGCTCCTCGGTGTAATGGCGCGTGAGCGGTGCGCGCTGGTCACCAACGCTAGCTCGTTTCTCCGAACTGAAAGAGAAGAAGCTCTCGACTTCTCTGAGTATCTCAGGCTTAGAGGTAACGACCCTACCATCCTCGGTTTTAAGTTTTGCCAGATGTGGCCTCCCTAACTGCCGAGCGAACACTTTCATGCCCCGGTTTCGCTCAATCGCAGCCTCAATAGCACGGGTATTGGAGCATCGGAGATCGCGTCGCAGCAGCTTTTTAATGGTGAGGTTTAAGGCTCTAGCCTTAAACCTCGTTGATGGCAATGATGACGGTAGTTCACGTCGTCTCCTTATAAGCTCAAGTGTCTCAGTCAAAAATTTTGGTGCGTTACCTCTTCGCTGTGATCGAAAACATTTGCGGGAAACGTCTCGCAGCGCTGCGACCAGGTTGCCGGTCCTCCTGTCAACATCGTCCGTGGTTTTCATTCCGACGAATCGATTCTGAAGTTCCATTTGGAACTTTTCGGAACCCTGGGCGACCTGAAGTGCTGTAGGTCGAAGAGTAGACAGTACCATTCAAGATCTTTCGGCTTTGAAATTGATATTTAGAGTGCCTCGTACAAGTCGGTGATCACTCCCAGTATTGAACCTGTTGATCACAGAGACGTTGATCGGATATACGCACTCGGCTGAAGCCTATTTTGCGTCGATAAATCTGGGTAGACCCTAAAACGCTAATCTGAAATCGCCCTAAGCCAACTTTACGCAAACAGTAACCGCAGGTAAAAATACAGTTCCGCGAAGTTAAGGGCCGGTGAAGCCACATTACTGTCAGTTAATTGCTGCTTGGGAAAGTTCCGTGTAGGCAACGTTGGGTAAGACGATAGTTGCTACGGGACCAAAACCGTATCGTTGGCGTGGAAGAATTTTGAATCTTTCGAGGCTTGTACTGACTATAATGGACAGAAGTTGTTAAAAAGCAGCAGACAACAGTTATTAGTTTATTTAATATTATATCTTGTACTGACACTTGTGCAGATTTACAATCCAGTACCTACTTGACAAAATTGTAAAGTCGCGGAATGAAAAGGTTGACCAGTTTCAAACACATTCATTTACGCGTTGCAAGCACATGTTCCCTTTTTAAACTGTGTAACAGGCTAGAGTTCGCCGAAAAGTATGCTTTATTGTCTCACAATAAAACTAAAATTCGATAAGACGTATGTTCCTTCACGATTGAGAGTTGAACCAATTGATCTTGTCAATGTCATCATTGAGCAAGCAAAAACAGATCTTAGGGTGGTCAACCCTTTCATTCCCCGACTGTACTTTGTACGAGACCAAACACGTACACACCGTATCGAATCTTTTGTCCGCCTTCGATGGATCCAAATTATCTTAACCACTTCAATAACCCTTCCGTTGATTCCTAGCTAGATTCAGGCATACACGCCACCAACAGTAACCAAAAATAAACAAGTACCTGGGGTGCTATTCCGGCGGACATCACTTCACATCTCGTTGCTTCACGCTTACTTATATCATTAAAACGCTTCACTCTGAATTTGTAATTTCTCTCATTTTGTATGTAAATAATAAAAAAAATATTTAGCTTGGTTCTTTTCTCTCAAACGACCACAGTTGATCACAGTTGCAAAGAAATTGAATTTTAGTTCACTTACCACGAGAGACGTGAGTTTTGGCGCCCGCCGGAAACCCATAGCTGAGCTGCTGTCATAACTACCCATTGTTGTTATTGTGACACACTACACAACATCAGGCTCTGGCCAGCCTGTTCATTTAATTTTCGACAATACATATTATATGAATAACAAAAAGCAGTACAAAAACCGTTCTAAAACCGTTGCGCACTATTCGAGAGTGCTGTAGCAGTTTTCGGCGCTGTAACCGCGTGCTCTCGGCCGTAGAGCAGAAAAGTCACTGTTACGAAATGGGCTGCGGAACTGTTTTTAATTTTTCAACTTTAGCCAAGAGGAAAAAAAAGTTTTCAAACTTTGGTATTAAGGAACAGTTCGCAAGTTACTATGTAGTAAAAGTTAAATTAGTAACTAAACAAATCCGTGGATATGTCGTTGCATGACGCAAATTGCCGGTAAATTGATGTAAATAGTACATTGTTATCCTAGGGGTGAAAGTTACTTATTTAGTCCCGAGACGGGGTTTGGCGCCCCGAACGAAGTGAGGGCGCCAATAGTTCGAGGGACTAAATAAGTCTTTCACCCGAGGGAAACACTGTGCTTTTCATTACAAATACGAGGAAAGTAAAAATAAAAACATGAATTAGCTTAAGAAAAAATGAGGAAAATAAATAAAGATCGAATTGCCGCTTTCCCGCCTATTTTGTT
This sequence comes from Udea ferrugalis, assembly GCA_950022985.1. Taxonomy (NCBI): domain Eukaryota; kingdom Metazoa; phylum Arthropoda; class Insecta; order Lepidoptera; family Crambidae; genus Udea; species Udea ferrugalis. Next base: position 24,229,278 of record OX465515.1, read on the forward strand.
TGTTTTTTTTTCTGTGGCCGGCCCGCTATTCAGCCATTATTTTTTATTTTCATCATTAGAAAAATGGTAAATATTTTACTCAAAGCTAAGTTATTTTAAAGAAATTGTTGAAACTAAATTATAATAAAGTTATTTAAAACATATATATTCTCTGATCAATACTTAACTTTAAGTTATTTCAAATTTTACATCGTGGCTGTATAGAAAGTTGGAACATGGTTCAATAGATATGTGAAAAAGAACTAGTTTTGTTTTTAAATAATTTGACACCTGTCAGTTGAAAGTGATTCTCCCTAGGGATGAAAAGTGTTACTTTCAGCCCGCTTCTCAGGTCAGTAATGACCTACTTTCAGAGTATGAGTAATGAAAAAATATGTAAATACTAGCGGCCGCCCGCGACTTCGTCCGCGTGGACTTAAGTTGAAAAACAAAATGTAATATTTCTTTATAAATTGTAGCCTATGTGCGATTCAGATGTATAAACTACATTATTGTAAAGTTTCATTAAAACCCATTCAGTAGTTTTTACGTGAAAGAGCAACACGGCACATCCAGACATACAAACTTTCGCATTATAATATTAGTAGGATGTGTGCTTAGGCTCGATGTAATTTAGTCCAATGTTTGAATGATTTATCTTATACTCTAATGAGCCTATCAGGTCCAGGCATTAAATGAGTGGGATCCATTTAATCTTGGACATCGTGACACTGCTGCCTGGTGGAAATTTTTGTTTGTTTTTCTTTTGTTATTTTTTTTCTCAAACCATTTGGTTTTGTTTATATCTGTACGTTGCGATGACCAGGACGTGTTTTCTTTCTTTTCTTTCTTCAATGGTATATTGTCACCGTTGTAATCCAGGTCCGCTACGTCCACGACGGCTCCGAGAACCACCAAGACGCGATCGTGCTGGACATGGAGTTGATCCCCGAGAGCAAGTTCACGCTGCCCAGCTACCTGCAAGGGCGGAACACCTTTGTTCTTCACGTCAATGTGACGCCGGTCAACGACCCGCCTGTGCTGAGTCTTATGCCTGGAAAGGTGCTCAGGTTAACACAGGTGAGTGACTTTGTGGTAACTTTTGTAAGAAAATAAGAACTGCATTGGTAGTGCTGAGGTCGAGTACCAAGTTTTAGTCTGAATGCAGTTATAAGAAGTCTTATGACGCATAATGGTTACGCGCATAATTATTATTTGTTGATTAGAAGTTGCTTTTCTATATATTTTACATGTAATATATTTTTTTATTTCAATAGTTATCTATTAATAATAATGAGAATAGTAAATACACAAACAAATGCCTAATGATTACTTTTTCAGTGTCTACATTTTTGAAATCATACATTGAACTAACTCGAAATATGTTTTTTTATAATAACTATAATATGTTTTAAAACCCGCACGTCGTGTAGTAAATTCATAGTAAATAATAAATAATAGTAAATAATAATATAGTTAATAGTAATAGTCAATCAAATATTATGCACCTCATTCATTGTGCGTCTGAGAGTTTTAACCAAGTACTAAAAGTTAACCGAAACAAAACAGCAATATAAAAAAAGAATTAAACTCCAAGTTTGCATGGAATTCACATCCCACCGCAAAATCCTCGCAAAGTTCCATACATATTGAAACCTTTATCGCTGTGAAGATTTGAACTGAACTTTCCTTACCTGTTGCAAAATGTTGCAATAGTTAAGAATACGAACCTTTCTTAACTATCGCAATATTTTGCAACGCACTTATAGTCCGTTCGCGTTAAGAACGCCGTAATTTCATTCCTGTCCCTCGACCTGGCACGCCCTCTAACCAATCAAATCGTTCCTAATTAGGAAGTCAAGTCCACAGTGACCAGTTGAACGGATACTTTCGAACGCAAAGGTTGTGGAGCTGAGTTTTTTTGTGTGCAACAGAATTAAATTTAAAAATTACTGTATTCTTAACGCGAACGGACGTTCAGTCCTAAACCGTACTTTTCGCATGTTTGTTTTGTACCTTCAGTTGCGATTGGTTTGTATAATTTAGTTTACTAATACGTGCCCCTAATTTGTTTTATTTTCAGAGTAAGTGCCGAGCCTCAGTTATTTTACTTGGTTTGCATTTGAGTAGTTGCATGATGTTGTTTTTGCCACAAGTATCGAAAGCACCCGACGTTAACATTTAGTGTAATGTGTGAGTATACTGAAATAATAACATTTATTCAATACAAATGCTTATTCCATTTTGCAATAGTATAGTTTCACTGTCTAACTGCGAACCTTTATCCTTGAAAAATGTTTCCCAATTTCAAAATCAAATCATTTATTTATTTGAAGATATACCAACAGTGTACATATTAATACTTTACCATAATACACTACACTACACTATTTAGTATTAAAAAAACAACTTTTCATAACTGAAAATTGACAGATCCAGGCTTCCCTTTATGAAACGAATATATTGTGTTACTGCTTGTTTATGACAGTCTAAAGCTTGTTTATGATAACTAATTATTCAATGTATCAACTACGATATTTCGTAGTAGCTAGCAGTGATTATTTTGCTCATGATGTATCTCAAATGTCATGCAAAACTATTGTGAATTGGAAGAACTCTAACACCTATTTGATTCGCATGAAAATAATATCGTGTAATCGCGCTAAAACAGTTCTATTTTTTTTAAATGTTTATTTCTTCTTACACAAATTACCTCGAGTAAAGCTGATAAGAAGAGATTACTAATGTTGTGCGTTCCGTTGTTATGTTCCAGGGGACACGAAAAGTGATTACAACAGATATCCTGAAGGCGGAAGATCCCGACACGCCGCCTGAAGATCTTCTGTACACTGTGCTGCACGGCAAGAACGAGGCCGACAGGTAGATAACTTAATGGAAAATATGTTGAATACATTCTAACCAACAATGATATTATAATAAAAAATAAATACATACTAACCAACAATGATATTATGAGTTAGATAGGTTATGTCTGTACTGATGCAAAGTCGAGAATTGGTGGCGTACAGTCAGTTAGTTCGAATGTTTCATTATCATTTTTTTGCAAATGTGAAGTTTTGTCATATACACGAGCGGATGTGTCGTTTTCACTCGTCCCGAGTCTTGTTGACCTTTGCCTACAAGTTTGGGGCGAGAAACCTGTTGTATCAAAAGCGACTATCACAGTTTACCTCCTTAAATGTTGCAGCGTTGAAGACGCCTAGACAACAACACTCGCAGATACTTTCTGAATTTAATTCAATAAAAATTTAATGACTTTAGAAGACATAAGTTATTTTTTATTTAAGCATTAGGGATAATGCATCTTGTTTGTAATCTTAATGTAATCTCATGTAATCTTACTAAAGATTCAATCTGCCGTCCGAGACCGAATGTCTTTTTCAGGTTTTTCTATCTTTAGCAAAACATGTTTCTTTTCTCACTTGTATATTTCAACCTTATTAATAATTCTCAGCGGCCACATAGAAATGTCCGGGCAGCCTGTGGACTCGTTCACGCAACACGACATCGACTCGGGAGTGATATCGTACGTGCACGGCGCGAACGGCGACAAGCAACTGAACAAGACGTCGCTACGATTAACGCTTCAGGTGAGTTTAGTAATACACTCCAACTAATACATGAAATACATTTTGACAGCTGCCAGTGTTTGGAAATGAAACTTTATGCAATGCTATAAGGGTTCAAGACTTCTGTCAGGTTCAAAAAGAAAGCTACTGCTCATGGATCGTATTTCTATCGGATGGAAGTACAAATTCCAATGACACAGACGTCTGTCAAAGCGTATTTCTTAGATTATTGGACTGTAGTTCAGAGAAGAAAACGTCGCTGAGCGCAGCAATTGAATCTGCGGCACGTGTTAAATTTAACGAAAATATGTAGGCTATTTCAGGATGGCATTGAACGCCTATTATTACTACTAACATGATGGTTTTCATTCAAGTATGAGATCCATGTTTCGAGGGATGCCTCAGCCCAACAACGGTTTCTCGCAGGTCAATTTAGAAGACGTGGAATCCACGTCTCAATAGACGTCGGTTGGTGTTTGCCCCCACACCGGTTTACAACAAGGCTCAACCCTAGTGTATCTTTGTTAAAACGCACGCATTGCGACTCCAGTTTGTTGTCGACTCTTTGTTAGAAAGCACGCACTGTGTGCACGATGTGGCTCCTTACCTATACTAACTTCAAAATGTTGCGACGGCATTAGCACTGTGCGCAAGTAAGAAGATGATATGATTGGCGCGTTTGCTTAAAAGAAGAATAGAACTTAGTTTATCAAGTCCGGCACAAAACCGTCCTTACAGTCCATACAAGCAAGACAAAAGTTTACAGACATTTTCTTCATTCAGGTGTCCGACGGCATAGAAACTAGCGGGCCAGGCATCCTCAGGGTGTCCGTAGTGCCCCTCCAGGTCCGCCTGGTGAACAACACAGGCCTACAGCTGGTGCACAACTCCCACGCGATAATCTCGCCTGACAACCTCACCTTCACCACCAACGCAGATGAGACCAACGTGCATGTCAAGTGAGTAATGTATACCTTCTTATTACATTTATTTTTGTGATTTTATTTACTTAATTTTAGTTTTAATTTCTGTCTGAACTATAAAGAGTTGAACAACTATTTACTTAACTGTGTTCCTCCTGTTTTCGATATTACGGAACTTAACAGGCTGAGTTCTCTAACTGGTCATGGTAGGTCAAATTCATAACTATGAATAAATTGAAGAATGTTCAAAACAACCTAAGATTTGACTGTGTGTACAAGATAGCATGATTATTTACTAGAGCGTAAACGAAACAGATGCTTGTTGCGCAGTGTTGTCTCAAACAGTGTCAGGCGGTCAAAAGTCCTGATTTCGGGTGCCACTTCTGTAGCACCTCATGCCGAACGACGCCAACTGCTGGGCATAGGCCTCCCCCAAGGATCTCCACAACGATCGGTCCTGCGCTGTCCGCATCCAGCGGCTTCCCGCGACCTTGACAAGATCGTCGGTCCACCTTGTGGAGGGCCTGCCCACGGAACGTCGTCCGGTACGCGGTCGCCATTCGAGAACCTTTCCGCCCCAACGGCCATCGGTTCTTCGCAATATGTGTCCCACTGCCATTTCAACGATTTTAGCACCTATCTACGTATTTTTATTATAATACTAGCTGTCCCGGACAGACTTCGTTCTGTTGTCAAATATTCAGTGTCACGTGACAGGTAGGAACGTTTGCTAAGAGAAAGCTAAATTGTAGTTTTTCACTATATGTCTAGCTTTTTCTCATGTTTACTCACCTTTTAAACCTTCCCTCGACCTTTTCAAATATTTAAACCAAAATTATCCAAATCGGGCCAGCCGTTCCTAAGTTCTACCGAGACTAACGAACAGCAATCCATTTTTATATATAGAGACTAGCAGCCGCCCGCGACTTCGTCCGCGTGGACTTAGCTGTATGAGAAAAAAGATTTTCCTGCTTTTTTGTTGAAATTTTCCTGAATTTTCTCAACTATAAACCGCACCCGAGACCTTTCCAACAAATGCAAAACCGTGGAAATCGGTTCGTGTGTTCTGGAGTTATAGCGTCAGGAAGGAAAACCCGACTTATTTTTATATAGTAGATAATAATATAATCCATTTTTATATATAGAGATAATAATATAATTGGTTATATTTGTGTTCAGATACGACATAGTAAAGCCGCCGCAGTTCGGCGTGGTGGAGCGCCTGCGAGTGCTGGACGGCACGTGGCAGACGGTGGACTCCTTCACCAGCGAGATGGTCAACTTCGGCCGAGTGCGCTACATGCATCTGCTCGCCAGCCCTTCACACGATGAGTTTAAGGTAACTCATAATAACACACACCGATACACACATATAGTACGATGTAAACTCGATAGTGGCTTGGAAGTTAACTGCGAGTGATGAGTGCGCAAGATTGACCTCACGTCCCGCTGTGTTTGGGTCCTAATGATATAAATGACGCTAGTGGACTGTAGCTTTGCTCGTGGCAAAGGGATACCTTATCAGTTTGCCATGTAATTGACATAATAATACAAGATTATATTCCTTTAAAAAAAGGGCCACCAATATTATTTTCTATCTAGTAACTGAAAGAATGATTTTTGTATCAATAAATTATTTTCTTTTTACAGTTCAAAGCCTCAGTGGGATCGATACGAACGAACACATTATACGACTTCCGACTAACGTTTATCAGACTCGAACTGTATCAGTCGACGAACGAAGAGCTCGTGCTGAACAACACGAGGGAAGCCTTCATATCCTCACAGCATCTCCGATTCCGCACCAAGCCTCTAGCCTTGCCCAGCGACAGGGTTCTCTATACTGTAATCAGAACCCCGAAGTATGGCATACTGCACCTAACATCGGGGAAGCACCACCTTCAAATGCACAGCACTTTCACACAACACCATATAGACACAGACCAGCTCTGGTACCGACTACATAGAAGAGCCTACTCGCACATTCAAGACGAATTTTCATTCGTAGTTGGAGCTACTGAATGCGAAAACATTACTGGAGTTATGACGATACGACATGTACCCGGTTCGGTGTCTTCCGATCACAGCTCCGGACGAGTACACACCACTTTAGAAAGGCTCCAAGTGATGGAAGGTTCAAGAATGGTGATCCCTGCAACACATCTCAATTTCCGCACAGACTCCGTCACAAACCTAGTCTTCAACATAACGCACTTGCCAAAACACGGCAAAATTGAAGTGATCAATACTAATTTAAAAATTGCACGAGACAACACGACTTATTTTACTTTGCAAGAGTTGAATTCCGATAGGGTCTATTATGCTCATGATGACTCAGAAAGTAGACACGATTCGTTCCACTTTATGGCTCTGAGTCCTGAGCCGGAAGATTTCCAATACGTTGGTGTATTCCACATTGATATAATACTGAAGAACGATAACAGTCCAGTGCGGGCTAACGATAATGTGTTCCACATCGTACATGGCGGCGCTAGGCTTATAACCGCCCGGGATCTCAGCTATACCGACGCGGACTTGGATACAAAACCGTCCGATATTATCTACACAGTCCAAAGATTCACAAAGGACCCACCGAACGGAGGCATTTTCAGAGCCGACAATCCTGCTGAACAAATCGCTCAGTTTTCTCAAGACGATATTAACAAAAACCTCGTGTTATTTAAACATCAGGGTAAAGAGTATGGCAAGATGGCGTTTTGGATATCTGACGGACTGTTTGATGTGAACGGCAATCTGGAGATACAGGCGTCGCCGCCGTTCATAAGGATGTATCCGACGAACGGGTCGATAGTGGAAAATGGGAAGGCCGTCGTTATTACTGCGCGGGACATGCAGGTAAGAAAACTACAGTTGAAAAATAACAACTCATTCTTTTCAGTCAGATGATTAATACATAATGCAACTTCCAAATCAAATTAAGTAGCACAATTGCTGTTTCTTATAGAACTGCAAAACCTGCACTATTTACAAGCCACATGCAGAGCTAGCATATAGCAGTAAATTCAAATGTACGAACGATATGAAATGGTTTTTTAAACTATGTTGATTCATCCCCATCTTTTATTCCCTTTTTTCTTTTTTCTTTTTATCTTAGCTTCTGTCTGATCAATTCACAACAGCTGAGTTGTAACCATTTTGGTTCAATGAACTAGATTGGTTACAACTCAGCTGTTGCCAGCAGCACCTAATAATTGTACAATAGTTTTACTTAATTTTTGTTACTTGTTATTTTTATTACTATCCAGCGTGTTTTTTTATTCACGACGGTGAACAAAAAAGTGGAAGTTCGAAGAGTTGAATTGTTACAACACTAGTTTTGAAACCAAATCTGATGCTGCATTCTCATTTAACATCGGGTATAGTACGATTCAAACTTAATGGCGGCTCGGAAGTTAGCTGTAAGCGCCGAGTGCGCAAGATTGACTTCACCTCGCAGCTCGCTGACACTTTAATTTGTGTTCTGCGCATCGACTCGCGCGATGTTCACAGCCGCCATTAGGTTTGAATCATATTGGACCTATACTTCATTAAAATACACATCTGTCTTAGATCATTTGGAACTTTGAACACATGTGTCTTATTATTATTGGTGTTTAGAAAATAAATTATTTTATCCCTATCTAGGTGGACACAAACATGAACTGCTTAGAGGAAGACATCCGCTACTCGGTATCCTTGGAGCCGAAGCACGGCGCGTTGGAGGTGGGCGAGGGTCTGGGCGCGTTCACGTTCACTCAGCTGGACGTGGCGGCCGGACGAGTGGCCTACAGGCATCGGGAGCCTAGTGCGCCTAGCGACCAGTTCCGGTGAGATACACCTTATAACACTTTAGCTATTAGCACTTAAGTAAAGTCGGTTTACTCTTTCATCATCTATTATTATTTTTCAATGTACTCGTCCATTGATATTCAGTGGGTGAGGTCCTGTAGGCCTAGCACGACCCCTAACGTTTTGGTCATTGAAAAGTAAACGATACTTTTTTTTCTGAAAGTCATAGGAAAAAAAAGACACAAGACAAGGTCATCAGTTGGTGATCACCCTGTGCGAAAAAAAGGTGATGTCAGAACAGTAGGCGGTGGAACGCGTGTATAAATGTCACTGGTAACTTGAGCTACCAATGCCAATGTCGTCTCAACTGTCAGTGGTAGCTTTAGCTACCAGTTTTTGAGGCACTTGAGAGGTGACTCATTTTCCGTTCAGAATCGATTTTGCTGTTACTATTTCAATTGAATATTTTTCTACAATTTGTCTATGATCTTTGTATCGACCTGGCAACAACGGACCATCCCTACGAGACGTCAAAGTAAGAAAAATAAAAAGTCAAAAGTTCATGTTGAGGTTATGTTATGATAATAAGTGCATGTTATAAGTTTAAAATAAAGTTGTAAATAGATTATTACATATTACACACTGTGATATATTTCAAAATAATTAATAATTTGTGTATTATACAGATGCAGTGAAAAAAGGTTACAGATTTGATTATTAAATAGAAAAAAGATTGTTAAGTGAAAGTCGAAAAAAGTGATTTTTTTTGTCATTTTTCAAATTCAACCAATTAATATTAATTTGCTTAAAATAAAAACACGTTAGTCTGTATTCAGTATAAACGCTTATTTAATGAGCTTTTCGTGTGTTTATCATTTTGCGATCCTATTCGGAAAATTAGCAAATCATTCTCGGAAAATTCGCAACAGAAAAAAACAATATGGCGTAAACGATGTGACAGGTGAGAAGACATTAGGTATTTAGCGGTGACGATAGAGTGGATAAGAACAATCCCCTCGCGAAAGCCGACAGGGAGGAGATGGCGAACAGTTGCCCGTGGTCTCCCCCCTATCCGCGGTAGAGGCCTGCTGGCGCGTGGAACGGGGGTTCCCGCGCCGGCATTGCACAGGCCTCTCCCGCAGTCCGGTATGGACGGCTCGGCGTCTTCGGCCGCACCTGCCACCTACCCTAGAAGTCCAGGGAGAGGAACCGCCTGGCTCGCCGTGTAGGTGGACCCGCTTGGGAGTTGTTATGGTGGAGGACCACTGGCTAGTTCTCCACAACACTTCCCCACCTGAAAGCGATGAGAGGAAGCCATATTATGGTGTTCAATGGATATGCCAGGCGGCTTGTCACGAAGTCCCGCCAGATGCAGAGCCCCACATAGCCCGGACACAGAGTCAATACTACAGTATGATTTTTATTAAATAATTTTTATGCGACGGGTACCGCACCTCCCTGGCACTCTACAGGCAGAGGAAAGGGAGATGTGCCATCACCTTAACTATCCGGCGAGGATAGGCCTAGGACTGGCGAGGGGGAGCCGTCACAAACTTAAAGTCAAGCCGACCTAAGGTTTAGGCCTAAGCCCTAGTAGCTTGCCTTAACGATTGACATCTAGCGAGGTCAGCCGGGACCAACTGCTAAACGCGCCTTCCGAAGCACGAAGACGTCCGAAAAGTACACATCATCATCACCTAATCTCGATCTTCATTGTCACCCATTCCATTAACTAACTAAACGTATTTAACTAACATCGATGGTCTTTTCGATACCCTGTTGTCACGAGCACTAAACACCATCAGCCTTGGTATACTTGTTACCGATATATTATCATTACCTTACAGATTCAAAGTGATGTGCCTGGATACTTGGGGTGAGGGTACATATCCGATCAAGATCTTCCCGTCCAGCTACTGGGAGCCTCTTCGAGTGACCACTAACCGGCCGCTTATCGTCGAGGAGTCTACTAGCGTGAACGTCACGAAAGATGTGTTGGAGGTGAGCACCAATCACAAAGGTTATCTTTACAGTGCTGAAAGAATCTACACCAGCCAAAACCTTTTTGGATGCAACTTCTTTGTGGACCAAAGTAATACTTTTCTCTATTTTGCCCTGTTGGTTGCTGGTACAGGGGCATTCGCATCAACCTTCACAAAACCATTGCAAAATAGGTTTTATGCCAGCAGTATAAAGCCCTATGTAAAGGTTGATGTGAACGCATCTGTACTGTGCCGGGACTATGTATTCTATTCTTACCAGGAGCAACATTCGATTGTTGAACTTTTGTAGTTGTTCTATGCCTGTGTTGTGCTGGCGTCTACGCAGTCTCCAAGCCTGATCCTTTCAGTTCGCTGGTTATATCCCCGCACGGTAGAAACACTTTTGTGCATGAATTTGTCTATTTGTTTTGGTCGGGGTGTTTCCTATGTGACTTTTGGTTATTACACAACAACACTACATTTTGATACAATAAAGGTTTTTAACTTATATTTTTTGTCACACAGGTCATGCACCTCCAGATTGAGCCTTCAAACATAGTTTACAAAGTGACAGACGGGCCTTACCACGGCTGGCTCGAGATCACCTCCACACTTGGCACCGTCGAGCTAGAGAACTACAATGAAGAGCCAGTGCACACTAAAGTCTTCGACCAGTCCATCATCAACGCCAACCGGCTGGTCTACGTCCAGTCAGGAGTCAATCGCACGAGAGATAGGATTCGAATGGACGTTACTAACGGCATAGTTTGGCTGAGAGACGTAGAACTGAACGTTATTATTATCCCTGAACACTTTTATGTATCCGCCGCTAACTTGACCGTGGTTGAAGGAGAAACGGTCAGCGTAAAACCGGATTTATTCCGGACACTGACGGAATATTATAGAGGGAAGGTAGTGAGCTACAAAGTGTTGGAGAAACCGAAGTTTGGCAAGATTGTGATGGGTGATCAGGAAATGAATCTATTGCCGGTCTTGAAGCTGAACTCTGGCAATATACAAGTGAGTACAAGTTATTTTATTATATAAACAGGAGTCACAGTCCAATGCTTTCACAGTCACAGACTCACTCTCTTGGAGTCACAAACCACATGGACCACATGCTAAATCATCAAACTTCCCATTCGGAATCGTAATTCCTTGCCCAACAACAGCCTTTTTTTAACCTTTGTGAAATATAAAAAAGCATGAATACCGGCGTATTTATATTTCCCAATGACTATTGCAGTTTAGTACAAGCCATTTTAAAGTTACGTGTTTCGGTATAAGGCATTATTTTGATGAGAGCCTAATGACCCAGCAGTTAAGAGCTGTGGATCAAAGCCCGGGCTCAGACTGGAATATTAAACATCGCAATCCCACTAGTATACCATAAAATTACCTGGATCTTGTGCCTGGATTCGGAATAGTGTAAAGGTTTAAGAACTATGAAGAAACTTGAAATCGGTAGCGTGATGTGACCCGATGTGATATTACATACATACATACCACCACGCCTCTTTCCCAACGGGGTAGGCAGAGACAACTTCTTTCCACTTGCTACGATCCTGACACACACCTTTCGCCTCCTCTACTTTCATTTCTGATGTGATAAGTTAAACAACTTTTTTATTTGTTATTGTCCAACAGTACGTGAATGATGGTTCAGAGGAGTCTTCAGACAAGTTGAGGTTGATAGCCGTGACGGAAGGCGGCAAGGAGAGCGAGCCGTTCGTGGTCTGGATCCACATAGTACCGGTGAACGACGAGACGCCCATCGTGGCCGCCAACACCGGCCTCTGTGTGTGGGAAGGGGGCACCTTCACTTTCACTAGGAACGAACTTTGTAAGTACATTGCACTGCTGATATCCTAATTCGCTCAGCACCATCTGTATTCTCCTGTATATATCGTACTATTTTTGTGTCAGGTCAGTGTTATTTTAGTGGCCTAGAAAAAAATCGTCGCAACTCGTCTCTGATGGTAACGCAGCCTAACACGTAGGCGATTTCACACTTAGTATATGGGCCTGAACACATTGTAGATGCGGCAGATATCTCGAAGAACTGATTTCCTGGATGAAAAAAAGGCACACGTGATTTGACACGTAACGTGGGCGGTTAAAAGCAGCAAAACTTCTGATGTTGCACGCCGCGGCTTTTTATATACACACATCAAAACTGTCTAGGGATATCATAGGGATATCATTTTTCAAATATTTCATAAAGTTAAGTTTGTTTACAAGTTGAGCATTATCTTAGAATAACGCGAGGACAGAGGCATAAGATAAAGGTTAAGAATATTACAAAAAAAACGTTTGATTTTGCTAAAATTTTGACACCTTTTAAAAGAAAAATCTGTATTTTTTTAAAGTCCTTACGATTGTACAATAATGCTACTACAATGAATTTCTTTATTGAATCTGAAAGGGGAGATATAGCAGTTTCTGTGTTCTAAAAATTTCTACGTTGGTATCAATATTTTAATTTTAACAGCCTCCCAAATAGCTATACTTTGTATGAAAATGCTTGAGATATCCCTAGACACTTTTGAGCAGTGTATTAATATGCCATATGTTCATTCTTGCGGCTGATAATTTTAATGTATTTTATGATACCAAGTTGTATGAGATCATTGGCTTGTCCTCTTTTCCGATATGGTAATTTTATTATTCACTCCTTTATTAAATTATATACCATTCCCTGACAGACGTCACCGACATCGACACTCCGTTGGAGAACGTCACAATCAGTGTCGTGGACATCGTGTCGGGCTACATCGCCATGAAGTCGGACCTAGACGCCCCAGTCAGCCGCTTCACACAGGCCGACATCGACGCAGGACTTGTTATATTTGTGCATAAAAGTAAGTAGGTTTCTTATTGCCTTTTTCACTATATAAAGACTTATAACCGGGTTTTCTGTAACATTTAAACTACAACGTCGAACAAACACTGGTAAAATAATAAATTTTACCCTAGTTTAAATGTTGCAGAAAACCCGGTTTTTAGTCTTCATAAAAGTAAATGTTTGGGAACTAGTCAAAAAAGGAGACTAGCCAAAAGTGATCCGTGGGCCATTAGCGGTACTATTTTCTTATTTATGTGGGGACATCTCTACTACACCCACGTGTGAGGTACCACTAAAATCTGACCCGGCAGTTTTTGAGGTAAAACAAATTAAGAATTCATATTATATCAAAGTATTTTACTTTCAATACAAACATAATTATTTTAAAACTGCATGTTTAGATTTTGGGGGTCCTTCGCACGTGGGTGTAGTTGAAGTGTCGTCACATAAATATCACAACAGTATCGCTATTGGTGCATGAATCACTTCCCATATTAATGTGCCCAGTCTCCATTGCAAATAAAGACAGCAGGAGCGAAATTCTTAGTCATCCATATAACGCCTTTCAACGTTACTGTTACAGATGGAACAAAAGGCAAAATGATATTCAACGTCACCGACGGACTTCACGAGTTGTCTAAAATCACATTCCTCATCTCAACAAAGTCAGTCTCCCTTAAACTGGCCCGGAAACACAATCTCCGCGTATTCCCTCTGATGAGGGAACCTTTGAACAACTATTTCCTAATGTCCAAATGCTCTGATCCGACTAGAACTATCGTTTACAAAATCGATAGAACGCCGACCCTGGGCAGACTTATAATGTTAAACGGCGAAAATCATCACAGGTCCATAAAGCAATTCACTCAACAAGATATCAACGAAACTAAAGTATACTACGAACATACCCATCCGTTTTCAGATCTGTATACTAATGACTCATTCGTTTTTACTGTTGAGTCTGCGCTTGCGAAGCCTCTCACAGACCAAGTTTTCAACATCGAAATTTCAGTATCATCTGGTGGTTTAGCAAAGTACGTCTTCGTGCCTCCGATTAACGTCCTAGAAGGAGACAAAGCGCCGATTAAAGTTAATGTTACTAATGTTATTGCGTACTTAGAGACGCAAGCAGGTTTGCGGCAGCCTCTAGTTGAAGCGCAGTGGTCCACGCCGTCCCATGGAAAGCTAAACCCGTCCATGTCGTCTTTGACACAGTTGCAATTAGAAACCGGTGTCGTAAACTACGAACACGACGACTCCGACACCATACTAGACAAAATAGACATGTCCTTGTATTTGCTGCCGGATTACGTTCTACTTTGCAATGTGACTATTCCAATCAACATTATCCCTGTCAATGATCAACCATTTAGGTTGTTGACCGACACGCCGCAGATACAAGTCGTCCAAGGAGAGAATTATACAATTACTAAGAATGATCTGCAAACTGAAGATGCAGACACTGCCCCCTCTGGAATTCTGTACGACATAATCAGTGGACCAACACAAGGAAGGATAGTGATGCTCGATAAGAATAAGACGATGGATGAAGCTCAGTCGATAAATAAATTTACTCAAGAAGATATTAACAGCGGTCGTATCATATACGAACATACCGGTATCTTGCAAACCGCTACGTTCTATTTCAGAGTCTGGGATGGGCAGTTCAAGCCTACGTATACAGTGTTCACAATAGACGTAATATCAGTCATACTGAACGCAACTTCCATGCATCCCATCAGTCTTCAACAAGGGTCCAATGTCGCCATAGTTACGACTGAACAGATTTACGTAGAAACTAACGCGAAGAAAACCAAAGTGTACTACAACATAACGAGACAACCTCAACACGGAATGATCTACGTTGGCAGGAATCCTGTGACGTTTTTCTCACATAAAGAGTTGGTTGACAAAGTGGTTATTTATATGCAGAACGATATGACGACTGCTAATGATAGCTTCGATCTTGTAGCATACGTCCATAATAGTAACTCGACGCGTCCGTTTACCATAGAAGTAACAGTGCAGCCATTAATGGAGCTAGGGGACTTGAAAGTAGAAACAGAAAAAGCTAAGATAACTCTACGAGTAATGGATGCAACGGGCTTATCGAATCTCACATTAAGTGACCCCGTATACACTATTCTTAGGAAACCTAGACACGGTATTATTAAAAAGATAATAAGAAGTTCAGGAGAGAAAACGAGTGCCAGAGAGAGGGAAGTAGCGTACTTCACGCACGAAGATGTAAATGCAGGTGTAATATACTATGTAACTAAGAAGAAGGTTAGCGATTTGAACGGATTAGAAGATAGTTTTCGGTTTTTGTTGGCGGCGTCGATATTCCAGCCGGCGGCTGGGAACGTCAAAATATTCATCGGTAATAGATTAAAGAAGAATTTGCCGGGGCCAAATGATCCGGAGAGCCACGAAGGGGTCCCAGTGAGTATTCCTGTTTTTTATTTACATACTAGCTGTCTTGACATGTTGTTCTGTTGTCAATCATTGACAGGTAGAATTGGTAGCTAAGGAAAACAAAAATCCGTGTTTTTTACTATATTCCTAGCATTTGCTCATGTTTACTCACTCTTTAAACCTTCCCTGAATTTCCACGATTATTTCAGCAATTCACTAACGAACAGCAATTCATTTTAATGGAAAGAGATTTGTAAAAATATTATTTAGGCACGTTACACGGTGTATGGTTATAAGTAACCATTAATAACCATAATGGATGACGTAAACAATTTTTAGTACATACAAAATGTTTGCCTAAGACTATCTCTCAAGATGAAAAATCATTAGATAAATGCATTCTTTATTGCATGCCAAAAACTGCAAAAAATGTACGGTTAAGAATGATAAAATACAGTGTTAATGTACAATTTGAGTAGCTTTGTCGCTAAAAAGTAATCTCTTCCAAACTACTACAGATAAAGTAGAATTGCCCTAAAAATTATACAAAATACTAGTTAGGTAATAAATAGTAATCCTGCTACAGGTCCTAAACGTAGAAGCAGCCTCCTACTACATGATGATCCTGATGGCCCTTTCGGGCACGGTGCTGGCCATCGTGGTGATCCTGGCTCTGCTGAAGTTCCGCCGCTTCCTGCTGCGCGACCAGAACGCGCTGGTCAAGATCCACGGGCAGAGCCAGGGCACGGTGGCGCCGATCCCGCTGCCCAGGCCGCCGGATCATCTCATGCCTTCGCCTTCGCAAGGCACTCCGCCTATTAAGCGGTAGGTGGCAATTAGTAAATAAATAAGTCTTTAAAGTTTCTTGTTGCATTATTAAATTTATTGAACCCTAAAAACCGGCATTTCTACAACATTTTATCTGAATACCTGTTTTTAAACAGGTATGATAGTGATTTTATCGTAAACGTTAACCTAATAACCTATTTCCTGTTTTAATACAGGTACTAAGGTAATTTTACCGTTTAGATAAAATGATGCAGAGAACCCTGTTATATCTGTTTTTAAAAACAGGTATTTTAGTAATTTCACCGTTTAGATAAAAGATAAAATGTTGCAGAAAACCCGGATTTTAGTGTTTAATTAGTTAAAAAATATTTATGTCAGTCAGCACAGTAGTTTTTTACACTTCTCTAAATGTTAGTTTAGTTTGCATTCCTGGCAAATCTGTAAATTAGTCCAACAGATTTGCTTACGAAATAAACACATTTTGGATATCGAATCGACGTTGAAACGCTAACACCTTAATACACAACGCTTTGAACACTTCACGATAAACAAGCGTGTGCAATAATGGTACACTGACTTCAGTGCTACAAAAACTGTAGTTAAATCTTGGTGTCAAGGACCAAAGTACTTAATATTTGAATGATAACATAAGCTAACCAAAACACCAAATTGTCAAATAATTGTTCAGTCACATCCACGTTGATTATGAACCGGCCAAACACGCATCGAAATAAAACTTTGTCGCGTACTATTTGTACGATTTATGTATGACTAGCGGCCACCCGCGACTACGTCCGCGTGGACTTAGGTTAAAAACAAAAGTGATATCTTTATAATATGTGTGTTTATAATATAGTGCTATTCAGATGCATAAGCTATATTGTTGTAAAGTTTAATTAAATTCAGTAGGTTTCAAGTGAAAGAGCAACATGGCACATACAAACATTAGCATTTATAATATTAATAGGATTAACAAAATGGTTCTCAGAAAGGGTCAGTTCTGTGTCCTGTCCTGTCCTGTGTGTACATTAGTCCTTTCATACAAAAGACTAATGAAAGTAGAGGAGGCGCAAAGTGTGTGTCAGGACCGTAGCAAGTGGAAAGAAGTGGTCTCTGCCTACCCCGTTGAGAAAGAGGCGTGATGGTATGTATGTATGTATGTAATAGGATTAAGAGCGCCAAGCTGGAGTTTGTCCCACATCATCTGTTGATTTTGTAAAATATCAGTGATGTCTTATGTTTAACCTTTGACCTTAGATACGTGTCATCGGAGCAGTCAGTGCACACCGGGGCCAGCACCCCGCTGCCTTCAGGCGGCTCCGTGGCGTGCAAGGTGACGCCGCTCGCCGACGCACAGCTAGACCTCAACGCGCGCTACCCGTACGGCGCCGACGACCACACAGACGTGAGTTACGACCGAAACTAGCCTCTATCACCGAGCCAGAAGGTCGTCCATACGTGTCGTCACCCCGCTGCCTTCGGGCGGCTCCGTGGCGTGCAAGGTGACGCCGCTCGCCGACGCGCAGCTAGACCTCAACGCGCGCTACCCGTACGGCGCCGACGACCACACAGACGTGAGTTGTTGTAAACTAGTCTTTATTACTGAGGCAGAAGGTCCTCCATACGTATCGTGCAAGGTGACGCCGCTAGACCTCAACGCGCGCTACCCGTACGGCGCCGACGACCACACAGACGTGAGTTGTTGTAAACTAGTCTTTATTACTGAGGCAGAAGGTCCTCCATACGTATCGTGCAAGGTGACGCCGCTAGACCTCAACGCGCGCTACCCGTACGGCGCCGACGACCACACAGACGTGAGTTGTTGTAAACTAGTCTTTATTACTGAGGCAGAAGGTCCTCCATACGTATCGTGCAAGGTGACGCCGCTAGACCTCAACGCGCGCTACCCGTACGGCGCCGACGACCACACAGACGTGAGTTGTTGCTAAACTAGTCTTTATTACTGAGGCAGAGGGTCCTCCATACGTAGCGTGCAAGGTGACGCCGCTAGACCTCAACGCGCGCTACCCGTACGGCGCCGACGACCACACAGACGTGAGTTGTTGCTAAACTAGTATTTATCACTGAGGCAGAAGGTCCTCCATACGTATCGTGCAAGGTGACGCCGCTAGACCTCAACGCGCGCTACCCGTATGGCGCCGACGACCACACAGACGTGAGTTGTTGTTAAACTATAGTCTGTTCGCGTTAAGAATGCAGTGATTTTATACTTGTCCTTCAACCTAGCGCGCCTCGTTACTAATCAAATCGTTCCTAATCAGAAAGCCAAGTCCACAGTGAACAGCTGAACGCATACTTTCTAATTAGGAACGTTTGCTTGGCAAAGGGGCATGCTAGTTCGAAGGACAAGAATGAAAGCACTGCATTCGTAACGCGAACGGACATAAGTCTTCTTTAGTCATAAACTGAGGTCGAAGGTCGTCCAGACGCGAGCAATATCTATCTAGCTACAGTGTGGCGCAGTGACGCAAAAAAATATGCTCTTCCTCTGCATCACCACTAATACACCACTGCTTGTTACATACACCAAAACCAACTATTTATTTATTTATGAAAGGTATACAAAGAGATTGCACTTACTTCATATCTACGATATTTAGAAATTATTATTAAAGTAGCGACCCGCCCCCGGCTTCGCACGGGTGCTATAGGATGTTATTATACACGTAAACCTTTCTCTTCAATTACTCTAGCTATAAAAAAAAACTACATTAAAATCGCTTGCGTAGTTTCAAACATTTAAGCATACAAAGGGACACAGGGACAGAGAAAGCGACTTTGTGTTATACTATGTAGTGATTATTATTGTTGAAATTTGGAATCCTGGACCTGGATCATTGTAGTAGGTAGTGTAAGTCTTGTTAGTGACCTAATAAATAAATATAAATTAAATGTTCATCTTGCAGGCGGAAGACTGGAGCAGCTACGAAGCGAGCGAGTCGGCGTTCCCGGTGCGGGCGCCGGGCGCGCCGCCGCCCAACCCCATGCTGCGCCGCAACCAGTACTGGGTCTGACCCTCGCACTCCTGCTCGCTGCCTAGGGAGCACAGAACTGGTATGTACTGGCCCCAGGTTTATCCCAACATAACATAACACACCCTCACGACCATATCCCTAATGGGTTATGGTCACGTTCAGAGAACACATTTCGCCGAGGGATTGGAACCCAACGTGGTAAGGGGCGAGCCTACCGCCGTTATCCGGGTTACTTGGGTTTTATATCGGTGTTTTCCATCACCGGAGAGTTAGCCGCACATTGTACGAACACAAAGTATGTGTGTTCTGGCCAAATTTGATCTCGGGACCATCGGGTTCTTAGCCAGAGGTTTTAACCACTGGGCCACGACGCTCTCACCTATCTCAATAGCACATAGCGGGACACATAGCGCGAAGAAATGATGGCCGCTGGGGCCGAAATTATCTTGACTGAAGGCCATTTGAGGCCAAACGCAATGTGGGGCGGGATCCCGGTGGATGTAGGCCGCACGCAACCGGATGCTCTAGCAATCAATGGAAGAGGCCTATGTTCAGCAGTGAACTTATTGCGGCTGCTTATAATGATGATGACGATCTCAAAAGCGACATGTCAAAATGTTTTACAAAAATAACTTAATAACCCGCCGCCGGCTAAACCGATGCTGCGACGCAACCAGTACTGGGTCTGACCCTCGCACTCCTGCTCGCTGCCTAGGGAGCACAGAACCGGTATGTACAGGCACAGTATAAACAGGAGGTTATCTAAGGCCGCCCGCCAAGTTATTAGCCTAGCGTGCACACAGACACGCGCCACAGCCCGTCCGTACTGCCATCACCTTATTCCCCCATATTTTATGCTAGCATCTGCGTGAAATCGCGACAAGGCGCGCGACGCGGCACGTTTGTATGTAGATATTTTAATATGTTCTCTGTGTACTGTGGTACAGGCTCCAGATTTACCTCACCTATCTCAATAGCACTGTTAGAGGAGGCCTTTGCCAAATGCCTTTGCAATTCTATAATCAAAGAGACAACAACATTACAAAAAAAGAAGAAAGGAGTTCAGGATAAGAGGCTTATTATTATTTATATTATTCATCTCAATAGCACATAGCGGGACACATACCGCGTAGAACTAATGGCCACTGGAGCCAAAATTTTCTAGACTGGAGGCCATTTGAGGCCAAACGCAAAGTGGGGCGGGATCCCGGTGGACGTAGACCGCACGCAATTGGATGCTCTAGGAATCAATGGAAGAGGCCTATGTTCAGCACTGGACTTATTGCGGCTGCTTTTAATGATGATGATGATCTCAAAAGCGACATTATGACAAAATGTTTTACAAAAATAACTTAATAACCCGCCGCCGGCTTAACCGATGCTGCGCCGCAACCAGTACTGGGTCTGACCCTCGCACTCCTGCTCGCTGCCTAGGGAGCACACAACTGGTATGTACCGGCTCAGATTTATCCTTACCAGTGGAGAGTCCGACATAACCCGTCCGTCCCCCGGTAGACGGGTATGCATAAGGCATTTCCCCTACTATAAATAAAAAAAAAGGCTCAGATTTATCTCACCTATCTCAATAGCACTGTTAGAGGAGGCCTTTGCCAAAAGGCACACGAACTCAGAGACATTCTATAACCAAAGAGACGCCAGCCAACCCGATGCTGCGCCGCAACCAGTACTGGGTCTGACCCTCGCACTCCTGCTCGCTGCCTAGGGAGCACAGAACTGGTATGTACAGGCTCCAGGTTGATCTAAACATAACGTAACATACCCTCATGACCATATCCCTTATGGTTTAGTCAGAGGCACACTGATTGTTGCCGTCTTGGTGAACGGAACATTCAGAAGCCCACATTTCGCCGAGGTAACCCTCGCACTCCTGCTCCCTGCCTAGGGAGCACACAACTGGTATGTACAGGCTCCAGGTTTACCTCATACATCTCAATAGCGATTTAATGATAAAATGTTTCACAAAAAAACTTAATAACTCAGCAAGTTTTCAAAAAAAAAAAAAACCGTATGACTGCACACATCTCCTGTTATCAGACAAGCCAACGCTATCAACGGAGCAGATTTCATTCAGCAGATCATTTTTGATTATTATCGTAAGTGTTAAATGACAGACCACATTAATAATTGATCAATAATCTCATTTGAATGAAGACTCGCTTTCATTTTGACGTCTGACTCAGTTTTGTGCCACCTTATTCATAAAAAATAACAATGCTGCAGTATTAAGTTAGGGATTGATTGCCGTGTCTTGTCTCTCACTCGCTAATGGCTACATAGTCCAGTCATTATAGTAAGTTCACCTCGGAATTCGAGATACCCGCCTGTAAGTCTGTAAATACTTGTATATTGACACCCTAAAAGTTGTCTCAAAACCTACATATGGTAGGGTGTACGCAACTATCAAATTTCAAGGTCAAATGTCACAAAAATCGTTTTTTTCTAAATATCTCATTTCCTTTGGGTTTTTTGCTATTTGTATGTATTATCAATATTGTAGAATACAAAATTCTCTACAAATTTTGTTTAAAAATTTGTTTCATACGGTGAACCATTTTCGAGATAGAGGGCGGAGAGCGCGCGGTCACAGCATCACTTCAGGTCAACCGGTGCCACCGGTCAAAAACTTAAAAAGTGAAAAAATCTGATAAGTCTCGATCATCTTCGTTATCTGCATTACGTCAAGTCTACAGAACTTAATAAAGCTGTGCAGCTTTCAAATATTCCACCAACAAGTGCAGCTGCTTATCAACATTGTAAAAACAACAACGTTGTCGAAAATCGGTTCGCATTGCCCAACCCGATACCTGGGTTTCCAAATCATGCCCTAACCAAGTTTGAACTTGATAATATACACGTTGTTGTTTTTACAATGTTTATGAGCAGTTGCACTGGGGTGCAACTACCACATGTAGGTTTTGAGACAACTTTTAGGGTGTCAATATACAAGTATTTACAGACTTACAGGCGGGTATCTCGAATTCCGAGATTCTTACCTAATTTAAGCTTAAATGACTGGACTAACAGCAACAACAATGAAAGGGACAAAGCGTCATTTAACGTGACGTTATAGCTATTGTGTTATCCTTGCACTTGGAAGAAGTCGTCAAAACTGTGGCGTTGGTTTGTGTGGTGGGATGGTCTCTATGTTGTGTGATGGATGTGTTAGATGTGTTTGATGACACTTCTAGTGTTGTGAAAGATTGATTGAATGATTCCAAGCATATTATTTTCTATCAGCTTCCCGTGAGTACTTGTTTAGATTAGTAGAAATAAAATAAAATATTGTAATGTGTAGGTACACTTCTGTTCATATTATGTGGATAGTCATAATTGGCCCTCAAAATAAATTGTACCTTAAAATTATATTTTACAATTATTTCGAGCTGTGTACAGTCAAGTTGGGTAACGTTGAGTTTCAGTGTAACATTGAATCCACTTTTAAGAACAATAAAAGTACCTACATACTGTTGTTTATAGTTTGTTTTTCCTCAAAACCCCTCATAGACTCAACAACATTTTTTAGTTGGAGTACTTGCAACAGTAAATAATCTAAAAGAGTGGATTCAATGTTACACTGAAACTCAAAGTTACCCAACTTGACCTTACTGTTCCTAATTATAAATAAATAAAACTGTATTCTAACTCCAGTGCACCTATCGGCACACGAGAGATGCGCGTCGCTGCGCCGGCGCGTCGAGCTGGTCCCCACGCCGTTCCTGCTCAGCAACTACCGCGGGGCCTACCCCAGCACCGAGGTCACGCTCTAAGCTCTGATATAGCACGATTCAAACTAGGGATGATCGATGAGCATCGATGTTGAAAGGAAAAACATCGATCATCGATGTTACTTACGGTTTCACGAGCTTGCGCTTAAATATTTGAGTACTATCGCGACATCAACGCCGTCTGAAAGACTTTTTTCAAAGCCGGCTCTACCCTTTATCAACAAAGAAATAGATTGAAAGGTTCTTCCTTCATCAAAATATCAAAATTACTTTTACTTCAAAAGTATTGGAATACAAGTAGTTTTTTTCGGTTTCTAAAATAATTTCGAATGATTTCACTGTATTTATTGCGTTTTTATTAAAAGTGCTAAAATTATCGATGTTACCCAACATCGATGTTCGGTTTGTCGAAAATATCAAACATCGATGTTGAGCTTTCAAATATGACATCGATGTCAACATCGATGTTTTTCAAATATCGATCATCCCTGATTCAAACTCAATGGCGGCTGTGAACATCGCGCGAGACGATGCGCATAACTCAAATTAAGGTGTCAGCGGGTTGCGAAGTGAGGTCAATCTTGCGCAGTTTTCTCGAGCCGCCAATAAGTTTGAATCGTATTATACACGCATTACTGTTAACTGACATTCTAGCCCAGGATCCACTCTGACTGGTCAACTCATTTTTACTCTATAGTTAGCAAAGGCGGGACGTGAAGGTGTTGCATGTAAAGTAAGTCAATTAGAAAAAGTATTTGCTTTTAAAACCTTGGCTAAGCAATGAAATAACACACGCAATAAAGCCATCCCATTGGACAACATTAAGTTTTGAAAAACGCAAAGAGGTGGATTTTAATCAGTTATTATTTTGAATGAACCTATGGTTTCGTGAACAAATGAATTAAATACGGGGATAACTTTCTAAGGGTTAACACCTCTTCCAGCTGATCCTAGAATAAGCAGTAACTATCCTATGGGTGTAAATACTGATAGGAAACGTCAACTTTGTTCAGTTGGTTTTTATGGACCAGTGGTTCCTTTTTTTGCTGTACAACTTTAAGGACTAAAACAATTTTGTCAACCTGCTTACACTTGTAACTCAGAGCGTAACTCAGAGCTATACTAAAAATAATTTGGAACCTAAGAATTGTTTTGGTCGTTGTTACAGTAAAAAAAGGTTTGGTGCCTTTTTTACGTTTTTCAGGAATGTCCTTTGTCTGCTTACTACTGCGAATAGAATGACAGTTAATCGTATGCGCCAATTTCCTATTTACAAAATGATGCCCCCTCATCTCAATAAACGGTTACACATTGTATCTTATAGTTTACGCTCGTAATGTTACTTACAATGCTACCATGTGATCATAACTGCTACGCCAATTAATGTAAAGTTGTATACGTCTCAAAGATTAGTAACATTTGTATTATAAACTTTTAGAAAAAAACTTTTTTAATTAAATATTCTTAGTTAACTCCGAAACGGCTAGATTGTGATACAGTAAACATAATTGCCAAGTAAACAATTTTATTAATCTATGAGACATTTAGACGTAGATTTAACTCGTCTCGATATTTTTTTACACGCATAGTACTTAGCGGTGTTGCCAAATAATCGTTAGAATTAAATATTTTGTTATTAATTAAGGTTGATCCTTAGTGTCCAGTAATAAGTATACAATTAGACGTGACAAATATTTACCGTGTAAGAGAGATTGAGCCTTGAACAGAGTGAGTGCAAAACAAAAATCTCATCAATGTTTCAGAAGTAATCAACAGATTTCTCAATGATTGCGTAACAAATCTACTATTTTTAAACTTTTAAGTCCGATGTTTTTGCAAGTAGGCTCAAAAAGATGGATTAGGCGGAAATCACTGAACTATAAAACACACTTGAATGAAAGTGAATTTATTGTTTCCTTTGAATGTGACATCATGATAGTACCATTAAATGCAATGACAAAGATGTGGTCCATTTACAATGACGGGTTTTTTATGTAGAAGGCATTAGCATAATTGATTTCAATGAGTTGCGTTTCGGAAAAATGTAACGATAAAAGTATAATTTCTGAACTATCGATTTACGCCCAACAGACGTTTCTTTTTACATCGTTATTTGACTAATGGTCATTAGAGAAGATTGGTCATCTTAGTTTAGATTAAATTCAGCTTCAGTAATAAAGATATTAATTTTGATATGTTGTTCATCTTGCGGCATCAGAGCCAATATTGTTATTGGGACCTACGTGCCAAAGTACTTAACCAACATAATTAATGTAGTGTTTTAAAATGTTTACATTTTATGAAAATGCGTATTTTTTGTTTCATTATTCAAGGTTATATTGAGAAACTAAGGGGGAAAAGGAATTTGATTTGGCCCCTCATTCTTATCATCATAATCGACCATTCAGTATTGTTTATAGCGAATGCAGAATAGTCTTTCATCGAAGAGAGGTTACCTGTAATAAAAGCTAAATATTTTGCCCCAGAATTTGAACTTCAATGCCTTGGCATACCGGCGAAAGCAAATGTGTAATTTAATAGTGCCATGCACTATTAATGGTAATAAAAGTGGCATTTAGGTAACAAAGTCATTTTGATCACTGTCCATATTAAAAATGGAATACAAATTTATAATTCTGGGAATTTTTTGACCAGCAAAGTTCTCAATTTAGAGGGAGATACAGTTATTAGCTGTTGGAGATCGTTTTGGGTTTTTGCGATATCCCGTCATGCTCTCAACATTCTAGTTAGTTAACTCATAAAAAGTGACACTAGCTTCAAAGACTGGATAATCATAGGAATATTCTTGCTGCCAAAAGGCGAGTACTCGCTAGATAGTATTTTAGTTGTTTAACCGTCTCATACATCGAACAATCCGCACTGAGACCGCGTGTCGAAGTATGGCTCAATCCACCTCATAGTTGAGGTGAGGCTTGTGCCCAGCTGTGGAACGTATATAGGCCGTTTATGTTTATGCTTTAACCGTCGCATAGTCATGTTGTGCTAATCAAGCTTGGTTGCCAATCTGTAGCATACCCAGCCAAGACACTGCAGATTTTTGTCTTCTATAACTAGCCTATCTAGAAACAAATTCGCGCATGTCTTGGTCAAATACCCCTTAAGTTGACTGAGGGTCACGCCAAAATAATAACTTTGGCAGCCCCCATTGACTTCGCCAGATGATTTTAACAAGACTTTTAAGAAGTCATGGAAACATTCAAATTATCTCTTGACGCGGTATTATGGCTGAGTATTTTTTGTTAAAAGCGTAAATATTTATTGAGAAAGTATTGAAATTCGCTCGAGACATTTTCATAAGAGGCCGTCCGGGTTTACCTGTAAAAGACATTTTATTTGGAAATGGTTTTTTTGTGACCTCAACTGGCACACAAAAGGCTGAGCCTTGGCCTCATCGCGTTGCATTCTTAAGATTATAATGTTCTTCCGAAAAATTACTCTTACTTAGTGAAAACTAGTGCTGTGTGTGTGCTGTCATTATAGTTTTTCAGTATTCTGATTTCGTGTTTGTTTATCCAAATTTCAGTTAAATAATGCGTTTTATTTTCATTTATTGTTCTTCCACAATGTAACAATACTGAGTGTAAAACGTTAAGATGCTCATTTTGAATAATGTTATGCTAAAATATTCCGGTACATAGACCTCGCCGTTTTGGAACCAACCTAAATATATCTTACAAGGTAACTTCATTACCTATGACATTGACTATGGTTTCGCCATGTTCGCTTTACATATGACTTTTGTATTAGTTCTGAAAGAAACGAGAAATAACTCAAAACCTAGGTTGAGATTAACATGTGCCAAATATTGCTGCTTATAAACGTTTTTACAAAATGCCCACGTCGATTATTTATAGCGCAATCAAGAAAGTGTAGTTTGTTAAACTTGAGTATATTTGAGGAAAACCAGTTTAGTTGCTATAAAACTGAGTAATTTTGACTGGCAGCACATTACACCACTAACGATAAGATTAACGGAAGAACCACGATTCAAATTTATTAACGAACTTCATAATGGATAAAAGGCTTCTCCAAAGTTATTTAGATACTAATGTTCGCTTAAATATTATTCAATCATCAAGTAATTGAGTAATATACTAATTATATACTTATTATTATTAAGCCATAATTGCAATTTATATACACTCGTTCATACTATTATTTGTTAGTCATTTTATATAGATTAATTTTATTGAAAAACCTACTAAATTTATTAATTTAGTTTAAGTATGCTTAAACCAAATATTAATGAGGTTTTAAACTTATTAGTTATTAATGTTACATTTAGAGCTAATATAATTTAAACTGATGTTACAAATAAATGTTAGTCTTAAGTTATGTATCTTTATGAACATGTCTAGTTGAGTACCTAATACGTAATCCCTAAGTTAGTGTCATAAAGTGGTTAAATATTATATGAACATTTAAATATGTATTGTATTTTAAACACTTAAGTGTACAGTTATCACCAAAGCTGCATGGGGAAGGTATTTACTTATACAAATAACCAAACTTATTTACCGAAAAGTATACAGTAGTAGACATTGTACAAACGATAAAAGAAATTCTAAAACCATTAGATGCCTTAATCAAAAATCAGTGTTGTAAGATGATATTATAAAATTAAATGCAGAGTACCCGGAAGCAACCTTCTAGACTTGTGTCGCTCGTTAGGCCCCCCTCGAGAAGTGAGAGGAATTTCCCTCGTATTTACTAGGTCAGGCAAAATCAGAATATACTTGTACAACACATTGAGTAATTGTTTATAAATTGTTATGCATTATTGAAAACGTAATTTATTTATAAATTATGACACTGACAACTGGGGTC
This sequence comes from Udea ferrugalis, assembly GCA_950022985.1. NCBI lineage: Eukaryota > Metazoa > Arthropoda > Insecta > Lepidoptera > Crambidae > Udea > Udea ferrugalis. The sequence goes on from OX465515.1 coordinate 24,257,180, forward strand.
ATTTAGAAAATAAAAGAACTATTTAAAGTTTATGAAGATAAGTTCTGGTTTATTCGACCTACCTAGTGGAGACGTCAGGATTAAAATAATCCCGAGGAATCGTCACGGGACTTAAAGATTTTATTCTAAAGTGGGGAGACAAGTATTTACAACCTTTGATTGTATCCAGTATGCGAAGAGTACTTTGTGAATATATCGACGTTCAAATAGTTGTTTGATAAGTGCCTCCGTACATCTCTTCTCCGCTCTGGTTGAAATGAAAGGCCTTTCAAACAAAGGAAGGTGTTTAGTAGATATGTTACCTAAACCGGTTCAGGTGATTTCTGTACAGCACCGTGTAAAATACTAGCATTTTTGTTAGTTTGAAGATGATACTCAACTTTAATTGCAGTTAAGTTTTTTATACAGTATAGATTTATTAATATGGAACAACTAGTACTATTTACTGAAATGGGATTATTCGTACCAGCGACCGAGAAAAATCTGTTGAATGAATATGTAACGAGAAAATTCCTTGACATTGCTTCTTGTGTTCAGTTAATATTCCCTGGCCTTGCTGCGAATGGTCCCAAAACTAGTTGGTTTATAAGTTCATTCTGGAATTGAAAATATTTTAGAGACGTTTAGGGCTGTTTGAACGAATGTTAGGCAAATGTTTTCGTACCGCTATGTAAAGTGCCTAGTATATAGTACTACAGGTTTGTAATGTTCATAGTATGGTTTAAGGTTAGATTTCATAGCATTTATATAAATATATTATAATCTTAAGTTGAAGCATTCGATAATTATGTTTAGGCTTCCTGCGAACTAATATTGGGTAGTTTAATTAAAACAAATTAAAATTACATTAATATTAATAACGAAACCAGACTACACAAATGCTTTGATAGTATTGTTCAAGTTTGAATATATTGTTTTAGTTAGAGTTTTGTATTTTCATAAATTCAGGCTTTCATTTTACAAAGTTGCGCTATATTTTTATCTTATTTTGAAATGCAAATCAAGATTTCAGATCTCATTTAAAATGGACAAGTTTGCTTTTTGAGTTTTTCTGGTGTATTGAGCCGTAATTTGGCTTAAAAGTAATGTACAAAGAAAGTGCTTATGAAAAGGAACTAAACTGGAGGGGTAGCGAGGCGTCGCTAGAAACGTGCCAAATAATGTGTGGACGCACGCACATGAGGGTTGTTTTAGTATAGAATAGAGTTGTATGTGCCAATCAAGTGACTAATGTGCCATTCGGTATAGGATGTAAAATCGAATCGAGACATTTTTACTTAGTATAACAATAAACAGACGTCTAAAAGGTTACGTACAAAATAGCGCCTTAGTCGTTGCTTTTTTGTAAAACGATTTATTTTCCTGAGTGATAATGTAAAGCATGTAATAATTTCTACCGATTAGGTAGGTAATGGATTTTTAATAAATAACATAATAAACTAGTAAAGTTTTTTATTTATCATTAATTTGTACGGTCCTAAAATAGCTTAAAATTAATTTAAACAACGTAACGGAGATGTAATACTAGGCGTAGTTAACATAACAAATACTTTATGCCTCCAGTCTTCGAAGAAGTGTAGATACTGGGCATAATATCAGTCTGATGTGAGTTCTCAGTCGACCTCTAGTTTCCTGAAGTTGCCGGTGAGGCCGCGCATGGCGTCGCCGACGGCGTCTGCGCCCGCGCACGTGTTGGCGCCTGCGCGCAGCGCGGAGATAGCGCCCTCTCGCGCCGCTTCGCTGTACATCTCTAAGCGCACCGCCATTTTGTCGTTGAGGAGTAGTGTGTCTCGTTTGCTTGCTAACTCCTCTTTCCATAGTTCTGAAACATGAGATTTCTGTTATGTATACGGTGGATAACGAATTCTACATTTCATTTTATAGCTGACGACCGATTTGGTGTAATGGTTCAGAAGTGGGCTATTACACCTGGGGGGCGATTCACAACCGAGTTATCGAACGATTCGGTAATTTTCAAAAAAATATATATCCATTTTCTGATGTGGGAGGTGTCTGTATTATTCGCTTAATAAATACTAGATGCCATTGGCTTTAACATATACAAAATTCAATCTATTACGCGGAACAAACGATTTACTAGAATTTAATGAAAGTTATCGAATCGTTCGATAACTCGGTTGTGAATCGCCACCCAGATCCGATCCCTGCACCGAACAGACATTGAGTGCATAACCACGTTTGTTTGTACTTGTTTGGGTGTATCCTATGTATATAAACGAGATATTTACAAAAAAGTATATAAGTATGTTTATCCGTTGTCTAGTATTCCATAGCACAAGCATTTAGTTGCTTAGTTTGGGGCTAGGTGGCGGTGTGTGGAATAATGTCGTGATATATTTATCCGAGTGAGTGATAGCACAATTAAGCATTCACCTTCCTATTTTCACTATAAACTAGTTTTCCTATTTCATTATGATTTCACTGCCATCTACAAATTGGCATGTCTTCCATATTTGAAATTTCCAAATTCCTTTTTGAACGTTTGACACATCAACAATGCATGCTATGTGCAGCTGCCGTGTTCCGAAGGCAGCTTGAAAAAGATGCTCCAAAATTTGAATAGACTAACCAATCATCTCCTTCATGGGCATGGTGCCGCCGTACTCCTGAGGCAGGAGCTTCTTGTCGATCTCGACGTCGTCGGGCGAGCTGTACAGACGCACGCGCTTCCTGATCTTCTCCGAGATGAGAGCCATGCCGAAGTCCAACGCGAACTTGACGGTCACGTGGACGTTCACTCCGTAGATCTCTTTGTGTCTCATCGGGAGAGTTCGCTGGAATAATGATAAGTGTGATGACGGAGTTCTACACAGTTATTACAAGGTAATGATAGTGCCATGAAAATTCGTGACAGCGCGAAGTGAAACGAATCGGAGATCTTGCGAATTTTGTGTCGACGACAGTATAATTAAATAATAGAAATCTAAATAAAGCTGGTAAATTTAATAGTTCAGTGCAATGTTATTATAATAAAAAAGACGTAGATAGGTTACTAGTGCCAAAAAAAGTGGCGCCCGAAATCAGAACTTTCAACACATGAGCAAAGCATTGACACTTTGAGACGACACTGCGCAACATGTATCTGTCTCGTACGCTCTAGTGAATAATCATACTATCTTGTTCACACGGTCAAATTATAGGTACGTACGCCAGGGGACAATTTTCGACTTAGCATAAGTACTGACATATTGAAACTACCTCTTTTAAATATCATTCTTTCAGTGCTTTTAAAGCGCCTTTTGCAAATGCCATAACAGATCAATCCACTACCCTACCTCTCCGTTCTTCACGATCCTGACAGCCTCCTTAGGTGTGAATAGGGTGAGATGAGGGAAGCTGACGCCGCTGCCGTCTGCGTAGTGGACCACCCCGCGCACCTGGTTCTCCTCATCTTCCAGCAGGGTCTCGTAGCACATGCCCATCACTCTGCACATGTCCTGGTTTGTGTATTTGTATGGGTCGAAGACGCCTGTGGATGGTTGGGGTATGGTGTTCTAGTCAATGTTTCGTTCACCCCTGAATTCATAATCGTCAATCAATGTTGCGCCGTCAAACTTATGCCGTCGCGTGAAAAATGTTAAAATAACTGAAACTGATATATTTGTAAGTGATGCCCAACTTTGATTTGTGTTTGTGAATTCGGGGGTCAGTCAGTGAATTTGTGGTAGGTACCTACCTTCCAGGACTATGAAATACTAAATATTTACATAATAGTTTGCATGTTATTATGCGTGTGTCCTCTTTAAGACAGAAACTCAGCTTGAAATAATGTATTTGTAGAGTCTGCGGTTACTATTATTTTGAAAAAAAGTACATAACTAATTATTACACAATGAAAGAATAAAATTTGGAATGAAGTAAGTTAAAAATGAACAAAGTGTTAATATAAGCTTATTTTTTGAAGTGATTGGTTAGTAGTTGAAAAAACGTAATTAGGTGCAAAATGAGTGTTGATTAAGTAAAACCTTTCTAGCTGTGCGTTAGGAGATAGATTGGTAAAAGATAGTAAATGAATACATACTTACAATCTTCTTATTTGTTAGCAATGATGACGTCAGTCCCGATGACGGTTTTACAAGGGCGCTTCCATGATATAATATAGCGAAGAATAATCTTGAGATCATGAGCTGACTCTATTTCAAATACCTATTAACCTACTGAACTGAACTTTATTTGAAATAAAATAACTCGAAATAAGTTAGTTCTTGGGTCGTTAAAACCAGAAACAATCCCTCCAAAATATCGAATTTATCAAAAGCTATCTAAAATATCTCATAAAAAGGCATTGGTTTTAAAAGTAGGAATTGAACCCACAAGTGTTTCAAAGAGTAGTGCTGGTTATTTATTTCGTAACTGGAGCTTGTCCAGGACCAATGTACAGACAGGGTTAGAGGTAGTGTGGCGAAACAAGGTATCCACAACACACCCTTCTCTCCCCCCTTCTGCTTCACTCGATGCATTCACAATTCTTTCCTTAAACCTGATAATTACGAATGAGCAAAAACTTTAGATATACCTATCCAAATGACTTAACTAGCCTACATGGAGTTGCCCTTGAATAACGTGCTTCAAGCTATTACATATTAAAATACATACCTGCTGTAAAATACATATCAAATATTACATAAGTTTAAATACATATTGTATAATGGTTAAGCATGAACGCTACTGGAAACCGTTGAAGGAGGCATATCTACCGGGCCTGTATATGACAACACGACGTCCGCCGGCGTCTTTGAAGGGACTCACAAATATGTACCTGCAATGTGCATAATACATTTGAATATCACATAAGCACAAATACGTAGAGATCGTCTAAGCTGAAATGACGCGCGCCACCACCGCATTTCACCCAACAAGCCAATTTCAAATATGTAGGTACGCAATAACACATAAACACGCTATTATTATTGGTTCTTCAGTTGACGGTTAGGCTCAAACGTCGAATACCGGCAACTGAACGACCAATTTGAATACATATTTACATACAAACATATTTGCATGCATACATATTTGAAATTTCCTTGTGTGCGTAAATGAGGTGGAGACGCGCGTCATTTCAGCTTAGACGATCTCTACATAATCATTTAGATCGCCATCTTACGGAAAACAGCAATGAATAGTACCGCTTCTAAAACAACTTCTTGATTGAGGTTTTCTCATAAGGTTTTCTCAAAAGCTCACCCCAGGTCAATAAGCTCCATCATGACTGGCAGCTTATAGTCCAGCTGGTTGAAGGCGATGCCCCAGGATTGCCGCAGGAGTATGTACCTCTCGATCGCTTCTTGAGCCATTGGGACGCTGAACTTCTTCGCGCGGAGGAAACGGAGGAGGAAGTTGGAGTCTGGAATAGAAGAAAATGTTGTTTTATTAATGTTCAATGGACGGTGTTCTGTAACTAAACCATCAGCATTAACAGAGGGTCTAGTTAGTTAGCGCGTAATAGCGAGTTTGTGTGGCATTCGTGGTTGCGGCTAGCAATGTTATTATCTCAATATATAAAAATGGATTGCTGTTCGTTAGTCTCGCTAAAACTCGGGAATGGCTGGACCGATTTGGCTAATTTTGGTTTTGAAATATTTGTAATGGTCGAGGGAAGGTTTAAAAGGTGAGTAATCATGAGAAAATGCTGGGAATATAGAAAAAAAAACAATTTTAGGTTCCTCTTAGTAAATGTTACTACCTGTCACGTGACACTAAATGTTTGACAACAGAACTAAGTCTGTTGGGACAGCTAGTAATTTATAAAAGGTAGATAGTACTATAAAAGTGACACCCAAAATCAGAACGTTTCGTGTACCTGAGCAAAGCATTGACAGTGTTGACAGTTTGAGATGACACTGCGCAACAGTATCTGTCTCTTTTACGCTCTAGTAAATAATCGTACCTACTGTCTAGTGCATTTTGCCTGGCATTTTTTTAAAATACGTCTGACTCTTATATTGTGCTATTTTCGGTTAACTTTCCTGTGATGGAAAACACCGATGAAAAACCCGAGCACGCCTAACGCGTGTGCGCTTTTAAATGTCCATTCACTATGAGGGATCTTTTAGGGATAGGGATATCTTGAGCGTATGTTATACTGACCCATCCTCACAGCCATGAACTTGGGGTTCTGTTCCATCCAGCTCCTCAGCGCGGTGAGGGCCTGTGTGCGGGAGCTCTGTGTCTCGCGGAGCTCGTCACCAGCTATCGTCTGCGTCTCCTCCGACAGGGCGCACTCATACTCGTCGATTGGCGTCAGGTGACGTTTAGTGAGTCGCCGAGACATGGTTGTTGATCTGAAAAAAAAACAGGCCTATTGAATACATGTATTCTTAAAATAACTTACATAAAGAATTTACGTGTTTGAATACCTAAATAGCTATCCTAGCCCTTGGATAATAAAGTACTTGTTTGTGGTATTGGAGTAGACAAGATTACCTATTACTTATGATGTTCAGGCCCTTGACAATAAATCTTTGAAATACGCTCAGAAAAATTATTCGCTATCTGCCGTACTCAGAGACGTCAATTAACGGTAATGGTTCATTAGAGTCAAAATATGCCATTCTGAAAAGTTCTTTATGAAATTTGTTATAGTCTCTTTTCAAAAATGGAATTTTGACTCTAATCAACCATTAGCGTTAATTGACGTCTCTGAGTGCGGCGGTTAGTCATATTGTATCAGCTTAGCTTAACGTTTTATAAAGCTTTCAAACTAGTTAATTAATAAAACAAAGCATTAAAAAATGTTCCGTGTCTTTTGTTGCTAGCTGTAGTGCCTATGTTGTATGTAGGTCCTGCCCACATGTTTTGTGTGTCAGGTTTGCTGTCTCCGACACAAGCTACACAGATATATGACATCCGTCGCATTTGTTGCTCAATGCACTTGCAAAATATTGACGTTTGCATCTCACGAGGCAATGTTACGTCGTGAGGCGCAACTAATCTTATTACTATATAACATTTAAATTGTTAAATAATCATGATTTATTTTTGTGGATATGAATAAACTTGTATGTTGTCTATAAGAGCCCATTAGTGAGTTCCGTTGCACTGCACCGCTAGATTTGTACGGCGTTGCGGGAGATGACGCAACTCATAAAAAGGCATGCCATTGAAAATTTAAGTAAAACAATGCGCAGTGTTCTTGTAACGCAAAGGAATAAGAGCGCTTCGCCCTCAAAGTTTCTGTGATCACGACATTTTGATTAAGAAGAAACTTACATCACATTTACAAAAACAAACAATTCGTCAAACAAAGAAGAATCTAATTTTCTATCAGCGTTTCAACTGGTCAATTATTTTTAAGTGTAATGTGCGGTGCTTGCATATATTTCACAGTTGAAATAAATATTACAAAATAAGATTATGGTATGTTTTCATTATTGTTTTTTAGCATTTTTCCATGCAGTCATAGGGTAAAATATACCAGAAAGATTCGGCCGGTCTGTTAATGGTCTCGGTAGCATAATTGGAAGTGCAGTCGCCCGGTTTGCGAAAGATGCGGGTTCGAGTCCTGGCTGATGCCAACATGACCAAATGTCTTTTTCTGGTTTTCAGATCTTTAGTAAAAAGATTATAGTAATTAAGTTGTTATAAAATGGAAACTAGTCACAAAATGCAAGAAATATGAAAAATACATGGATTGGTGTTTTGCTATATTCATTATGTACAATAATTCGGTACTAATACGAATACAAAAAACACTGCCGTTTGCAATTTTTACTTAAATAAGAGGCTGTAGTGTTGGTTTTTTGGCGAAGAAAAAGTTGTCTTTCATGATAAATAGTTTTTCATCAATTCATCATCATCACCAGCTAATACCTCCTCCACTGTGTTGCAGTGGCGCTCAAAGCACGCAATCCTCCTAGCTTGAAGGTTTACTTCTAGTGCACTTAGTAAAAAATGTAAAACGCCCGAATGGAATAAAAATGTTACATTCTTCCGTCGTTTGTTATGCACAGATTTCACCATTGGTAGGTACTTATGGAACATATTGAATCCCGGCATGAGCTTACCTACGTCTGTGATTATTTGTGCAATTTCTGTAACGTGATCAATTTGTCTGCGATGACCTTTGTCGAGTCATTTGCCCGCAACATCGTCGTTATAGGTACTCTTACGATAATATCTAATCATCTAGCGGGTCGGCCAGCCGCTCAAGAGTTGAGCAACTCACTCTACTTGAGCAACGGTATCGGTTTTTCGATATTACATTACGCAAGAATCAACATTCATATCGTTTACAATAACATTCAAGTATTGTTATTTCGAGTGCGACTGAACTATAATCATTTTCGTACGATCTGCGGCTCTGAAAACGGTTGTATAATGTAAGTTCCTGTCATTAGCGTTATAAAGAAACAATTTTATTGAATGTTGATTGTATTGTGTATTTATAGAGTACTCTCAATTTCAGCCCGAAGCTACGACGTAACGCAGCTTTGATTCAAAGCTTTTTAACTTTTTGCAATAGTTTAATGTGTTATAACATTACGGTTATAACGACTGTGCCTTGCTGTTCTGTTAACTCGTTCTGTTTTTTTCTAAAAGTGCTTGGATTTCTAAAGTGAATGATGATTGGATTGTTTGGATGGATGGAACGCTCTAGGCCGAACGTGTAAAAGCTTAGATTGCGAACTAAACTGCTCTTATGGATTTCGTCTATGTATGGTCAATGAGGGGTTGTCTGACCCTGTTCTATGTGAAGGCTGTTTGAAGCTGACGCCTACAAAGCGCCGTGAGGACCTTTTGGTTGGGTTTAGTTACGTAAAATGCATCAAATTATGAAAATAAGACAACATCACAAATATTACTCTGATGGCTATGTAAGTTTTCCCCAGTAATGGAGACCAGAAACAATTAAGTTCCCAAAAACACCCTGACACAGGTCAGGTGACTGACCCGAATCTGCGACCCTCACAATCTCTTTGCCTTTTTTCCAAAAAAAACGTAAGGGTCCACCTGATAAATTTCCCAAACGCTAAGCCGAAGGGCCCCAGTCATAATAGTTACGCAACTAGTTACTAAGCCTGCATGTGATTTAACCAATTCATATGCAACTTCTGTTAGAACTTTATGGGTCATTCCTAAAGCTATAAACCATAGACACTTCGTGTGAATCTATAGTCACACAATTTGAATAGTGAATGTAACATAGTAAGTTGTTCAGATACTGTTGTGTAAGCTGACCGACGCGCTATAGACACGCATTTTATAGGTCACTCGGCTTTAGACTTGGTGCTGCAATTATAATAATTCTGATCAAAGATAGCTGTCAATCAGAATCGATTCTGTTTTATAATAATATGTAATCAAAAGATACTACTACTACTTAAAAATCTTTCCTTAGTGACAGTTTATGCTCAGCCTAAATTACTGGGCCTAGAAAGCTGAATTTGAAAATGCAAGCATTATTTAAAATATTTTTGAATATTTGTAATTTTGAGGAGGGAAGAAGCAAGATAAGAAGCAAACCTAACCTAAGTTCTTCTTATTCGCCCGATAAGGAGTGTTTCAGTTTTTTTCCATAACATAACATAACTATGGTTTTGCTTCAAAACGTAGAAATCTTTCGCCTATTTTTCGGATATTCACATTGTATTAGGTTAAATTTTATGTAGCAGCTAATAGAACACGATACAAAAAGGATATGTTTTTCACACATTTTCATGTGAGTACAGTGACAGTTTCTTATGTGATTTTCTAACCTGCAAACTGAAGCATTCTTAAGTAATTTAATGACTAAGCGTCTGTCTTATATTTTGATCCTCATAGACCAATCCTGGCCAAATAGTATTGTGCATAGATTGCGATTTATTCATTTACAACTTCGCATTTGTTTAGCGTTCTATGAAAAATAAGGTGAGAAAGCTTAATGTTGTACCTATCATTAAATTTCAAAAGAACTTGTCTCCATTCGTTGCAAAAGATATTTCATTTCAATGTTATGAATAAGATTTTATTGAGAAACGATGTGTTTAAAATGATGTCATAATGCCTGCCGGTTTGCCAACCGAAAACGAGTTCTGAAATAAGATGGGAGTTTTTACATTGTTACTTGTGATCGAAAGCTACGAATGAGGTGTTTCCCAACCATGACCTACTGATGTTGTCCCAATATCAAAAATAGTTTTAAAAGTGGTAGGTCTGAAAAGGAGAAGGATTGACACGTTGACACACTCACGTCTTTTTAGAAAAACGGCATTAGTTACAAGTACTGAAGGGTGGATGCCCACGCCTTGCCATAAGCATTGTCAAAAAAGCAGTTCACAATCTCGTTTGAGACAGCTCTGAAGGGGTCATCAATATGATTGTCGTCCATGAATCCCATGGTTATTGAACTTCAATGTTCTATTTTACGTTGTACCAGGCATGGCCTACCATAGACTCAGCAACACTAGTTTTAGCTTTGCTATTATGACAATGGCTGAAATTGGCTTCCGGGTCTAGATTTATAAAAATAACTGAAGATTATAGAACTTGAATCTTGGACTTGAAGAAAAAAGGTACTGAGCAAATGGAGTTCGTTTGAGGCTAAAATATTGCGCTAGGGCCATGTTATTTTACGTAACGTTATGTCAGCGCTGATGCGAAGTCGAAAATTGTCCCCTGGCGTACGTATCTACCTATAATTTGGCCGTGTGTAGTAGATGGTATGATTATTTTCTAGAGCGTAAACGAGACAGATACATGTTACGCAGTGTTGTCTCAAAGTGTCAATGCTTTGCCTAGGTGTTCAAAGTTCTGATATCGGGCGCCATTGTTTTAGCACAAGTAACTTATCTACGTCTTTTTTATTATAATGTCATTGGCTAGGGCCACTTGGTACCTACACCGGGATTGCTGCTAATGTACTTATCATAATTTCACGTGCCCATTAAGTAATATATTACAGCAAGCAGGGTGAATGTGGGTCAAATCTGGGCACTGGGTCTCTAATTGAGCTGACTTGCGCAAGCGCACTGTATCGAGCCTTAATTACCTTTAGAGCCTCCTAAATGCGCGTCGGACCACGACTGTTGTTTTACTAAAGCTGCGCCCTATTGCCTGGTTATAAAGTTTAAAATTGAAGTAGGAAATTTCTTTAGTCGCTATTGAGATGGAAGTTAAACAATTTGAAGCTTACATTCAAGGGTTTGTAGTTTCTCCCTTTTTGATCTATCAAAGCTAAGAGTTGTTGCTTGTTGGGTTTTTGAATTGGTAATTAAGTGAATAAATAAATACAAATACAAAATAATAACGTTCGTTTCCTTTGAACAAAATGACTACTTAGAGAATACCTGTTCCTTATTTGCTATTTAGGATGCATTTGATATTATTAGGTAAGCATGTACCAATACATCTCATTTACAACTTATTCATAAAAAAAAGGAGTGATAACTAAAGTATTTATTTTTATGATATTTATTTATCAATTGTTAATAGTAATAGTTAAGCGTAGAGCTCAATCTAGGTTTCATGAACGTTAATGATGAGGAATGGTTTTTCGATATGGGTTCTAGTCTCATTTTGTGGTCCCTTCGATGTATGTATTAGTTCGGACCAAAACAATGTGAAGGTGTCTCATATTATTCTGTATAACATAGTTTACTGTGGTTAACAATCTAATCAATAATTCACATGCCGTGTGTTCAGTGATCTTGTTGCAAAAACTCCTAGTTATTTACTATTTCGAAATGATATTGAAACGTCAAGCTGTCGGAGAACTAGAGCATATTGAGAGCATTAATCCAATTTCAAGTAACAGTATACCTCGCAAATGATTACTTGCATTGCATTACAGCTGCAGTTACTGCGGAATCATTTGGTTAGGGCTGGCATCACGAGACTAATGACTGATGTTAGCCGTATCTGACGGCTGATGACTGATGTTAGCCATATCTGAGGCATGACGCATGCATTAGTTGTGGCTTGTGGGACAAAACCTGACATACTAACTGTCAATTTAGCAAGTAATCGGAAACAAGCGACAAGGGAAGAGCTTCTTCTATTGTTAGATCACCACCACCACCACCACCTACTTTGTGTTCATTGTATAATTTGCGGATAATCCTCCGGTGATGGAAAACACCGATATTAAAACCCAAGTAATCCGGATAACGGCGGTAAGCTCGCCCCTTACCACGTTGGGTTCAAATTCCCTCGGCGAAATGTGGGCTTCTGAATGTTCCGTTCACCATGACGGCAACAATCAGTGTGCCTCTGACTAACCCATTAGGGATATGGTCGTGAGGGTATGTTATGTTATGTTAGATCACAATAACAAAGTCAGAACCTTGTGATTGGGCGTTGAATAACCAAAAATGTTACGCGGGTAACGCGGATTGTAATGCGGGTCTGAATCGCTCTTCTGATTAAACTGGATTATAAATAAACGATTAGATACTTTTTGACTATAGACTCCAAGTGGCCCATCTTTCAGGCTGCATTTTTACTCTTACAAGTCATGTTTGACCGACGCGATGCTGCAGTTACTAATTCAGCATTGTTTAAAAGGACAACAACATTTTTATAAGTGACAACATTTTTATAGATGACACCATTTTTTTCACAATTTTTTTTAACTCAATAATGTATTATGGGCACGTTTAGGATTTTCATTTAAGAATATTTTTTTTCATCATTATGGTATGGGAACCCTGTCCAACATGTTACAAGGTAGGTAAATCTTAGAGCATTGGTACATTTACTTTCTTAACCGCAAATCTCGAGCTAACGCATTCACTCAAACCTGTTAATGACATTGAGCAACACATACAGCCGGCAGCCGCAGGTTTTAATTTAGGCTGCATTTTCTTAATCAGCCCAAAAATAAATTCATTTTTATTATTTGCGTAAGGGGTGTTTCAAGTGTAACGTGGTAAGGGTAAGTTGCACCACAGTAGAAGTTAAAGTTTAAGTTAAAGTTTTTGTCAAATTTGACAATTTGACGTCATTTTTGCTTAGCTGACCGGTACTTTAACTGAAATTTTGATGTTTGTTATTGTTAAAGTCAGATGGTGCAACCCAACCTAAGTGTACTTATCTGTGTCAACTTCTCTCAGAAAGGGATGAACCAATTAAGTTTTTTTTTTTTAAAAAGAAAAACATTTATTGTAAATCTTTTAGGTGTCTAGGATTTTTGTTAATAGGGTAGTTATTCTAAAATGTTTGATTCTTAGGTTATTCTTAAAATAGACTTTGTAGAGCCAAATGGGACTAAGGACTCTTTGAAAACTCTGTCGGTCACTACTACGGTTACTAATAGCGCCTTTCTAAGTAAAAATAACATCTTTTGTTTCACTTTAGTGTTAAATTATAACAGTCGCCGTACATTTAAAGCTCAAATTGGTCTGCTTCCTTTTCTTTCAGTAAGCTTTATCAGTTCTAGACCGGCTGCATAACTACGAATCCTATTTGTTTATCCTGAAGTCTTTCAGATATTCATTCTCAGAAAGCACTACGTGCGGATCTGTTCAGTGGTCCTTGGGTAATCGTTACTTTAATGCAATAATCACAAAGTTTTCACAGATAATCATAAAAATGTCAAAATCAAAAAGCATAACATTCGAATGAAAATATTTTTCATTACTCATACTCTGAAAGTAGGTCATTACTGACCTGAGAAGCGGGCTGAAAGTAATACTTTTCATCCCTAGGGAGAATCACTTTCAACTGACAGCTGTCAAATTATTAAAAAGTAAAACTAGTTATTTTTCACATTTCTATTGAACCATGTTCCAACTTTCTATACAGCCACGATGTAAAATTGAAATAACTTAAAGTTAAGTATTGATTAGAGAATATATATGTTTTAAATAACTTTATTATAATTCAGTTTCAACAATTTCTTTAAAATAACTTAGCTTTGAGCAAAATATTAACCATTTTTCCAATGATGAAAATAGAAAATAATGGCTGAATAGCGCGCCGGCCACAGAAAAAAAAACAAACAAAATAGGCGGGAAAGCGGCAATTCGATCTTAATTTATTTTTCTCATTTTTTCTTTAGCTTATTCATGTTTTTATTTTTACTTTCCTCGTATTCGTAATGAAAAGCACAGTGTTTACCTCGGGTGAAAGACTTATTTAGTCCCTCGAACTATTGGCGCCCTCACTTCGTTCCGGGCGCCAAACCCCGTCTCGGGACTAAATAAGTTACTTTCACCCCTAAGGTAACAATGTACTATTTTACCCAAGATAATGAAATTACTGAGTCATGATAAAAATGGCACCAAATAGCGCAAACAAACTTAGGATTTATTACTTAAAATTTAGATCATTTTAGACCAGTGTAAGGTAGAATTCTTAATAAAGTTGGGTTGCACCATCTGACTTTAACAATAACAAACATCCAAATTTCAGTTAAAGTACCGGTTAGGCCCAAAAATGACGTCAAGTTGTCAAATTTGACAAAAACTTTAACTTTAACTTCTACTATGGTGCAACTTACCCTAAAGTACTTAATGAAAATTTAATTAATGCGCGATTGCATCCCTGCGTAAATATGTAAAAAAATATATATACACAGAAAATAAAAATATTGATGAACAATTACACTGAGATCGAAAATGATAAGTAACTGATGAAAGCGATCTATATGATATCAATGAAGCGATATTATAATACATGAAGAAAATCCAAAAAATAACTTTGACACATTAGTTAGTTAAAACATTCTAAGGTTAAGACCCAAAGTTGAAAGAAATTACTATCGCACAGCATTGTAAGTTCGCAAAGCTTTTACAGTTTACATTATCAACAGAAAAGTTAAAAACACTTAACGCACGTCAAATAACTTTTTCCCTGAAAAAAACTTTACAAAACCCTAATAATAATAAATGTAATAAACCCTTCACAGTATTTTCTTTGGTGCACAATTTAAAAGTTCACTCACTTGTCAAAATTCCCGCCAAAACTTTAAAGGTTAGGTTCGCTAGTCACTTGTCGTAAGACAGGCGTTGTTCACCGCACTCCAGAACGCACTGTTCACTGCGGTGCTGAGACGAGGTCTTTTGCTAACACACTGTGGAAATCGCGTTCTGCCACCATGCCTTTACCTGTTCGGATATGCTATGCTTTTTAGTGAAGGTGGCAGATGTTGCCAACCTGTTTGCGGTTAGATTAAAGAAATTAAGTTGGTTATTCATGCTTGCTGTCTTGGGACCCGAAATAGGTTTCACTAAACTCCTAGTTAGCTGTGTTTCTGTAGGTGAAAACTATGGAACTTAAGTCTACTATCATTTGAAATGAAAACTGTCCCTAAAGTTGCATATTGAAGTGATATTAGAAAATAATGTTATTTTTTATGTTTTCGAAATCCAGGCTGAGTGGACAAATAATGAAATTAAAAGTTACTTTTAATTTCATTATTTATTATTAAGAGCAATTGAAATGGATAATTAAAAGTGATATTTATTAGAACTTTTTTCTTTGAAGCGTACAATTTCTTACCGGCATATACAAAAAATAGCTGCACATAAATATTTCTTGCCTTAATTCTCCAGAACCAAAATCACAAATGCCAAAAACTAAAAGTGAATGTTTCACACTTTCTATTCTTAAAACCTCAAATGTTGTTGATACCTGGTTTGTTTATATTTTCTAGCTATTGAGTAACAAAATCATAATAGTACTTACAGCTGATGATTAAGGTCAGGCGTGTTTTCGGCCAAATTTGATGGAAATCATAACGTTTTGTCCAACAAATACTGTTATTGTTGTACAAGCAGTTAAATGTTATACAATAGAGACACGAGTCGCCAAATAGCGGTCATTTGACCGATGTAACATAAGAGAGAGGGCAGTGCAATTATGCAGGCTATGTATGTATCCGACATTCCTATTTAAATATTCATATGTTTCAGGGTTATTAGAACTATATGAATTGCTAATCGTAGGTATTCACCTCATATTTCATTTTGATGGTGAAATGAACTCGCTGTCGAGGTTTTCTCGAAGAGCTATGTCATGGAGTTTTAAAAGGTTCTTAGCAACGCGTGTGTGTGGATGATCCCTTTTTTTGTTTGGGAAGTCCTTAATAGACTATCCCGCCGTTCCGGGTGGTAGGAGAAGGGTGGGGTAGTGTGGGACTCCCTGCCGTGACAGGCGGGTCCACCCGCTAAAAAGACCCCGGTATACCTCTTCGCTCTACGGGATGACATGGCGTGGGAAGACTGACACATCGACCTAGCGATCGGCCCAGCCTATGTGCCGGGCCTCATCACCTCACGGTCTCCTGGTTTACTGGGACACCCCCAGCCGGGAACACCTTGCAATGGGATGGTCTACAGTCTTGGTGATACTTTTGGGGAGCAGTATGAATGCTACCTGAGGTGTCCAACTTTGCCATCCCTAACGTATGCCATACGCCTACAGCTTAGCTTCAGGCGTTGAGAATGCTTGTACAGTCGAGTTCATTAATATATAAGCACTGTCAAGGATTCAAAAATATATTAACGTTAAAAAAGTTCATAATATTGTACCAAGCATAAGCATCACTAAATTGTTTTCAAGGTTTAGATTCATAAATATGGGACTGCTTCTTCTCAGTAACATATATACAGCCAAAGACACATTATTATATGAACAACTTTAAGATCATATTATCTGAAAAGCGTGTGATCCATAATTATGTATGCACACGGAATACAATAATATCTGAACTAGTTAATGTAATTAAAATTCTACCTAATTATTAACGGCATAAAGATGATTTTACTAGTGTTCATAAAACTGCATGGTTAAGGAGTTTGCAACATTATTTATCACTGGCTAGATAAACTTCAAATGACGTTCTGTTTTTCTAATAAAATTATAACTGACGCACATGTCAAATAACTATTCAATTAAATTCTATAATTTACATTACAATTTTATTGCAATCCTCCTACCCATTTAAAATAAAAATGTATCGAATTGATGAGCATACGAAACATAAAATAGTTCATAATTATGTGTGAGGACGGGGTTTCTAAATCAGCTATTGCGGAAGAATTAGGCATATCGGTAAGAATTTGATTTTTTTCCTGTTCATGTTTTTATCTAAGTAATCTCTAACTTGGTAATTTAATAAAATCAGTCTTTAACCGAGAAATACTGTTACATTATGGTGGAAAAGGTGGCAAGAAGAGGGAAATCTCACGAAACATGTGTCTTTTGGCCGACCTAGAAAAACAACTCATGATCAAGATATGCAATTGGTTGAAAATGTTCGAAATGCAAGATTTATCAGAACATCTACATTAGCAGCTGATCTGGCTGTATCCAGTTTAACTATACGTCGAAGACTTAGTGAAGCTGGAATTCATCACCGAATTCCAGCAAAAAAATTGTTACTAACGGAAAGGCATAAAATGTTACGGTTACAATTTGCTAACAGATATTTAAATTATAATTTTGAACACGTTGCTTTCATGGACGAGAAAACGTTTGTTTCTTCGGCGGACGGGCGGATTTCTTTGTATCGTGCAGCCAATACAGGTTTACCCTTGTTTGATCGAACAACGTTTGATATAATATTACTAAATCGAACAACGTTTGAGAAAATCATCACTTTGTATAATATCATTTGATAGAATTTTCAGTTCGTCGAATGTTTATTTGCTATAACAACGTTTGCACTAATGATCAAAAGGTAGAATGTTCATTTGATGTAATTTTCAGATGGTATAACATGCCAAGCAGCATGTAATGAGGCAAGTCGTTTTTTGGGTTTAAAAAAAAAATAACCACGAACTAACCTAATCTAACGGAGTCGGTTCCGCCCAAACTATAGGTATAGGGCAGTGACGAAATTCGATAATATGAAATTAGTTCAAATGAAATTCGTTCAAACAAATAATTACATCAAATAAAAATTTACCAATTAAATATTCGGTCAAATGAATAATTCTCCGAACTGATTTTATTGCAACTGAAATTCGACCAACTGATTTTCGACGAAACGTTGTTCGATCAAACAAGGGTGAACCGCCAATACACGTTATGATGATGAGAATGTATTGCCAAATAGACGTAGTGGACGCATTACGTTCGGATTTTGGGGGTGGATAAATTCGGGTGGACCCATAGAACTGTGCGAAATATCTGGTCGAATGAATAGTGATGCCTATCTAGATATTCTAAAAGATGTGTTTTTACCAACTGCAAAAATTGTCTATCCTGATAATCACCGGATAACTTTTATACAGGATAATAGTTCCGTTCACAATGCCAGACGAGTTCAAAATTGGATAGCGGAGCAACCAGACTTAGAATTAATAAAAATTCCACCGAAAAGTCCGGACCTTAACCCCATAGAGAATCTATGGGGGTTAATGGTACAGAATTGGGACTCTAATGAGGCTCGCACGGAAGAGAATTTAAAGGCTCATGCACATGACATCTGGAATAGTTATAGAAATAGAGATTGTTGCCACAATATGGTTCAGTCAATGAGAGCTCGACTGCAAGCAGTGATTGATGCGAACGGATCATACACAAGATATTAGCGACTATTATTTTTAATTGGAGCGCTAATTAGATAATATTTTAGTACCTAATTTCTCGAAAAATTGACTTTATTAAAGACGTGCTTTTTTTTACAAAAAAATATTTAATATTAGTTTTAGTTTAGGACACTAAAGCTACAGAGATTTAGTTTTGTTTAAGTTATAAGAGTCAAAAAATAAAGTTTATACTAAAATGTAATGATATTCTTTTCTTTCCGGTGACGTAAAATTTAATTTACAGCTATGACTTCGTTAGTCCTATAAAAGTTGTGGTATAATTATCAAACCTAAGATGGTTGCGCCTGGCTGAGCAGATTTTTTTTTTTTTGTTATTTTATAATTTGTGACTTACGGTGAAATTTCTAGTTACTATGATAAGGTTCCCGTAGGTGAAACATCGTCTTTTATAAAATCATTCATAATTTTTTTGTAAATGTGTTCTAATATTAGCATGTTTAGGAATAGAACAATTTACGGGACATTTTAAGTTTATTTCCAATTATATCAAAACTGTATTGATAGGTACGATAAGAATTAATATAAAAATTAGTGTATAAGACCTAGTTTTAAGTATTTCGTCAATAAATATGTCAGTCATCAATCAGTTTATTATTTTATATTTGGATTGAAATACACTTATTTTAAAATAAAAAAGCACACGCGAGGTGACCAATGGAAGCTACACTGTCATTTCTGTAACAATGTAAACTAGGTCTTATTTGTTCAGTCTTAAAATTGATTTTCCCATACATATAAAGATAATTAAGAAGCTAAGCCTACTTAGATATTATTGAAGTAATTACAGTTTAGATATTATTGTTGAAAAGGGTGACCACATATTTATGGCATATTGCACTGCATATATTATTGGACCGTTCACATGTGAACATATTTGTGATCTATAAGTTCTGTAGAATTTATTGAGCTTTCCAACGCTCACTATATTTTGAATCCTTGACAATGCTTATATATTAATGAACTCGACTGTACGTCTCCTTAGTTGTGTAAACAAAAAATATTGTTTTTACTCTAGTAAACATGTGAATTCGTTAAAAGGCTGCTCACTGCCCACTAACGCCACCAATCATAATAACATGTTAACAGAAAAAATATCTATGTATAACTAAACAAAATTGGGATTTATGAGAAAATTTAGGCATTTTTGTTTAAGTTTAAATATCCTAACTAAACCACCGTTTATAAAAAAATAAGGGTAGCGCAAGTGGGTAGTAGAATGGCTCTTATGATCTCTAACTGTCCTTCTATGGGGCAAATAAAACATTTAATTGAAAACACACGATCACAGTAGCATAGTCACATAGCATTAAGTCAGTTTATACCTATACAGAGGTGTGTTAGATTCAAAGTAAAAAGCTTTAACACGTAGGCGTAGACTTATGACTAAGTATTTAAGTTAAGACAAGAATTTAAATAGAGTTGTAACGAATGTGACTACGGCTATGCTATTCCGGTGGTCGCCGACACTCACTTCGCTTGTGCGAGTTAACTTTAAAATTCCATTCCTTCGCGACGGTCGTCGTTTGAGAGAAAAGAACTAAGCCAAAAATCATTTTTTAATTATTTACATACAAAATGAGAGAAAATACTAATTCAAAGTAAAGCGTATTGATGATTCAGGTGAGCGTGAAGCGCCGAGATGTGAAGTGATGTTCGATGTGCACCGCCGGAATAGCACGGCTGCTGGCTCTATCGAGAAGAATGCGTCAAGGTACTCTATAGCTCCACTTTAGAACATACCTAGTTTGTTTACATGTAGTCTTTGTTTGTAGTACGAAGGGTGAAAGGGGTGTGTTTCACTTGAAAGCATCGCCTGTTAGGGTGCTTTATCGTTTCATTCCATTGCCGCTAGATGTCAGTAGGCGGATCCTGAAACGCGCTAGTAAAGTGTTTCTCGCTCAGTACTTAAGGTAAGCCCTAATAAGTTCTCAGTGTATACTTATCCTTGTAACAACCATACTACTCCTTCTGAAGGAGTAGTTAAATCTTTCAGCCTTAATTAAGGGCTGAAAAGAAATTTTTGGAGGACAACTCGCATTGCACAAACAAGGCGATGTTGTTCAATAATTGGAACATACAACGTTACAGTCATAATATCATGATGTCTGATATTGTGACAACTTTTGAACTGACTAATTGATGTAATGCGTAAAAAATAGGTATTCTGCCAATAATAGCGTTCACCGCGCGATTCACACCCAGGAAAAATTGTGACGATAATTTTTATTTCATAATATGAAAACGCTTCGCGGGCGTAATACGGGTAGGCCGTATTACGCCCGCGAAGCGTTTTCATGAATCACGCCCAGCCGTGCTATTCCGGCGGTGCACATCGGACATCACTTCACATCTCGACGCTTCACGTTTACCTCAATCATCAATACGCTTTACTTTGAATTAGTGTTTTCCCTCATTTTGTATGTAAATAATTAAAAAATGTTATTTGGCTTACTTCTTTTCTCTTAAACGACCACAGTCGTAGAGGAATTGAATTTTAAAGTTACATCGCCATGAGCGAATTGAGTTTTGGCGACTACCAGAATAGCATAGCTGAGGTCTTTGTTTCGCCTAGGTATAATAAATCAGGTATTCATCATAAGGAATGAACATGTTTTTATTTTCAAGGTTTTTTTTGAAAAACAAATTTTTAGATGACTGCATTTTAATTACATACGTAAGTAAGTGAGAAATGCAAACAATGTTTCGACAATGTATAATAAATAAACAATAGAGCATAAGTGAACATTATGTAAGCTTAACTAAAAACTACTTCGTTATACTAACCAACCAACTAGTAGGTATGTGGTATCTTAATTTATTAAAATTTACTTGGTAAGGTTAATCCATACGATTTTTCGTAAGACTGTTGTTATTGGATTGAATTGTATTCGTACCTTTGATAATACCTCACGTCACCTTGTTGTTTTGATTAGTTATGGGAAACCTATTATTTATTTATTTAACACAATTAAACGTCTATATTTTTTATTTTTGTAAAAACGCCGCTAATTGAGTATTATTATTATCAGGCGAGATTGTGGTCAAGTGATTGCCTAGTTCCAAATAAAAAAAAAGAGTTTTGGTGCTTTTATCTTCATCACAGTCGCTGATGTAGCAAAGAAGAATAAAATTGTTTACACAAAATTATATAGCATAATATCTAAAGAGCAAGAATTCAATCTCCTTCGCAGACGGAACTCTCATTCTGCCGAATTTCTTCACTCGTCGGCATGCCGTCCAATTTGTTCCCCTAGGTGATGGTTATAATTGCACAGTAAGTTGCAAATGTGTACATTCTGCATCCGTTATGCAACAGACGGAGAGAAGATCAAGATAATTCAGTTTCAGCTAATTAAACCGTTACGCCGCGTTCAACTCCTGCGCCGATGCGAACTGCTTGTTGCGACGACACAAGTGCTTACAGAAATGTTTTAACACTTAACAGTACCTAAGTGGTAATATTTGGAATCATGAGTTGTTGCCAGGCCAGTTTTGTATGAATTTTTTAACACGATATTTTTCCTGTTTACTACGATTTTTGTAAAATTGGCACTAACCTTCACCCAACCCCTGAAATTCACAAATCCATCCAGTAGCCTGCTTATTGCGAATTATTAATTATGAGGTTATGTTAGTACTCATGCAAAGTCAAAAATCTTTCACTGCGTGAGTACAGTACCTATATTTGACCGTGTTGTAACGTGTGAACAAGATAATATGATTATTTACTAGAGCATGTTGTTAATGTTTATATTATTATTCTTTGTTGTCTTTCTTATTATATGTTATATTTGATACTTTAAGGTATTGTGTGTGCTAAATATTTAGTTAAAGTGCAAAATGTCTGACATATTTCTTGAATTTTCGGTGTGTTGTGGAGTGAGTTCGTTTTATTATTTCTATTCTATTTTCTATTCACTTTAATCCTAGCATTTTCTCATGTTTACTTACTTTTTAAAACTTCCCTGGACCTTCACATATATTTCAAAACTAAGTAAAGCCAAATCGGTCTAGCCGTTTCCGAGTTTTAGCGAGACTAACAAACAGCAATCCATTTTTATATGTAGAGAATAACATCAACGCTATTTAACTTTTTCCCATGATCTTTATTGTCCATTATTCACTGACCATATTCTACTGACAATGAAGAACAACATAAATTAATGAGCTTTTCAATTTAGCAGATGTTTTGTTCTGCAGGGGCTGGTGGAATAAACGCTGGTGGATGAAAACAAAAAATCTGCAACTTCACATTTCATTTTATTTTCATGGAATGGACTGAATAAGTTAATTAGACTTACTAAATAAAAGACGGAGGCCTTTGTCTTGAAATCACGACCAACAAAGGTAAGACAACTATCGATTGATACACGATCAAATCAAGTTTTTTCGTCAGTGACATAGCAAGCTGTGGACTGTACCTTTTGAAATGACTTGAAGCAGTAGCAATGAGGCTGTAGGAATAAGGTGCCCATGGCGCTGTTGTAACTGTGATCGGCGACGATAGCTGTTGTAAAGCATTACTAAATTCCTAAATTCTCTGTTATGCCTTGCGGTTGACTGGTAGAGAATGCCTCCAGGCATTAAGTCCGCCAATTGTATTTTCTTTTCTTAATTTTGTGCAATAAAGAATAAATAAATAAAGCAACACACGTCGTGTCGGAAATGGGATAGGTGACACCCCCGACTGAATTTTAGGGATGTATTTTTGGGCATCTCCGTGCTTCGGAAGGCACGTTATGCAGTGTGTCCCGGTTGACGTCGCTAGACTAGATGTCAGTCGGTAGGCCTAGTCAGAGGCCTTAGGGCGGCTTGATAACATCTGACACATAGGTTTCTTACTAACATTACACCCCTCCAGGCTTGCCCTGAGGACTGTGCCCAACAGTGGGACGTATGTAGGCCGTTTATGTTTTTTTATGTTATGTAGGAACTAAACTGTCCCTGCATCTCCTGCATTTATCATGACCGATTTTCTATTGTTTTTTTTCTTCAGGTAACTATGGTGAAATGCTATATGAAATCGAACCTCGTAAAGTTCAAAAACTTTGACCGGTAACATAATACCCACATTACAAATGTTATTCTCAATGTTGCAGTAATAATGGCTGCGTAATTTGTCTGAATTGCATTAGACCTTTTTTGTGATAATAACATGAATGTGACCTATTTTATTTCAGTATGTACTAATTAGACATCGAGAGGATTCCTTGACGCAACGCAATCAAAAGCATAAGAGGGGCATAGACGAACACAGTGCAAGGTGGATTATTTCATAAGTAGTTCCTATTATGTCACACAGCTAATTGATGTCACGCAGATCGCGTGCTACGCAGTACCTACGTCCTACATTAGAGTGACTTTTTGTAAACACCTTGCTAGTGCGACAAGTAACTGCTGGACCCTTTTTTTATGTATTTTTTTGACCCGGAGGAAATGACGTTACGCATACCCGTTCACCGGGGGGCGGACGGGTTATGTGGGACTCACCACTGGAAAGGTGGCATACCCACTAAAAACTCCGGGACTCCCTCTCATCGTCCATGGGGGAAACTGCGTTGACTGGCACGAAGCCTACTACGCACTCAACTGCAGGACCCTGGTGAATTGATGTTTAGTGGTGTAATTTAGCTTCAACACACCCGCGGTGGACGGACCTGATGAAAGGCGCGTGACTTTGGTGGATACAGGCCACCTACGACCAACCGCTCTGGAAATTAATGGGCCTATGATCAGCAGTGGAGTTCTTGCAGCTGGAAATGATGATAGCCACTGTGCCCCCATCTACACCGCGCCACTCCATCCATACATACCGCCCAGCTCTACCCATATTTTTTTTATCGGGGCGGTGATGTTATCTTTGTCTCTGTGTATGACAAATTGGTGGGTATAGAGGGGCAAGACAGTCCAGCAACTGGGCCAATTCGTCATAACTGAAGTCATCGCTACAGTTCCTGAGGTTTGGTTTAACCACCACTCATGCCATCTAGTGGTAAATGATTCTATGTTGCTTATTACTTGGATCTCATTTATCCCGCATGACATATTGCCAATTATTCCATTATTTTGTTACATGATGTGACTTAACAATACACCCTTATACCTAATTTTGTACCAAAAATCACCACCAGTTCCGTTATGGTACTAAATGGACAAAAACCCGGATATAAACTAGGTCAAGCACAATTATACTAAACACACTTTACAAACCTCAGTATTTAAAGCGACGGTTTCATATTTATCAACGAACACAGTTTTCAAGTCAAAACCAGTAACAAAGTAGTTAGTCCAAAACGTCTGAATAAAAATTTCGTCGTCTTTGTTTTCCCAACGATGACCTTAGGCAGACGCCATAAACGATATTGTTTAAAAGTTCGACGCTTGTGTAAAGTGAACGCCCTTTGCAGCTAACCTTGGCCTGGAGAGTGCCTTTCCTCGCTTGACTCACGCGCAGACGTTGCGCAAGCGCTGGGTGGGTAGCATGTGCCATTATCGAGTTCATGCACGAAAGTGGCTTCTGCTAACATTCGAAGTTATTGAATATAACCTTATTGTGTACGGCGACTTTGTACGAGATGCTAACTGCAGTTTCATTCTATCCCGATAAGGGATTTTACCCGAAATACTCGTATTACCTATGCTACAACCTATGTTTACACTGAAGATTTGTTTTACTGGATATTCTTAAAAATATCATGCATACTTTTTATTTGTAAATGTAGTACTTACTTACAAAAATTTAAAAAATATTCTAGACTGGTTCAAAAACTTTTATACCATAAGATTCCCTTTGATCGAACCCAAGACCACGGTAATTGTATATTCCGTTACTGTGCCAAGACACTGAAAGTCTCAACCGTAGTTAAAATTACTCTAAGTTGTTTCTCAATATGTTCGTGTAGATTTTATGAATAACTTTTGCTTTATTTTCAAACTCATATAAGAGGTAATAAATTATATAGTAGCATGATTACATCAATGAGCTTGTTCTCTATGTCCGTAATTATTATGTCCTAATCTTTTTTTCAACTAAAGATACGTGTAATCATAATCGTAACATAACCGACGCGTGCGCAGCTAGTAGCCTTTACAAAAGAAAGAAAACAATAAATTGGTTGAGAGAGCTGAGTGGGCCGCATTTTGACCTACATACAGACAGGTACATACTTGAATGGTCTGATTGGTCACTTGAATCCCTAGTTTGCATGGTCAAAGGGATCTATGGCTAATTTAAACAAACACTTTTTTTAACGAGGAACTGTTTATTGTATGATTAAGTATTATCTTGTATTTTGTCTTTTGTTGTACTTGTTCTGTTCCATTACGGCGAAGAAGGCATTAGGCGGAGGATAGGACAACACAGTCATTCTTGAGCGTTGGAGCAGAATATTTCATGGTTTTCAAAGACTCATAGGAATCAGATACATTCTGTAAACAAAAAAATAACTTTAACAAACAAACCTACTTCACGTGTCCAAATTAAAATTGAGGGGTGCTCTTAAATCCCTACCTTACAAATGAAGAAAAAGCAATCTGTTCATTATTAGCGGAGGGACTGAAAAGCCCATGTAGGCTAGAGATTCGTTGACCATTATAGGGCAAACGAGCGTGTGAGGCGCCCATTATGTGGACGAATGAACTGATGAAGTATGCAGGACCTAAGTGGGTGCAGACCACCCTCAACGGCTTATGGCCGATGACGATAATGATGACATAAAAGTAAGGCTTAAATGGTGCTTAAGTGAGACTAAAATGTCAAAACTCACATTCTTCAGCAGCTCCGGCTGCTCCGGCTGCTCCGGCGAGGCCCCATGATGGTGCTAAACGCCTGCAAGACCACCATGAGCAGCAGAATGAACGCAACGGCGATGCACAAGACGTCGGCCACACAGAAGTCGTTCACCACGCCACAGGTCCAAGAAAAGCAACATTTCGCGTCTGGAACTTCTTCTTGCACCGGACCCGGACAGCATCTGTGAAGAAAGGTAAAGGACAGGGGTCAGATCAGGTCATGTTATTGTGATTATACTTATATGACTTCAACTCCAAACACTATAGATTGACTTTGTGCAGCAGTGTATCAAAATGATGGTGAGGATTGAAAACGATTAGTTACCACATAAATTTCACGTTAATGCCTCAGCTACTAAATGAAACGTTTAACTTTGTCATGCCTCATTGAGTTAAGCATCTCGCTATGAAAGAAGGCGGTCTTATCCATGTGAAATCTAAGTTTTCTTCAAGGTCTTTCCGATAGCAAATGTGCTGACAATGTTTGTGCGAACAGTTTCGTCAAAGAGTCATTTGGCGTATGGCATTACACCACAATTGCATTGTTCGCCGCAGTGATTAGTTCGGTGTGTTCTTTCGAAACGTCGTTAAAGCACAACTTTATATTTAGTAACCGTTATGTAACTGATGAAGCCGGTCTAATCTTGACCTCTCGCAATAATCTTGTCCGACCGACATACGTAATTTATTATAATAAGTATGTATACGAGTCTCGTTTACAACGACTGACCCGTGGGCGTTGTTCAGCAATCCAGCCTACTGCGTTGGAAGCCGGGGATTCGAACCCAGTCACAATGGTGTGACGACCATTTGTGATTTCGTTTCATTTGACATTGCAAAATTAGTGTTAAAAGTTTCTGAATAGTACCACAAAGTAGCAAAATCTTCATTGGCGTAACTCTACTGTTACATGGTTGGTTTTCAGCGCAGGAGTGAAAAAAACGCGAGACAGTTGAACCTTCAGTTGTACTAACCAGACCGTGGAAGTAACAGAATAATCCTTGGCGTTACACTGTTGTATAATGGATACAAGAGTGGTAGAAGCACATGACAGCCAATGTGTAGTTTTTTGTAACCAAAATGTCGAAGTAACAGACTTTCCTCGACGCTACACTGGTGTAACATGCTTGTCGCTTTATGCCCGATTGCCGTCTCCTAGTAACACCCTAAGCCGAGGCTCGGCTCCCCCTGAGGGCACCCTTATGCACATTACTTAAAATGTTAGGGTTAAACAGGCTTCCGTTCACTACACCGTGTGGTAAAGCTGTGAAAGCCACAACTTGTGTGTTCAACGCATAACTTAAGTTAGTTAAATTAAAAAAAGCTTAAAAGCCAGAACCGTTCGGCAGTCAACCTTCAGTGTTTTGTAACCAGAATGTCGCAGTAACAGGACTTTCCTCGTTGTCAGACTGGTGTCACATGCTTCTCGGCACAGGAGAGCCGCAAGCCGGCGGAAGGTTGCGCAAGTTACCCAAACACTCAAATCCGTCCATAACGAAACCAGTACAGTAAATTCTTGTACACGGTTGCAACCGTCAGTTAAGAAACACTCAAACTTCTATTGAGCTCCTAAATTTCGCAATAATCTAATTGTTACCTTACCTCACATTACAGTTACGTGGTATTACAACGCTATGAAGAAAGGGCGGTAATGGTTTGGCTGAATAAATTACTTGCTGTTAGAAAGTGTTCCGGGTATAGTGCCGCTGAGGGCCAGATGTACAATGAGACACGTTTCCTTGTGGTTTGATTCATTTGTGCAATATTTTTTAGTATTAAATACTTTTTTATCAAACCCAAAGTCAAATAGAGCATGGAGCTTAAAAAGTTGTATTATACATTTTAGTGATCCGTAGTAAATGAGAAAACGCATGACATGCTAGAGAGCTGAATTTGGCAGAACGTATGAAGTTCAATTGTTTGGTTTTGGTATTTTAGATGGGTAAGCCTAGGTTAATAATTTTATTGTATTCGCTTGTCAGAATTATGAATCACTATTTATAGTCCTGCCAAAATGTCTTAAAATCACTTTGGGCTAGAGTTTTGTCCTTTGCTCGCGTTTTATTAATAATTAAGATTGAATAAGGCAAAGAAATGCTCTAATTTCAACAGTTAATAATAAACTCATAACTGGTCAGGGTTGTGAACAGTCAATCTCAGGATTTAAACGTTATCTTTTTTTCTGAGTTAATCCACATGTGATCGAATTGGTGCTGAGCCTTTAGTAAAACAATTTGCAAAATCTTAGAAAGCAACATGTACGAGTATGTACAAGTTGGTTTCACATTCAGAGCGTGTCGATGAGAGATATAAATAAACGTACTTACGTTCACCGCACTTCGATGAATAGAAACGTAAAGTTGCTATGTATTTACAAAAAAGTAAGATAGTATGTATATATGTTTATCCGTTAGGTACTTGGACCTGTAGGCCTAGCACGAACAGCTAACGTTTTGGTAATCGAAAAGTAAACTTCCGTTCGAGTTAAGAATGTAGTAATTTCATACTTGTCCTTTGACCTAGCACGTCTCCTAACCAATCAAATCGTTCCTAATTAGAAAGTCAAGTCCGCAGTGACTAGTTGAACGAGTACTTTTGAACGCAAAGCTTGTGGATCTGAGTTTTTGTGTGCAACAGAATTCAATTTAAAAATCACTTCAAACGTAGTCCGTTCGCGTTAAGTACCTATGTCTAGGTCCTCTTTTTGCTTTTTCCTAAAATCTGTCATTTCCTGCCATTTAACTGGAGTTAAAAGTCAGAGTATAGTTCTCATAGTATCAAAGTACAAGCTCTAGGCAAAACCTAGGGCTAGCGCTGCATCTATTTATGTCCAATGATGTTTATTTTATAATAATGTTCAATGATAGCTGCCTCTCTTCCACGTTGCAGTGCCTGTGATGAGAAGTTAGCCCGTCGCAGACTGTATACGTGGTGGCTCGGTAGTAAGCTGCTTTGAGTCGTAGCCTGATGCAAAACTTTATAAAAGCTTGGAAGTTACATGCGAGCGCTAAGTGCGCATGATCTAACTCACCTCCCGACCTGTCAAACTCTAACATTGTGTCCTCTAACACGCCATATTCATAACGGAGTCAGCAAGGAAGCATCCCTTTATCAGTCAAACCTAATAAATCCCTGGAGCTTAATATCTTGAGGTGCCCGTGGCGCAGCTGTGACAGTGATCGGCGACGATCTCTGTTGTAAAGCAACACACGCCAGGTCGGAAACGGGATGGGTGACCACCCCGATCGAAGTTTAGTGATGTGTGTTTCAGGCATCTCCGTGCTTCGGAAGGCACGTTAAGCAGTTGGTCCTGGTTGACGTCGCTAGATGTCAGCCGTAAAATCTTCAGAGGCCTTAGGGTGGCTTGATAACATCTGACATTAAGTTTGCTCACTAACCTTACACCCCTCCAGCAATCGCACTGAGCCCGCGTGTATGGCTCGTTCCACCTCATAGTTAAGGTGAGGCTTGTGCCCAGCGGTGTGACGTATATAGGCCGTTTATGTATGTTATGTCTAGTATGTAGACCTAGAATATTCTCCTAGAGAACCCTAGAATATTATCCTCATTAAAGCATAATTTAGACACACTCACGAACTACATTCTTCGACGTCATTCTGTGATTTTGGCATGTCATAGAGTGACGTTCATGAAGCCACCAGCGATGATGCGGCAGGCCTGCGTCAGCAAGATCAGTAGGAAGGTGAAGGCGACGCATATGAACACGATCTCGACGAGGTCGAACTGGCTGCACGCGTTGGCTTTGGGCGGGAAGTATCCGTCGGCCATCTTGTTTCTCGTACACTGAAAAGAGAGGATGGTGGAACAATTGAGGTAAGATACGTTACGTTCATACTAAGCGAATCCTAAAACTGGCACATGACATTGACGACGTGCACGCAAAAAAGTCGCTGTCATACTGGCTTGCAAACAGGTCCATTGGACCTGTTTTAGGGTGGCCTCTTCTAGTACGAGGACGCCCTATTTTCCTCTTTTTGGTTATATCAATGGGTACATTAAGTTTTTTCTAGTGAGTTACCCTAGTCTCGTAACCCTAGGACCTAAATATTGCAGACTAAGTGAGAACATAATTTATGTGTATTGCTCTAAAATTGTATAAGTACTTCGAAATTCTCAAAACCATACTAAAATTACCACTTTCAATTATAGCTGTCACTTTGTGAATAACATGGACTTCAAGGTGTACTCAACTTTGACGTTCTTGAGTTCAGAGAATTAGGCACAGATCTCGTGTTCTCGCCTTAGAAACCTTGCTCTAAACCCTTGTAATGTGAAGACTGGGAGTAACACAGTGATAGACGATGCCTAACATAAGTAATGTAGAGTTGGGTAAGGAACTCTAGCTCTTATTTCTAATACTCACCATGCACTGGTTTAAATTTCAATTAATTTACTATCTTTTTTAGAAACCTCAAAACTTTTAGTGTCAATAGGAGTGGTGGCGGCATACTCAACGAGCAAGGATCTGCAAAATATAAACAAGACAAATCAGGCTTTCTTAACTAAAAAGAGAGAGATACTAAAAAAACCTAGTTTGTAAAGAAAATACCTAACAGGAATAGCAAAGCTCCGGCATTTTGCACGACAGTGAAGCTTGGCTTCGATCAAAAACAAATACCTACCAATTGGTATTAGTAGTTTAGTATTAGAACGGGATAGTGGTTTAATAATAAAGGAGTAGATATGTTATGTCAGTACTTATTAGAAGCATAATCCACTGCGTACTACTTTTAATGTTGTAAACTTGTGAACAAGATAGTATGATAATTTACTAGAGCGTAAACAAGACAGATACATATTGCCAGTGTCGTCTCAAACTCTCATCACTTGTCAATGCTTTGCTCAGGTGCACTGAAGTTCTGATTTCGGGTGCCACTGTTTTAGCACAAGTAACCTATCTACCTCTTTTTTTATTAATTTATCAATCTAACAAAATAGATCTATCGCTGATTATTCAAAGCTTTAGTAAATGTTGCTGGACCAAACCGAACTAGCACATGTAAGTACTAATGTGGTGGAAAAGCAGTTGCCCTTGCTAGAACCACCATCAAAAGTGGGAGGTAAGAGTATTCAAGAGATCAATAATTTACCTGATTGATTTTTATGGTCCATGTCATTTAAGTAAGTTGTTTCTCCGAGAAGCTAATTTGGCTGCGAAAACCATTTTCATTTAATTTTGAGATCAAATAACATGGTTACGATGAAGTTTGTTGGGCACCTACATAATGCAAACAAATTTATTGCAATTGACGTTTCAGGTAGACAGCGAAACTGAAGGAAGAAATAAACGTCTAACTGGAAAACTGTTCCAAAAAAAGTTTGATGTTCAAGCAGCTCCTAACATGACAAATCATCTACTTCTACTTCTACTACCTATATAAAAATAAGTCGGGTTTTCCTTCCTGACGCTATAACTCCAGAACGCACGAACCGATTTCCACGGTTTTGCATTCGTTGGGAAGGTTTCGGGCTCCGTGAGGTTTATAGCGAAGAAAATTCAGGAAAACTTTAACAGAAAAGCGGGAAAATCTTTTTTAAGTCCACGCGGACGAAGTCGCGGGCGGCTGCTAGTGCCTAAATAAAATTGTATGATTTTTTGGATCTCATTTTATGTAAACACTAGTGTTTTTATAGGAATAAATGTCTTCAAACCGATCATCTAGCACAATACCTGTGATGAGATGATGAAATGCCAATGCCAATTGCGATTTTGCTGTGGCTTATTATGAGCAATTTTCATAGGGAGACAAGAAAATGTTTGTGTATCATTTGTCCGTGGCCATTTTTCGTACAAATAATAACTCCTAATAAATGAGAGCGCTCTGTATAAAGAAGTCCAGTCCGTCCTTCTTCAATTATTTTTTATGTACAAAGATTCTTTTTCATCTTGGTTTCATCATCATCATCATCCTCAGCCCATCACTGACATGGACCATCCCCCGGGTAGGCCACAGATCCGCTCTCCAGCTCTCACTATCCAGTCACTACCATTTTACAGGATGTCCAAAAAAATATGTCAGATGGAAGTTCTGAGATAGAGCACCCTCAGGGTTACCAAAGTCATCACGATGGCAGATAAGCAATATTTTCAAAATAATTAATAAATTCAGCTCTACATTCCAAACGTAGTGACATCTCTGGATCCCTGCACACTTTATTATCGACTATGAAATAGTGTTTACGATTAATCACAAAAAGCATAGCAAGCTTGTTGATCGATAGATAGGCATGCTTTAACTCTCTGCTGTAATAATATCGCAAGCCTCTAGATGTCGCTGCGCTCTTAAAAAAGAATGAATGTGTAAGGGTCGGCGCCCACTATCGGCATCGGCACGCTTCAGGATTTTAAGGTGGCAAATAGCAATATACTTTAACATTTTGGCAATAAAGTAGAAATTTCCGTGATGTGTTCTCGTAAAAACAAAATGCATTTGTTCTGTTTCTGTTTCGGCATTTTCTACTTTATTGCCATTGTGTTAGAGTATATTACTATTTGCCACCTTCAAAGCCTGAAGCGTGCCGATGCCGATAGTGGGCGCCGGCCCTTAAGGTTTATGAAATCCAAGCATTTTTTGAAGGACAGCTGAAATGCTATTTATGCGAATCAAAAATATCAAAAAGTGAGTTTTTTCTATTTAGATTGTTTAATTTTATAAATACACCACGCTAATAGTTCGTTTCTATAGAAACCGCTATTAGCTACTCAGGTAACACAAGGTAGGCCAGTACGATAAGCACCACACGGCGTAACGGTCGCTCAGGTGCGCGCGCGCTAACGTCACACATTACGAAAATCGATCTTCATCAATGAACTTGTGCCTTTTATGATGACCTTTGCGGTACTTGAAAAATGTTCATGCAAGCTCAAGAGATGCCTGGAGTGTTGGAAGAGGAGTTCAGCCGACCGGTGGAGTCCATAATGAGGTGTGAGGACTTCAAGAGCAATTTCGCCAGGAGGCTCTCGAATCGGTACATCGCGAGGTCGCCGGTTGCGAGCCCCAAGCAGGACACCTCCTTGAAATTGCGACCCGAAGTCAAGCCAGATGCGACGGACAACGTAAGTTTTTTCTATATTCCATTATCATTGACTTTTTGGTGTTCTAACGTGCGGTGTCTGACTTCAAAACCCTTAGCCTTTTTAGTAATAGGAATGCTCCTGGTCAAAATTATTCAGTGAGATATTTTCAACTAATGTATGCAAGCCTAAATAAATTAAAACAACATTAGTTGTTATCGTCACGCGTTAACTTACTCCGAAGGTCCGAATTTTCCTTGTGATGTTGGAGCCCGAAACAAGGATACGACAGCAACAAATAGATTCGCCAAAATTCGCCAACGCTAAAAACGTCGTTAAAATAACACAAATTAAAAAAGCAATATTACCATGATTACCAGTTTATTTTTAACACAATATCATTTTTCCTGCCACTCTTGATAGCCATAAGCGGACTTCCGAAGTAGGTAACAGTTTTTGCCTAGCATTTTTAAATCAAAACGGTTACTTTTTGCGTTCTAAATCTTTTTTGCGCGTAATAAACCGTCGGTGTCAAGAAGTACCGTTTATTTTGCCATTTGGCGCCACTTTTTGCGCTAGTCTAGTACACATAACTTATTGTAAATAGTCTAGTGAAAGTGGTTGTCATTGGTCATCCGAATGCGCTTGCGGTGTTATAATAACGATGTCGTTCTATGAGGTAGCGGAATGCATTGGGCAACCAAGCGAATTGTAGTGGCACTAGATCTTATGTTAGGTACTTATGATAATACAGTAAAAGTAGAAAGATTGAAATTCTGCTTATGTTTCATAGTCTTGACCTCAATCTTGATAGATGCTATCAACTTTGTGTCAGTAAATGGAGTCAGAGAAGTGATTTTGCTAATGGCCGATATCTTGTTCAGTACCTTTACAAATCTTAGCACTCATTATAGGGTCGGGCATGTATGTAGAGAGCACTGTGTCCCAGTGGTTAAGCTTTCTGGCTCGGAACCAGGTGGTCCCGAGATCAAATCTGGCCGGAACACAATTCTTTGTGTGCAGTGTACAAGTTGCGGCAAACTTTCCGGTGATGGAAAACACCGATATGAAACCCAAGCAATCCGGATAACGGCGGTAGGCTCGCCTCTCGCCACGTTGGGTCCAAATTCCCTCGGTGAAATGTCGTCTTCTGAATTTTCCGTCCACCATGACGGCATCAATCAGTGTGCCTCTGACTAACCCATTAGAGATATGGTCGTGAGGGTGGGAGGGAGGTCGATGTTATGTTATGTTTTTTCATCCACCATCCAATCTAATACCCTTACAATCAATCGTTAGATAAGTACGACATCAAGAGAAGCCATCAGTGTAAAAATCTTCAGCTTCTCTTATTAATATCTTCTTACTCCTCTTTGTCATTGTCAGCATTTTGAGGTTCACTCAACAATCCTTCAAATCCTCTAATATTTTTATTCAGAAGTCACTAACCTCATTACCTACATCGTTCGTTGAATGTTATAGTTTCTCCATTCATTATTACCGCTACTGAAGTGATTGTACTGAATGATTTGACGTAACATGATGGTTATAACCGTGGTACGTCGTCACAATGACATTCCACTGGAGATACTATGCCATCCTTTACCGTTTTTTGTAGTTTTCTCCCTTTCAATCGACGTAGATAAATCTGATACATGTGAACAGTTTAGGCTGACCATTGTTTGTGCAGACAATACACATGTCCTATTGTTCAGAAACCGGCAAAAACGGTTTGCCAACTTTGCATAATTATGCAGGTGGAGTGTTTTAAGCACTGACTCATTATGTAACTGCACGACTGCTGGCTGAAGAGCTTTCAACGAAAGCCGTTATATCTACTTAAGATAGTTCAAAAATTGCACTCAGGCAAAGCTCAACACTTGTAACATATCCTTAGGAACTTTAAGGCTCAGTGAAATGTTGGAATAGTTTTTGCTTTCTTATATCTTATATTATCTTATTTTCTTTAGTAACTGAAGTATCGATATTTCTAATACCTTCGTAAGGTTCTGTACCACCGTAACCGTAATTCACTGGACTGAACTAAAGCCTCGATTGAAATTTGAGGTATGAACAACTATTGACAAGGAGTTACCTACCACATAATCAGATGATTGAAAATAAAGAATAAATAAAGAAAATGAACGAACATGATTATTTAAAATACCACTACAAGTAGTAGTATCTGTAGCAAAAATATCAGTTTCTTGTTTCCGAGATTTACTAAAAACCCACCAATAACTCCTGTTATAACTTACGCAATATCCTAGCTAATATGTTTCCCATAATATTAGTTTGTTATAAAAAATACTACAATTACCTTTCTGTATCGCGTGCATCTCTTCATTTACTTCGTGACTTCCACAAAAGTGTAATTATTCAATTCCTATTCCGGAACTATGAGGTTTTTATGTCCCGTTAGCGTCATATTTTATATTCGCCTTTTTAGGGTTAACAACATAATTATTTTTAAACTGGGTGAGGTGTCTAGTCAAGAAGATTAAAAAACAATAGCATATTAATAAAATATATTAATGCAATTATGATATCTCCGTCATGTCCATCTGTGTCAGTCTTCGTCATCAAGTGCTGTTCAGTGTATTTCTTTATATTCCGGGGTGTAAGTAGCCTTCTTTGAAGTTTTTACAACAAATTTGTACTCGTATCAGTAGTAAAGTAAAAAGACGTTGGTATAAAAGCTATCTAGGTAGGTATATTCAATTTCGCAGACCATTATTTGCTTATTCAAACGTCACAAGACTTGAAATGATAGACACACTTTGAGATACGTCATGGTTTATAGTGGCGCGTACATTAAAACAAGTGTAAGTGGCACAGGTCGCTCTACATAAAATATGGCCTGGGAACAGTGCATGCATTAGTGCACCAGGGTCACAATGGCTCCAGTCAAGTGTGCCAGGGTGTGAAGTTGGCCGGCAGACAGCGGAAGTGACAAAAACCAGCTATAGCATTGTGCGCAGACTCACGCGATATGAAAGGATGATAGCGCACCATTGTTCCTCGCCCCTATCTCCTTGGGATGTAATGGTGGATGTGAGAAACACAAGATTTATCATCGATTATGCGCAGTTCATTATTCCACCTGCATCGATAGCGGATTTCTCCGGAAGATTCCTTCGTTCCCAGGATCAGTTGATAGCTGAGCTGACGTTCGCTAGTGCATAGAAAAGTCATCTTCTCTTAAGCCTTGTCATGCATGGCTACAGGCGTGGAAACGGTACCATAGGCTTAGTTTAGCCGCGCCGCTGCCTCTACCGCTCCCCATTACGAACGGTCTCATACAAACCTATACAACTCTATCGAACAGCGCAACTTGCAAACCGCCAGCCCGGCTCGCAAACACGGCTTATGATAATGCTCCTAAGACTTTACTCAAACAGCTGATATTATATCAAAAGTAGGTTATTGATATTTAAGTCAATTTACCACTTATCGGAAACTTGAAACAAAGTCAGGGTTTTCCCAACACTTGTAACTCGGGACCTGCTGGAATGAGTTTCATGGTTTGTACTTTGTTGAAAAGTTGTAGTTAATAGTTATGTTATTAGATGAATATCAAGATTAAAATCCAATTGGAATTGGAACTGGATTCTGGAATTTAGGAAAGCTTAGTAGCCCTTTTAAAGTAATATCTTCGTCGCTGTACACATTGCTCCTTTTTGGGAAATACCACTCTGGATATAGCATTGAGCCTAGGCTGACACACAGAGTTTCCCCCCTCTGTCTTAATTATAATGCCTTTGTCTTAAGATAATACGTAGTTAGAGAGCCCTGACGTTTTCGCACTGTATTGAAAGACAGATCCGGTAATTAGCAGCCAGTAGTAAGTTATGGCACAGTATAAACCATACAGTAGGTTATCTAAGGCCCCCCGCGAGTTATTAGCCTAGCGTGCACACAGACACGCGGCACAGCCCGTCCGTACTGCCGCCTCCCTATGCCTCCCCATTTTATGCCAGCGTGTGCGTGAAATCGCGTGTGCGTGATATCGCGACACGGCGCGCGCTGCGCACGCACACATTCAAACCGAGAGTGGCACGTTTGTATGTAGATGTTCTACTGTATGGTTTATACTGCGGTTATGGGCCGTGTGATGCAACTCTAAACTATGGCAGCAATCGTGTTGCGAGGGACCATGCCAATTATTTTCGTATCAAAACCGTTGGCTTCTGTAATTTTTCTGTCTTATTATTATTATGGGTTTCTACTGAGATGATGAATGTGATAGCAGGTGTTTGCTACTTTTTCTTTCTTTCTTTGAATGACACTCTTAATTTAGGTGGGAATAAGTTTCTTTCTTTCTTTCTTCTTCTTCTTTCAAATTATTTTTCACATTCATAATGCATTTAACAGCCCTATAGTATTACTCCGACTGTTGTCACATTTTGGCTTCTTTTTCTGCCTTCAAAATTTGCGAATAAGTGCCAAGAACAAGAAACTAGATTCAAGAATGAAGGGGTGACACTTTTGCTCACTGTGGCAAGTACCTACTACTACTACTACAATCGACCAACATTTCACCTAAACCGCGTCGCCGCATACTTTTACTTTCTAACGCAAATGAATCTACTATCTAATTTGTTCTCCTCCTTTTAATTTGTCTATCATTGACAAATTAAAAGGAGGTGCCATTTTTGTTAAAAACAAAATGGCGCAGGTTACGTTGTCTTACATTTTCATTCAACTAAAATAGACTAACTACCTGTTGCGTAATTAACTGTGTTCCTAAAGAGTCTAACCGTTGACATTAAAGATAAAATGATAATAGTTAATTGTAACATTTCCAACGGCTATCAGCGCATCCATCTCCCCTATAACCTGCGCAAGCGCAAGTCGCGCCCTCTAGCGAAACTCGTTGGCATTTCCCTCCCTTATGCAACGGACGCGGCCGCTTGCAATGAGGGGAAAGTTTTTGAGCAGGTGATTTCCTGCAATTTCGCAAGCATTATTCAAATAATATTTTTAAGGGACACAAACTCCTTGTGAAGATTGAAGGCGTGTTGCATTGGCATGAGGCCAATTAACAATTGACATAATGAACACAATGGGTAGAGGCTTGCCTATAGCATCGAAGGTCCCAGGTTCGTCAATACAAGTTCTATCGTCGATTTAAGTTATAGAAATCGTTAGCCTCCACTATTAGTATAAAATAAATGTATGTATAGCATTGAAATACACGATAACAGACTTTTAATGTTCATATGCAAAGACATAAAAACAGTCGACATTGACAAAATATCCTCTCCTATGGAGGATGACGCCACAATTTACAAGAAAAGAATAGGAAAAAAAATTGGTCATGCTGTCCGGTAAAATGACAATCGAACTGAAAGGGACAGCTATTCTTCTGAGGGATCCTCAACCTTGATAGATTCGGGGGTATGACATCCATCCAGTACAGGCTTAGCTTAGTTTGACAGATAGAACGAATGAATTGGAGCAAAAAATAACTAGAAGGAAGGTGAATGGATGACACGATGAATTCTGATCAGTTTAGCGTAGTGGTTTAAACACTCATTCTTAAGAAGACTGAAGGCGCTGTGCAGCGCTGTGCTTTTTGATCGCGAACGATAGCGTAATGGGAATCCTTTACTACCAACACACACTAAGGGCAAAAAGTCCGCGCTACAGGTGCCCGTCGTGCACTTAAATGCTTTGTGTTCTCGGTGAGGGGTCGCGGGCACTTTCGGCGGGCAGACGCCATCTTTACTACTTCGCGGACAAAAAAAACACCCCGCCCCGTCGTCTGCTCAGCGCCTAAACAGGTGTTTCTTTGTTGTTTCTAGTTTCCATAACACAAATGAGAACAAAGTAAAACTTTACTTTTGGACTAAAGTAATGTTGTCTCACATTTTGTTTTTATTTTTGCTGAATTCACTTTTTTTAGACAGTAAATTGACGAAAGGGTTGACTAAACTTTATTTGGTTCTTGTTTTAGACGGCAAAAGTGTAAATGTATAATAAACGTGCGAGTCACGTATACATCGGCTTCGGACAAAATTAAATATCCATACTTAATATTCCTTCCGACGAACCTCCATGGTGCAATCGATAAAGTTAGTTTTTTTGTGCATACGTAGTTACAGAACGAACAAACCAGGATGAACCGATTGAATTACTTACATTTTTATTTTGAACAGAAGGACCATTTCTATAAAGTTATGGGAGACGGTAACTAGTAGAAAAGTATTCACCACGAATGAGTTTACATCAAACCTTTTATGTAAAATGGTTAGCCAACTTCAGACAGTGTACAGGGTGAGTTTTTTAAGTGGGCGTGGTAGGTCAAATCGTAATATATGTGGAATTTAGAAAAATGGTCAAAGGAGTCTCGAGCCCAATTTGTACAAAAACTAAAGATTCATTCACGCTTATTGAAATAACTATTATCCTAGGCAGGAAACAAAAAGACTGCCTGTATTATTATGCCATCTTGTAGTGTCACTTATAAATATCAAATTCTGGAAAGAAACATTATGGCATAATAATACAGGGTGACCTTTTTTAAAACCAACAGGTTCGATGCCCGGGTAAGAAAAAAGTTTTTGTAAAATCTGAGTATGCAGGTTTAGTTTTTGCCAAATCGGTTTGTGTTATATTGAATTAAATACCAACGAGTAATCGAGTTGCCATTCAACCTGCTTGACAGCTTCGTTTAGTAAGCACGCCACAGCCGATCCGCGGTCGATCTTGACATGATCCGTTTCCAGGTCACACATGAGACCTAAATAGGTAACATCAATGATGATATAATAAAAAGAGGTGGATAGGTTATGTCAGTACTGACGCGAAATCAAAAATTGTCCACGGGGTAGTAATTAACTTGACAGTGTTAAAACGTGTGAACAAGATAGATGGTTATTTAAAAAAATGTAAACGAGACAGACAAATGTGGCGCAGCGTCGTCTAAACTGTCAACACTGTCAATGCTTTGCTCAGGCGCACTAAAAGTTCTGATTTCGGGTGCCACTTCTTAACTACAATTAGCCTATCTACCTCTTATTTATCATGATATCATTGGGTAACATGACTTGATCTATGTACAGTCGATTCCTTGACATTGTTCATAGTCCACATCTACCTTAAAATGGAACTTGGTGCCTACATGAAGCTCAATTAATAAAAACTTAAACGTTCCTAAGCTCTTTATACGTTATTCCGTAAGTAGTCGAATTTTAGCAATAATTTCGTATTTTGAAATTACTAAACAACCAATTTCATTTATTATTAGTTTACTGACTTATAAACTGTACATAAAAAATATCGTTCGTGATCGTTCCAAAACGGATGATGATGAAACCATTTGTACAGTCAGCGCAAATGATGTGTGCTCAAAAATGTGTTTGTAGTTCGAATGGAATTGTTATACTAAAAATAATGACAAAGACATTTGCTTAATTCTTAGTTCTGTAGATTTTATTTCAGTTATAATAAGGTTCATCATCATCATCCTCATCTGCAACCATACGACGTCCACTGAACATAGGCCTCCCCATAGATTTCTAGAGCGGTTGAAGTAGGCGGCCTGCATCCACTGAAACCCTGCAATCTTTATGAGGACATCCGTCCACTTTGCGGGTGGGCGTCTTACGCTGCGCTTTCCGGTCCCAACGGCCATCAGTCCTTCGAGCTATGTGCCCTGCCCACTGCCACTTCAACCTGCTAACAAGCTGGGCTACGTCGGCGACCTTAGTTCTGCTACAGATTTCCTCATTTCTGATAATATTGGTGGATTTTCGGTGGATGCAGGCCGCCTACAACCGGCAGCTCTGGAAATCTATGGGGGAGGCCTATGTTCAGCAGTGGACATGATGTGGCTAATGATGATGATGATGATATTGGTGGCTTTACCTAAATACTTCAGATAAATTACATGAAACAAAACATGTTTCTGTTGCTATCTGTACTAGGTAAGTGTTGTTCTACTGCGCCAAAAACTGAGGAAATTATAGCGTGTCGTGATGATTGATATAATTTAATAATCATCTGCCTCTGCGACGACACGTTTT
The DNA here is from genome assembly GCA_950022985.1 of Udea ferrugalis. NCBI lineage: Eukaryota > Metazoa > Arthropoda > Insecta > Lepidoptera > Crambidae > Udea > Udea ferrugalis. Next base: position 24,298,534 of record OX465515.1, read on the forward strand.
CAAAAGATGTGTGTTATCAAGAAGTAATGATATACCTATCTGTGAATTATCGTGAAATAGTGTGTTCGGTTGTGCAACAACAATCCTGCAGTTTATTGTACTTTTGGCTTTCGTGTCTTTTATTTAACCATTAAGGATAATGCATTATCATCCTACTAGATCAGTGGTTCCCAAACTTATTTTGTCTACTGCCCACTTCGAGAATAAATATTTTTTTAGCGCCCCCATTTTTCACCTACCGCCTCAACACAACGCCCCCATTTTCTTTCTGGGTCTCCGCCCCCCTTGAGACCTGCAGCGCCCACAAGGGGGCGTTATCGCCCACTTTGGGAAAGACTGTACTAGATAGAAAAAGCAGAAAAAGACATTCGGAAAAAAACGAGCAGAAAAAATCGGCCGGTCTGATAATGGTCTCGGTAGCCCTAGTACCATTGTTTGTGTGCAGTCGCCCGGTTTGCGAAAGACGCGGGTTCGATTCCCGCCTGAAGCCAAGACCGAATGTGTTCTTCTGGTTTTCCTATCTTTCGTGTCTTAGTTAATTAACTATGGAGTTTTATTCCATCCTGTAGTTAAGTTTAAGTCATGCTTCTGCTTTCTGAGCATGGTCATCAATTATCACCATACATCACATAAATGGGCAGTCTTTCAAAGTAATGTTTTTAGTGTGAAGTGCTTATGAGTGCTATATTCTCTGGCAGAAAATAGCCTACTAAATCATTTTTTCTTCACTTCACTTCATCACTTCATGAGGAAAGAACACCTGCTTTTATAAGTTGTATAAGGCACGTCTTGGTTTTATTATCAGAAAGAGAGGAATGCAATGCCACCTTATCACCGCTGATTGTTGAGGAGTATGTGCTCATCGAAAACGTCAAATAAATTTGGTCACGAAATTATTTAAAAAGTCAGCAAATCGATTTACAATACCCAGTTTTAATAGTAAAACTAGCTCTATGCAAATAGAAAACAGCAATAAAAACCCATGCATCCCTTACCTAACATCGTTGGGTTGTGGTTTGAATGTTCCATTCCTCCTGCTCCGCCTCTGAGGAGGTACCTCTCTGGAATATACCCTTTGGCGTCCTCATTGAATTAAAAATCATATTTGAGAAGAGAAAATGAAGATTAAGTATTCCTACGTGAAGTTTGTTACAAATAAGATAAAGCATTTTAGCATTGTAACAAGAAAGGTAACAAGAAAGGCTGACCTCATTAGGGATTTATAACTAGTATGATATCTCTTCCATCCTAGAGAGAGAGCGAGAGAGAGAGAGAGAAAGAGCGATGGAGAGAGAGAGAAAGAGCGATGGAGAGAGAAAGATAAAGGGCAAGGCAGATGATACACAAATAATAATGTGATTTTACCTCCAAACCGAATCACAACCAAGTAAAGCGGATTCCTTCCAAATATACGGATACATCAACGCATATCTCAGTAAGTAGGGCACTATTCCAACTCCAGCGCACCACTTCAATGCAATCGGTGATCGATAACTTGCCCTTGCATTCCTCTTGCACACGATAAAGGAATAATACACAACAATCGTAATTCATAACAAGATTAAACATCGGAATCTGAGTAATCGCATTGCTCTTTGCAGAAGTGAAGCAAATAAAACAAATCGGTCAAACATACCGGAAACTGTGTGATATGTCTGCAAACATACCTCAGTGGCTAAAGATAAGATGACATATATCTCTATAGTAAAAACGGATTGCTGTTCGTTAGTCTCGCTCAAAACGGCTGGACTGATTTGGCTAGTTTTGGTTTTGAAATATTTGTGAAGGTCCAGAGTCTGTCAAGACAGCTAGTCCATCAATGAAAATGCTTACACTACAATTTCCATATCACGTATCAAAATATGGACTTAAGACAAAAATCTTCAATCAGAGTATGGGTTTCAGTAATGATGTAAGTACTCGTATCTGGGTCCTTCATGGGCCTCTTAAGTAGTTCAAGTGTATTAAGTGTATTTTTGTTAGTTTGATTAAGTTTTTGACGATTTGAAAGCACTTGTAACAGGTCTATTTAAATAAAGATATTTCTGAGTCTGATTCTGATTCAAGATGTCAATAGACCTCAATACAATTTTACCTAACCTGTGAATGTGTGTTCTACTATCAAGTGAGAAACACTGGATGAATTTCAAGAAACTTTCCACTGCTAACAAATAAATGCTCTAATATCAGCGTTTAGAAGGCTAAGTCCACGTGAACGAATTCACTGGCCATAGCAAGTCAATAACAGAAACAACAGCTATAGCAGTCTAACAATCGCGTCGTTTGTTGGAAAGCCGGGGAAATCAATGATCATTCGGTCTTGACCTCTCCACCACCTCGGTTACGACACAATCGATTGGCCCTTGAGCAAAATTACGAATAGTCAGGTAGGCAAGGTACCATTGTCGGCAAAATGATATCACAGATCACTATTTTTCAGTCTATAACTAAAGATATTGAGCCAAGCGGTTTACGCCACCACGAATGACTTACAAATCCGCGTTAACTCCCTTGATCCATCTGATCGAGGAAACTCACACTACTCCAGGTGGCCATTAAATTATAGTGAGTACTGGTGGCTATTCGGGCAGGGTTCGCGGGTAACGCCCCTGCTGTGTTTTGCCCCTGTGGTGGAAGCCCCCGATTGAGTTAAGATTAAAAATTTAAAATGAATGCCCCCCATTTTAGAATACGTTAACTGAAACGAGATCAGGTGCATCCGCCACGGACGGAGGCAAGGCTCATTGGGGGCATAACCTACAAACCCTTCGGCAGGCCACAGCTGGAAGGACAATCTCATGTCGACAAGTCGCGGTATCTCGTTGAATGTTTGAGGATCTAGTAATGCTTTTTTAAGGAAAAATAATTGAGCTGTGAATATCTAACATCAATATTGTTAATAATGACTAATAGCCTATCAACTCTTCAAAGCTCAGCGTTGAACTCAGAGAATCGCAAGCAGACCGGATGGCTCAAAAAGGGTGAAAACAATTAGCGGTCATGACACCGAGCGGAGTAACGGTTTGGGATGTAATTAATAGAGCTATAGTTTTTATGTCGACTCAGACAATGGCGGCACGTCGCGTGTGGGTCGGTGGAAATAGGAGCACCGCCAGATTCCGTTGACTCCGCTGATGCTGGACTGGAAGCCATGGTTTATCGCCACTAGTTCTGTCGCCACTAGTTCTGTGTAGTATGAACACATTTGATTGTCGTTTGTCTTTTTTCACTGTTCGACATTAGAGTTGTCACTTTTAATCTTAGCTTTTAATTCGGTTCTCGACTTGGTATGTTTCCCTGATTTTGTTATTTCTTTGTTGTAGTGTTTTTATTTATTTTACTGTTTTGATGCGGTCCATTTAGTTCTTCTCATCTTCCGTTACAAGTTCCATTATTTATTTTTCATGATGGAACTAGGGGTGGTTTTTCATGAAAAGAAAAAGAAAATAGGGCTTTTGTTTTAGCTGCACTCTTAATTCTATGGTTCCACCATATAACATAATAATTAACCTAGTGTCGGGTCATAGTGACTTGACGGTCCGATTTATAAGTGCAAGCATGGAGTAATATAAACACAAGCAGTAATAATGGAAAGCTTAAAGAAACTAAGTTGAGATCTTATACATAATAACTATATGAATATACAATCCTAAAGGATCTGAGGAGTCAGCAGTTCAGTAGGCCTAGCTTAGTGTTACACATATCCACAGGCTGCGGTAATCGCTTACCACCAGGCGGTCCGAGAGCTTGTTAATCAAGCTCGTTATAAAATATATATTAGAAGGTAATTACTTAAGTAACTTTGAAAGTTTTCCGAGTGTCTATACCCAACAATGGCCGCAGACAGGGTGTCTGGCTAAGTATATACCAAATCTAGGATTTATAAAAATTGCGTGTGCATGTAACGTTATAATAACAGCGTCTAGCCACTACTGGTAATTCACATTGTTCCGCATGTATTCGAAAGGCCGAATACCGTCACCAATCACATCATTATTGATAATGATCAGAAATCAAGTGGCCTATGATTTATAAGTACGCCAATTATTATATCGTGATTCAAATGAGCTGCCGGCACTTGAGATCAGTGCGTGTGAAACGACTTTATAGTGCAAGTTTTTAATTTCATACTCCGATGATCAAGGTCAATGACCACCTTACGTCATCTGTTCGTCGGTTACGACTGCGTCTGAGTCAGGTGCCAGGATCCTTTGTCTGAGGTAAAAGCCTCTTTCCATAACTTCCTCAACAATTTGTTGTTATTTGTTTCTATACAGGCTGTATCAAAAATCTTGTCTTCGCAAACGTAGTACAGGGCGAGTTATCGTTACTTACTTTTCTGGATTGTATTTACCCAAAAGATGTCCTCGGCTTAATAAAAGCCTCTTCCGTAGATATTTAGGGCAGCCAGATGTAGGCCGCCTGCAGTAACCAAAATGCAGCCTGCGACTTTTATTTGCTTAGCTAATCCTTGCGGGTAGGCATCCCTCATAGTCTCCATATAAATAGTCTCCTATTCTGACCTAGCGACCATCAGTGCTTCACGCTATGTGCCCCGCCCACTGCTACTCGATCAACAGATGGGCGAATCCAGTTTTTGCTATAGATTTCTTCATTAGTGATTCAATCCCATATTCCCATCGCCAACTGCCGAGCGATATACCTTTGCATAGCACACTGGGTTACTTTGAGCAAGTATATTCTGAAGTTTTTTTTTTGTAACTTGCTATGTCCTAATTGGTAAATGTCTGTTCTTTTTACCTTTTCTTTCATTTTTGGTGAGAAAAGTTAAGTACTGCATCAACAATCAGCTTAAAAGGGAAGTAACCGGGGTAAAGTTTGAAAAGGTTCCTGCAGGGCCGGCAACGCGCGAGTAATGTGCCCCTGCGGTAGCCGCTCACCATCAGGCGGTCCGCATGCTTGTTTGCCACAGTCGTTGTATAAAAGAAAAGGGAATTTGCATTGGCTGAAGTGTGTACGGAGACAGACAGACATATTTTAGTGATGTCCTGGTACATTTGTAATTAATTACATGCGAATCTATTTATTGGGTAATCAAAAAGGTTTAATGGATCGATTGGGTTTTACTATACAGAAGTTAGTAAGTTTTAGTAGAGTCTGAGGTGTTTAACATTGTTGTTTCCCGGATGCCACCAAAGTGTCCATATGGCGTAACATGTGGTGTAGTGTGGTATGGTAAAATGTGGACAAGGTCCAATCTTATGGAGTGCTTTTCAAGCACCCCTAAATTAGCTTAACCACTGTCTTTCACTCGATTTACGAAAAGAATAGTAACTTTGTTAATGCGTGGACAACAACTATGAAGTTTCTACAGAAAAGTTAGAGTTTCAAAACGGCTGTTGCACTCAAAAATATAATGACTAGGATAAAAAACACGCTTGAAGAAATTACTGTACTTTCAGCGTTTTTATTATCATAAATGTACAAGGACTATCGCTAGTCAAGTTTTTGTCCTCCATAAACCGCTATAAACAGTTATAAACCCGCATTAAAGGAGAAACTAACATTTTATTCGTTACAAAACGTTTTTTTAGAACTAGAACTAAAACTTAAAGCTAGAAAATGATTTACATAAATTTCACAAAGAAGGCATTATCTATTTGCCGGTTATATTACCCTCTCCATAATAGCTATGCCTCTAGTAGGTTAATCAGTTGACACAAGTCTTAATAGCAGACACAGTCCGCACCTGCTCACCACAACGCGTTATCTAAACTAGCTATTGATATAACCAGCTTTTTAAGTTCAAGTTAGATTTACGTTCAGTAACTATTCATTTATGGTACAGGATGTGCTTCGTTTCCTTTATTTCTCGTTCGGTTGCGTCTGCGCGTGTGTTTAGGCCAAGCACTTGTCCTTAAGGTAGGTGTTGTTTTGTCGATACAAGTATTTAGTAGGCATGTGCAACACTTTTGTAAATATCGATACAAATTAATATCTATGATTTTTCTGGTTATATGGTTTTCATAAATATGGTTTTCATCCACAGGCTTTATTCACACCAGAGCTAAGCGAGGCGAAGAACGTTGTAACATTTTATTCGTGATCGTAGGTGCATGGAATTTTACGATATTTTTAGTCCACTGTGCTTCAACAATTTGGTATTCCAAATACCTAGCAAATCTCTTGAATGCATAAAAACCACCTAGCCAGTTAAATTGAAATTACACAAGTCTATTAATTTTTAGGTATATCAAAATTAATTGCTATTTAACACTGTATTTAACTTTTTCAGAATATTTTGATTTTTTTGTAAGTTCAACACTTTGTATGTAAATACTGATGTTTAATTATTAATAAACATCAGTATTTACTGTTCAGTAAGTAATAATCAATAGATTATGTGTTGTATACCAGTAATTTCATCACTACCCACCACTACACATGTGTTTAACGAAAATCTAGTATTATGCTCAGAAAAGGCGCATATAGCCAATGATATTTAAACGAGTTAAAGATAGATACGTTATGTCAGTAGGTACTAACGCGAAGTCAAAAATGTACCCCTCTCATACGTCCTATGATTTGACCATGTGTACAAGATGATTATTTACATGTTGCGCAGTGTTGGTACGAACTGTCAATGCTTTGCTCAGGTGGTCAAAACTCATGTGTCACCCGAAGTCAGTGCACTTTTTTAGCACGAGTAACCAATCAACGAATTTTTATTAGAATATTATTGCATACAGCAACGAATACGAAGATCAGTAACATCCCTAGCATACACAATATTAAGTTGTTCCACTCGGGTGGCACCCGCTTCACGTGCAAATGGGTGCGTGTTCAAATTGTCGGGATCCGGGCGAGTGAGTCATGGGGGTCATGTCTATAAGAATACATGGTTCTTCACTCAGAACATTTTGGTTAAGGTTGGCGCATTACAAGGTAACGAAACATCGCGCGTAGATTGCAACTATGACAGCGTGTGCGGCTATGAAGACGGTCGCTAAAATAATGGTCGCTTGAACTAAATAAGGTTACCTATGCTTAAACTGACAGGAGCATCACATCATTGGAAAGCTATGGCGAAAGGACATCTGCAAGCGCAGGGACTCACATTCAAGGATATAATATGATTTTTTATATAAATAAAAACGTAGATAGGTTACTTGTGCTAAAAAAGTGGCACCTGAAATCAGTACTTCGAACACCTGAGCAAAGTATTGACAGTTTGAGACGACACTGCGCAACATGTATCGGTCTCGTTTACGCTCTAGTAAATAATCATACTACATTGTACACACGGTCAAATAATAGGTATGTACGCAACAATTTCGACTTCGCATCAGTACTGATATAACGTAGCTACATCTTTTAAATATCATTGCTCATATTAGGTATGTCGCGACGTTATTTTAGCGCCTTTTCTCGCCCCTACTCTACACTCACTATAATCTAGATGACTATGGTGTCGGAGTACCTAGTTGGTGATAAGAATCTTCGAAAAAATGTATTCGATAATCTCGAATGAATTTTATCACCGTGAGAATCTTATCATACCTGTGAGTTATTTGATTGATTAAAATAAAATTTAAAAAATATCTGTCAGCTATCAGTCATAATATTACGGCTACATTTTTAAGATTGTTCATTTCAAAATATTTGTATTTGTGAATACCGTTATTTTAAGTTGTGTATGTTTGTTGTATTAAGTGCCTACCGAATAAGGTAGTGCTTTTTATTTTGGTTATTGAAATAAATCCGAGTACCTCAGCTTTCTTAAAACAATAGTTAGGCACACGATTTTACAAACAATGAACTAAACGTGATTGTTAGGTTGACCCTTAATAGGTCGCATCACATCCTAATTCATGTTTTCTACACGTGCGCAAGAAGTTGAGACAATGCGACATAGTACGCATAGCTCGTATAATGTATAGTACCGAACATATCGCAAGGTTTTTGGACATCGCCCATTTATCGCTCACAAGAAGTACAGACTTATAACTTATGAAAAGCTCAAATGTTGCATTTTCTTTCATTTCTTTCATTTTCTTTTCGCTATACCTACACTAAACCATAACTGTTTAGATGCTACCAATTGAGGCTAAAGTTCACATATTGCACACAATCGATGACGGTTCCACCAACGACCGTTATATGCGAAGCAGTCTTCAGCAAACCGTTCAGCGCGTTAGATAACGCTCGTTCCCGTGTGAACGCGGATCACAAAGAGAGCAGACGGCGGTTTTGTTGGAATCACGGTAACGATGGTAACGACGCATACGAGACGCGCCGATTAGACACGCTTGCTCTGCGCCCGCGCAATGCCCAGGGTTGGCAGTGGGAGGGGGCAGATTGTACCATTATAAACTTATGTGCAGACGCAATCAGATTTAAGTGACCCATATCGAGAAGATGTCGTTACGGAGATAGGTCACTTAAATCTAAAGTTAAAGACCCTACACAATATACTATAGTTAAGTCGAATCTACGAGTCAATGCTTAGCAGCATCATATTTTGCCTAACATTTGGCCTTCAATTTTTAATCAATCCAATGTATACTCTGTAAACAAGGAAGTTTAGCCAATGTCGAGAAGTACATAATATGAGTTTGCATATAATATTAAAATAGTAGTGGTGTTTCTGGCAGTCGCGTAAATTACACAGCTAACACTATTGAACTTTACTGAAGACACTTATACCTAATTAGACAGTAAACCCTTATTTGAGAAGACAACTAGCAGGCAAGCAGAATAATATATCGGCCAGACATCCCGTTTGAGCACCCGCAAAAATCTCCTTTTCAATATCCGAGGTTTTTCCGCTCTCGCCAGTTTGACAGCCCTAACCACGAACTATGAGTTCTTCGTGACAGGTTGTAATGAGTTGTGTTTTTAAATCAATTCCTGTGATTGTCGTACTGGCTTTTGGAGTATGCGATACTGCAAATCTTGTGAATATTTCAGCAAACTCACGTGGTTTCTATAAGAATGGGTACGCCTAGAAAGTCCGGAAGTAAGAAATGTTGACCATCATTAACTATTGTCACGTTGGCTTATGAAACTTGACTTGCTATTGAGCCATCCATATTTGTAGCGTTTAGTTGTTACCGTGGCCTATAGGGGCTAAGGACTCCGGCGCAGAACCTGCAGGGCGATTCTGTAATCTGAATTTAAACTGAAATTTGAATCAACTTTTAGATTTACCACATCTTCATTGGTTGTGGCGGCATACAAACACTACTTCAAATACATAAAACGTTTATTAAACAATTAAATAAAAATACTTCGTTATGTTCGTGAATTTTCAAAATGATAAATATTTCATTGATTCATACAAAACATGAGTGAGATTACACATAGGTACTAAAGATAAGGCACACAAGAGTACCTAAGAAGTAATTTTTGTGACAGACATTTTATATTTCCCACAATGGTCTAGTTTTATCTTATGCCCCAAGCATCGATCCCAAGGAACATGAATACAATGTCAAATAAAATATCTTTGTTTTTACGGAGGCCTGTTTTGAACAGGAGAATTTCGAAATTTGAGGCAAAAACATAACCGTAAATGATGTAATTAGGCATTTACACAATATCTCCTAAGTAACATGATGTCTAACATGACATAAGCATCTTGTGTCGTCCATGTTGGGCCGTGTTCCCTCGGGGATATCCTTGAGGGTTTCCTCAAGTAAATAAAAAGGGGGAATTCTTGCTCACCTTGCGTAGGCCCTAATTTGATGAGTGCGTAGAAGGCTTTGTGCCAGTCACCGCAGTTTCCCCCAACATGAACGTTGAGAGGGAGACCCGGAGTTTTTAGTGGGTATGCCACTGGGTGTCCAGTGTGGTGAGTCTCACATAACCCTTCCGCCCCCGGTGAACATGTATGCGTAAAGTCATTTCCTCCAGGTCAAGAAAAAAGGCCTTATTTGATCAAGTCAACGTAGTGTGTTACCATTTTGTTTTATTAAAACCTACTTATAATCAAGTTGAAGGACTTAATAATACTAACGGCAGTAAAAATAACGCTGACTCGAACTGACATCAATTTGAACGTGTATTATTATTACCTAATAAACGCTGTTGTTTCAATTAATTGCATTTTATCAGGTTTATTCACTTATTTTGGAAATTTTAACACATGTACGGTTAGGACACTTCCACCTCGTACTCATGTATCTTAACGAAGTATTGGAAATGGGCGTTGAAGAAATGCTAACAACATTCATTATTGGTGGCCGTGGGTCAGTTGTGACAGTGATTCGGCAACGATCGCCGTCATCAGAGATGGGATGGGTGACCTTTTAACTTAGTACAGTATTTTTGGGGCATCTCAGTGCTTCGGAAGGCACGTCAAGCACGTTAAGTTGGGTCTGGCTAATATCGCTGAGGTGGCCTGACACTGCCGTAGCCGCCAGCAGGCAGCAGGTGCCAGTAGGGAGGTACTAGGGTAGCTGGATAGCCGGCACAGCGTTCTACAGGGTTCTACAGTACAGTAGTGTTTCTAACGGAAGTCGTCAGAGAACCCTGAACACGTGTGGAAGGAGGCCACCCCTGGGTTTTAGTGCGGTAATGCAAATGTCTGTTCTTTGAGCTTAATCAAAAGCTTTAGAGCCACAGAGCCTTGGACACAGCAAGGTTTATCACTAGTAGTTGAGGTGAGGCCTGTGTTCACCAGTCAAAAGTATCTATTGGCTATCATTGCTTAACCTATCAAACGTCCCACCAGAGTCGATCTCCTATTCTTGTTACCCATACGAATCATATAGTACCTAGTAGTATAATTTACTAATATTTTAAGGATTTGAATGGTCAAGACTTTAATATCACTAAGTTGAAAAGTTTTTAGGTTCGTACACTAGTAGTCAGGCGTCTGACCTTTTCGTGAGATGAACGTTTGAGCCTAGAAAGTAACCGGCTCTCAAGGATGACTGCCCGCACAGACCGATGTGTCAGGCAGATTCTACACATTATTGAGCTAAAGGAAAATCACCTTCATTTTTATTTTATCTGAAAATCAAAAATCAAAATATAAATGATACAATATATGAAATCTTCAAGAACTAAACAAAAATACACTTAATAATAGAGTTAAATAATATACACATGAATTAATACACAGTATACAAACATAATGTTCCTTGACCACCGGTGTCGGAAAGGTGTTTCAGTACTGAGAAGAACCGGCAAGATACTCGGCAGTTAATCTTTTATTAATTAATTTATTTTTTATTGCACAAAATGAGAAGCAAAATGTACAAATGGCGGGCTTAATGCCTACAGACATTCTCTACTCTTTCATTACATTTACATTCTCTATTCTCTCTACCAAGTTCTCAAAACTTGGTACTCGACCACAACGTATTGGTGGTGAAGCTTTTCCCCCCACAACCCAGGGTCCCAGGCGCTATGAAAACATCACTAACTTAACTTCATATCCATAGTTTTGTGTCAGTTGACAGTTAATAAATCGAAGTATATTTAGACGTCAATAATGAGCAGGTTCACGTAACGCAACATATACCGGATCTTGGCGGCCAGACCGACACGACGCAGTACGTGCCGGGCATGCTCAGGCACAGCGCACAGGCGACAACACATTATGACGCGTCGTGAGGGTCGTGACGTTGGGCTAACGACTCCAGACATAGCCCTTTTACATTAACTGCAGTTAGACGTTAATTTAAATTAAAGATTCGTTAGCCCCTAAATTGCATATTGCAGAAGAGACAAGACTTTTCAAAACAACTAATTTACCCCCTTATTCATAAAAACGAACGCAACGCTAACGCATTGTTTAAGCTATTGACGTGTTCTGTCACTTACTCGCAAATGGCGGCAGCAACAAGAATGACAGTGACAAAGCGATACAATAGTTATCGTGTTCTATAAGAGCTGTTTAAATTTTTATGAATAAGGGGGTAGACTTTAATGAACCATTATCTTTAATGAACCACTCTGACTGCGGCAGTAATCCTTGGATGAGTGGTCGAAGTGGACCAGAACGCACCGGTTCATAAAAAGCTATCGTTTCAAAGTTCGAGTTTGACAAAAACGTCATTTGGGATTAAATACTCTAGTTAGAAAAAAATATTGAGGAACTCCTCCTTTTTTAGTCGAAACATCTTCCGCTTTCCGGAAGCTCGAAAAGTAATGCATTCTGGTGAGTAATGAGTCCAATTCGAGCGCTGTCCATAGACCTCTTTACTACCTATGCGATTTTGTAAGGAACTACTTAAGATATACTTGTAGGTCGTTGTGGGATCCGTAGTTAACTTACCCGTATTCACAAACGTCGATCAAGGTTGAGCATACCCCCAATCTCATGCCGTCCCGTTAATTGTCTATAGAACTGAAAGTGACAGTACTTGTGAGAGCAGCTCCACTTTGAAATGTGAATTTGAATTTTTTTAATTTTATTTTATTTTTTCAATTTTTTCTGTCCAGACAAAGTTGCATTATTGTGCTGCCCGCTGAATGTTGTGAAACAATCCGAAGATTTTTGCATTGATAAGCCAAAACAGGACAAGGTGAGAGAATTGATGGATGGAATTAAACATTTTGAAGCACACGATCATGTGTTAACTAAGTGGCCTTGTAATTGATATAGCAAACGCTCCTGACTTTATCCCAAACGGGATAATCAGAACCACTCTGATTGTTGCCGGTCACTCAAAAGCCCACATTCGTCAGTCGACTTTTTGAACCTTTTGTAACTGTAAGCCAGTGTTAAACCACTGGGCTACGATGCTCTCTATGTTTTACTTACTTAATTCAGTTATTTTCCGCTTCTAAGGCCCAAGCGAACCCTGAACATCGAAAGAACTTCCACCAGGCACTGGATTGAAGTGATTAACTCAAACCTATTCTATCATAAGGTAACTTGCATTACTAGACAAGTGGCCATTGACAAGATCAAGTTTATCTAGGTTAAGCGACCATGTGGTGCAAGTGGATGTTAGCACCAGTGACAGTCGTTACATAATGACAAGTCGTTTAAGAAAAAAACCCAAGCAGTTAGCGGCAGTAGGCTAACTGTCGGCTCTGAATATTCCATACACTAGAACTCTTAAGGGAGGTTTTCTGTGTGTTTGTGTTACCCTCGAATCAGGGTTTTCTTGCTCTGTGATACTATGCCAATCCAATATGGGTCTTTGAAGCGCTGCCTGGTGGCAAAGAAGTATCGAAAACTTTCATTGGGCGGAAGTAAAAAAATAGTTAAAAAATGTTGCCATCTATACTTACAATAATAAGCTTAAGAGTTTGTTTGTTTGAACGCGCTAATCTCAGAATCTACTGATTCAAATTGAAAAAACTTGTGTTGTGTTGAATAGAAATCTATTGAGGAAGGCTATAGGCTATAAAACATCAGGAGTCCAGTCGTAGGAAGTCGGGAGCTGCCTCTAGTTAGTTATAGAAGATGGAGGGTCTACGAAAGTTCGCTTTAAGGGTGTGACTAATAACACAGGTGAAACTTGTGTCCATAGGCAACATGCTTGCCGAGGTTGTTTACATTTCTACAATCTAATAACATTCTGTCGTCTCGTTGTGCCTACAAGATCCCATTTCAAAATTTTGTAATATTCTCATAATGATATTGAAAGTAGCATTTGTTATTTCCTCTGTTTTGTATTTACTAGACCGGTGTTGATTCGTGTGGCACGGTCATTACATTTGTTATGTAAGCCGCGCTTGCGCTTGTGTGCGCCGCGCCTAAGTTAAACCGGCGCATGAGTGGCATTCTAATGGTTTGTTTTGTTTATGAACTCATTCCCGGGAGGATTTGAGAATGTACCACTATCCCGACATTTAGGTATGGTTACAAACTATTTGATTGGCCTGTGGGTTCATCCGTATCTAGTGTCAAATAGTACTCAGATAAAATACAGAACCCCCGACTTCAACGCTGATCAATCAACGCTGAGCACGCGCTCACGCTCATGCTGTCCCGTAAAATGTGCATCCCGTAAATAGAACATTTTAAATGCAAAAGTACCGTAAAATGTCAATAGAACTGAAAGCGCGTTTGTGAATTCGGGCGTAAGTATGTCAACCCTTGAGGACGAGACATCGGTCTGAGACACGTCTCAACTATTCAGCAACAGTGTTTCAAGGCGAAATTTAGACATACTATTGTTAGTTAAGCAATGCTATGCGTACTCAGTCAACTACAGCAGAAGTGTCACACCGTGGACTCCGTAACGTCCATAAACGGACTATTTACGTCCCACTGCTGGGCCCAGGCTTCATCTCAGCTATGAGGTGGTACAAGCCACACTCCAACACGCGGGCTCAGTGCGGATTGTTGGAAGGGTATAAGGTTAGTGAGCAACCTTAATGTCAATTCTTATTAAGCCGCCCTACGGCCTCTCTCTCTCCTCTCTCCTCTCGGCTTCTCTTAACGACTGTCATCTAGCGACACCAACCGGGACCAACTGCTTAATGTGCCTTTCGAAGCAAGGAGATGTCCGAAATACATATCATTAAATCGGGGTGGTCACGCAGCACATTTCCAACCCAGCGTGTGTTGCTTTACAACAGCGATCGTCGCCGATCACTGTCACAACTGCGCCACGGACGTAAAAGAAAGACGGACGGAACATCACACCAAAAAATGTTAAGAATGCAAGGTGCTATAATTTCGTTAGTTGTACACGACCTGCTACCTGCTACACTCACACAAACACACTAGGTGCTACAAACTACGCCATTTTACTCCGTGTGACAGCGCCAATGACACGTGCTAGTCACGCACATTCCTAAACTGGCAGCTGCTGATAATATGCTTCACTCATGATTAGACGAGGGGAAGTCCGTCTTTCTTTTATGTCCTTGCCCGTAACGTCCAATCCTAGTTAATGCTTTGGATACGTTTTTCTTAACCCGGGCCTGCGAATACATGTACCTATGTGGTCCGCAGTCTCAAATGCGGACCATTAAAATGCAAAAAAGGAACACTAACAGTGGGTGTTGAGCTCTAACTGTACCTGAAACCTGATACAAGTTAAAACCTTGGTTTCGACCTAATTTAAGAACATGGAATATAGTAGAGTTACACTTTAGACCGGCGATTTTATTGAACATAAAATGCTTCTATGTTTAAGTGCTACACCCACTTTGCGAATGTTACCAGCCATTAAACGTTGTACAACATATCAACAAACTAATTAATTAACTCTGTAATTAAATACAATTCAAGTTTGACACTAATCCCAATGACAAGTCTCTCGGAACGCGCAGAGTTTTTAATCACTGCTTATGTTCAGCAAAAGGCGAACGAGAGCAAAGTACAGTCAGCAGTAAAAATAGTATGAACACAAGGGTTACGTAAGCGTGACTACAAAAAGCCGGTCAGTTTTGTCGGAGGGCTGGTCTGTGTATAATGTAGGTGGGAGCCTGGTTTTTGGAATCGGACGGGTAGCATAGGGCTGCCAAAACAAATGTCGGCGGCCTAGATCACAATTTTGCTATACTCGTAAAAAGACTGTTCTTATCAAAAACAGCTGAATTGTCAAAGAGCTAGAAACATTATTTCAATAAAACTCCTTTAATTGAAAAAAAAGCGTTTAGAACGTTGAATCTTTATTTTTAAAAATGCAAAGTTCTGCACTTTATTCTGTTCTTTTCTATAAACTATTGCGTTTGTGGGTATATCATCGCTTTAGAATGCTGAAAGTGCATTTTTGTATTGTGTTGACCAGCACCTTTTTTACATCTCTAAGGTACCTTAAACATACGCAAGTATTTCATATCGGTTTCAATTTTGGAGCACAACATAAAAGATATTAACAAACCAACTAACTATTTTACTCAATTAAAAAACATGTTTCTGGTGACATCATGAATTTATAACAGTTAAATTTGATTAATAGGTCATTTAGAAAAGTTCAAACATTATAGCGGTGTGACGTAAATAGTATTTTTATGATTTTTCAATTGATTTAGAAGAAATTACATTTTAATTACCTATGTAGAACTTGTTTTTGTAGTTTGGCACAGTGTTAATGTTAATCATAACTGTTTTTGTCAAATCAAATCATAAGATCTTTTGTTATTCTGCTGCTAAATCACCTACAACTTTTCAAATAACAATATGAAACGAAACACAAATAATTAAAAACGATTAGTTGCTGATTCCAAATTGATAGAAAAGATAATTTAAAAAAAGACTAATTGACAACGGTTGAACTACGAGTAATTTACTGATGCCTTTACCGATAGTTAAGATGAGATGCTACTTAACTGGACTAGTGGAGTAGGAGTGGGTTAAGTTCTATGAATAGTTAACAACATTAGTGATAGCTCTGCTTCAAGAAGAGATGAATACTTCAACATCATAATCCAGACTATCTTGAAATGAAAATGAAAACTGTTAAGTTTTGTCTCTTTCATTTTGTTGTTGTCAAAATGTGAGTGAGTATCCTTAAGTGCAGTGGTTAGAAATTACCCGCCATTTGATGGTTACAATAATTTCAAAAGTTTATTTATGAAAACCGAGGTAGGGGTCAACCCTATCACTGGCGGTGAGGCAAGCCCGTCATGCACAGCCGGCGGCGCGTGACGCCCGCATCCGCCGGCCCTCCGGACTGGGCTACTGCCACTTTTATTGCCCTGGCCTTCCTGTAAGGCTGGAAAAAGCGGGCAAAGATACACTTAACATTTGTCAAAAATAACAAAATGTTAGTTACTGCTAAAAAAATTGTATATTTGAGCTCGAAAAAGTCTGACTCAAACTTGAACTTACTACTCGAATATACTATAAACTATGCAGTATCATTAATCTGTGAAAATTGGCTTACTTAGGTACTGTATTGTAATCTCGATTTTGGTATTTCATGTCTTTACAGATTTATTGATTTTGGATCAAGAACAAGTTTTTTTTTGCTTGTTGCTGTGTCATCTGCACGTTTATGTTTAATACGAGATGGGAGAAGTCAGTTGAAATTACTTCAAATTAAGTTTAATTCCATCCATACAGAAGTTACTAAATTTAATTTTTGATAATATTGTCCGTGTTCAATCGATCATCAGATGACAGTCATTTGTAAAGTTATTCAGCCTTACAAGTAAACATTTGTATTAGGATCACTCGGCCCTTACACTGGTCGGAAGTGGCGCCCCACCCGGTGCGCTGAGCAAGTGCGAGACAGCTTTGTCTGTTGTTGTGACTAATGAAATGGGGTCCCTGGTACCTGACGCACAGTGACGATGGGTCCCTGGTACCTGACGCACAGTGACGATGGGTCCCTGGTACCTGACGCACAGTGACGATGATTCCCTGGTACCTGACGCACAGTGGCGATGGGTCCCTGGTACCTGACGCACAGTGACGATGGGTCCCTGGTACCTGACGCACAGTGACGATGGGTCCCTGGTACCTGACGCACAGTGACGATGGGTCCCTGGTACCTGACGCACAGTTCAACATGAGGATTTTTACCCGTTTGGCGCAGTTCTTTAGAGAGCTGTATGAGACAAAAACCTCACCAGAGCATTGTATGTAACCGTCTCAGTTACGTTAACAGGTGATCAAGGAAATAAGTCAATACTATTACTCTGACACTTCAAAGACGAATGTGTTTTAAATAAATGTTCTGCTGAGTAAGGATCAAACCCACGACTTTCGACGCTTATAGTGGGACCTACACTCACTCATCTAACAATCAAAAGCTGTGTATCGGGTCATTTTATTCCCTACTAGCGACCCGCCCCCGCTTCGCACGGGTGCAATAGGATGTTATTGTACATATAAACCTTCCTCTTGAATCACTCTATCTATTAAGGTTCGCTACTAGGGTCGGCCGGAGAGAAAATCTGTCAAATTTGAAAGCGATCGTGACAGCTATGGTCACACAGTGGTTGGGCCGTGCAATCCGTGCATAAATGCAATGCATAAATCCGGACGACCGTCTTGGTGTAATTGTTTAGAAGTCGGCTACTACACCAAAGGTCGCGGGTTCGATCCCCGAACAGTACAAACATTTGTGTGCATGAACATGTCTGTTTGTATTGGTCTGGGTGTTTCCTATGTATAATAAGTATGTATTTACAAAAGAAAAAGTATTTGAGTATGTTTATCCGTTGTCTAGTATCCCATAAAAACGGAGTATAATTAACTCACTTGGGGCTAGATGGCGCTGTGTGGAATAATGTCCAGGGATATTTATTTATTTATTATTATTATAAATCGCGGCATGATAATCATTTGATGCGTTCACCAAAGATATTTTTATTTCGCCACCCAATATATTTCAGGATATAGGGCAAACAAAAGAAACTAAACAAAAATTTTATTTTATTAAACATACTAACAAGCGGTTTTGCCAATTATTTTTTTACACTATTATTTGCAATCTATTCTCGTGACCACGTTATTTGCACAATGTTATATCTGGTACTTGACGATTCCATCGAGATTTAGTTGTAACTTGGTTTATCCGTTCGATCATCATCAACACAAAATATTTCTTACATCCAATGCATATGATATAGCAATACACGGAGCCATTTCTAGTAACATGCAGAAGAACCCACTAATAAATTGGTCTTACTTGTAATGAAAAGCTGCAAGAAGCATTAAACGGAGCTATCTTGTTACTAACTAAAACGAGGAATTTAACAGTTGTCAACAGTTGAGACACTTTTAGTGGATAATTTATTTTAGATAATAACACTTGAGTATAATACCTTTAGTCTCCTGTAGAGGCCATCGTATTTCAGGCTTTTTACGCTGAATTTAATACAGAATCCACCGTGATCTTCATCTTACTGGAATTGATCTACGAGTAGAGCATAGTATGAAAGGAAGTCACCCTCCGCGTTTTTCTGTCTGTTTTTACATAAGCTTTCACTATCTAAATGATAGTTGATGCTAATTATATTTTCTAGAACGTTTGTCTGTATAGTTGATTCAAATTACCACAGGGAAAAGCTGTGTGCAAATAGCCAGTTAGAGATAAAAATGCTTGCACTGCCATTTTTCCGTGGCTGACGTAAATATGATAATTCATATTTATATCAAAGTTCTATCTGATCCATTTTTTTTAAATTTAAAATGGGTTTGCGTTTGACCTCAGTCTTGCCAGCCACGCTTACCCAAAAAATGCCTATTCACTCTTGCCTCGAAGACACCAAGGTTGTATGTATCCGGAAACACAGACGCAGGGAGGGCGTTCCACTCCTTAGCAGTGCGGACCAGAAAGGAAGCACCAAACCGCTTAGTTCGGACCGCTGGAAGTCGACCACATGGAGATGAAAGCCCTCGCGGCGTCTTGTGGTCCGGTAGTAGAAAGTAGAGGGTGGTATCAGGTCATGAAGTTCTTGCGCACACTCTCCGAAATACACCTTATAAAAAACCGATAGACAGGCAACTCTACGCCGATGCTCCAAACTCGAGTTTGGTTCCAACGAGCGTCTCGTCACCTATCAGTCTCCTGGCTCTTCGGTCTACTGAGTCCAGTGCATCCAGCTGATACTTGGCAGAGCCATCCCAGAGGTGGCAGAAGTACTCCATACACAACCGAATTTGTGCTTGGTACAATTGTAAAAGCTGTTCCGGTGTGAAGTGTGTTTCCATTTCGAATAACTTGTCATTATGTTCTATTCATATAACTATTTCTGTTTCGTATAAGCAAACGCAAACTTTATTTTTTTTTGCTCGAGATCTCCATCCTAATTACTATGGAACGAGTGAAGTTTCTTTGACAGCCGTCTGCGCAGTCCCGCAAGTCAGTCTTCCACATGACGCCGGGTGAGTGCACGTCACTGCGTAAAGAATAGGAAAATGAAATGGCAACTAGTACGAAATTGTCAAACCCAAGAGAGCTTTTAATCAAGTGTACTTATTAATATAAACCTGCCATATAACTCTCATGGTGAATCATGATAAAATCATACGTTTGATAAATTATGCATAATGCATATGAACAAACAGTACGGAGGAAAAAAAATAAAGTTGTACTATTTTCAACAAAAGACCCTATGTGCGCCTATTTCGTGTAAATTATCCGCGTAATTAGTAATGTCATTTTCGTCAAAAGCGACGTGCGCTCACCTTGGGGACATGGGGGGGAGTGAGCTGCGACGGTGCGCGGACAGCTATCAAAGAAACTTCACTCACTCCATAGTAATTTGTATGGAGATTTCAAGCGAAAAATTCGGAATGTTTGGGAATTTTTTGCACAAAACTGAAGTAAAGCAATGAAAAACAACTGATTGGCAATGCCTCTTTGATATCTGATCTTTACACGTTATTTAAAACACGTAAGTTGTTAGTTTATATGATGCCTAAACTTTTGAAACACGGGAGTGCGTTTTGCACGTTTTTAGCGATATTCTGATTTTTTTTCACATTAATCTAGTAAGTTGATCCATATACTGGAAGTTTGAACTGATTGTGCAACTCTTTGACTACTATGACGATTCTTTTCGTGCCTCATACTTCATATTTTCTATATAAAACTTTAGTTTTCCCGAGAGCCGTTTTCCTGGTATCGAGCCTTAAAAAAACCGCATCAAAATCCGTTGCGTAGTTTCAAAGATTTAAGCATACAGAGGGACATAGGGACAGAGAAAGCGACTTTGTTTTGTACTATGTAGTGATAAGACATGGTGGAGTGGGTTAATGGCTGGCTCACACGTCAATTTATGAACTTTGCTTATTTTGTTTTTTTAAATAATCGTGTCAAAACTGTATGACGTTAAAATACCATTTTAATAAGAGTACTTTATGAGATTCTTGCTGAATCTTCTCAGTGGAAACAGCCTTGCGACCCCAGTTTTAGAGGCAAATTATGTACTGGTGAGTAGCTAATAGTAAATGTTTGTTGAGTTTACGAAATAAATTATTAATTAGGCAGATACCAGCCATTATATTTTTTACATCGTTCTGGATAAAATAACAGGAAAAAGTGTGGTCCATTGAAAAGCTCGGACAACTTCACAATCTTGACGAGTTTTTAAATCTAACAGCATGATTTTAACATTCTTCTACGTGCTTGTCCAAACGAGAGTAGGCCCCAGCAGCCGACTTACTGACCGATATAGGTAGCTACTAGAAATGGCGATGGCTCGTGAACGAGAGCGCAGCCACAGTAAACAGAGAACAGCAAAATATCTTCATACAAACGTGCCGCTCTCGGTTTGAATTTGCGCGTGTGCGTCACACGCCGTGTCGGTCGGCACGCGATTTCACGCACGCGCTAGCATTAAGTATGGGGGAATAAGGTGGCAGCAGTACGTACGGGCTGTGCCGTGTGTCTGTGAGCACGCTAGGCTTATAACTCGGCGGGCGGCTGGAGTGTCGAAGGCGCTGATTCAGCTCATCAGGAAATTGAAGCAATTCCAAGCGGCAAATTTAGGCCTAGTATGATTATATCTTCCGCGCTAAAAAATTAACCATTTTGGCCATTGGCATTTTGCCATTTTGGCATTTGGGCCGTTTTGGTGCCAAATAATGACGCGCAACGATCTACCGTCATTTTAGTAAGATTCGTCGATACCGCGCCTGACAGGTCGTATGTCTCCGACACTTGAAGAATTAGGTAACCTTCTGTTATGTTTACTGTGGCGCGGTGCGCAGGCGCAGCCTTGCCACGCGGGCTCGGTTACCGACACCCGATGCCCTGCAACCGGACACGCCGCCTCAACCGACCGGAACTGATCTTCGGGATGTTTTCCCTATTACTATCTGTTCATCTATGTTTTCTGATACGTACGAGTACTTAGCTATAACTCTTGCTCGTTGCATACAATTTCAGAAGTGGAAGAGCACATTGCCTTATCATTTCAGCCCATGCAGAGTAAGTTTAAGAGTATTTTTAAAACATTATAGATAGAGGTTCTGCCTTATTTCGTGGATTGAGTACAGACAATCATGTCACGAAGTTTCTGTTGTTCTATCTGTAGCTAATTTGAATTCAAATATGGCATTTCATTTATAGGTCATGTTATGATTTAGCAGAAGTAGAAATATAAAAGTATATATTCAATCGGAAAAAAGAATGTAGAGTGATTCTCTGTCTACAAAAATGTCTCTCGTGTACTAAATGAATGTTACTGAGTAATTATTTTGTTCACCTAGCATACTTACTTAGTTACTTTATGACGTACAATTTAATTTTTATACTTTTAACTTAAGTTAATTTTAGATAGGTATGTGCTGGACAACCTCCAGTGTCTGACTTTGCAGTGCCCAGAAAAACATGAAATTCATCTGTCATTCGTTATGTACCTACGATGCTATCAAAATGAATAGCTACCTATAACAATAGAAGGAAAACAGTTACATGTCATACAGATATACCTGTTGACCATTACATCAGACCCCATGTACTCCGTACAATGGCTACAGTTAAAGGCATGGTCTGAATGAAATAGCTGGGAACGGGCGCACGCAACGTGCATCATCAGCGTTATGTGACCAGCTCGACCACGGTCCAGGGACTTGTGTTTGGCAACCTTTGCCTCGTTACAACACTTCTTGCTTGCTCTTTCCTTCATTTACGTTCTAAAAGACCGCAATGAAAACAGAACAATGGGATACAAACTTTATTTGGGTGTTTCAACAATTTGCGTGAACTCCAAGATTGCGCGTCAAGTACAGTAGTGATCTCTTATCTCAAAGGCCAAGACTCGTTTTGGGTTGCAATACTTACTACTCAGCAACCCAAAACTAAGTGGTGTTAATATTTAAACCACTATACTGCATATTACGTCTAAACGAATGAGATAAGCGAACAACAAATATACCTACTCATTCCTTAAATAACTTAATTTGGTAAGCAGTATGAGCATAGGATCTTGGACTATTACCTCATCATGTCCGCCGAACGAGGCCCACGGCTAGGCATAGGCCTCCCTCAAGGATCTCCACAACGATCGGTTGTGCGCTGTCAACACCCAACGTCTTCCCGTGACCTTGACCAGGTAGTCGGTCCACCTTGTGGAGGGCCTGCCACGGAACGTCATCCTATACGCGGTCGCCATTCCAAAACCATTCCGATTACCTCATCTGCTCCAAATGATTAATGACAATTATAACAGTATCTTTACTTTTCCGAACATTACTAATTGACACATGACATTAATAAATATGGGTGGTTCATGCAAGCTTGCATTGTTCGCGTTCGAGGTCACAGCGAGGAAAAAGCGTGGGAGGGATCCCGCTGTGCGGGCAAAAAAGCGCACGCAACTCACAGTGACATCAAAAACAGCTATGACACGGTAAACAATTTGAAGCGTGTTCCTAAGAACCTTATACATTGCGACTTTTGCAGTGATACAGCAGCACCAGCGATCAACAAGTAAATAGATGGATTCACAAAGGCGATTGTATCGCAAACGCGATTTTTGCTGCAACGTGATTGGATTGCATTTGTATCGCGTTCAGTAGTGTGTAATGGGCCTAATGTCTTCTTATTAACTCAGTGAAACGCATTAGAACGGGATACTGAGTTATCAAAATAGTTGCGCGTAGAGAAGCGATGAATGAATAGAAATCATTTTTCTTGTGCTCTTTGCCAAGCTTTTACGATTCTTTAGAATTACCTTCTGGAAATATTTGCGTAAGTGCCAGATTAGCCACTGCGCATATAGCGGAAAAAACAGTAGTAATAATTACTTACAAACATTGAACCTATCATCATCTTGTCTGGTTACCAACAATTTGGTATACAAAAAATATGGCCACTTTTAGTGAGCTTACTTTAACAAATTCAACTGAACACTATAATCTTATTCTGTACATAATAGAATTAGGCTGCCTTCAATAATTCCCACGCTCTCTGACTGACATAGCCCCGAGGTAATTTCAGTGAAATTATTTTTTATTTTGCATGATTCAACTGCATTTAGTTAACATTTTCAAACGACAATTAATGATAAACATGGCATCAGTATGAGCTTCAATTCAATTCAATTTATTGCAAAACCATTATTTTTTATATAAGTGCTACATTTTTTTTTTGTTTTTGTCGATATGCCTCACCAGGATTTTCCTCATTTCGAGTTAGGCCATGCAGACAGTCTTGGTAAACGGGTAGGTAGACTTTGCATAAAGGTATTAGAAGAAAGTTTTTACGGTAGAAGAACGAGTTTCAAACGATGGCATTTCAATAGCAGACGATAAACATGTATTTTTATTAAGCATGATTGATAAGAAGCATCAAACTCTGAGTCGCATCTCATTAGCTGGTAATCTTCGACTTCGACAGATTTACAGAGACTACAACTTCCTTTTCCTTCATTTCCAGGTTCAAGAAAGGATTGAGCCACAATCTCAACTTTTGAAAAGCGTTGTGGAGCAGACCAGCGAAGGTGTGAAGCCTCCGGATAAGCCAACCCTCAACGTGAACATGCGGTGCACCGAGGTCACTGCGCTGAACATGGAGGTGGAAACACTCAGGTGGCAGTTGGCACAGGTAAAAATCTGAATATAGTAACTCCAATTACTTTGATGCTCACTCTGAAATTTTGTTTGTTTGTTTTCTCTTGTTGTCTAAATTGATAATTGGTGCACCAATGAAACTTTATGCTTAGCGAATGTGTCATGATAGAAATGTTTTGCAAATACTGCGAGTATGTAAGCGAACTTTTTGCGCAAATCTAAACAATATGAGTATTACTGCTTTGCGAGTATTTTGTTTGTGATATTGATGTGCTAGTTGTTTGACTCACGTTATTCGACGTTCTTCCAATGTGTAATACTTATTTACAGACTGAAGCAAACAGGCAGATGCACATAGCTTTGCTTAAGCAGATAGTAACTTTCTTGAATAGAGTGAGGGACCACATTGACAACCAAACGCAAGAGATTCCCAGGAAGGAGACCATCTCCACGAGGCTGATGCCGAGGTCTTTCAACGTCGCCGACTTGCCTCGCTCCAAATCCGTTTTGCACATGAACAAAAACCTTGAATACATGAGTCCACCGAAAAAGAATTGTACACGAAAGATCAGCAAATCTATCAGCAACGTAAACGGTTTCAAAGATAATTCTGGTATTTGGTAAGCAGCATCATTGAATTGTTAAGCTTTTTGTTAAATTTAGTTTGATTTTCAACACCTACAAGTTTTTGTTAACCATGTTACGGCTCAAACATTGTTCCATTTGAGCTAAAATACACTAACTAGTATGAGAGCTAGATAGATAGAGGCACAGATAGCCCAATAGGAAATCGCATGAACGAAGCCTTTTTATGTTGACCTGTCAATATGCGTGCTGCGTCAATAATATTAATATTGTGGATCTTAAATCAATACTCGTACAAGAACTAATATAAATAACGTAACTAAGCCTTATATCCATAAAGATTCAAATGATATGTATAGATTGAATTTTCATTTTCAGGAATCAGTCAAAGCTTTCCCTCATATCTGAAAAAGAGTCAACACATAAAATATCAGAAGAAATGTCAAGACTGATAACTCTTGCCAATACTGTGCTCTGCACTAAGCTCCCTGATCTCTCGTGCAACTGCAACGACAATATTGATGGCGGAAATAACAAACAAGTTGAGAACGTCCAGAAAAAAGAAATTAGAACAAACGACTCCAATGCTTCCTTGAGTCTCAGTGATGATAACTCAACAAACTCACTCGTATTTAATGC
The DNA here is from genome assembly GCA_950022985.1 of Udea ferrugalis. NCBI lineage: Eukaryota > Metazoa > Arthropoda > Insecta > Lepidoptera > Crambidae > Udea > Udea ferrugalis. The sequence continues at coordinate 24,324,110 of OX465515.1, forward strand.
AATCTACAACGGTAAAGACATGTACGACAGCATAACTAACAAATTCATAGAAGTCAAAGACATCGGAATAGACGACTTCGTTGTGTCACAGTCGTCTCTCACTTGTGGTTTGGAAAATGATTTTGCTGGCGTTGAATTGAATGAAAAAGAACCTTGCCGTTCTTTGTCGGTAAAAAGCGCCATGGAATTAACCAATGGGAAGACGCTCAAATCGTCGAACGACAAAAACAATGAATACAACCGAGTATCCAATTTTATTGAAGATGAAAGTGGATTTTCGTCAATGAGTTCTTTCCAGGAGATTGGTATACCGATCATAAGTATTATTCCACCGTCCCCGTGTAAAGAAGTAGCATACTTGGAAGATATTCCTGACATTTTAAATGAACCAGAGAAGTGGAAGACTGATACGATGGAACTTGACAAGCAAACCATGAAGGTATTTTGGGTGTGAAACACATTATCAGACAACGTACAAAATCACATTTTAAGTGTCGTCAATGAAAGTCCCATGAGGAAAACTTGTCTGTATGTTGTATCCCACTTAATATTTATTTATATTGCCTTAATTAGGAATACTTACTAATAATGCGATGCCTTTATTAATAGAGACTAAATTAATGAAAAAGTAATAAATATTTGAAAATTGTTCTTGTTTTAATTTGTTATTTTATCTTGAAACAATAAACGTCTCAGCTTTTTGAAAGTGATTAAATTATGTTTTGTAATGAATGAATACAAGTAGAATCTATCTAACGAAAAACAATGTCGTAATACAAAAAAAGTTATAACTAATTATTAATATTTATTTTTACTCTTTAATGAGCCTAATGAGATTCAAAAGAATCATCATTAGATGAGTGGTGTTATAAGGTAAGGAGGCTAAGAAGGTATATTAATTTGCATGAGTAATACGAGTATCATACTACAATGGTAAGTCTGCCGCAGAAAGTGGATCAAAATACTTTTCTGTGAATATGTGTAGAAAGTTATTAAGGTTAACGAAAGTCTACACTCTTTAATCTAAATGAGTTTTTTTGATTTTATAGAATATCAAATAGGTTTTAGCAGTGGTTGGGTTGTTTATTCATCTATGAAATCAAAGCACAGTATTAGGTTAGGGGGGAAAGTGAATGAGCCATTGTTAATAATCCTATGCACTGGCTGATTGTTTGAACTTTAAACTATTTCAATTTCGTTTGTCAACTCGTTGGCAACTAGATTAACTTCAAAATTGTCAGTTGTAAAACAAAACCATGACACGTAACACATTTTCGGTAAACTAAATTTTAAGTAATTTTATAAAACTCTAAAAATATTATCCTTTTGGGTAACGTTCTAAATTAAAAGTGAATCAGTGAAAATGGGAGACGAAGAAGACGAGAAGGCTAGTGGAGATGTTGGTTCTGAGCAGAAACCTGAACCTGAGCCAGAGGTTCCGAAGGTTCCTGATGTGGAGTTGATAGTGGACGGCTTTGGGTTCATGCCTAAATCAATGCAATCGCCTAAAAGCCGTTCTAGCAATGTGTTTGATAAGAACAGCAAGTCCTTGAAGGAGGTTATGACGCCAGAGCCAGAGGGAAGGAGCCCTTGTGCATCCAGCACCAATATTGACATCGTCCGGAGGTATACTTGGAAAACGAAAAACAGAATGATTGTCCAGGTGAATATTTATTTGTAACTAGCAGCCGCCCGCGACTTCGTCCGTGTGGACTTAGCTGTATGTGAAAAAGATTTTCCCGCTTTAAATAAGATTTTCCCGCTTTTCTGTTAAACTTTTCTTAAATTTTCTTTGCTATATACCTCACGGAGCCCAAGACCTTTCCAACGAATGCAAAACCGTGGAAATCGTTTCTTGCGTCCTGGAGTTATAGCGTCAGGAAGGAAAATCCGACTTATTTTTATATAGTAGATACACTTACATTTAACTTGATTTCGTTTTAGTTCGATATGTAGATGCTTAAATTCACGAGTAAGCAGTGTAACACAATATGGAAAGTAAAGTAAGTGAAAGAGATACCAATCTCTTAGATGATGGCGCTTCAAATGATTTGATTGACTGCAATTTCTTCAATGCCATACTTCACATTATTTGCTTCTTTACCATTGTCATTGTTACGCTAAGTTAGTCCGTCGTTATGCCGTTACGTGTCTTGTGTTTCTCAAATCAATCTTTGTTTCTAACTAGATCATAACATATGGCGCCACGATCACCTCGATACAGGTGCCGGATAGAAAAGGAGTACCAGATGATGTAATTGCTGGTTTTGACTCGTTAGAAGGTAAAAAAAACTTAAGATTAATGTTATCATATAATCAAGGTCAAGTAACACGGTCTTTAAGGTTTCATTGACTTTTTTAAGGAAGTAAGGTTTGAGCTGAAAACGCTCTGTAATGGTATGGTACTGGTTACCAGTTTTATTAAGTATCATTATGTTTTTGCTTGAGGACGGATATCATAAAAGAAACCGAAAAAGAGATGGCAAGACTATCTGGAAAAACCATCACGGCGCTTTATAGCAGAATAGCTCGCTTGAGAGATATAGGAAAGGCTTTTGCCTCTCAGTGAGACAATTCAAAGTCGTAAAACATTAACGACATCTGCAAATCACACATTTTATTACACATTTTATAGAATATTTCCAACCAAGGAATCCCTACTTCGGGTCGACTATAGGCCGCTATGCTAACTTCATCAGAGAAGCCACGATGGTGGTTAGGCCATCAGGGAGAATGTATATGCTGTCAACGAATAAAGGTCATCATCACTACCATGGAGGATATATTGGATTTGATAAGGTGAGTAAACGAACGATTGTGGCTTTTACGATCATTTATTAATCTATCAGGAAATTCAATTGTTGTTTAACTGTTGCTTGCTATTTCATCCACAACATTTTAAATTGTTTGCAACATGCAAGAAGTCTAAATTACAAGTTCAGGTTGTTTTTTGCCTCAAAAATATTGATACAATTTTATTTTAAATACTTAACATTGTATTTCTTGAATTGTATTTCTTACTGTTATTAGTATTAAAACTGACTTGTCATAAATATTTAAAAAAACATACATGACTTTGATTTTGAGTACTCCGTAAATGCAATGAAATATTTTCCAATTCCAGGTGAACTGGCGTTCCCATGTGAACGGTAACAAGGTGGTGATGAGCCATGTGTCTGAGCGGTTCAGTGAGGGCTACCCGGGCACGCTGATGGCTCAAGTCACCTTCGAAGTCACCTGCGATAACACCATCAAGATCGAGATGCGCTGCACTACCAGCGAGCCAACCGTTGTCAACTTAACCAACACTCCATATTTCAATCTTGCTGGCCATGTGAGTATAGCCGCCGTGACAAAAACCTTTTCTTGAATAACTGGGACCATCAGCAGCACGCACAGGCTGGCGCCACTGACTTGTCATATAACGAATTCTGATGCCTACCTCCTGCTCCTCTTCAGACGCTGATGGTTTTACATTATGTGTTTGTCAACATTAATTGTTGTTATTGAGTGGCTCGAAGTTCCATCCTATGCATTCATGATTACTGTAAGACTACAGAGTATTGTTAGTAACTTCATAACTGAGGGATCTGTGGTGGAGGAGTAACCTATGCCCTGCAGTGGGACTTAATATAGAGCCTGTCGTTTGTTTCTTTGTAAGATATGACAGATTTTGTGAATTTATATTATATTTCAGCATGCTGGGTGCGAGACAATGTACGACCATATATTTACTATCAACGCGGATAAATACACTGACATGGATGACGAGGGCATTGTGACAGGTGGGTACAGATTATAAATAATAATCAATTTAAATGTTATGAAGTTTGCGAGCACTTGCAGAGATTCAAAGGATCATCATCATCCGGATCAATGCGATTAAGTATCACTTACTTGCTAAACATTTAGATATTTCTATTTTCTTTCTATAGGAGAGAAAAAAGTTGTCGGTGGTTCAGTTTACGACTTCAGAGTGCCAAGAGTCTTGAGAGCAATGATTCCAAAAATCCCAATGGGTGGGTACGACGTCAACTTTTGTGTCACCCAGGGTACAGAGCAAGACTTGACTTTCCAAGCAAGGTAAATTCTTAAGCTTTAACGAGGGTTAGTGTATCAATATTTCTTTGTCTCGTCCTATTGTTGTCGCTTGAGGAGGCAGTTTCTCTGTGGCGAGGTCATTGGTTGCGAATGTCGGAGGAGATATTGGTGAAGATCATACTTTGTTCGGAGTTGAAGGAGGGCAAGCGGAAGCATGTCATACAAATCCTTGGGTTAAAAATATACTGAGGCGCCATATGTAGAGCTATGACATAGATTCTGGGTCAGTTGTAGAGAGTTAAGGTTGCGAGTAAAAGCCAAAGTCTTCGAGTTTGATGCGCGCCTGCTAGCCGAGCTGGACGTCAGGCGTGATGAATTAAAAGCCCGACCACCAGCCGCAACACATCATAACTTTGTCAATGGTGCGTTGACATATCCGCTGTGCTAATAAGGTTGCACATTTACTAACAAGGTTGGCTGCGTAAGAGCACATGAGTGACGCCATGCATTAAGGAGTTCAATTGGTCGCCGTAACTGAAATCGCTTAGGAGGATTTTCAATATCCCGTTGCCACATTCAGTTACGCCCTTTTCATATATTATGGTAAACCACGAACGGCAGCCACGCCGTTGAAATTTCTTTGTAACTGAATCTGAGTGATATTATTCAAAGTCAGATATTTATTTAAGTGTGAATGTGTTGGTTGCTGACTAAAAGAAAAAAAACGGAATCCTCTCACATTCTGTGTTCACAGCGGAAGTTATAATTCATTGAATTTTATTACATGACTTATATTGTTTTGATTGCAGAGCCCTACATCCTGTCAGCGGGCGCGTGCTAGAAGTATATAGCAACCAACCAGGGATGCAGTTTTACACTGGAAACCTCCTGCCAGATCCTGATAAGATAGTAGAGGTAAACTCCAGGACTAAATAAAGCTGAACCACAAGCAATTTTTGTTTCTTATGAATTTGCGTGATGAGTGTGTAGGGTTTGCAGGAAAATGCGAAACTGGCGATTCTGACAAAAAAAGGACTTTCAACTAAAACTGCATACTTATTTTATTCGAGAAAAAGGCCCTTAGCAGTAAATCGTATCTTTAGACTTGGATAAAATAAACACAAATCTTGTTTTAACCTCGGTTGCTTAGGTTGATGGGTCATAACAGTGCATAACAGTTAAGGGCAAAAAATAGGATTGTCATTGTTTTCCTAAAACTATGATTTTTTTCCTGTCACACTTAGTAATTGCATCAGGGACTACGCATTTACATGGCAAGCATGGTGATCAAGCTAGTAGCTGTCAGTTACATGGCCTAATATAGGTTATAATATTAAGTCATCAGTTTCTTGTAAGTTTTTTTAATCTCTCTGGTCTTTGCTAGGGTGCGGGAGAGGAAGTGGAAGAAGAAGGGAAGGCTGAGGAGGAGAGCGAGGAGTCAGACAGTGAGGAGTCAAGTACGAAGGCAGAAGCGGAAGAAGAGGGAAGTGAGGTGAATGACCTTGTATATGTATATTTGCGATTAGTAGGTGAGCTCAAGAGGCTCATTGTGGATTCACTCTGGTGTCGTGGAGTCTTTGTGAACGTGGAGTCACATGGACTCGAGATATTTAATAGGGATGTTATCTGAACCCTAACAAAGCTCGCGCCTCGCGCCTTTCCTATGGCATAATACTATGGGGAAACTCTAGTAATATACAGGACATCTTCGTACTGCAGAAAAAATGCATAAGAATCATAGCGAACATAAAACAGATGGACTCTTGTAAACCCTATTTCAGAAAACTTAATATACTAACCCTATCTTGTCTTTACATATTAGAAGCCTGTAAATTCGTTAGGAAGCATGTGGACTTGTACTCCCCTGTAAAAGCTATAAGACGCAACAACCGCTATCAAAATAAATTAAAAGCACCTTTTTCGAAACTGAAAATATTTACTTCTGCACCGCATTCTATGTTGATAAAAATATATAACCATATCCCTAACACGATTAAAAACATTGAAAAGGCTACGGCCTTTGAAGTTAATTTAAAAAAGTATCTTATAACCAAAAGCTACTATAGCATCTCTGAGTTTTTTGAGGATAGCATGCAGTAACCTTTGTCAATTTAGTCTCAATAAGTTCCTTCAGAAATTTGTTACTTTGATCTCAGATAATTTATTGCAATATTTTTTAATGGATGTTGAATTGTTGTAAGAATATTAAAATATTAGAAAGAATATTATGTAAGATAGATACCTAGAGATATTTATGGAACAATGTTAATTTAAGTATTAATTAGGTTAAGTATAAACTGACAACTTATGTCACGTAATGTTTGCAATGCCCTTAAATACAGGGCGTCACATGTACCTACCCAAACAATGTCAACTTATTCCTATGTGACCCGCAATAAAGAATTGAATTGAATTGAATTGAATTGAAAAGCTTATTCAAAAGGCTGGCTGTCCAACTGAGATACGAGCTCTTGGCTCTACTCTAGCTTAGATTGGGATAAAAAGCGACCTATATTGAAGGCCTAGTTTTGGTGGAGTTGCTTCACACAGTGTAAGGTATCCCCATGTTGTCATGTCACCCGAGGATCGAGGAGAGGGGTTTTCGTGATTCACTCAAGAATCACAATCAAATCCCCTCTTCAGCTCCCCTGCCAGAAATAACTAGAACATTTTGAGCTGTACCTGAACTTCTCTTCTCTGTAATTCTCTTGTTGAGAGAACAAGAAAAGTTTTAGATAAATTAACCCAATTAACAACTAAACAGTTATGGTACAAGTATATATAAATTAGTTACTTGGTTTCAGGGTAAAGCAAGTTTCGGATACGTGCCGTTGATTGGCAAGTCGGGTACACTGTACAAGAAGCACGGACTCTTCTGTCTTATGCCTCAGAACTTCCCAGATGCGGTCAATCATGTAAGTATTCACTCATATCTACAGTGGCTTGGCTACAGTTTATCCTTCAAAGAGTCACCAAAAAAGTGGCCTACCTACACTCAGCATAGGGGAAGAAATAGGGGCCTACATCTTAAATACTGTTCAATGGGCCCCTAGGGCCCTAAGGGCCCTACATCCAACATACCGCGCACCAACCTGCAGGCGCGGGCGCCGCTCACGCGCGCCTTGCGCATCATCAACGCGGTGGCTGAGATCACGGACATATTCTCGTGTCGTTATGTGATATGTTATAAATTGTAGTTTGTTATATGAGTATATTTGAGTTTTGTTCGTTTTTAAGAGGTTTAGTTTTATTTTATGTACTTAGACAATAGTTACATTATCGCATTAGGTGAAAAAATCCTGTAATGATAGTTGTAAGAGATGATAAATAAATAAAAATAAAATAAATATGTGTGGGAAAAAGTTCCCATATTCAACATGGGCTACCAAAAAGTCCTTAATAACTGCAACTTGAAGCAGGTTAAAATACTTACGGATAAGTATATTGTCTGCCTATTTCCTGATATCCTTCCATTTGTTTTGCCGTATTAACATTTTCTCTTTGATTTCAGAAAAACTTTCCAACCGCTGTGCTCAACCCAGGCGAAGTCTACGTTCACAAAATACAGTACAAATTTGGCTTGTTACTAGGAAGATATGTATGAGTGGTGTCGTGTCTAAAATAAAACAGTAATAATTGTCCATCAGACTTTATTTTCCACAACAACTTTTGACATCAAACTTATGTTTATAGACATACAGTTAAGACTGTGGACAAGTGTCCACAGATTTTGGTTATATAGGCCGCAATGCGGGTAGGGCTAACCTATTAAGATAAAATATGGTTCATTGGTTAATACATTTGATCTGACTATCGAACAATCAGCCCTTAACTATAATATGCCAACAGACAAAAATCTTGTCGACTTTGGCGCGATTCGCGAACACGACGAGTGCCTTTGGCAAATATTTTGGCTTGGACAGTGGCGAACAAACTACAAATTAGCAATTCGCAAAGGTACCTAATACAGACAAGAAAATAGTGTGCGTTTTAATTGAGCTTAGAGTTTGGGGTTTAATATAATTATTCCATAACTTTTAAATAAATAACTAACTACAGCAGAACTCAAACCACCACCTGCCCAGCCCTTAACAACTACAAATCTTATCTTTAATTAATATAGTTCGCTAAATGCGTATAGATTAATAAACTTGTAAATAAATACGAGCTTCTCGTTTTAAATAGTATATAAACAGTCTTTAAATAAATATAATCAAATCTTTCGGATTTTTCTTAATTCAAAAAGTTTTACAAGTAGGTACAACGTTTATTAACAGGTTATACCTCTAAAAACCGACTTAAAAAGTCAGATAATTTGGTCAATAAACAATGGTCTGTTCTGCGGAAGTTGATTAAAAAATTAACTTTCCCTCACTGTTGTGTTTTCCACATTGTGTCCCACTATTTTCATAGTATATTTCGACAAATTCCATCCACAAAATCATAAAGGTCTGCGGCCATCAGCGCCACTCGTCACTAATAAAGGAACACAAAAAAACAAAAACAAAAAAGAAAATAATTATCAACTCTCGCCGTAGAGACCATAGAAGAAATAAGTAGGTGCCTTATTTTTTAGGCAAGAAGACTTATATTAGAACATATACCTACGCGCCGTAGCGCTATCGATTATGGTGACATCAATTGAGAAAGAAGTGCTGCGGTGATCTATAGTGGTTTGAAGAATCTTCATGACAAGCATGTTAAACTACATGCGCTTTTAATGCTACCATAAAGTTTAGATTCACTTCATCAGCGCAACACTCCTGCTACTACCTAAATCCAGATGGGCCAGGAACACGAATGCGCAGCACTACTGAATTTGTAAACTACTAAGCAACATTTAGGCGCATGCGTCTGTGTTATTACAGACGCGTGTCCAGTTTCCACATCTAGATCAAAATCCTACCAACAGGTGTTTTTTTATTAAACAAAAAAAGAACAAAAACCAGAGTTGAACCATTTAAAATAACTGGTTAACTGTCAGAAGACGACATTTGGCCTGGTCAGAAAAGACATTTCGAATAACCAAAAACTCCAACGGAGCTAAATTAGACAATGAAACCTTGTGGTACATCCGGTAGGAATAAAGTACCAAATTGATTAAGTTTGAAAAAGCTTTTTTAAATTTCTCCAAAACAATAAGTTTTATCAAAAACGTGTGCAAAACAAGAATTGTAAATAAAATTATGTATGCTGGAGGATTTTTCATCATTCGAATATACCACCTTTCTGTCTAATTTGACCGGGCCACTTTTATCATAAATTGGAGCAAAGATTGGGACAACTGCGTCATCCCTCACTTTATCGTATACGGGATCAAAAGAATTACATTACTACCTAACACCTGCAGGGCCTAAGCTCGCTTAAGTAAGGTTGAAAATTCATCCGCAACCATTATCACATGCCAGTTCATTAAAAACAAATGAACTAAAAAAACTGTCGCCTTTGCATAAGAAGAGTTAAACATAGAAGTAAGTTGGCGTCATTGGGTGACATCGCTGGGCGTTGTCGCTTCAGCCCCATTTCAGCCTTTGATGCGAACATCGGCGGCGGCTTCCTGTCCATTGTTGGCCTGGTCCAGGTTAGCCTGGAGTTGCTCCTGGTTGAGGTGCAGTGCGGACAATGGCTCACAAAGTCCGCTGAGACTGGTGATGGTTATGCCAGAAGACGAGGCACCGCAGTCCTGAAAAAATGTGTATTCATTGAAGAGAGGTGTGCACATCTCCACCTTTATGGAAGTCAACAAGATATGAAAAGGAAGTAATCAGGCCCTGTCGACGTAGTCGATGACATTTTATGAGTAGGTAGTGATTAATATATCAGACTATATTGTCCGCCCCACGGCACTAAGTGCGAGTTTCAATGGCACACACGCATCGGCCGTACAAAACGAGAAAAACTTGCAACTCACGCTGGCCACGAAAGTTCTGCATCAACTTACAATTTTCTACTTATTTAAAATGCTTCTAAAGACTTGTTAAAGTTCCATTGTATTGTTTCATGATGTAACTTAGCAATACACCCTTATAATTTTATATGAAATCACCACTCATCATAAAATCAAATAATGGAACTGGCGGCAATTATTCCTCCTGACAAATCACGTCCTCAATAAGAATAAATCAATGTATAAAGTCTACAAAGCTCTGTCACGAGTACTTACATTTTCGTACAGATCCTCGTTAAACCCGAAGATGCCCATTAGGAAATGAACGAATGAGTTATTTTCCAGGACATATTTCGGCTTCCTCGAAATGACCCTGTGAGTGTCTACTGGCCTGCAGCTCCTGCGGTAGTAGATCAGGTTGTCATTATCTCGCACGATCTTGTGAAATAGATTTGAATAAAACGGCAAAGGCTCCAAGTCTCTGCGCTTTGTCACCATCGATGTCTTCCTCACAATAGAGACATCATCAGCGCATGGGAGGCTTCGGAAGATCAATATTGTGTATGGATCGACCCTGAAATAATAAGTACAAATAAGATTAAGTAGATAGTTGCAATTTTCCAAAAGCATCATGTGAACAATAGACGAAGCTCTTCGGTGCATGGTGAAAAACACCGATGAAGAACCCACTGAACACGATTAACGGCGGTAGACTCTCCCAAGCTGCGTTCGCTCCACGATGGGTGGACTTCTATTTACCCTCACGATGAAGGCAACGACCAGTGTGTCTCGACTACCTGTTGCAGATAGGTGACCGTATGTTATATAATTATCATGTTAATTTACTTACAGAAGCTGGTCCCTAAAGAAGGTTTGGGTTGCCTTAACGAGCATCATATCAGCTCGTTGAATGATGGCGGCACGTTCGCGGGTTGTGGGACCTGCGCCGAGCTGGGAGATCAAAGAGAACAGCTCCAACCATCTAGTTAGATCACGTTCTCCTGGGCTCCTATCCAACATCTTCACCTGGAAAAAGCTCGAATTTTACTTATTTCACCGTTTTTACGTAACAATTTAGTGGTAGACCTATTGTAAAAGCCAGTTCACTGCCCACTTTCTCCACCAATCGTTTATTATTAACTGTGGATTATTTAAGATATTTTAACAAAAACTGTCCTTTTTGAGATCATGAAATATGATATTTTCTGTATTTCAAGATTATACTATGACAATAAATTATACCTATGTGAATAAACCAATTTGTAATTTTAGCTCAAGTTGGCCACTTCACTACATGTATATAAATCAAAGTCGCTTTCTCTGTCCCTATGTCCCTTTGTATGCTTAAATTTTTGAATCTACGCAACGGATTTTGATGCAGTTTTTTTAATAGTTAGAGTGATTCAAGAGGAAAATTTATATGTATAATAACATCCTATTGCAGCCGTGCGAAGAGGGTCGCTAGTTTAACATAAATAAAAAAATGGTTAGTAGAAACAATTTTTGGCGCTAGTGGGTGGTGAACTGGCTCATCATCATCATCAGCAGCCACATGATGTCCACTGCTGAACATAGGTCGGGAGGGCCATCTATGGGGGACCATAGATTTCCAGAGCAGCCGGTTGCAGGCGGCCTGCATCCACCGAAACCCTGCAACCTTTATGCAATCAATAAAAAAAACTACTTGATATTGGCAAAATACCCTCGATACCAGAAGGTGAGGCTGTTAAAAAAAGTATAAATTCTTAATAATTCTGTCATAAACAGACCTTGAAACGGTAAAGGTGGTCGTCCAGACGTTCCACGACGCAGATGAAGGTTCCTGGGTGGTTATCCGTGAACTCCCAGCGATACGGCCAAATCACATCTTGCCTCGCATTATCCATGTGGGCCAGATGCTCATCAGTCAGCTTGAGGTGCTTGGGGAAATAGACGGTGACCGTCTTAGCTGGTATGGCCTCGTCCACCTCTGCCATCGGCATCGGGGTGTATGTGTGCTTCATGTCAGTATACGAACTGGAATGGAAATATCAAGCAATTTAGCCAACCTGGCTCTTTAGATAGAGTGATAAGAAAAAAGAAGAGAAAGATTGTCCTTTGGCGCGCTTTGGTCTATGAAATTTGTGCCAGCTCCCAATGAATCGTGAAACTCGCTTCAAATACGGACTGTCCCAATCAAAGTGGTTTTTTTTCAGAGGACCGAGTCTATTATAAATAATGCTAAGGAGTGGACCAGCTGCAATTTTATCAATTTAAATTTGGTACCATAAATAAAAACTAACCTGGATGGCACTGCATTCTCCCTATCAGGTTGATGTCCAACCAGTTGCTTATTATCGGCAAACATGATCAGGTCCTGCTTGGCCAAAGCAGTATTTTCGGATATCTCCTTGGATTGCGCAAGGACTTTGTTGGTAAAGTCTGCGTCGAAGCCGTTCATGCTCAGCGATTTAGCAATGAACGCATCGTTATCTTCTTCCGTTATCCCCTGTGTTTTCGGAGTGGGGAGTGGCACTTCAGTGTACAGGGTGTCTAGCATCCCTGCAAAATAATTTAAACTTGCAACTTCGATAGGTACTTACTACTACGGACCTACATGCGCGCCGCGAACGCGTTATTTAGCGCTCTAACTCGCGCTAAAACATACGATGCGCGTGAGTCGACACGCGACCGAATTCCGTCGCGGCGCGCATGTTAGCCCGCCTGGTTTTTTTTCGTTGATTTTTGCCAATGCAACATACAGCATACATTTTATGTACAAAAACTATTAAGCCTTACAGAATTTGGAAGTCTTACTATAGTTACAATACGAAATATACATGATCTTTATTAGCAACTAAGTTATTAATGTTTGACTTAAATGGGCTTAATGCCTCTGGCCGATGTAATTTGCTTAAATAATCTTAATGAGAGAAATACAGTAAGTAGGTACATTTCTTATTTTAACATAATAGCATTAAATGAGATAAATATTTACTTCATAAACCTTTTATGGAACAAAATCTCAGAGCCTATTATTCCAAGCAATAGTACTTATTTCTAATTTCTATAAATCTAGCTGGCTAATCTAAGTATACTTAGGTACCTATAGTTACTTCAATTAGTATAAACCCTACCTCTAGATAAATATGTTTTCGTAAACATGGTGGATGTTACGTACAAAATATCATACTTACTTACTTAATCGCTAAAAAGATAACGTGCAACTCAACTGATAAAAAAATAAACCAACTAAGAGTGCGAATCAAAGTAATCTAAAAAAGATTTTTTGAAAATTAGCTTATAAAAAAGAAGGAGCAAAGATAAACTTCAAATGTACATATGGTGTTCCAGGTGGCACCAAAAATCACTTCGCTCGTGGTGAGTTATCTTTAAAATTCAATTCCTTTGCGACTTTGGTCCTTTGATGGAAAAGAAATAAGTCAAATATTTTTTTTTGATTATTTACATACAAAATGAGAGAAAATACTAATTCAAAGTGGGGTGTATTGATGATTGAAGTTCCTATGCGTCAACCACCGAGATGTGAAGTGGGGTAATTTTAAAGTTAACTCACCACAAGGGAAGTGATTTTTGGCGCCCTCTGGAATACCATAGCTGGTCTATCCTACCTTAGGCTGGGGCCACACTTTCAGAGACAAGGCAGTGTTAGCAACTTTTTTTTCAAAAAAAATAGAATTGCTAATGCTGCATTCTAAGAATATCTATTGAATCAGTCATTATCTATTCAGGTATTGTATTGCTTGGCCAGAGTTTCTGACAAGTGGGCCCAGACTACAGAGCTTTTAAAAAGCATATCGTCAATTTAGTTAGTTTTTAAAATGGTTCAATATTAAAAACTTGATTACATACCTACAATTGTTAATAAAAAAGAAGATACTAGCGACAAAAGTCGATTATGTACGGTTGCATCTAGATTTGTCGCGTCCTTACGTGTAGGTTCGAGGTGATAGACCAAAAGCCAGACTTTTAAATTATCTGCAGTAAAATGACACATTTTACTTAGGTATCTAAATAACTTATTTTTTTAAGTATTTGAGTAAATTTTAAGGAACCTTAAAGTAAAATATCTAAATTGTTAGCTGAACGATTGAAGTATGACTAGAAAAACGACCATTATCGGCCTATGTTTGTTTTTTTTAGACGCGTATTAGCACATATTTTATAGTTTACAGCTTAGTTAAAATTGGTCAATCTCAAAATATCCTGGCCTTAAAACGATATTCATTGCACTTCAATTACATCACTAAAACGTATACATAATGTGGTAACATTTTTGAACGCTACGATGGTTAGAAATGTCATTCCACTGTATTTAGATGCTTTAAGTTCTGGCTTTAGGTGTACGAAGGGTGTGTTCCACAAAATATGTGCTGGTGTGAGGGAAGCTGAGTGGTGAGCGAGTTGTGGCATCAAAGTTCTCAATGTGTTCAGCATGTCTGGCTGCCACGAGAGCTAAAGTTAACTGGTCTTCCATAGATTCTCATTAGACCTGAGAATACCTGAGGACTACTTAGCCCCCTAAAATATCTTAAAAATACAACAGTTCCAGAATTATTTGCAATATTCCAACAAGATTAGAGTAAATTATCAGGCAACAGTGATGGAAGTATAATAAATGGAATTTTGCTTTACCCCTAAATCTCTGGCTAAAGACACCCTTTAGATAGTACGAGTAAAACCATGGCTGTGGATTGGAATAATCATAGCAAGCAAACTCTTTTGTTCACCCATTTCAGTTGCCAGTAAAATGGCAGTTGGCAGTCGTTATTATTTTTTACCTAAGTTCAGAGCAAAACTATTCGTAAGCCTTTCAAGCTGCTTTCTAGTGTAGCAAAGTCAAAGCACAATTAATAAAATAAACTGTAGTTATAATGTTGTAGTTTTAAGACATGATAGAAAACCTTAAGACTACACTTTTCGCTACAGCTACGTGTACTTCCGTGTTCTTAATTCATCATTGTTTGAGTTTTAATGACTTCAGAGGCTATAAACTCAACAATGATGCACGTGACAAGGATTAAGATTGCTCCTGGAGAGCTCTATGGCCGTCAGTAATCGCAAGCGGTTATGGTACACTCGCAGACCGCTATATTTTAATTCGCTATTGATGCACTTGATAGCCACATGTAAGGTTCACCTCTTTGCTTCCTGTCGGTCTGGTTTACCGAGCTTTTTGGTACTTTCCCTCTCTTGAACTTGTACCTCCAGTCTTCTAGACCCCATATTTTGAGCGCCTACCGGCTACCGCCGCCAAGTAAGCCGTCTGCAAATGCCATAGGGACTTGAAGACACTGTATTTTGCCCGTGTTTAGCTAATTTTTAACTGATACTTACTTTCATTATTTTGTTGGTGTTTTAATGGATGGGTTTTGAATGTTGGGTTAATACAGTTATATGATAAGCGGAAGTGGTAACAATGGGGTAAAAAAATAATTTTGTTCACTTAACAAAATCTTTTTTTCGAAAACTGTTACTTATAGTAAATAACTTTATCCTACGTGTCGCAACCCCCGTATTTGCTGGCTTAGCTTGGTTATATCTATTTTTGAACTTATTGTAAGGTCACTTACCTTGTGATGACAGAACTGGCACAATTGCCAGTTATATGTGTATGCTAGTTGTATTCTAAAGGCCAATGCATACGTGACGGGAACGTGGTTGTCAATACTGTCATTTCATACGCACCGTGACAGTCCAACACCTGTCACTACATGTGTCAGTGACGTGAAAACATTTGTATGAAAAATTTACCGTCCCGTTCCCGTCACGTATGCATTGGCCTTTATGTTGCACGAGGACATTTCTTGACGCTTCTAAATAAATATTCTTAGTGGTTAAAGGATACATGGGGAAATGATTGAAAAACAGTTCAATAACTTTATTAAAACCTTCGTCGAATCGACAAAATATCCGCCTTACTGTTTTCCAAACCACCAATGCGCAGGTCTTGATTTCACGCATGCGCGAAAATGGACGTGCTTCTGAACTGCGTCACACACAATATCTCGTAATCATTATTCTAACATTTTAAACAAAAAAGCAGGTAATTAACAAAGGAATATGTCCTTTTAAATACTATTTTCCTGTAACTTAAAACATTGACGGTGGGCGCCACGCAATGCGTGACATAATAGCAGATGGAAAGTGACCTTTATTGCATTGACGTAAGGTGATACAATCTGTCAAAATGTGAACAATTCTCCTGTCATACTCTGTACGCATGCGCACTGCAACCAAACGTCTTGAAACTGTTTCTGCTTTTGCTTTTGTTTAGGATCAATTCAGAAATGTTGTCATAGTTCAGTAAGCCGCGTTTCCACGCGGATATAACTCTAATTCACAAATATTACCAATCACTACCTTATTCCTAGTTCCATATTCAAATTTGACAAGCAGTCCGCCATTTCATCTGATATTATCGATTACTTGTTTGCGCATGTGCAGACTGCAACTTGTGCATCGAATGTAAATAAATGAATTGTCTTTTTTGTACGACAATTACTGGTAGTGGACGATGTTTTATTTCTAAGTAACTCGCTTTTAAACAACTACCGAAACATTTGGAGCTATGAAACAAGACTCTGAAAGATAAAATATTGTTTGTCAGACATATTTACGACAGATCAGAGTTAAATGTTGTGCGCTGCATATTTCAGACCTGCGTACTGCCAACCTGAGGTCAAAGCTACCGTTTTTTCGTTTGGTTTTTTCAAAAAAGAATCAGAACATTTCAGAAGTCTATCTGTAGGCCGGTGAAGTACCTACCTAGGTACTTGAAGTTACAGTCGTCCATGTTCGGACTTTGCAAAGTCCGCCATTTTGATTAAAAATATTAATTACTTATCTTCGCATGTGCAGATGCATCTTTTGCATCACAATTAATTAAGACATTTTCTGCCAGCAAACTATAGTTCTTCGATCTTGTAGGTTTTCATCCGAACTATCAGAATTCTTGTTAATTAAATTCTTGTTTGTCAATCAAATTACTATTTTTCCGTTTAAAATGTATGTATGTTAATGTTATATAAATTGAACACAGCTACCTCTAAAAAGCGTATTCTGAGATGCTATTCGGAAGGATACTAAGTAATTTCACGTTTCTGATCTATAAATATTAGGGCGTATGTACTTGCACATATAATGATAGTCACTTACATATTTTCAGGCATTCCGCCATTTTATTAAATTATTGCTGACTTGTCTGCGCATGTGCAAATGCAACTGGTGCATCTGAACTATTTATAGGTAGTAAAATTATATCTGTCGACTGTGGTGGACTCTTTCATTCTGAATATGCGGATTCACAAAAAAGCTGAAATATTACCTACCCATATTAAAGGCCCTTCTGATATATAAAATCTTGTTTGTCAATGGTATTTTTGATTAGTTAAAAGTTTCGTCTCTTGTGCGCATGTGCAACATGCAGACCTGCGCACTGCTAATCAAACGTCTCACACAATGTTTTTCCGTTAGTTTTTAAACAAAGCAAGCAAGCACTGAACTAATCACTGAAGTAAGGTAGATCAAACCAAAATATGTTGAATTGAGGTAACCGTGTCCACATAGGAATTGAATTTTAAAACTATACACAAAGACTCCGAATTTAGGGTGGCATAAATTAGCATTTGATGAACAAAGTTTAATAATTATGTACGACAGCCGTTGTTTCGTTGTTGACAGATGTTACTTCTGTCTAATGGCGGCCATCTTGTCTTATGGCGGCCATTTTGTCAGAAGGACATTGATTACCTGAACACGCATGCGCAGATGCAATTTGCGCATCGGATCTATTAATGGATATTTTCCACTAATCAATCAATATTTGACCATCTATTTTAATTCTGAGGGCAGCGAGCAGAATTTTAAAAAAACAACTATCTTTTTACTTTTTCCTTCAATGCCGTCCGAAGTTGGGGTCTTTTCCTCTTCTTCTTTCCACTCCTCACGTGTAATTGAGAGAGAGGGAGAAAGTGATGACTTCCTGTTTGGGAGATGATCACGTACCTGTGTACAGTCAGCAACAGCAAAGACCACATTAGCGCAGCAGCTTCGTTAATAGAGGTCAAGAGGCTTGGGCTAAGTAAGATTGTTTATGCTTACCATTACACACGGCATCCAACACCCTCCTGCGGTAGCTCATTTCAGGAGTCATATCCTCCTGTCCTCCCTTTTCCTCCATCTCGTCTTTAATCTCGTACACCAACATCGTAACCGACCCTCGCACTTGTAACTGGAGTAATTTCAAAGATTTGAAGGTTTTTCGCAACTTGACGGAGAGCACGACCAACAGGGGCGAACTCTCACAGGTAAGTGAGTCCAGCTCAGATCAAAATCAATCTAGACTTCAGACAAATAAAGGAATTCGCGCAAGCGCTATTTCAACATTACAGGGAATAAAATCAATACAATGGATACTGGAGCATTAGCTGTAGCCTAGACCCAGCCAGTGATGTCAGACCTCGGTTTTCGCTTCCCTGAAAACATAAAACTATGAATTTATTGGGTATTTATAATTTCTGTCTGTTGGTCTTCGATTTCATTAATTTTGTAAAACGTCAATGGCGGAGAAATTAGAGTGAGCGACCCCAACAACTAGGAGTCTTCGGTTGTAATTAACGGCTTGTCACTTTAGGTGTAACTTAGCCCTTTATTGGTGAATTTTTGTGTTCAGAAACCCGTTTTAGGAGCGTTGTATACCTATCACTAATAAGTACAGTTTGTTCACGTACAGAGGCGCACACATCAACCTTTACAAAACCATTGCAAAATGGATCTAATGTCAGCCGCATAAGGTGCCCCTATGTAAAGGTTGATGTGTGCGCCTCTGTACCTACGAGTAGATTTCCGTTAGATAAACAAGTTTTTGAAAGCACCAATATTACCATAGCCCCTAAATAATTTAGGCATTTTGCATTATCCCCTTTTTATTAACTAATCTTTACGGAGAGTTGGCGCCCAACGTGGTGTGATTTATTTTGGTATCCTCCTTATTCATAAAAACAAACGTAACGCTAAAGCATAGTTTAAACGATTGACGTATTATGTCACTTACTTGCAAATGGTGGCAGCAATAAGAATGAAAGAGACAAGCGATACAAAAGTTAACGTGTGTTGAAGAGCTGTTTAAGTTTTTATGTAAGGGGGTTACTCGCTAATTTCTTTTGTTTATTAGCGTGCTACTAACTAATGATGGTACAAGATACCAGTTAACAAAATGATTACTAAGCAATTCGATAAAAAAACCGTTAATTGCAATAAATTCAAAAACACCCACTTTAAGCCGAGTCGGTATTTGTAGTGGTAACTCAGCGTTTACGAGAAGTCGTGTTCCGTTTCACTAAAATGCAATCTGTTATTTTACTATTTTTAGTACAATTACCACTTTTTGAAAAACTTGCTAGGATGATTTCATCAAAATTAAGCGAAGCACAAAAAATAGCTAAGAAAAAAAGGTGAAGTTTTGAACTGAAACTTATATTGCCTGATACTGACATCTGGCGGTAGAAACTCTGGAAGCAGTTTATCTAGTTGTCAAGCGGTGTACCTGCCAGACCGTTCTGTAAACTAAAAACCTTTCTAGAATCAAAATAAAAACACATTCAAGCAAATTTAAAAAAAACATGATTAATAAATAAAGGTAGGTCAGCAATTTCTCCTGTAAATGCAAATGCAATGCATACAGTCCTACCAACTTATCTGTGAAATGGCGAAAATTGGAACTACGACCGCCATGTTGAAATGTCATTCGATTGTCCGTGTCAACAATTTTTGAGTACTGTGATTGTTTTATTGTAATATTTCGGAATTTATGAAGTTGAATATGCCGAAAGCCATTAAAAGTGATGCTCGAAACACTATTCTTAAGGTTGAAACCTTTTTTAAAGAAGAAGCTCGGGCGAGGTCTCCGATTATTCCATTTACCAAAATATACAAACGAATTTCGGCTGCAACAGGTTAGTGTTGTCAACTTAATTTTTAAAAAATACCTATATACTTAACCAAATATTTAAGTCCACGGAATATTTGTATATATTCTTACTGTAGGTTAACGTAACGGTAACGCACATCTAATACCTGTTAAATGGGTGAGCCAACTAACCTGCCGGTTTTTAAATTTCGATAAAAATTACTATGTTTCAGGTGTGAGTCAAGGACTCATTTCAAAAATAGATAAAGAAGGACATGCAGCAGAACACACTGTTACTAAAATTCGGACACCAAACAAAAGTGGAATCATACACGTTGATGATTTTGACATGGGAGTTACATGAATTTGATTCTGCTAAAAAGGTCTTAAAGATAGAAATAAATTACAAAGGACAGCGATGATGATGTTGGTAGTGCAGGTTCATCTAAAGATCATAATTACTGTAAATCTGGTTTTTAATAAATAATTGAAAAGCAATTGGTTTTTTTTATTACATCCAATAGGTACTTACCACTGCGAATGATTATTAGTATGTATATCGTTGTTAGGGGTTAGGTACGGTCTTAACTAAATGCTGGAAATAGTACCAGGTACCTGATGCAGGGAGGGTACATACACACACATTGAATGAAAGTTTTAAGTGTGGAACATTTAATATGATTTTTAAGTTTTCCAGATTCCCGTTTACTTTTCCATTTCCATTTTTCATTTCCGGATTTCCATTTCATTCACTTTCTAAATAAAGCCATTTTTTAATCCTGAAGGACAACTGTTTAGCGTACCTACTTAACTACAAATTAATATTATTTTTTAATTTTTAATTTATAAATAATTACAATATTTAACTTTATAATTTTTAACTTATATTTATTTCTTTTGACAAATTACCTACTTGTAAAACTTACTTAATTTTGGGGACCCCATTATTAATTAGCAACACTGAATCGACGGTGTCGTCCTCTTTCAGTTCACAGATAAGTTGGTAGGTCTGTACCTATGCGTTAGAAAATGCAACAATGACATTGAGATATCTGTGATAATTCTTGCATTATTTCCAGTTAAAGAAAAGTTCTGGATTGGAGGCCATAATATGAGGGAAAGCTCAGGGTGGTTTGCCCACCCGCAAGGTGTACGGATGACGGATGTAAAAAGAGAAACAGATGAAAAGAGTAACTGCTGAGTTTCTTGACGGTTCTTCTCAGTTCAGATACTACAGAACTTTCCGATCCGGTGGTAGCGTTACATGTTTTAAAGTATACATTTAAGGTGTTCATGTCTAGTATTAAGTTTTTTTTTGTTTGTTAATTAGATTTGACGATTCGAAAGTACTTTGTTGTAACAGCTTGATTAAAAGTCAATTTGAATTTTTATCTGAATATGTGCCGCCTACAACAGTCGGACGCTCTGTAAATCAATGGGTGAGCCCTGTCTCTAGTAGTGGACTCCTGCGGCTGTTCCTGACGATATTGATTGTCATTGTATAAAGTGATCGTCATTGATCTAATGGTTCACATTTTCGGTCAAGGTTTAACTCAAGTAATATTAGTTAGTAATAAATCATACTCTTTAGTGTAAACATCGTCTATAATTATTGTGTTACTCCCGGTCCCCACATTACATTATATAGTGACCCATGCAGTTTGCCGTGCTGGCAAAGTCTGCTATGACCTTAAGTCTTAAAAACCATAACTTATATTATTTTAAAATCTAAGCATCACTTTGTCTTCATAAAAACATTTGACTTCGATTTTGTCCTTGTTTCGCAACGGGCCATAGTAGCTTTTCAACAAGTATGTTGTACATAGGTGAGTTACATTGCAAGAAATAGCAGAGGACAGCCTATTATCATCACACAGAAGAAAATATAATACAGTCTTTTGTTTGGAAGACCGAAATTATATCACCCCTTATATCTTACCGTCCTAGGCCCGGGCCAACTCGGCTTAGTTCAAATCCGCCACTGATGTCATGTCAGAAGTAAGCAGCGATACACCAGCTGCTTTTCATTTGAGCATGCTTTTAGATTTTGAAACCTATGTGTCTAATAAAATATGCATAGTTAAACTTAAGTACCTACCCATTGTGGTGGATGAATAAATGTTATTTGAATTGGTTAAAATAAATAAAAATTCTTGTCATTTTAGGGACATCTACAATTACATTCCTAAACTACGAATATTGCTTCTAGCAGTGGTCAAAGCATGCTCAGACTTTTAGCGCCATCTTGATTTGATTTTGCGCCTTAAAGACTGAAAGTATTATCGCTAGGTGGCGCTACTAGTGTGTGATGTAGTGTTTTCGGCTTTCTCATACACCGTCACCTCGCTTGTACTTGTAATCAAATTGTACACATCGGAAGCGTCTCAAAAATCTGTCATTTCCACGAAAAATATTATATCATCATGTTCTAATTTTGACTCTTTCAATTAACTAAAAACCAATGTACCCAACATTAAAAACATTACATAATTGCTTAAAATTACCTACAGGAATTAGATCGGTAAAAAATAAGCCCAATGTTGCTGGCTTATTTTTTTTTTAATATCTCAACATGCTTAAAATAATTAAGTTTGAACTTATTTTACGGACAATTCAGATACATCACTAGCTACCCAAAATCGCTGAGGTGGACGTTGATGCCCTATTTCTATAAATATCAAAAAAATACGCGTTACCGCTTTGCCAGCTACGTCAGTTGTATGAAGAGGAATTAGGTACCTGCCTTTAAGACGGCCTTTCGATCGGACCAAGAATTCAGGAGAACCAGTAACCAGTTTCCATTCCTTTGACTACGTTGAAGTCCCACTCAATTGAGATTAGCTCATACGCCAACTTGTAATTGTACACCTGTTTTTTTAGCACCTATGGCTACCTACGAGGACTAGTCTGCTGAAGCTAAGTAACATGCTATAAAATTATCTCATGCCTAAACAATACAAATCACACGAAGTAACGCGTGTATTTTTTTTATCGCGGTGGGCATCATAGGTCTGCAAGTTTACTTTGTGTTTAAAGTAGTATTTTTAGTTTCTCTACCTGAAGGTTATCTGGAAGAAATGTGTAGTGCCTCTCCAACTGCGTAGATACATTTCTAGGTTGAGTGTCCTCTACCGCCTTGGTAACCGCGAATGCTCTGACGAGTTGTTTCAACTGATCCCATACTCACCTTTCCAATCCCGCACCACACGCGCTGGTCTGCGTCCATATCCACTTACGATCCAGCTACTGTCGGCCCGCACCAAAAGGTTCGGTGATTTAACACCCCTGTCGTAATTTGTTTCATAGACTACTCTAAGGCCTTCGATTGTGTGAAATGGGAAAAACTATGGGAAGTGCTGAGTGAAAAGGGTGCACCTCAGCACCTTGTTGATCTGATCCGCAACCTCTACATTAACCACCGTTCTTTCGTCAAAATAGACACCGACTGTTCCAATGTGTTTCATATTAAAAAGGCGTTAGATAGGGAGGCATTCTATCTCCTCTACTCTTCAACATATATGGTGAAGACATAATCTGCAAAACAATCGAGCACTGGGTAAAGGATTCACTGTGGGTGGCAAGCGCATATGTAACCTGCATTATGCGGATGACACAGTTCTCCTGGCTATATCCTTTACTGATATGAGGGAATTATTGTATGGGTTGGAGGTAGAAAGTCAGAAGCTAGGACTAGCAATAAACTACTAAAAACCAAGTTGATGGTAGTTGATCGTGCGGGAAAGCTATCGGATGTTCAAGGCATTCAGGGCGTTGACACAGTGGTTAATTTTATATATTGGGGATCCAACATAAAAAATTAAGGAAGCTGTGTCCCGGAGATCAAGCGTAGAATCGCTATGGCTAGAGATGCAATGACACGTCTCCAGAACATCTGGAAGAACCGTGGAATAAGCTTCACGACGAAATCACGGCTAGCCAGGGCCCTAATATTCCCGATTTGTCTTTATGGGGTGGGACATGGACAATAAAAGAAAGACAGAGTTTAGATGCATTTGAAATGTGGTGCTGGAGGCGTATGCTCCTCTGACGGCTAAACGCATAAATGTGTCTATTCTCTCCCAACTAGGCATAAAATAGCGACTGTCGTGTTTGTGTCTGTAACGCATACTCTCTTATTTAATAATAAGTTTTTTTTAATGATAGGTTTTTATTTCAGTAAATCTTTTACATATAAGTTGCCGGGGCTTCCCAAAAAAGTAATCAAAAGATACCTGTGTTGGAAAAACCTCGCTCTTCCTACGAAGGTAAACATCATAGATTTACAAAATATAAAAAGGGAACACTAAAATCAAGTTAAATTCTTACTTCTAAATACAAAACAAAAAAAATAAAAATTATAACAATTTTAAAATTATTTCGGTCATATAATGCGAAGAGGGGATGATAGACTTGAAAAACTGGTTATTGTTGGCAATACCGAAGGAAAAAGACCGAGAGGCCGGTCACCAACTCGATGGTCTGACCAAATCAAGAAAGCTACATCCCTGCCAAGGTTCTACGAGGTGTTGAAGGCTACTTTCGAACGGAATCGATGGAGGAAGTTAGTTTAGTTGATGAGTTCCAGTGACCACGATCCTCAGTAATGAGGGACCGACTAGAGAAAGAGAAGGCGGCTTGATAACATCTGACAATAAGGATATTCACTAACCTTACGACGTGTCCAACAATCCGCGCTGAGCCCGCGTGTTGGAGTATGGCTCGTTGTCTATGGACATTTGCGGCGCCTGATAATTCACGCCTTTACGCTTTCAGACGAAACATTTCTGTTTTTGTGTTATTATAAGATTAACTAATGTTAGTTTTACCTGCTCAAGCTTAGATCTAATGAGCACATCCGTGGGACGAGACAGGGGAACGGCTTCTCTCTTCCCATTCTTGTTTACTTGTTCTACATACTAGACAATTTAATAGATTGCTTTTATTTTTGCAGATGAGGTTCAACAAGGTAAAAACCGCATGTCGGCCGAGATTGTCTGGCGTTTGGTAGGTAAATATATTAGTATAAAGTTCGGAGGGGATAAAGTAGCACCACATGGGTATGCCGTATGGGCATACATCATACATAAACGGCCTATATACGTCCCACTGCTGGGCACAGGCCTCACCTCAACTATGAGTAATTTAAGCTTATATAAATTGTATGGGGACTAGTATCATACCATCATACCTTTAGCCGTAAATGTTCAATAAACAAAATAGTGTGTGTTCTGGCCAGATTTAGTCACGGGACCATACGTTTTTCAAGCCAGTGTTCAACCACTGGGCCTTAACTCCATCGCAAACTAACTTTGAAGTCATCCTATTCCAACCAGGGGTGACATTCCGTTTGACATCACTTCATATCTCGGTGCTTCACGCATATTCAATCACCAATACGCTTCACTTTGAATTAGTGTTTTCTCTCATTTTATATGTAAATAAATAAACAATGTTATTTGCCCTAGTTCTTTTCTCTAAAACAACCACAGTCGCAAAGAAAATGAATTTTAAAGTTCACTCGCCACGAGGGAAGTGAGTTTTGGCGCCCGCCGGAATACCATAGCATAGGGGGTGCTATTCCTGCGGACATCACTTCACATCTCGGTGCTTCACGCTTACATACATCATCAATACGCTTCACTCTGAATTAGTATTTTCTCCCATTTTGTATGTAAGTAATTAAAACATGTTATTTGGCTTGGTTCTTTTCTCTCAAACGACCACATTTGCAAAGAAATTGAATTTCAAAGTTCACTCGCCACGAGGGAAGGGAGTTTTGGCGTCCACCGGAATAGCATGGCTGGTTGGAAGGAAGGAATCGCTTCGTTCACTTTTCCAATAAACGAATATAAGTACCTCTCACAACTGATTGACGTGTTGACGTAAATAGCCACCGGATGCCAACACCCCGGAATAGCCGTGGGCCTAAACGAGGCACATAAATGAATGACTGTTTTTTCTGTGTATCGCTTATATAGTTAGGCATTTTGTTTCTTTTTATTTTTATTGGCTGACATAATATGGTTTTTAGTTAGACAAGGTTCCAGTGAATTAGCAATTGGCGAGGATTCATAATGGACCCCCTCATGGGTTCTCGCCTCGGCGTGGCGAGGGGGCCTAGTACCGGTGGTAGGGGCACCACCGGGAAGCGAAGAGAACTCAGGCGTGGCAGCGTGGTGGACTGAGCACCCACCCGCTGCGGCCCGTAAGGGCGATGCGGGGATGCGGGGCCAGTGGGGCCTGCAGGCGCCTTGAGGCGCGTGCTTGGGGCCGCGGCGCACAACCGGTTGGCGGGGGCCAGTACGAAGGTTACGGCAGCAGAGCCGCCCTTTGGGTGGCTCGTGGTTGCGGGCCCAGTAGAGTCTGCGTACGGTGGCCAGCTGGCGCGTGGTACGGGGGTGCCGCCGCCAGCATTGCACGGGTCACCGCTGCCTGGTAGGGACGGCTTGACATCCTCGGCCGTCCCTTCTGGCCTCCCCTCACGAAGGGGGGGGGGGTCGCTTCCGGCCCGCCATGCAGGCGGGCTCCATCCGGGAGGGCCTCGTGCTATACGGCGTATTCCCCCACTACGGACGATCAGAGGGAGTAGTAGGGGTTTTAGTCGGTGAGGCCACTGGTATACACCTTTCCAGTGGAGAGTCCGACATAACCCGTCCGTCTCTCGGTGGACGGGTATGCGTAAGGCATTCCTCCTACTTAAAAAAAAAAAAAGGATTCATAATGGATGAACGGATTTCAGCTTGTGAGGTGTCGATAGATTTGCATTTACTGTGAGAGTGACACTGGATACCCAGTCAAACATTGAATTTGGCGCCAAAATCCGCCATTTTGTTTCTTTTTATTTTGACCATCCATCATATATTTTTTTCATACTCAAATAAATTGTATTTCTTTCTTTCTTTCAAATAGCTGTCTAAGAGCTAAACCATGAGCCTGAAATAATTTGAGTGTGGATACATAGGAGGTAACGTAAGCCATGCAACTTGGAAGTGTGAGTCTGGACAGTCGCCTCGCGTATGCAATGTAACAATTTGAAGCATTCAGTAGGTAACGCTGTTGCTATGTATTTCTCAGAAGTGAGCTCTTCAGACATAGAGACATGCGAAAAACGAACATACATACCCTCACGACCAAATCCCTAATGGGTTAGACAGAGGCACACTGATTGTTGCCGTCATGGTGAACGGAACATTCAGAAGCCCACATTTTCGAGGGAATTTGAACCCAACGTGGCAAGGGGCGAGCCTACCGCCGTTATCCGGGTTGCTTGGGTTGGGGGAAAAAAGAATTTTAAATTATTTAACAGAAACAATAACACAGTGTTCATCATTCATCACCCACACGATGTCCACTGCTGATCATAGGCCTCTCCCATAGCCGCAACCTTGCGGACTTTATCAGGCCACCCGTCCTTGAGCTGTGGGCTTCTGACCGGATTTCACAAGCCCACAGCTCAGATCGATTTGCTAAAGTGCAGACAGAGATGACCGGGTAGATTGTCAGATATCAGCTTCAAGATATCATGACTTGAACAAGCAGATCAAGATCGGTCTACGACATAAAGTGAAATGAAAGTATTTATTTCTCAGAGAGTAGTACCTAGTAAAAGGTTTTACATAAAAATATATCCAGCACAATTTTATTTACCTTTATAGTCCGTTCGCGTTAAGAATGCAATGATTTCATTCTTGTCCTTCGACCTAGCACCCAATAACCAATGAAATCGTTCTTACTTAGAAAGCCAAGTTACAAGAGCTAAATTCAAAAAAGACTGCATTCCTAACACATACTATAATTCCTGAACATACTATAGGGGCGTAGAATGTGATTTGTGACTCTGCCACCGGATAGGAAGGCGTTTCTGCCCGTAAGAAGAACAGCTTCTTACTGCTCCGATATTTCAAATTCCTTATTATTGTCTCTAAAACTGCATAGAACAGTTTCAGGGACAAAGGTAATATGAAAATAATTACATTCTAAATAACCTTTGCGATACTAGGGAAACTTGCAACAATGCCTTTGATTGAAAACGTCTCGCGCGCGCGTTCTATTCTTCAACTATAGTCCGTTCGCGTTAAGAATGCCGTAATTTCATACTTCTCCTTCGATCTAGCACGTCCCCTAACCAATCAAATTGTTCTTAATTTGAAGTCGAGTCCACAGTGACCAGTTAAACGCATTCTTTCGAACGCAAAGGTTGTGGATCTAAAGGCTGTTGTATGCAAATAATTAAATTTAAAAATTACTGCATTCTTAAAGTGAACGGTCTATAAGTAGTTATTTAGTATCTCTTTTTATTTGCTTCTGTCTTGTCATGGTATGTATTACTGATTTTAATTACTTTGCTTTGTTACTTTTTAAATAACATCCTTTTATTTTCATAATTAAATGCAGTTCATTCACTTTCCCACTACCTTCGTGACCCCAATTTTGACAACACTACACTTTTTGCTGGACGAACGCAGCTAGAGCGTCAAACCGAAAACTGACTTACGAAACATATCAAAAACATTTTCATTTAAATATACCTGTTACAAGTAAAGTCGCGGTAAGGTTGACCAGTTTTCAAACACATTCATTTACGCGTTGCAAACACATGTTGCCTTTTTAAACTATGTAACAGGCTAGAGTATGCCGAAAAGTGTGCTTTGTCTGACAATAAAACAGTAACAATAAAACAGTAATAAAACAGACAGTTGAACCAATTGATCTTGTCAATGAGCAAGCAGAAACAGATCTTAGGGTGGTCAACCCTTTCATTTCGCAACTGTACTATCGAAAGACATCCAAAAATAACAATATGGATGATCAAAATACTCATTATCGGCGAGTTCGCCTCACTAGGTGTGAACAGGCTCTTACAAGTACAGCTGTCGGCTAAGTTTGTCGTACCATGTGTTATAGGCGATGAGAGTTCAAGAATTTTTCAAAAACAATTCCTAGTATGAATGGTGTTACGGAGTGAATACTCCTTTGAGGTTTATAAATGTATTGATAGTCATTTGTCTTTTTTCTCTGTCTGACGTTAGAGTTGTCACTTCTATTCTTAGATTAAAGCAAAAAAGGAAGATGCGGCAACAGCTAGCCGCGCGCGGTCCTACTAAACTGAGTACAGTGTACTTGGTTTGCTTCAGTCTGCGTTGATACACTGTGACGTGATGCTGTCTAACTCGTTGACATTGAAATACAATTTTCCATCGAATTAATGCAAAAAATGCCTGGCTGTGCCTTTATTCAATACACAAATCATTCAAGGCGTAAAAACAAATCACAGGAAATCATGTTTCATGCGTAAGAACAAAAAAATTATGTTTTAAAAGAAAATATTCTCGTATTTTTCCATAAAATCCGACATTTTTGAGTGATAGAGACAGACTAAACGAGATGTGTGCGTTAGACACGATACGATAGATTCCTGCTAAAACAGTTTTTTTACGTAGACTTTTCTCGCTCGCACTATTGAGGAGCCCATCGCTCTATCTTTATCTTTTGATGTCTTATCACTTCGTTAATATTTTGCGTAGTGTGTGTTCGTATGGATGTAGTGTGCGTGAAAGCCCATATTTTAGTTGACAATTATAAGAGCGTACCGTATCTTCCTCTTTTTCTTTAATCTAAGCTTCTATTTTATTGTTGCTACGACTTGGTTTGTATTCTGTTTATTATTACTTTGTTTTCCCTTTTTGTTATCTAATATACTTTTATTCACCTATTTTAATACAGTCCACTCTTTTCCGCTCCCCCTCCGTAACATTTTGGTCCTTTTCGCTCGGTAAATTTTTCTTTCAAACCCTAAATTTCCTCACATAGTTTTTTCCATACAAATTTCTCTTTCATTTATTTTGTTTGCTGTGAAAGTGCTATTTTTATTTTGTTATTTTGAAAGTAACCAGGATGCTTACTAGATTACAAAGTAAGGCATTAGGATCAAGCGCGGGCGATGCACCGCTGCCGGACTTTGGCGCGCTCCATGACGTAGCGGCGCCGCCTGCCCTTATACCTGATCCCGTCAGGTCCGTCCATGCGGCGGATGACAAGTCTTTTACAGGAACATCCAAGTCGTCAGCAACCATTCGAGCTCGCTCACTCGCTGTTCAAGCCACGTATGCCCGGAAAATTGCCGAGGCAGAGCGTACTGCGCTTGAACTAGAAATGCGAGCTGAGATTGCTCAAATAGAGGCCGAAGCTAGCTCTTGTGGCCGCGAAGGTAGTCGCGCCTCTAACCGTCGTGACAAAAGTCACGCCCATAGCCATTGCGGCAGTAGCCGCCTATGTGAAGGTAACATTGTAAAATGGATACAAAACGTAGCACCTTCTAATGAAAGCATTTTTTTAGAGATCCATGGTGCTACCACTGCGGATGCCCCTGTAACTGTGCGTCCCGGTAGCCCCATCTTCGCGGTTTCTGCAAGTGCTCCCATAGAAGGGCGGTACGTCGGCGCAGCCACTGCGGACGCCCCCGTTCACGTGCGTCCCGGCAGCCCGACCCCTCCCGCCGCCGCTGCGTCACCCTGCCAACATCCCGCGCCCGCCGGCCGCGGCGTCACTTGCGATCGTACTGCGGGGCCTAGTCGCCTAGCGCTCGATCCGACGCCGTCCAGGCCCTATTGCGGTGCCGCAATGGATGTTCAAGACTCTACAGATGTATGTAACCAACTTAATAATAATTTGAACAACCACAGTTCTGATTTTGATCGATTGGCACAAGCCATCCAAAGTTTATCCGTAAATAAAAAGGAGAGTCGCCTGCCTAGCTTTGATGGCAAAACCTTAGACTGGCTAGCCTTCAAACGGGCCTATGATGCATCTAAGGCGTCTTTTTCTTCGATGGATAACTTATCTCGTATAAATGCGGCGCTCTACGGCCCGGCACGAGAGGCTGTCGGTGCCCTGCTATGTACAGCGCATAACCCAAACGAGGTTATAGCTGTTTTAGAGCTCCAATTTGGTAGACCGGAGCTTATTGTCCTCCAGGAGGTAGCTGCTGTGCGAGCTTTACCTAAAGTCAACTTTGAAGGCAAGGACTTGCATTTCTTTGCCGGCCGTGTACGCAGTTGCATTTCCGTTATGAAGTTTCTCAATAATAAGTCCTACTTAGAGTCACCCGAGCTTTATAACTCATTACTGTTGAAATTGACTCCTGCAATGCGCGCACGTTGGAAGGATTATGCAAAGACTCGCTTCAACCCGATTGTAGGAACCAAATTAGAGCTGTTGGCTGACTTTTTAGCTGACGAAGTCGCTACTGAATTTCAATTTGGTGTTATAACGGAGGCCCATTGGTCAAGTCAGCCGCATAGCTCTAAGATGTTTCAAGTTCACATTACAAACTGTAAGCAAAACTCTTCCAATTCAGGTAAGTCTGCTGAAACTAAACATCAGCCTAAATTGCAATCAATGCAAAATAAGTCAATTGGTTGTTTGTATTGTCAACAATGTCACTCAATTGACAATTGTAACAAATTCATACGCCTTGATTTTATAAGTAGGTTTAATTGGGCCCGCGACCACAAAGTTTGTAACAGATGTTTGAGAAAAGGTGCACATCGTTATAAGTCGTGTAATCCCAAGACTTTATGTCAAGTTGACGGTTGTAAATATAAGCATCATAAATTATTGCATAATTACGAGTCAGTCAATTCCCACACCACCACTGAAGCTCTTTTGAATACTGTCAATCCCGAACCTAGTTGTTTAACCACTCCATCAGAGTGTAAAAGCGAGACCGTAGCTCACGCTATGTCAGACGGGCCTCTCAAAGCTCTTTTAAAAGTTGTCGCTGTAACTGTTAGCGGACCTAAGGGCTCTATTGATACGTATGCCCTATTGGACGATGGTTCGTCTAGCACTTTCATTGACAGCAAGCTATCAACTCAGGTAGGCTTAGTTGGCCCTAAGGCACAAACTAGAGTTAAGTGTATGGGTGGACTATCTAAATTACTCGAAGTCGAGTACGTAGATTTTTATATTAAGGGCGTGCACGAATCTAAATTTCATAAAATTCATAATGCACGTTCACTAGCGTCCCTAGGCATTGCTCGCCAGTCGGTAAGTCTAGATGATATTAGGCATCTCTCACTGTCTAATGTCACTTATGATAATGTTAAACCGAAATTGATCATCGGCATTGATACTGGAACTTGATGAGCCCGCGAGAAGTTCGACAAGGTTCAGAAATACAACCAGCTGCTTGCCTAACGCCTTTAGGTTGGGCGGTTTTTGGTTTGACCTCTACGAGTAGTAGGACTACGCCGGTGACTTTTGTCAATCATAGCGTGATATCTGACGTGTTGCCAAAAAATATCCATACAACGAGTACGATTGACAAAGGTTACGCCGAGCTGTCAGGTAGAAATATTGTAGAGGTGCAAGAGCGAGCGCACTCTGAAGTTCCCAGGTGCATTTCGAACAAACCTGATGCGCTCACCCTTTTACCACCAAAGTTAAGATTAGATTGTGGTCACCCTAGTGTAGATACTTGTAATATTTTGCAAAGCGTGCGTACGTTGGGTGTTATACGGTATACTTTAGCCAAAGAGTTGGTTTTTAACGCAGCCGCCCTAAAATTGTCGCCGACTTTGCATCATAAATTCGTAAAATGTCATGCGCTTTGTAGCTTATTGAGAGTTTTTGACCCGCTAGTCACAGTTGCTCCCATTGTCATTAGAGCTCACATTATATCACGAGTACATTCTCGTAGAAAAACTAGTTGTATTTGCGACTCTATCTGCAACCCTCATCAGCATAAACCCATGAGGTGGTTTCTTGTTTCTGTCTTAAAGATTTTTTTAGATTGGCTTTGCAGCGACGCCTATTGTAATAGTATTAAGTAAGCTGAAATACAGTTTCAAAATTCATTCATATTTCATTAAAGTAGGCACAATTCTCATGCAATTTCTTTTTGCGGTGTCGTCCCGCTTCAGCCAATGGCTGCTTTTATTACAATCCATGGCGCGTACACGTCATTATAAATACATCAAACATTTGAGATGTAGAGCTAGTGTGATTGTCTCTACATCGCACACGTTTGCCTTTAGTTTAAGTTAGTTTCGTCGCCCAGCTTCTTCTTCTGTTCATAGAGTTAGGTGTGTTAAGAGTGGGAGAGCCATTGCCTTGTTGCCCATTGCCCTGCCACAGCAAGTTACAAAAACTCCCATCTTATTCTTGGAATAGCCACTGCTTGCAACAGCCACTGCCTGCAACAGCAAGTTCAACAACAAGAACGTCTTATTACTGGAAGCGATGGCTTAAGGACGGTCTCTCGGCGCATTTGAAACTGTTGCAGTCGCTACTGAAGCTACCAATTGCTCAACATTTTGATGGAATCCACCCAGCTGTGAAGTTTCAAACTAGCTCGCTCCACCGGCACCTCAGCAACCAGAGGCTTCAACGAGCTTCGCCTGCAGTTTTGGATTTGGAAGCTAGAAAGTGCAGTTAGAGCAGCAGCACATGCCTGCCGAATCTGCAAAATTATGAAGTCTATCCTTTTGAACACCCCAGCTGTAATCTCCGCGGTGGTTCACATCTTTTCATTTTCTTCGCTTCATACTACTTCGGCAAAAAGCAGCTCTTAACTGACACAACGCAGCATAGCCCACTCCTTCAAGGCCAGTCATGACAAATCTTAAGCCAGCTCCATCACCTTTGACCTCTCGACCGACGCAGCATTGATGGCCCTACATCTATTCAGCAGAGCCACAAGATTTTATGAAGAGACTTCTAATCAGAAGGCAGGAAGGCTAATACCATCGTTTTGGAACTAGTTAGTTACGATACTTTTACCCTGTAAAAGCTGGTGCGACGGCCTGCTTGAAGGCTTATCTCTTTTTGTCT
The DNA here is from genome assembly GCA_950022985.1 of Udea ferrugalis. Classification (NCBI taxonomy): domain Eukaryota; kingdom Metazoa; phylum Arthropoda; class Insecta; order Lepidoptera; family Crambidae; genus Udea; species Udea ferrugalis. The sequence continues at coordinate 24,357,781 of OX465515.1, forward strand.
CTTTCTCTCTGTTGCTCTATCTTTTCTTTTATCCTGTTCTATCATTTTTTGAAAGAGAGGGAGAGATGTTACGGAGTGAATACTCCTTTGAGGTTTATAAATGTATTGATAGTCATTTGTCTTTTTTCTTTGTCTGACGTTAGAGTTGTCACTTCTATTTGATTTGTTGCTACGACTTGGTTGGTATTTCGTTACTTATTACTTTGTTTTCCCTTGTTTTTATATATTATACTTTTATTCACCTATTTTAATACAGTCCACTCATTTCTGCTCTCCCTCCGTAACAAATGGTGTGTGACATTTTTAAGGTTCCGTACCTAAAAAATTTAACTACTAAGCCCCGTGTCTGTCACCCTGAGGCCGTATCACATAAAACGTATTAGCTAGAAAGCTGGAATTTTCACAAGTTCAGTTGCCACTATAACAACAACTACTAAAAAATAATAATTAAGAGGATCCCCATTCAATAAACGAGTTTTTTGAATTTCGTATTATTGCCCAATAGGTAGTTATTAATGTCGGTAACAAGTAGACACTTGAAATTTTCACAGAATACCTATGTAGTTTTATATTACCGTTCCAAATAAAAATGAAATATCAAAGAGGCGCTCCCACATAAAAAAAAAAATAATTTTTAAACAACTTTTCAATCTATGAGGGTACGGAACCCTTAGTTCGCGAATCCCACTTGCACTTGTCAGGTTTTTATGTATTTATTTTGTAAATAGACAACAAATTATGACAAGAAAAGAACCTCATGCACTTTGGCGTGAATACCAAATAAAAGTGTTAGCCAAGATAAGCCCACGTGACAGCTGGCCCCCAGTTCACGAGATAACAGTTACTACAGAGCCGAAGCCAGGTTAACCTGTTGAACCGATATCACGCAGATTTCGAGACTGACCTGAGTACGACCACAGTGTGAACCAGTTATCAAATATTTTGGGCGCTTTTATCAATTTGAAATGAACATTCGCCACAGGAAACAGAGAACAGTAGATTATCTACATACAAAAGTGCCGCTCTCGGTTTGAATGCACTCATTCAAGCCGAGAGCGGCACTTTTGTGCGTGACACGCTAGCATAAAATATGGGGAAATAAGGTGGCGGCAGTGCGTACGGGCTGTGCCGCGTGTCTGTGAGCACGCTAGGCTAATAACTCGGCGGGCGGCCTTAGATAACCTACTGTTATGTTTACTGTGGCTGAAGCCAGGTTAACCTGTTGAACCGATATCACGCCGATTCGCGGGACTGACCTGAGTACGAACACAGTGTGAACCATATACCAAATATGTTTTTACCAATTTGAAATGAACATTCGGCGTTAGCTTACTTAGTATGTTGTACAAAGTTTAGCTATAAAATAAACACTGTGTATCGTAGCAAGCAAGTAGCTATACTTGCTTGTTTAGCTTTCTGTCAAAAGATAAGATACGTTTTACTTTATTTCACAATACAGATATATATTTTTAAGCCAGTTCAAATTTAAAAGACCTTATCACATAAAGCGATCTCTTACAGACAACCTTCAGGTAGAGAAACGAGAAGAAACAGAATTTTATATTGTAGGTACTAGCTGTCCCGACAGACAAACATTGTCGTTGTTGTCAAACATTTAGTGTTAGTAGAGAAAACTAAATTGTGGCTTTTTATATATTACTACAGTTTTTTCGTGTTTACTTACCTTACCAACCTTCCCTAGAATTCCACTATTGTTCGAGACCAAAATTAATGAAATCGGTCCAGTGGTTCTCGAGTTTTAGCGAGACTAACGAACAGCAATTGATTTTTTATATAAGACTAGCTGTCCAGACAGACTTCGTTCTGTTGTCAAACGTTCAGTGTCACGTGGCAGGTAGGAACATTTGCTAAGAGAAAACTAAATTATAGCTCTGCACTAACATTCCTAATATTTTCTCATGTTTACTCACCTTTTAAACCTTCCCTGGACCAATACAACTATTACAAAACCAAAATCATCCGAATCGGTCCGGCCGTTCTCGAGTTTTAGCGAGACTCACGAACAGCAATCCATTTTTATATATAGAGATTAGATGTATTATTAAATATCATCTCTTTTGTGTCAATGTAGGTAACTCATATGAAACATTCATGTGAAATAAATATCAAAATAGATAATTAGAACAGGTAGTTCAGGTTATGATTTCCCTCCATGATGTGAACAAGTAGGTACGATCAACAGCATGACAGGCTACCCAGTCATCCCTCCACAAAGGGATGGCTGCTCTACCACAAAGAGATATCTTTTGGTTAGAGTCCTATGAAAAACGGAAATGGGTAGTCTGATGTGTCGTTGACTGTACCAGGCATACGATTATCTAAAATGTTTTGATAGATAGTTCATTCACATTTTATCACTAAGCAGTCTTATCTTTCATTAGTGCACATCTAATTTTGTTTACAAACTTCATAACTAGGTAGGTGGGTAGGTAGGTATGTAACGATTGAACTCGGTTGCAAAATTGCTGATTTTTAAATTTAAGTTGTAGCTGTATTTTAGGAGGAAGTAATACGCATGTAGGCATTAAAGGAAGGAATTGGGTGCGACGAGCAAATAGCGATATCACACTATTGAATCATTCAAGTAGCGTTCAGCATTGTGGACTTTATCATGTCTCTACACGGACGGTTTTGCCGCGTCCGAGATTTCGTATTTAAGTCGTTATACCGCCAAATGCGCCAAAGTGATAAGCGCAGGAGAGGGGTCAGGGAACTTTGCAGGGCTGAGGCTCCGCAAGAGCGAGACAAAATACTTTTCTTACATATTAAAAACTGACTTTGCAATTTGCATAACACATTCCAAGATCTGACCGGACAGTTTCTCCGAAATTGAATGCATCTATTGCATCGTGTTTTTTAGGGTTGTGTGTGGCTGGCTCAAATTTCGTGTTTATAGGTGAACAAAGCGCATTCCGAGGCTGCGTAGGCTGTGGTGCAAGTCGCGACGATGCGTGCTCTGCTGAGTTAGAGGAGTCGACGAGCCGTCCGCTACGGGCCATCATTCGCGGCCGGACTTGGGCGACGCGCGGTCGTTCGCGCAGCCTGTCGTTACAAACTTTCCAACATTCGAGTTAACCGTGAACCACGATGAGGCCCACAGGGCTCCCTGTGGCCGTGATCCTGCTCGTCTTCACCTCCCTAGTAATCCAGGTGAGTTGTTTCCAGTGAATTCGCCAAAAGCCGGCCGGCCCACGCGCGCTCTGAAACATTCTTTGCAAAAACTTTTGCAGTTCTTAGTGGACAGTTTTGACTGTTTTATTCAATGCCCAAAAACTTAAAAGTTTTAACATCGCCTTACAGTTTATTTGTTAATGTTTTAAAGAGTTTATTGAGTTCGTTTTTAGCCAGCAAGCCGGTTTCTGCAACAACTGAACATATTTTATTTTTACGATGTTAAACTGCTTACCCATAGGATGTTTGTGTAATGAATTTAAGTTTATTTTCATAGTTGGCAAAACAATAGTCGAGTTCAGTTATTTTAATATTCAATATTTTAAAGCAGAACTGAGTAGCAAAGTGATAATGAAAAGTTGTGTTGGTGATAAAAAATAACTTTTTTAACTATTGTTGCAGTTTCGTAAATAATTCTATAATTAGTAGGTATGAAGCAGATTTTTAGTACCTATTAAGTGTTCTAATTGATTGGAACTACTTTAAAGACTATAATAAAAGTCGATATTCAATTCCCGGAATAGTCTTTTGAATAATTAGTGGAACTAACTCTTCCTGTCAGTTTTGTAGAGTGGTTTTTAATTATTTGATTAAAAATGCGGTTTGTAGGGTTAGTTCGCCTGTTTGCGTCCACCACCCAGTTCGCGTCCACTTTACCGATCTGCCTTTGAAAATACTCGAAAATAAGTAAACTATCACACGAATTAAAAAAAAAGACATTAGTGCTAATACCTCAATGTTCAAGAGACACGCACATAAGGATATAAGGTCCGTGCGCCAAACCAATCCCGTTTAAAAAAATATTTTGTCTCGGATGTTCAGCAAGAGAGCGGATTCTTAGCGAAAAAATAGTGTGCAGTGGCGCGTTCGAAGGGAAGTTTTTTGTTCTTATATGTGAATTTTAGGATACATAGCTGTTTCTAGACTTTTATAATGAAAAAAGGAATAATATTAACTATGAATTTGCTTAAGTTTTTTGTATTTGACGAATAAAATGGGGTGGACGCGAATTACTACATCGAATTCATAAAACTCCCAGTTTGCGTCCACTATGGACGCAAAGTATACCTATAGGGGATAATGATAGACCAGATTGCGTCCACTACTTTTTTAAATACAATAAAATTTACTTACTTGTAAAAATAATTTTAAATGTATTGTTTGTTATTATAATACATTTTTTATTCAGACTACGTGCTTATAAATATATTTTTAAATGAAATTAGGTAACTTCCTTTCATTCTTCTTATATTTTTTTTGTCTATTTAATGTAATTGGGTAATCCGTATTAATTAATGTAAATAAATAAATAAATTTAAGATGCGGTCGGTTCGGAACCAAGAAAGAATGAAGAAAAGAGAACATAAACAGAAGACGATTTAAAGGAAGCGTTAAATGAAATTCGAGTGAAGAATAAAACGATAAGACGAAACTTAACAGAACTGATTACTAACTGTTTATTCATTCATAGACAGACGACTGAAGAACAGAACCAGGTGGAGTAGTATGCTACACCGACCGCTTCAGAAAAAAAAATCAACAAAGCTCTTGGTTGCAAGCGTGCGCAATATGTACTAGGTATTTGATGATAGCAGAGGAGATGACAAGATAAAGATGCCGGGCAGACTGGCCGTCGAGCGTTTGCCAAACCAAAATCTCCGCAATTCTGGATTTCGCTGACACGCCTGCTAGGCAAGCGTCAAAACGATGACACAAAAGTGATGATCTACAGTGACAGCCAGGCGCACTGAAAGCACTCAACAAGCAGAGACAACATCAGCGATTGTCAAAGGATGCGAATCAGCACTAGAGAAACTAGCTGGCACAGCTGAAGTTGGATGTGCGAGGGTCTCCTGCTACGACAGAAAGGCAGACAAAGAAGAACCTGATCAATGGCCCAAAGCAGGGGTCGAGAAGAATCCAGGAGGGGTTAACATCATCGAGGGATAATCAAGCGCTGCCACCAAAGAAGGATCAAAGACCACGGCAGGATTGCGACAGTTGAGCTAGTTTACCAACGGACTAGACTCGAAAGGGGAGGAGCTACTGATTAAGCTTTCTAGAAGCAACGTTCGACTAGTAATCAAGATATAAACGGGACACTCCCAACCGAATAGACATCTAACCCTGATAAGCGTGAAGGACGACCCCATGTGTCCGCAATGCGAGGAGTGCGAAGAAACAAGTCTCCACCTGATCGCAGAATGCCCAACCTACCCACTGACCAGATGGGAGCTCACAGGGTCGGACAAACTAGGCTTAGCCCAAGTACGAGCGCTGACGGTGGAGCAGATTATCAGACTCTTTAAGCAACGCGAAGATTCGACGGGAAGCTGTGACAACTTGAAGACACAGAGCCTGGGGAAATGGGTGAAATGGCACACAACAGGCGGACCGAACACCCGGCATATTCCCAGTGTTTTATTTTATATAGGTGCAATGATTATCTACGTACAACTTACCTAATTTGAGTACTAATTTTTTTCAAGCGTTTTTTTTATGTAAATAAAGTTGATTTGAAATATTTTTATCCTTATATAAAGGATTTGATGTAATACAACTTTTTCTGTACAAATTCATACAAATATTACCCCTATTATCCTTTATAAAGCCAGTGGACGCGAATTTGTCCAGGGTGGACGCGAACTGGCTTTTTTGGACGCAAACTGGGTAAAACGCCTAATTCGGATAATTATCTATTTTTAAAAAAAACGCAAGCTTTTTCGGACAAAACTGTAAGTTAATCCTAAAATAGACTATATAATGAACACATTGTATCATTTTTTCATACAAATGAGTGCTAGAACATTTTTAGTTTCACCTTCGAACTTAGCAACTGCACTAAGTGGACGCAAACCGGCGAAATGACCCTATTTTACTCACTTTTTTAACTTACCTACGCTTATAAAAAAAACAGTCAAATTGTGAACTTCTTCCTTTTTTGAGGTAAGTTAAAAATCTACTAAATTTTATAAATAAAATAGGTCCTGATTATTTTCTTAAGGTTGTGGAATCTTATCTTTATTAAAATAACTTCTTGTGCTGGATTAATAAATTGTGGATGATACCTTACTCATAAAAATGTTATAAGTAGTTGAGTCGTAGGTAGGTACATAGAAACGCTATATTATGTACGGAATATTATTTTCTAACTGGATGTTTATAGCTGAATCACAAAGTATGAAGGAAATGATAAAAAACTTCAAAGGCATCTCGAGGATGATAAAGAAAACTAACACAACACTAAGAATTCGAAAAAGTTACCGATACCATATACCTATATAAAAAGAAGTTGCCTAACTTGGCATGATTTTTACTATCTCGGCTGTTTAGCCAAATATTACTTAAGTTGCATATTTCTGCGTACTCATCATATCTTACAAACTTAACTATTATTGCATACGAATTCCGGTTTTATATTACACCTTCTTATAACTAACAATATGCGATTACTACGCGGAAAGGAGATTGAAATTTATGCCAACCAAAATTTATTGTTTTAAATAGGTACCCACCGTGACAAAGTGACGTCAAAATATGTGTACTTCTTATGTTTTTACACATAACAAGGTCGCTATGACATACTGTCTGAATTGGGATAGTGAAATTATTGCTTTTATTTTTGACTAGATATAAAAAGAATCACCTGATTTGTTGTTAATGTAAATTTTGTTTTGCTTGAAATTTTAGCAATATTGTGCCATTATTATGCACAGTAAGGGTCACGATCCCATAACCAACGTAGAAGCTGATTGTTTCCTTCAAGGTGAACGGAACACCTCAAACACACCACAGAGAGCGTATTTATAGACAGCTAACATAACTTTATTCATAGTAATTAGGAGTTTTAACTCACTTATTTTAGAATCTATAAAATAATAATTTAAGGAAAATATCAAAAACATAGTGTACCTCCCTTTCTTTTACTATATTTTCCATAACCGCAGAGCTAACCAAAGGACTGTGAAAACGTTTTGAATTTTTGATATTATTAATATACCTACGTAATTACAATTACAAAATTGAATGTAAGATAACGACAATCATCATAGATGGGTACTTGTATCTCACAAACTTAACTATTAGGTATAACTATTGAAAATACTTGTGGGTATTTATTTTATTTTTTGCTTTAGGCATCAGCCTACTATCTTACTAAAGATAGGAAAACCAGAAAAAGACATTTGGTCTTATGGCGTCAGGCGGGAATCGACCCGCATCTTTTATAAACCGGGCGACTGCACTAACCACTATGCTATTACCGACACCATTAACAGACCGGCTGAATTTTTCTAATATTTTTTATTGAAAATACTTGTATTTGAAAATAGTTGTTTGATAGAAAAAACCTATGTGGTGTGACAAAATATCATCATCAGCTTACACTGGTACGCTGTTGGACGTAGGCCTTCCCTATCCTCTGACGGTTCTCGCTCCCACCACGCCTTCCACTCAAGAACACATTTACCCCATGGTCCTACGGCGAATGCCAATTCAGCTTTCGAATTCTGAGGGCTCTATCGATAACCCTCGTCCTCTTTTTTAATTTTATATTTTGACATTTAGAGAAAGTGAAAAACCGTAGATGAAAAAGCTAACACAAAAATCACTCAGTTTGGTTGGTCTTCTATTAAAATAATATTGCAAAATAATTCCCACAACCAAGTTTAAATTCTGCCACTGCTAATTAGTAGATATTAAATCCTTCCCTTTCTGCAGATAGATTCCGCATAAATCGTTTGATCAATCTAGAATATTAAAAGTTATATTTTCCTGTCTCCTTTCACACAAAGGGAAAATATTTACTTCGTCGAACCCAACGAACAGCTAAAGCAGGATAGATTAGCTAATGCATCTGTTTTTACTCTTATTAAGGAGCTAGGTATAAAATTGATAATTAAATTGATTCTTTCGGTAAGGAGATTATCGAGCGCATGATTTGATTGCAATAATAGAAGTCCCTAGTCGATTTGTTTTATTTGTAACCTTTTAAACCTCATGATTCCAGTCTTGTTTTTGATAAAAATTGTCGCCATAGAACACGGGACAAAGGGGTTTGGCGCGCGATGGTTCGGCTAGACTTTTTATTTTTCAATGTTGTCCTTTTCTTTCAATAATGTTCGAGTCTGAAGTCGACGTTAGGTTAGATTTAAGTGCAATTAGGTATCGAACAGGTTTTTTGTGATCCTGTCTGAATTCTCTATTAGTGTTTGTATGCGTTGTTTCTCCTGTCTACGTTCTCTACCTTTCAGTGAATATTAAATCGTAGATAAAAGTGTGAAAAAGTATTAGCAATGATTTGGTTTTTCGTTTAAATTATGGTTTCTAAAAAAAAACTGATTTCATTTCATTTGATTAAATTGGTTTTTAGCGACTTAGAGGCTGTTTTGTCTGGGTGGTATACATAAGTCCACAGTGTACTCAGTTGTAGTGAGGGTGAGCAGGGACCGAAGTAGTTTCAATAGAATTGACAATTTCTAATGAAACTACTTACTTGACAATCGATGTTTCAACATTCTGAGTTATCTGAATTTTTCGTAAGAAAATTTAATTGGGGTATTGAAATATAATATCTCTAGTTTTTGAGTTATTTCATAACAAACATTCAAGAAGATTTTTCCCACTCACATTATATGCTGACGAAGGCGATGCTGAAACACGCGACACCTCCTTTTCGTTCATACGATGAGTAAACAAAAAAAAACTCTTACGTAAAATTAAAAAAAATATGATGATGATGAACATAACCCAATACTAGAGAGGTGATATAAAATGGATCACTCCATTTTATATCTTGCCCATAGCTTGCCCAGAACTGTCCATAGATTTTTTGTTCTGAATAATCTTTGGGCATAAACATGAGCTCCGATTCTCTTGATTATTGAAAGTGTTTCAATCAACAAAATAAGCATTGGAAAGCTTGCAACAGATGAACTTCACATCATTGAGGAAAATCTAACCGAAATAATACAAGTTTCATCAAAAACAGCGCTAGAGAATTCTTTCGAGCTTTAGTAAAAATATTTATTCTAGGGATAAACAGTTTTTCACACATGGTCTATAGCAAAAAGCTATCGCTCCGGTTTCCAAGGATTTGTTTTATTCCAACTTGGTACCATTCATTCCATTCGACTATTATAATGTAATATCAATGTCGTAATTTTGGTTCAATTAAAGAATTATTAAATAAATTCTCTACTATGTCTATCTCTATATTTTTTTCGGTTGGTGCCTCCGTTACAATGCAAACATTATCATCATTATTATCTCAATATCCTACTAATATTATAAAGGTGAAAGTTTGTATGTGTGGATGTGCCGTGTTGCTCTTTCACATAAAAATTATCGAATGGATTTCAATGAAACTTTACAATAATGTAGCTTAGGTTTTAGGTTTAGGTTTAAGACATACATCTGAATTGCACATAGGTTACAAGTTATAAAGAAATATAACTTTTTGTTTTTGGTTGGTGTGGTTTTTTCATCTGTTGATAGTTTTATGTAACGAATAAATGAATTGATTCCGGTCTTACCCTGAGTTAGATCCATGATTTTTGAAGGTGGTGTAAATGTCAATGGAGAATAAATTTAGGAAAGTTTACCCATAAACAACTGAAATTGCATGGAACCGCCAGTCTTTTAAAAACTGTTAACAATATAGGAATTTAATAAAGGACAGGCACGGCGAATCATACTGGTTTGTGTACTAATTGTTGTTCGCCCTAACATAACTTCCATAACCGAATTCTTGCCGAGGAGTGTTCCTCAAGTAAAAGCAATCAGTGTTACCTACTCCCATACATAACTGGATACACTTATACCTCGGGAGGGAACTCAATTTACCATCTTGACAACAGCATCTTAAAAGCTTTTGTTTTATAAACGATCACCCAATAGCAGTTTGTCATTTGCAAAGGAAATTTGTGAAGATTTCATCCGATACGTTAGCTTTTGTAGTTGCTCCATGCTTAGGAGGTGATCGGAAGTGCAGATTTTCAGTAATAAAAAGGTAACTCCATTCTGAAGGCATCTGAATCGCTCGTTCGTAACCACTCAACATTACATAAACAAATCTTTTCGCACAAATAATAAAAGTGTAACCAATGAATGACAATGAATCTACTCTTAGTAGACTTCCTTTTTAGGATATATTGAAACAAAATAAAATTAAGAAAATATGATGATGTTAAAGATAACCCAATACTAGAGAGGTGGTAAAGAATGGAGTGAACTTGGCTTGCCCAGAACTGTCTATAGATTTTTTGTTGGGAATAATCTTTGGGCATAAACATGAACTCTGATTCTCTCTATTATTCAAAGTGTTTATATCAAGAAAATAAGCATTGGAAAGCTTAAGAACTTGGAACTTTTAAGAATGTAAAATTTTGACTCTAATGAACTATTAACGTTAATTGACGTCTCTGACGATATATTGAAACACTAGCAGCCGCCCGCGACTTCGTCCGCGTGGACTTAGCTGTATGTGAAAAAGAAAACCCGACTTATTTTCATTTAGTAGATTAAAAAAAACACTACTTTTTAAAAAAGGTACGACGAAGACGTAGTCTTATTTTTCTATAGCTTTCTTAAAAATTTGGCAAGTATAGTACGTTCGCGATAAGAATACAGTAATTTTTAATTTTAATCCCGTTATACACATCAAAACTCAGGTACAAAACCGTTGCGTTTGTAAGAGTGCGTTCCTTTGGGCACTGTGAACTTAACTTCTAATTAGGAACGATTTGATTGGTTAGGGGGCCTGCTAGGTCGAAGGAGAAGAATGAAAAAGTCACCTTGTATGGTTGGCGATTTGGACACTCTCTGCACGACATTTTAATCTTCACGCATCACGTCCTCCACTCTAAGGTACAATCAGTGGTTCCAATTAGTTTCAGTAGAACGATTCATCTTCAGCATCCTGTTATGGCTTGCAGATCAAGAAAGATTGTTACTAAACTTCATTTTCCAAGGCTCACTGAGGCAACTTACAACTTCTCTCTAACGAGCAGTTATCAAATACAGTAGATAGATGGATGATATTGTTCATTGCACATTGATAAAGAAACTTGCTAAGTAGATATGATAGTCAACGAAAGAGTTAGTTATGTGTTAAAAATGAGCTTGACCAGCAAAGTAGTTCATTACTGTGCTTGTCAACCCCATATCTGAACTTCACGGCTGCTTCCCATCAGGTGGAGTGAGGTCAACTTGAAGACTACTGTAAAAAAATAATTAACACCAACTTGGTAGGGGGTGAGCGGGGTTGACTTTGAAAATATCGTGCATCTTACAAATCTTTTTTTAATAAAAAGTTGTGCAAGCTCTACAAATTAGCTAAAAATTCACAGCAATTTCTGGTCCATCTTCATTTTGGGATTACTCTGTCTAAAAATGTCGAAATTATGAACATTAACGTCACATCTTCTCAATTGATGTCCTGATGAAGCAGCTAGATTTTCAGCGATAACTGCTTTCGTGGTTTGTGGCTAGGTTTTAGCTTTTGTTTTTTGTATGGGAAAATATGGGCACGATTGCCTGCTTCCAAACAACTAAGCAATCAGCGCTGAAATACCCCCGCAACGTAAACAAGCTGCAGCCATGACGTATTGTTACCAGTTCGGTTTAGAGATAGATAGATAGTTTTAGATTCTCATAAAAGCACTGATGTTCACTTAAAATGAGATACATTGAGACTAAATTAATCAATCCAGCAATTTATACAATATTATTACTAAGTAGTCCATTAGAATAACTTAACATTATTTCAATATAAAGTTGTTATATTCCGTAATGCCAAAAAAAAACAACAAAAACAAAGAGACCAATTAATTAGCACCTCCAAAGCAATATTTAACAAAAAATGTTAGCATTTTATTATACTAGCGGCCGCCCGCGACTTCGTCCGCGTGGACTAAAGTTAAAAAAAAGTATGTCGTATTTTTTTTATAAAGTGTAGCCTATGTGTTATTGAGATGTATCTACTTTGTGTTCATCAGCAACCACGACAGCAACAATCAGTGTGCCTCTGACTAACTCATTAGAGATATGGTCGTAAGGGTGTGTTACGTTATGTTATAAAATTTTGAAATCATCGTCTCTTCAGATTGCAGAAGTTTAGTCAGTGATAGTTCCTACTAGATAATTGACTTTTGATTAGGTCACAAGCCTGCGCGGCTTCCGTGCATCAAATTTTATCCTATCATGGTCTGCTAAAATATTACTGAGCCATGAGTGCTTTGACAATGTCGGGATAATTTGCGTTCATGGCGGATTATTATCATATAGGTTTATTTTGTGAAGGTATTGTGAATTAAAAAGTCATTTTTAAGGCTGCGCACGCGACTGGATCCTCTTTTAAGCGAGTACATGAGCTGAAGCCTGCCAGTAACATTGTAGCTTTAGTGAAAGCTCTTAAATCTTACTGATAGAGTTTTCAATACAACTTCAGCCATTCTATATCACAATAGGTACATTTTGATAAAAATATTATCATACTTATTAATGAGATTGCACATCCGGGGGTTAGAGGTAAAAGGCCTTTTATCTGAATAATCCGTTTATTTTTGGCACCCGGACGATGCCTCTTTCGTTAGTTTATACAAACTTCATAATTTATCGTAACCAACTGCAAAAGTTTTGTTAACACTATAGTACGTTTGCGTTAAGAATGCAGTAATTGTTTTATTTCATTTCTTCACACGGAGAAAAGCTCAGGTACAAAATTGTTGCGTTTGAAAAAAGCGTTCAACTATGCACTGTGAACTTGGCTTTCTAATTAGGAACGATTTGATTGGTTAGGGGCGTGCTAGGTCGAAGGACAAGAATGAAATCACCGCATTCTTAACACGAACGGACTATAGTGTTGGACGCCTTTTCACGGAGGTGCCGTGGTCAGGGTAACCATGTTTTGTACTACGTTTGAGTTGCAGTCCTAACTTCCGAGTCTCAGTTTTGAGTATGAGATGGAGTCTCAGTTTGTTTCAGATTTTTGGAGAAATTCCTTACGCACAGCATTATGTTTTGAAATGAGAAAATCTTTTCCTATTTTATTCACTTTGAGACCAATGTCCAGTCCAATTGTCTACATTGAAGTCCATAGGCTTTCATTGTAGGCAATTCAAAACGATCGGTGAACCTATAAATAAATACCTGTGTATTATTTGAATAGACAGGAAAGCTGGTGCGAATAACACGGACAGTTTATCTCATTAAAATTAATGTATAGGTATGTAAATTCAGCTGTATACAGGGTGTTTCTTGTAAGGTGTCAAGCCGACGCCAGCTGATAGTAGGGTACCATACCTATCGATTTAATCCCCATGTATGTTCTACGATTTTTTGTAGTTTTCGAGATAATTATGTTTTTGTTATTTTCAAAAATTTTGTGAGCACTTGGCTTTAAATAATTATAACTTTTTTTTCGTTTGACTTTTGTTGGATATTTTCTTTTTATTATAATGTCTATTAATTGCAGTTTTATGATTAAAATAATCTCTGTCCTAACTTAACTACAAGATACAAAAATTTTGATTGATAGTGAAAAAAAGTGAATCATGCAGAACATAACCAAAATTCAATCGTAAATTAAAAAAAACAAATGGTATTCCATAGCTTCTTACTAATTTCAAAAACTGCGCAGCATCATAAGCTTTCATAATAATACAAGAAAACATGTCCTTTGTGGGGCATTATTCGCTGTAATCGATGCTCAAGTCTTGAGAATCGGAAATAAGTGTAATTTTCATACTTAATCATTTTCTAGTATTTTGGCATAATTTTGTCATTTCTGAGATTTATTGTCTTCTAACGTTTAAACAAAGCTCATTTGTTAACAAAACAGTCATTTTTTAACTTCCAATCATCCGAAAGTCACAACTCCTGTTGTAATTAAAATGTTGAAATTGAGGAAACCGGAACATGTTTTGAATCGATTATCGAACTGTTTTGAGTTACTATGTTCAAAATACGCGTACATAAAAAATAATAAAGATGGTCCGGTTTCCTCAATTTAAATTTTTTATCACACCAGGAGTTGTGACTTTCGAATGATTGGAAGTTAAAAAATGACTGTTTTATTAACAAATGAGCTTTGTTTAAACGTTAGAAGACAATAAATCTCAGAAATGACAAAATTATGCCAAAATTCTAGAAAATGATTAAGTATGAAAATTACACTTATTTCCGATTCTCAAGACTTGAGCATCGATTACAGCGAATAATGCTCCACAAAAGACATGTTGTCTTGTATTATTATGAAAGCTTATGATGCTGCGCAGTTTTTGAAATTAGTAAGAAGCTATGGAATACCTTTTGTTTTTTTTAATTTACGATTGAGTTTTGGTTATGTTCTGCATGATTCACTTTTTTTTCACTATCAATCAACATTTTTGTATCTTGTAGTTAAGTTAGGACAGAGATTATTTTAATCATAAAACTGCAATTAATAGACATTATAATAAAAAGAAAATATCCAACAAAAGTCAAACGAAAAAAAAGTTATAATTATTTAAAGCCAAGTGCTCACAAAATTTTTAAAAATAACAAAAACATAATTATCTCGAAAACTACAAAAAATCGTAGAACATACATGGGGGTTAAATCGATAGGTTTGGTACCCTACTATCAGCTGGCGCCGGCTTGACACCTTACAAGAAACACCCTGTATGTATGGCAACAAACACGAAGGAAGCTCGTTTTCAAAAGTATTAGTATTTTTTTTTCTTTACATCCAACTTGTGTATGAAGGCTATAGTGTCGAAAGGAAATAGGATTTTTTAATTAACCACTAGGTGTTCGAACAATAAACGTATGAATACTGTCACTTATGTGATTTAACTGCTGAGGAAAAAACAAATGAACCTTTTTACACGCTCTGACGCGCGCTGACACTGACACTGTCACTTCTGTTCCTAAGCGGGATGTGTTGATATTGGCTGGGGACTTCAACATCGACCTAAATATCAGTAGTGTGAAGTCTAGGATGCTCATGCAGTTTTTGCATGGCTTCAACCTTAATCAAATAGTCACAGAGCCTACACATTTTACGGACCACAGTGAGACCCTCATCGACCTCATCTGCACCGACACACATGCTTTAAGGGTCAATGTGAAGCATTCACCGGAACTCGGCGGGCATGCTATGCTAACAGCTGAGTTCAAGATAAAAAAAGAAAAAGCTTGCCCCCGCTGGGTGGTATACAGGCCAATGAAGAATATTCTCAGGGAGCAGCTAAGCGCTGATTTGGAGCAGATTGACTGGAGTTTTTTCGAGGAGAGTCAAGATGTCAATGCCTTGGTCAGAGCGCTCACTTCATGTATTGTAGGTTTGTTTGATCTACATGCTCCAGTGAAGCGGAAAAGGTTCAAGCACCCTCCCCACCCCTGGATTACTGACACCATCAAAGAGATGATGCATATCAGGGATAACTGCTACAAAAAGTTTAAACTGCATAACACAGCTCAAAGCAAAGAGGCTTACAAGGAAATGAAGCTCATAGTGGTGGAGGCTCTCAAGCAGGAAAAGAAGTGTTTTTTTAGCAAGCACATAAATGCAAACATTAAGAACCCCAAAAGGTTGTGGCAGAACCTCAGGAATACGGTGTTGCCAAAGAAGAAGGCAGGTGGTGACCTTCCACAATCATTAAATGACCCCCACTTGATAAACAACCACTTTCTCGATGTACCTGGCGATGGCAAAGTGACAATCTCCCAACTCACATTCTATGAGCATCACAGACACGCCAGTGCTGCCACATTCACTCTACACACAGTGAGCAGGGAAATGGTCCTCAAGACCATCAAGGGGCTTAAATCAAACGCTCAGGGGAATGATGGCTTGTCCTTGGATATGCTGCTGCTAACTATTCCTCAATCGCTTGATGCCATCACCACAGTGGTCAATCAGTCTATAACTGATGGCATCTTCCCCGAAGATTGGAAGACTGCAATTGTGAGGCCACTGCCTAAAGTTAGTCAGCCTGCTACTATCCAGGATCTTCGCCCTATCAGTATACTTCCCTGTCTCTCTAAGATTTTGGAGCGCATAGTGTGTGATCAACTCACCAAATACCTTGAGGATCACAACATATTACCTCAGTATCAGTCTGGGTTCCGTAAAGGCTACAGCACAGCGGCTGCCCTTGCAGATGTTGTTGACAATCTGCTGGCTGCCCAGGATCGGGGAATGCTGAATATTGTGCTCTTACTGGACTTCTCCCGCGCGTTTGACTCAATTAACATAGCTCTTCTTTTAGCTAAGCTCTCTTTTTATGGCCTGGATGAGCGGGCGGTCCAATGGTTCAGCAGCTACTTGGAGGGTAGGCAGCAGTTTGTGGAGCTGGAAAGGGAGGATGGGTCTAGATTGAGGTCAGCATCACAGTCAGTTTTACGAGGGGTACCACAAGGCTCTATATTGGGCCCTATTCTCTATATATTGTACAGCGCTGACATCACGGATAACATAAAGCATTGTCGCTATCACTTGTATGCAGATGACCTGCAACTGTACCTGCCCTTCATGCCTGCGGACCTGTTGAGTGCGGTGTCTAAGGTGAATGAGGATTTGGCATGCATATCATCTTGGTCTCGAGCCAACTGCCTAGTCCTCAACCCTAAGAAGTCGAAATTGTTGACTATTGGTTTGAGAGCAAGCATAGAAAACATAGCAAAAGACATGCCATTCAATATAGCCATAAATAGTGAGCTTGTGGAGCATGTTGACAAAGCCAGGAATCTGGGACTAACTTTTGATCAACACCTCAATTTTGAAGAGCATATCTCTGAATGTGTGAGAAATTGTTTCTACAGGTTGAGGCTACTGTATAGAATAAGACTCTATTTAAGTGAGGAACTGCGGATAAACCTATGTGAGTCTTTGGTTCTGTCCAAATTTAATTATTGCGACACTGTTTACGGACCATGTTTGCTGGCCAGAACCTCAAAACTAATCCAGCGAGTGCAGAATGCTTGCGCACGATTTTGCTTTCATGTACCACCAAGGTCACATGTCACGCCTTTCATCAACTCTGCGAACTTGCTTAGGATGGAGGCTCGCAGGAAATTGCATCTCGTTTTGATGCTGTTTGGTGTGATCGCCACAATGAAGCCCAATTACCTCTGGGACAAACTTAAGTGGGCCCAAGAGCGTAGAGGGTGCCCTAGAAGAGGGTGTACTTACATCTTCGCAACCCCAAGGCATCGCACGGTGGCATTCCGTGGATCTTTCAGATTTGCTGCTACACGGTGCTGGAGCGATCTGCCCCCGCCATTGCGCGACCTGGGAACGTTGAATAGGTTTAGACGCGCCCTGAAGAGGTTTTTTATTTTCATTCAAACGTCAAGTCATAAAGATACAACGCCAAAACTTACCCGTGAGTTCTTCGCGACGCACTTGCAGGGGCACTCGTCCCAGAGCTGAGCAACACTCCCTAACATTGCGGGCCAGGCCCGCTATCTCTATCTTTACTGCATCGGTTAATCTTCCAGTTATTCCATTAACTAATCGCAATAGACAGAAACCTTTGTTTTTGGGCATTTTGTTTTGTTGTGTATGCGTGGCATGGTGGCGTGGCACTCATGCTGCTTGCGGCATCTGTCAATCTGTCATTGTCACTCTGTCTGTCTGTCATCCGGCCCGCCTGACATCCATTGCATGGCTGCGGTCCAATATGCGACTGCGCAACTTAACGCAACTCCTTGCGCCCACCGCGCGCGGCGCTAGTGTTGCATACCAGGAGTTTTAGAGAGCCGATGTATTTATTTGTTTATGTGTACAATATTGTATTACTCCACCCAACCTTTTTATTTTTTCATCTTATGTATTTATTGTCCTTGCTATATTTCAATCTTTGCCTATCTATTTTTTTTTTTCTTTATACATTCTAACCCCTTAAGTAATTTTTCATTATTATTTTTTATTATTCTTCTGTTTTAATGTCGGACGACAATACCGCCGAGGCCCTGACAGAATACCAGCATCGTTGCAGCTTCAAAGCTGCGACGGAACAAATGCTGAGGCAGGGACCTCGTTGGCCTCGCACTGTAGGCTCATTTTATTTATTTGTATGTATCAATGTGTCAACCTTAATTTCTTTTTTTGTACGTGGTCTAATTGTTGTGTGTTTTTTAAATGTTCATCTATGTTTTATTTTTAAATGAGTCTGCTGTATGGCCAATAAAATACTTTTCTTTCTTTCTTTCTTTCCTTCTTTTATTTAGAAAATAGCGAGCGCATTTTCTCTGAAATGCAACCCCATTATGTGCGAAAATACTGAAGCTACAAATGTAGAAAAACGATTGAAGTAATGTATACATTAACAGACATACCCACGTAGATCTTTTAAATACCTAAAGTTGGTTTTAAAAAAATCGAAAAAAAATTGCAATCTATGGTTGGTCATTGGCTAATGCAATATTATCCTCTGCTATGACGATCTTGAGAGGTATTCGACCGTTCGTCATCGTCACATTAAGCATTTGATGGTTGTGGCACAATTATGCTTACACTTCCTGCTGGATCGTATTTCAGTAACTGAGTGATTCTGTAACTTTATTTACAACTAGCGGCCGCCCGCGACTTCGTCCTCTTGGACTTAAGTATGAAAAAAAAAGATATTTTTATATAAGTTGCCTATGTGCTATTCAAATGTATATGTATATGTGTATGAAACTTCACAATAACATAGCATCCATTCAGTAGTTTTTATGAGATTTTTCCCAACAACACGGCACATCCACACATACACACTTTCACATTTATAATATTAGTAGGACTAAAGAAAAAAATAAAGAAATAAAATAAAGAATTAAAATTGACTAGCTGTCCCGACAGACGTTTTTCTGTTGTCAATCATTGACAGGCAGAAATGGTTGCTTGGGAAATCTAAATTGTTGTTTTTAACTGTATTCCTATAGCATTTTCTCATGTTTACTTACCTTTTAAACCATTCCTTGACCTTCAAAAATATTTCAAAGTCAAAATTAGCCAAATCTGTTCAGCTGTTTCCGATTTTTAGCGAGACTAACGAACAGCAATCCATTACTAATATTAAAAACTTGAAAGTTTGCATGTATGGATGTGTCGTGTTGCTCTTCCACGTAAAAACTACTGAATGGATTTGAATGAAAATGCGTTGCTACAATTTATAAAAAAATATTACTTTTTTTTCTTACTTAAATCACGCGGATGAAGTTGCGGGCGGCCCCTAGTACATTCAATTTTTTTTGTGTCACAGTGTTTATTGCCAAACTCCTCTTAAGCGGCTTGACCGATTTTAATGGTTTATATGTATATTTGTCAGGTCTGAGAATAGGTCGTTATTTTTTTAACTAAGTCGCGGACGGTTTTAACATAATAATGCTGCCTTGGAAGAATACTGTCGTAACTCAAAATGGGTAAATTTTTCAGGAGAGCAATTCAAAGTTTTTTAAAATCTCAAGAAGCTGTATTTTTTCATTTACTGCGCAAATGTTGATGAGACTTGAATAAAAACACGAAAGATATATTAGAATTTATATTTATTAAATGTTTTTTAGAAATTAATATATATTTAGTATTAAAAATTGAGAATGACTACCAAGTCTCGGACTTAAAACAAAATAGCACAGACAAACTTTTGAAGATTACTGGCTTATTTCGAAAAAATACTAGAAAAAAATAAGGTTTTTTTTAATAACAGAGGTGTATTTTGAAATAACACAATATATTCACGATGTTTTTCTAGGTGACACTGATACAATTTGAGTTGTGACATCTTAGCATTACTTTATTTAAATCAATAGTGTTACAGTACCAATTCAGTCGTTGTTTTACAGAAATTCTTGCTGTAAGTAACATGTTTTATGGAAAGGTAAAGTATTAACTGGTTTTACAGCAATGAATGAACATACTAAACTGAGAAAAATAAGAAAGTGTTAAACTTTTAAAATGGCTAAAGCTTATTAAGTAATGATTGTAGCTTTGAATCTTGTAAATTTGGAAACCGAAAAAAAATTAAAAATCTCAAAACAGAATAACATAACTTTTATCAACTTAAAATTCATCATCATAAGCCACACGACGTCCACTGCTAATCATAGGCCTCCCTCATAGATTTTCAGAGCGGCCGGTTGTAGGCGGCCTGCATCCACCGAAACCACGGTCTTTATGAGGTCATCCGTGCACCTTGCGTTTGGCCTCAAATGGTCTCCACTCGAAGACTTCCTGGCAACAACGGCCATCAGCTCTTAGTGCTATATGCCCTGCACACTGGCACTTCAACCTGCAAATACGCTGGGCTACGTCGGCAACCTTAGTTCTCCTACGGATTTCGTTACTTCTGATTCGATCTCATAGCGGAACACCGAGCATAGCCCTCTCCATAGCCCGTTGAGTGACTTGTCCATGACCATGTCTCAGATCCATGTCATCACTGGCAAACACACTGGTTGTAGACCCTCGTTTTGAGGCACTGAGGTATGTTGGAAGAGAAGACGATACGCTGATGGTGAGCAACTACCGCAGCCTATGGACACGTGCAACACCAGGGGCGTTACTCGTGCGTTGCCGACCCTGCAAGAACCTTTTTAAACCCCTCTTGAAGAACTCCATGCTATAGCTCATCGGGAAAACCTCGCAAGGGAGTTCGTTCCACAATTTAAGTGTCCTGGGAAGGAAGCATCTCAGGAACCGAGCTGTACGAGACCATGGCGGCTCTAGAGTATGTGGATGAACACCCTGACGATGGCGGGCGGTGCGATGGTAGAAAGTACTGACCATTAGATACTGGCCATTTATGTTAATGCCGAGTCCTTGCAATTCCAGGAGCTTAAAGGTGTCTTCGAAGATGTCGAAGTAAATAGTTTCGGAGAGATGACGGTCCCCCTGCCCCTTCGCAAAGAAATCGCCCTCTTGCTCGGCTCCTGCATTCGGACTGACATGGTGGCGTTCGCTTATAAGCACTTCATCACTTTGATGTACCGATAGTCAATGTGGCAGCGTTGAAGAGACTGCAGCACCGCCCAAGTCTCGACCGAATCGAAGGCTTTCTCATAGTCTACGAACGATAAGCAAAGTGGCAGATTGCACTTTTCGGTATTCTGTATAATCTGCCGCAGCGCATGAATGTGGTATAATGGTTTTGACGACCGTCTTGGTGTAATTGTTGAGAAGTCGGCTACTACACCAAAGGTCGCGGGTTCGATCCCCGCACAGTACAAACATTTGTGTGCATGAACATGTCTGTTTGTATTGGTCTGGGTGTTTTCCTATGTATATTAAGTATGTATTTACAAAAGAAAAAGTATTTAAGTATGTTTATCCGTTGTCTAGTATCCATAATAACGGACTATAATGAGCCCACTTGGGACTAGATGGCGCTGTGTGGAATAATGTCCAAGGATATTTATAGCCTTTTCGGAATCCGGCTTGTTCGGGAGGCTGGAAGTCACCGAACCTGCGTGCGAGACGGTTCATGATCACCCTCGAACTCGACAACTTGTAGACATGGCTCAGAAGCGAGATGGTTCTACAGATTTTCAACAAGTTGTCTCCTTTTCTCTGGTCCATGCCCCTAGCGTTGTACCTTCGAACACGGAATCAAATAGCCTATAATGAACTCTAAGAACCCATTCCATTCCATCGTCGCCCGGTGCCTTGTTGTTGTTAAGCTGTTTGAGAGCCATCCTAATCTCGTACAGGGTGATGTTCAGGATATCTTTAGTGCTGGGTTAGCTTGGCTTTGGGGTCTTTCGGCAAAAGACCCTAGGAACGGCTTTGGCGATAGAGGTATAAAACTTATTGTAGAATGTTTCAACCTCCATCAACATCGCTTCTTTCGTCGTCGCCACACTGCCATCCTCCAACTTCAGCTCTCTCAACCAACTCTGCTCAATAGACTTGTCTCTTGCGAACACTTCGGAACCTTCCGTTTTGGTTCCGTTCGATTGTCTCTTTACCACGATTTGTGTTAAAGACACGGAATTCGTGTCGCATTGCGAACACTTTGGAACCTTTGTTTCGTTCGATTATCTCTGTAACCACGGTTTGTGTTAAAGACACGGATTTTGTGTCGCAAGGACTACCAAATACGTCTAAGGCGGTAGTTACCAGCGTCATCAGGGCACTGCAGTGTGAAAGACAGACGTTCAGTCGTAAGGTCGAAGGTGTGGGTCAAAAGATTCTGCAGTTTATTCCGTCAGCCAGTCTTGAAAAACCTGGATCTAACCGCATGGACAGCTTCCACAAATCCGTTATTTAACTTAAAATTACAAGGATTTTCTAAATTCTAAACACGAAACAGAGTTTATTTAAGTCTCCAGTTTTTAGTTATTTAAGAAAGTTATCTAAATATTTAACTAGAACACTTTGAGATCATAATAATTAGTTGGATTAGTTAGGTAGGTATCTGTCATTAAAAAAATAAATGCGTTTTTGGGTTGTTTTTTTTCTGAAACACTGTGTCAAGTACAACAATACGACAGATTCTTTATCGGAAACAGTCTTAATACGAAAAGTACAACTACAGTGACGATGATAATTTATCTAGAAAAACGTTTCAATTTTGATTGTGCAAATACCGTCATCCCCATTTTTTATTGTAAACAGTTATTTTTAATTTTAATACATTCAAGTTATACTCACTTTTGGTAGAACAATGTAGTACTTCCAAATGATACTTTGTTTAAGAGAAGTGTCTAAAAGTCCCAGTTTATTATTCTAAACAATAGTGTCACATGTCGAAATAATGCAGTGTCCTAGATAAATGCTCACTCAAAATCAGTATTATTTTGTAATATGACCATATTCCGGAAAACCAACGAAAGGTTTACTTCTAAAAACAAGTTGCAACTGGCGATACAACGCTGTATATCAAAAATTGCGCCCCAAATTGACCAATAGGAAACAGTCTTTCGGTGGTGCCATGACGGTAATTGTTGTTATAGAAATACGATCTTTACTGAGTATACAAAACAGACCATTTTACGTTGAATGGTGTTAAAAAATCAATTTTGTAGTATTTGGTAATAATACGCTATTCTTCCAAAGCAGCGGTATGTTTTCGCAAAAATCAAGTTTAAAATAAGTTTATTCATTCACATTCTAAACATCAAAAATACCTAGAAAAAATGCACACAAATATGCACTATACAGTACAAACTTGTTTGGGGATACGGGAAAATGCAAGCTTTTAAGGCATGTTACTCACGTGAAGGCATCGGAGTGTCCCGATCAGTCAATCGGGCCTGTTATCGGCGCTTCCTGGCAGCTAGATACTAATTACTGCGTCTAAATATAGTTCCGAATCTTAATCAATTAGCTAAGTCTACATTTAACATCGTAATTGCGACACCATTTTCAAGTTCAGAGTTAAAATTTGAAAGAAAGAAAGAAAAAACGTTCATTGATCTTGGACATCGCAACGTACAGATATAAACAAACAAAACAAAAAAGTTAGAGAAAAAAAAAACTAACAAAAGAAAAAAAAAACACCAGACAGCAGTGTCACGATGTTCAAAACTAAATGGATCCCACTCAGCTACTGCCTGGACCTGATAGGCTCAGACGCTGATTTTCAGTGGGGCCAACTGAGTGGACGCACGAACATTCGCAGTGGCTGTCAAATTGCTTCACAAAGCGCTTGCATACCTAATAATAATAGTTATAAAAATAAATATTTATTATTATTTAACTTGAAGCATCTACTCTTGTTTTTCACAGTTGTAAAAGCTTATCGTACGGATCGCTTATCAGTTGTAATTAGCAACACTGTCTATATTCGGGCCAACTGATATTTATGTATACAAACTGGGTTACTTCCTTTTCCAAGAACGATAGCCAAAGGTCATTTGTGCATTTTTCAACGCCTCTTACGTAATATTATTGAACGGTATTGTTCTCCTGATGACCTTTTATGAATTATGAATCGGAGATAGGAAAAATGTTTATGTCAGTTTTATTTTCTTATTGTTTGTCGAGTGCGTTTACCTTTCAACGTTGTGCCAATTTGTTTTCAACGCTATCTGTATCTCGGTGTCAATTTAAAGCTCAAATACACATCATAACATACCTCTCATCTGTCTTCATCCAATCACGGTGGATCTAAAACGCATGACTTATTAAGTAGGTATTACAAGCGTTTGCAAGATTGTCATAGGGTTATCCATGTGTTATCAGTCTGTCTCATATTCGGTACTCCTCGTTTCAGTCACAGTTAACATAACAGTAGGTTGTCTAAGGCCGCTCGCCGAGTTATTAGCCTAGCGTGCTCATAGACACGCGGCACAGCCCGTCCGTACTGCCGCCACGTTATTCCCCTATATTTTTGCTAGCGTGTGCGTGAAGTCGTGTGCCGACATGGCGCGCGCACACATTCAAACCGAGAGCGGCACGTTTGTATGTAGATATTTCACTGTTCTCTGTTTACTGTGTTTCAGTGCTCTGTTAGCGATAATTTAACGAAAAATATTAACATTTGTGATTTTGGTGCGGTGATAACGCAGTTTATCACAAATGACCCAACCCGTGACGCCTTGCACAATACTTATGCTGATAACGATACCAATTGGCTCCTATTCATTTCAACTAAAAAAATCTGCTTCCAAATTAAGTCCAAGAAAAATGGCACTGAGGTTAAAACAGCACTGATAAACCATTTCTTGATGTTGATGTTGTTTAGTGCAATAATTAGTAGGCATTCAAATAAGGAAAAATAATTAATTATTGTGAAATAATACTATAATCATTCGCGTCGGTTGTACTTGATACAGTACCTTAGCCCAATTGTGTTTTTGATTAGCTCGGCGTTGTATACTGTCTCGTTGTTGTTTACTGTCTCGTCGTTGTATACCATCTCGCCGTTGTATACTGTCTCGTCGTTGCATACTGTCTCGTCGTTGCATACTGTCTCGTCGTTGCATACTGTCTCGTCGTTGCATACTGTCTCGTCGTTGCATACTGTCTCGTCGATCCATACTGTCTCGTCGTTGCATACTGTCTCGTCGTTGCATACTGTCTCTTCGTTGTACTGGTACTAGGTCGTGAGTTCGACCCATAGTCAGAATGTGCATTTGTCTTTATTATGAGTCTGGTGTTTTATTCTTTGAATTGTGAATCACTCATCAAGCAGCATATTTAAAAAAAACAAATCTCTTTTTATTGAATTGTTATATTTACGGCATAAATGCAAAGCTTTGTTCTGAAATAGTGCATGAACTTTTCGTTAAATAAATGAAACCCCCTAACCTAAAGCGCTGACACAGGTTTCAAAGGTATGATATTGTGTTACAAAATACATTTTGTGCTGGTATTGCACGAACATGTACTCAATAAACTTTAATACCATGTAAAACAAAAGGCGTGCATGCGAATATAAAATTTAATTACTGGGATGGACCACAGGCAGATTATTGTAATCATTACATTATAAGTAGGTATTCACACAGCCTTTTCGAGTGGACAGAGCAACAAAAATGTTAAAAAAGTCGCGACCAAGATCTGGTGACCAGGGGTGGCATTCCCGCTGACATCACTTCACATCTCAGTGTTTCACGCTCACTTCAATCATTCATACGCTTCACCCTGAATTAATATTTGGTCTCATTTTGTATGTAAAATAATTATAAAATGATATTTGTCTTAGTTCTTTTCTCTCAGACGACCACAGTCGTAAAGAAATTAAATTATGAAGATAAATCACGACGAGGGAAGTGAGTTTTGGCTTGTACTTATAGCGGCTTTTGTCCGCGTGGATCCAATTCAACCCCAATGACCCATATTGGAGTTGAATTTCTAAAAATACTTTCAGAATCAGAATCAGATCAGAATCAGAACTTTATTACTTCAGTACTTTATTATGCTCATCTACATCATAAGCAGAACCCTTGTGCGAGAATTTCAAATTTACGAGTAGGTACAGCAGTTTCGGCTGAGCGTAGATCTGTTAGTCGATCAGCTCTTATTTCAAAAGATTTTCAGGCAAGTATTACTTATTAGCAATGTTTTTGCTAAACGGGAAGTTCCACAGAGGGTTGGATTCCTTGGTGGGCGTGCCCATAGGCGGCATTACTGCATCCGTTCATTAGAACATCCTATTTTAAGAATCCGAAGAATCCTATTTTCTGAACTTTCCAAGTCTTTCCCGTTCCTTTTCTGTACCGGAAGTCCGTTTCTTTAAAGAATATAGCCATAGCTCAATTTTTAACCCAAAAACTACTTGCCCGTAAATATTCTTCTCAATAATATTTTCATTTCATTTATTCATAAAACAATAATACAATTGTGTCTGAAATCATTTGCATAACATTACACTATCAAAAATTAAATTAAATGTCCAAAATAATTTATCTACTTTCTCCATTCAAAAGTATACAATATTGAAGTGATGCCCAAAATTAAATTATGCCAATCAATTATTGTTATTGTTATAGGACACTACATTACAACTCATCAACACTGTAGAGGCCCCTCTCCAACAAGAAGGTTCTCAGTTTGCTCTTAAATTCCCTCCTGTAAATTATATTCTTCAACTCCATTGGAAGTTTATTATATAACCTAGTGGATTGATAATATGAGCAATGTTTAACTACTTCTAGATTCGGTTTCAGTTTGCTCCGGATGTCTTTTCTTCTGGTAGCTTCTCTTACGATTCTGTTAGTCTCAGTTTCAAACCTATGCATATGCTTTGAAAAGTTGCATAGAAGAACGAAAATATATAGGGACGGCACGGTAAGAATCTTCAGAATTTTGAATATGATTGCAATGAATTAAATGGACAACAATACAATGGCGCTCGCATTACGGAATCTAATTTTCGGGCAAACAAGGGTATGCCACTTGTATTTTATGGTAAACAAAACATTTGAGCAAAAGAAATTCTGGCATATGAGAATTTGTCTCTAGGCATGAAGTCCGCCATTTGGTCTTTACTTTTGTGCAATAAAGAATAAATAAATAAATAAAATGTATAAAATATTCGGGCAAACAATAAACAACCCACTGCAGCTCATTGAAAGTCAGACTTTAGTTTGCAAATGATCAGATTGTCCCCTCGTAATCAATGAAAAACTAAAGCCCTTCACAGCATGTTTTTCACTTCAGTTCACATCACCTTGCTGTTTATTTTGTTTCATTTCATTTTCTATCCTGTGTTTTAAATTTGTATTTACTAACTGTGTGATGCAAAACCATTTTTTTTCATTGTAAGCACAAAATCAACTAGGTACCTAATTCCGATCTCTAGGAATGTCGTTCTCCTTTATAAGCAAAAATGTATAATGTAGGTACTTCGTCTATCTCGGAAGAAAGCATCTCAACAGCTTTGTGGGAACTATGATAACAGAGTGATAACGCGACACACATTCTGCTTTCAATGTTGCATAATCTATATACGGCTGAGGTTGCATCCTTGCAGGACTGCGCGAGAATCATGACAGGTCGTATTACGCCTTGGCTTCTTGCAACTGTCTCGCCACATTGCATTTATTTGTGTTGTGAAAGCTTGTCATGTCATCTGTAGTCTGGCTGGGTTAAAATAAGGGCTGATTTTTAATGTTATATTCATTTGTTCACTGTACATTAGTAAGTAGGTGTGTAGATGGTAGGTTGTGTAACAAACTTATGATTCTAAATCAGTTTAAAACTGAAATTAATTTCTAAGACATCTTAAAGCCCTGTTCTTGGGCTTTAAGATGGCCTAGAAATTAATTTCAGTTAATGTGTAAGTTAAGGTGTGTAATTAAACACACAGGTTAATCTAAAACGAAAAAGAGGTTAGAGTCAATTTTGGAATTAATTTCTAGGACATCTTAAAGCCCTGATCTTGGGCTTCAAGATGTCCTAGAAATTAGTTTCAGTTAATAATTAAGTTAAGGGGTACTTAAGTCTAATCTAAAATTAAAAAGAGGTTGGACTCAATGGTGACAACTACCGCTACTTACTTGCTAATCGCTTCTTATCATTGCAATTGCGGCTAATACCCTCGTTCTAACTACTTAAGTAGCATTAGATACTGTAAACGATTAAACGAAATCTATGCTGTACTAATTTGGTGACGATAAATCACCCATTTTATGTATGCGTCTAGCATTTTTACGCAGACCTAAAAGGACTCATTGTATTCAAATTTTTATGATCTAATTGAACGATGATGCATGGTCAGCACAGTCTGAGACTTATGAGTTCTACTCTATGATTAAACTGTTATAATAGGTTCTTTTATTTTAGCATTAGGGCTAGTGCATTATCATCTTACTAAAGATAGGAAAACCAGAAAAAGACATTCGGTCTTGGCTTCAGGCGGGAATCAAACCCGCGTCTTTCGCAAACCGGGTGACTGCACTAACCACGTGCTACCCAGACCAATAACAGACGACCGATTTTTTTTTATATATTTAACCAGGTTTGTTTCACCAATGTTTAGGCATAAACCTTAAACTCTCGAAAGAAACATTATTCGGGTTCAATTCCTGCCTGAAGGCAAGACCGAGTGTCTTTTTCTGGTTTTCCTATCAATTGGAATAGTTGAGTTATTTTTATAGAACCAGGACGTGAAGTAGAAATGGCTGTGCACTGTTGACTTGGAGCCCATGAATGTGGTCCCGAGCTCAAGGCTGTTCGGAATATCTACTTCGTTTAAATTATGAATCTTGTATTAGAGGTACCAGTAGCGCAGTAGCAAGCGGAAAGCGGGAGTCGGTAACGATCGTGGTGGTTAAGCATCGCCCGCCAGGGTGGAAAATGGAATGGGTGACCCAACCGTACTTAAGTGATATATTTTACGAACGTATCGGTGCTTTGACAGGCACGTTAAGTGGTTGGTCCCGCCAAATGTTAGTCGTTAAGTCTTGTTTGAGGCCCTAGGGCAGATTGATGATTTCTGACAGCCAGGTTTCTCACTAGCCTTAGACCTTTCCAACAATCTAAACCGAGCTCGCGGTAAAGAGTATGGCTAGTACCACCTCATAGGCACGGGCCACCTGTGCCCAGCAGTGGGACTCGCAAAGCCTCATGTGTTCGTTTTTATGTTAAACGCAATTATGCAATCAAAATCTTCGTAAATGGTTCTAGTCAATTATTGTCAATTATTTGATACGAGTGTGACATCATCAATCCATAATTGCAGTGACGATTTGGTGTCAAAGATAGAGTTTTGTCATTCTGTATATTTACAGAATTTCTGAGTAAACGCTCAAGATCGTTTTGGTTGTTGATCCTCAGTTTTACACTTACGTAAGTTTAGGTATAACTGATTGAGGTGGCGAAGTCACAAGGTCTTGCTGTCAACGCTGGCGGCGCAGGAGTCGATATCTGTGGATTGAGTCACGTTCTTATAGTTTACATATCGAACGCGCCCGTCAGTGTGTAAGTAAGATACTTAGTTTTCGCTGAAATTTCCTTTTTAAGCCGATTTATTTAACAGTACTTACTTGACGACGTAACTTTTGCAGCACTTACCATGTACATTTGCTTTCACTTTTTTTCCATTACTTACGAACATTACGTAATAATTTCTTAATATTATTTTTTGTAATTTACAAAGGTACGTGACAATTATGGTTTTTTCGTTTTTTTAATGGACCTCTAATAGACATGTTGTGACAAGACGTCAGTACAATGTTAAGCGCTAACGAACTGTCATAAGGATTATCATTCGGCGTGAGTAGAATAGTCATTTTTTTCTTAAAGTATCTGAACTTCTTGTTCAGTCAGTATCGAAATGATGCGACACTCATGACTGTCACTGTACATTTTCAAATAGATGAATTAAATAACAACCCATTATACTATATTTTCGGGTTCACGAATGTACTGAAACTGACGACACGATGTCTAGCGGTATGGGCCAGTCTTACTCAGAAATAGGAGAAACACAACTAAGTATCTTTGTTGAATTAGTGATTATATCTGTAAAATGTGCTCAAATAAACAAATTACTAGTTGAACCAAGATCCTTGTGCTAAAACCACATACTGCCTACGGACAGTATGATAATGATTCCGCCTACGATCGCATCTCAGTGATCTAAGCCCTTGCCTAGACCTGACTTTCTACCGGCAGAGTGTATGAAGTTATTGGAGTAGAGACAGTAATGGTGCTTTCGAATTAGGCCATAGTGTCGAACTGCTTGGTC
Source organism: Udea ferrugalis (assembly GCA_950022985.1). Taxonomy (NCBI): domain Eukaryota; kingdom Metazoa; phylum Arthropoda; class Insecta; order Lepidoptera; family Crambidae; genus Udea; species Udea ferrugalis. Next base: position 24,388,077 of record OX465515.1, read on the forward strand.
AGCATTGCTTGCGCTTTGCATGCATAAAAACATCATTTAAAGTTCAGATTTTCCCGCACCTACAAGTTTCTCAAAAATATTAAAATAATTATCAAAATCATAAGACCTTATTTCACACAGGGCATCAAAGTAACCAAAGCTAATGGGCTATTATGGGATACTAAACAGACCAATACAAAAAGAAAATAATATAGTGTTTATGCTCATGAATGCCTATACCACTGTACTGTGCGGGAATGAACCCGCGGCCTCTGGCGTAGGCCAAATACATCAAATGCCATGTAGGTCATTCATTCAGCCTGTTATGATATGAAATCATTGAATATTGGACATTATGTACACATAGTTATTTGTCCAACAAGTTAGGCCATAAACCCGATGACGACAAACTTTTAATCACAAAAACACGCCATTGCAACTACGGGGAACTAACTAGCAAAAATAACCTGAATAAAAAATTCGTTCAAAAAGTTGTGTCGTTGCCACAACATGAAATGTGTTGATTCGTCATCAATAGGTTTCACAACTTACTCATCGGAAACTATTTGCACTAACCAACGATATTGTAATAAAAAGAGGTAGATAGGTTACTTGTGCTAAAAAGTGGCACCCGAAATCAGAACTTTTCGTACACTTGAGCAAAGCATTGACAGTACATAATACTATCTTATCTTGTTCACACGTTATTAACTACGTCGTACCCCGTGGACAATTTTCGACTTCGCGTCAGTACTGACATAACCTATCTACCTTTTTTATAATAATATCATTAGCACTAACCCGGTCTAGGTGCTGTCCAAAAAAATTGCCAAAAAGTTATTTTTTAACGGATCGAATAGAGTTGAAAGTGAAAAGGAGAGTTTTATTTAAATACAGTATTTACGGTAATTATATAGTAACTGTAGTAGAAGGAAGACGGTAGAGCATTTACATTATGTTACGGCGTCGGGATTCAGTCGTCAAAAGTGGCTTGATAATATCTGAGTGCAAGGTTTCTCACCAGCAAGGCTCTAAGTATAGCTAGTACCATCTCAGAGCTGTGGCTTGTGCCCAGCTGTGGGACATATAAAGGCTATTGTTGCTTGTTGTTATTATATTATCCCACATTTTAAATTCCGTACTTATATTAAGCATTGCATTTCTAGTTAATATTTGTTACTTAAAAAAACTGATTAGTTTAGTTATAGTGCGGAATCATCTTCAGCTTAGGACATAAAAATAGTCATACCATAAGCATCTTCAACAGGTTCTTATTGTGATTTTCCGTGAAAGGATAGTACGGCAGGTCGATTCGTTTATAAAAATAGGCGTCAAACATCATTTCGTAGCAATGCAAACGTTTCACAAACTCTCCCTGTAACGGACCTCTTTGTGCAAAAAGTTGGCACTAGCGCTTCGTTGGCCTCAAACCGCAACACGCTCGCTTCGCCCGCTCGGCTCACTCCGTTTATTTTTGTCACTATTTTAATCTAACCTAGAAGCGATCCTTGTGCTGAGACACTATTGTGCATTTTGGTGAATAATTTGATATCTTCAAGACCATAGGTTTTCTAATTCGGTATATCGGGTCCTGGAACGTCAGCTAAAGTAAAATTAGGATTTCAATTTATTGGATTCAGATGGTAAACGACTATGATGATATGTCAATGAAATTTTCACATCCTAAACAAATTAAGTATATTCAACATAATCTGACACCCAAAGAACCACTCTACTTAGTTTAAAGTTAGAAAAATTAGTGAATAGCTGAAATTATCCCATAAAAATTTCAAAGGTCGAGAAACAATAATGGTTTATAATATTTTATGTTGAATACCGTTTTGCGCTATGGAGTATTTATTTTATTATTCTTTATTGAACAACATTGAATGGTACAAAACTCGGACTAAATGCCAAAAAGGCATTATCTACCAATCAACCACTAGGCTAGGCTAGTATGATGCACTTACCTTATCTCATATTATAGATTATTGGCCAACCAATGATAATATAATAAAAAAGAGGTAGATATGAAGGTTATTTGTGCTAAAAATGTAGCACCAATCAGAACTATTAGTGCACCTGAGCAAAGCATTGACAGTATTGACAGTTTGAGACGACACTGCGCAACATGTTTATCTCTCGGTTACGCGACTCGTCACATTTATTTAAGTACCTACAGTATATTTATTTTTACATTTAATATTATGGTATTCATGTCTATTATAAAGTATTTTTTGTTTGTTAATTAAATTTCACGACTTAAAAGTACCTTGTAACAGGTCTATTTTAATAAATTATTTTTGATTTTGAGTTTACTTTCATTCGAATACAATCGATTTTTAAAAGCGTCTTTTGGCTCCACTCGTACTGTAAAGGGGCCTAAAATGAGATACATTAGCGACGAAACATGTGCAATTGTGCATAGGTGTAATTTCAGCTTCAATGCCCAGAGCATAATGCAACTGAACTGTGTAATGTCTTGTCTCTGATATTTGGACCGATTAATGAGCATGTGTCTAACTACTAATCTAATTAGTAACAATTCCAGAAACAAGCTGTTTACAAACCTAGGACATGTAATACTAGCGTAGCCTTAAGTAAGAAAAAAAAGGCCTTTTTTTATAAATCATAGCCTATTTGGTATTCAGATGAATAAGCTATGTTATTGTAAAGTTTCATTCAAATCCATTCAGTAGTTTTTGCGTGAAAGAGCAACACGGCACATCCACTCATACAAACTTTCACATTTATAATATTAGTAGGATAATAACCTAATCACAAAACTACACGTTGAAACCGTTATCAATTGGGTTCTATTACGCACTAATTTTAAGAGGTAAACACTCGTCGTAGACAGTTAGGGAAAAGCGTTTACCGTGGTCAGTGGTACAGCTATAGAAAGGAAATGATATTTTGAGGTATTTACGTTTTATTTTTTTAAATACTTGTCAAATCCAGAACATTCTTTAAAACGCTTGTAACACCCCTCGAGGACGGGGCAGTCCACCTCCCTAACGCGATCCTGACATTCCTGACCAAGATCCAGGATGCCGACACATTTCACGACTCACTAGCCTCATTCATGCAAAATGTTACAGTATTTGTATCAGAAATGTGACTTTAAGTTGTGTTTTTAGTTTTGTTTACTACCTTACCACCATAGGTAGGTGGCTAATTTTATAGCTATTACTTAAATCGGTAAAAACGGGATTGCTACCATGTACCTCTTTATTTTGAGTTCCCGATATTTAAAAAAGGTACATGGTAGCAATCTCGTTTTTAACGGTTTAAGTGTTAGTGATCATGAAAGTTTAAAGAAATATATTATAGCTGTTAGTTTATATACACTGCTCAAAAGTGTCTAGGGATATCTCAAGCATTTTCATACAAAGTATAGCTATTTGGGAGGCTGTAAAAATTAAAATATTGATACCAACATATAAATTTTTAGAACACAGAAACTGCTATATTTGCCCTTTCAGATTGTGTAAAGAAATTCATTGTAGTAGCATTATTGTACAATCGTAAGGACGTTAAAAAAAAACAGATTTTTCTTTTAAAAGGTGTCAAAATTTTGGCAAAATCAAACGTTTTTTTTGTAATATTCTTAACCTTTATCTTTTACATTTGTCTCTCTAATTAAATCATACTGTAATTTTTTCTACAAAGAAGTATCTATCTAATCACAAAACTATTTGACATACCTTATTCGATTAGTGATTACGTCATGTCCGTTCGACTTACAGCTGCGCAAGAGACGGTTTCTGTCTCTATTTGCTTACATGATAAAACGTCCGTTAGCATCGCGCTTGCATTTAGGTGCATAAGCTAACTTGCGGATTCAGCAAGTCAACATTGAAACCAGTTTGGAGCGAACTTGAGCTGGCTTACTTCGACCAGGAATAATACATTGTCGGTTGACTTTAGGGCTATTTTTAGACACTTTGGAGGAGGTCGTATGGGTCTATCGACTGTATGCCAGGTCATCCAAATCTTACTAATATTATAAAGGCGAATGTCGTATGTGTTGATGTGTCGTGTGGCTCTTTCTCGTAAAAACTACTCAATGGATTTTAATGAAACTTTACTATAATGTAGCTCATATATCTAAATCGCACATAGACTACTATTTATAAAGAAATGTTACTTTTTGTTTTTCAACTTTTGTCCACGCGGTCGGAGTCCGGCCGCTTGTGTACAGTAATTATGATATGTTTTGCACTGAAAATGTTTATAACGCACAATTCTATTTTTTTTGACAAAAAGTGGATTATTACAATGGCATTTTAAAATGTTTGCATGATTTTTGGGAGATCAGATTTTTTTCCACTTTTAATTTGATACCTAATGGTTTTTAGGACATTACAGTCATGCGGTTTGTTGTCGAGCTTGGTTGCAAATTGACCGCGAGAAACCCTAAAAATGCTGATGAATAAATCTAGCTGTGATGACATTTAAATCCATCGAATGATATGAAAAGAGGTAATGCTAAAAGTATTTTTATTTTCAATTGCCGGCTGAAGACTGGCTGGCAGACGCGAAGAGTGTGGTTCGAGTGAAACATTTTAACAATCCTTTTAGGTTTAATTAGGGGTCGGATGTCCACATGTAAGAATGTGTGATGGACGATAACCATATGAAAATTTATTAGTTTCATGCAAAATTGCAAACAGTAGATACTTAATTTCATCAAGCAATGAATACACATGCATAAGCTTTGCCTTCATTATGTGTCCCGCGCTCATCAAATTTCTATCCTATACGCACATCTGCGATACCTTCCTGGGTTTCTATTTCAATCCCAATATTTAGCAGAACGGACACAGCGATGTATACTAAATCAGAAATATGTTCGAGGTGCATATCGGCTGTGAGTCATGCCTGCCACGGCACTGGGATCACTGGTTTTTGGATCATCAAATCATTATTCAAGATGATTTCATAACACACCGTGGAGTTTGGTAATGAGGTTATGTTGTATTAAATTTAAATTTCTGATTTCCATCACATTTTAACTGCATCTCTACTTAATTAATAAAATGCCGAAGTTTCTTGTGACTAAGTTGTAATGTTTATTAAGTAAAACTGACATTAATAGCTTACTGGGTGTTACAAACTTGTTGGTTATCTTGTTTGCCTAGTGGGATTTAACGGTTATAAAGTCACCATTTTAATGAAATTCCTGTAATATGAGCATCAGTCTTATAATTGTCTGGTTCTTTGAAAAGGTATTTTTACAACGAGTTCTACATGATATTAGTAGCAATTCATAAAAGAAGAAATCCTTTTCATAAACGTTGAGGCAGAACATATAGGGCTCATCATCCGTTATTAGGTGACATTGAAAGAAATGGACCTCTGCATAATTTTTGATATATAAGTTAGTTAATATGATGTAGAAACATTACTTACTTGAGGTTGTTTTTTAAAACACATTTTGGCTACTGAGAAATAAGGTTTTTTTATAAGCTAACAAACCTAGTTGATGAATGAAGAAAACAAAATCTTTGTGCCACCAAAAACTTTTTTCAGTGTATTTCGCGACATTGCCTTATTACCTCGCGACATATGATTTTTGTATATATGTAGTTTAAAGAGAAAAGGAAGAGGCAAATCGTTGCGAGTCCACCGAGCGCCATTTCGTCATCCAGCGCACGCGCAGACACGGCGCCGAACACTTGTACAGTCACCATCAGATGTATTGATGCAGACAAGGTCAATATAAATAAATAAATAAATATCACTGGACATTATTCCACACAGCGCCATCTAGCTCAAGCTAAGCAATTGCTTGTGTTATGGATAGGTACCAGACAACAGATAAACATTTTGTTTTTCAGTAAATACATTCTTAATACCTACCCATACTTCCTTCCTACCCATACATACAATCTTACTCTACCTAAGATAAATATAATAAAAAATGTTGACCGATTTGGTTTCCTTTAACTCAAAAGGCAAATATTACAATTTCAACGTATGCAGCTAGTAAGAAGGTAAGTCGTTATTTGGGTTAAAAAAAATACAGCCCGGACCATAACATACTTAGTTGTTGAATGTTCATTTCATTAAAAATATTAGATATTATTATAAATACCTATTACAAAAATTTGTTGTGTTGATCATTTGGTCAAGTGAGTTATTTGTGAAATGATTAGTGGTAAAATGATTTATTTATTTATTAAGGTCTACCAACAGTTTTATGTATTGATACATGCACTTAAACTACTCATTATACATAAAGAATTAAATACAAAAACTACTTACTGGTAAACACCACATTTTAAAGTAAACAGACTTAAAACTTAAAACTACCTAATTATTTACCGAATTTTAAAACTAATTGAAATGTATCTTAATAATTAATACTTACTTATGATTGATCAACTCATTTCTTTAATAAGTGTACTCGTTACTTTTTTAACAGAATCATTGAACAAGTCTAAGTGATTGCTATACTGGTTCACTAATCTGCAAAGTCGTGGTATAGCAGAGTTAGCACCAAGAACAGTACGACGAAGTGGAGGGTTTAAAGGTGTTATTGGCTGACGCGGGTTACAACGAGGCACTTTAAGCCTAAATTTTTCTAAAAGGGCAGGACTATCAATTTTGTTGTTGAATATATTAAACGTGAATTTTATATCTGTCAGGTCGAATCTTTTATTTAATGATCAATTGGCCAACCTATTTTTTGCCAAACGTTGTTTGTCAAATGTAATTTTGCCAGATGACTTTTGGTCACCTGGCAGGTCCCCATTAAAACTATAAGAATTATACCATTGGCGGCGTTTTCTTGCTGTCACTGAGCCCGCGTGTTGGAGTATGGAGTATGGATCAATCCACCTCATATGGGCAATTTATGTTTCTGTTAATGATTGTTCACATTTATGTGGAAACTTGGGTCACCTTGTCTGCTTCAAAATGATTTTGTGGTGGCGACTGTAGAGCCTTTACGACGTCGCTGTAAAACTTATTGTGTAACAACAAAAGCCTATCAGTGCTGAATATGAGTGATCTGTACTTGCCGGTTGAGCCGCAAACGTTTGTGGATTCGATTCGCGCACTAGGATATATATTTATTTTGAGTCTTTGTAGCTATATCATATGGTATGATATGATATTATATGGTTTATACCTTGGATCGAAAATTTCGAAGACCATTTGATGCGCAGATATGGTTGCATGAATGTACGTACTAGTATGAAGTTAGCTGGGCTAGTATCCCAATATCAGATAATCTGCTCCTACCTTCCTGATTCCCAGTTTAAAAGTGTTATAATAATAGGGAAATAGAGCTCTGCATCAATTGATCTTGGAACAAAACGCCGAGTGTTGCCCTCTCCATGCATATCTTCATTAATCACATTACATTTTTATCTCGCCTAGTCGTTGACTGGTAGATAATGCTTTTAGCATTAAGTCCGCCTTTTGTTCTGGTTTGTGCATTAAAGATTGAACAAATAATTTTACATTAAATTTCACGCTCCTAAAGAAGCCCCCATTTTGGATCTAATTTTATCACTAGACACAGCTGGTGAGACTATTTTGACTAATATGACTCTTAAGAAACACTTCATTTAACACAAAACAAAGACATATTTTTTAAATTTATTTTTCAACCAATCTCTTCCAGACGACCTACAAGCGAAGGAAAAATAATATAATATATTAATATAATATTAATATTATTAAGTGAGCATGTAGGTATGTCTATCGTACTTGGATTCACAGTTAATTTCTATCATTTTTGAGTTCCATATAAAGGTCGATCCTTTCGGTTGGGGTCACACTGCATTTCGCACATCGGTGCCCTCAAGGTCGCCTGTGCTCCATCGGGCACAAACAATCGAGTCGTTAGTCAGCTTTAGGGGCCTATGTGTCACACACGGGCCATATATCACTCTCAGCTACGTCATAATGGTCTGTTAAATTTAAAATCCGTTAGTGTCTGGTCTAGGTTTTGAAAAAATAGATTTGGTAATTAGATGATAGATAGAAATATCAAGGCTAGGTTATGTCCTAATCATAAAGACAATTATTAAGGTAACTAACTAAACCAGGCATTATTTGTATATTTTATTAGTTACAGTTCTGCTGAAAGAAATCACATATCGGAGATAAGCTACCTGTACTTTTTCTGTCCTAAATGTTTAAACCGTTGGAAACATCAGCTTGTGTACGTATTATTAAAATAAACTAATGTCTGTGTATTTTCGGCTATCGTTTTTAATTTAGTTCATATTACACTAGCGGTTTGTTTATAGCTTATTTTATGATTTGTAAAAGTACTCATGTAAGTGACATAATTCATTGCCTTATTGAGTAACAGTTCACTGAAATAACGACGTCTAACTGAAGACCATAAAGAGTAATCAGATACTTGGCAATTGTCACGCCGAATTCAAGTTAAAAAGGGTACTGAGAACTGCTGTGTTTGATTTATTTAACTGCCATGTCATAACATGTCATCTGGCAATGAGAGCTTGGCCGACTCCCGCTTAATTTAAAGCGGCAGTTATTATCAGACGCGAGACACAGGCGGTAGCGATTTACAAGAAGTATTGAACACAATTAAACGGGCTTAACCCAGTAACATAATTATGTAGTTTAATAACTAGCGATTACAATGATTCTTCAACATGTTTTAATATTAATTGTGGACTGTCTGCGAATATATCCAATTCGGGGTTAGAGACCAACAACATATTTAACGCCCTCTGCATTCGGCTCAACGGGGATTTCTCACGTGCTAGCCAACAGCCGATGCCTCCGTCCAGTATTCAACAAATATACTTTGTATTTGATAAAATGGTGATAGCTCTAACAGTATAGCTAACAATATCATTGATGATGAAGATGATTGGGACCATGTAAAATAATACATAATCCTACTAATTATGAATGTGAAAGTTTGTATGTGTGGATGGGTTAATGTGTGTTGCTCTGAATTGATTTTGATGAAACTTCACAACACACCAGAATATGCCATAGGCTACAATTTGTAATTAAAAAACTAATTACACTTTCAAAGTTCACGCGGACGAAATCGCGGACGGCCGCTAGTAATTATTATTTGTTTCGATTTAAGAGGGATTGTAAAGTATATACCCATGTTTAAAAGTGTGTTTAATTGAAATTTATAATCCGGAAGTCTTAAAAAAGTTAAAAAATGTTACACAAAACAAATGAGCACGAAAATTCAAATGAAATTTAATTTCAATTCATTATTTTGTTAAAACCATCTTTATCAACATTGTCATATGACAACTTAAATTTAAAGCTCTCTTTAGTCTCGTTACTTGCACCGTTGCGCAGGCGACGTCAATAGGCCACAATTTTATTCACGTTTTTATTGAACTAATTTGGGTGGGATCTAAGTGAACTAAATTCACATCAATTCTTCTGGCTGTTGATAAATTCAATAATCATTCCTCGGTATGACAAAACCATTTTCACTATGACTCAACAGCTGTCAAACAAAAACATAACATAACATATAGGTATTTTTTATACCAAACATGTTCTTAAACCAAAATGGGTAGTCAGATGCTAACAGACCGACGAGAGAACTTCTGCTCAACATAGTAACTCGTGTACCTGTGGCTTGGGTTTCATGTCGGTGTTAGGAGAGTTTTTGTTAATGTAAGCCCAAATGTCCCACCGCTGGGCAAAGGCATTTCCATTAGTACTTCACATTTTAGTCTAGAGCTATTGGTAGTCCAGTTTTCTAGGTGGGAGTCTTAACAATTATCGGCGTCTAGGTTTGCTGCGAGACCGCAGTAGTACACCCTGGGGCACCCAATATGACGATATTAAAAAAAAACCTAAATTCAATATTCATTTATTCAAGTACACCAATACACAGTACGTACTTTTGAATCGTCAAAAAATAATCAACGTTATCACCACATAATAAACTTACATAATATGTAAGCGTATAAATATTATAACAATACGATCCCTAAATGTGACATAATGTGACTCTACCACTTGCGTCGGAAGGTTGTTCTGCTGAGAAGACCCGGCAAGAAACTCAGCAGTTACTCTTTTTGCCCATAGCTCGCTTGGCATGAACATTATCCATCAAATCTGTAAAAGTCAATGTCTCTTATATTATGGTACAGGGATGTCCCATTTTGATACAAATCAAATAGTGCATGAGGTGAGGTGAGGTCAATAGATTTGGATCTTAAAGTAAAATAAATAAGGTTTGAAACGTATTGACTAAATTCGACAGTTCGTGCAGTCTCTCCTAGTGCAGTCTAAAGAGGCATTGTTATTAAAATTGTGCAAGTCCAAACGTGTCAACGCTGAAGACGGTTGCCTTGTTAACCTGTATATCTTACAGTAACCTGTATTAATTACAGAACACTGTTCTGACAAACAGACACACCTAAAAAGATTTGGTCCTACAGATAAATTATAATTTCGATTCGAGGAATTTGAAGGAAAGTACCGAGCGAAGTGCTTCACCCGTGTAAATGGACAAAAATTGCGGTTTATTAGGATATTTATAAAGAAACTACCCATAACTTAACAAAACAATCATCAGGTTACCGCACACTGATTGTTTCCATCATGGGGAACGGAACATCCAGAAGCCCACATTTCGCCGATGGCATTTGAGAAGAGGCGAGCCTACCGCCATTAAACGGCTTGCTTGGGTTTCATATCGGTGTTTTCCATCACCGGAGAGTTATACAATGAACGCAAAGTAGTTGTGTTCCGGAAAAAACTCGGGACCACCAGGCTCTGAGCTAGTGTTTAAGCATTGGGCTACGATGCTCTTCGAAGAAACTATCCACACGGAGAATATCGAGCTAGTGTATTAGTATCGGTCGATACTGATACACTGAGCTGAGCTAGTTCACATAGCTGAGTTGAGCTATGTGAACCCTGTTTTTTCACATTATGAAGAAACCTCACCTTTCCACTTGCTACGATCTAGACAAACATCCTGCAATTCTTCTACTCTCTCATTAATCCTTTCAAACATGTTCGGTTAAGGGTACTCTACGTGGCTCTTTCTAAGAAAAGCTTGAACTTGTTCAAGGTATGTTCACCTAAGCGTCCCCCTTCAGTTTCAGCTATCCTCGACTTTTGAAGATGTTTCGTTAATCGCCTTTTATCCATCTTTTTATTTTGAAAGATTTTTATTTTTTTTAAATTATTTTAGATTATTAATATTCCATATTACATTGAAAGCAAAACAAATCATTTTTATTCTTCACAATTACGCAAAAAATATTTAATTATTGTTTCTCTGCTAATCTAACAAACTTACATAGTAATAGATACTGTAATTGTGTCGTTACAATTCGTCTATTGGTTGCCAAAGATTCAGGCTGTGCCTAGTTTGGGATCCCCTGTTCATTCTATAAGTATGCTTGGACCAATCGACGAATTACACAAAGGTCTTTAAATGCCATGTAAATGTTTAGTCAAGCATTTTTCTTTTTTTTCATTGCAAACCGTCTGAATACCTTTTTTAATACTAGTAACAACATCTTCTTCTTAGTCGCTACACTCTTGCCAGAGTGGTCGTGGTCATCATTATGTATCACGATGAGTGATTAACTTAGTTAAACGGCGCCATTCTTCGCGGACTGCAGCTTTCCGGGTGCATTCGTGAACTGCGCACTGCGTTGCGGCCTTGATCTGGTCTGTCCACCTCATCGGAGATCTGCCACGTGGCCTGGTGCCTTCTATTTTCCCCTGTACCACGAGACGCTCTATGGAGTCGTTTCCACGACGAGATATGTGGCCGAAGAAAGTCAGGATTCGTGACTGCACTGTGGTTGATAGGCGCTGTTTAATACCGAGATCTTTTAGTATGGAAGCATTTGTACGGAACTCTGTCCACGACACCCCCAGCATTCGTCTCCAGCACCACATCTCCAGAGCGTCAACTCTTTTTTTCTCAGTCTCTCGAAGTGTCCATGTCTCCGACGCATACAGAAAAATGGGGAAGATGAGACAATAAACGAGTCTGGTCTTTGTCGCCTTGGTAATGTTTCTATTGCCCCAAATTTTCCTCATTTTATCCATAGCCGACCTAGTGATCGCCATGCGCCGCTTGATTTCATCCACGCAGCCGCCCTCGTTGGATATTAAAGCTCCGAGGTAAATGTACGATTTGACAACCTCACAACTCCCTATACGTGTTAACTCTGGTAAGTTGTTATTGGCCCGGTCGACAATCATTATTTTAGTTTTGGAGTGATTAAGTTTCAGTCCAAATTCGCAGCTGGTAGCTTCCATTTTATGCAGCAGATCTTCCATATGACGAGCACTGGTTGCGAATAAGGTCGTATCATCCGCGTATCGCAAGTTTGTGATCCTCCTTCCACCAATCACTACACCGTCCGTCCAATCTTCCAAGGCAATTCTCATTATCATCTCTGTATAGATGTTAAATAGCAAAGGCGAGATAATGCAACCTTGGCGTACTCCTGCACTAGGATAGAAGTCATTCGAGAGTGTTCCGTCGGTTCTAACTGATGCTGACCCGTTTTCGTATAGACTTCTTAGCAATTGGACCAGGTGTTTTGGCGTGCCCATATCCAACAAGGATCTCCACAAGACCGGCCATTTTACAGAATCGAATGCCTTCGAGAAATCGACGAAGCAGATGTATGTAGTCCTGTTGAACTCACGGGATTTCTCGATAATCTGACGAACAGCGAAAATCTGCTCTCGAGTGCCCTTTCCCTTCACAAACCCTGCTTGTTCAGGCGCAATTTCTTTCGAAAGGAAAGTCTTCAGGCGCTCATTCAAAATGTGAAGCAGTATTTTACTTGCGTGAGATATTAAAGCAATAAGCCTATAGTTGCTGCACACTTTTGTAGAACCTTTTTTGTGGAGGGGGATGAAAATTGTATGAAGCCATTCTTTTGGCCATGTACAGGTCTGCCAGATTTTATTGCACAGTGTGTGGAATATCTCAATACCGTAATCACCCGCAGCCTTGATGACTTCTATTGGGATGACATCTATACCAGTAGCTTTTCCTTTTTTTAGGTGTTTGATAGCGGCGCGCACCTCTTCTTTAAGAATGTCTGGCTCTAAATCCGTCCCTGGCTCTGTACATGGATATTCATGGGATTGTGGATCCTGGAACAGAGTCTCACAGTAAGTCCTCCATGTATCAGATATCTTATCTATTTCGGTAACCAATTCACCACTAACATTCTCTATAGCCCAGGTTCTCGACGTGAGAGTCCTTGTTATAGATCGGATCTTCTGATGAAGGTCCCTGGTTTCGTATTTATCTGCATGGACCTCCATTTCTGCACAGATGTTTCGCAGTTTAGCATTCAAGTCTCGTCTACAACCAGCCTGGATTTTAGCAGAGACGCCATTTAATATTTTGACGTCGGCACCCATGGCTTTCAGTCTTCGTCTCTCCTCAACAAGTGCCAGAGTATCATCGCTCATCCAGTGCTGACGCTTCAAATTTGGTAATAACAGGTAGGCAATGTAGACAACATTAAAACAGTAAGGCCACTAACAGATTTTTTGTACTATTTCTACCGTGCGACTAACAAACGGTCACAGCTATTTACTTAAATACACTACCTTCAACTTCAAATCTCAAATACATTACTTTTAACTTCAAAAAGTCTGTAGGTATGGAAAAACATCATTCATTACATATACCCTCACGACCATATACGTAATGGGTTAGTCAGAGGCACACTGATGGTAGCCGTCATGGCGATCGGAACATTCAGAAGCCCACATTTCGCCGAGGGAATTCGAACCCAACGTGGTAAGGAGCGAGCCTACCGCCGTTATCTGGGTTGCTTGGGTTTTATATAGGTGTTTTCCATCACCGTAGAGTTAGCCGCAAATTATGCAATGAACACAAAGCAGGATTGTTCCGGAGAGATTTGATCTCGAGAACACGGGGTTCCGAGCCAGAGTTATTAACCACTGGGCCACGACGCTCTGCCAAGCCAGAGTGTTTAACCACCATCCATTCCATTTGGATTGATTAACTTATAGATACCTTACACTAACCGTTTCATAGTAATGAAAAGTTCCACGTATTCCAAACTACACTTACACACTGGCGACTAACCAGTCATCACGATCGCGGCACCCCTTTTAAAAGCTTCGCTAATTTTGCCAAAGCTCGAAATATTCACCGTACGTGTTGCAATGTTGAGTGTTTTTGATTTTCTGTTGTATGTTCAGTTAAACGGCTCAAGTTTGTTGGGGTTTCATATTGAAATATTAATAAAATCTTTTTATATCGATATCCTCCTAAATTTGTGTTGCATGATTCTTGGTTTGTTTTAATAATACTGCAGAGAATGGAAGCCTAACCACCGAATTCACAAACGTCAATCAACGCTAAGCACGCGCTTACCCTCATGCTGTCCCGTAGAATGTAAATAGAACTGAAGAGGACAGCTATTCTTATGAGGGATGCTAAACGTTGATTTGCGTTTGTGATCTTCATTATTATCTTAGCCATCTTCTAATAATGATCGGTTTAAATTCTAACATTGAATTGATTGATTAAATCCGAAAAGATTACCTTACTTTATTAACCCTTTTAAATACTTGTTTAACTGTTTTCGTCCGGTGCTTTCTTTTGACGAAATCTAAGCTTTAAAAATCCAGACAAAATGTTATAACTTATAACATCTTCCTTTCCTTTTCCTTTCCGTATAACCCCGTCATGCAGTCTTACAGCGTCCCCTCACCCCTCAAACTGAGCCCCGACCGAGAACTGAGCCCCGACCGCGAACTCCTCTCATGGATACTTTAATCGTGGGCTTACTTGAAAAATATGACGTTAATTTCGTATGCGCCGCGGCGCTGACTTCATAGTTGGACAAAAGTGGCGGATCGGCCCTAATTGAGCAAGGAATGGCCGTCCGGCTCCTTGATATTCCGGGGTAGCTCTCAACTCGCCCGTTCCTATCATCAATCTCAATATGATCAGATGACGTGAGGGAAAAAGCGGGGATGCGGACAAGCTTCCCCTCTTAGCGGTGACCGCCTGTTCTGTTAACACTAACATGGACACATGATTGATCTTGATCGGTCGATACTGATACACTAGCCAGGTATTACTATGATTGCTGACAAGATGCGAAGTCAGACTACTGTCCAACGGTGCTTGACGACCAAGTTGGTGTTATAGTTTTTATTTTATTTTACTTATTCGGATATCCAACAGGAAATCTATAACTACAGATTAAGAAATTACATTATTTTAAAAAACAAAGCCAATTATACCTAGGATATCGCAGCATGAGTTACATTAAAAAAGGCATAGTAATATATATTTGGAGTACTTTATGAACAACGTGTTGAAGATATTTTGCATGAAAAACTCACAGTTTAAAATAATACATATTCGGAAAATATAGATATTAGTGATTTTGGTTATAGTTAGGGAATTGGCTACTGCACTAGAAGATGCGGGTTCGATCACCGCACAGTACAAACTTTCTTGTAGATGGATATATCTGTTTGTATTGGTCGGGGTGATGAATATGTTTTTAAAAAAAGTATGAATATGATAAATATATAAATTTATTAAAATTTGAGTATGTTTATTTGATGTTTGGTACCCATAGTTTTGGTACACTTAGTACATGGCTAGACTGAGTGTGTGAAATAATGTTCAACCATATTTTATATTTTTTTATTTGTTAAAGTGCTCAAGTTGTCAGTCATTCGTAATTTTCCTCGAAGAGACATTTTTTAGATTCCTTTTCATCAGTTGTTGATAAATTACTTTTGACGAAGCTACTCCTGGATCTTTTATTCCTACCCAAGGTAAGCTAAATATGAAGGAATCCTAGTAAGAACGCCATTTAATTAGGAGTCTGGTACAGTGATCAGTATAACGAAACTGCATCAGGAATCATGAAAAGGGAGATATTATTGCAATTTTAGAATCTGAAAAGATTTCCTTTGAAGGATCATATCCAATCACGGAGCAGTTTTTCTCATGCTTCAAGATGAAAAGGATACTAAAATTAGTATTTCTATTTTTGAAGCTAACATCTATGAATGCCTGAAAAGAGGATTCCTTTTCAGGGACTCATTTTGTGAAAAGCCAGTAACTGGGCTTAATTTTTATTAGCATTTCCACTGTGCAAATTATATGAAGATCAAAAGTGGACTTAAAACGTTTCTTATTGAGTTTTATTAAAATCAGTTATTTCGCTGCAGTTTAAAGCACGTATTAGGTTCACACCATCTTTTAATTTGTTGAATTGTGTTATGTACTAAGCCAGCTTTTTTTGCTCATGTGAAATAAACATGTAATAACCTTTTTTTAACCCTATTTATTAATCACTTAGCTCTTTTACGAGGTAATACTCACTCACCCGTCACAAGCAGAGTGCAGAGTTTACCAATCCAATTTCCCAAATCTCCATGACAGCCTTCCGCCGTGATATTGTTTGTACATATGTAGCAAATTAACTGTTAATCTCTCGGTACAAAATAACATTTTAAAATAAGTGTATTTAAGAACTGTATGTGAAACACATTTCACACCATTAAGGTAAAGGCTCCTTATACGGCGGTAGTCAAAATCGTATTCTATTACGGTGGTATTTTTATTTTCGAGACTTATTTCTGTTCTATTCAGTTAAAATACACCAAAATGTGAAATATTTCTTCCAAATCTATCACTCTATGACTGAATTGACGTTTGCAAGTATAACACATAGACAACACAACAAAATCAATCAGTCTGTGTAACGTCGTCGACTGGAGAGGTGGTTTCATACAAACGCGCAACGACAAAAGTAAGTACAGTGATATTTATAAACTAAGTTTTTCGTATAAAAAACCCGTTAAAGTCTGTTTATGAATTATTTATATCATTTTCCTATTGTCATACTTACTATTTAAATAGCTTGTTTCATATTTGTTACTCATTTTTTACCTAAAAAACAAGAAATAAAATACCGCCGTGAAAGGATACGAATTTTATAGCTTCATCCTAAATCGGTGGTATAACTCCGAAATAGGAAAAACACTGGGCATGTTTAATTGTTTATAACTTTCAATTTATTAACTTGATTAATTAGTTCCAAGTGTTGTTGAAGTAATTATTAGTCTCATACATTAGAAACCATATTCTGCGGTATGTGTTCTTTATTAGAAATCTAGTTAAATATGAAAACTCTTGAGTACAAATTGTTGGTTTCTTAGAAATGGTCAAATTAGGAAGGTGTATTTTAACTTATCACAAATGAATTATTTTGTATAACTTTTGACTTGAGTTATACACATCTGACCCAAAAACTTGCTATCCTCTGACTAAGCATTTACACTCTTTTGTTTATCGCAATTTTGAGGGGTCAGAATTAGGATTAATAAAAGCACGTGTAGTTTTCCTATTACGATGGTAGTTATTCTAGATAACTCTGTATTAGGTTATGTATGATCTCCTATTACGACTCTATTCATAGAACATAAATACATTGCAAGTTTTGGGGTTCCGTAAATAAATAAAAGGTTTTGTACCTTTTTTTGTGAATTCTTATTTTTGTTCGCCATTATTTAAAAAAATATATAATCAGGTGATTTCTAAATAAATTTGCATTTTCATTTCTATAAAATCAGTTAACGCTGTACTGGCGCGTGTAAAAATACACTAAGTGCTACTTTTTTATTCATAAAGTCCTTCAGAATCTGTTGGAGTTCCGGAATAAGAAGTATTGTATTTCAACATGAGAGAATCCTAAGCAATTCTCATGTTAAAATACAATACTAAAAAACGAAGCGGAGTCAGTCTATCCGGAAAGATCTTTCTATACGGGCTGATGTTGCTTTGCTCCATTTTTACATTTTAGTGAATGTAAAAAGCAAAATCAACCGAATTAGAATAATCCAAAACTCTTTTTAAAACGTATGTGTAATCAAATCAATGGTCAATAAATGAAAAACTTAGAATTTACTTTACTACTGAAGTAATTTGTTTATATTATTTAATGAATATTATTTGTACGGAACTCCAATGAATATAGCTTATGAACCTCCGTATTAGGAGCCGTCCACCGCAGTAATAGGCTCCGACCAATATAATACCTCAGTATTAGGGAAAATCGACTCGACCACTTAAATATTTTTTTAAATTATGAAATATCATGAAAATAAACTAAGACTCAACAGCAATACAAAATTTAAATTCCACTTTGGAAGATAAAATGGTTTGGCACCTTTAAAAATACTAACAAATGCTTATTTTTGCGTCTTACTTTCAAATGTTGCGAAATCCCTCCGTAATAGGTGCTTTTACCTTAGTCAATGATATTACAACAAAAGAGACAGGTTATGCCAGTACAGACGTGAAGTCAAAAATTGTCCACGGAGTCGATGTAGTTAATTTGACCGTGTTACAACGTGTGAAAAAGGCAGTACGATTATTTACTAGAGCGTAAACGAGACAGATACACGTTGCAAGTTGTCGTCTCAGACTGTCAACACAGTCAATGCTTTGCTCAGGTGTACGAATCGTTCTGATTTCGGGTGCCACTTTCTTAGCACAAGTAACCTATCTTCCTATTTTTATTATAAAATCATTGCAGTTAGTACGTTGAACGGTGTCCCTTTTTTCTCAGAATATCGTACGTCCGAATATCAAAATCCTGAACGCGTTTCCCACAATCATTACTATCCATAATGTTCGAACAAAATTTTGTTTTACCCAATTGGCCTTAACTTGTATTTATTCATTTACTAGCGGCCGCCCGCGACTTCGTCCGCTTAAAGTAAAGGTAAAAAAATATATGACGTATTTTTTAAAAATTGTAGCCTGTGTTTTATTTAGATGTATAAGCAACGTAATTGTAAAGTTTCATTAAAATCCATTCAGCAGTTTTTATGTGAAAGAGCAACAGAGCACATCCAGACATACAAACTTTCGCATTTATAATAATAGTAAGATTTATAATATTAGTAAGATTTATTTCATCTGAGCTTCCATCTATCTTTACAGGCGGGCATAATACAATAGAAGAGCTACAAAACAATATTCCTGCATCCCCCATTAGAAATACAGTTATTCGCTGTAACACAATGCATATTAGGTTATCTTTGTGAATTCACACAGAGAACAGTGAAATAAGTCAAATTGTAAAATGGTTTTGTATAACAAAAATAGTGCAATAATAATAAGATATCCTAATTTTACAAGCTATAAAGTCACATGGTCTAACTCCCACACTCAGAGACGTCAATTTGTTCATCAAGTTAATGGTTCATTAGAGTCAACATTCCATTTTAAAAAAGAGACTTTATAACAAATAGAATAAAGAACTTTTAATAATGTAAAATTTTGACTCTAATGAACCATTAACGTTAATTGACGTCTCTGAGTGCGGCGGTAATTGTTCTATTTCATAATGAATGATTATCCGAATGGTGGCTTATAAAAAAAAAAAAAAAAATATGAGCGTCGAATCATAACATGGGCCAGTAATGTAATAAATCGGTGTAACTAATTTCCGAATTGTCTAACTGATCTGACCCCATTTTTTTGTCAAACTTTTCCCAAAAGCTTTGACGGATCCTACTATTGTTGTATTGTTAAAATTCTTTGTCCAAGCCCTGGGCGGTGATGAATAACAATGGAGGATCCTGGATTCGCTGGAGCCGAACACGACCGGCCCATCTCGGCATGCATTTATGTATGGCCGGCGGAAAGTAAGGGTGCTCCCACACCGAGCATTCCCGTGTAATGTAACATTATGGCGACTTTGAACATTACATTACACTGCTACCTCCCGGTACTACTACCTTACTAGAAGTGGAAAGCAACTCACGCCGGGTCGGAAATGGAATGGGTGACCACACCCCTCGTAATTTAGTTATCTATCCTTAGGGCATCTATGTTCTTCGGAAGGCACGTTAAGCAACTGCGACGTTTTAGCGACGTCAACCGGGATCAACTGGACTGGATGTTAGTCGTTAAGCCCAGGCAGAGGCTTTAGGGTTGGTTTAATAACATCTGACATTAAGGTTGCTCACTAACCTTACACCCCTCCAACAATTGAGCTCGTGTTTTGGCATGGCTCACTCCACCTCACAGTTGAGGTGAGACCTGAGCCCAGCTGTGGGACGTATATAGGCCGTTTATATATGCTTCGTTATGTACTATCTCCCTGACTGACGAGAATTCGAATATTCTGTTACTTTCAGAATAGATTTGACTTTCAAACATTTACTATTGATTTAGTTGAGTGATGTTACAAGTTGTATCAAGATATAACGCATGCGTATTTCAATGCTCGGTTTTCTCCTTCACTGATGTAAGTTCGTTTTGTATAAATAAATACCCTTGAACATTATTCCACACAGCACCATCAAGCCCCAAGTGAGCTAATTTATGCCCGTTTCTATGGGAGACAACGGATAAACATACTTAAATACTTTTTCTTTTGTAAATACATACTTATTATACATAGGGAACACCCAGAGCAATACAAACACACATGTTCATGCACACAAATGTTTGTATTGTGCGGGGATCGAACCCGCGACTTTTGGTGTAGTAGCCGACTTCTCAACAGTTACACCAAATCGGTCGTCAAATCGGTATCATTACAAAGTGCGCATTGTATTGCTCGGTTTTTCTCCCTCACAGAAGAAATGCCCGCTCTGTATTTGAAGCGTTACATTAAACGCGAATGCTCCAGGTGAGGGAGCACCTTAAAACATCATGAACACGAGGGACAACTATCGTATGAATGTTTTTGTATTAGAAACCTTTATTGGACTTTTTGAAAGCTACAATAATTGGTTTCAGATGGGTGGAATAGGGTTGTTTTCAAATCGTCTGGATTTGAGTGGGATTTATAATTAGTTAGAAAAATACAATAGATGTTTGAGTATTTACCAAAGTCAGCTATTCTAATTCAATTTTGGAGTGAGGGGAAAAAACAAGCACCTTACTGTGTATTATTGAACTGGATTTTAGATAATTTAGTGCAAAAACATAAATGAATGTCGTTGTTATTATTTATTACTTCTTTTCTTTTGAATTAATTTTAAATTTTAACTTCAAAGATCTGTGCTGGTGTGGGAATTGAACCCTTTTCGGATCTGTTGCATTGAAAAATGATCTACGTCCTTAAGGCTGCCCTTCACAAGGACACAATCTATTTATTATTATACGATACTGGCATTATCGTATAATAATTAATTGAGTTACAAAATATGATTATTTTTAGTGTCTCATCAGAATTCTTCGAAGCAGTACGTAAATAGATCGGTATTTTGAGCTTAATAGAATCATGCTATTTTAATTGAGTTGCTATGGCGATGTTCGGTGCTTCTAGTAAAAGGCACGTGTTTAAAATAATGGAGTATTCATGAAACTACTACTACCTTTTTGTTGAATTGTTTTCTCAGTAAGCGAATTTGTAATTCTTATGAGAAATAAACAAAGATCTTTAACCGTAAACTTAGTGAAATTATCTTGAAAAGTAAGTTAATGCACCAAATTGTTTTAAAAAAAATATATTACAAAGTTAAACTAAAACATAGTTCGGTCATTTACGCAAAATATGCTTTTAAAACTAATCACCAAACGGAGGACAGTACAGAGGCTAGAACATCCGGTTACGATAATGCTAATTTGCCTAATCTGTCTTGAACCTTATCACATTGTGGTAGATATCAAAATTGATCAAGTAACTTCACAATAATTTTGAGAGCGTCGTGGGCCAGTGGTTAAACTGGCTCGGAACCCGGTGGTCCGAGATCAAATCTGGCCGGCACACACCTACTTTGTTTTCATTGTACAATTTGGGGCTAAAAAATCCAAGCAACCCGGATAACGGCAGTAGGCTCGCCCCTACCATGTTGGGTTGGGTTAGAATGTGGGCTTCTGAATGTTCCGTTTAACATAACGGCAACAATCAGTGTGTATTGTACCTTTAACTTTTAGCAAGAATGAGGATATTAAATTAACCATTAACTGTTTGCCGAATATTACGACTACAATAAAATACCTCCTTCTATAGTCTACCTAAAACATTCCGTATCTTTCTTGCTTGCTACTAATATTATAAAGGTGAAAGTTTGTAACTCTGTCTGTAACTCTTTCACATTTTTTTGAATATTCATTTTAATGAAACTTTACAATAATATAGCTTAAGCATCTGAATCGCACATAGGCTACAATTTATAAAAACATACGACGTCTTTTTTCCCTTTAGTCCACGAGGAAGAAGGCGGCCGCTAGCTAAACAATAAAATACGTCCTTAAACACTCCATATAGGTAAATAAAACTGTTAGTGAAAAATTTTTCATTTTGTCAAAGAGCTCGTGTCAATATTGTAGTGAAAAATGATCCAATGCCTTGTTCAGTATAAATGTCATAACTTGGTTCAAAACTGTTAATAAATCGTAAAACGCGCCTGTATTGTCCATGTTGTGCACTGGATTTCATTTTTGTTTCGTCAACAAGCAAATTGTTTTTTGTGTACCTTTTTGTAACCTTTTTAAACCTGGTTTCATGTGTCATCTATTTTATTTTAGTTCTATTGTCATTTTCAAATTCTAAAGTGAAATAGGTATCATGATGGAGGCTTTTGTATTAATATCGAATAAATAATAAAACGAACGGGGTGATCTAAATAAAACCGTTTAAAAATGTGAATTATGAAGCATTTGCAAAATTTCAGCCCTTTGAATCAATAAGAAATTCCAAAATCGAGAATTTAAAATGAAATTTAAAAAAATATCTAAACAAAAAAAGAACACACCTAACATACCATTGTGATTTTCCTGTCAAACCACGCTAAAGACAGTTCACTTAAAGCCAAATAATTTAAATGAAATGAGCAAATGAGTCTGAACTCGAACAGGGATGATTACGGGCTCCCAGCGAGCGACTAAAGCCTCGCTGAGTGAATCTCTAATGCGAGAACCAGGGGCTCATCATTTGACACTCACACCTCGGACGAACAACCACGCGTTTGCAATTCAGATAAACATAGACCAAGCAGTTGGATTAAAAATTTTCTTTTTGAGAATTGTTTAATTTAACCTGAAATTAATTTCTATCACGATACGTGTTTCGTCAACAGGCAATGTGAATTTAGAAGAACTTGCAAAGTTTCCGCCCTTTGATTAAATATGAAATTGCAAATCGAGATTTAAAAATGAGATTTTTAAAAATTGCTGGACCAAAAAAAAAAGAAATTACAACTAACCTACCGTTATGATTTTCCTGTCAAACCACGCCAAAGACAGTTCACTTAAAGCCAAATAATTTAAATGAAATGAGCAAATGAGTCTGAACTCGAACAGGGATGATTGCGGGCTCCCAGCGAGCGACTAAAGCCTCGCTGAGTGAATCCCTAATGCGAGAACCAGGGGCTCATCATTCGACACTCACACCTCGGACGAACAACCACGTGTTTGCAATTCAGATAAACTATAGACCAAGCGGTTGGATTAAAATTTTTGTTTTTGAGTGTTGTTTAAGTAAAAAGTAATTTATTCTGCATATTGTTTTTTTATTTTTGTTTAATTTTTTTTTTATTATTTATTCAATAATTTAACCTGAAATTCATTTATTTAACACTATATATTTACAAAAAATTGCATTGTTTAAACAACATATCAATACAGTTTTTCATCATACACATGACCTTTCTTTGCATTTAAACCTAGAAGGATTGCCCTGAAATGGGTAGCCGGTCATGCCGTTAATTGTAGATAATTGTAACCAAACATTAAAGTTTTCTATTTAATAAATCACTACATAGTATAAAACAAAGTCGCTTTCTCGGTCTCTATATCGCTATGTATGCTGCGAAGGATTTTAATGCGGTTTTTTTAAAGATGATTAAAGTGATTAAAGAGGAAGAAATCTTCTATATATAAATATGTGTACCTATTTCCTATAAATATGTGTACCTATTTCAAAATCCCATTGCTCTCGTGAGGAACCTGGGCGGGTCGCTAGTACTTGATAAAAATATATCGATATCGACAGACACTCAAAGTTTGAGTTTTACTAATTATTTTATTTCCTTGTTTCAGGTATGATTTACGAGATGCTCTTCATCAACCCCTGAAAAAAATACGGTCTTGGGCTCAAGCGAGGCTATAGTAATAAGTTTAAATTACATTCGAAAACCGATAGTAAACCAAATAAAATATTAAAATCCGCTCGTTCGAATTAGTGACTCTAAACAATTTAGTTTTACATGTTTTTAAATAGTTTGAGTTTTTTGGTGTCATGCCCAAAAAATATTTCTGGTGTTCTCGACTAGGTTTAAGAGACTCCAAAAGAGCCAAAGTACACTCAGGCTTAGTAACTCGTCTGGACAGTCAACTATCGCCAATCGTTCCATTAAGTTTCTGACTAAGTGCCGCTCAGCTGGCGTGTGGATTGTGACTTGATGGATGGTCTGCGTACACTCAGAGCCAGACCGCCTTCCTTTTCCATACATTCTTAGTACGGTCAGCAGGATATAATTCCGAATGATGTAGCATGTAACTTTTTTGATGACTCGAATTTACTACTCATAAGTATTTAAGTTGTATTTACTTATTGTAGTAGTGTAACTCTTACAAACGTTCTAGAATTTTAAGATCAAGGTTTTGTTTCGCACGGCAGATGTTGCTTTTCACCCTGTAGCAGACGCGAGTGTCTAATCAGGCCATTAGGAATGAACGTCATTTCATCTTCAAATCAATGTTTTTTTCAAAAATAAGTTTTTATAGCGATTCAAACAAAAAATTGAACCTTTTTTACTTCTTTAGTTATTTACGAAATGAAATGAATTTTGTAGTTAAGTTGAATATCATATAAAAAAAATCGTTCGAAAAAAAAAGATCAAACAAATCTCAGCACCGCGTGATTTATCTGAAATCCCAGCGTTGTCTCCGCGCGCCACAGACGACTAATTTCACAAGTTCACAGTTAAATCCTGAAGATCTGTTGATAAATACGCCGAGCTTAGGAGCCGCTTGCACTGTGACAGGCTATCATTGAGCTGTGACAGCGGCCCGTGGGTGAACGAATTCTATAGTCCGTTCACGTTAAGAATGCAGTAGTTTCATACTTGTTCTTCGATCTACCACGCCCCCTAACCAATCAAATCGTTTCCAATTGGAAAGTCAAGTCCAATTTGAAAATCACTCCATTATTAACGTGAACGGACTACAGTTACGCCATTATTCCGTTACATTTATCTAGAAAACCTGATCAGTTGAGAATTGATATAATTAACGTCCTTACATTAATTCTTATTTTTTTCAAGTCGAATAAAACACAGGGCAGTGTGTTTTCTTACTTACCAGTTTTAAACTTTCCTGGTATCATGTCTGCAAGGAATCTCTTAATAGCGATTACTTCAGGTCTACTTGTTTTAACCTAAGTGTTTTTAGCATTGTAATAACTGTTTTTGCTTATGGGTCTAATGCTCTATAGTTTATTCACAAATTAGTGTCTGAACCGCTTTGAAGCAATATATCATAATTCTTAATTAAGCCCATTTAAAAATCGTTCTACTGTGTAGAAAAAACTAACTGAACAAATAATACAGGATATCTATTAAAACCAAAGAAAAAACAATATTTTAATAAATATCCCGGTTTTACAACTCTGTATAATTCGCCATCTACTCAGGCAGGGGTTGGGTTTAATAGCTCATGAAATGTATGTAAGCGCAATGGGGATGTCTGCCACTCGAGCGGACACAGAAGTAAGTGGATACCTCCAGCTCATTGTTGACTGCTCGTAAACCTTCTGGAGTGTTCGAGACAAAGTTATATTTTTCGTTGGAGGAACCGGATAATGACGCTTCGGCGGTCTTTGTCTCCGGCTGTGTGGACGGGCGAGGACGGGGGATTTCTGCGATATTGTACATTTATTGTACAGTCACTCATCACCAATGATATTCAAAAGAGTTAGATACTTACGTTCTGTCAGTACTGATGCGAAGTCAAAAATTGTCCACTGGTCTATAATTTGACCATGTGATAGAATGTTAAAAGATAGTATGAATATTTACTAGAGCGTCTCAAACTGTCAATGCTTTGCTCAGGTGTTGGAAGTTCTGATTTCGAGTTCACCTTTTTTAGCACAAGTAACCTATCTACGCCTTTTTTTATACTATCTTTTGCCATTACGCGTCAAGTGAAACTTAGCAGTTGGAATATAGTCATATATATTACACATGACCTTTACTTATGTACGAATTAACGTATAAAACACTCGTTCTAGACAGCAAAATTAAAGTAGATTTTGTAGGAGACGTAAGTAGGAGGCTGATTTAACAAATAAATTCGTTCATGAAAGCCTTTATGGACCAGGGTAGCGATTCACAGCTGAGTTATCGTACAATTCGGTAACTTTCATTAAGTTTTTAAGCTATTTAGTAGTGTATGAGGTGTATCATTCTGTTTATAAATCCCAGATGCGATTGGCTTTTGATGAACAAGGGATCTACTAAAATGAAATGAAAGTTACCGAATCGTACGATAACTCGGTTGTGAATCGCCACCCAGGAGCTCTTCCAGACGTTTTTTCTACTCAGCCTATTCGAGCCCAAGTTAGTGTAACCAATCACTAAAGAATGAAACATTGTTTATTCTCTTAAAAAAACAAAAATAGCTTTATTTAAATATACCTGTTACAAAGTACTTTTAAATCGTCAAGCATTACATTAATTACCATCCGTCGGATGTCCGCTTAGTACTATATTGCATTAGCCTATCGCGAAAAACACATTCACGTAGGCGCGTAATCCCCTTAGCATCGGCTGACGTTAAAAGTTGTCGGATACCTACTCATTGAAAACAGGCTCTCCCGCTCCATACTCCCAAGGTCGTCAGTTGGCTATGAATTCGGAAATATTTGTTTATTTATTCCTAGAACACCAAAGTTATGTCACACACACATCCTTACTTTCGATAGTTAAAATATGCGAATAGTAGGCCTAGCACGAACCGATAAGGTTTTGGTAATCGAAAAGAAAACGATACTTTTTTTTCTTAATGACATAGGAAAAAGAAAAAATATATCGTTTACTATTCGCTTACCAAAACGATAGCGGTTCGTGCTAGGCCTACAGATTACATAACATGAAAGAAAAGGCAAATTAGAGAGGTTTTGAAACTTTGTTGTTGCATTTTTTCTCAAATTGAACACTAAAACCGCATTTTCTGCATCACAATCACAACACGCTAAACATTATTTCACCTGTTTGCCCGACGTCTCGGCACAAACATATCTCGGCTACAATTGCATTCGCAGTGGGCACGAGCGAAGTGGTGAGTCCGCTCGTGACCACGGCTCATGAAATTACGAATCGGGTGAAATAATGCTCACCGTTTTGTGATTTTGTTGCAGAAAACCCGGTTTTAGTGTTCAATTTGGGATAAGTATCACAATAAAGAAAGCCTATGAGATCTCACGTCTTACGTCTTCAAGTTAGCAGCTGGCCGCTAGCACGACATGCTGCCTCACCTCCCCCCTTCTGCCGCCCCTAGGGACACTTGCACAGAAGCTTGAGTCTGAATGAAACAATTGCATTGGTGTAAAGGTTTAAATGTAGACAGGAAATTAATTTTATAAAAGCTGGAGGCAGCCCTATGTCCTTTTCGAGTAGCGACCGACCTGACAACAAATCAGTGGCTTGCACTGAATTGGTTCACAGTGAAAAATGAGGTTGAAAAAATTAGGTTATTTACCAATTTCAAAAGTGTAGGACCTAGTGAAACAGACTTCTTTTAAATTGCAATATTCGACTCAAAAACTCTAAGTTGCCTTCTAAATGACTAAGTCAGCCACATCAACGCGCATATAAATAATATTATTTTAGCCAATATTTATCTTCTTTGTAAGCCACTCTAAATATAACTCAGTATGGTGGTTATTTTTAGCATTTTTCCATCTTACCAATTTCTGAATATGCTAAATAGCTTTAAAGAGTTTTTTTCAAACACTCCACTTTTTGAGGAGCTTACTATTGAAGCTTTAAAATGGTAAATGATAATGAGTTGTAAAATTTGTGTCTGAGTTAGTAAAATACGTGGCAATATAGATG
Source organism: Udea ferrugalis (assembly GCA_950022985.1). NCBI lineage: Eukaryota > Metazoa > Arthropoda > Insecta > Lepidoptera > Crambidae > Udea > Udea ferrugalis. The sequence goes on from OX465515.1 coordinate 24,416,112, forward strand.
TCAGAAGGACAAGTAATAATAATTTATAATTTTTAGTTGATGTTGTGAAAAAGACGAGTTTGTTTACTTGCGGCTACCTAATATTCCCGTTGTTTAGCTATAAAATAATAAGTTTGATAACGTGGCCAAATAAAAATTCTGTGGCTGGGTTTATTATTCCCAATTTAAGAATATCTTGATCACTTTAACCCTAAGATCGAGCTTGTAGGTAATATAGGTGTTAGGCTAACAAAAGCTTTTAAATTCCAAAACCATTTTAGGTCGATGTAACACCCAGACAAAAAACAAAACAACTGTTCGTCTCATAAATCTTTGTTCAGGTTGGGACCACAACCACGACCTTTGAAGCAAAAAATTAAAAAACTCCACGAACCTATAAAATACATGACACCAATATTTTTTAATGTTAACATGCAAACGCATAGAACTACTGGAGTTTGAAGGATTCCTCTCGACAAAAGAGGATGTAGGACTTCAAAAAGTGGTACAAGTCAGATATGTGAATTCGCACTCAAAAAAAAAACTAAATATTTATTTCAGTTTCTTACAATTTAGGCATTACAGTGATTGGGGGTCCCCATTTAAGCAATAATTTTGAATGCGTTTGGAGATTCCGCCCTTCTTTAACATTTTAAGAAATATATTAGGAGTAAGTACCACATCTATAAAAAAAAGAATCTAAATAAAATAAAATAACTTACAAAACAATATTCTATTACAATAGGAACTAAAATGGTTTACAAAATCGTTTACAAAATCGTTCTACAGATTCAAAATGGCGTTGCGTTGTCAGGTGAAAAGTCGTAAATAGATGCGACACTCGGCATTGAGACGCGTCGCAAGTAGGAGACGCCTGAAGGGCCCTCGTGTGCTCCTCAGCCCTTTGGTTCAGACCAGCCAACTGAGGTACAATCGCATCCCAAACCCTGTCAATAACAGCTGTCAACTTTTGTTGTATGGCTGTGATGGTTATCAGTGCTCTATGTTGAGACAACATTTTAAACATGTCATGCTTTATGTCCTTTTCTGGTTTTACTATCTTTAGTTAGATGATAATGCATTATCCCTAATGTTAACTATTGATGTTGAAAAACTATTCACTGTCCCACTAATCTAACAAATATATTGATGTAATTGGAAATTGTTCTTTGATCTATTAAAAATAAGATTCATGAGCTGTGGTTTGCCTTTGAGCCTGACAGAACACTTAAGCCCTTATAGCATTGCACAAAGTTTAATTTCTAGTGACATTGGCAGCTGTCAAATTGTATTTCTTAGATTAGTTGGACTATAGAAGGTACTCTGAGCGTACCTATTATTAGTTATATCGATATCAATCAGAATATCAGTTGAACTGTCAATATTTTCTAGTCATGATGATATTTACCATCGCAAAAGGGTTACATTTTTAAAAATTCCTGACGAATCACTCTCTGAAATAATTAATCATAGCAGAGTACTTACGGAAATTACAGATTCGTAAAACGTATCTCTTCTAATGATATAAAGTGAATCTTTTAAAAAAGCTTTGGACGAGTCTACAGAAACAACAAGTTTCATGGTAATTCCTTTACTACCTTCATGCCACAATTTGACTGTAATAGTTGAAAAATACGAATGGTGAAGTTAAGACACTATTACTCTTATCATAAATGGTTCCGAAATAAAGTAAGTAAGTAAAGGCACTTATGGATAAAACCATCTTTATAATTTACAGAGTATACATTTTAATAAGCACTCGTTTATGTACCATTTTAATACAGATATTGAAGTCTAACTATTAGAGTTCACTGTATCTCAGCATACATAGAGATATTTATTTAGATAGATAGATAGATATATTCTTTATTGCACACCAAAACTACAGAAATCAACAGCAAAGAAACACAGATTAACGATAATGTACAATTTGGGCGGCTTCATCGCTAAAAAGCGATATATTCCATACAACCCACAGGTAGAGGAAAACTAACGAGAAGGGTATTAGGGTTATTTAATAGAATTTTTTCGTAAAGAAGCTCCAATTGCTACATAACTAAAGACGGTTTTAAATTTTCTTCATAGGTGAAAAATCTGAGAATGTTTAGGCGCGTTAGCAAGCAGGTATGAGTACAGCGGTGCACACATGAACCATTGCAAAATGGGTCTTACGTCAACAGCACTAAGATGCCTCTATGTGAGGGTTGATGTGTGCGCCTCTGTACATCGCGGTGTGTAGAGCGCCGCCGGGAGTGACAATTGTTTGGCCCGCCGGGCCGGAGGGAGCCTGACAAAGCACCCTCACGCTGACGCGCCACTCACATAAGATTTAGCTTAAAAACTATACCCGTACAGTTTCTTATCCCACTTTTTGATTAATGTGCCATTTTCCATTTTCTATTACAGCTTAGTCGCTCTGTCGTATCAGAGTGCCTTCAAGATTATCTCTGAAGCAAAACACTCAAGTTTAGTAGAGTCCAATAAAGCATATTTTGTCTCAAGCATTTCTGTTGCAACTTTTTGGTTACGGAAACTCTTTACGAATAAATCCAATTGTTTGACAGATAGACATAATCCCACTCATCTTGTGGATCTTCAAAAAGGAATATTCGAAATTTCAAGAATTTTCTTCTGTACTTTTTAGGTGTTTATACACACATCAAAAGTGTCTAGGGATATCTCAAGCATTTTCATACAAAGTATAGCTATTGGGGAGGCTGTAAAAATTAAAATATTGATACAAACGTAGAAATTTTTAGGACACAGAAACTGCTATATCTGCCCTTTCAGATTGTATAAAGAAATTCATTGTGGTAGCATCATTGTACAATCGTAAGGACGTTAAAAAAAAGACAGATTTTTCTTTTAAAAGGTTTCAAAATTTTAGCAAAATCTGAAAGGGCAGATATAGCAGTTTCTGTGTCCTAAAAATTTCTACGTTGGTATCAATATTTTAATTTCTACAGCCTCCCCAATAGCTATACTTTGTATGAAAATGCTTGAGATATCCCTAGACACTTTTGATGTGTGTAGTTTGAAATTTAGGTTTTTTTTATAAAATTGCGCACAGAAAAAAACACAGTTTTTCAGTTTTCAGACTCGAATATCTCGAAAATCTAAAGTCTAAAATGCAGTCGGTCTTATCATTGATGTACAATAATAGAAAGATACGTTGCGTTGATATTCAGTGAATTCGAAAACTGGTACAAAATTATTTACAAAATAGGTTAAATGTTGTCCCCATTCGCGAAGTCTCGCTGTAACAAGCCACTGTGCAGATGGATTAGGACATATTGTAACCTGCATAAAGCTAAAATAGGTACTAGAACGAAATATGCATGAGTTTGTCTTAGAGCTTGTACACACTAGCGATTGTTGGGCGATTTCACGGCGATACAATTAATATCGCAGCGATAGTTCCGCGATAAAATAAACGCAGCGATCACTCCGCGAAGCCCGCTTTGAATTTGACTGATGGATGAGGCGCTCACCCGCCGCGATATTGCTACGCGCTCGCGTCGGGTTCGCCTCGCCGTGAAATCGCCTAACAATCGCTAGGTGTGAACAGGCTCTTAATTCAAGTCTGTGAAGTTTTGTCCATTGACAGGCTCGAGTAGAGGTCTGTGTTTCGGACAGGTTTTCTGCTTATTTCTAAATTTAGTATTCTCTAACTTTGTGGTCAAACAGCACAACTCTGATCAACTATTTTCGTTCTAACTTCGTCCTTCTCAAAAGCGTGCTACCCAATTATACAGACCAACCCGTCCGGAGGGGAAAACAGACTTAAGCGGAAAGTGCTGTTTTTGACAATTCGAAAGTACTTGGAACAGGACAGGTCTATTTGAATAAACACATTTTTGTTTGTTTATTTGTCTTTTTAGCAGACTTTCTGTAAATGGAAGTTGTCTGTAAGAGATCGCTTTTAGCGACAAGGTCGCCTACATTTTACGTCCTAAATCAGTGTAAACGTCAGTGTGCAATTGTTTTCTTTGTGCAATAAAGTGTGGTTAACTATAGTCCGTTCGCGTTAGGAATGCTGTGGTTTCATACTTGTCCTCCGACCTAGCGCGCCCCTAATCGAATCATTCATAATTAGGAAGTTAAGTCCACAGTGACAGTTGTGGATCTGACCTTTTTGTGTGCGACAGAATTAAATTTAAAATCACTGCATTCTTAACGCGAACGGACTGCAGCTGTTTCGACAGGCATCCCATCAAACCCATCGACCTGAAGTTATCGGACTGCTACACTTGCTATTGTAAGCTATTAGAAAAAAAAAACAATATTTGACAAATACGTCAATCGAGTAAAAACCCAGTAACATTTTCCTCCCTACAAATATTAGCCGATTCGGTTCAGCCGTTCTTTAGTTATATATAAATAGTCTAACTAATTTTATTATAAAATAATATAAGATATAAATTATTAAAAAAATCATTTGATAATTTTGACTTTCATGCACCCTTAAGTAACCAAAAGTTAAGAATAGGGCAGATCGTGGCGAACTGTTTGTGTGTTGAGATACCACGGATCTTGGTTCTCTTAAGAGTCGGTCAGGCCCTCCACTTCATTTTTGGGCTAAAGTGGATTCCAGCATGAATTACTATTTACTCAATTGCATTCAGTGCAAATAAATGCTTTTTTGTTTGGTTGTATGTCCTGCCGAAGCCAAGAATCGAACTTGGTTTTAGAAATGTAGATTGCTGAGAATGAGACCCCGATGTATTATAAGAATAGGATCCTGTGCATTCACGCGTGTTCCGTGCTATTCGAAGTGGAAACATTTTTACTATACTCGAGCACATGCTCAGTTACTTATTTACTTTATTTAAGAAATGCTGTACCTAATTCTAACAATGTGGTGTCTACCTCTTAAAGGTCTGCTTAAAGGATTTGCTTTTGGAAAATAATATTTAAGTAATTTGAATATGTTACTTACTAAATTTTAGTGTACCTCTTCAAATGAATAAAATAATAATAAAAAGAACAGCGTCGTTTCGGTGGATGCAGGCCACCTGCGACCGGCAGCTCTTTAAATCTATGGGGGAGGCCCATGTTCAGAGGTGGACATCATGTGGTTGTTGATGATGATGACAGCGTCGTTAGTTCAAAAAAACGGGCAAACCAAACAAATTCAAACACTTAAGCCCAGACTCCACCAGAGCTGAGCGGAGATGTGCGGCGTCGAGCTGTGTTTTCAACAACCAATGAAATTGCGTTATTCACTCATGGAGATGTGTAGATGTGATTCTATTGGTTGTTGAAAACACAGCTCGACGCCGCACATCTCCACTCAGCTCTGGTGGAGTCTGGGCCTTAGTCCTATCAGAACCCTAGAGGAAGATGCGTTTATATGCTGACAAACTGCACTTCTAGTTTGGCAGAGCTGTAAATTAGTATAGTAAGATTTTAGAGAAGCAAATAAACTAAAGCAAAAAATATTATACTATTGTCCTGATACAATGAGTTAACGCGGCCATCGCGCGAACACACGATGCGACGGTAGGATGACGTCTGGGAGTCCTGAAGAACGCGAATACGCGATCACGGTCATAATGATCGCTGATAAAACAAACAACGAGGGGCTGTTCTTATACGTCCCACTGCTGGGAACGGGCAACTATGAGGTGGCGCTAGTCAAACTCTACGCAGGCTCAGTGTGGATTGCCGAGAGGCACAGAAGCGCCCATATCAACCTTTACATAAGGGCACCTTATGCTCCCGAACCTAAGACCCATTTTGCAATGGTTTTGTAAACCTTACACACGGTTAGTGATAAACTCGCTAACAGATATCAAGCTGCCCTAACGCCCAACGGCCTTACGAAGCACGGTTTTGCATAACTAAGTTTCTGTCGGGTTGGTCACTCATCCGTTCCTGTCCAGCGTGCGCTGCTTCAAAACGGACCCTTCCTATACGATGAAGTCAATTCAATATATTTCTTTATTCAAGTAGACCAATAAACAGTACTTTCGAATCGTCAAGAATCATAATTTTAACCACTTAATAAACGTACACATAATAATACAATATGTAAACAATACTTAAAATACACACATCAAAAGTGTTTAGGGATATCTCAAGCATTTTCATACAAAGCATAGCTATTGGGGAGGCTGTAAAAATTAAAATATTGATACCAACGTAGAAATTTTTAGGACACAGAAACTGCTATATCTGCCCTTTCAGATTGTATAAAGAAATTCATTGTGGTAGCATTATTGTACAATCGTAAGGACGTTAAAAAAAAGACAGATTTTTCTTTTAAAAGGTTTCAAAATTTTAGCAAAATCAAAGATATTAGATAATGCTCAGCATTATCTTAGAATAACTCGAGGAAACAGGCATAAGATAAAGGTTAAGAATATTACAAAAAAAACGTTTCATTTTGCTAAAATTTTGAAACCTTTTAAAAGAAAAATCTGTCTTTTTTTTAACGTCCTTACGATTGTATAATAATGCTACCACAATGAATTTCTTTATACAATCTGAAAGGGCAGATATAGCAGTTTCTGTGTCCTAAAAATTTCTACGTTGGTATCAATATTTTAATTTTTACAGCCTCCCCAATAGCTATACTTTGTATGAAAATGCTTGAGATATCCCTAGACACTTTTGATGAGTGTACATGTACACAATGTTACTCTACCACCGGCGTCGGAAGGTTGTTTCTACTGAGAAGACCCGGCAAGAAACTCAGCAGTTACTATATTTAAATTGTCCAATGTTTTACAGTACAATGTGAATGTTTGAATAAACCAACCAAGTCATACAGTTTTGACAATAATATTCCAATCGTCTAGATTAACTTCTCTCTCACTTGTTGCACGAGACAGATGTTGCCAGTTCCGAAACGTACCTGTTCAAAAGCATATTTACAGAGTTTCACGAATTGAACTATTCCCCAAGGACGTATCACCACTCTGAACCTTAACTCCGGGGCGTAAGTGTCGAAGTTGTGAATGATCCACATTCGCACAATTGGCTTCGTTAGATCGGCACCCAAACAACCACTTGTTGCTGGTTTATTTGTAGGTACAGTCGAAAGCAAACGTATTGAAGCACACAAGGTGACCAAATACTTCTGATCAGTTTCGCAGACAATAAGTACAATGCGCCCAATTTACCAATATCTGAAAATTCATTACTTCATTAATACCTATCTGAACATAACGATGACATAGCCCCTTATTTATAAAAACTTAAACAGCGCTTTAACAACTCGTTAACTTTTGTATCGCTTTGTCTCTTGCATTCTTGTTGCTGCCGCCATTTGCGAGTAAGTGACATAGCACGTCAATTGCTTAAACTATGCTTTAGCGTTGCGTTCGTTTTTATGAATGAGGAAGAAAATCTTTCACGTGTGTATAGAAGTTAGTGGCACCGTAAAATGTTTTGAAGCTTTATTCTTGAATTTTTTTGTTGTTCTTATGTTTACTGTGACTGGTATTGAATGTTTTCAGACATTAATGATGTAATTAAAGTTCAGATTTTTATGGTAACTTGTGTGTTAGAACTTATTGGCTATGAAACTGATCAGAAGGATTTGGTCACCTCGTCTGCTCAATATATCTGTTGGCGACTGTACTTCAGCAGGAGTTTATACTGAAACCGGCTATTGTAAACTTTTCGTCGGCGCCAGCTAGGACCGTGTGAAAATTTGGCTACCCACATCTGGCTTGCAATACGACTGTAATAAAATACGGTGCCAGGGTAATTTTTATAAATAAGATGTTGGAAATAGAGTAAAAAATCAAATTGATGGAATCATTTCCGTAACAGGTAGAGGTCTTGCCTAATGCTGCGTAGGTTGCGGGTTCAATCCGCACAGGACAAAATATGATTTTTCGGTGTTTTTTCTATTTCAGTATGAATTTCATGTACACATTGGGTCCAAAATAAATTTTAGTAATCATGAATGCGTGTGTAAGCTATCATTATTATTATTTCAGATAATTTAATTGTAATGATTATATCAAAGCGGCCGCGCGCCTCTTCTTTTATTAGTTTATTTTACTAAAATCCTTAAATGCTATATACTCGTAGTCTTTTTTTATTTTTCTCAATAGATTAAATATTCCTCTACTGCCTGCAAATGGTAATCAAAGTTATTATTCACATAAGTGAGCCTATTTATAAGTCCTTTGTGTGTTTCGTAGAATTAGCTAAAGGTCGGGGAAAGTTCGGTGGCAGACCGACTGACAAGGTTCCGGAACGCTGGCAATAAGCGGAATTCCTGGAAATATTTATGCTTTTGTCTATCTATTACTACTGGTGCACCAATGGTATTATATTAAGAAAGGTAGATAGGTCATGTCAGTACTGATACGAAGTCGAAAATTAGCCACTGGCGTAGGGATCGTCTGCGCTGAAATGACGCGCCTCTCCACTGCATCTACGCACAAGCAAGCACTCTTGTATGCGTAGATGCTTCATAACGTTGTAACGTGTGGTAACGCTGTAGGTTGACGTCGCTAGATGTCAGCCGTTAAGCCTAGTCTGAGGCCTGAGGGCGGCTTGATAACATCTGTCATTAAGGTTGCTCACTATCCTTACAGCCTTCCAACAAACAATCCAACTTACAGTTGAGGTGAGCCCCTTGCCCAGCTCAGTGGGACGAACATGGGTGATTTGTGTAATGTTATGAATGTTGCTTCATAAAGGAGCAGAATTACTTCAGAAAGCATTTTGAAATAAGTTTTTAAATAGTATAATGTTTGAGTTGGAAGAGTACGTGATACGTCCTCGGTGTCATACTGGGTAATAGAATGTGGCGAGCAGCAGCCTCGAAGAGTGCGAATAATATGATATGTTTTGCGGGAATGCGAGTAGCTATTAAAAAAACATATTCCAGACTGATACTTGGATATTTCTAGGGAATGTTTTGCTTGAAGTGCATTGCTAGTACTCTCACTCGCATACTATGACTTTATTTTACTGACATAATGCCGTAATAAGGATAACAGAACGCATACAAGCAAACACTCTTGTTTGCGCAGATGCGGTGGAGGGGCGCGTCATTTCAGCTTAGACGATATCTACCTTATTGCACAAATAGGCACTGATAATTACAAAAAGTTTTAAAAATGTACTTTCAATTCAGGCGGCCTTATTGCTGAAAGAGATATTTATCAGACAACCTTCATACATAATATTATGTGTTCATACCATGGGCAGTTAGCTCAGTGGCTGAATGACGGTATTTATTACAATACTTATCGAATTGTAGAGGCATTTTCAGAATTGAGCGAGAAACCTATTTTCAATCAGTAGTAGATCAATTATCGGAAACAAAAATAACATTTAAGATAGGGAAACCAGAAGAATACACTTTTGGTCTATCAGGTAACAGACGGGACTCAAACTCGCATCTTCCGCTAACCGGGCCGGTGCTCTAACCACTAAGCTAGCGAGATCTTTCAGGTCTCTCTGGTATATGTTTAATACGATTTTTAAGCCCTAGGAGCAGTGGTTACAAGGCTCGGTATAGCAGGTTCGATATCCACACCTGCACAAACGTGTTGATCAAACCGTTCATCTGGCCTGATACTGTAGCTTCACTTTCTCTATTTTTATTTAATACAGATTGAAAAGTGATTAAAAATATAAATATCAAAATATTAACAACTGATTTAAAATAATAACGTCAGCTAGGTAGGTATGTTTCTCTGAGATTATTTACATTTAAGGATTTAATATATTAAACATTAAACAGTTCAAACATACAGTCCGATTGATAATTTCGCATTCATCAAAATTGACAATCTCATGGAAAACCTGTTAATAATTATTACGGAAAGCCCGATGCAAACGGTTGAAGAATAATAAAATATATTTGTTTCATTTAAAGGAAATGTTATTAATAAATTCACAGTCATTTCAGTTATAAGCATTGCAATAAAGAAAAATACTCAATTAACTCTTTAACATGTTTAGTTTCAACATATTATTGTAGGTTAAATAGTAATTAGACAAGTACGGATAGAACTCATTAAAATATCGTAATATGATTATAATTATTATTTATTAAATTTCTTTAAACATTCATTCTCACTTAGGTACATAAGAATCGTACAAATATTGAGATTTTGGCTATGTATACAATGGGAACTAAGCTAACTGTTTTTTTTTGTAAATACACACTAGATAGTTAACACCCAAACCAATACAAAGAGACATGTTCATTGTTATGTACACGATTGTTTGTAATGTGCGGGGATTGAATCTAGGATCTCTTTTGTAGTATCCAACTTCTTAACCGCTACACCACGGCCTTTATTCTGCGCTGTCGTTATAAGCGTCGCGTTGTCTGGCGGGCTAGTCCTAGTGCTGTACTAGTGTTGATAAACTATTGACATCAAGATAGGTTAAAAAAAAACTATCAAATCAAAACCACATGACATCTCATAAAAATTCTGCATGTAAAGGTACGGGTTCAAAACTTGATAGGTATCGTATTATCAAAAGAGTTAAGTATAACTGTTAATTAATTGTTTATAGTGCTACTTGGTTTATAAAAATGCAATAAAACTAATAGGTCTTCTATTAAAAAAACATTTTAAGTGATTGTGTGTAATCCATTTTGTAAAATTATTTGCTTTTCGTAGGTTGAGTAATCTTCATTATTTTAAGAACATTTATTTTGCCAAAGTTTCTCTGTTTTATGCCTGTCAAACGAGGCGGCATCGACGTACTCTTTGGTTGTCAAATAATGTTTTTATTGAACTACTAGCTCACCCGGCGAACTTTGTTCCGCCTTAAGGGCAATAAATAAAAAAAAAAGTAAAATGAATAAGGGTATCCTATGTCCTTCTCCTGGCTCTAAACTACCTCCATGCCAATTGTCAGCTAAATCGGTTCAGCCGTTCTTGAGTTATAAGTGGAGTAACTAACACGACTTTCTTTTATATACACTGCTCAAAAGTGTCTAGGGATATCTCAAGCATTTTCATACAAAGTATAGCTATTTGGGAGGCTGTAAAAATTAAAATATTGATACCAACGTAGAACTTTTTAGAACACAGAAACTGCTATATCTGCCCTTTCAGATTGTATAAAGAAATTCATTGTAGTACCATTATTGTACAATCGTAAGGACGTTAAAAAAAGACAGATTTTTTCTTTTAAAAGGTATCAAAATTTTAGCAAAATCAAACGTTTTTTTTGTAATATTCTTAACCTTTATCTTATGCCTCTGTCCTCGCGTTATTCTAAGATAATGCTCAACTTGTGAACAAACTTAACTTTATGAAATATTTGAAAAATGATATACCTATGAAATCCCTAGACAGTTTTGATGTGTGTATATAGATCATAGTTGAATAGTATTTTAAGGATGATGTCTATCAATCAAAATAGCTAGTTATCTACAAAACATCGATAAAACTTGCTAAAGCCAACACTAGTTACCCACCACGTGTACATTACAAAAACAAACGCGGCCGGCCTTGCCTGATTCAAAAATGTTTACATCACAAACGAATCAGCGCGATGAGCCGGTCAATTTGGTGGACATACCGAATAGCGTGGATTACGTAAGATCACGTTTCGAGCAATGACGGCTTCTATTCCGCCGCCTAATATGTTTGTTGAACCAACAACGTCTTGGCTACCACGGGCTTTGGCTGACTGTGTCTTGCTCGTTGTTGTGCAAATTATATTTAATCAATTTGTATTATTTATAACTAGCGGCCGCCCGCCACTTCGTCTGCGTGGACTTGAGTTAAGAAAAATGTCATATATCTTTATAAATTGTAGCCTATGTCTTATTCAGATGCATAATCTATGTTACTGTTAAGCATTGTCTTATTCAGATCCATAATCTATGTTACTGTTAAGCATTGTTATGTAACTTGTTTTCTTTGTGCAATAAAGTATATCTTATCTTATCTTACTGTAGAGTTTCATTTTAATCCATCTTAGTAGTTTATACGTGTAAAGAATGGAGTAACTTTTCCCATTTTCCCAATATTACCCTTCATTGCTCTGCTCCTTTTGATTGTAGCGTAATGAAAAGTATACTATAACCTGCCTAAAAGTATGGTGAATAATTGTGCCAAATTTCGTTAAAACCCGTTAAGTTTTTTGATTCTATAACGAATATACAGCAGACAGACAGAGAAATATTTTACTGATTGCATTTTTGGGTCTTGGCATCAGTAGCGATCCCTAATCACCCCTTGATAGTTTTTCTTGAAATATATTTTATGTACAGAATTGGCCTCTCTACTGATTTATTATAAGTATAGATGACACGCCAAAAATTCTGTTGCGCCGGTACAATGCGTCCCCGTCGACGGCGACAGACAGCAGTAGTTTCATCAAATATTTGAAATTACTTACCAATAAAATAATTGCCTAATTGGTGGAAACCTTTCATGGACATTCACAATGTTGAATTGTTTGTTACATTTTACCCACAAACTAACCTTCGTTTAATTATCTATCACCGCTGATGCTTATCAAAACGATATAATTATATGTATTTCATAAATATGTTACCTTACTGAAGGATCGTAGATTCACTCACAAATAAAACGAATATTTGGTATGCTGAAACCAAGTCACCCACCACCACAACACAATTATTAAATTCTAGCGACCCGCCCCCGCTTCGCACGGGTGCAATAGGATGTTATTATACAATTAACCTTTCCTCTTGAATCACTCTATCTATTAAAAAAAACCGTATCAAAATCCGTTTCGTAGATTCAAAGATTTAAGCATACAAAGGGACATAGGGACAGAGAAAGCGACTTTGTTTTTTACTATGTAGTGACTAGCGGCCGCCCGTGACTTCGTCCGTGTGGACTTAGGTTAAACAAAAAGTGATAGGTATATCTTTATACATTGTGCAGCTATGTGCTATTCAGATGCATAAGCTGTAAAGTTTCAATAAAATCCATCCAGTATTTTTTACGAGAGCAACAAGACACATCCACACATACCTACAAAATTTCGCATTTCTGCTATATTAGTAGGATCGTACAGTCCTCATCAAAATTATTTGGCAAAGCGCTTGGTCAAAAAGCTATTGAAACAAGCCTTAATCGTAAAACTACCTACCTACTTCGTTATAATGACAGATTTGTTCGTTGTTACGTTTTACATTTGAGGAATGGTCTAACAGAGATTTCGGATAAAAAATGTTATTCACCACTACCAGATATAGGAACACATTTCAACCACCGGATTGAAATGAAAATTTTTGTATACTTCTATTTGCTTGTTCAAAACATTGGTTCGAAATGAATTCCGCAGAGTTTTAATTCCACAAGCGTTTGCATAATTAGCAGAAAACAATAAAGTTTCAATTCAATTGTAGCACAGTCAACATCTTTATGAAATGGCTTAAAGTAGGTATTAATGACGGCAACATTATCAATACAAAATTGAATTAGGTTGGGTTGCACCATCTGACTTTGACAATAACAAACATCCAAATTTCAGTTAAAGTACCGGTTAGGCCTAAAAATGACGTCAAATTGTCAAATTTGGCAAAAACTTTAACTTTAACTTCTACTATGGTGCAACTTACCCTTAGGTTGGGTTGCACCATCTGACTTTAACAATAACAAACATCAAAATTTCAGTTAAAGTACCGGTCAGGTAAGCAAAAATGACGTCAAATTGACAAATTTGACAAAAACTTTAACTTTAACTTCTACTATAGTGCAACTTACCCTTGGTGTTTTACTTTTTTTATTTTACTGAATCTGCTTAGAGCATTGTCTATGGAAGCTGCAAACAGCATACGCCTCTGTCTTTGTCTTATTAAAATTGCTTTTGTCAAACCGTCAATACCTTTTTGACAATTCTGGTCATGAAACAGTCTGTGCACAGTACACGTAAATAAAAGTTAGAGCCATCTTTGACACGGTCGCCTTTAGCTTTATGTGACCTATCTTAGGCGACAATTCATTTGTTTTGACATAACACATGGTAACACTTCCATGTTATGTTATGTTACTTAAGTGTTACCACGTAATAGGATTGCACGGATTATTAATCAGTGCATTTATTCCTAGAAACCAGCGCTTGGACTAAAGCTTGGGATTAGTATTTTCAATGTGGACTTGTTAACGCCGTTGTAATCTATTTCACCTAGACGGGAATTTAGTTTTTAAAATCAATTTCTTTGCGACTGGGGTCGCTTGAATGAAACAAACTAAGCCAAATAACATATTTGAATTATATGTATACAAAATGAGATAAAATACTAACGCTTACTAAAATCATCACTTTGATGATTTTAGTAAGCGTGAAGCACCGAGATGTGAAGTGATGTTAGGCGATTGTGGTCAAATTTTGGCCTAATTAACATAAAAATATAATATCAATGGATTAAGAGCTTAAGCAATTGGACTTGACAGGGTTTAGTTGAACTAATAATGAATTAGTTTGTAGGAACACGTGTTTGCAATCAGCTACATCCACCTTCTCACGGGTAGGCTATCTAACTAACCTGATTGGGAATCCATTACGATCTTATTACGGTGGCTGGTCTAAGTCAGGTGTTTGCCGCTTATGCTGCTAAGCTAGGATTAGCATCCTGCTTTGAGTGTCTATTCAGGCTATTATGCGACTAGGATAGTTTGAAACTGCTATGCCTCCAGACGCTAGAGGCCTAGTCTATTATGAACAATAACTTTGATACGGCACCGTTTGTTAATTTTTCAATTATGAAAGTCTGAGTCGTTAACTGTACAAAAGCAATATGTGTCTAGTTATGAAGCTAAGTACTCAGCTATGGTATTCCAGTGGGCGCCAAAACTCACTTCATTAGTGGTGAATTGACTTTAAAATTTAATTTCTTTGCATCTGTGGTTGTTTTAGAGAAAAGAATTGAGCCAAATATTTTTTTTTCATAATTTGCATACAAAATGAGAGAATATTCTAATTAAAAGTGTAGCGCATTGGTGATTGAAGTAAGTGTGAAGCACCGAGATGTGAAGTCATGTCCACCGAAATGCCACCCCAGTTAGTGAAAAAAAACATTCAACCTTTGTTATACTGTAGCTTCTGAAAGTGAATTATTTAAGCTGCTTAGCCTATCATTG
This sequence comes from Udea ferrugalis, assembly GCA_950022985.1. Lineage (NCBI taxonomy): Eukaryota > Metazoa > Arthropoda > Insecta > Lepidoptera > Crambidae > Udea > Udea ferrugalis. The sequence continues at coordinate 24,431,150 of OX465515.1, forward strand.
AAATATTCCTGGAAGTTTATACAAAACTTTAACTTTCTAGTCTGTAAACTTTTCTCCGAAAATATATTCACAAACTGATTAGTAACCTTTCGATGGTTGAAATAGAAATGCTATCAGAAGTACTTGATATAATGGAATAATCACAAAAACGGACGCAACGCTAAAGCATAGTTTAAGCAATTGATGTGTTCTGTCACGTATTCGCATATAGCGGCAGCAACAAGAATGAAACAGACAAATCAATACAAAAGTCAACGTGTTGTTGAAGCGCTGTTTAAGTTTTTATGATTAAGGGGTTCAGTACAACTTACTCATATCTTATTTGTCAAATGTGTACGTACGATAGTCAATGTAATTTTGTATTATTATGATTGCTTTGTAATGACCTAATCAGAACAAAAGCTTTCATATTGGATATGTATATCGTTGGAAAATAAATGTAAGGAACACTGTTTCGACATTGATTTTGAATCCCATTACTTCGTTTATTTTACTGATAAGTTTTCCGTTCCATAACCCATAAACGGCCTATATGTATACGTCCCACTGCTGGGCACAGGCCTCACCTCAACATGAATGGAATTATTTAAGCCATACTCCAACACGCGGGCTCAGTGCAAATTGTTGGAGAGGTGTACCTTAATGTCAGATGTTATCAAGCCGCCCTAATTCCTCCGACTAGGCTTAACGACTGACATCTACGACGTCATCCGGGACCAACTGCTTAACGTGCCTTCCGAAGCACGGAGATGCCCGAAATACACATCACTAAATTTCGGTCGGCAAGGTCACCCATCCCATTACCGACCCGGCGTGTCTTGCTTTACAACAGCGATCGTCGCCAATCACTGTCACAACTGCGCCACGGGCACCTCTTTCCGTTCAATACTGTAATATATGAAATAAGTAAGATATTTTTATCACGTAAGATTTTACTTGTGTGTTTGAACAATTATGCTTTGTGGCTAAATCTCCGGTGATGGAAAACACCGATATTATATAAACCGAAACAACCTGGCCGTTATCCAGGTATAGGCTCGCCCCTAGTCACACTCGGTTCAAATTCCCTCGGCTAAAAGGATATATTGTAATTAAATATATTTCCAAAAAAATATTATTTATGATGTAGATAATTATGTATGTATCTATAAATATATTCTAATTTATACCTTGATTTAGTGAAATGAATATTTTAAATTTCCCTGTTTGACCATGTGGTTGAATGGTAGAGAATGCCTCTTGGCATTAAGTCCGCCAATTGTACTTTAATTTTTTTTAACCGTACCTTAACCAATGAATAAATAAAAATATGTGGACTTCTGAATATTCCGTTCACCGTTCGGCAACCATCAGTGGGCCTCTGTCTGACTAGCCCATTAGGGATATGGGTTGCGATCTCGCAGCGCGCTCGCGGCTTTTATTTTACCGCGCAACTATCGCTGCGTGATCGCGGCATGTTAGGCCAGTAGAAATCGACACTAAAAAACCCTAAATTCGCAAAGCACGATGTAGTGCTGCATTTTTGGTATGTTGTTTGGATCAGTTAGGGTGATGTAAATCCCAATTTGCAACTTCGAAAAAGTTGTGCTCGCTGCGCACCGCGTGATAAACTGCGAAAATTTTGGACTTTTTTCACTTTTTGCTCTAAAAGTCATAAACTATGCGTTTCCGACAAGTAACATTCACTACACAAATGAAGGTTATTAAATTTGCAACAACTTGAGTCTAATTGCAGCTCTCTAAACCTTATAACGACTAAACTGTGGCTATTCGAAGATGGTTCGTTTTTCCCGAAATATTGAAATTAATGCCACGTTTTTTTACAATTACCACTGTACTGTCACCTTCCTTGAATGTCAGCCGACACACAAAGCAGACTCCCGGTGGTACCGACATTTTTACATGAATCACTCACAATATGCATATCAAAACACAAGCTGGGAGTACCTCCACGCGGTGAAGGCGGTAACAGTGTAAACTGGCTAAAACTCCCATTAACTAAACAAATGCCTTCGGGCTTATGTTTTGGTTTTGATTTTCGCACAAGATAGTAATTGGAAGTAGCCTACCCGTACGTAACGCAGGGGAGCAGCCAAAAAACTATTATCTTATTAACGCGAACGAAGTCAGGCTGAATAGTCATAAAAATGTCGGTTCCACCGGGAGTCTGCTTTGTGTGTCGGCTGGCATTTAAGGAAGATGACAGTATAGTGGTAATTGTAAAAAAACGTGGTATTAATTTCAATATTTCGGGAAAAACGAACCATCTTCGAATAGCCACAGTTTAGTCGTTATAAGGTTTAGAGAGCTGCAATTAGGCTCAAATTGTTGCAAATTTAATAACCTTCATTTGTGTAGTGAATGTTACTTGTCGGAAACGCACAGTTTATGACTTTTAGGGCAAAAAGTGAAAAAAGTCCAAAATTTTCGCAGTTTATCACGTGGTGCGCAGCGAGCACAACTTTTTCGAAGTTGCAAATTGGGATTTACATCACCCTAACTGATCCAAACAACATACCAAAAATGCAGCACTACATCGTGCTTTGCGAATTTAATGTTAATATCCACTGGCCTATGTACATACGCTGGGAGCATGAGATCGCCTCGCCGTGAAATCGATCAACAATCGCTAGGTGTGAACAGGCTCTAAGTAAAGGAAGAGGCTTGTAGGAAAAGCGCTAAATATAATTTACTTACTGTCAGCGAGAACATTGGTTCATATCGCAATTTACTGGACGACTGATTTGGTGTAATGGTGCAGAAGTGAGCTATTACTATTATTTAAAGCAATTCATTGCCACTGACCCAATTATTACTGTTGTGCAATCGGGTGTTTAAATAAAATGATTACCACTTTTTTAAGTTACCTAGAAGTGGAGTAAGGTAAGACTCAAGTTATCAAACATTTTGGCTATTAAACAGTACCTAAATTTTTCTTACATGCCCTTTTTAACAATTTATTGATGAGAATCCAAGCTACAGCTTTATTGGGAAATCGTAAAATTTAAGAAATAAAGCACTGTTGAAACAAAAAAGGCCTGTTGTATTACGTTTTGAAGTGCTTTGAATGATTACGTTATTATATAATTAAAGCCCCAATCATTTCCATTAGAAAGTGACTATGAAAATTTATATTTAAAATCATATCACGTGTGTTTTTCATTGATGTTCTTGACTCAACATAAAATAATATTTCAAGTCGTGCCGGCGACAACCCTAAGTCATAGGTGAACGAACTCTTCGATATTAAAAAACAGCGAGAGCCGACCTTCTGGGTCATTATTCCGTGGTATTGGACTAGGTTTCGCTGTGTGGAATAATGTCCAGTAATATTGATTATTTATCTTCCGCTCTCTATGTTCTACAGGCTTAGGGGTTAGGTAATCGGATGGAAGCTACCCTCGCCACGGTCATGGAATTCCTCGCTGATAGATTTCCGAGTAGGATTACCAAGCCTTAATGTAAAAAAAACCTGTCTACCTACCTCATATAAAAATCCTGATTTTAAAAGAAAAATTATTTAATAACTTTTTTATTTATATCATGCATTCCTATTCTTTCTTTAGCTCTGTGGCTCTTACTGACTCCACTGGAAGTCTATTCATTTCCTTTGTCTTTGGTTGGTTTGGTATGTAAAATAATCCGGTCTTACGTAAAATCTGGGTGAAGTCCGGTCTAATGCCTGATCTGGTTAAGACCGGCTTTATCCGGTCAGATGGTAACCGTATTTGCGAGTGACGTGCGCCCTCGAGTCTGCTGCAATTATTGGCCTCGTGACAATGATAGAGGCTCACAGACTCCTGCGAATGACGAAATGTTAAACAGACGAATCCGAATACTAACTAAAATTCCTAGTAGCACCTAGTAAATAATAATGAGAAACGTGTTGACACATAATTTTCAACACCGAAGCTTGAATGGTGGTTGAGTGGAACGCCCTCCCTGCGTCTGTGTTTCCGGATACATGCAACCTTGGCGTCTTCGAGGCAAGAGTAAATAGACATATTCTGGATAAGTGTGTTTCATCTTAATGTACCTGTATGTATAGTTACAGATAGAATATCTGAGGCAAGTCACTGTCCTGCGGGAAAGTACCAAGAAGGCTGACCACATTGCCGCGCGGGATAGCTAGGTTAATCCTTTGGGCAAGATAAAGGCCAGCCGTCTTGTCTAGGGTGGCTTCCGTCAATCGCTTGCATAAGTCCCTAAAGACCTTGCCCACCTCCACGGTTTCAATGCCAAACTGCCGCTTAAAGCATTCAGCTGAAGCAGCAGCAGAACTCACCTCGCTACCAGTTAAAGAAAGATGAGACGGCGCTAGAGTATCCGCGGTATTGTTCAGCAGCCAAAAACTCGATTCCCACTCATCGACAGCAAGTAGGCGGGCGTTCTCTGCAGGGCTGTTAGGCGTGTCCAAGAAACTGTTCCACAGCCTTGCAGCCACACATTCTTTGTGAAGTGACTTTGTTACTTATGTTGTTAGGTCCTTATAAATAATTAGCTGTCTCGAAAGACGTCTTTCTGCCAAAGGCTCTTGGACTGCATCAGTTCAATATATTTTTTTACCACCAACAAATGTGTTGATCACTTCTCGTTTGGCAGGTAGAAAATCTAGGAACGACACTGTCAATCGGGATAAAACGTATTCCGTCCGTCTTCTGGTCCTAAGCTACCTCTTTACCATCTTTCTTATTCTTCTTGAGTGACAAAGCTATATATATATCGACTTGTCTTGTTGTAAAATAAACCCATGGATTTGCCTTTTAACTTTATCTTTTTATAAGTAATTAGAAACCCACCTACCAACCCAAAACATGGTAAAAAAAAACATGTTAAACATGTTACTAACACGACTTTTAAACATAATATAATCCATAGATGTGCACTGACTATCACTTCACAGGGGAAACTACTGACCAGCAATGGTATTTCAGTGGGCGCTAAAACTCACTTCGCTAGTAGTGAGTTACTTATCTTAAAAAATCTATTTCTTTGCCACTGTGGTCGTTTGAAAGAAAAGAACTCCGCCGTAATGCCACCCTTGACTTGGTTTATGGAACATATTATTATCTAAACTTAGATAATAATATGTTCCATAAGTTAAAATTTTCTAAAAGAAGGTTTTTGTTGAACTTGCGTGTCAGATATGGAAATGTGAAAGTGACTTCGTCCTTGTCTTTTAGTAAGGTAAAAAAAACATACAAAAAAATTGAATTGCTTGAACTAAGTAAAGTCAGTTTTTAAGATGTACTTAGTTACTTAAAAAGATACCAACTAGAGTACAAACAAACATATTTTTTATACGTGTGAATCAAATCACCTCGTAGGCATAACCTATATGCATAACCTACCGTACAAATTGACGTTAATTTTTGAAGTTAGTGGAAAGTGGTCGAAGGAATATTTTTTCGACACTCATTCTGAACCATTTTCCAGTGATCAATTACGATTTAGCCGTAGCAATAAGAAATATCTATAGCATAAAATTAAAAAATACAGGTATAAAAATAAACATTTCGAACTTTTAACTGAGTTTTCGGTCAGCGGACTGAAATTCGCTTTTTTAAAATAACTTTAATTGTCCTAAATATTTTTCAATTGTAACTGTCATTTTTGCGTACGAATAAAAAATAATAATTCCCCTACCAAACCATGACTTACATTATCTTATTATTCTTCATAATTACAGCCTCCAAAGTACTATTTCAGTAAACGAATTAAAATAAAATATAGTGTATGTTTCTAAATTAAGCGCAGGGGCCGCTGTTTTACTAATTGAGAAGACAATTATGAGGCGTCTTCATTAGGATACAGGGTATTTAATGAGGTAACACCATCTCCCGGAGGCCGGCTGCAACGGATCGTTAGCCTGATTGTCGAACGATCAATGTTTTTTTGGGAATGGGTTTTAGGTCAAAGGTTTTTATTTAATCCATCTGCAGAATACAATTTATAATACACCTTTATATTTCTTGTTTTTAAATTTGAATCAAATATTAAGCATAATGTTTTCTAATATCTACGCGAATACTATACATCGAAACAAAACATTTTTCTACTGTTTTGTGACATAAAACATCTTTGTCATCCCGTGATCACGGCTGCTGTAAAGCAGTCGAAACGTCGGGTTAGAAAATGAAAGAAAAAATAAGACCACGAGTAAATTAAAAATAAAATAAAAATAAAATAATACACATCCCAACCTCTTGCTCTGTAGAAAAACCCCTACCAAAGGTTGTCTTGAAATTACTATATTATTATTAAAAAAAAAAAACTATATGTTTATTCGTTGTCTAGTATTTCATCGACTCATCGTCTGTTTAGGATTTGCTTACTTTGAGGTTAACTGGCGCTGTGTGGAATAATCTCCAATGAATTCTAACCTGTGCCACGATCTCCGGGTCGGAAATGGGTTGGGTGGCCAATCCGACCGAAATTCAGTTAGGTATGTTTCGGGCATCTCCGTGCTAAGGAAGCCAAGTCAAGCAGTTGCTCCAGGTTCAACTTGCTAGATGTCAGTCATAAAAAGGTTAGTCACTAACCTTACACCTCTCCAAAAATAGATTTGAATACTAAGTGTTTTTGTAAAACGCAAAATACTTTATCCAATATCCCACTAGATTGGTGTAGGTTATTTGTGGCAAAAATAGATTACATTTTGCTGTTGATAGAACGAAACTTTTATAGCAAAGGATTACTTTCAAAGGGATGTCAAACTGACACGAAATAGGATCGTTCGTGTTTTTAGTTATTGGAATCGAATCGGATCAGGATCTCTGGCTCAACCTGGCGATTCTGAGAACTCAATTCAATTTTAAATTCGAATTCACCTGTCAGGTGACCAAATTAATCTGCTTCTGAAAAAAACTTATTTCGTTATTCGCAATTCACCAAATTGAATCAGTAATGCCTGATTACTGATTTCGAAATCGGGATCGAAGTGTGCATTAAGAATGATACCCCAAAGATGACAGTGACTGTGGATTTTAAAGGCAGGTAGTCCAAAAAGAGAATCTTTAAACAACTAACGTTGCTGGATTAAAAGGGGATTATGTTTAACCTGTGCTACCCTACAGGACACCAGAGTCTACGCCTCCTACATTTTGTAGTTAAATTAATGACACATACAAATTATCTTAAATTTAGAATGTGAAGAAATGACAACTGTTACGGAGGGGGAGCGGAAATGAGTGGACTGTAATAATAGGTGAATAAAAGTATATTAAATAAAAAAAAGGGAAAACAAAGTAATGATAAAAAATACAAACCAAGTCGTAGCTACAATAAAAATAGAAGTGACAGCTCTTATGTCATACAGAGAAAATAAACAATTGACAATCATGTCTTTTTTAACTACAAAGGAGTATTCACTCCGTAACAACAACAGTATAACAAAGTAACGTAAATAATTATCAGTCTCTTTTGATTCTGACGACATGACGACCGATTTGGTGTGATGGTTCAGAAGTCGGCTATTTACACCAGTGGTCGCGGTTTTGAGCCCTGCACAGTACGAACATGTTATTAAGTGCATGAACATGTCTGTTCTGGGTGTTTAATATAATATAATGTTTACAAAAGTAAGTAGGTATGTTAAGCCGTTGTCTAGTATGCCAAAGCATAAGAATTTAGTTGCTTAGATTGGGGCTAGGTCGCACTATGTGGAATAATGTCCAGTGATATTTACATATCTACATGTTTGCCAGGTATCACCCAAATTAGATAATATATAAATAAATGAATTAAGGCGGAGGGTATCCTAAATGACTTTTGGAATTTGGCCTTGAATTTTGAAAAGTTGCACTCCTGTGCGCGATAGATGGCTCGCTGTGTCGCTACGATGATGGCTAGAAAGTATGACATACAAGTTTTGTGTGTATCACAGAGTAGTACAAGGTTCAGAGATACTATTTCATAGGAAAACTAAAATACGCCTTAAGATGTTATGAGACAGCTTAGCCAAGTACATAAATGTATTTTATACCGAAATTCGATAAAAGCTCTTAACAGCCGAGTTAGTTCCGTTGTATCACAATTCTAAAGAATTCGAATTACATCATCTTTTCAGGTCCTAATGTGAATGTGCCGGCCAAAAGACAGTAATGCTATATTCGGATAGAGCTTTACCGTCTGAGCATTTGTGAATATTGCAATTATTTATACAGGGTAAACTGTCCAGCTGAGCATTGTACGCTCGAAGGAGACAGATTTTGACGAAAATCCATTCGGCGAACTTTTACTTAGCCAGGCATCGAACCTGTTGCTTCTGAAGAAAAAAACAGCTTAGCCCCTGTACTATCGCTCAGTCGGCTTAAGTTAATAACGCGGATCAAATTGTTGAAAGATCGATTATTCATTAGACTGCGAAAGAAGCAAGGGTGTCATTCTCAATGCACACTGCACTGAAGCGTGCTTCATTTCATTAGAATTTCGGCTTTCTGTAAAACTTAATAACTTTGTCACTGTGATCGTTTGAGTGATAAAAACTAAGCCGAATAGGGTTCTTAATGATTTTCGTACAAATGTGGGAGAATACTTACCAATTCCAGGTGATGATTGATGTGAGCGTGCGACAATCGTCGACAGGTCAAGTAAATGATTTCAATAGTATACGGGGCAAATTTTCCAAGTGGGTCTGGTAGACAAAATACTGGTTCTCTGCCTTATCGCCGAATAATTTCAGGCCGATTTTCATTTCCCAACGAGTGTTTTGCAGAATTTGACTACGCCGAATGATCATTTTGAAAACTCAACATATAATTGTATTTGTTTTTTATTTAGCGTGTGGTTAATCCGGTTATTTATTATCTACCGAATGTTGAATTATGTGGGGTTTCGTTCTAATAACTATTTAATGTTATGTAGATATAACTTACTTTTTGTAAATATTATTATGGTGTACATGAACTAGCCGCCAGAAATAATAGTCCGAAAAAAAACTTTTTCAATACATTTTGGTAAGAAAAAAAAAACATGTTCTCGGCGCGGGAGTGGTATCGGGGTTTGCCTCACTACTAACCTTTCCTACCCCTAAACTCTTAATCGCCCCAAAATCGTGGGAAAATTATCTAAACTCCTCCCCTAAATCCGTCATTTCCAAGAGTGTCCCACCTAAGTCTGTCACTTTTAGAAGCGCCCCACCTGAATCCATCAATTTTATAGCGTCCCACCTCTAACCGTCACTTTCCAGGGCGTCCCACCTGAATCCGTCACTCTTAAACACATCCCACCTAAATCCGTCACTTTCAAGAGCGTTCGACCAAAATCCGCAATTTTTTAATACATCCCACCCAAAACAAATGGACGACCTGCAATTTGGAAGGAATTTAGATTGTTTTCCTAAACCCCTAAAACCCCTACGTTTAAAGGTTTTGGGGGGAAGGGTGGAAGTGGAGCAACCTTCGGATAAAACTCCAGGGCCGAGGAAATGCTTTTTTTTCCTAACCTCGAAATGTATGAAAAAAATATTTTTTTTGACTATTTATTATTATTCATCTGGTTCATGTACACCTTACATGCTCGTCGCTTCGCCCTACGCACCTATTATTTCCCGTGACTACCTAACAAATTAAAAAAAAACATTTCCCGGGCGCGAGTGTGGTGTCCGGGGTTAATCCCACTATCGCTCTTCCCCCCAAACCTCCAAACCCCCCCCCAATTATGGACAAATAATCTAAATGTGAGCCGCATAATAACAATGTAGTACAATGAGTAAACAGTTAATCTGACCAAACGTCATTCGTCTAATCTAATAGCTGTGTAGCCAAGTGAATGGTTTGACCATAGAATTTCAATCTAAGGGTTTGACAAATTATAACTATCCGAAACCGAAACGTCCATTGACATTTTAACAATCGGCATACCTATTAATAGTTCTCAAATGAAATGTTGCCTTTTAAAGATTTGTTAATCGTTAGTTGACAAAGAGAATAGTATGTGAAACGTTGGTTAGGAAATGAAATTTGGCGTATAATTTTTCAAAGAAAAGGCTGGAAACCTGAAATACATTTTAATCCCAAGCGGATTTAAATCCTAAAAAAGGAATAAGATTCTTCGAAATCATAGTAGGTACTTAACTATGTTTTTAGATTTTATCAAAACGGTTTGGAGAATCCTTTACCGAATCGCTTCTGAGAATCACAACCCCTTGAAAAACTCATCCTGTGTACTCGTATTTTGAAACTAAGCATTATTTTGGAGGAATTGCGATGTAGGTACCGTGATGTGTACCTATGTCTTGGATTTGTATCTAAAAGTGTATTATAAGTAATGTGCATCAGTTAAGTCAATAAACAACCTTTTCGGAAATACGGTTTAAAAAAACATTCACAAGAACAATGATTGTATTTATTTATTCATACAACATAATCAAAGCCAACAACATATAATTTTTAATGTACCATCTTTATCTTTTTGGCATAGTTGACGCAACGCAAAGTTTTTTCCTTCTTTGCTAAATGGCTTCCATGACGTAAACTGGGTCTGCAACAAGCCTTCCTCTAGGTGTTGCCTTGTCTTTGTTTTTTCTGGTCAAAACGGAAGTTTTTATCTGCCACGGCTTTTTCCAAGCCAACTGAGAAAGCTGTAAAAAAAATTTTGATTAAAAAAGAGGAAGGTTTTCTATAAAAGCGTGATTTTCCTAAAAAGGGTGACCATATGCTGCTCACAGGATAGGTTTCGGTTGCCTAAAGTAATGCTACAAAGCAGAGTAACTCGCAACTCAGTAAGTTCACGGGACAAACAATATACAGAGTGAACGTTTCAAGTGGGCGTGACAGATAGGCCAAATCCTGAACTATGAGGTATTGAGAAAAATGTTGAAAGGAGTCTCGAGACCGATTTCAACAAGCTTTAAACTGCAAATTTACTCAGATTTTTGAAAACACTTTCTTTTTAGCCGGAAATCATACCTCTTCGTTTCGAAGAAAATACACCCTTATATTATTATGCTATCGCATAGTGTCGCTTATAAAGATCAAATTCTGCGAAGTAACATTATCTGGCAAACTGAAGGAAAGGTCGTTTGTAATCTTGTAAAAATGTAGTCTTCAGTTTCAGTTTTAGTCCAAATCGGTCTTTAGACTCCGTTGACCATTTTTATAAATTCCTCCTAGGTATTTTAGCATCTGACCTATCACGCCCACATGAAAAACTCCAAATCCAATGTACAAATATTTTTATCTTTCACAACAAAGATAAATAATAAATCATATTTCCAAAAAAAGTCAGGCAAGGCCTAGAAGGCAGTCTCATTCTGGCCCAAATCGGTAAGGACCAGACGATTTACTTTAACTCAAATAAATTAATCTCTGTGTTGGAGGTGACTCTGTGCATTAAAAGTTTGACGCGAGTCTAAAATCACCAATATTATATTATGTACCTAGGCAAACAGATTGCCTTTTGAATAAGCTGCCCAGCAGGGACAACGCACAATACAATATGAATTATTGCGCCATTAATTGCCATAACAATCATTTTCATGAAATCAGGTAGATATTTAGGTAGGTACTTACATTGCAGCTCCAATCGTTTGTTGGGCTCGTTGTGCTGTAGTGATAACTGCAAGTCGTGCGGGATGTTTTCGTGATTCTACGAAAATCATGGTTTCTGTCCATTTTATTATAAATATTTATTAAACTGATAATATATACACATCACACACATCATAACATAGACTGACAAGAGCCGCTGCTGTTACGCTGTCTAAGTGACAAGTCATTCACACGCATGCGCTGTCAGTGCAGTCACGTGATATAACGCAACAAATAATGGTGTGAGCAAAATCTCTCATTATTGCTCTATAGCCGTTAATTAGAAAATACCAATATATCCTTAATTTGTTAGCTAATTAAGAATATAAAGAGTAACAGATCTGGCTGGACTGCTATGCTTCCCTATACCAAGTTCGATTCTAGACCACAATGTCTCGAAAGAGTATTAAATGATGTAGAAATTTGCGGCACTCTGCGGATATGAATTGAATTTTGAGTGCTAATAAGAACTAAAAACTAGTGTTTTCGAACTAACACTTATAGGTCAACATATAAGTAATAATGTTGTATCAGTTTCAACATCTTAGGTTCAACGTTTCTGCCATAAAACGCAATGAAAGTCACCTCTTTAACGCGTATTGGCATAACCCGCCGCCTTAATAAATGTGCATTACATCGAACCTTTTCGGTTCATCAATTGAAATTCGCACAGTTATCACTCAAACTATGCCTTAGGTGCAGACTAGGGAGATTGACCACTACGTCTACAGCATGACCTAAATTCTAATATAATTTCTTGAGTTATTTGAATTAATTTTAGAGATGCCTTGATGTTTTTTAATCAAGTAATAGCACGAAGCTGGAGACTGTCTTCAAAACATCAACTCGGTAAAACGTCCTACCTAAGCTAAGTACCTAGTTATGAAGACTACTGAAGAAGAAACAACACAAAAAGATTCTCAGCGCCCTCTGTTGTGTCTCTGTTGCCTCTGATTTTGCAAGTAATTGTTAGATATTTGGGTGCGACTTGGTTATCCGGAACTAAATACCTAGATTTAGGTGAATTTTTTTTGGGTTGCAACATGTGATTTATATTTTTTAAAAAAATCTGTCCACACCGCGCTACCCCGTACCTCGCCCCTTCTCCTGTGACGTTAAGGGAAAGGTATCATATTGGGTGTATTATGTAGATATATTTAAAATAACCACATACTTAGATCAGTTATGACACATACCTATAATAAGTACAATATTTGCTTAGTTTTTTATTAATTTTGGCAGAATGCACGTGAATAATACTTCAGATTGTTATTTGATGTTAGGATAAAATACTTAACAACGTTTACTCATGATCGAGAGAGCTTCTTAAATGCTAGTATTCAAGTCAATCTAGGTCAATTGAGTGTTAAATCAAATAAATTGAATGAAACCTCCAAACTAGCTCTACTGGGTCATCAAATACTGCCATCTGCTTGAGTGCCATCCGTTTTGTATCATACATTGAAGGTACTAAGTATTGTCTATAAATAGTTAATTAATAGCTGTTCTAAATCATATTCTTAACTTCGTCATATCAATGAAAACGCTTCGGTAGGGTAGGCAAAAGCTCCCGAATATTTGGAATTTTACCGAACTTCTAGTCAGGCGAAATGGTGTGTAAAATTTTCCGGAATGTAGTCCAAACTCGCCATTCTAATTCTTTAGTTTTTTCTTTCAGTATTATTTTTTCAATGGCTCTCATGTGTTTAGTTTTACCAAAATATCTTAATCAAATAAAACTAGCCTAGCAAAATATACGTTTATTAACATAATATACGTTTCGTTTACGGTCTAGTAAATAATCGTACTGTCTTGTTCACACGTTATAACACAGTCAAATTAACTATGTCGTACCCTGTGGACAATTTTTCAGTACTGACATAACCTATCTAAGTCTTTTTATTGTAATATCATTGGTCGTGAACGAATTGCATGAATCGGTAAGACAGACAAGACGAAACACAAATTAATATAAGACAAGATATACTTTATTGCACCAAGAAAACAAATTACTCAACTACTTACAAGATGACAGCTTTTAGGGTTTTTTTACATTAATGTGAAACTACTTACTAATTATTAATAATTTGTACTTGAGATCTTTTTTCGAATCGATCTTGACCCAAAACTTAAGCTGAAGAATTCGTAAGATGGGAACTATCTCTCATCGACTCCTTCGATACTGAAAACTCTAGACTCAATAGTTTACATGAATACCTCATTATCGTCTTACAACTTTATTTTTATTTTCCGTTTGTTAGAGAATTTCGTTCGTGGCCTAGTTTATCAGTTTAGTTTACAAAAGAAGTCTGGTATTACATGTCTCAATATATTACAAACCTCCTACAGATTTAAAGGGGTATTTTAAAGATTTTTCAACAGTTGAATTGCTACATACTAAAGTTTTGGATGGTGGAAAAAATCATCACAGTTTTAGATATTTTTATAAGTGATCACTTTCCATCAGAGAACAAACACAAGAAAAAAAACAGTCTAATTGATCACCTCCTTTTTTGAAGTCGGTTAAAAAGTCCGCGACAAGGACAATCCTCACTTTATTACAGTTTTTAGGGTTGACACTGATGTGTAACCTTTTTTGTTGTAAAATAATGCGAAGGTGTTTTTAAACATGGTATCAATTAAGGTTACTCATAACCACTCCTAAACTAAATTAAAATTTGTTGCAATTTTGCAAGGATTTTTTTGTTGATAGCTCACCTATGGGCATACAAGGCTGCTTTGAAAGAATTTGCCAAATGTTAAAACACGTTCTATGGAACAATAAAAAACTACATCTTCATTGTTTTTTTAAAACAATTATTTATATTTGAATAAAATTAGACATCCTGAAAAGATATTCAATAAAGGATTGGACATATTTTCGCATTTTTTCACATGAATGAAGTTTACATTTGTAGTTCTACTCGTGAAATAATAATCGTGACGTGCGCTGGCGTACCTACTAGTTCATGAATGAAGTAAATTAACTAAATTTGGGTTTTTTCAAAGTGCAATATTTAAAAATTGAAAAAAAAACATATGAAAAGCACAACATGAAAAAACAGGAAAAACGAATCTCTATTAAGTCCTTGCTACCACTTCGCCCCTGAATGAATAAACAATTCTTGCAAAATCACCCCGTTTATGTACATACAAAGTTGCTAGTAAAAGCTATGTGAACATTTATTTCAAGTTAAAAGAGCAAATATTTTTATACTATAGCTTTACATGTAGTATTAAATTAAAGTCACGTATGCTTATACTTTCATTTTTTTTTCTATTTTAAAAATGTTTTTCATTCTTAGTATTTTTAAACCATTTGTAAAATAATACTGAGCTAGGCTTTAATGTTCTCTCTGATTTAACGTTTTTTACCTGTGTTGTGGCCGCGAGAGACGCCATAAAGTCTAAAATTACTTATTAGTGTTTATAATAGGGTTGTTCCTTCAAGAGCGGCAAGTATCGATAAAAATATGTTTTTAAATGTTTGGTGATGTCGTGTGAACGTGAGTGGGCTAGTGAAATAGGTTTTCAAACAAGTGACTTATACTTATTGAAACATAAGTAAGTCAGTTTTATTGCAGTGTAATGAACATTTTGCTTCATCTAGTAAGGCCCAGTTATTCAGTAAGAATAGTAAAGACAAACTTCTAAAAAACGAATTTTTGGTGTTTTTCTCTATTTAATTTTAAACATTTTGCTTATTTCATTAAAAGGTACCGATTTGATACTCGTATTTGTTAAACTATTAAGACATGAATGAGAATCAATAAAACAGTACAATTACATTTAATCGTCGTAGTAGGTTCCTTTATATATAAATTATCTTATAACCTACCGCGCTACAAAACATCGTCTTCAATCTTGTAAGTAACGAAAAATACACTTGAATTAAAAAAAAATCGTTTTAGTCAAATTAAAAGCTAAATTTTTTATCATCGATATCGACACAAAGTTTCGCACAACACTAGCGATTGTTGCCGTCGATCAGCCGCGTAACTAACAACTATGATGCCGAATCTCCATTTACACGTCTAAAAATAATTTTGTTGCCGACATCAGGTTCCTGTGGCCATTCAAGGGCGGGAAGGTAGGCGTTCAAACCTTGGCTCATATTTGCTAAGGATTGTTAGAAAAAGGCTATTTTTATCGATAACAGACACCTTGGTTCTATTATTGGTAATTTTGCCTCCTTTTGTTTTATGCTTTTGTGTTTGGGTGTGTATAGTAACAATGTTCTAAAAATACCCACATTGCTATAAGACTTATTGTCGGGGTACTTATGTAGACACCGCGGCATCATAATAAACTCTGTGACACATAATGTTTGTCATAAGTTTGAATGTTTTATTTTTAAATGTAATTATTTATTTTGCATACAGTTACCAAATATACATTGCATTTATCTGTAACTATTTTTAAAAAACATAATCAATTCCATGGTATTGATATTGATAAAGGGGTGAATAGTTTTGTGGTAAAAGCGCGTAGTAGTGCTTTCAAACTTCGGACATTTACGAAGGACCAGTGTCGCGACGTTAAGGTGAGTATAGACTAGAGCATTTACTTGTATCAGAACATGAGCATACGCCATTTCAAATTTACTCGGACACGACATTCGATGTTATGTTAGACGATGTTATCTTACAGCCCTTTAAAATCAACGAGCATTATTGGTGAAACATTTCGACGAGTTTTTGCACGAGTGCGGGCGATTCGCAGGAACTAATTGTGCTTTTGTCTGTATTGTAAAATTCGTAAGAACGTTAAATTACACCGGAACGCTCGAAGAAATGCTCAAGTTTAAACTCACCTTCAGAAACACGTCTGACAACGACTTGCTAAGTTGATGCCATTTCACTTGCATTTTTGTTTTTTTTGCTTTTTTTTTTATTTAATAATGTGTTTGTAAGTACCACATACCTACATAGTGTTTTTTTTTACTTTTATATTTATATAAGTGACCCAAAGATATAAAATTAGTATGTTGTTTGTTTAAAGTCAAAATCATTGAAACAAATCAGCCCGTCTGAGTTAATTTACGTTAAATGAAAGATGATCACAATTGTCTTTATTGAGAAGAGCAATTCATCTGAAGACAATTGCCAAAGTTGACAAACTAAATTCAAGAGTCTTCCAGCACTTGATTAAGTCAATCTTTTCCATTTAGTGAAGTAGGCTAACAACCAAATTCACAAAAGTCCATCAACGCTAAGCACGCGCTCACGTTCATGCTACCCCGTAAAATGTCAATAGAACTGAAAGTGACAGCTATACTTCTGAGGGATACTCAAAGTTGATTTGCGTTTGTGAATTCGGGGGTAAGAGGCGCTTCACGCTTCACCAGAATAAAGCCTGAAGCAGATGTGACTCACTGATTGACTTGCTTATTTACCGTTATTTTGATCTATCTTGGACGACCGGTTTGGTGTACTTAATGGTTAAGATTTTGGCTACTACACCAAAGGTCCCAGGTTCGATTCTTGTACTATAAGTTTGTACTGGTCTGAGTGTTACCTATGTATAATAAGTATGTGTTTGCAAAAAAAGTATTTAAGTTTATAGTATCCGTTGTACTTTGTACCGGCGAGCGCGTCGACAGCTCCCTGTTGGCTTTCTCATATGACAATAATTGCAAAATATATTATACCACTCACAAGTTAACGTTCAAATTTGAATGGCTAGATTATTGCTGGGTGCAAACCTTAACACTGCAGACTCCGCTGTGTATGTCCCACCCTTGGCTTGTATGTACAGAGGCGCACACATCAACCTTTACAAAACCATTGCAAAATAGGTCTTACGTCAACAGCATAAGGTGCCCCTATGTAAAGGTTGATGTGAGCGCCTCTATACTCATACCGTCTTGTTTATGCAAGTAGCTTCTTGGAACTCGATCCATAAATAATTCGATACCAAATGATCTAATGAGTTGTTTTTAATACTTACACAGCTCAAAACATGAATTAGTCATTCTTACTAACGCCCTATTTTAATAAGCATGTCAAATGTTAGTTTTGTGGTGTCTTGTTGCCAAGCAAGATGAAATTTCAAGTTTAGGCAATATTTATACTTTTAAGCCGATTGGCGTTGAGAAGTTTCAAACATGCTGGCTCAACAAAGTTTATTTTATTGAACTTAATTCAGGGAAACTGTTTTAATGTTTAATACAGTGTTTTTAAAATCGATTTACTCGCAACATCGATTCATCCATGGACTATTCTTTTTAAATTATAAAAACTAAGTCTTGTCATTTTACCACCTACTATGAGAAATAACTAATACTAGAAATAATTTTATTTAAAAAAACACTACTTTAATTATAACAAAAAATGTGTACGCGGTGAATATTTAGTTAAGTACCGTTTACCGTTTTTTTTTTTTTTTATTTAGGTAAGTTATTTCAGCTGCTTTAAATATTTTATGGGATTAGCTGCATAAAAATTAAATTAAGTGTTAATTGAGAGTTAAGATGTTAGTTCGAGGTGAGTTTAGAGGAACCCTACTGAGTGACATTCTAAAATACGACTAATACCTGAATCTGTGTATTTAAAAGCTAACATTCTTGACCAAACCAAGCATAAAACTTAACTCCATTTTAAACTCCAAGAAAAGCGATAATTCCAGCAGTACGTCACCGATGTGTTAGTGAGCCCATATATAATATAAAATTAAATTAAGTGCCAATTGAGAATCAAGATGTTAGTTCGAGGTGAGTTTAGAGGATCCCTACTGAGCGACGTTTCCCCAAGAGATTTCTGAGTGACATTCTAAAATACGACTAATACCTGAATCTGTGTATTTAAGCTAACAATCTTGACCATACCAAGTATAAAAGTTAACTCCATTTTAAACTCCAAGAAAAGCGATAATTCCAACAGTACGTCACCGATGTGTTAGTGAGCCCATTAGCTTGCGGGCCGCGTAGACCGCACCCGTCCGCGGATCATGTTGGACTAGCTAAAAACTAGAAATAACTTCATTTAAAAAAACATGACTTTTATTATTATAACAAAAAATGTGTACGCGGTGAATATTTAGTTAAGTAAATTATGTCATTTACTTCAGCTGCTTTGAATATTAGTGTCAATTGATAGTTAAGATTTTACTTCGAGGTGAGTTTAGAGGATCCCTACTGAGTGATGTTTCCCCAAGAGATTTTTGAGTGACATCCTAAAATATCACTAACACCTGAATCTGTGTATTTTAAGCTAAAAATCTTGACCATACCAAGCATAAAAGTTAACTCCATTTTAAACTCCAAGAAAAGCGATAATTCCAGCAGTATGTCACCGATGTATTACTGAGCCCATTAGCTTGCGGGCCGCGTAGACCGCACCCGTCCGCGGATCATGTTGGACTAGCTAAAAATTGCGCGGGAATCCCCTCTCGTGCCGAACGCCCCACCCTCGCCTAATTGAGGCTTGAGTGTCGATTTATTTGAGAATCATGACCTTTGTCGCTAATGACTGCTTTACGACTTTTCGTGTAATCTTGGAGGAATTTTGGAGGGTTTATTGTTTTGGGGTTGTTAGTGTTTTGTAGATTTTTTAAGTCTACATATTGCTCTCATAAAGCAGATAATATCCTATTGGGGTATAAAACAGCGGATATAGAGACCTGCAGTGGCAGAAATCGATATTATTTTTAAAAAATCGTTCTGGCATTTTTACAAATAACTACAATCAATCTACTCTCAATCAATAAATGAATGAATGAACAACAACAACAACATTTGAGACAACATCATGTACTTACCTTACAATGCTCTGGTAATGAATAAGTATTTCTGGACACAAATTCCACACAGCATCAAGCCCCAAATCAAGCAATTAAATGCTTGTGTTGAGGGATACTAGACAACGGATAAACATTATTTTGAAAAACCTCTAGTGGTAGTATCCAACTTCTGAACCAATACACCAAATCGGTCGTTATGTGAACTTCTAAATTTATATTTTTGAAATAAATCGACTATC
The DNA here is from genome assembly GCA_950022985.1 of Udea ferrugalis. NCBI lineage: Eukaryota > Metazoa > Arthropoda > Insecta > Lepidoptera > Crambidae > Udea > Udea ferrugalis. The sequence continues at coordinate 24,450,660 of OX465515.1, forward strand.
GAAAAAGATATTAAAATTTACATAAAATACTCGTAGGTACACACACTATACACATCAAAATTGTCAACTGCTGTCACTGGCTGCGTTTTTCTTTGGTGTAGATAGTTTATTCTGTTCCATGCCACTGCCGTAGCCTTCTTTAGTTATTTTTGCCATAACTATAATAGGACCTCACCCTTTAACCGCCTGTGTTATTTCCAATCGGAAATTATTAAATGTTCGTGTACAGTATTTAAACTCGTAAAATTGTTTACAAAATAACTTTAAAATTAACAAAATAAACGCTGCCTAACTCTATCCTGTGTTTATTTTCAAGATCCTGACGAGTTTTGGTATTTAAATTATGGGCATGCTGAACGCCAGCACGCCGTTATAGTGAACGGACTATTCAGAAGACCACAATTTGCAAATCAAAAGCCAACGTGGTACGGCTTGTGTTTTGAATCGGTGTTTTCTATCACCGGAGAGTTTTGTAAACATAGAATTTTGGTTAGGGTGCTCACCCATCCCATTTCCGACCCGGGCGTGAGTTGCTTTACAACAGCGATCGTTGCCGATCACTGTCACAACTGCGCCACAATTCTCCCTCATTTGTATAGAAATCATTATTATGCTGCTTAGGTCGTTTCACTCAAATCATCAATCAATCTCAATACGAATTTGCTCGAAGGACGTTCGAAGTTTGCGTCGAGAATGCCATTCTAGATTCGCATGAATGTTTGTATAGTCCAAGATTTGTGGTTCTCCTACCAATGGGTAGCGACCCCACAACTCAAAGGCACTACGGGCACAGTATAAACCATACAGTAGGTTATCTAGGGCCGCCTGCCGAGTTATTAGCCTAGCGTGCACACAGACACGCGACACAGCCCGTCCGTACAGCCGCCTCCCTATGCCTCCCTATTTTATGCTAGCGTATGAAATCGCGTGTGTGTGATATCGCGTCACCGATTCAAACCGAGAGTGGCACGTTTATATGTAGATGTTCTACTATATCGTTTATACTGTGCTACGGGTCAGTCACTAGTTAGTAATAATTCGGTTTGGATGTTCTAGTATTTGTTCTAGTAATAAACCCTGAGCTCTGTCTTTGACAAATACGAGGATTGACGTCAAATACGAGGAACGTCTGAATACATGGGATGTTGTCGTCAACCGCAGGTACTAGAGTCGGCTCTGTGTTATGCTCCGGTGACAACACCGGACCTACCAAAACCAACCTATACAAATAGGTCACCAATTACTGTCGCGGTCCAGAGGTGGAAAAAAAACAGACACACCTTTTTGTCCTGAAAAATCGAAAGCTGTTAAAACCGATTTAGCAGTTCAAAGATAATTATATAGTTACTAATAAGTTATTCGTACATTCCCATAAGATTCATCACAATGCTGTTTGAAAAAGGGCATCTTTTTTTTTACAAGTAAACTCCATACTTACTTATGTATTTTTTTAAAGAAGTAAAGTAGAGCAGATTTGTTTATTCGTTTTTTTGTTTTGTCATATTAGTGAATGACGTTCGTTCCTGTAATTGGTGTACATATCAGTCTGTGAAGTATGTAGTTAATTAAGGTATAGTTTTAGTATGTACACTGTCCAGTTGTTCCAGTTCAAATAAATAAAATAAAAAACAGTACGAAAAAAATCTTAAGGTAGAAAATAATACCAATAATGGGTGTGAGCAAAACCCTAGGTAATTTTCGATAAGTATATTGTGTGCATGGAGGATACTATGACTGAAACAATAAGATACTCATACAAGCTGTTATAGATATTATCGAAGCCTTGAAGAACAATTATATCACAAGTATACTTAGTGCTGATACTGTTGAAGTTCGCCAACATTGATAAAATGAAGTAACATCTGAACTATCAAAAACTATCAGTTACACAAATATTGAATATGCACCGAATATGGGTTCCAGCGAATACAAATTCACATTGAACTGAACCCAATATTTGGCCTAATCATTCGGCCCAATTTCGCGGTAGTATTTAGAAGACTTTTACTAGAATTACGGTTAAAAAGGGGCCATGTGTATATTACAAACTGGACGTTATTTACCTTTACATTTCATATAACCGGAAAACCGTGTTGAACACTTTGTTTTCGCAAAAATATAAGCCATTTTTCTTAGCAATTTTTTTTATCTCAAACTAGCTGCCCCAACAGAATTCGTTCTGTTGTCAAACATTTAGTGTCACGTGACAGGTAGTAACATTTACTAAGAGGAAACTAAAATTGAGATTTTCACTATATTCCCAGCATTTTCTTATGATTACTCACCTTTTATACCTTCCCTCGACAGTCAGACAATCGGTACAGTTATTCCCGAGTTTTAGCGAGACTAACGAACAGCAATCCATTTAGAAACTAGCTTTACCGACAGACGTTGTTCTGTGAACGGTTATTAAATTATTTTTTAAACAATATTTCACCACCATCAAATAGTAAGTGTTGTTCCTGTCCGTTCTATAGGTACAGTCCCAAAATCGAACGGGTTAAGAGGTATTCTATGTCCGTCTCCTGTTTCTAAGCTCTCTTCCTACTAACTTTCAGCCAAATCGGTCCGGCCGTTCTTGAGTTATAAATAGTGTAACCAACACCACTTTCTTATACAGGGTGGCCCAGCGACAGTGGTCCAAAAATTTTTTTTAGGTAGAGGGCATCATAACAAGTCATTTTAAAAAAACATTAGTTCCGCGAAAATCAATACTTTAGAAGTTATGATTTTTTCAAGTTTCTTTTGAAATTTCTTAACTCCAACTACATAATTCACTCTTGTTTAGAAACTATCGCACTGAATCAGTTCACATTTGGCATAAATGTACAATAGTAATGTAGAATCCATATTATGTGCGAGTTTTGAGTTTATTCTAAGACAATTTGTTTTTTTTTAAATTTTCGTCACTAATTTTTCGCCATTTCAAAAACTAACACAATTTTAAAAAAATCACCGCTTCTGTGTTTGTGCACTTTATGATTTGTTTATGATCTTGAAAACTGTCCTTAAGTATGATAATAGTCTATGCAAAAACTTGAAGTGATGCAACCAATGGAACACTTTCAAAATTAACATCATGTACGGTAAGTCACTAAAACTCAGAATGGGTCATTTTTGCACTGACCCTAATTTAAAAAAAAAGTAGCTAAAATATTTTTTTTCGGATAGAGGGCATCATAGCAACTCATTTAAAAAAACATTAGATGTCGAAAACCAATAGTTTAGAAGTTATTATTTTTTAAATTTTGGGACTAAGTGGTAGAACTTCAGAGACAGATCACTTTTGTTTGTAAACCATCCGACTAGGAACTTCGAATATGGTAATCACTTGTGTTTGCAAACTATCCGACTGTCGAATTTCAAACTGAGTAGGAATAGAAGAGAGTGAAAAAGGATTTATCTCATTTATTCATAACAATACAATGAGTGATACAAAAGGCGGACTTAATGCTCTTAAGGCATTATCTACCAGTCAACATAAAATAAAGCGGAGCCAATTAAAGTATGGGATTAATTATTTAGCCATACCATATTCGAAGTTCCTTGGTCGGATGGTTTTGCAAACAAAAGTGATCTGTCTCTGAAGTTCAACCACTTTAGCCCAAAATTTAAAAAATAATAACTTCTAAACTATTGGTTTTCGACATCTAATGTTTTTTTTAAATGAGTTGCTATGATGCCCTCTATCCGAAAAAAAATATTTTAGCTACTTTTTTTTTAAATTAGGGTCAGTGCAAAAATGACCCATTCTGAGTTTTAGTGACTTACCGTACATGATGTTAATTTTGAAAGTGTTCCATTGGTTGCATCACTTCAAGTTTTTGCATAGACTATTATCATACTTAAGGACAGTTTTCAAGATCATAAACAAATCATAAAGTGCACAAACATTGAAGCGGTGATTTTTTTAAAATTGTGTTAGTTTTTGAAATGGCGAAAAATTAGTGACGAAAATTTAAAAAAAAACAAATTGTCTTAGAATAAACTCAAAACTCGCACATAATATGGATTCTACATTACTATTGTACATTTATGCCAAATTTGAACTGATTCAGTGCGATGGTTTCCAAACAAGAGTGAATTAAGTGATTGAAGTTGAGAAATTTCAAAAGAAACTTGAAAAAATCATAACTTCTAAAGTATTGATTTTCGCGGAACTAATGTTTTTTTTAAATGACTTGTTATGATGCCCTCTACCTAAAAAAAATTTTTGGACCACTGTCGCTGGGCCACCCTGTATATAAATATATACTAGCTACCCGCCCTGGCTTCGCACGGGTGCATTGGGATGTTATTATACATATAAAACTTCCTCTTCAATCACTCTAGCTATTTAAAAAAACTGCATCAAAATCCGTTGCGTAGTTTTAAAGATTTAACCATTCATAGGGATATAGGGACAGAGAAAACGACTTTGTTTTATACTATGTAGTGATTTGCACAATGCATTTTGACATCATTCTCAGTAGTAAATACTCCTTTCTTGTTTCAAAAGACTATTGATTGTCATTTGTCTTTTTTCTCGTTTGACATTAGAGTTGTCACTTCTCTTATAATTTGTTCTGCGACTTGGTATGTATTCCCGTTTTATTATTACTTTGTTTTCCCTTGTTTTCATTTATTTTAGTTACCACATAGGTATGTCATTTTTGGCGGTTTTGACATTTTGATGCCATTCGCTAAAGCATCTAAAGACGCGTTGCTAAGTCCAATCGTAATCTAGGTACGACCAACAGAATCCCTTAAAATAACGAAAAAGTAACAGCATGATAGCCACTTTCCTTTGGAAACAGTACGTAAGTCAATTCGGTTTCTGGTTCTCCTGAAAAGTTGCTAAGAATGACATACGTGGTGTTAGAACTTAAACGACGCCATTTTAATACAGTCCACTTATCTCTCCCCGTCCGTTACAGTCAGGATCAATTTACTTACTGGTAAAATTTACGAGCATTAGTTTGAGAGCGTTCGATACACAAATACAATTTACAGTTACAAAACAGTTTATTCGTAAGGCAATTATTAACAGCTACTGGAACACGTTTACCAATCGACTGTTAAACCACGGACGTAAAAGAATGACGAACGAAACATCACACAAAAAAAAATTGAAGAATGCAAGGAGCTACAATTTCGTTGGAACATTAGACTAAAAAGCAATGTGCAATGTGAAGCATGCAAGGTGCTACAATTTCGTTTGTTGTAAACGACCTGCTACACTCACACAATGCAAACCCACTAGGTGCTACAAACTACGCCATTTTACTCCGTGTGACAACGCCAATGACACGTGGTAGTCACGCACACCTCTAAACTGGCAGCTGATAATATGCTTCAGTCATGATTAGACGAGGTGACGTCCGTCTTTCTTTTACGTCCGTGGTGAGGCTGAGGCATTAGGCCCCTTGGTTTCTGTGTAAGTCTGTAAAAAACTCGTGTCAATAATTGCACCATTCGCCACTCATTCTTTTACTTATTGATTCTTTAAAGCACAAAATTAAAAGCAAAGAGTACAATTGCGCTAGAGGCATTCTCTACCAGTCCACCCCAAGGCTCAAGAGATAAAGGAAAGGTCTATGTAAGAAGAACTTTTCCTACAATGTACCTGTATGTACTTTACTTTTTTGTGAAAATATATATATTTTTTATTATTTATGTAAAATCCTAGTATAGACAGTGAAACACATGACAATCAAATTAATCTCAATCTATAATTTATTCAATATTATTCATGAGATAAATAATCAATACGTATTTAATTAATAAGCTGAAGAGTTTATTTGTTTGAAAACGCTAATTACAGGAACTACTAGTTCGATTTGAAAAAATATTAAGAGTTCTATTTATTAAGCCGCCTAAATTGTACAGTGGATGGCATGTCACTCTACCCATTTCCGGTCAGTCTTCCTTGCTCTATTGCAAAGAAATGACATTCGGCAAGAGCGAGAGAAAAACGGAAATGGTTTAGCCTGATGTGCTGTTGACTGTACATCAACATGTTATTGTATTGATTTGTTTCGTTATCTGTAAATTGATTTGTTTTGTGTGCAATAAATGTTTATTTTCTTCGTTTTATGTGTTTAATGTATTTATTCATAAACATATAAGTACAGGGTGTTTCAAAAATACCCCTAAAGACTGAAATGGCAATGAAAGTGAATGGATCTGAAATAGTAGGTGTTGTCCTATTTTTCATATCTTTAACGGTTTCGATAAAAACGTACATCAAATGTTTACAAAAATGATGATATTAATTCGATTTATTAGGTTAGGGCCCGGTTAGGGTCAACTTGGGTCCATGAACCCCTATTAGTGCTGGGTGTTTCTATGATCGGTGTTTTTATTTTACGTTAATTTACTCGAAATTCAAATTAAGAGCCACGACTGTTAGAAATTAACAAGGGACTCCTTTCAGGAGTTTGTATAACCCCCTTCAGTTATTAGGCGTATTTTTGTAACACCCTGTATAAATATTTATATGTATTTTTTTAATCGTAAGTACTGTTAGTTTATTATGTATGTATTTAGTTTATAGACTTAATTTTACTTTTGGTTCAGTGCACCGCCTTAATTTCTCTGTCTGACTGTGTGGTTGACTGGTAGAGAACTCCTCGTCTAGGCCTTAAGTCCGCCATTTGTACTTTACTTTTGTGCAATAAATATAAAGAAAATAAAGTGTTTCTTATCGGATCTTATTAAGGCGTCCTCAATAAATGGATCAAGTCAAAAATATTTTCGGTTTAACATTACAAACCCACGCGGACGAAGTCGCGAGCGGCCGCTAGTACGAAATAAATTGAAGTAACAAACAACTCTGTAAGTGTGTTACGGAGCTACGGCGCGACCTTGCCGCGAGCGCCCAAAACGAGATCGTTACAAGGGCGGGGCGAGTTGTTCCTTTGGCCAATCGCTAAGCATCTATTAAGTAGAGTACCTACTCCCACACCACACCGGCCCAAAACCGAGGTCCGTAAAACTTTAGGTATAAGCCGACGACGCTTACTGGTCCTGCTTGTGGGAATTATCTCAGTATATACGAGAGTTACAGGTTAAAGAAATTCGGCGATTTAGCTCGGCTGTAGCTCACAATTTTACTTAAATTGCTTGTCTTGTTAAGAGCATTTCATGTTTAGCTGTAGAAGCCTGTTGCCTCCATTAACACTCAAGATAAGCATTAAAATGTGTGTGTGTTGTGATGTAGCACAATAACATTTATCGCATTTAGGGCATTTCTGACCAGAGGCCCTATTACAAACTCTTATAACCTGCCAGTTTTAGTCACAAGCTCAGCTTTTGAGCTGCATATTTACCATCACAAGTCGAGTTTTGTGTGGTAAATGGTGTCAAAAAAAACCTTAATTTTTCTTCGTTGCTATAGTAACTCTTATTTTGTATGTTTTAGTCAAATTTCAATGAAGGAAAAGACGTAAACTTAGCTTAAACTGAGCTTTAAAAAATTCGTAATAAGGCCCCAGTTTTTAAGCAGTTAATTTGCAGAGGGCTGAAATAAAGTAGATTCGATTACTCTACAAGCCAAACACAAAAATAACTTTTCCAGGTGATCATTGTCACTGATTTATGATGTTCTTGCTAGGCTAAGAAACCACTCTACGACCTAAGAGTACGTAGAGTCACGGTCATTTCTTTAATTCGTTTTATTTTGGTCAGGTACTTGTATATGTAATATACACTTTTATATTCTAGGTCTATTCTATCCATCACCATTATTGAACAACGGCGTTTTTGTTTATTGCATACGCTTACAGTGACTTTAATGCAGTTATTTCCTCGTAATAATCTATCGCAACTTTATTTTTTGGTTCATTTAAATAGGTTTTAAAGATAGGAAAACCAGAAAAAGACCCGCGTCTTTCGCAAACCGGGCGACTGCACTATAAACGGTTTGCGAAAGACGCGAGTTCGATTCCCGCCTGATGCCTGATGCCAAGACCGAATGTCTTTAACTGGTTTTCCTATCTTTAGTAAGATGATAATGCATTATTACTAATGCTAAAAAATAAAATAACCAGGTTTTAAATAAATATTTATTTCTTATAAATTCAATCCTACTAATAATATTAATGCCGAAGTTTGTAAGTTGTGGATTTGCCGTTCCACATGAAAACTACTGAATCTTTTTTAATGAAACTTAACAATAATGTTGCTTATACATCTGAGTAACACATAGACTGCAATTCATAAAAATATGGCATTTTTTTCAACTTCAGGTCTGGTGATGAAGTTGCCGCTAGTAAAATATTTCCGTTTAGACTAACATAGATAAATATTTTGTTTCCAGGTGACATCTGCTGGTGACCTGTACTGGGAAGGTGAAGAGGAAGGGTCTGATGAGTTCCTGGAGGTCAAAGATGAAGACACTGGTATCTCAGGGCATCTGAAGCGATTCAAGCGGAATTTCAACTTCAACTTTTTCAGTGAGTTTCAATCATAGTTTCAAGATTTTTCAGTATGGTAAAACTCTCCATTCCTGAGTATCTTGGTGTTGAAATGATGCTGCAAGAACATACCTAGTGAACTCGGTGCAGTGTCCTTTTTTTGAAATCTATATGTAAAGTGATTTCAGTTGAAAATAAATCCATCCTGGAGCTAGCGAAAACGATAGTAGCTTTTTATGAAATCTTTCCAGAAACCTTTTTTTCGTTTAGGCGTTTTGAACAGAACTCCGTGTCACTCACAGAGGAGTTCGCATCTCTTGATTGACAATCATCACCCATTCACCCACTTTTCATAGCGAGTGATTTTTATGCATTAATGTTTTTTCTGGATAGCATTGGAAACAATAGCAGACCTACCCGCAGCTCCATACTTAAAAGCTCTCGATAAACTTTGACTACCTGATAAGACATAACTTAAAAGGTTTAGTTAGTTCCGAGAAACTAAACAAAAAAAACATATATTGTAATTGAGCTATATTGTAAATCCGTCCGTGTATGGAGTACTGCTGTCATCTTTGGGACGGATCCGCCGCGTACCAATTGGCCGCTTTAGACTCAGTGGAAAGACGTGCTTTGAGACTTGTGGGTGACCCTGCCATCACAGAAAATCTGCAAGGCCTTGAGCACCGCCGGAAGGTCGCTTGTCTATCGGTGTTCTACAGAATGCATTTCGGAGAGTGTGCGAAGGAGTTGCATGACCTGATCCCACCAGCTCCCTTTCTGCATCGGACCACTAGGCGCAGACTGGCCTTCCACCCCTATATCGTTGATATTCCGGCAATCCGCACCAAACGTTTCGGTAATTCCTTCATAATGCGGACGGCAAAGGAGTGGAATGAGCTTCCTGCTGAGGTGTTTCCACTGCAGTATGACTTGGGCCTCTTCAAGAAAAGAGTGAACAGCCATTTGTTAGGCCGGCATGTACCAACATAGACCGCATCATCACTTAAGATCAGGTGAGATTGTGGTCAAATGGGCGCCTACTTAATCATTAAAAAAAAAAAAAAAAAAAAAGCTTTGACGGATTTATTTTACATTCTGCCTGTCGAGACTTGAAATCCGTCACACGTCTATAGTATGTTCGCGTAAAGAATGCAGTGATTTCATTCTTGTCCTTCGACCTAGCACGCCGCCTAACCAATCAAATCGTTCCTAATGAGAAAGTCAAGTTCCCAGTGCCCGCATGAACGCATTCTTCCAAACGCAACGGTTTTGTTCCTGAGTTTTTCTGTGTGTAACGGAATTAAATTTAAAAAGTACTGCATTCTTAGCGCGAACGGTCTATGGGTGGACACGTTTTCGATTTTGGTGCTAAGAGGCTAAGACACACACAAACAGAAATGCTTAATTTTGTTTCTGATTTTTCCATTTATTTTGAATCATTTCTTTTTAGTTATATTTGAGATTGACAGCTCTTGCGTTTATGTTTTTCCCATGCTAAGCTCTAGTTATTTAAGTGTTTTTTTGCGAATTAAACTTATTAATTTGTTTTTATGTGTTCATGTTGAAAAGAAGATGAGAATCTGTAAGTTGAAAACACGACCAAATTAAGATTTTCGCTGTGGTACAACCACAATACATATTTACCATCACAGTACCAGAAGATCTACTCTCTCAGTAGTCGCATTGTATCAAAGTTTTCTAAACAAACCCCCTTATTTATAAAAACTTAAACAGCTCTTCAACAACACTTTTGCTCTTCAATCTTGTTGCTGCCGCCATTTACGAGTAAGTGACACAACACGTCAATTGCTTAAACTACGGTTCAGCGTTGCGTTCGTTTTTATGAATAAGGGGGTAAGACTTTAAAAATAACTAGCGTCTGGAGTTGATCATCATGGCAATGGCCTGATTTGTGGCTATGCACTGACTTTCATTTAACTTTAATCTATTTTAATAGTATTAATTAAATAGGTTTCTATTGCCATTTTTGCATCAATTATCTTCACGAAATTTCATGAATGTTGCACCGTAGTAGACCGTGTTACTGTGCTATTAAATGAACCTTCTTTATTTCTGTCTCTTTTGTAAATGTTGTCTCCTACACTTTTCAGATCCGTTCGCCCTCTCCTCGAGCACCACCACCGAGGCTCCGCAGGCTCTAGAGATCGCTACTGACGATCCTGACGCCGACAATGACGTTCCGTTAGTATATTGAACCTAATTATTATTGGATGATGACTGATTTTCGGTTATATGTCATTTAATCGCATCTATACTCTATTTATTATAACATTAGATAAAAGAGGGTCATAGAAGCAGGGGTGCTAAACAAATGAATGATTTGTATTTTTGATTGACTTTTGCCAGCTGACAAATTTTGAGCCTTATAAATTCTGAAGTTATTTACTTTAAATGATAACAAATAAGCGTGACAGTTGGCATATGCCGTAGATTTTATTAAGTTGGGAATAAATTTTAAAGTTATGATATTTATTGTACAGTCAGCTAAAAATGTGGTCTACCACCCTACGGTTGAGATTCGTTTGAACGTCATGAAACGACAAGGACAATTTTCCCTGGCAATAAGCTTGTGTCAGTGACTATTGCTCTCTTTGTCATTTATGATATAACGTCATGCCAAGTGTCAAGTTTGAATTACCGTATGTAACAGATTGGTATTAATGTTTCATTGACGAAAGTACTTGACAGTAGAATGGTCAGTGAGACTTTCTTTTTCAGTAGTGATAAGTTTCTCTTCAAAAAGATCGACATGGTTTTAGTTGAGCAAAATAGATTATCGCATTTAATGAGGTTAAACTAAGTCACCCAATGACGTCGAATGTCAGGCATCTCATATAACAGACAAAACGTCATAACATAAGTGTGCATGTGTTAAACTCTGTTAGAAAAGTCAACCTTTAGCTATCGTTACATCTCGCAAAAACTTTTGTCAAAAGTGGTAGACCACTTTCTTAGCTGACTATACTTACTGTACAAAGTGTACCCTAAAAGGAACCTTTCATTACTTCTGTCAAGTTCTGTATGTTGCTATAATAAATAGAGTATAATTTAAAGTCCGACTGGCTGACTAGGCTTAACGGCTGACCTCTAGCGTCAACTGGTTTCAGCTTAACGTGCCTTCCGAAGCACAGAGATGCCCGTTAAATACATCAGTAAATTTCGGTCGGAGTGGTCACCCATTCCCATTTCCGACCCGGCGTGTGTTGCTTTACAACAGCAATCGTCGCCTATCACTGTCACAACGGTGCCATAGGCCTCACATAGGTATTTACTTATTTACGATTTAATTAATTAAAATAAAGAGACATGACAAAAATAAAAGTACCTCTGAATTCCAAATACCTATACTCCAGTGCATTTTTAATACCCTGCCTTTCAATATAAATGGCATATAGGTAGCAGAAAATTAATTCAAGTGTTTTTCTCATTTCAGGGACCGAGATGACGATTTGGACCATGGGTCCGGTCAGCCTGACCGAGGAGTGGAACAGGATCAAGGGGATTGGAGTAAGTTCAACGTTTTAATCTTTAATGACTAGTTTTGAACATTGTAGTTATTATCAAAGCTCGCCCGTAGGTTCCAGGAAACACTTTTGTATAGGCACAAACTGCCAACTGGTAATTTTTACAGTAGATAGTCGTATCTGGCAGACACGTTCATTGAAATCCATGATCATCTTTTTAAGTTATCAGTTTTAATCAATGTGTCCATAATGGAAGACTGGTGCAGCATCCTCTCCTATCTGTGATTGTTTTTGTCATTTCATTTCTAGGATAAATCATACATTCGATACGAAATGGAAGACTTAATCAGCTAATCTAATTTACCATACTAACTAGGGGCCAACCCACACGTACCACAACCACAACCATACCACAACCGTGGTCGGACGCAGGTGTGGATTGAAGATGAATAGGACTATTCACACGTACCACATTTTGGAGTCATTATCGACCAGTTGATTAATCTCGGCGAAATCGCAACGACATCGCAACCACATTGCAACCACCAGCGACACCGCGTTTAGTGGTCAACCACATCGCAGACACAACGTTGCGTCAACAATTTTTCCTCTTCGGATTCCATGAGTTTGTTCCGACAACGTGCACGACGACGCAACCATCGACATTGTCGACAACACAACACAACTGCAAAAAGCTGCAGCGACACCATTCACACGTAACCACTGCTTGACTGCATTTTGTCGCTGCGATGTGGTGTGGTTGAGGTGCCTGTTGTTTGGCCCTAAGTATACAGTATAGTCGGGCTACCAATTACAGCAAAATGGCAGAAACAAAAATGTTTTCAGTAAAATATGACAGATTCCACAGATTGTCCAATAATTTAGTGCACCTGTAGATACTTTGTCTTCAACACACACAACATTGTTTGCTAAGGTACAGACGCCTTCAGATTTGAGTGATCTATCTCAGTAGCGACATATTCATAAAAACTTAAACAGCGCTTCAACAACACATTAACTTTCTTACTTTCATTCTTGGATTCTTGTTGTTGCCGCCATCTGCGAGTAAGTGACAGAACACATCAATAGTTTAAACTATGCTTAAGCGTTGCGTTGAAGGCGTCCCTACAATACTCTATTTGACTACTATTTTTTTTACTATTAATGTTTATTCCCATCTGACTACTATTTTTTACACTTACCTCCTCTTCTTATCAATTTTCCTCTACCGGTGGGCTGTTTGGAAGAGATCGCTTTTTAGCGATAAAACCGCCCAAATTGTACATACATTTACTTGTTCTTACCTGTAACCGTTATTGTTATTTAGTGTGCAATAAAGAATATTTAACTACTTACTTACTCTAAGCTAAGTTTAACTACCCATCTAACCGCTTCATCATCACGTTGCAGAGACCCTCCGAGTAACCTTCGTGGTGATGGAGCCCTACCAGACGGAGTACTCCAACAGAGACTCCGAGCAGTTCCGCAACTTCTCCCACACGATAGACCACGCCGTCGACAAACTCTACGAGAGCCTGCCAGGCACCCAGAAAGCCAGTCTGGTCCGCATACAGTACGTATTGACTAGTATTTTCAATATACCTACATACTTACATACTTAAACTGCTGGGCACAGGCCTCACCTCAACTATGGGGAGGAACGAGCCATACTCCAACGCGCGGGCTCAGTGCGGATTGTTGAAGGGGTGTAAGGTTAGTGAGCAACCTTAACTTCAGATGTTATCAAGGCCTCTGACCAGGCTTAATGACTGACATCTGTCTGACATCGCTGTCAACCGGGACCAACTGCTTAACGTGCCTTCCGAAGCACGAAGGTGCCGGAAATACACACTGTCTCCCATTCCATTTCCGACCCAGCCTGTGTTACTTTCTATCAGCGATCATCGCCGATCACGGTCACAGCTGCGCCACGGGCACCCCATTTTTTTTAAATAAATACCACTATGAATGATATATCCTGACTGAACACAAAAACATAGAATTATAGTGGAACATAATGAAAACGTACTTAAAATTAAACACAAACCTAAAGAAATACGGTGGCTAATGATTTATTATTGCTTTGATATTAACATTGATACAACAGACTACTTTGTGTTATTTGTACAATATGCGGCTAACTCTCCGGTGATGGAAAACACCGATACAAAACCCAAGCAACCCGGACAAAGGCGGTAGGCCCTTATCACGTTGGGCTACATTTCTTTCGGTGAAATGTGTACCTACTTCTAAATGTTTCGTTTACCATGACGGTAACAATCATTTTACCTCTGTCTAACCCATTAGGGATATGGTCGTGAGGGTATGTTATGTTGTGATCTTAACCTCTTTTAAACCAGTCCCTTCAGACTGCTTGTGCTCTTCCTACCTCTTTACTTACCTTAGATTTGACATTGTTTCCAGGTCGCGTATATCTGACGAGTTCTCGTGCAAGGTGACACTGGACATCGTGACCACTGGTTATGACAACCTCGACAGAATCTCACAGATCCTTCAGGACCACATCAGGAACAGGCGGGAACTGGGCTCTGTCCTGGTCAGCGACGCCGATTTCAGTGCCAATCCCGTTGATTCAGGTAAGAGTGGTTACTATCCAGCAACAGCACTAGAGATGAAAGAACGATGAGCTGTTTAAAAATGTGTTCTTTATAATAAAACTCGCGATTAAATTGTGAGTCTTTGAATAAAGAACTTGGAGTCGTTTTATGATGATTTATGGAGTCGAGGCTTGAAAATCCAGTCCAGTCCTAACTTAAAGGACTAAAAAGGCTCGAGTTCTCTCATCTTTAGCAACAGCTGATCAGACTTCCCGCCTGGGTACAAACCTCAGCTCAACTATGAGGTGTCAAGCTCAGTGCAAATTGTAGCTAACTCTCATAATCATAAGAACTAAACAACACACTTTGGTAACTCCAACATACTTTTATATGCAGATGACATGAAGATGTTTCGAATAATCAAAGCACCATCTGATTGCTCTCTCTTGCAGAATGACCTAAACAAGTTATGTGCATACTGTTCGGGTAACCTTCTTGATTTGAATGTGGAGAAATGTAACATAATATCCTTTACTCGTAAAAGTAAGCCTATCATTTATGACTATCACTTGAATGGTGCCGTGCTGGGTAGGGTGACTGAGGTGAGGGACTTAGGTATTTGCTTAGACAGTAAACTTAGTTTCAATCCTCATGTAAATGCTCTGACTGCAAAAGCTTATAAGATGTTGGGCTTTGTTCTCAGAACGGCCAAAGATTTCAAGGACAGTTCCGCTTTGACTGTTCTCTATTTTGCGTTCGTCAGATCCATTTTGGAATACGGATCTGTGATTTGGAATCCCCTTTATAAAAAATACGGGGAAAACATCGAGAAGATACAAAATAAGTTTAATAAGCACTTAGGATATAAATTTAATAAGTTCAATGGTTCAGAACCTCCACTTATTCCTTCTTTGGCCTCACGTCGAATGGAAAAAGACCAAATGTTTTTGTTTAAGATTCTCAATAATTTCGTTGTTTCCCCCTTACTTTTAAGCAATATTCATTTGAGATGCCCCCGGTTAAATTCACGCCATACTTCTACATTTAGTGTGCCTTTGGTGTCAACTAATTATGCCAGTAACACCTTTTTACTGCGCTCCTGTCGTAATTACAATAGGGATTTTGAAAATGTCGACATTTTTTGTTCTAGGATAGGAGCGTATAAAAGGGCTGTGAGGGAGAAGTTAGCTTGACGCTGATGTCGTTTTCGTTTGTTTTTTTTTTTTTTTACTAATTTGGAAAATACCTACACTCCCCCCCCCCTTTTCCTTTTTTTATTGTATATCTTAGCTTAAATATGTGTTTTATATAAGTGGAAACTTTATTGGTTTTAGTGAGATTTATTAGTGATAGCCGTAAATAATTTAAATACTGTATGTTTCCTGATGAATGAATAAATAAATAAAATAAACACTGCAGCATCGGTTCAGACGTTTAAAGTGTCTTGTCACATTCCCGCAGATGTCGAGAGCAATAAAGAATGAAAGAAAGAGAACGTTACAGAAGGTACCTAAAGTAAATACCTAAGGGTGTGACTCTCCAGGAATTGGAAACATCGATAGAAACTCCGAGCAATCCTGATAACCCCTTTACCTCGATAGGTGCAGTGTGGGCTTCAATTAGAGAAGGTATCTCTGACTACCCCGTTTTGGTTATACTCATGAGCGTGTGTGTGTTAACATATTTTATTAAGATTATACAGAGCTAGTGCTGTGCCACTGCCGCTCAAAGCCCTTCCTTGCCACTTTCTACTTTTCCCGGTTCAAAGGCATCGTCGGCAGTCACTAAGGTGGTCGACCATGAGTCAGGTTCTGCTATGCCGCATGAATTCTGGGTAAACCTTACGACTAATTGAGTCCACGGTGATGGAAAACAAAAGCGTGAATCCCCGAAAGAGGTGGCGTATGATCTCGAAGGTTAATTTTAATATAAATATGTAAATATCATCAGGCCTTGGTTCTGGTTTCGCTTCCTGCCGCGTGGACGAGATCCGCTGCAGTGACGACACGTGCGTGCCGGGGTCCGCACGCTGCAACGGCGTGGCCGAGTGCACCGACGGCGCTGACGAGGCCGGGTGCAATGATTTTGGTTTGTTTTATTATTTTTGTTTTGGCTTTAGTTTTTTTTTTGTTTTAGCAAATGAGTCAGTTTCGAGATAATGATGATGTGCAGAGTGGTCAAACATGTCGGAAGTTGTTTGAAAAACGATCTTACCACCACAGAATCAGAATAGTGTTTGTTTTCGATTGTAGTGACGCTGCTAACAACGTACGACTCTGTTCAGTATTATGTTAAGGCCAGGTAGGCTGAACTTACGGTTTTGAATACCCTCTGACACATAATATGTGTGACACATAATATCATATTATTATGATAGAAAAAAATGTTAGTTAAAAAAAATGGGTACTAGGTAGTTCCTGTATTTAATTTATTGACATGATTGTATTCAAAATTAAGTATTCCTTACTAACTAAAAGTTCTGTCAAAATTTCACAATAGCTGAGTAACAAACTTACGCTTTTGATTCATAATGTGAATTCGAGAGAAATAATTGATAGATTTCGATTTTTAACTAGCTGTCCCGACAGACGTCCTTCTGTCAAATACTATTGGAATTCTAATATATTCTAATTATTTGTTTTTATTGTTTATTATTTTTTATTATTAGATTTAACGTTTATCGTTTTTTTTTTAGATTTTAATTTCATCTATTATTATTTTTTGTTTATTTTCCTTTGTTAAGACGGCACAAATCAAGTTGATGAAGACTCATCCGTGGCTCCACCGTCCACCTGCGATCGTGTTTCTTGCTCGAGTTCATCCGTGACCATTTGCGCTGAGCAGCGATGTGATGGAGTTGAAGACTGTCCACATGGTGACGATGAGCAGGGCTGTGGTAAATGATTTGATGCTTATGATCACGCCAGGATAGTGGAGGAAGCCAGTAATGTACACGGTAGTCAACTACACACAAACAACTTAAAAATAAGACAGTTATGATGTAGCGATTGATTGCGTCTAGATTTTTGCACTTTCGTGAGAAAACAATGTAATTTTGAGTAATAAAAATAATATTCATATGTTACTAGATGAAAAAATACAATAAACAAGTTACTTTTTTGCCTGGCAATTTCTTTTTAAATATATTTTTTTAAGTTTTTTTTTTTTGAGGTTTTTATTTTTTTATTTAGAAGACACGGAAGATTCCACGGCCCCTGACGTCGGAGAAGACACAACGGTGACTGCTCCACCGACCACTACATCTACCACTACCACTACTCAACCTACCACTGTTAGAACAGACGCTCCTCCTAGTAAGGACCTTTATTTTATTTTTTTATTTTTTAAAATTTTGTTTTTTATTTTACGTTTTGACCGGGAATCGCTGCCGTGGCTGAGACAGCCCGCAAGCACAAACTTAATGGAATTGGAAACGTATACTACCGCATGATGTTCTATGACGAGGATAACAGTAACCAGATGTTATGAAGACCTAGAAGATGATGGCGAGATGAACTGTATTCCTGTAAGAGAGATTGTTC
Organism: Udea ferrugalis; assembly: GCA_950022985.1. NCBI lineage: Eukaryota > Metazoa > Arthropoda > Insecta > Lepidoptera > Crambidae > Udea > Udea ferrugalis. The sequence continues at coordinate 24,468,644 of OX465515.1, forward strand.
AACATTGGCTTTGCACCGAGTGGATTGGAGACTGGAAGGGGAAACTTTTGCACTGCAGTAAGGTGTTATGTAAAGTGAAGCAAGAAGGCAGTTGTTTATTCAGTCATGATTTCAGTAAAAGGACCTTTGCTTATGCTTAACAAAACAGAACGGTTACGCCAGGTTCAGACCAGGCTATACACCATACGCCTGCTTAAGATACTTGTTACTTCGGAAAAATTGCCAGGAAGACAAATGTTGACTTAGCGCAACTCATGGTTATAAGTAGGGCGAAGGGAAAATACCCAGAGGATGGAGCCCGGTACGTTGGACCGCACAGTATGATCAGCACTTCACGACATAAGAGAGGTCACGACCCAGTAACTGGTGTATCGACCCTAGAAGACAAAGGAACTTATTGTAACCGAATAAACAGCAGACAGAGATCAACACTATTTTGTTATCACTTTATTAAGGGAGAAACAGGGTACGTTATTCGAACCACATACAGGCGATATTTCACGCAGCACTTGAGCTCTCTTTGTTGGCAAGGGGATGTCAGAATAAAGACATGGGTATTTATAATAGTAGGTAAGTAAGTAAGTAAGTAAATATTCTTTATTGCATACTAAAACAACAACAATATTACAGGACAGTAGCTGGAGTAAACACGTAAATGTACAACTTGGGCGGCATATTCCTTACGGCGGCGACTACTTAGCTCAGCTTTATAGCTTCCGGGGATTGTTTTGGAGGAAGGCCACAGCTGTAACCCCCAAACACTTCTTCGCTATGAGTGGTGAGAGGAAACCATTGGTGGCCAGCCTCTAGATGCTTCTTGTTATGAAGTCTGCTGCCACGAACGCCCACCGGGGACGGACTGAATGGGTATTATTTACTCACTCAAGAGAAAAGGCATGATGGCATTTGAGTATTCCTTATCAAAGATACTTCCGTATTAGGTAATGATAAGAATAAGGTTTCTGAAGAAAATAGTTCCCAAATTGAAGTGGCACGTCTACCCAAAAAAACCGAATGAATGAATAAGATAATACAAGTTGTTGGCTTCCCGCCGTATAACCTCGCAATTAGTGACCAGGTTCTAGGCAGTGCATCCGTCTTGCGTCTGGTGGTCACAATGTTGATGACTTAATTAAGACTTTTCTCACAGATTGCGCCGATGGTTTCTTCCCATGCGACGAGACCAGGTGCGTGAGCTTCGACAGCCGCTGCGATAACAAACGGGACTGCTTTGACGGAACCGACGAACTGGGCTGCGAAACTGGTAAGTACCAATCCTTTGTTTTCTATTTGAAACATAAACAATTTGATTATTATTGATAAAGTAAAAATTAACAGAGATTATTGACGCGCGATTGATACGATGACAGTGCCTTTGCCAATTTGAGCAACAGCAAGGTTTTTCGAAAACATAGTAGGCACTTTTGCTGTATCCGTAACTTTGTGATTAAAGCTACAAACCTACATATTGGAAACCAGGTATACTATAATTTGCAATATTTTTATGGGTGATAAACAACAATCTTGGAACTCTCTTCTTTTTTGCATCTGATGCTATAAATGTGCAACGAAGTGCAAACCGCAACTTAACTTAACAATTCTGTCAAAGAGATCCAATAATGATTAAAACAGACCATACTTATTTCTAGATATGACTGCTGCAAACATACCTTAGGCCCGCCCTACACGAACTGCTCCAGCAGTTACCCAGTGATCAACATACACGGACCGTCAACTGCTCAAAACTACCCAAGCGGTTCAGTACAGTCAGCTGCACATCAGGCTACCCATTTCCGAGCATTCCTCCTTGCTCTATTGCGAAGAAATGTCGAAAATGAAAAATCGGAAATGGGGTAACCTGATGTGCTGTTGACTGTACGTTAGCAGAACTCTAAAGTTCACTATGCAGTTGCAGCTTCAAGCAGTCCATATGGCGGGCCTATTGTATATTCTTAATAACAGTTAATTATAGTTTATTCACTTATAAGTTGGAGCGGCCAGAGAGCACTACTTACCGGCTGAACCACATAAGTTGTTAGTTAAAAAGTTATCCGTTGAGATACTAGAAATACGTTACGAAGCTAGACTTTAGGTAGCTCCTATTTCGAACTACATCATCTGAGTACTAAACTGTGGTCCGGCTAGAGTGTATGACGCATATGAAATGGTCCAACGATGACATAAAACGTTATATCACACAACGCAGCTGTTGTGATTGAAATAATAATACTAATATGCAACGCTGACTTAATACTTTGGCGCCGTATGATTGAAAGAGTTACCATTCACTAGACTTTTTGTGAGATTTTCCTCAAATTAAAAAAACAAGTTGTCGGAGTTTAAAGAAAGACAATTAATGATTAAACGAACTTACCTTAAGTGAAGTTCTATCATAATTATATGAGTCGCTGCATCCGAAGGGATTTTATCACAAGGTAGTACATTTCTTAATGTAGTGGGCATCAACACGTTTTAGAGCTGGTATCACTGAAACAGAAAAAAAAACAAATTCCCTCCCTACGGTAGGTGCGTCACTCTGACAGGTGACAAGTTCATCATTCTTTTAGAGACAGATTTCCCTAAAGTTACTCGGGTCAGTTACCAGAAGGTATGATGGTAACTATGGGTAGGGTGGGAGCTAAAATCCCTTCGGATGCAGCGACTCATATAATTATGATAGAACTTCACTTAAGGTAAGTTCGTTTAATCATTAATTATACTTCGTCGCTGCATCCTCGGGATTTTATCACAAGGTAGATGTTTAGAGTTCTAGGGAAATCAATATCAAGGATTTACTAAATTGAATATGATATCAAGGATTTACTAAATTGAATTATATTCAATAATATGATATATGATTGAATACAATTTTTGATGTGAGATAGGTAACGTTTATTATAATTTAACCTGTTTACTATAAAAACGCAATAAAATTAAGGACCAATGACCAAAAGTCAAAAGATCATTGCAGCTTCAGTATTATGTTCCAAGATGAATATATATTAAGATAACTTCATGTTATAAATAAAAACTTAATGGTAACTGTATGAACTCTGCTGTTACCACACACAAGAACAGGTATACATATACCACCCAATAATAAAACCTAATTTACTGGAATATTTAATCCACAGTAAATTCGGGATCAAAGAACGACGTCTATTGAAACAGGTTAGCAGCTTGAGCTGCAACTTTTCCGTTAATATTTTCGTAATAAATGTAAAGTAAGGTGGTACGTAATTATATACAAGTACACTGGGCAGTGGTTTATTACAACAATTTAAATGCCCAGCATTGTATGTGCTCGTTGGGTGGGTGACACATAATTAGTCACCTAACTTAATTCAGCTAAAGCTATTGTTTGGAAAACCTTTTCCCAAATAGAACCCAACGGCAGTAGGTACTAAAGTAAGTTAGTTAGTAACTTACTCTCCTAGTTTTTGCTAATAATATTTCTTAATGTAAGTATGTTGTCTACTGCGCAGAGTAAGCAGACTTTAGAATCCGAAAGAATAATAACCTAGGCATAATAAGCTTTAGTTTTTATTATTTTTCTTAAGAGTTTCTATGACTCTCATTGATTGAAATGTCCTTCCAAGATAGAAACTACACATGACCTAACCAATGCAGCTGGCCTATGTTTTTAATCTAATAACCTAACTGAGGTATTATTACTTAGGTAATTTATGCCACTCTGGTGAAAGCTGGGGCGTTTTGTAAGGATGAGACTTCTTACTATTCTTTATGACAATGCTTTCGTGAGTGGAAATCGTCTATTTTTAACTATCGCTATGCGAATAATATCCGTAACACTGTAAGTAGGTAGGTACCTACAGTTCCCTGTTGGTACAGTTAAGGTTAGAATTGCATCAAGATATTCTACTGACTTCTCTCCTTAAATCTTCTTACTGTGAATTTCTTATTAAATGTCAAATCTTGTTTGGCTTGGTACACTACTAAAGTGTAAACTAATAAAAGAGCTGTTGCTTATGTGAAGGTGTTATTTTTCATTCCATTATTATTGCGATTTCAGTCCTAGTCTCACGAAAAACTTAACTTATAACCTATTTCGATCATTTTAAAATGAAAGACCACGATGTCTTCTACTCGTGAGTGCGTATGCAACAAATCCTTAATGGTAGGTCACCTACCTACATAATTTCAAATACTAAAACTATTAAATTGTAATTTAGCATCTGATTGCAATTAATTTCTTAATCAACAAACCTTGCCAGATGTGAACAATAAAAGCTAAAACTACTTCCTATAAATTGGTAATCTGCAAATCATTACCAAACATTTTTGTCTTCAGGTAGGTATATGCTGTCAGAGTATCTGCAAATGACTAAGTACTAGTCTTACTGAAATCGAGACAAGATAAACATCTTTTTCCAATACATTTCCTGTATTCAGAAATGCGATCAATGTGAAATGGCTTTAGTTCAATTTATAACTTTTAATCCCAAGTCAAAACCAGTCATGGCTTGGATATGGTTATCAACTATACCTATTGATTGATTTTGTTATTTCAAAAAATAACCACGGAATCGAGGTACTAAATCAAGCCTACATTACAAGTTGTGCCTATTGAACTTGGCTAAAACAGCAGACATACCTTTAAAAATCATCTACTCAATCGTTAAATGACAAATTTAACGCTTGCTGAATTATGAGTAGTCACTAATGTTTGCTAAACGGCAAAAGTGTAGCATTTTGCATATAAAATAAATCCGCGTGCGTAGCACACCACTCAACAACAAGTAAATCAAGTAGATACATGTATGCATATACATTTAAAAGACGGCAGTGTTTATGTACTTACACCATTTTTAAGTGTTGTTATTCAACATGTTATTGTTAAACGCGTGGCTGCGTTAAATACTGTGTTAATTATTAGGTGCTAATTCACCTATCGTTTATCGCTTCATAAGAATAAACTATTAATAATAAAGAATTTAAGTGTCTCTTCAATTCATGTTGTTTCAAATGCCTTTGCTTATTTATTATGTTAAAATAAACTACTAAATAAAATTAAGCCAGGTTTTCCTTTCTGACGCTATAACGCACAGACCGATTTCCACGGTTTTGTATTCGTTAGAAAGGTCCCGCGCTCCGTGAGGTGTATAGTAAAGAAAATTCAGCAAAATTTCAACAGAAAAGCGGGAAAATCTTTTTTCACATACAGCTAAGGCCACGCGGACGAAGTCGCGGGCGGCTGCTAGTCATAGATAATTATTTCTTGAATAATAAAGGAAATTTTGGAAAACTTACATGGGTTCTCTGCCAACAGGTAAGGTTATCAAACCATCAGCAAGGTAATTTCCAGAAAAATACTGGTAAGGCTAGGTTAAAATACATACCTGACTTTTCGCAATCATTATGAAAATACTTTTCATTTCATTTTATGTTTTATTTTATTTTACTTCATTTTATTTCATTTTTATTCATTTTATTTCGTTTTATTTCATTTTATTTCATTTTATTTCATTTTATTTCATTTTATTTCATTTTATTTCATTTTATTTCATTTTATTTCATTTTATTTCATTTTATTTCATTTTATTTCATTTTATTTCATTTTATTTCATTTTATTTTATTTCATTTCATGGGCCATTCACGGATTGAATATAGGCCCTTAATTCAGATATTGCGATATCGTTACCGTCATGTTGACTCACGGCCAACTCCCAGGTTTGTTCCTTATGTACAGATCAAGCTATTAAGTCTCAAATTTGAGATCATTTTTCTGTATTTATATGCCTTCGTGATGACTCGCGGCCAACCCCCAGGTTTTTACTATACCTTCGTGATGACTCTCGGCCAACCCCCAGGTTTTTACAATACCTTCGTGATGACTCTCGGCCAACCCCCAGGTTTTTTAAGAAGTCAATAAATAAAAAATATTTAACTTTTCACTTATAAGTATTTTAATTAGGCACCGGTACTCACCGGGATGGTTTTTGGCGTCGGCCTCTAATTACATAGCTAATTGAATATTTCATTCTGCTAAATCCGCATTGGATTGTCATTTTCTTATATATAAAGCATATGCTGTGAACTTCGTGGGCAGCAAGCCTACGTGAGTGGTTATCCCGTGTTAACACGGGTGTTAGCCTTCATCATATTATGAATATTGTAAACGGTAACCACGAAGTGGTATCAAATGTATTTAAATATAAAATTTATAGCAACTAGAATAAGTTATGATATTAGCCATAGCTATATAGCTACAAAAGCTGTGGCGTGGCTACTCAGATGTATCTGTGTAGTAGCAAAATGAAACATTATTTTAATGTCAGGTACTACCATTACTAAGACTTATTCTTAGTCTGCAGTTTTCAATTGAAATTACAATCTAGTTCTTGAAGTTTTTAGGTACTAGTGTACATAAAAAGAAAGGTTTTTGTTATGCAAGGATAGCACAAAATAACTTACAGTTTGGTCTTCGATTTGATTTTCACCTTAAAATGCTTTCGAAACCACACTCGCGTTTTGGGCCTGGCCGTGCTCTCGTTACGGGACGTCCTCTTGGACAGGAATAAACAGGAACCTTTATTCTGCTTGGCTTATTTGTTGAAAATGCACCGACCAACTTGGTACGGGAAAAAACAGGATCTTCTTCTTCTGTTTGTCTCGTTTGTTGGAAACACTCACTCAGTGTGCGTTTTATCGTAATCTCGTTACGGTGGGTCCATTTTGGACAGGCCTCAACAGGATCATAAACAGCTAAAATTAATGCCAACATTGATTATGACCACTTCACGGTCTCATCATTGACGTGTTTTGTTAAATTTAAACATTGCATCGTCATGCTATTGCTTAGCTTTGTTTACAGTCATACGAAGATTCACTTTTAATCACGAGTTCTCTTATTAAAACATTTTGAGCAAGAAAATGTGGGTAGATTTTCATTGTAGATCGTATTTAGTTATTGTTTAAAACGAAAGGTAAGTACGATCTTAACGTTGTATTTCATGTAGGATCTATCAATTTACACTACTACAACTATTGCAAACACTTCAGCACTTAAAGAAACCGTTTTAAAAAAAATATAACGAGAGAGGGTGTGTCGATGCCCGAACACTAGAAACGAATGATGAACTTGTCACCTGTCAGAGTGACGCACCTACCGTAGGGAGGGAATTTGTTTTTTTTTCTGTTTCAGTGATACCAGCTCTAAAACGTGTTGATGCCCACTACATTAAGAAATGTACTACCTTGTGATAAAATCCCGAGGATGCAGCGACGAAGTATAAATAATATTTGTCTCCACTTCTTCATTTTGCAGTTGCATTTTGCATTTGGCAGCTGACAAAATGTATTATTTAAATGAGTTTGACTGAAGCTGATGGTTGAAGGAACTGCAAGTTATAAATCCCGTTTTTTTAAATTAATTTTGGTCACCACAGTGAAGACTGTTCTGCTTAAAGGATAATGTTTTGAGCGGACACTCTATATTTAGAATCATTCGCAATGCTTAACTAAGCCACTTGTTAATTCTATTTAGAATTACATTACAGGCTATCTGCTCTGATGACTCATGTGTTGTAACTCATGGTGATTGACTTCATAGCGCTATCAGTTATTGTAAGGTTATGTTGTAATACTTATAATATGAATAGTTCTGACCTAGGTTTGATCTGATAGTTAATCACACTTGAAGTAACTTGATAGCCATACATACATACCTTTTTTCGACGCCGAGATTGCATTTACGCACTATCCCGCTCCCTGGGTATGGGTATCCCTGGGTAGCGGGGAGGGAGTCTGGGATTCACCCACCTCAATGGGAAAGGTAATATCCACTAAACTCCGCGGAGGCGATCTTCTGCGCGTTACCAGAGGTCCCCGAGTACCACCGAGAGGGACTCTACCGGCGGAACCCTGGCGCGCTATGCCGGCTTCCCAGCTCAACTCGAGGGAAGTTACACACGCCGGTGCTAACAGCAGTGCGAGGCCCTCCGCACCACCGCTCTCCACGGAGTCACGGAGTCTAAGTGCAATTTAGGCACACGGTCCCCACCGTGTGGGCTCTTAGCGACCCCTGCTTTAGTCGCCTCTTAAGACAGGCGGGGGGAAACCTTGGCAGTAGTCTTATGCCTCTTACGACAGCGCAAGTACATATATACTTCTTTCCACTTGCTAAGTACGATCCTGACATACTCGAACATCTACTCTCTATCTGTCTCGTACTCGCGTTGAAGGTGCATCTGCTTTTTACATTGATGGAATCATCATAGGGTGAATATACCAGAAAGATTCAGCCGGTCTGTTAATGGTCTCGGTAGCACAGTTTTTAGTGCAGTCGCCCGGTTTGCGAAACACGCGGACGTTCGACTCCCGCCTGGAGCCAAGACCGATTGTCTTCTTCCGGTTTTCGGATCTTTAGTAAAGATACTGCATGGAAAATGCTGAAAATAATAATAACATATACTCGTACGGTGGACGGCACATCACTCTACCCATTTCCGGTCAGTCCTAAGCTCCTTGCTCTATTGCAAAGAAATGACATTTGGCAAGAGCGAGAGATAGAAGGGAAATGGGGTAACCTGATGTGCTTTTGACTGTACATCTTCCGCTTTTACTACTCTCAAGAGTCTTGATAAGCAAAACCATAAGTTTCAACTTATGCTTCCTAATAGTAACGTTAATTTTTCACACCGTCTCAATTTATTTGGCTGACGGCGAGGTTGACTGGTAGAGAATGCCTCTTGGCATTAAGTCCTTCTTTTTGAAGAAAAACGAGGAATAGTGTCTCCTGAGTCGTCGCACTCGGAGATCGGCTTCCAGTTCTGAAATCAGGTCAGTAATATAATATCTCTGATATGTATACTTGGCCACTTGACCCTGAACTAAAAAGAGCATACAATCATCTGTTGCTTCGTTTAAATTAAGAATGCATTAAAAAAACATTGTGTCGTATTTAAAAAAAAAAAGATAATGAGCTTGCTGAGGCTTGACAAATTAGTCAACATTCTGTTGAGATTGCTTTTCTGGTAACGAAATAAACTTTTTTTTTTTCTTTAGAGTAGTTACGCACGCGGGATTGTCCCGAATGCGGGAAATATAATCGGTTACTCTCTCAAAACGAAACTTGCATAAGATACGCATGCGAGGCCATCCCGTTATGAAATACGCATGATATTAAAACACTCTTAAGCCTATCCTCCTTCTTGCGTCGGTCTCCTCAATGCTGAGGGTCGTGATCATCTTAATGAAACACCTTGCCGCGGACTATTTGTCTTCATCTGCCTCTGTCAGAAGCAGAGTGAAGAGCATTGTGAACAGTTGTATCAAGGGCATTGCGAATCTGCCGTTCTATTCCGGCGGTGCACATCGGACATCACTTCACATCTCGGTGCTTCATGCTTACCTCAATCATCAATACGCTTTACTTTGAATTGGTATTTTTCCTCATTTTGTATGTAAATAATTAAAAAAAATATTTGACTTAGTCCTTTTTTTTACAAACGACCACAGTTGCAAAGAAATTGAATTTTAAAGTTCACTCACACGAGCGAAGGGAGTTTTGGCGTCCGCCGGAATAGCATAGCTGATCGCTCCATCGCATTGGACTCCTACCCCTCGGTCTTTTACCCTCGACCTTGCTAGTGACAATTAACTTCTCCATGTCGACATCTTTCCTTGCAAAACTTTAGTGATGGTTATGTAAGTTTACTATAACTAAAACGTGCCAAATGTTTTACATAATGAGCTCATGTATGTCTTGCTTAGATATATTTAGCATAACATGCCGGATGATAGCCGAGTAGGTCGGTGACTCCTCAATCTCGACGATAAACCTCGGGTCAAGTTATTTGGACACAACAAAATATGCCTATAGTTTTTACTAGAGTCAATTCTTTACAAAAATCACGTGTCGTAATACATGAGACTGATATGACTTTTAAAACCTTGAACATTTTTATGAAAGATCTGCTGATAGTTGAATAATCGAGCAATTGATTTATTTAGCTCTTGTCAGCATCAGAAAGCGTTGAATTTTTCACAAGCGAGTTATCGTACGATTCGGTAACTTTTAGCGTAAGCGACGACGTAAGCCAACACACATCAATCGTATCAATAGTTATCAATTGTAATATTGGTATTTACTTAAATTGTTATTGTTGTATCTTTCTGTTAAATTACTTGAAAATTAAGGTTTGTTGGAGGGGTGTAAGGCTAGTGAGCAACCTTAATGTCAGATGTTATCAAACCGCCCTAAGGCCTCCGACTAGGCCTAACGACTGACATCTAACGACGCCAGCCGGGACCAACTTCTTAACGTGCCTGCCGACCTTGCCTCATTTCCGACCCGGCGTGAATTGCTTTACAACAGCGATCGTCCCCGATCACTGTCACAACTGCGCCACGGGCACCTCAAAATGAAACTCGTTGAAACATGCATGAAAAAAAGGAGTACCTACAGTATTCCTGTGCGTCGTCGCATTAGTTATTAAAAGAGTCGGTCAAAGCGCAACGCAACGCTAATGAGCCCTCTCCCTAACGAAATGGTCATGATTGTTAGAGTCTTAATTATAATAAATGGTCTTCCCTTTGGCCTGATTTAACCGCACTCGCGCTGCTAATATGCACCAATTGACTCAAGAACTCACTTCATTCAACCTCTTAAAAACAATCGTTAGTTTAATAAAGTCTTACTTTTAAGTGCCCACCACATTGTTTAGTGTGCGGGTCGATAGCAATAACATGCTGCAAGTAATCGAGTGCTTTATTTATCTTAGCTAATTACGTTATTGTAGGTACTTGAAGCCCTTGTAACATTATAAGTATTAATTTTAATAATTTCTTAAAATGGATAGCTATAGTGTTTTAATAATAACTTTTAGGCGATGATTATTAAGCACTCTGTCTTGTAACCCGATGGTCCCGAGATCAAATCTGTACTCTGTGTTCATTGGACAATTTGCGGCTAACTCTCCGCTGATGGAAAACACCGATAAACCCAAGCAACCCGGAAAACGGCGGTTAGCTCGCCCCTCACCACATTTAGTTCAAATTCTTTGGGCGAAATGTGGGCTTCCGAATGTTACGTTCACCATGCGGCAACAATCAGTGTGCCTCTGACTAATCCATTAGGGGTATGGACGTCAGCTTAGTTATTCAAATCGTCAAAATTCATGTAAGGCACCCAAGCAGTAAGGCCCCTTCTAGGGGATCCTGGTATACAAAATACAAAGCAATTCAGATAATACCGTGTGGCGGTGACTTCTGTCAATACGATTTATCCTTCGTGAGCACAGCTCAAGTCTTGATTCGAGGGCTGTCTCAGTTGAAACGAATTGTGGTGACCATGCTTCAGGGCGACAAAGAGTTTTACAAGTCAAGATTGGGGCATACTCTGAACTAAAACGAGAGGTATACCTTGTGACATTATTTAAAATGTATATAATCTGTATTTTGATATTTTTATATATTTTCATATAATTTCATGTCATTTCAATTCATTAATTGGACCATTAGCCAACGACAGTGGTTGGGTAAACACACATGTTTGTAATGTTTCATCTGAGGTTTTTTAAACTAAATTCATTTGTTCTTAGTCGATTAAGCATAACTTGAGGCCTATGCAGTGAGCATGTCTAAGGGTAAGTTGCACCATAGTAGAAGTTAAGGTTAAAGTTAAAGTTTTTGTCAAATTTGACAATTTGACGTCATTTTTGAAGCCTAACCGGTACTTTAACTGAAATTTCGATGTTTGTTATTGTTAAAGTCAGATGGTGCAACCCAACCTAAGTCAAGAATCAAGACAAAACGCAAGCAGGTTGTAATACATTTACCCCCTTATTCGTAAAAACACTTGTAGATCTTTAAACAACATTCTGAATATGGCAATCAACGAACTCTTCATTCTGTAAAACAATATTGGTTTTTGAATTTCAATTCCCTGATAAAATATAACCAATAATTGAGGCAAACTATTTGTTGTTCGTATTCCCATTTGAGTGAAAATATTTTTAATTTAGATTTTCAAATCCTGCCTACTACGAGTATATTGATAATACCCACCGACCACTTTCGATAAGTAATTGTTAGCAAAATAAATAGTGATGCCACGAAACGAAACGAAAAATACGCATATCAGTTTTATTTTGTTAATCTAGTAAAGAACTTACCGGTGAAATTGAATAGTTTAAATATTGTTAAAGGCTTTTTTGTGAAACAACACGATAACAATAATTGAATAATCAAAAAGTTTGACTTAGTTAAATACTAAAATAGTCCGAGCCAGGCCTTTCTGTTTTTTACAAGTTCTTGAACAAAATGACTTTGCAATAACTTATGAAACAAGAGACAAATGACATTACTTCAATCTCTTGTTTTTTTAACGCCATTTTGAAAAAGAACTTGAAAAAATACCCAACTATTTGTTTGTGATAATGTTTCCTTCTTTCCATCCTGCGTTTTCTATAGTTTGTTCGCGATAGGATTGCAGTGATTCTTAAATTTAGTTCTGTTATCACAAAAAAAACGTAGGTAAGTAATTAGAAAGAAAATTACCGTTGTCATGTTTCGAAGAAATGACAGATTTTTTGCCAAGTAACAGCTCAACCGCTCCGTGACTTGCGGCTACCGTTAAAAGTGCGGTGCGCGGGATTTTTTGACGCTTGCGTTAAAATGATCTTGTTTGGACTTTTTGACCGTCACCGTCTCATTATTGTAAAACTCATGGTATCTTTACACATACGATCTCACGGGGGCTCGGTTCGTTCCCCACAGCGCCCGTTGGAATGTTGAGTGTGTGTGTAGGCGGACACATTATGTTATGATGATGTTCAAGTGTCGACCACATTAGTAATATCGTTCGAGCGTTTTATAAGTCAGAGAGCGGACAGTCAAACTGAACGAGTTGTAACGAGGTTGAGTGCCACTCACAAAAGACAACGACAGTAAAATTCATTTCATATGTAATGTTTATAATTGTGTTATATTATTTACTTCCTTAAACATAATTTTATCTCTGAGATGTTATAAACCTCAAAGAAAGCCGTTATACCTACTATGTAAAAAGGCGGTGAAGAGTATCACATATAATTTTAACTAAGTACATTGATATTTGAACAAACACTAAACAACAAACAGAAAACACTACAAGAAGAAAACAAATAAACCAGCCACCACTCCGACATCCAATTTCGGAAGTTCCTAAAAAGATTCAGAAAGGACATTTTTCTTATCTAAATTTTTAGAGAGAGGAAAGCCTAATAAGGTCTAAAACAAGACCTTGAACATAATTAAAACTGTAAATATTCTGCTTCCAATCTTTTGTAATCTTAACAATATCAGGTCCAACAGACATGTTGCATTTAAACCAATAGGCCAGCGACTCGTAATTTAAACTTATTAGCTTATTGTAATTACCAGTTTTCGAATTCGTGAAGTGAGAATGTAACCCATCTTCCTCTTTTTGTTTTAATCGAAGCTTTAAATAAGCTATTTAGCCCCTAGACTATTAATTGACCTAATACGTTACATGGAGCCATTAGATAATTTTCAACTCGTTGCTACGCAGTTACTGATTCGGATAATCATTTTAACCTTATCTGGTGGCGCTTAGTAATTTATCAATATAAATAAATCACTGATGTATGTTTGTTCCCCTCCCCACCCGCACCGTGTACGCATCGTGTCACGATGAGGCATCGTTTCACGATACGACGTCGTGTCGTGGGAATCTACTACTAGCAAGCGTCATAACATCGTCTTCTCGTGACTCCTTATTCATGATTGAAAAAATAAAATTATCCAGTATCTTCTCTGTATCTTTCTTTGCTGATATTAGGAAGACTCAGTTAATTTCGTTCTAAAGAAAGATAAATAATTAATTCCCTGACTCCTTTCCTTTTTTTTTTATTCACTTACGATCCTCTACCTGAAGGTTGTCTGGAAGAGATCGCTCTCTAGCGATAAGACCGCCTAAATTGTACATTGTTCTCATTGTTGTTGTGTTATTTGCTTGAAATGTAATGTTTTGTACAATAAAGAATATCTATCTATCTATCTTTCTTTAGAAACACTAAAAGTTTTTTTAAAGATGACTTCACAAGTGAATAAAACAGAACGTTAATTAACTTAACAACCAGAGCCGCCTTGTTGCAAGTGACTGTATTGCAAAACAAAACAATTCCGAGAACAGATTTGGAGATGTCGCGACAAATGAAAAGACAAAGATATCTCATCTGATGGGTATCACTGCTTGAGACGAAAAACATAACATCCGGAGTGCGAAACTCATCATAATAAAAAATAAACTGCCGCCCGGGGCGGATGCTTAGTAATATGGTTAGTAAGTATTTATACTCCATTTGTTGTAACATTAGAAAAAAGAGGCTCATAGAAGCAGGGGTGCTAAACAAATGAATGATTAGCATTTGTTATTGACTTTGCCGGCTGACAAATTTGTATAACCTGGCAAAATTTAATTGGCCCTTCCGTCACAACGCATGAAGAAACTAAGCAACATTTTAGATTTGGTAGAGGTATAATGTCAGTAAAAGCACGGCTGGATACACAACCCTTGCTTCTTTAAGGTTTTTATGATCGAAAATATAGTTTCACGTCAGACAAAATAATTTAATTTAGTAAATGCCTCATGAATTCTGAAGTTATTTAATTTAAATGAGAAGTAATAAGTGTTACAGTTGGCATAAGACGGAGATTTTGTTAAGTTCGGCATAAATATTAAAAGTTATAATATTTATTGTACTTATACCACAAAGTATACCCTATAAAGAACCTTTTATTACTTCTGTCAAGTTCTGTCTAATGATATAATAAGTAGATAATAGTATAGGGATAGGTCTGTCCACAACTGTGTAACAATGCCATAAGAACCTTCCTCACACTTCATCAAACACATAGATCTTGAGTCTACTTCTCCGAAATAAAGTCCTCAGTTACTAAATATGACTCAGACAACTTGAGTTCGAACGATCGATGGCTGTCAAATTGTAAAGTTTCATTTTTCTATGTAGTTGTTGAGTTATGCCCAGGCGGTTACGACGATTATTGTAATTGCAATGATACAAGAATTTTTAAACTTCGTCTACCAGATGGGCACAACATAAATTGCTAGAGTAAGAAACAGGACCAACAGAAAACAACTTCACAACGCAACCAGCAGCCTTCTAGAAGCAGGTTTTTCATAACTTTTACCTCCAACATAATGAATAGGAAGCCATAGGAACGTAAATGAAAATACACAAATAAGTTTACTCTTTTATGACGTTCACAAGTTTTGTGCAACTTTGCCTGAAAAGCCAATGAAAACAGTGTGAAGTACCTACTAAGGGCTCGGTTAAGGAGACGCGGGGTGTCGCTCTCTAGAAACATACGGCACTGCTTGGAACGACCAAGGAGAAGCGTATTTGTTGAAGGCCTTTAACATTGATGAGATCACCCTAGCTCATAAGATAAAATATACCAGAAAGATTCGGCCGGACTGTTAATGGTCTCAGTAGCACAGTGGTTAGTGCAGTCGCCCGGTTTGCGAAAGATGCGGGTTCGAGTCCTGCCTGATGCCAAGATGACCAAATGTCTTTTTCTAGTTTTCAGATCTTCAGTAAGGATACTGCATGGAAAATGCTAAAAACAATTATAATCATAGTGTATTTTATGTTTTAGTGTCGCATGCCTCCTCAGGCACTTTCGGATACGTTAGTTCCTCTTTCAGGAGAGTCTAGTCCAAACAAGAACTGGCGTGGGTTGCTGATCACCTAACAACAATGGTCGTTGCCTAGGTGTTGCCACTGAGTGATCACTTATTTCCATGCTTGACATTCACTGAACATTTTACTCCTATTTTATTTTTTTGACAAATACAAACAAAAAAAACCCAGTATAGAATAATGTAGAAAATAGAAATAAGCTTCCTAGCAGTGAAAGAGCAGAGTGCACTTTAGGATGAGAGGGAGTACTAAAAAAAAAAACCCATTATACTCCTTATTTGCTAATACCATCATCATTTGAATAGGAACAATCATTAATAATTGATTCAATGCCATCAATCCAGTTACATCAGTGTGGAGCTCTGACCAACCATAAATAATATTGCATTAATTTGTCACTAGCAAGCTAACGATGTTACATTTTCCAATCTTAGTAACCTTCAAATGAACTATTTTCTTTTTACTAAAGTGGCATTTTTTCCTAACCTAACCATTAAGTTAGATTTGGTAATTGCGGAGATGACATAATTAAACATATTAGGGCATTTTTAAAAACCAAATCAAAACTAAATTTTCGGGATACAAAGCTGAAGAGTTTGTTTGTGTTGTTAGTTTGTATGAACGCGCCATTCTCGGTAATTACTTAAAAGTAATAACCGTACGTAAAAAAGAGTTATCGTACGATTCAGTTATTTTCATTATTTTTTAGTGTGGGAGGTATCTGTATTATTCTGTTTGTAAAGACTAGACGTATTCGGCTTCAACATATCAAACTGAACAAGCAATTCACTAAAATTAAAACTAAGTTACCGAATCGTAAGATAAATCGCGGTTCCGAATTTTGGTATTGACGAGTCCATTCCTTGAGGAAGGCTATAAAGCTATAATTATGACATCACGCTGTTGAGGGCAAGCGGACAAAATCGCAGATGGCAGATGGCTTTCTTTCGTCTTGAAATATTTTTTAACTTGGCGTGGCAGGAAAAGTCGAAAAATATTTCGGAAAATAAAGCGTGACGCTAAATGGACAACAAAAGCCTTTCATTGTTTTTGGAATAAACGTTTCCCTAACCAGGAAATAAAACAATTGTTTGTAAAAGAGTTTTTAAGGTGTATCCGTATAAAACCTTGAAGCTGTTGCTTTAACAAAAGCTCGTGTTAGATCAGAGCAATATTTCATAATGTTGATCACAA
Source organism: Udea ferrugalis (assembly GCA_950022985.1). NCBI lineage: Eukaryota > Metazoa > Arthropoda > Insecta > Lepidoptera > Crambidae > Udea > Udea ferrugalis. Next base: position 24,485,528 of record OX465515.1, read on the forward strand.
TGAAATCATATTCACATTTCCAAGGATCAAATATGGGGTAACTGAGTGATGGCCAACTCTGGCGCTGATTAGTCTAATTGGACGAGTGCCACAGACGCATTCTTCTGAATTACTCTTAATTGCATGCGGTGGGTCCCAGATTCATCGTTAACATTCTACTTGGTTAACGTTTTTATTAGCTCCAAGAAGTCACACTGAAAAGTGACTTGTATCTTGTAATTAGCTATTGTTAACAGTATGTGATTGTCAACAACACACATCAAAACTGTCTAGGGATATCATAGGTATATCGTTTTTCAAATATTTCATTAATTCAAGTTTGTTTACAAGTTGAGCATTATCTTAGAATAACGCGAGGACAGAGGCATAAGATAGAGGTTGAGAATATTACAAAAAAAACCCTTTAATTTTGCTAAAATTTTGAGACCCTTTAATAGAAAAATCTGTCTTTTTTTAACGTCCTAACGATTGTACAATAATGCTACTACAATGAATTTCTTTATACAATCTGAAAGGGCAGATATAGCAGTTTCTGTGATCTAAAAATTTCTACGTTGGTATCAATGTTTTAATTTTTACAGCCTCCCAAATAGCTATAATCTGTATGAAAATGCTTGAGATATCACTAGACACTTTTGAGCAGTGTATTTTATGCTTGTGGGTAACCGATTTTGAGCTATGCATGGCACCCGTCGTATAGACGTTGACTGTATTTAAATAAATGTGGAATGTGTAATTGGTCACTATCCCACACAGGGCCGTCAGTCTCCAAACTAGGCGAAGGCTGTACTATGAGGTCCAAGACGACGGAAAAAAACATACGTAAAATACTTTTTTCATTACTCATACTCTGAAAGTAGGTCATTACTGACCTGAGAAGCGGGCTGAAAGTAATACTTTTCATCCCTAGGGAGAATCACTTTCAACTGACATCTGCCAAATTATTAAAAAAAAACTTAGTTATTTTTCACATATCTATTGAACCATGTTCCAACTTTCTATACAGCCACGATGTAAAATTAGAATAACTTAAAGTTAAGTATTGATTAGAGAATGTATATTTTATAAATAACTTTATTATAATTCAGTTTTAACAATTTCTTCAAAATAACTAAGCTTAGAGCAAAATATTTACCATTTTTCCAATGAAAAAAATAAAAAATAATGGCTGAATAGTGGGCCCGCCACAGAAAAAAAAAACAAAAAAAATAGGCGGGATAGCGCCAATTCGATCTTCATTTATTTTTAAATCTTTTTCTTTGGCTAATTCATGTTTTATTTTTACTTTCCTTGTATTCGTAATGAAAAGCACAGTGTTTACCTCGGGTGAAAGACTTATTTAGTCCCTCGAACTATTGGCGCCCTCACTTCGTTCCGGGCGCCAAACCCCGTCTCGGGACTAAATAAGTTACTTTCACCCCTAGGATAACAATGTACTATTGTTTTGTAAATACATAGGCAACACCCAGAGAAATACAAATAGACATGTTCATGCATGTGAAATGTTTGTAGATAAGGGAGATGCTGGGAATTGGCACCACTTAAGTCTAATAACTTTTGTCTTAACCTATATTTTACTATGATTTTTGATTTAGTAAAAATAGTTTTGGCTTTCGGGTAATAAAAACCAGTGGATGGGGTAGCGAGAACCATTGGGGCAATGGTAACCATCCCATAAAAACCTGTATTAAATCACAAAAACAAACTGTTAAATGTTAATAAAATTAAGGCCTGTTAATCTAATGCCATTTATCTAATCAATGTAGTGACTATTAAGTTTAATATCATGCAAAATCATGGTTAAACTTAGCTTTAGAAAAACAAAAACCTGCATTCAAAAAAATCCACAGGCCCTGCATTCGTATCAGATTTTTCTAGATTTTTGTCTTTCTTGTCTTGTTTTGATCTTTGCCTTCTGTTACATCTTTTTTGTATTGTACTGTATGAAATCCGTTACTCCTCAGCCGCCTTATTAAGATAAATCCTATCAAACGAAACCATACCCAATTAATCTTTTGAAGTTGATGTTTTGAAAAACCGCAAGTGCAGCCCATCCGGCCTTAAGGTAGCTCCGCTGAAAAATCCAACTTTCTTACCTGTCTTAAGCTTGCCGGTGTAACGACAACTTAGTAAGCAAGTTCTCTTGCTTTCATTTCATTAGTGTTCAGGTCGCAAAGTAACGTATTAGCTTTAATTAGTGGCACGTGGAATGTCCTAGTAATTATCTAGGAGGAGGCTTTTACTGTTCGCCACTCCTCTTCCGGTGGGCCTGACGCACTCACTCTTATTGTACTCCCTTTTGTTCAGTCAACATCAGATTCCTTACTAAGTGTTCCATAATTATTTATCTTCTCTAGTTTATAAAAGTGAAATGACAAAACTGAAAATACTATATTGCCCCCATACTGGGAACGTTATTATAGATCTGTTATTCTCAAAGTTATTAATCACTTTACTGGCATGCTTTATAACTTTAATTTTAACCATGTGTTATTGTCAATTAGTGTTGGTATCCGTCAAATAGACCTAGTGAGTGCTCACCATTGTCATATTTTTACGACCGTGTTGGATATTTCTCAACTGTTTGCATAAAACCGAACTGATGTTAAATAGGTATAAATATTTGAATAAATCAAAAATAAAAAAAAGTAGTTGGTGTCGAAAATCGTGCATAGATCAAAAATTAGATCAACTTATAATAAATAAATTTAATTTAAATTTTTTGTAATAAATAAATTTACTTTATAAATTGTATTTTTTTAAAAAAACATTTATTTTGTAAGCTTACTACTGTTAGGTTATTTTGTTTTTAGCATTAGGGATAATGCATTATCATCTTACTAAAGATAGGAAAACCAGAAAAAGGCATTCGGTCTTGGCATCAGGCGGGACTCGAACCCGCGTCTTTCGCAAGCCGGGCGACTGCACTACCAATTATGCTACCGAGACCATTAACAGACCGGACGAATTTCTCTGGTATATTATACCTGACAGCCAGGTTGGTTTCACCAATGTTTAGGCATATACCTTAAACACTCGAAAGAAACATTATTGCAAATATTTTACTTTCGATTAAGATGAAACTACGATTTTGATAGGTTATTTTGTTTTTAGCATTAGGGATAATGCATTATCATCTTACTAAAGATAGGAAAACCAGAAAAAGGCATTCGGTCTTGGCATCAGGCGGGACTCGAACCCGCGTCTTTCGCAAGCCAGGCGACTGCACTACCAATTATGCTACCGAGACCATTAACAGACCGGACGAATTTCTCTGGTATATTATACCTGACAGCCAGGTTGGTTTCACCAATGTGTTTAAGGTATATGCCTAAACATTGCCTAAACCCGCGTCTTTCGCAAGCCAGGCGACTGCACTACCAATTATGCTACCGAGACCATTAACAGACCGGACGAATTTCTCTGGTATATTATACCTGACAGCCAGGTTGGTTTCACCAATGTGTTTAAGGTATATGCCTAAACATTGGTGAAACCAACCTGGCTGTCAGGTATAATATACCAGAGAAATTCGTCCGGTCTGTTAATGGTCTCGGTAGCATAATTGGTAGTGCAGTCGCCCGGCTTGCGAAAGACGCGGGTTCGAGTCCCGCCTGATGCCAAGACCGAATGCCTTTTTCTGGTTTTCCTATCTTACTACTGTTGTTGAAATTTCACTATCTATCAAACTTTAAGATTCTGATTTGCATTGTCTTGGTGTATTTGTTTGGTTTAAATTACATAGGTATTCGTAATGAGACAATCCAAGCCCTGCTGCATTCGTTACGGTAAGCTTTCAAGGGTTGTGTATAGAGTGTTTTAAATAAAGTATCGATGAAATCGTTTGAAGGATAATTATCATTTTTTTCCTCATTTGTTGTTAACTGAATGTTTTTTAAATAAATACGTAAATGTAATCCATTACATTCATGAATACGAAACAATGTACTCAACTGTGCGCGCTTTAACCCAATTATTACCGCGCTATCATTCACACAAGAGGCACTTAGTTATCAGTCAGTAACTTCTCGATGTTATTATGACCTCAAATTTCAATAACAGTTTTTTAACTATCAATGCCACTTTTCAACTAATTTATATTTCTACATTTGTCTAACTTAAATGTTTCATTCTGTAACTATGAGCAGATAAAATTGTGTTAGGTTCCGTTTATCGTATCTGTCAACTAATTAGAATACGACGTCACGAGAAATAATGTTACCATGCAAACTTAACTAACCAGTTTAACCTAGGTCAAACTAGGGCTGGCATTCAGTATATAATCTTTTTTATTGTTACTGTGTGATTAAAACTGCTGCCTGCTTTATTATTACTATAGAACACCGTGTAAATACTCAGTTGGTAAAGTACTACCAGTTTTTGGGTTCTCGAATCGCGACCGCGTACCGGACGACGTTTCGTGGGCAGGCCCTCCACAAGGTGGACCGACGACCTGGTCAAGGTTGCGGGAAGCCGCTGAATGCGGACAGCGCAGGACCGATCGTTGTGGAGATCTTTGGGGGAGGCCTATGCCCAGAAGTTGGTCGTTCTAATATGATGATGATGATGATCAAACTTTTATGTTTGAAAACAAATGTTTGAACAAATGAAAACAAACAATTGAAAACAGATGTTTGAAAAAACATAACCCCTAGAGGACAATTTGTTTCTTGGTTTATCATGTTTTTTTTTTGTAATTTCATAGTAAAAGTTACAATAATGTCCAACATAGATTAATGTATATCGTCATATCGACTTATTTTTCGAGACATGACTGTCATGTCCCCACCGAATGATTGCGTGCCGCCCTGAATCGATAGTTAGTTGTATTCATTATAATTGCATGTCGTTGTTGCTCAAAATTATTTGTTGCGCGGCCATTATGCGATGCGCCTGACTATCTTTATGGATCTTCGCAGTGTTGTGTTCTATTTACCCTATTACCATCGTTTAGTCTGATTCTATTTCACGAGTCAAAATAATATTTAAATGGACATTACTCCACACAGCGCCATCTAGCCCTATTTAAGCTAGTTGAAGCTTGTATTTTAGGATCCAGACAACGGAAACATCCTTGAATACGTTTTTTTTTGTATTTACATACATTAAGTATTTATAGAAAACACCCAGACCAACACAAACAGACATGAACATGCACAAAAATGTTTTTACTGTGCGTGGATCGAGCCCGCGACCTTTGGTGTAGTAGCCAACTTCTCAACCACTACACCAAATCGGTCGACAATCAGAATTTATACGTATACCTAGATTTCTCTCAGCTTGTATTCTGCGTCATTGCTGGATCTTTGGCCATTTGCCTCAATCATAAAGAACAAGGAAATGCTATTAGGAATTGCTGTGCACTTTGCACTGTCACCAATTCCCCATGCTTTTCAAAGAGATAGATTGAAAGAAAGAAAGAAAATTTTTATTAGTCCACACAAAATAGTTAGTTTTCCCTTAATTGGAGATCAGAAACCCGAAATACAGAGGTTCCGGTTTCAATTTGGGGCACTTGAGAAGTACAATCAGGGGTTTTTTGAAAAAAACATTTTCTTTCTATGATAATAACTATCATAAATACTTTAAGAATCAGTACTACTGATTCTTAGTTTTCCCTAGTTATTTTATAAGAAGCTTTACAAAGGCTGTTTCAAGCACGCGTGTACAGTTAACGAGGGTTTTCTAGCTATGCTCCCAGAGCTAGGAATACTCTTAGTGTTGCCGAAATATCATTTGTATTATCGATACTATATAAAAAGTCAAGTTACACCCCGGGCTCATTAATAATATTGTTATTGGAACAAGGATCAAAGACAAATCCTGTTAAACTTAAGATATGCAGTGGTAAGAGGTAACTAATAGTTACATAATAGGTATGTTAGGTTATTATTATTATTTTAAGCATTTTCCATGCAGTATCTTTATTAAAGACCCGAAAACCAGTAAAAAGCATTCAGTCTTGGCTTAAGGCGGGAATCGAACCCGCATCTTTCGCAAACCGGGTGGCTACACTAACCACTGTGCTACCAAGACAATTAACAGACCGGCCGAATTTTTCTGGTATATTTTACCCTACGAACTAGGGCAGATACACCATCAACACTCGGAAGAAATATTTTTTCAAATATTTAACTCCCGATTAAGATGAAAAGGCTATGACTATGTTATTATTATTTTTATGTGTCTACAGCCCGCCTCAAAAAAAAAAGAGCGCGTCGTGGCCTAGTGGTTAAACATTCTGGCTTGGAACCCGGTGGTCCCGAGATCAAATCACGGAAAACACCTACTTTGTGTTTATTGTGAAACCCAAGCAACCCGGATAACGGCGGTAAGCTCGCTCCTTACCATGTTGGGTTCAAATTCCCTCGGCGAAATGTGGGCTTCTGAATGTCCCGTTCATGCCGGCGAAAATCAGTGTGCCTGTGACTAAACCATTAGGGATATGGTCGTGTTATGTTATGTTATGTTTAATTTAAAAATGCAAGCCTCAAAAAAAAAATTTTTACAATCTATTTTATTTAAAACAATATTAGGCCCTTAACCCCAAGATTGCTGTTCAAGTCATTACAGTGATGAATACCAGGCTTTCCGTGAGTAAGTAACCTCGCTTACATACAATAGATTTCATTATGAAATTGAAAACTAGGCAGGAGATCGCGTGTCCCTGCTCATTTTCCAAGTCACTCGTTGTCTTTGCCTAATATATTAATGGAATATATTATGGAATATATTAAATTGGCAATACACTATCGAATATCGATAACTGGACTGTGTTTAGGCGGACCTCGATAACCTAAGTTTGGAGGCCAAGTGTTGTGAAATCGAGATAAATCGGCATCTGTTCGAATCGTGCCTCAATTGAGTTCTACTTAGTTTATTTGTCACGATGGTTTTGTTAATCGAAATTGAATGAGAATAACCCCTTTGAAAGTTTTTAGGGTAATTTTTTTTCGTAATGGTTAGTGTCCGGTGGCGGTGACCGCAGCGCAGTTGTGACAGTGATCGGTGACGATCGCTGTTCTGAAGCAACTCACACAGGATCGGAAATAGGATGGGTGACCACCCTGACCGAAAATTAAGTGATGTGTTTTTCGGGCACCTCCGTGCTTCCGAAGGCACGTTAAGCTGTTGGTCCCGGTTGACGTCGCTAGATGTCAGTCGTTAAGCCTAGTCAGAGGCCTTAGGGCGGCTTGATAACATCTACTAACTACTAACCTTACACCCATCCAACAATCCGCACCGAGCCCGCGTGTAGGAGTATGGCTCGTTCCACCTCATAGTTGAGTCGAGGCATGTGCCCAGTAGTGGGACGTATACAGGGTGTTTCTTTTAAGGTGTCAAGCCGGCGCGAGCTGATAGTAGAGTACCATACCTATCGATTTAACCCCCATGTATGTTCTACGATTTTTTGTAGTTTTCGAGATAATAATGTTTTTGTATTTTTTAAAACTTTGTGAGCACTTGGCTTTAAATAATTTTACCTTTTTTTTTGTTCGAATTTTATTGGATATTTTCTTTTTATTATAATGTCTATTGATTGCAATTTCATGATTAAAATAATCCCTGTCCTAACCTTACTACAAGATACAAAGATGTTGATTGATAGTGAAAAAAAAGTGAATCATGCAGAACATAACAAAAATTCAATCGTAAATTTAAAAAAAACAAAAGGTATTCCATAGCTTCTTACTAATTTTAAAAACTGCGCAGCACCATAAGCTTCCATAATAATACAAGAAAACATGTCCTTCGTGGGGCATTATTCGTTGTAATTGATGCTCAAGTCTTGAGTATCGGAAATACTTAGTGTAATTTTCATACTAAATAATTTTATAGTATTTTGGAATAATTTTGTCATTTCTGAGATTTACTGTCTTTTAACGTTTAAACAAAACTCATTTGTTAATAAAACAGTCATTTTTAAACTTCCAATTATCCGAAAGTCACAACTCCTGTTGTGATTAAAATGTTGAAATTGAGGAAACCGGAACATATTTTGAATCGATTATCGAACTGTTTTGAGTTACTATGCTCAAAATACGCGTATATAGAAAATAATAAAGATGGTTCGGTTTCCTCAATTTTAAAATTTTTAGTACACCAGGAGTTGTGACTTTCGAATGTTTGGAAGTTAAAAAATGACTGTTTTATTAACAAATGAGCTTTGTATAAACGTTAGAAGACAATAAATCTCAGAAATGACAAAATTATGCCAAGATACTAGAAAATTATTAAGTATGAAAATTACACTATTTCCGATACTCAAGACTTGAGCATCAATTACAGCGAATAATGCTCCACGAAGGACATGTTTTCTTGTATTATTATGGAAGCTTATGATGTTGCGCAGTTTTTAAATTTAGTAAGAAGCTATGGAATACCTTTTGTTTTTTTTAATTTACGATTGAATTTTCATCATGTCCTGCATGATTCAGTTTTTTTTCACTATCAATCCAAATTTTTGTATCTTGTAGTAAAGTTAGGACAGGGATTATTTTAATCATGAAACTGCAATCAATGGACATTATAATTAAAAGAAAATATTCAATAAAAATCGAATAAAAAACAAGTTATAATTATTTAATGCCAAGTGTTCACAAATTTTTGAAAAATAACAAAAACATTACTATCTCGGAAACTACAAAAAATCGTAGAACATACATGGGGGTTAAATAGATAGGTATGGTACCCTACTATTAGCTCGCGCCGGCTTGACACCTTAAAAGAAACACCCTGTATAGGCCGTTCATAATGTCAATGGTTAGTGAATAAATCTTATTGGCGTTTATCATATCGCCCATACTCCGTTGAACGACTGGCATCTACAGACGATAGCCGGCACAAACTTCTGAAAGAGCATTCTGAAGCACTTCTATGCTCATAAGATACATCAATGGATTTCCCCTACCAATTCCATTACCTGATCCGGCGTTGCTTAATATCACTGCCAATCCGTTGTGCCCATTGATACCGAAGCACGCGCTTGAAGCTTTGATAAACAAGCCCTGAATGGTTAGGTAACATAAGCTCTTGAGTCGATAAGGCACAGTACACAGAGAACAGTAAAATATCTACATACAAACGAGCCGCTCTCAGTTTGAATGTGTGCGTGCACGTCACACGCCGTGTCGGCACGTGATTTCACGCACACGCTAGCAAATAGGAGGGAATAAGGCACAATAAGATAGCGGCAGTACGTACGGGCTGTGCCGCGTGTCTGTGTGCACGCTAGGCTAATAACTCGGCGGGTGGCCTCAGATAACCTACTGTTTATACTGTGTATAGGGTGTGCGTTCACAATGTAGTAACCGAAGGCTATTCAATTTGCGCAGGAAGTTAGCAAAGCTTATGATGCGCTAGTTGGCGCAGCGCTAGGTAAAATGTAAAGCCTCCACGTGGCAGGACACTGATTGTCATTTTACAAATCCTCTTATCAATACCATGACTTAATTTTCGGATTATTTAACAACAGCACCAATGAGTCGCTTGAAAAGTTTCAATGAGCTTTGTCTTTCATGCTTAAAAAATAGTTCACACCAAAACAGATCAAAAAAAAATTGTTGAAGAATAAAATGTTTGGCGACAACCGTTCGGTTAAATTTCATATTGGGAAAACATTCTCTACTACTCAGTTATGGGATATACAATGTGGCAAACTATTGAAAAACCATGAAACCGTGGACCATAATTCTCGTGTAGGTAATGTTATTGTTACAGTCTAACTTCGATTCACTTATTGGATGTATAGGTCTCTGCTTAGTTTGGGTTCAGATTGACTTAGCATCTGTATTTCACTACGAGATTGAATCAGTAGTGAGATAATCTGTATAAGGACCAAGTTCGTCAACGTAGCCCAGCGGGCCAGCGGTTAAAAATGACAGTGGGCGGGGCACATATCGAAGTCCTCTGGCCGTTTGAGCCGAAAAGCTTTTTAATGGTAGAGATGAACTTATAGCCCGATAAGGGGCGCTGGACTGAATACACCTAGGAATCTTCCGAGGGGGCTTATGTTCAGTAGTTGACGTCATGTGGCTGTTGATGACAAGTATAATGATGACACGATCTTGGAGCAAGATATGCCCCTTATGCACATTTATTTTATTAATCAAAACAAATGAATGCTAATTACCATTTGAAATTAAAAATATCTCCCAGGCATGTCTGTTTGTCGTCCCTGGCCGTGCCGTCGTCGGACGCACTCGACGCCGGCTTCCGGCGCGTCCGAAACGCGGCATACCGATCCGACGTTATCGGTCGCACGTCGCTCGCACACCTGATTTATGCCCACGACTGTACCATGTGTTGACTGCTACCCGCCCGTGCGCGACTGTACTTACTGTGTTGACTGGGTGCAGTCGCTGATTCCTCCGCTTACTTTGCAGGTTTAGTCGGATGCATGCGATGCATTTGTTTGGAATGGAATCTGGTGATGCGGAACAGGTTTTCAAAAACCTACGATACAATGATTAAAATATAGCTTTAAACTAAACTAAATAGAGGTGCCCGTGGCGCATTTGTGACAGTGATCGGCGACGATCGCTAATGTAAGCAACACACGCCGGGTCGGAAATGGGATGGGTGACCACCCCGACCGAAATTTAGTGATGTTTATTTCGGGCATTTCCGTGCTTGGGAAAGCACGTCAAGCAGTTGGTCCCGGTTGATGTCGCTAGATGTCACCCGTTAAGTCTAGTCAGAGGCCTTAGGGCGGCTTGATAATATCTGACATTAAGGTTACTCACTAGCCCTACACCCCTCTAACAATCCGCACTGAGCCCGCGTGTTGGAGTACGGCTCATTCCACCTCATAGTTGAGGTGAGGCCTGAGCCCAGCAGTGGGACGTACATAGGCCGTTTATGTTTATATATAGTTTTAAACTACCCCGACGTCAAGCTGTGACACGCCACGTTAGGTCGTGGGATGGGTGACCGCCCAACTGTAACGCTGACCATAGCGTTCATATCATGGCAACTTATGCCACCCTTCCCTCTGGTCGGGAGTTAAAAACACTTAATTGGATAAGCATTATGTTAGTAGTCCTTTTCATTTCTTAACAATAACATTTTATGAGTTCTGAAACTATGCTGTTACACAAAACCGTTTTTTTATTTACAAAATACTAACAAGTATATTTAGATTTTTGCATCAGAATTATGTTACCCGTAAACTCAGTCTATTAAAAAAATTGGCATTGAAAAAATTAATATAAATACATAAAAGATAGTTATACAAAAAAACTATTGTGATACTGCATCATAAATGCATATCAGTATCCAACACCCGTATTATAAGCTCTGCTTGTATTGAGGTCAAGTTACAGTGTATAAAAATATCCCAAAGATATTTATTTATAAAACCAAGCGACTATTTACTTTATATATTATCCTTCAAGGTGTTTGATAAGCGGCCGCATAATAAATTGTTGCACTATTTCAAGACCTTCTGATGTCATCCAATGACTCGTTAACATTGCATGATGCATCAGCAAATATCTCGAGCTCAATATGGCCTATTTGTATGACTCATCAGCAGAGATCGGAATTAGATAGTGTTGTTATAGAAGAGCGTCGTGGCCCAGTGGTTAAAACACTCTGGCTCGGAACCCGATGGTACCGAAATCAAATTTGGTCGGAACACACCTTTGTGTTTATTGTACAATTTGCGGCTAACTTTCCGGTGATGGAAAAGACCGATATGAAACCTAAGCAACCTGGATAACGGCGGTGGGCTCGCCCCTTACTAAGTTGGGTTCAAATTCCCTCGGCGATATGTGGGCTTCTGAATGTTCCGTTCACCATAACGGCGACAATCACTGTGCCTCTGACTGACCCATTAGGGATATGCTCGTGAGGGTATGATGTTATAGTAATAAAAAAAAATTGGTTGTTTGTAAAGTAGGTTTACGATCGAGATGTTTACGTGATAACGGCATTTCACGGAATGACTGGCAGCGCTCGAGATGAGACGGAAGATCGGTCCGTCTCTCTCTCGTTATACCTGCGATCGCGCTCGTGAGGTTTTGGTGTGACACAAGTTTCTGAACATGTCACCCAACTAAAACGATTTTAAAGACGTTATCACGTCAAAAGTCAAATGAGTTCAAACATTTCTCCCAGGTTTTTTTTTTTTCATAATTATTATCTTATTACACCCGTTGACGAATCTAGGTGTATAATTACAATCCAGGAATTTCGTATGAGTACGGTTAAATATTGGGAAGTACAGTCAGCTTCAAAAATAATATGTAAACACCATAGAACCATGTCTTATTAACTTCATTTAAGATTTCATAGAAATGATGAAGATGTTGTCAATTAACTAATATGTCAAAGTACATCAACCACATACCTAAATCCTTCCTCGGTATGAGCTTCTTGTGGAATTTGAGAAAACTTTCAGTGAACAGGCTTAATGCTTTAAACTCAAACGTATGAGAAGTTAAATAGGACATAGCTCTTTTTCAACAGAGCGTATAACTCTTTGTCCTGAAATAGGATCAACACACCGCTAAAACGGTTGAGTCTGGAAAGCTGAAATCTATAACATAGCTTACATAACATACTCGTACATACATAACCGGCCTAGGTAGGTATATACTTCTTACTACTGGGCACAGGCCTCACCTCAACTATGAGGTGGAACAAGCCATACTCCAACACGCGGGCTTAGTGCGGATTGATCGAGGGGTGTAAGGTTAGTAAGCAACCTTAATGTCAGCTGTTATCAAGCCGCCCTGAGGCCTCTGAATAGGCTTAACTACTGACATCTAGCGACGTCAATCGTGACGAACTGCTTAACGTGCCTTCCGAAGCACGGAGATGCCCGAAATACACACCACTAAATTGCTGTCGGCGTGGTCACCCATCCTATTTCCGACCCGGCGTGTGTTGCTTTACAACAGCGATCACTGTCGTATGCCGTTTATGTAAGTGCACTGGGATGAAGGTGAAGGCGGTATTTACAGAAATTCAATGAATTCTGGTTTATCTGTTGGGGTTTCTGGAATTTATGGAATTTCTGGAATTGCTGGAATTGTTGTAGAACTCGCGATTCAGAGCTTTTGATTTATTCCATTTTTCCCTGCCTCGAGTAGTCCAAGAATGAACGTTTGAAAAATGGAAAAGGTATTCCAAAAAATATGTTGGTTTTGTATTTGTCAAACAGAAAAGGATGGACATGTTTTTTGGTTGTCAAGTTTTGTTTTTATTGCGCTGTCACAATGCAATCGCATTTAAAAGGACGCCGTCGGACAGCAGCTAGTCTAAAAATAAAACATGCGAAAATTTATTTAATTCAGTAGTGAGAATGTTGTTTACTAAAATCACCATGTAGATTTAACAACTAACATAACATTCGTTATATTAAAGTTCTGATGTCGACCAATGAAATTACAATAAAAAAGACGTAGATTTAGATGTAGACGTGTGTTGTCTCAAACTGTCAACTCTGTCAATGCTTTGCTCAGGTACACGACAAGTTCTGATTTCGGATGCCACTTTTTTAGCACAAGTCTACCTATTTTATAAGAATATCATTGATGTCGACTGTACTATCTGTTTTCAGGTCAAACAATGCCCATAAGTTGTTTTATTTGAATAATTAGCTAAATACAAAACGGTCTTTAAATTTAATATCCCAAGCCACTAGTGTCATGCATGCCGCGCCGACGTTACGACTTTCGCGGTTATAACAGTTTACATCAAAGTAAACAACCGCTCAAAAGACGTTGTGCAAAACTTTTATGCGGACGAAGTGTAGATATATTTTTAGATGGTACTGTCTTCATTTGAGGCCGGTTGCGTGCGCCGCGATCATTTGGACCATTTTATGACATAGTTCCGACTTAGTATTTCACTTTTTGTTTAAACAATGTAACTGGTAATCATGTCCCCGTGGTGGGAGCATGCAAGAAACAGTATTGTATTTCACGTGCGGACGGCCGGTGCTTGTATTACCATATGGTTGGGGCGTCTGCGTCAGAAAGACAAAATGGCGCTAATTGTGTTACGTCAGGGGATGGTAAATAATGCACCTTCAAAGCCTACCAAAAATACGTAAACTATTGTTTACTAGTCGTTTCACGTGGTAGTAGATTTCACATTAGAGGTAGACAAGTAAATTTGAGTAGAGTCCAGACTTTTCATTGTCGAAGTCCGAAAAAGAAATCGTTATTACTTTTTACTCCGTCCTAGAAGATGGTTAACTATAAATGAAGTAATGGCAATCACACTGAGTAAAATTAGATTGTAGGCGGCTATCCTGGAATAATGTCAAATACTTAGTTTATGATTTTTGTTAATAAATACCAGTACTGATAAATGTGTTCATAAATTAATAGAAATGCTTTATCCCACACAATGCACAGTACCTAACTCCAACAACGTATTCGATGCAATGTAATTTGTTTTAGGGCTGGAATAGGAATTGATTTTACACAGCCTAAGTTTTAATTGCCACCGTCATACGTTGTTTGCTGCTTTTTTTCAAAGCGCAGTAACCGATGGCGCAAGTGCGTGACACGGAACGGACTCTCGTTACCGCTATCGGCACATTTTATTTAATTGAATATCCCTGTTCGGTGATTCGAAAAAGTTTGTTAATTTTTACACGAACTCAGCTCATCGAAATAAAACCACTTCTCGTTCTGACTGTTTTATTCACGGAACTTTTTTTTTCATTCTTGTCTGTTCTGTAACTCTTGGTCTTGCAAAATGACATTTCTTTGCCATAGAGCAAAGAGCACTGACCCTAAGAGTCACTGCACACAGTGCGTTGTGGCGCAACAAAACGCCGCTAGCTGTCATTACTATAGTTTGTAAAATCGAACTGTATGAATATGACAGTCGCCGGGTTTTGTGGCCCGTGTGCGGGGACGCCTTGTGGCGCCACAAAACGCCGCTACCTGTCATATTCCTGTAGTTTGAAAAACCATATGTATGAATGTGACAGGTGGCCACGCGTGTCGTGACGTTGACCGCACTTGTTGATAATTAAATACTCCTAGGATTATTGTGGCTTGCCGCTTGCATCATAGTATTTTTGATTTTTCTATTCATTAACTATAAATCTAAATCAGAGCCAATAAATTATGAAAAACATTACAATATTACCTCAAACTATTTTAAGAATGCCGATTTCGGCCTTGAAAGTTTGTTTAACCA
Organism: Udea ferrugalis; assembly: GCA_950022985.1. NCBI lineage: Eukaryota > Metazoa > Arthropoda > Insecta > Lepidoptera > Crambidae > Udea > Udea ferrugalis. The sequence goes on from OX465515.1 coordinate 24,500,693, forward strand.
AGGACTGAGGAATGCAGGCAATTATCTAGTCGATGACGTCAGAATGCCTCGAAATCACGCAGCGGTGCAGGCCAGAGCGGAATAATCTGTTTCGTAGACTGTTTTGTTTATTATGTTAGATATTTGATTTCATGCCCACGGCTACTTTCTACCGTTGCACCGCCCCGCCAAAGCCCGGTTTTTATCCACATACTTTGGAGCCGCCATGGTCTCGTACAGTACGTTTCCTGAGATGTTTCCTTCCCAGGACACGTAAATTGTAAAACGAACACCCTGCAGAGATTTTCCCGATGAGCTAAGTAGTTCAGGGTTCTTCAAGAGGGGTTTGAAATGGTTCCTGTGTTGCACGAGTCCATACGCTGCGGTAGCTGCTCTCCATCAGGCAGTCCGCATGCTTGTTGGCCACCGTCGGAATATACACACATCAAAAGTGTCTAGGGATATCTCAAGCATTTTCATACAAAGTATAGCTATTGGGGAGGCTGTAAAAATTAAAATATTGATTGATACCAACGTAGAAATTTTTAGGACACAGAAACTGCTATATCTGCCCTTTCAGATTGTATAAAGAAATTCATTGTGGTAGCATTATTGTACAATCGTAAGGACGTTAAAAAAAAGACAGATTTTTCTTTTAAAAGGTTTCAAAATTTTAGCAAAATCAAACGTTTTTTTTGTAATATTCTTAACCTTTATCTTATGCCTGTTTCCTCGAGTTATTCTAAGATAATGCTGAGCATTATCTAACATCTTTGATTTTGCTAAAATTTTGAAACCTTTCAAAAGAAAAATCTGTCTTTTTTTTAACGTCCTTACGATTGTACAATAATGCTACCACAATGAATTTCTTTATACAATCTGAAAGGGCAGATATAGCAGTTTCTGTGTCCTAAAAATTTCTACGTTGGTATCAATATTTTAATTTTTACAGCCTCCCCAATAGCTATACTTTGTATGAAAATGCTTGAGATATCCCTAGACACTTTTGATGTGTGTATATAAAAAAATATGCAAAAAAATATGCAATTTTTTTTTCTTCGCTATTTTTTGAATCCGAAAGGGGTTGCGTTTGATTCCAATCTCACCTGCTGGTAAGCGATGACGCTAGTTTAATATAAAACGTTTCTTTCTGAAAACATTTATCATGCTTTAAGTCCATTAATTATAGCTAATATTGACGAACAAATACGGGAATGCAATATGAGATAATATCTCAGCTAGTTATTTGTTTGTAATCGTATTTGTAAAAGGAAAAAAAAATAACAAGCTGGTACAAGGTGTTATAGTAGCATAGGCAATAACTTTCGCATCCTAGATTTTAACAGTTTCTGATGTCAGAAAATAACAGCTTTAACGGCATTTCCGAAAGATGCTGTAAAACACTCGTAGCTGGGTGACCGCGATTCGCCCAGTATATGCCCACGCGCAGCGCGAACGCGCTGCTGCTAATACTGGCTTCGCTAAATAGTTGATGAGGATTTTCGCATGGCAAAATCAAAATCAGAAGTATCTGATTCAGATCTTTTACATAGCGTTTGGTCAAATATATTTACCTGAACCAAATATGTATACTTGACCAGCTTTTCTAGCTTCGGTTGTTACCCTCTATTTAACCCGGCGTCATTGTTGCCGGGTATCTAATACCCGGCGGATTTTTAAACCGTTATGACATCAAAACAAAATACGCACGTTAATAGCCGCTCACAGTAGCTGCGGTTATTGACTTCTTCAAGCGTATTAACTACTCTTTGTAGTGTTACTGCAGCCACGACCGAGGATAAACCTCTGCAAAGAGCGCGCGGGTAAGTTATACCCGGCCACAATGGCCATGTAACGTTTATACATACGGTGTGCTTGTCATCAACTTTGTATGCAAGTAATAAAAAAGGCTTTGTTTTGTATAATTTATAATTTTATGTTAACGTGTGAAAGTAAATTTTATGTTTAGTGCCCCAAATTTTTTGTTTTTGAATATATTTTACCAGTTATGTTCTAACAAATTGATCTCGGGATATATTTTTTTGTTTTTTTTATGTTTGATGGTAATACGCTCATTTTATAATAAATAAAAGTTTAATTTTTATAAATTCTGTTTTTTATTACGTATTTCTTTAATGTAGCAAACTAGTATTGACATAAACTTGATTCAGTGTACAGTAATCTACATGGGTAAAATATACCCGGCCACAATGACTAAGTTCCGTTTAGTAGCCACAATGACGCCGGGTTAAACTCATATGAACTCAGACTTCGCGAAAAAAACGAAACCCACCAAAACATCTATTCCTCAAGTCCACTCTGTCTTTGTTTCAAATTAAATTGAAATTGTTTTATTAGTTAAGACGTGAAAAAGTTACAGATACACACCACAGGCAGAGTTACACTTCCGCATTTATAATAATTTCATATATGGATAATAGTTTTAATGGTAACCGTGTACCTATTACTTCAATTGCTTGATAAACAATTAGGAGTGTTAGGAATGAGGGCGACAAAGCTATCGGCCATAAACTAGCTTAAAACACACTTGAAGGTAAATTCTTCAAGTGTTTCCTGCATTTGTTTTGCTTAACGCTTAGTAGCGAACCCGACAGCCGTCGCCATGTTAGATGCTATAGACTGTCACAGTTCTTCAAAAGAAATATCTGACGGTCAACAGCTAAGTCAAATACCATCTACCAATCTACACTTAGACATGCAACCAGGGTCCCAAGTCTGCCAATTTTCGAACACCTCAATTGAATCGTAATTGAGTCTCAAAAATCTAATTTGACATATCTTACATAGAAAATGTGTCAAAGCAGCCGATTGAGGCTCAATTACGATTCAATTGAAGCATTCTGAAGTTAGCAGACTAGCCCTGACAGCCTCCCGCGACTTAATACGCGTTTCCGTGAACGAAGTTTGAAAAATTCAGTGTGTGAATCCCTATTTCCCTGCTCACGGTGGCATCACGCGTGAACGGCTTGACCGATTTCAGTCATTATTTTTTTTCTGTTTGTTACTTTTAGGAAGGAAGGAAAGGATATTGCGCAGAATACCAGAAAATTTAATAATTCTTAACCACCTTATTAAGTAATCCTAACTTTTGTTACCATAGCAAATTTTACTTCAGTGTTTGTTCTTTGACATTGGTAGAATTCGATTCGAAGTGACTTTGTGCTCTAAGAATTAACACTAACACTAAAAACCCTTGCATTGTGTGGTATCATCCAGCGGGTCACATTTTCTATTTGCTATTTAAGTGGGTAGTTTCTAAAAGATGAAATTGCAACTATGCTTCGTCTAATTGGCACACATTTCCAGATGCAAGACTTTAAAAAAGTCATTTTATTCTCGGCATAAGTTCGAAGTTTTAACAAGTTATTTGATAAAAATCTTTCGGAAGGCATTTTTCATCACTCATGTGTACTGTTTGTGTAACAAAATAAACAACAAATCAGTACTCAAAACACTTTCAAGAATTCAACCGTTTAGTTCGTTTTGGGTAATATAAACGGCGAATTTCACAAGTGGGTGTGGTAGGCGAAACCCTAAACTACAAGGAATTTAAAAAAACGCTCGAAATAGTCTCCCGATCGATTTTGACATAAATTAGACCATCTTATTCAGAATGGAAAAAAAAATGTCCTAAAAAGTATTTGGGTTTTTTTCCCTAAGGTGCTTTTAGAGTCTTATGAAAACAGATAAACCATTAAAAACAGTTCTGAGTAGTAACTGAAATAAACAATGAGCAATGAGTTGAAGTTGGAGAACGTATTATTTTCCCTTTGTCTAGAAGACGGCTAAAGTCTAGTCGATACAATGGGGTAAGATTTACGCTGTTACTAAACACCTGAGTTACTTGGCGAGTGAACGGATTCCTGTCAACAATAGTTTATTCAGGCCTGTCTCTCACTCGGATGCTACGCTGGAAAAATAAGATAAGAAAAGATATGCTTCATTGCTCAAAGAAAACAATTAGTTAATCCAAAAGATTTACAAATGCTAACTTTTCGTTCATTTAGAAAAAAATTGTTACTCGAAATTATGGCAAAAAATGTCTCATTCTGGGAAAAATCTTCTAAATTGGTTTGGATTTAAGATTTAAGTTTGTATCTGGTTCTCATTGTTGGACCATTGGACCAAGTTTTATAAAACTGCTTTCATTTGTTCCCTGACAATATTTCGTCTCAGGCAGTTGTCCCACCGCCGGCAAGGAAGCGACAAACTATGGGCGATTTTCTCTCTAGAAACGTACAAAAGACTTCAAATTCAAATATAGAAGGTACCAAAAGACAAAACATACACACACTTCACTTACGGTACACTTCTATTTTTAAAAGTGAACAACAATGCTGCTTTTTGAAAAACTTACGTATTTAAGTATCTTTGTACCACGCTTTGATGTCAATTTTAACTGGCACGAGTACTCTCATTTCGAATTAAGAACAAAGTTCAAATAGTTTTTAACATACCCTCACGACCATATCTCTAATGGGTTAGTCAGAGGCGCACTGACTGTTGCCGTCATGGTGAACGGAACATTCAGGAGCCCACATTTCGCCGAGGGAATTTGAACCCAACGTGGCAAGGGGCGAGCCTACCGCCGTTATCCGGGTTGCTTGGGTTTTATATCGGTGTTTTCCATCACCGGAGAGTTAGCCGCAAATTTTACAATGAACACAAAGTAGGTGTGTTCCGGCCGGATTCGATCTCGGGACCATCGGGTTCCGAGTCGGAGTGTTTAACCACTAGGCCACGACGCTCTCGTTACGAACGAATAGTTTTTAACAAGTTTTAAATCATGGTACGAGTAGGAGGCGAGAGTTGGCATCGCAATGCTCGCTAGGTTCCTCCAACTTTAGCCCTCTTTGTTTTGTGCTTTTGAGCTTTTTACATGTCCTCTTCACAAGGACCTTTTTAAACGGTTTGCTTCTGGTCCTAGTTCTGACTAGTGATGTACAAGGCTCGAGGCGTCCGAGTTTGCCTGAAGCTTGGTGTCGTTTACAGTACTTGTAATAAAAACGCGAACGGTTTTAAGAATGTGTGTATGCATCCATGTATGTTCATTACACTTTCAGGTAAAATTGAGTTTTGAACACCATTAACTACATAATTAATTTATAACTAAGTTACGGGGATATTAAAGTCCTAAACTCTACCTTTTATTGAAGGCTTGTATTTATTTTAAGTCTCAAGCTCCTTTACGGCTCGAGCTCTTCTGAAGGCTCGAACTCTTTTAAAGCCTCGAGCCATAGCTCAGAGAGCACGCGGCTCCGCTAGGCTTGGGGCACCGAGCTTACCGAGCTCACTGAGCCTTGTCATTGCGCCTCGAGGCTGCAAAAATAGAGCTTGACGCCTCAAGTCTTGTACATCACTAGTTCTGACAAAGCTGGTCAGTTTTAAACTATGAACTTAATTCATTCACACTCAGGGCATCAGCCCTGTAATATGTATGTAAATAGGACATCAACAATCACATAACACTCGTCGTAGTACAACATACGCTCACGGCTATACGCCAAACGTGGTAGTCAGATGCACTCTGATTTTTAACCAAGGAGAGGACCAGTGTGTAAGCATTCGGGCTCAAAGCCCGTGAGGGCCCCAAGTCCAAATCTGATCTTATTCCCTACTTTGCGTCCATTTTTATGCAGATATAAAACTAATAAAGAAAACCCGAGCTACCCTACCCTACGAGTATGGTAGGGTGGCCCTGTTATAATAAAGGCACGGACGTAAAAGAAAGACGGACGTTACCTCGTGCACCACGTGACTAACACGTGTCATTAGCGCTGTCACACGGAGTAGAATGGCGTAGTTTGTAGCACCTAGAGTGCTTGTGTGAGTATAGCTGGTGGTGTACAACAAACGAAATTGAATGCTTGCATGCTTCACAGTTTCTTAGTGTGATGTTCCGTCCGTCTTTCTTTTACGTCCGTGAATAAAGGTTGCATAGATGATGAAAAGCGTAAGACAGATTCTGTCGTTATAATTTCCTGGTATCCCAGTGAAGTAGTGGTCTATTGGTAGCTAGCTACAATGGCAGGTTATTATCGTTGGATGCGATAAGTAATCTGACTGATCATTTAAAACGGAACCTCAACCATTCGTACTCAAAACATTACTTTCAGAAACCTTTGCATAGTAAATATTGCTTTCAAAACTTATTTGATGTCTTTCACAAGATTAATTTAATTAATTATTGTTCTGTTCTTTTCAGGTAAGTTCCTGGGACTTTGACGGTTCACATGTAATGGTAAAATTTGCAAAAGGTAAGTGAGTTGAAATGAAAAATCTTGTAATGAAACCAAAAAGCATTAGAAAACAAAAAAAAATACGATCTATAATAATTTAATTTTTGAGAACCAGTTCAAACCACTTTGCTGTAGACTTATTTCTTTGGTATAGATGTTACAGGCAATCTGTATCTGTATAATTGGTAGGGCAGCGGGGGAGTGTGGGACTCGCCCACCCCAGAAAGGGGTGGGACCGTGGTGGCCTTCTTCTGCGCGTGACCAGGGTTTACCGAGGACTCTCCCAAGGCACTCTACCGGTAAAAACCTGGCGCGCTGTGCAGGTATTCCGGCTCACCTCGAAGGTAGCAGTACCTCCCCTCCCACACACCTGCCGGTGGTAGACAGTGCGAGGCCACCCCACACTGCCGTCCTCCTCGGGGTCGCTTGTGCAATGGAGGCACACAGCCCCCGCCGTGTACACTCCTAGCGACCCCGAGGCCCCCCTTTAGTGGCTCCTTACGACAGGCGGGGGTGACCTTGGCTGTATTCTTACGCTCCCGACCACAGGGCATATATAGACCACACAGGCAAGGTATACGATAGATGAATAACACAGATTGCCGGTAACATATACACATGATAAGCAGAAAGGTTTTTTCCAGCTTTCTATACAGTAGGTGACAAAATACAAAAACTAAATTCTATCAAAAATATGACGTAATAAAAAAATATAGATATATTTTACTGATACTAGAACGTCTTTTACAATCAGCCTCGTTGTTTGCGAAATTTACACGCCTAAATTGACATTGGTAGTTGATCAACATAACATGATTGTGAATTGTGCTGCTTCAATTGCTTAAATTAAAGCACATTGTCACTCATAATCGTATACGCTCGTTGGAGTCCAGTTTATTGAGTTAGGCCCATTCGGTAAATGCTCTCAACGACGCTGTTGCAAAATTTTGATGCGTCATTGTTTGTCAGTGATTTACTGTTGTACAGTCGGCAAGCTTTATAGACGTTGGAAAAGCATATTTATTCATTGGCGTGAAGTGACACGATTAAAAAGTAAGTACACAGTTGATTCGCCGTCGTCTGTATGTCTGTGGCTTTATTTAACCGGCGTCTGTACAGTGAAAAACTGTAACAGTCGAGTGTCAGGTTGGGTCAATATGACCCGCGTTGGAAATGCATGTGGTCTTGAAGATACTCATGAAGAGGTTGCATTAAAATGATATACTTAAAGTTATTTTAATTTGATGGATTTTGGGTGAATGCTAGTTATCATGTAAAGTTTGCCAACTTCACAATGTTAGCATTCACCAGGGTTTGGGCGAAGCTAGGAAAAACTATGAAAAATATTCCAAATAGCACTTCATGTCTTTTATGTAGTATTCTAACCAATCAAATCGTTCCTAATTGGAAAGCCAAGTCCACAGTGCCCAGTTGAACGCATTCTTTAAAACGCAACGTTTTTGTCCCTTAGTTTTTCTCCGTGTAACGGAATTGAATTAAAAAATTACTGCATTCTTAACGCGAACATACTATAGCTTGTAACATTCAACAGCTTAAAAATTAGGCTCTGTTCAGACACACACACAATTGTAACGGCCTGACTTGTCTTTTGGATTGGCTCAATCTATAAAGTAGAACATAAAATAGATGTGATTGATTAAAGTCTATTTTCTTCATTTTTCTTCTCACCCTCTTCAGTGGCGTGATGTGACCACAAAAAACTACAGAATTTTGAAATTAAACAGCAACTGTCCCGCAAAATGCGTGAAAACCGCACCGTGAGTTCGAGCTCTGATACTGCCACGCCCTATATCTTTACGAACTATTTAATGTATTATGGAATCTACCGTCCTTGTTATCAATGTCATTGGCCTAACAACTGTTGCCTGGCAACAGTCTTCCGATGAAGACTAGACGCATCGGAAAATTAAAAGAATGTGGTTCATTAGAGTATTGACTATTCATTTGCTTGCATTCTACTGTCTTACTATGATTTTTTTGAGGTGCCCGTGGCGCAGTTGCGACAGTGATCGTCCTGTCGGAAATGGGATGGGCGACCACCCCGACCGAAATTTAGTGATGTGTATTTCGGGCATCTCCGTGCTTTGGAAGGCACGTTAAGCAGTTGGTCCCGGTTGACGTCGGTAGATGTCAGTCGTTAAACCTAGTCAGAGGCCTTAGGGTGGCTTGATAACATCTGATCAGAGGCGGCTCGTCCTAAAGAGCGCCGGTGCAGTGCACTCCCAAAAAAATAACTATTTCTAATACATTTATCCTTAAGTTACAATATTTATAAGCCACTGTGCCTATATAAGTACCCATATTAAAACCGTGCATTTAGCGTCAAGTTGTAACGAGCGCCGAGCGGTGCGCCAGCGATTGCGCTCCTATGAAACAAAATTTAGTACGATTCCTAATACTGTTTTGAATGAGTGTGAGAGGGACCCCACGGAAGAACCTGACACGTGAAACAGAAGATTTTGTATGGGAAATTAGCTTAATCTGGAGCGCCGCTCCTGGTTGCTTATAAGCGCGACCTACAAGAAGTTGCACACAAGTTGTCACTAGATGGCGTTTGACAACAATTAAATCGCGCAAGCATTACGATGTGCATTCTATTTCATACAAGATTTATGTAGCTAAGTGAATATTGTGTTCATTTATTTATTCAATAAAATTAGCAGTTAATTTACATAATTAAAGGAACGTAACCTGAATTATAACATGTTTTTGATATCTTGTTTAAATATTTTCATTTATGTACCTAAGTACACAGCACCAAGACTTTTTGGGATACCCGTTTGCGGTTTTTCCGTTTGTATGTGGTGAACACCCATCAAAAAATGTCACGAGCCGCCTCTGCATCTGACAACAATCCGAACTGAGCCCGCGTGTTGGAGTATGGCTCGTTCCACCTCATAGTTAAGGTGAGGCCTGTGCCCAGCAGTGGGACGTATATAGGCCGCTTATGATGACTATGATTTTGGAATGTTTACGTGACAGTAATGGTGGAAGACTAGAAATACGTCAGTTTCGTATTTTATTCACTGGAGCTATTGTCCCGCAGCTGGGTAATGCCACGAGTGTTTACCCGTCACGCAAAAGTCACTGCTTTGATTGGGCCGGGCGGTGTGCACACTGTTGTACAAAACGACTTACGACCAATAATCTCTATTTAGGTATAAAAATGGATTGCTGTTCGTTAGTTTCGCTAAAACTCGGAACGGCAGGAATGATTTGGCTAATTTTGGTTTTAAAATATTTGTGATGGTCCAGGGAAGGTTTAAAAGGTTAGTAAACATGAAAAATGCTAGGAATATAGTGAAAAACCACAATTTAGTTTTCTTTTAGCAACTGTTCCTACCTGTCACGTGACACTGAATGTTTGACAACAGTACGAAGTCTGTCGGGACAGCTGGTATTATGATAAAAAAGACGTAGAAAAGTTACTTGTGCTAAAAAGTTGGCACCCGAAATCAAAGCTTCCAAAGCACTGACCGTTTGAGAAGACACAGCGCAACATGTATCTGTCTCGTTAACGCTCTAGTAAATACTCATACTATGATGTACACACGGTCAAATTATAGCACTAACGTACGCCGGGGGAGTTTTCGACATCAGAACTGAAAATCGTATCTAACTCTTTTAAATATCATTGCTTATGACCACAACCCTTTTACAATAATTCAAAAATGATAGTTTGATATAAAGCACTCAGTCATACATAATGTATATCCTATCTATATAGCATTATAATTTGCATGTTTAATAGAAAATAACACAAGAAATACTTTGTTGCACAAACCAGCTCCCGATACATTAGTTCTCTTAAAAATGTAGTTCTTTACGATTTAGAGGGCTACAAAGCTAAAAGCGATCTCTTCTAGACAACCCTCAGATAGCGAACTCGTGAAAAAATGATTAAATTAGCCGATTAGAAAGTACTACGAGTTTTTTTGAATGCCTGGCATAAACATGAAACGTTATAATAATGTAGTTAACCTTAAGTATAGCCTAGGTACTTAAAGTACCGCTTTGTTTTTTCTACTTAGATTCATAATTTATAAGATACAGACTATAAACTACGTTTTTGTGGTAAGTTCAATTTGGTCAAGATATTGTTTACTAAAACTCTACAACTACAACTCTTTGGTCACTTAATTATTTACTAAGTGGCTGCAAAAATCCCTCATTTGAAATAATTCTGTTCATAATTTTTCTTATTCTCGCGTTCGTTGCTTTAAACTGCGTGCTATTTTAGACTTTAGCTCTCTTTGTTTAAGGCGTTAAGTTGTTTAGTTGGCAAAGGTAGTGGTGAGTCGTTTTTCCTGTACAGTGTGAGATGAAACCCGATTAATGTTACTTAAAGTGTGATCGGTGAGGTGCCTTCTTCAGATAGAGTACACATTTTGTTACTTAGCCGCTTATGCCTCTTGTGAGAAAGAGGGACAAGCAAATTTATTTCACGTCACATTTTTGTCCGAATTGCGTTATAAAAAAAGTCAGTACTAACCATTGAAACAAAAAGAGGGAGGTACGTTACGTTCGTACTTCGTGAATTCGAAAACTGGCCAATGACATTGATGTTTGAATAACGTGCACGCAAACAAGTCGCTGTCATATTGGCTTGGCCACTTTTAGTACGAGGATGCTCTATATTCCCCTTTTAGTTTAAATCAATGGTAGTAACTGTATTTCATGTATTTGCAAATCTTATATCTTTAACTTATGGCTGCTTTGGGTGAGATTAGGGCGAAATATTTAGAGAACACAATAGAATAAAAAGTATTTTGTTACTCTTTTATTGGTTCGGACGTTTTCAGACATTCCGGCAAAAACATTGTCAGTTTAATTTTAATAATAATTACAATATTACAGAATGATTTAAGGGATGAGCCAACACTTTTTTTTGAGTTATTAATTATTCTTGCTGGGTTTTTGGGATACAAGACAACGGATTAACTCAGTCAACCACTCAAATACTTAAAGATGAAACAATCTTTATGTTTATGTTTGTGTTCTGAGATGCCTATACATATAAACATAATTATGTATAGACATCTCAGAACACGAACATGGACCACTATTTCTTGTCTTAGGATTCATGTCGGCTGATACATACTTCCCTACATTTTTTCAGCGATTTCATTTTGTAGGTTAGTCAGTTCGCTAACCAAGATAAGAATCTTATTGACTCGGCCGCAGAGCGAGGAATCCTTACAAAACGAACTAATCGAGCGAAGCGCACTTGTTCTAAGTTCACTGCTAATCCGGTTAACAGCTATCTGTGTTAAGCTGCTCCTGAACTATTGCCCACCGATCCGTAATGTACGCGCCGAAGAGATACTTTCCAAGAGAATGAAGAATCAACACTATAAGAGTACCGACACCTGTATCTTAATAACAAGCCGCCGCCCGCGTCTTTGTCCGCGTGGACTTAAGTTGAAAAACAAAAAGTTAGTGATATTTTTCAGGCATCTGCGTGCTTCGGAAGGCACGTTAAGCAGTTGGTCCCGGTTGAGGCTAAGGCCTCTGACTAGGCTTGGCAACTTACATCTAGCGATTTTCAGATGTTCTGTTCTGAAAATAAGGTTGCTCACTAACCTTACACCGCACCAACAATCCGCACTGAGCCCGCGTGTTGGAGTATGGCTCGCACCACCTTATAATTGAGGTGAGGTTGCCTGTGCCCAGCTGTGGGAAGTATAATAGGCGGTTTAGGTTATGTATATTTTGTATATCTCTTAAGACTTGACAATATGAGGCTATCAAAATGCTTTACTATGATTCAGATATCATAAGGACCTTGATAATTTTATTTACATGCCATACAAATTATCCTAGGACCATTCTAGCTCAAACGTTGCTATTATTTTAATGACTATACTTGCTCTAAATTTCAGTTATTTTCAAAACGTGTTGATCGTGTTAAATACAATGATTGTTGATGATGAAAATAATAGACTGCAATGAAACGCGAGATAATATACCAATGTTATTATTAACTGACCGAGTTGGAGATATCGGGGGTTGGAAACCACATTATTGATATCGACTTGCCGAACTTTAGGAGAGATTTTTAAACTAGAAATACATTTAAATGAACAATTTACTCCAATAAAGATAATTTCTACTCGTACTCAAGCATCGTGTGTATATGCTGCGGTTTTAAATTAATCATTTTTCACAAGTTGTTGCGCTATGGCAAAAAAAGACAAAGAAGCTTTCATAATATTATTTTATCTTAAATTAGTTCTTATCACGTGTGTGCTGAAAATCCAGTTTTGGTCCAATCAAAGTTGGTTGTTTATCAGTCGTGGGGCATTATTACAATCTGTTATAACCTGACAGATTTAGTCACAAGCTCAGCTTTTGAGCTGCATATTTACTGTCACAAGTCGTGTTTTGTGTGGTAAATAGTGTCAAGAAACACCTTAATTTTTCTTCATTGCTGTAGTAACTTATTTTGCATGTTTTAGTCAAATTTTAATGAAGATAAAGTCATAAACTGAGCAAAAATTGAGCTTAAAAAAGATCGTATTACGGCCTCTGGCACAGATTTTTAAAAGCTCAACTTTAAAGTAAGAAATCTTGGGACAGGTTATTACCAAGTAATTCAAATAAATAATTTATCTTGGACATTAATACACACAGCGCCATTTAGCCACATACTAAGCAAAGTTTGTACAGTGCAGGGGCTAAAAAACAAACTTGAATGCTTTTTCCAGCAGAAACTTTGAATTGTTCTAAATCCTTTTGTAATAATATCCAGATTAAACAAGATCAACCAACTATTAATATACTAGCGGCCTCCCGCGACTTCGTCCTCGTGGACTTTTATTAAAAATATATTTATCCTAATCAATTGTAGCCTATGTCCTATTCAGATGCATAAGCTATATTATGGTAAAGTTTCATTAAAATCCATACAGTTATTTTTACGTTAAAGAGCGACACGGCACATCCATCCACACATACAAACTTTCGCATTTATAAATTTAGTAGGACGTAAACGGTTCTAAAAATCTTCAAAAAAACATCTAGATCTCATGGCGACTTCCACACTCATGCTCGGTGACCTAATCTGTGCAAGAGTCGTTTGAAACTTTAGTTAGGGCTAACGTGAGGGTTAGTAGTGGTGGGAACTGTTTGACTTCGTGTCCCGGGGAAGGCAATGTGTGGCGAACGCTACACGTTTCGTAAATATCCTGATATTTACTGATGTATCTTTAAAATGTAGGTAAATCAATATTGTGGTCCTTCAATACACTACCGAAAAATAGATCTTGATTCGTCAGTACATATTGACGAAACAAGATAATTTATCTTGCGTGTAGCGTTTGTCTTAGGGTAAATCTGAAAACTGATATTAAAGATTTAGAAACTGTCCTTTGTAAAAATGTGAATAACTTTAAAATAGAAGATGACCTATTTGTTTATGACACACAGGGTTACGGGTCCGAACCTCGAACATATGAAACATATAATTGTGTTAAGCCTGGGTGGGTTTGTGGTAGTTACCTTCGTTCTTTCGAGTTTTATGTGTCAGGAAGTGAAACCTCACTTCCAGAGAATAGTGAAGCATGAGAAACTTAAATGTTAATAAAATCTATGGTTAAACTTTAGACAGCGATTTCTAATTGCGTTTTGCCCATTAATTAACCAGTTAACTTTAAATGTGTAACTGGCATACCTATAGTAAAATATTCATAAACTTGCAAGCCTGTGCCGTGTAAAGTCGTTAATATCTATTTATCATAGTTAAAAATAGATTTCATTGTTAACCTGAATGCAGTTCAATTTGAAATCAAGTAATTGACGATCGTTTTCGAATAGAATTCAGTAAATATGCACTATATTGGATAATCAAGGTTGACAGGCTCAGTGGATTACGTGCAATGCTGGAATAAAAGTTGTATTAACTATTAACTTCATGAAAATGTTTAATTGACTAAAATGATGAACTACGGTCCACTAATTATAGGGACAACAACAGGCACGGCATACTGATGGTTTTGTTATGATAGCTCCGCTGGCAAACGGTCTTACAGAAAGCCCACAAACTTAGTTCTAAAACTACTAACCGCACCTATCTAGGAATTTGACCTAGCACGAAATTGCGCGTCCCACTTCGTTATCTCTTGTCCCATAGTTGTGCAGCACTACCTATAATGTCGGACACCTTGTAAAATGCACAGAAAGTTTGTAAGCGATGAAACCTGGAGGACGTGTGACGTATACGGTCTTTAAAATACCGTAACTTTTAAAATAGTTTGCTCCTACTGTACTAAATACCCGTTTAGAGATTGCGTCAAAGGCCTTTTAGTTAGGTTAAGTTGACGTGTGGAATTATTGAAGTTATGGGATAAGTTAGTTAAAGAGCAAGTCGTATAACTGCAAGAAAAATACTGTTAATTTTATTAAGCCATTGGCATATGGCAGTTAATCTTCAATAAGTTTATTTTGAACCAATTGCTTTTTTAAGATTTACTAAATCATCCCATTTAGCATAAAAACAGCTCGAGATGACATCAGGAGTACCTATTCGTTGAGAGATTTGCCCAGTTTACCGTCATTATTTTATCAAACACAAACCATGTGGTTAAATAGTAATTATTTTATAAATGTTATGTTTTAATTCACTTAACATTTTGTAGAGCTATACTGTAAGCTCATTTCGAACTAGTCACAGTCTCAGAATTCTCTAGAAAATTGTATTTCTGATAAGACATTCATCATCATCAGCAGCAGCCATACGACGTCCACTGCTGAATATAGGCCTACCCCATGGATTTCCATAACGGCTGGTTGGAGGTGGCCTGCGTCCACCAAAACCCTGCGATCTTTATGAGGTCCCCTTGCTCCACTCGGGAACTTTCCGGCCCCAACGGCCCTCAGTCCTTCGAGCTATGAGCCCTGCCCACTGCCACTCCAACCTGCTAACACGCTGGGCTACGTCGGCGACCTTGGTTCTCCTACGGATTTCCCGATTAGATCTTGTAGCGAAACACCGAGCCCTCTCCATAGCCCGTTGGGTGACATTCAGCCTTCTTATGAAACCCATAGTGAGGAGTTTAATTAAAATATTAAAACGCGTTATTTCGCAGTCTCACTCAACTATCTTCTAAGGTTTAAATTGGCTCTACCTTATCATGAAGCTTTCATCAAGAAGTCTAAGCTGTATCAAGGATATGTAATAGGTACCCATTACTTTGAAAGACATTGCGGCATTCACCCATTTGCAGTGCAAACGAATAGCAATAGTATATACATAGCAAACGACATGGTATGTAACAAAGCTTTTGAGATCCAAATAGCTTGTTCCATTGAGGTCCGCAATACCACTCACACAAGACAAGACAAGACAAGACAAGATCACAATTCAACGAATGCATCCACGCTTGAAGCTGAAGCTGAGATAGACGTGAATAGAGAGACATACTCCTTAACACATTCCCTGTCCCATGAGTCACATGTGATTCATAGCAATGGATTTACAATATATTTTATGGACAGGGAACGTGTTAGGCCCTCAGAAATCAAAATCGTTATAATAATCAGTGTGAAATGGTCTATTTGACATAAAGTTAACAAAAACGCTATTTTAATTCACTAAACATACATATGTAATATAACAATAAATGAACTATCATTTTACAATTATTAAAGAGAATAAACTCCTACTAATGTGAAAATTTGTTTGTGTGGATGTGCCGTGTTGCTCTTTCATGTAAAAACTGCTGAATGGATTTAATGAAACTTTACAATATGTTGCCTATATATCTGAATGGCACAAAGGCAAACATTGATAAATAGGCATGTCTTTTTTGTAGCTTTAGTCCACGCGGACGAAGTCGCAGGCGGCCACTAGTGAGTACATAATGACAATGTGTCGTCGCAACCGGCTGGGAAGGTTGTTTCCACAGAACATAGAACCTCTTTTAATGTTCTGTGGTTGTTTCTACCGAAAAGACCGGCAACCAGTTATGTACTCTTTTCTATGAAATTTTAATTAAAATCTACTAAATATTATATAATCATACATGCGTTTTAACGCTTAGCCTAAGATACTTCGATGATAAATAGAGACGAGATCTGCTAGAGTAAGGCTAATCCTTATACTGCTTTCAATGAATGCATTTATTTAGTACCTAGTCCTTTACTCTATGTAAAGTAAAGATAAATACTTTTTAATTCAAATGTTTTGTTACCATGGATCAGCCAATTACTGGGCTCCGCCATTTAAGCCTTTTGCACGTTTTTTGCGCGCTTTATAAATTAATCTCATAAAGTATTACGAAATTTCTTGAATTAGCTCCAAGTTTTTCACCAGACATCGCTAGTTGACTTCTAGCCTTACTGTTGTAGCATTTTTATCATAAAAAATGATTTACCAATTAAGTGAATAGTCGGTATTTTGTCTTTTAAAGTTACCGGAAATGTGAGTTAACTCTAGGAGGCCCCCAAGCGTCAAAACAGACTTTCTAGACTGTGTCCAGTTTAAATACGTGAAAAATCGTTCAGGTATTGTTCTATTAGTTTCCCGAAATTTCGTAAGTTAGCACCGTAGTAGCCCGCAGGTTGCACTAGTGAAGTTCGTTCGGCGTTCCCGCGTTCCCGCCGCTCGAGTCCGCCATCGCCAGTCGCCCTCTGCCCGTGCGCGCGGCCGCACGACTCCTCGCGATATCCACTCCCGTAAGTTTGTGACTCCACACTCAGTAATAAGTGCCGATCGCGCCCGTTGCAACAACTTTTTCACGGTTTTACTCGACTTAGATTAGTTTTAAACTTAAAATGGGCAACATTAGTTCCGTATCCGAGTCTACGGATGCGACTTTAGGCTTCAGGATTACTTTGGCAAGTTAGATGTTGGAATTTACAGGTTTTTAAACTAAATGCAATGAATTAATTTTGGCATAGTTTAATGGCAACGTTTGCATAGTTGTAAACGTCTTAGCCTTATCGTGATATCATCGCAAACAAAAGTTACTTACATGAAATTGATAGCATACTCACGCTCTCGTAAGGATACGGTTTTTAAAAAATTTAAGGTATGTAAAATTTCTGAAAAAAAATATGAATTGGTTTAGGTAGGTACCGCCTATGGATAGAAATATGGACCAAGTTAATACGATAGTTTTGATGTATTGTTTTGATAAATAATGTTACCAATAATTACAATTGCAGTCTGATTGAACAATTCGATAGCAAACAAATTTTTAATCAATTAGAATAATGATACTTCGATACCACTGGAGAAAAATTGTTACTGCTTAAACCCACTTTTCTATAACTATTGATTCGTCAAATATCGCAATGTGAAATTATCACAATTTGGCATTTAATTGACTTTTTAAATTAACATCTGCTAACACACAACAACAATTTATTTTTTCATTGTAAACTTATACCACTTTCTCAATTAACATTTTACTTTGTATGAATAACTTAATTGATATTGAACATCATTTAAACCCATATCTCTTATCTTGATCAAAAGTATCAAAACTGCTTTTTTGATTTACATAAATCTAATTCTTCCGCAATCAATTTTTTGCAAAAATACAAAAATATTGCTACTTTTGATGATAACAACTCAAACTATTTGTGAATGAACAAAAAGCCGTTGTCGTCTAATTTATCACTGCTAAAAGTAAAATCCACCTCGAGCTCGTGTTCGAGTTAGAAATAAATAAACCTGCAGTCTATAAATCTAGTCAATGGTAACTTTTTACCATGTCAACTTGACATCAGTAGCTAATACAAACTATGCGGAAAAAGCGAGCTTCCGAAAGTTTGCGTGATTCTATTCAAAACATATATCATTTACATTCCTTGGAATGATATGTCATAGTTTGAACATGTCATCGGTGTGTTTGTCTTTAGTAAAATAATATCTTCACTGCTTGTTGCATAACTTGCGAAAAGTATAGTTGGATGTGCCGTGATGCTCTTTCACGTAAAAACTACTGAATGAATTGTGATGAAACTTTACAATAATAAAGTTTGAACATCTGAATAGGACATAGGCTACAATTTATGAAAAAAAATATGGCGCATATGAAGTCGCGGGCGGCCGTTGGATTTCAATATTTCTGATCATTATTTCACACAGCGCCATCTAGCAAGCTAGCAAGTATGTGTCTTGGGATATTAGACAACGGATAAACATACTTAAATACTTTTTCTTGAAAATACATACTAGTACATAGGAAACACTATAAACCAATATAAACAGACATGTTCATGCACGCAAATGTTTGTACTGTGCGGGGATCGAACCTCTGTTGTAGAGTAGCACGTCTAAAAACACGCAAATTTTGAAACAAAACTCGGATCTTCGACTTCATCATCTTCTGAATACCTGTAGAATAAAAAAACTGCGATTTCAGATTTGAATGGCCCGTTGGCGCAGTGGTAGAGGCCCTGCCAAAGCGCCAAACGATTTGATTCCCGCCCTGGACAAAGGGCTTGTGTTTGTTTTGTGTCGGAGTGTTATAATCTACTCGTATTCAAGTATAATTTTGAGATGCATGGATACATTTATTTACTGTGCCACCCTTAAAAGCTGTGCTTACTTTGCGGTCAGATGATGAGAAGCCCTGCCATTCTCCATAAGTAGTTAATTTTTCAAAAAAATAAATCTTGGCAACTGCTTTTTTTTTGTTAAATAAAACATCTATGTTCTAGATATATCTATAAAACTTATAATTTTCGATGAGTATAATAAAAGCAATTCTCGAACAGCGGTGTAACAGCTCCTAAGATATTAATTACACCAATCAGGAAGTGCAGTTCCTCAATGAATCTCTTTGAGTGCACAAGCCGCCATGCTGATCTGGGCAGGACAAACAGGCTGTACAGAGCCCTGCGCAGGGACACAGTACAAACCATACAGTAGAACATCTAAATACAAACGTGCGTGAGCGTCGCGCGCCGTGTCGCGATTTCACGCACACGCTAGCATAAAATAGGGAGGCATAGGGAGGCGGCAGTACGGACGGGCTGTGCCGCGTGTCTGTGTGCACGCTAGGCTAATAACTCGGCGGGCGGCCTTAGATAGCCTACTGTATGGTTTATACTGTGGCAGGGCTGTGTGTCGAGCAAACAGCGTGAGCTTGTCCGTGGTTGCGCGCACGCTGTCTAACGGGACCAAGGGTTAACAACCCTATTCGACTCAAGTGACGCCGTCTGTGCTAGGATGTTTTTGCTTCTAACGTCGATGGTGAAGTTTTAAAGATATTTTTTTTATTATTTCAAATCGAAAATATCTTTATCAAACTGCATAGATCTGATTCAAATAACTTTCTAATTGTCAAAAAATACACTGTAGATAATGCAATATTGATCTTGATGTTGTTTTGTTTTGATCTGGTGGGTTTACTTTAAATAATCAAAACAAAAATTAATTTGTAATTCGAAATGGAATATGTCGTTCTTCAAGTTACACTGTGCTTGGGAATTGTCAGAAAAACTTATATTTAATTTAACCCTGTCATAAACTGATAAACAAACACAAAACACATACATGTAAGCAAAAATGTGACTCTACCACTGGCGCGATGGCGCTGGAAGTTCTACCAAGAACACCTAGAAAGAAACTCTGAAAAACCGACAGAATCGTACAGTTTTGTTTTACATGAAACAAATATAACATAACTTACTATTATACTTCAATATACTTAGTAATAGTAAATTTTTCCCTTATCAGGAAGTACTTCGAAATTTTCAAAAATATTACTTAAAGCTATCTTACAAAAAACATAATTTGGACTAACTCAGATATAAAGATGATGATGTCACGTTCGTCACCCATAAAAGCAACTCAATACATGCCATAACAGTCGTTACTTTTACAATAAATGTAATCCACTCGTGCGCAGATCATAATAAAAGTTGGAGCGCTTACCGATTGCGGCACAGACACAAAAGCTTGCACTACTTTAGGCGTGAGCTAGTATTGTTGTAGCTGTACAAACACATCAACACAGCACATCGATTTTTAATGCGGACTGTACTTCCGACAAAATATCTTATTAACTTAGAAATACACATTAACCTTTAAATACAGAGGCACTTTTTTTCAAAATTAGCTAGCTGTTAGTCCAAGGTGCGACTTTCACAGCTTTACCGGGCAATGGGGGGGTGCAATTTTTAACTAAATAGACGAGAAACGTGCTTGTGTCAAAAGTTCAATTAAAACTATAAATGAGTTGATTTTGTCTTGTATGTCAGGTACAGAAGCCAAAAACATTTTCGGAAAATGAAAATACAGTTACAATATTTTTAGTACTTTTTTCACTTCTTTGTAACTATAAAAAAAACATTTGAACAACACCGAAAGTTGTAGTTATATGGCTGATTGTCATAAATACTTCAGTCATAACATTCGCTCTGTACTGCATAGTTTTGATGCATAATATTCACCATGCATAATTTTGATGCTGACTCTACACCTCTCCCACGTACATGGCATAGACGTTGCGTATGTCGGATCAATGTGTCTTTAGTTTAAACCACACCATACCATAATTGATAGTCGAGTATGTGGGCGACCACTGTCCGAACCGGGAATAGGCGCCAGCGTACATTGGTGTACACTCGGCACTATTTACATAACCAAGAATAACTTTTGATGCTTATAAAAGATTAGAAATAATATTTTTTTGCAAAATTAAAAAAATGTGTTGCTGATCTCCTCTCTCTAAATTTTTGCGGTGCCTTGCATGGTCTATAATGGTTGCCTTAGCTCATAAGCCATCAGTAAAACCTTTTTGTACGTGTTAGATGTAATAAAGTATTGAGCATCCAAATAATGTTAAGAGTGGTCAAATATGTCTGAAATGTTGAGTTATAAGGTTGCTTTTCACCTTATAACTACAGAATTAAAATAGTGTTTCACTTGTTGTAGAGTTTTGTTGATGCTTTAAATGACATGCGACTCTGTCATAGCAGTATTAAAGTCGCTTTCACAAAACCGCCAACATCTTGTTGACAACTTTGTTGGCACACATCGTTTTGATGCTGACTGTACAGTCACCGGCACATCAGCTCACTTCCGTTTCCATTCTGATTTTGCTAAATAACTTTTATCTGTGGAGTAAGGAGAAAAGATTGGAATGTGTTGGCTGTACTACAATTGGTTATTTATTTTATCTGAGCATTTGCGATAATGCATTATCATCTTACTAAATATAGGAAAACCAGAAAAAGACATTCGGTCTTTGCTTCAGGCGGGAATCGAACACGCGTCTTTCGCAAACCGGGCGACTGTAAATTATACTACAATTGTTAAAATATAGAGTTTTACACAACCAGCTATAGAAAAGCTTCTACTGTTTTAATTTTTTGCAAAATGTGTACACTTAAAAGTTAACTTATTGCGATCTATTTGAAAAAACGGTCTGTTTGTTTGTTTGTACGGAGACCAGAAAAGCTTATTTGCTCTTTCGGAATTGTGAGAATGAATTCAAGGAGAGGCTTCGCTTCTTTTACAAACAGGAAAATGTTAATACAAAACAGAACAATATCATTTAGAAACAGTTAAATTCTTTGTTCTTAGAAAGAGTTTTATCAACTTTGTCTGGTACCTTAGTGGCAAGTTCAGGTAAATGAACATTATTTAAAAAAAACAAGACCTAGCTCATCATACCTTCCAAAATTTTTGTTTGTGAATGTTCCTTCGCGATGGCAACCATCTGAGTGGTGTTGACTATCCTCTTGGACTATAGTCGTGGGTGTATGTTGAATTATTACGTTTTTAATAGGTCGGTCAGGTGTGGTTACAAGTAGTAATACCTAATGCGGGGCATTCTGCATTTGCACATCGAGGGAATATGAAGTGAGATGTCTGGCGTTTTGTGAAACTCTTTAATACCACGTGAATGTAATCGTTTGAGTGAAAATAATTAAGTCAAATAACATTTTCAAATTTTTTCTAAACAAATGAGGGAGAATACCAATTCAAGGTGAGGCCAATAGACGATTAAAGTTGGCGTTCTTTCCCGATCACGATCGAGATGAGATTTGGCATTAGTTGAAATTCATTCCTTTCGCTATATAAACAAACATAGCATAATTTTCTGGGCATTATCCATCTCATACTTGTTTCAAAACTCCCTTCACACTAAACAAACAACAATAAGCTATTTGGTTTTCTTTGAAGTCGCGTCTTTGTTCGAATTGTGCTATAGCATTGAAATACTGTTGTTATACAGTTATACCGGTGTATTCTGGTAAAATTACATATAAAACTGATAAATAGGTAAAGGTCACAAAAAATATGACAGAATAATGAATCAACCAACTGAATTTGTACTTTATGTCGTTGCTATTGCAGGTGAATAGCAGAAAAAGGTGATACTTAAATACTATTTCATAAAACAAAAAAAAAAATGGTACCATACGACAAGCTCTAGCTTTCAAATAAAAAAAGAATCTTCGCAAAAGTTTTTCCCGGTCTAAAGTTCTGAGGTAACACAAACATAAAAAAATATTAAAAACTACAGGTGAATTGATAACCTCCTCCTTTTTCGAAGTCGTTTAAAAACGTTTCAAAACACTTCTCTAAACCAACTATTGCCTGTTACCTGAATCATCTGAGACAGCGCCATCTCAACATCGTACAACAACATGTCTTTGAAGGGTTAAAATGTATACGCAATAGTTTATTTGTAAAACATTTGAGTTTAGTGTTAAGTCGTGTAATGGTTTAAGCGCATTTTCCATCTGGCTTACAAAGGACGAGTTTACTTTACCACCGAGAGGCGTGTTGGCAAAGCCGCTGTTATTTTGTCGCCGACATTTAAATAGGCTTTTGATGTGTGAATGAGCTGTTTGTAATAGATACGTAAGCAATACGATGCCAGTTATAAGCTCGCACTCTGAGACGGCTGTAACGATAACATACTTGTTTAGTACCTAGTACTTACGCGTACCGAATTATTATTGTGTTTTGGCACGGTAATATTTACCGTGGTTGTTGTGTCGACCATTTTAACGCTTTTTAGACATTATATTCTATCATCATTTTTACCCATTTCATATTCGTTATACTCACTTAAACACAGGAACGTCTAAACAGATGTATGGATGAATTTCAAAAAAATCTAAAATACTAATTTAAAAACAAAACTTACAGTTTTGTTTGTCAAATATTATTTATAATTAAACTGTCACACACATTGAATGGAATGACGTCATCAGAAAAAAAAAACGACATAATCTAAAACTCATTTGCGAATTGCGGTGAACTTAGGAAAAGCTTCAAAAGCTTCATTAATTTATCGCACCAATATACCTACATTTTTTTAAGTTCCCGGTGACATATACAGTGTGTCTGGTCACCGATGTCCGACCCGTTAAGGTGAAGTAATATGATCTATTTTATGAATAAATCCACCATAATTAAGCACTTTTAATTAATTTTTTTTTAAAAAAAAATTATTTATTTCAGGTAAATTTTACCTGCGTTTCAAAGGGTTTCTGATGACAGGGTGATATTCAATTTGTCACAACTTCTAAACTATTTTACTTGGAACTTTGATTTTTGCTTCAGTGTTTAGGTGATGTCTTTGGGTATCCAAAAAGTTAAAAATAAATGTATGTTGACAGTTTAGTTTTTCTGAAAAAAAAAAAATGTAAAAAAAACTAACAAATTCTATCACAATTTTCAAGTTCAAACATTTTTTTGAGGTATTTTAAGGGAGTTATGAAAAAATGTTTTTTTGTCAGCTTATTGCCTACTTTTGTAGCTGTCTAACGATACCACTTTTGTGACTGTAGGACCTCTAAATCGGCAGATATTGCAAACTAAAATAACCCACCCGTACTCCCGAGAAAAAAAAATTAAAATGGCGGCCATTTTAAAACAACTGGGGCAAAGTGCTTAATTATGGTGGATTTATTCATAAAATAGATCATATTACTTCACCTTAACGGGTCGGACATCGGTGACCAGACACACTGTACAGTTATCGTTCGACAACTTGGCCCTACGGACCCTAGACCCGATAAATAAGTTAGCAGGTCACGATGCATTGTATAAATAATCTTATCGGCTCGTTGACATGGTAAACTGTGCCTCTTAAGGTACCTACTTGTTATAGTGGGAATTACAAGTATTAAGGTACCTACTTTTACCACTATAGTAGTGGGAATTACAAGTATTGAGCATTAAGGGGACGCTCACTGCCCACTAGCGCCACCAATCGTTTTTTATTAATTGTTGTTTATTTAACATGATTAAACAAAAAACTGACAAATTAAGATCCTAGAAAAGGAAAAGAGATGATTTATTCTGTTAACATCTAAAAATATAGAAAATAATTTATTTTTTGATCTTAATAAGACTGTTTTTGAAAATGTCTTCAATAAAATACAATTACTTAGTAAAAAAATATTACTGTGCCTCTTAAGGTACCTACTTGTACCACTATAGTAGTGGGAATTACAAGTATTGAGCACTAAGGGGACGCTCACTGCCCACTAGCGACACCAATCGTTTTTTCATTAATGCTTGTTTATTTAGGATAATTAAACAAAAACTGACAAATTAAGATCTAGAAAGGAAAAATGATTCATTCTGTTAACATCTAAAAATGCAGAAATTGTTTCATTTTTTGGTCTTAATGAGACTGTTTTTGAAAATGTCTTCAATAAAATACAATTACTAAGTTAAAAAAAAATGTGGCGCTTGTGGGCAGTGAGCGGCCTCTTTAACTTCCTAGTTTATTGAAACGTTATTGGTCATTGTATTTGCAGTTTGAAAGAACTAACAATTTTGATTCACAAAAAAATATCAAAATAAATCTAAAATACTGCCGGCATTTTTTTTACCGCAGAGTTAACCCAAATTAAAACTAAGTGTAGCTGCCAGCTTTTCACGGTATAACTTTAAAAAAAAAAGTTATAAAAACACCAATTTAATTGTTACAAAACTTTTAATCGGTTTGGAGGTTTTCTAATTAATATTTCTATAATATTTAATATACCTGCCAGATTGCACAGAAATTTTCATTTCTTTTAACTACAATACCTACTATTGTCGTTTGTCCAAAAATACTACTACCTTTCGTAGCAGGTTACACGATAATTATTGTCGTGACGAGGCCTGTCTAGTTAACGAAATGGTCAAAGTTAGTTCGGCGCATGTTACATTTAAAACTGCCACTTTGCCCTGGCCCAAATTAGGGCAAAAGGTTCTGAGAAACAGCACCAATCACATTTTCATTGCCAAATGTTTAACTAGTTATCATCAAAGATTTGAAAATATGCCTTTGAAATTTTCTATCTATATAATAAAACGTGTATTTATTTATCAGTTTGTTGTCTTATCTTGTTATGGTGGATTTTAAATCTCGCTAAAACAAACTAAACTAGTTAATTAATTGTCCAATCATTATTACATAGGAAGTTAAAATGCCGGCTTTTTCTTAAAGGTTATTATTGAATCAATTTTCTTTTATAATACCTATCAAACATAGGTATTAAATCTACAGAGCTTTATTATTATTTTTTGTACTTCTATTTTTTAAATGAAACATACAAGTGCTTTGAGGGAAAAGAAAACTTAAGTCGAAGCACATTTGAAAAAAAAGGTAACTGACTAACCGTTTTAAAAAAGACAATTCGTTCAATACCTATTCTTAAAATGGTTATTTTTATCATAACTGATTGCAGGTGGTACGAGCTATCGTGAATCTGAAATAATAAAAAGAATTGAAGACTTTTAAAACATCGGGAATGCAAAGCATTCACAATATGTCTGTATGGCTGGGCCCAAAGGATTCTCGGAATTGAATGATACCTAGTTTGGCAACTCAGAAAAATATTGACCATCTATTCCGTCACAGTAAACTGAGAACAGTAAAATATCTACATACAGACGTGCCGCTGTCGGTTTGAAAGTGTGCGTGCGCGTCGCGCGCCGTGTCGGCATGCGATTTCACGCACAAGCTAGCTTAAAATATGGGGGAATAGGGTGGCGGCGCGTACGGACGGGCTGTGCAGCGTGTCTGTGAGTACGCTAGGCTAATAACTCTGCGGGCGGCCTTAGATAACCTACTGTTATGTTTACTGTGATTCCGCTAGCAGTTTGAGCTATCGTCAGCTTGTCAGCTATCATTCGTGTCTTTTTCTCAGAATAAAGATTGTTGGAAATAAATCACACCTAGGCGTAGGTAGCTGGTCGACTGACAGTGGAAAGGAAGGAGTGGGCAGCAAAGTGCTGCTAATAATTAACAGCTGGACGTAAGCGCAGCTCTGCAGACTAGATAACACTGTCTGTAGGCTATTTGGATAGATGAGACAAAAGCATTATGTATTTACTAAACTAGCCCCATGTTCTTCCTCAAATTATGAGATGATAAACAATTGAATCGACAGTTTAGAAATAAATAAAAAATACTTATCAAATAAATACATTTCAGAACAGCAGAATGAATGCTCTTTAGACTGTATTGAATTAAAAACAAAATATAATAATAAAATTATAGTATCAATGTTCAGTGGCGCACACATCAACCTTTACAAAACCATTGCAAAATGGGTCTTACGTCCGCAGCGTAAGGTGCCCCTATGTAAAGGTTGATGTGTGCGCCACTGTTCCTTTGTACATGTTTTAAATTGTAAATATTGTTATGAACCTACGTTTCCCCAAAAAATTCTAAAACCTCACATTGTTTGTCTTACATTGTAAATAGGACAATAGACTTTAAGAACTAGTTGTACGCAAACAATCATTCCTAAAATGCAGCGACATTTTGTGCAACGTTTTAAAAATAATTATCTAGAAAACTGCTTAATTTAATTCCTTGTGTTGACCTATTGCTCTTCTCTTAATTATGAAAATACTGACCTTTTACTAGTTTGAGCACTGCGCCTGAGCACAGACTGTGGCAGGCCCATGCCTGTTTTAGGAGTCGACTTTTGACCTCTCTCGTAGTGACGCCGCAATATCGACAATTTCGGCATCTGAAGCGCACCTTAAAATTAGTTCGAGATATTGACAATACCCATACGTGATAATACTCGCAAAGAAATGTTGGAGTTTCAAGCCTCAAAAGTTTGGTCTATAAATTTAACAATACTGTGTAAAGTAGAAACGTAGAGTTGAAAATCGTTAAAGTTATCTATCATTAAATTCTGTGCTAGATTTAACTCTTTTCAACGTATCCCCACATATTAGGCACATAACACATTTTGAATAAGAACAATGAAATATATTTTCAAACAATGCCGCCCAACGTTTCGAATAGAACGTACTGCACTTAAAAGTATACGAGTGAGTAGAATACCACCACTTCTCAAATCGAAACTACCAATAGCATAGCAATGGTTGAGCTGAGACGCACAATAGTACCTACTATCTATCACATTTTGCCTTTGAATGCTACTGAATCAGGCCCGTTTGATATCGATACTCGCAATGCATCGACCTCATTGCACCACTCTTGGTATCTAGTTTGTTTGTAGTTAACCAAGTAACGGTAAAGCCGTCCTTAGTTTAATCTCTTGCATTTACCTGACTGGCTTTTGAATAGGTACATCCTTAGGCTTTTTTAGTTCTCTGATTTATACGCAGTTGACAACATTTTCCTATGCAACTCGACGTAATATGCAAAATTATGTTGCATTATTCAAAATTATGTAAGTTTTTTCAATAAAATAATACGCAGTTGGTACGTTACTGTGTATTTTTTAATACCGCTTGTTAATAAGCTTTTCACTGTCTTCGCATATTTTTCATAATTTGCCACTAAGCAGTGGCTCGTTAGAGCCTGTTCACACCTAGCGTTTTTGGAACGATTTTGCGGCAAGGTCCGCTTTGAATTTGACTGATGGATAAGGCGTTCACCCGCCGCTATACCGCCTGCCAGTGCGCGCGCAGCCATCTCGCGGCGAGCTCGCGGCGATCTTGTGGCGTTTATTATATCGCGGAACTATCGCTGTGAGATTGCCTCACCGTGAAATCGCCCAACAAACGCTACTGTGAACAGGCTTAGTAGTACCACTCATATCGGTCATGTATTTTATTTCAATTCCCATTCACTTGACACACTACAGTGGATCTTTATTTAGCTTCAACCACTCCATGCGATCTAGGTGATCTGCATTTGCTATCCAAACAATAGGGCTCAAAATTTAATTGACACCGGCCTTTCAGTCTATTTAAGCAATTTCTACTGAGGTTTGGCTTATAGTATCAATTTTACTACTAGTTTTAGTATGATATTGATTAGCTTAAGAAAATTATGTTATCAAATAAATATTTTGTATTTTTTGTATTTTTTTTTGTATTTTTAGCTTAAAAAGCTAAGATCTATACTAGTAGTAAAACTTTAAGCGATTAACTTTGTTATGTAGATTCGATTATTCGAAAAGCCGCGTAGCTTTTGCTATTCATCAAATCATTTAGGGTATTTTTAACTATTTGACTGACTGTTTGGCACTAACAAGGTCACACAGTCTAAAAATATCCGTAATCCCACTAGATGCGTCGTGCTACCCTCTCCCTGATTTGAGCTGACGTATCTCCAATAAGTGCATCGTAAAAGTAAATTCATTGTAGCATTGTAGCGGTTTTGTAAAAAGAGCAAGGGATTAACTCCAAAATTAGCAGAGCATTGAAAAGCTTTCTACTGTGGTCAAAATAGACTTTCAAAGTTATATTAATGCGCACAAAGCTGAAAATTACAATTAATGTTGGGAACACTGTCTTATTTTTGCTGTTATTTATTAGGGATTGGTGCATACGATGCACATTTGCAATAACTATTAATAAGTTTGCTAACATGGCCATTTTTTGTCAACCAGGTCATTTGATTTTTGTATCATGCAATCCTCTAAACAAAAACCCTTTTGCATAAACTTCATTCGGTTTCAACGTCCTTGAAAATAAATTGAAGTTATCTGTCGTTCATAGTAATCCAATCAGAGAATCAGCATGACGTTGTTTAACTTTCAACACATAGCATGTTATTTCTACGCTTTACAATGAAATAATCTGATGTGTCTGTTCTGCAAGCAAAGTTGCGTTGTTATATTTTCTTAAACTGTGGCGCCAATGCGGGCACGATCAAAGTTGGAATGATGGGTATTCTTAGAGGCCACGTTTCACAAAGCTAAGTTCTGCCATGTTCCGCCTCACACTTTCGTTTTGTCATCTGAGTAGCCAACGTTATGGGAAACTTGTTCGGTGTTTTAAGTTAGTTACACTTGAGCTGAGTCCCGGAAACGGAGTGTCTGGGAGGCATTTAATACTGAGCCATTGAGTTGGATATAATAGTAAGAGATTATTTAAAAGATGCTTTGGGGATCTTTTACAAATGATTCAATTTTAAATCAGTGGCAGTTCGAGGATGATTTATCATTATTCTCATCATGAGATGACTATTTGTCAAAGACTTTCTTCTTTTGTTGTTGGCATACGACGCATACGTCACGTGTGCTGGTGATAACCTTTTTTTTTGCTAGTGATAACGTGCCCCAACACTAGCCCTTGAATTAGTTATTTCCTCGGTAAGTTGTCACTACTGAGTAATACCTACATCACACAAAAGTATTATTCACTTAGGGTTCTGATACATAGTTAGGCCCTGTAGGTACTGAGCGACAGGCTTTACTGCTGCCGTTGTGTGACAGTTTGAGGGAATAATCCAATAACTTTTGCCGTTGCCCGAGGTAGCAAGATTGGTGAAGAGAAAGAATGTCCAAACTATAATATTAAAAAAGCATCACTGGCGACAGCACTGGTGGCAAAACCTTTCTATGGAATCCCGCTTCCGCCGAAATGCCGAGCACCACTATATCGCTTCTGGAATGTCACTATGGCTCACGTGCCATAACAGCAACGATTAGGGGAACTAAAATATAACATTGCAAATCGCATAATTTTCGGGAACACACCGAAGCCGAAGTAGGAGTAAGTTGGTTTGAGAGCGGTGTTTATAAGCAATTAACGTATTTTGAGACATTTGCAGAGTTTGAAAGTTTTAACGTCTAGCGCGCTCTCACCAGTCGAGAACTTCGTCACAGTTTGTACAAAACTTCACTGTTCACTACTTAAAACATGCGAGCACGTGTAACTAACTAGTGATATTGCGAGGTATGTTGCGGAAACGGTCTTATAGGACCTGGGCTATGAATAGGAGCCCTCGGAGTACTAGCGAGAGCGGTTTAACAATTGCTGATGTTAAGTTCAGTGCTAGCCAGTGTAAGTAAGGTAGGTAGGATGAGAAACCAGCTCAACCGAAACCACTTGCTACTGGCTGAGTATTTTAAGTGGCTTATAAATGATCAGTTATACAATAAACCTACAAAACAAAAGAATACCTTCGATTCTGGAGTTTGAAAGGAACTCTAATGGCTTTAAGCTGTGCTATGGTAAAACTTAGCTCTTAAGCTATTTTATTTCTGAAAACATATAACTCAGATATAAATTTGCATAAAAACGTTTTTTATCGTGATCGTTCGCCAAAAATAATCATTAAGCATAATTTAAGAGTTGTGTCTTGTAAGGGATGGCAGGAGCGAGTTAGCACGCCAAAAGGAGGAATACGAAGGCTTCCGTGCCGATGCACAGATTTGCATAAAGAGCAACTGTTTAACGATTCTCAGGCGTGGGGCAAGTCAGGAACTGTGGCGTCGCTGGAGCATTGCCATTCTTTATACACAGTTTAGGAAACATCTGAATATGGTCAGGTAGATGTCAATACTCACGTCGACACTGCGGGAAGGATTGCTTATAGTTCGTGGAAGCAATCAAATAGGCATTTCTCATAGCATTCTAATTCTACTTGTTCAAAACCAAAATTATTTTGAAAGAGTAGAATTAAAATGTTTATATTAGATTTAAAATGATTTTGAAATAATACAAATAAAATGAACTAAATTTTATATGTATACTAACATTCGATTATTGAAGCGGTTGGAAATACACAAAAACATTTTCAAAACGTCAAGAAAGAATGGATGTGTTTTGATAAGTTATTAAAATAAGTTCCGGTATATTCACTTAAACATTTTGTTTTTAGAGTAAACTCTAGGTTTACTCTAAAATGGAAATTATCTCTACTCCCTAATCGCAATATACTCAACTATTGACCTTAAAATTGAAGAAAAACAAGATAGCAGCACTTGAATGAATGAATTTTAACCAAATATGATGTTTGGTAATTATGATTTTTGATAGCGTGTATAACCCATTATTATTTTTAATGAAATTTTTAATCGACTGAAGCACATTAATTTTTGAATCTTTTAAACCCATCCTACTAATATTCTATATGCGAAAGTTTGTAAGTATGAGTGGATAGATGGATGTGCCTTGTTGCTCTTTCACGTAAAAACTACTGAATGGATTTTACTGAAACTTTCGTTTAGAACCTGTCTAAGAACCTGTTAGTAAGTAAGCAGCGGTGGACTTTAGTTTTTCAAAAAATAGGGTATAAAAATATTAAGTACAACCTATTCTCAGACATTACAAACATAAATATTTCTAACATACATTTATAATAATTTTGAAATCTGAATACGTTACGGTACAGGTAAGGCCTGCGAGGTGCAAATGTTTGATTAAAAATTTCGAAACCAAGATTATCAAACCTGTTAACCCGTTACCAAGTCCTTGCGAGTATAAAAAAAACAGCGACTCTTTTATTTTTTGAGGATATAAGTCGAAATAAAAACATTTTTATTTTCAAACCACATTAATTGTCAAATACAGGGATGCTTAAAACGTTATAATAACTGTTTTATAGTAACGTTACAAAAGTTTAACTTTAACTTAACAAAATAGTAAGTCCCCGACCCCGCTGCCGCTCGCAACTTATATTACAGTATCAGTCACGCGGCCGAAGACACGCGAACGGGGAACCTCAAAATTAATATCAGTTGAATAAGTGTCTCGCTATGAAACTTTTTGTCAACCAATTTTTGTATTAAAATGCGGCACCGGCAATTTGCAAATCGCTACTTTATTGCCTTAGGTTAGGCAACTCTGCCAACTTATAGTAGCTAATTTGAAAATAACCATCTAACAATTTGAAAGTTTCCTCCGCCCGTGCTGCTTACCTATTTGTCATAAGTTGACTATTGGTAAATGATTTGGTATTTGTATGTAAAACTTTAAATGTCAGTAATACTGCAATCACATTTTTTTTATTTAACCCTTTAAAGGACATAAGCTTTAGCAATGCTCATAGATCGTAAATATACCATTTATATAATGTTTTGATTTGACGGGAGGTGCCCGTGGCGCATTTGTGACAGTGATCGGTGACGATCGCTGTTGTAAAAGAATACACGCCGGGTCGGAAATGGGATGGGTGACCACCCCGACCGAAATTTAGTGATGTGTATTTCGTGCACCTCCGTGCTTCGGAAGGCACGTCAAGGAGGGGCCTTAGGGCGGCTTGATAACATCTGACATTGAGGTTGCTCACTAGCCTTA
This sequence comes from Udea ferrugalis, assembly GCA_950022985.1. NCBI lineage: Eukaryota > Metazoa > Arthropoda > Insecta > Lepidoptera > Crambidae > Udea > Udea ferrugalis. Next base: position 24,533,384 of record OX465515.1, read on the forward strand.
CACCCCTCCGAAAATCCGCACTGAGCCCGCGTGTTGGAGTATGGCTCGTTCCAGCTCATAGTTGAGGTGAGGCCTGTGCCCAGCAGTGGGACGTATATAGGCCGTTTATGTAAATGTTATAATATAATGATTTGTTATTTTTCGATGAAATTGTGTCCGTGACTTATAGGGTCAGGTTAATTTTGTTAACCAGAAGGCTTGTCTTTCATCAAAGATGTGCCTGTCAGGTTCCACATTAGACAATGACCGTGACACCTGATCAAAATGGGCCTATTGTTTCACTCGTCGCTTACCAGGGCTGCTAATCAGACATCTACTTTTGAAAATTATATGACCTTGAGAATGACAACCTCGTGTTAAGAAAAGAAGGGTCTAAGGTTAGTGCGCAACCTCAATGTCAGATGTTATCAAGCCGCCCTAGGGCCTCTGACTAGGCTTAACGACTGACATCTGGCGACGTCAACCGGGACCAATAGCTATTGTACCTGTCAAACCTATTATATCTATCCCAAAATTAAATTACGACTTCAAAAAGAGCTATACACTTTCGCCTTCTGTTCAACAATTCAGTATTTTTGTAGCAATTAAATAAAACTTCATTAAACTAACTAAACTGTAAAGTTCTGCCTTAGCTTAAAATTAAAATAATGTTCTAATTTTTATTTCTCTCCCATGCAGCGTGCTGTTTTACCAACCCTAATCTTAGTATGTACGTTATGATGTATCATTATCGTATGATCAGAGTAGCTAGGTGGTTAATTCAGATGTCTCTTAACAACGAACCGGCCAACAGACATATTCGTAACATTTAGCCGCGTATCCACTAGGCCACAATAGGGAATATGCACTTGGAACAGATGAGGGTCCTGTTAATTTTTTGAATGCTCGTTACGTCTCTATCAATATTTCCTAATTTTATCTCTTTGTCAATGTAAAAATAATTATTGAAAAGTGCAAAAATATGTGGGAAATTGAAAGCTGTTGAAACAGTCACGTGGGAGTGTGACGTACAAGTTCATGCGTATGCCACTGTCAAAAGCGCGACAAGAAGAAGAATTCAATAGTTTGTAGGTAGGTTACATTTGTGTTGTCATCGACTTATGTGATGTCAGAGTCCATGACAACCGAGCGCGCCATAATGGCGACGTTTGAAACGCTTGCAAAAGTTAGAAGTTTTTGACAATTTATAAATATACTACGTTTCGCACTTTTGGTGATGAATATTATTGATCAGTCATAAAACGATATAAGCTATCATAATAAAATATAAAAGAACAGTGCATATTCCCTATCGACGCGCAACACGTGTCGTTCAACATGTATAGCGACGATGCACAACAGCGCCAATAATTTACAAGTCGGCAGACTTGGAAATGTCGGATGTCGAAATAATTGTGTTCTTAATTGCGATATGTAATTTTGACATACATTTTAAAATCTGCCGAGTTGTTATTTATTCGTCTGATTATTTCTATCTGACTAATGAAAAAACAGCTCTTAGTAACAAAACTCTTGAACCAAACTATTACTTGTCAATCTCTCATCATGTTCGTGAATATAATTTAATGTTAATAATATGTACTAATATCTGAAAAAAAGGAAAATTGCTTTATATATCTCTGAATTCTCTTAGATAGATAGATAGATAGAAGGTATAGATGGCATTTCAAGACCTTTGTCTAATTCGTCGATTAGTCCAAGCATACTTGTAGAACGAACAGGGGATCCCAAACTAGGCACAGCCTGGGGGTAGGGCGGGGGTGTGTCAGACTCACCCACCCCGGGTAGGGGTGGGAATACTGACTAAACCCCCCGGTGCTCCAACGTTGCCATCTGTTGTTCGGATTTGTGGGAACAAAAGTCTTCCATAAATCCGGCAACGGCCGTCCGGTTTCGGACCCATCCTTGGTTTTGTGCACGTGGTGCCACATGGTGGTCAGGGCGTGGGAGGAGCACTCAGCACGCCCTCCAACCTTCGGACTCTTGCGGGTGGCAAGCAACCCCCGTTGTCGTCACCCGCAGAAATCCTTTTTAGGGCAGCGTCTGGCGATCGAAATCACGCCTTCTGCGCCCGACCCTCCTGCGGCGGAGTGGATGGGACATGGGGTCCTCCTCACGTGCTCGCTCCGCCGCTTCTTTCTCTAAGAGGACCTCCTCGCAAAATGCGGAGAAGGCTTCCCAGGATTGCTCATTGCCAGTGATGGCCTGGACAATTGCCGACAGGGACAAATCATGTCCGACTTCCTGTCTTAATCGTGCCCTCTGTTCTAGCCATTTTGGACATTGCGCCAAGGTATGTTCAGCCGTGTCTTCAGTATGACGGCATTGATGGCATACGGTCGTCGGCTCACGCTTGGCCACGTTGCACAGATACCTCCCGAAACACCCGTGTCCAGTTAGGACTTGGGTGATCCGGAAGGACAGCGCCCCGTGCTTCCGCAGAATCCATTCGTCCAGAGATGGACGTATTGCCTCTATGGCCCTGTGGCCGTACGATGGTCTTTCTAATCGTCCTCGCCAGAGCTCTAGGAGACCTGTTTGAGAATCGTCTCTCCACTTCTGTACTTCCTCAGCGGCAGGATGTTCACCGCGAGCCCTTGCCTCAGCGCGCTGATGATACACGTCCGCCAGGACGGCAGCATCTAGGTCCCATAGAGGGATAGCTGCCAGCAGGCACGCCGCCTCCCAGGCTATGGTGCGGTAACCCCGTATGACGCGGATGGCCAGCACCCTCTGAGGTCTTCGTAAGAGGGCCTGGTTTTGGGGACCAAGCGCGTCAACCCAAATTGGCGCGCCATAAAGGGCCATAGACCGCACCACACCGGTATACAGGCGGCGGCAAGCCACGTCCGGTCCGCCAATGTTGGGCAGCAACCGTGAGAGACCACCAGCCGCTTTGATTAGTTTCGGAGCCAGTTGGCTGAAGTGCGCCTTGAAGGTCCATCGGCTATCGAGGACGATGCCAAGGTAACGCATCGTCGACCCGATGCCAATGGTCACCCCTCCGATCACGAGGTGCGATCCTTCCGGTGGTGATTTTCTTGGGCCGTGAAAGCAAATCGCCTCTGTCTTGTTCAGGGCCACCTCCAATCCCAGCATCTTTATCCGATGCACTATATGAGCCACACCAGCCGTAGCCAGAATTTTGGCTTGTCTGAAAGAGGTGCTGCGTGCGGTCACAAGGGTGTCGTCTGCGTAACATATCACGTCGATCCCATGGAGATTTGCACCTCGCAGCACCCAATCGTAGCCGATATTCCACAGGAGCGGTCCGAGGACCGACCCCTGCGGAACACCACACGTCATAGACCGCTTTTCCCAGCCTTGTTGCGTTGGGTAGGTTACTACCCTCCCTTCAAAGAAAGCGGCCACAATTCTCCGCAAATAAGGTGGGACGTTGTGGTACGTCAACGCTGCCTTAATGCATTCCCAGGGGAGGGTGTTGAATGCATTGGCAATATCTAAAGATACCGCCAACACCACATCACCCTGGGATACCGCCTCTTGTGCCGCAGCCTTCACTCGCTGTATGGCGTCTATTGTAGACCGCCTACTTCTAAAACCATACTGGTTTTCGCTGAGACCCGGTCCATCGCCCTCCAAGTGCTCGATGAGACGAGCAGCTATAAGCCGCTCAAATAGCTTATTGGCCTCGTCAAGTAGGACGATGGGTCGGTATGCTGAAGGCGAGTCTGGTGGACGGCTATCTTTCCGCAGCAGGACAAGTTTGCCGGTTTTCCACTGTTGTGGATACCGGCCCTGTTCCAAGCAGGCTGCGAAAAGGTGCCGGACCCGCGGCTCCCAGCCACCGTGCCTCAGCGCTAACACCCAGGCTTTTCCCGGGATGTTGTCGGGTCCTGGTGCGGTGTTCTTCGCTTGCAGCCTCAGCACTGCCGCTCCCAGTTCCTCTTCCGTCACTGCAGGCACACTTACACCGTGCTCCACATAAGGGCCAGTCGAGGGAGCCATCGGTGGAGGCACGTGGTCCCCCCTAGATGGAAATAGGGTTTCCACTACCCGCTGCAGGAGCTGGGGCTCAAGCGTTGTCGTCAGTGGAGGAGCCCAAGGACGGAGCTTCTGCCGAACCATCCTGTAGGGCCGGCCCCAGGGATCTCTGTCAAGGGTCTCTATAAGTTGTTCCCATGCTTCCGCCTTTGCCTTCGCTATTTCCACCTGCAGAGATTTGGCGCAGGCTCTGTATGCAGCGTACAACTCCGCCTCTCTGGCCTCGTCCCGGCGGCGTCTTCTACGCGATCTAGTGTACAGGCGTCTGGCAGATACGCAAGCGGTGCGTAGTTGTGTAAGATTTGCTGACCACCAGTATACTTGACGCTTTGGCGGAAACGGTCGTGCCCGAGGCATTGCCGAGTCACATGTCGCGCTCATGGCCCTGTAGAGTAACTCCACCTCAGCATCGACGTCGATTCGTCCTTCTGGGATGGGCAACCAGGTTTGGACAATTGCCGCCTCAACAAAGAGATCCCTATCCAGGCGTTTTAACGCCCACCTGGGACGCTCGCAATCGATAGGCTGGATCGGCCCGGTCTGAGTATTTGGAGAGGTGGAGACCTGGTACCGGATGTACCTGTGATCCGAAAGCGTCTCCACTCCCTCCAGGACCCTCCAGTCTATAACACGGCGCGCCAGGGCGGGATGGGCGAACGTTAGGTCCACGATCGAACCGCCCTGTTGCCGCACGCACGTGAGCACCGACCCCTGGTTCAGCAAAGTTAGTCCCGATGCAGTTGCCCAATCCTCCAGTACTTCTCCGCGAGGGTCCGTGACTGGTGAGCCCCACGACGTCGATTTGGCGTTTAGATCTCCTGCCACTATTACAGGGTATGTACTGGAATAATCTTAGGCATCCAAATAGACGAATTGTAACAACAGAATTACAGTATCTATTACTATGTTAGTTTATTATATTACTAAAGAGACAATAATTTGATATTTTTTTCATAATTGTGAGGAATAAAAATGATTTGTTTGCTTTCAATGTAAGAGTCTGTGATGTGCGTTTTAAGGAATGTCATATTCATAGGACAAACTTTAAAAGGCAAAATATAATATCTGTCACGGTAAGCAAATATGGCAATCGTTAACAACGACCTAATTGGTATTATACATTCGTTTTGTTTAAAATAACAATAAAACTTGCGTCATACTAACGAAACTATCATAAGTTTGAAGGTGGTACAATCGCGGACAAAAGTAAAGCCATGCTTTGCGTCAATGAAAGAACGCTGATAACTGATTGCATTTTCGGTCGAGGCAAACCAGACATTGCTGTTCGAAAATGACCTTTAATGCTTCAGCGTAAGGCGATTGGAATTGTCAAAGGTGAATTTGAACTGCCGTCTCCTGTACAAGCATTGCCATTCTACGGGGGCGTTTAATATTTATTACCTCGAAGGTATTGAAACGAAAATAGTTAATTCAACATATGAAAAGAATGACTGGGCTTTTCATAAATGGCGAATACAATTGACTTGTTTTTTGTGAAGTAGAACAGCTTGTCTGTGGATTGTGATCCTGTCTACTGTACTGCGTCACGGGCTGGAATAGAATACATCTAAGAATTAAATTATTCTGACGATGTTTTGGAATGGATATGACAGTGGTTGGCTACAATTTGCCGTTGTAGAGCAATGCATGAAATGCGTATAAACGCTGTTGCTGTGTAAAATATCAGATACTAGCGACCGCCCGCGACTTTGTCCGCGTTTACAAAGTAAAAATAAATAAAAATAAATATTTTTTAAGGTTTCTTTTTTTTATAAATTGTAGCCTATGTCGTATTGAGATGTATAAGCTGAATTATTGTAAAGTTTCATTCAAATCCATTTTGTAGTTTACACGTGAAAGAGCGACACAGCACATCCATCCACACATAGGGACAAACTTTCACATTTATAGCATAATTAGGATCAGTACTAATATTTACAGGAACAACAACTTTTTATTTGCATATTTTGGATTCCTATGCGCTGTTTTGAAATTTACAATTTACAATTGTTGATATTTTATTAGATTCATGGAAATTCACGATATTTCTGTAAGAGTTAAACTAACAAGTGTTCTAGCAATTTTGTCTGTGAAAATAAGCCCTACCCTTTATTGCCGCTTTTAGGATATTTAAAACCAATTTTAAAGAAAAAAACCTTTACGTTCAAAGATAATTACGTTACAGACCAAGTTAGTCTATATTATTCTAGAGAGCTTAGTTAAAACATTTTTCATTATCTCACAAAGTCATGCCTCAGTGACATGAACATACACATAAACGGCCTATATACGTCCCACTACTGCAGCTGGGCACAGGCCTCACCTCAACTATGAGGTGGAACGAGCCATACTCCAACACGCGAGCTCAGTGCGGATTGTTGGAGGGGTGAAGGTGACAATACATGTGAATGTAAAATTTTAACGGGATCTTGAATTTTTCTGTTTTTTTAACGTATTTGTTTTTTTCTATTTTGCTAATGTTTACTATCCAATAATTTACAAGAGCAATACACTGGCCGAAGAAGTAACCAGTCTTGATCACCGGTGACTTCAATCAGGCTAGTGGACAATTCTTTGAACAGAAAGAACTCTGGCTTCTTGCTCAGTTATTTATACCAGTAAAGTATTTCAAAATTACCTCCATGTAACTTTTGCACCGCAGTTCTTTAGGTTGTACGCAAGTGAAACGTCAGGAGATTCAAAGCTTTCCCATCGTCTGATTACTATGAGCTCCGTCGACCATACTGTAGGGATGACATACTTTCGTGACGCAGGGACCGTTTTTTCATCTTTAGACAAAACGAACGCGCTGAAATGTGCTAGTATAAACCCAAGATTGGCTTCTTAGCATGACTTAATATGGTGCTGAAATTGAAAACAACATCTTCAAACTGCCTTTTTTTCTAAGCACATACTTTTTCTTAGATGTGTGACTTGTGGTTATTATTGTTTTTAGCATTTTCCATGCAGTATATTTACTAAAGATTGAGTTCGTTTCCTGCCTGATGCCAAGATGACCAAATGTTTTTTTCTGGTTTTTAGATCTTGTTTGACTTATTTTTGGTAACTTTTCAATTTTGCAACAGTTGGTTCAATGATTTGGCAAAAGATGTCAAACTTCATCCTTAGTTGCTTCTTCAACATTTTCGGGCTCAATTTACAACTTCATACTTTTATATAAGTACGCATAACAAGTCAAGTTATACTTATTTTTGGATGTATTTTTTACTTGTTTGGTCATCGGTGACATCAAACCAATTGACTTGCGTTTATTGCATTTTCACGTGAGTTAGATATAGTGTTCCGATAGGCACATTTTGACGCTTACTTAGATTTAATCACGACTCTGCGCAAACACACTCTAACTTATTGAGAAAAGCTTTTCATGTTTTCTTTTGTAAATATGAAGTCCCTTGAGTGACGTCGATTAAAGCTTTGTGGCACTGACAAAGTAGTAAAGTTATGAGGTAAATAAAATAAATTCATAATACACCTTCGTTACACCCACAGAAAACTGCTTCAAAATAAAATTTAGTTTTAACTAGCGGCCGCCCGCGGTTTAATCCGCGTGGACTTGAGTTGAAAAATAAAAAGCAATATTTCATTATAAATTGTATCCTATATGCGATTTAGATGTATAAGCTAAATTGTTGAAAAGTTTCATAAAAATCCATTCGGTAGTTCTTACGTGAAAGAGCATCACGGCACATCCACACATACAAACTTTCGCATTTATAATATACTAGCGACCTGCCCCTACTTCGCACGGGTGCAATAGGATGTTACTGTACATATAAACCTTCCTCTTGAATCACTCTACCTACCTGTCTATTAAAAAAAAACCGCATCAAAATCCGTTGCGCAGTTCCAAAGATTTAAGCATAGAAAGGGACATAGGGACAGAGAAAGCGACTTTGTTTTATACTATGTAGTGAAGTATGATTTAACTTTTAATAAAATATGCCCTTGTGATGAACGTTAAATTATAATACTGTTCCGTCCCGACTGTCCTTGAAATGCAACTTATTTCTCACGCTCGGATTTTGATCGTGCGAATATAACCCTTATTGCAAACATATGTGCATGCGCATAATGCACATTCATCTTTTTGTTTTATGAGATTCAGACCACAGCTGCCCTGCTCGTCATCAGGCAATACCTATATTTGAATTAGCGAAACGAAAGTGGAAGGGCGAATGATAAGAAAAAATATTACAGGTAGTGCGGGGTCAAAATGGCTTATGTAAAATATACGTTACTCAGCCTAATGAATTCTGCTCAGTATCAGTCGGTGCTCAGATGCAGATTTTCAGTAGGTCTAAAACTAAATTAAAACAATATTGAAGAATTCAAAAATAGTTATAGATAGTTTACGTCCGACTTCAGATTTGGCAACTGAAAAACAGATGGTAGCAGTTTCAAGGGTGTGGTTTAAAAATAACAGGATAATCAGTATCACACATTTCTTTCAGTGTGTGTTCTAAACATTTTTAGGAAGGAGTAAGTAGTATTTTCATTCGCAAATCAGTTTATTGAATTCAGACCCTGTAACCTGTTATGTGTGTTGCGATAGTTGCTGTATTTTGAATAGACCAAAAAAAAACGAACAACAGCCTATAAAAGTACGTCCCACTCCTGGGCCCGAGGCACACCTCACCTCTATTGTGCGAGCCATATATTATTACAACAATAATACATAAATAAAAACACTTTTATTTGTTTTCACATGGAAAGTCGGCGCTTTTTTTGATCACAGCATTTACATCGACTTATAGTCCGTTCGCGTTAATAATGCAGGGATTTCATACTTGTCCTTCGACCTAAAACACCCCTTTACCAATCAAATCGTCCCTAATTAGAAAGCCAAGTCCACAGTGACCAGCTGAACGCAAATCTGATCTGAGTTTTTTAGTGTGCGACACAATTAAATTTAAAGTCACTGCATTCTTAACGCGAACGAACTATAGATCACATAGCCCTGAGTAGGGGGAAGGGGGGAGGAAGGAAGACGGCTAGATGCGTCACTGTTGCGATCACACTTAGATAATGATTTCGTCACAGTGTGCTCAGTCAAGGTTGATAAGGATTTCTTCTTATCAACGAGATAAAATGCCTTTAATGGCCTACTAAGCTTAAGATTTTAGAATAATTTGAATGTGTAATCATGATACACTTTATAATTATGGCACATTATATAATTTTATTTTCATGATGTGTTAATTAATGTTGTTTCACTATACTCGTATTGCTATTCATACAATCATAATATCAGGTGATAGAGTGGTATACAACTCATCAATTAATTATAGTCTCTCTGACCTGAATGTTGGGACAATAATTTTACGATTGTCCCTTCACAGTGTTGATGGTGAAAAGCTGCTTGTTCCATTTAAACGAGAATAAATTTATCTTTTATCAAAGAAATGTTATAAATCTATTTTATTTCCCTTGTCAATCTTCTTGTCAGCCTTTGAGATAGTCACAACAAATCTAACAAATCGTTAACTGCAATAAAACAAAAACACAAAGAGGCCGAAATCCCAGTATAAATAAACCATACAGTAGGCTATCTAAGGCCGCGCGCCAAGTTATTAGCCTAGCGTGCACACAGACACGCGGCACAGCCCGTCCGTACTGCCGCCTCCCTATGCCTCCCTATTTTATGCTAGCGTGTGCGTGACATTGCGTGTGCGTGATATCGCGACACGGCACGCGACGCTCACGCACACATTCAAACCGAGAGTGGCACGTTTGTATGTAGATAGCTTACTGTAAGATTATACTGTGCCGAAATATTCTAGTTCTCGATGCACCGAAAAAACAAAGTCCGAAGACGAATTAGCAATAAAAGTAGAATGATTTACGATCGCCGTCGTATGTGTCAGGAATTAGAATGACTCATTTTGGATTGACAGTTGAAAGTAATAGAGATTTTATCGGTGCGTCAATATGTCGCGGAGATTTAACGTAAACAAAGTGAGTTTAGGTTGAAACGTCGACCTTACAGTCACTAGACGCCTGATGTTTGATTTTTTGTATTAAATTCAGCGTGTCAACTACCTGAGAGGGGGGGAACTTCACTAATTGGTCAATACGCATAATGTCCAATCAGTGACTCTCGCCTGTCATTTGGAGTCTATTGGCTATGAGGTCGATGGGTTTAAATTACCTTAGAAATACTGTCAAAAATCTTAAATTTGAGGATATACGAATAAGCCATATTATTGCAATACTCAGTGAATTGTTGAAGAGTTGTATGTACTTTTGTGTAACCTTGCCGGAAGATGTTATCTGGCTGCGCTATAAGGCTAAAGCAAGCCAGAGAGACTTAACGACTGATGTATTAGCGACGACAGCCGCGTCCAAAAACACACCTTCCGAAACGTGATGATGCCAGTAAAAATAATTTACAAACCGCCTAAGGCAGTCGTCACCCATCCAGGCAACTGATCCCTTGTCCGTCGCTTTAAGATAAGATAAGATAAGATATACTTTATTGCACAAAGAAAACAAGTTACATAACGATACTTAAAGATATTTAGCATGTACAATACAGGCGGTCTTATCGCTAAGAGCGATCTCTTCCAGACAACCTTCAGGTAGAGAAACTGGAAAGGGAAGAAGATGCGGTGGTGCAAGACGGTTATTAAAAATAAAATATGAATATATTTAAACAAAATAACGCTTTAACTAGTGCAGTAGTAATTTTTATTATCAGATGCTAAATAGCTCAATGAATTCTCTTAGTCGAGATGGAGACAATCTAACATATCAAAAACCACGAAATCCGGCTCAGCAGTTCTCGAGTTCAAGTGTTGTTACAAACCCGACTTTGTTTCATAAATGTCGCAGGCGGATTGTATGATTTGCCATAATTACATCATTGCTAGCCGTTTTGTAATGCGGTGGTTTAGGTGAAGGGGTCCGTATGGGTTCATATAACTTCATTTGATATAGGTATTTACATTTTAATAACGTTCATGAATGATAATAAGCATTTCACTAACAACAACAACGATGGCGGATACAGAGAGTGTGTTTCTAAATTGCGAAGATAAAAGTGAATTTAATAACGAAAACGTGTTGGATATATCAGCTAACAGTGACTTCAAGAACAATTTTCAAGGAAGGATTCTATTCTTCTATAACCTTTTACCCTACAATCCAAGTAGTACTTAGTATAATGAGGCTAAACGTGGCCTACCATTTGAAGAGTGCATAGTAAAATAATGACAATTCGGCTAATCGTTAGGCCGCCACATCACAAAACGGCTGGTATGAAAACGGCTAGCCGTAAAAGGATACGTCTTTTACAATCCAACTGCGACATATACATAGATGTGATTAAGAATATCTGGACCGTATTTTCAGTGACTAACTACAGGCAAACAATGCTTTTGTCACACTTACTTAAGATCTCCAACGAATTAACTGAACAAGATTCAGTGAGAGCTCTAGTTAAGGAAGTTGCTGCTGGTTTGATAACTTTGTTTAACCAGTGAATATATTTCAGTAGTGACTGCTAAAAACTTGCATTATTTTCATGTCATGAAGTACGAGGCAATTTACTTTTTAACTAAATAACTCTATCTTAGTTGAACTACTCGTATTACGTCTATATCCAATTCGATGTAGGGAGTTTAAATTCAAGCCAACAATATACATTTGACGAACAATATATTCGTTTTGTTCACTTTTGAGGCTGAATATGATTGACAGATACCCATGGGTGAGAGATATCTATGAATGTTTTACGGTCAGTATGTTTATTTATTTATTTAATTCAATATACTAGTTTGCCCACAGACTATTCCAAAGCGCACACAAGACAATTTAGAATTTAATTTTTACAACTATTTACCTAAATGTCAATGTAGAGTTGTAATAAGTTTATACAAAAACTATGTCGATACATAAATTTCAAAAAAGCTGGTCCAATGAAACATTGGTCAAAAAAAAAAAGTTAAAAATAATATTGAAGTAAAAAATGTTAACATGTTATTTTTTTCTTCTGCCTAATGTCTGAATTCATTTGGGGTCAGCCCTCTTAGTCTTTCGTACTGCACTGCAAGGATATGGGTAGTCTCCTCTCTAAAAATATTCAGCACAATTTGTTTAGAAACGGATGAACAATATATTGATAAAGTACAAAAGTACTGGACGAACAAACAATCAAACTTCTGAGTAATCTTTAATATCTTTTAGGGATTCGTGTGAGTAGTTGTTGAGTCTCTATAAAATGCAACAAGAAGATTTAGCCGCTTAATGGCAGTCTCCTGACATTATGACAGATGCGAAGATTAAGGTTGTCACTGGTAAATTAAGAGTGCAGATCCCAAATCATGTAACTCATACATTTGTTGGGCAGCAGACGTATTCTCAGTATTCTGAAAGTGCTAACGGGAGCGTATTCCTTACCTATAGCATTGCTGTAGGGTCGCAAGGTTCACCCTAGCTTGGCCAAAAAACGTTACCGTCACTATCCTTTCGGCCTTGTTCATGCCTTATCGCAAAATCATTGAGCATTCCTGTTCTGAAATAAATAGAAACAAAGCATTGATTTTCTTGATTAACATGAAAAATAAAAATAAAAAATTGAATCACGATGTTTTTTCTGGCATGAGCCAACGACGACATTCAGCTCGGCACCTGCCACGCTGAGCTCAAACATGCTAAGGAATGGGTTCTGAAGTGCTTTATTCATAGTGACAAAGTATATTTTCCAACAGGACTTGTTAAGGCTAATCCTAAAGTGAAGAGCACAGCGAAAGGACGGATAGTGCAGGAATCAGGATATCCGACGCCGAAGCCGCAATTTTATGCATTTGTTACTAGCTGACCCGACAGGCATCGTCCTTTCGAAAACTGTTAGCTCTGGTCAAATGACTAAACAATATTTTCAGGATACACCAAGTATATACAAGCTACCTCGAACTTAGACTAATTGATCCGAGTAGACTTGAGTTTTGCGCCTGGAATGAAAAAGCGACAAAAAACTGAGAAGGCATTATTGTCCGTTCGCGTTAAGAATGCAGTGATTTCCTACTTGTCCTTTGAACTTTTTATTTGTGAATGTTTTTATGTGCGACAGAATTAAATTGTACAATTACTGCATTCTTAACGCTAACATACTTACTATTAGTATTAACTAGCTCACCCGGCGAACTTTGTTCCGCCTTAAGGGCAATAAATAAAAAAAAGTAAAAAAAAATTAAAAAATAAATAAAAGTATCCTATGTCCTTCTCCTGGCTCTAAACTACCTCCATGCCAATTTTCAGCTAAATCGGTTCAGCCGTTCTTGAGTTATAAGTGGAGTAACTAACACGACTTTCTTTTATATATATATATAAGAAGATTGGTGTTCAATCGTCAGCCCTAGGAAGTTGAGTCTGAAAAGTCAAGCGTGCTTAATCGAGACGAATATGACAATGATGAATGTGAGGCACAATAAAGTACGATTTAGACCAAACGATGAGCTTTGTACTGCATTTTGCCATCGTCAAGTTTCATTTTACAGTAATTAAGGCACAAATTTAGAACAATCGGCCGATAAAATCCTACGCAAATTAGAGCGTAGCCCGTTTTGACGCTTCGATTAATTTAAACGAGTACATAATTATAATCTGATGAAATCCTTTCTATTGGAAAATGACTTTTAGTGCGTTAGTGTAAACTGATTAACAAACGCCAGAGTGACACTTCCTCTGTAAATAAACTTCTTCTATCTATGCATATTTCTCATCTACAATAACTTAAGTTGTAAACTGCGATGATACCACGAAAAGACTATGCCAATGTTGAATAGTGACTCAGCTACCCATCTAAATGCCACCGGATAACAAACAATCGGATAGCGTAAAAACTTTAGAAGCTAAGAAATCATTTTAGGGTATTCGATTTGCTGTTAATTGTATTGTAGGTGCACAAAATAAGTTGACGCAGAAGGGCCGTCAGCTAATATGTACGTTGAAAAATCAATTTATTTTAAAGCATACCAATCTAAAAACTGCTGGTATGTACTTGGTTATATGAAATTGATCTTTAATAAAAAATATTTCAGCTAACTTACCATATCATCACTTGTAGGCCACTTGAGTATATCTATATTGTCAAATAGACAAAAATATGGTAGCTTGTTTATGTTTTCTTGGACATTTGCATTTGTACGTTGAATACTAATTGAAAACTCAGAAACTTAAAAAAAAAATTACGTACTGCAAGTGGCCTGTCTGAAAAAGCTGGAAACTTTATAGTGTGACTTTTATTAGTCATTGTGAAGCTAAAATTAAAAAACTCGAGGAGAGTTTCTATTTTTATCTTGCGACAACCCTAAGAGTAACTGATAAATTATTAACTATAGTTAAAATGATGGTCATGTTAGTATCAAAATCAAACAACTCTTTCAAAAAAAGTCACAAACAGCCTCAGAAAACTTAGAAAAAGAAAACAACAAAGTATCGCTCGCTAAGCTCACTGGCAGACTTCAGTGTTCTCAGTTCCATCGGTCATTCTGTGACACCCTGTATATATAATTGGTCCTTCTGCATTTCCTTGTTTTGTGCCGGTCGAACATACAGTGCAACAGAGGCGCAATTTGCGTTTATTACCAACGTCCCAATCGAAGAGTGTGGAGTGGCGAGCATACCCCGTCCAACCTTTGGGCGTCTGTTTGAAATTGTGATTTTTGTGCAGATTCCGACAGTGCACAAATAAAGTAATAGATGCGACTAGCCGGCGTGTGTTAAAATGAAAGCTATGAGCGTGGCACATGCGTGCCTGCTCCTCACACTCGCTTGTGCAGTGCAGGCGCAGTACAACTACATCTCACGTGAGTATAACTTTGTTCTATGTGTCTATCTTTATTGGGTCTTTTGTTAGACACAAAAAAGGATCATTTGTGTCTAATAACTTGGCAGGCATTTGACCACAATCTCACATGATCTCTCATAAGGATGTGGTCGATGTTGATGCCGGGCTGAAGAATGTTTATACACTATTTCATTCCATGAGAAAAACTTTTGGACACTTCGCCACACAATTCATCGATTATTATGTAAAAACCGTTTTTTGTACAATTCGTTTTCACAACCTAATTTTCGTTCCAACATTGAGGCTTTTTGAAACTTGTCTTTACTAATGTAGATTAATGGTTTATATTGCCGTTACAAAATTTTTTGAATTATAAATGACTGCATATTCGATAGATCAATTATAAAATAAACGTAGTTTCCAACGAATTTCTGCAGAGGATGTTAATATTTCAGGTGCTAGTAATGCATTTTTGAAAAGTAAATGTTGCTCATCACACATAACTAAATGAGACTTGAAAAACCTGACACAAAGTTGACCATACGACCAACAACTGGAATATTAGCTCAAAAATTGAAAGAAACCATTTTTGATAAAAAAACCGAGTTTATTCAAAATTGTGCCATGTACAGGGTGTTCTTTGTGTGTCAATTTGTTTGTGCCTCTTTTGTACGACGCAAAATTGGAATGTCTATCAGATTGTTTGGAAACGGTTGAGCCGCAAACTTCGTTAATCGTACTGTGGATCCTCCAGTGCTTGTACATAAAAATATTTCGCAATGTTCTGTGTCCCATAAACCTATCATCATTTTATTGCATGGAGAACGGAGCATTTAGAAGCCCACATTTCACAAAGTCGACTTGAAATCGAGACCACACGATTAGCGGTTGCCATCCAGAGTGTTTAACCACTGGGCCACGATGCTGTCTTTTTATTGTGACAAGCAGTTTTTCTTCCTGATGTGTTCAGTAAAACTTTTAACTGTAGTTCTCTATAGGTGTTAATTTGTTTAGATTCTGCATCTTGCCATCCAAAGTTTTAGATTTCCACATTTTAGCCACAATCCGTTGGAATGTTCCAGAAAGCTTCCGAAATAGTTGATGCCTGAGCGACACTCAAATGTATTATTTACTCAATACGTTTAATAATATGAGTTGACACAAACACGGCTCACTAAAATTGGAGTTAGGACTACATACAAATACCCATCTATAGTCTGTTCGCGTTAAGAATGCAGTAATTTCATACTTTCCTTCGATATAGCACGCCCTCTAACCAATAAAATCGTTCCTAATTAGAAAGTCAAGTCCACAGTGACCAGTTGACATATACTTCCGAACGCAAAGGTTGTGGATCTGAGCTTTTTTGTGTGCAACAGAATTAAATTTAAAAATCACTGCATTCTTAACGCAAACGAAGTATCGATTTGAATGATTCGAGAAGTGATAAACTTCCACCTACTAGTATCATCAATCTTTGTAACTAACAATCGCAGTATTTTTCAGATGTAAAAAAATATTTTATTTCTTAGCGTTAACTACAACAAAAATATTAAACTAACAGTCTGGGTTCATGAGATGAGGAGCGCAATATGTTTTTCTGTTTAGAATACTGCAGAGTTGTGCAGAAATAAATAAAATGTAACGGTTGTTAGAGCATGTTTGGTGTCGTCAGCAGCCACAAAACAATTATTGTTATGTTTTGCTGTGGAATTGGAGTGTGGACCGCTTGATTGTACTCCTCCCCTAGACTATCTCTGCCTTTGGAAGGAATAGAACTGGCCTCCAGTCATTTTGGCTGAATGTATATTAAGTATGTTTTGTTTGATAATTACGACGATTTAAAAGTACTTTGTAACAGGTCTATTCAAATAAAGCTATTTTTGATTTTGTAACAAAAGCTGAAATTGGTGTTATCTATTCTGTAAGCCTGAACCTACGTTAGTGTGTTGCTTTGCTCGATTTTAATGACATTACGTGAAGAGATGCAATGCACATGCAGGGCATGTGGACGTTCCGTTGCGTCGTCTCAATGCAAAACGCTAGTGGAGCCTTGTAATATGTTTCAAAGATTTTAGGAAATACAAAAATTTATATCAATTTGAGTTGTACTATGCTATTACATAATTATAATATAATAATAATGAAATCTTTACTGGTTCGTTTCTTACGGCTAGTTACAATTATTGAACAAAATGATAAATTAAGATGTAAACATCAGGTCTCACCAAGCACTGTCCGTCAGCAACCCTCCAATCGAACTAGAAACGACTGCAGGAGAAGAGTTTCTATTTTACGTGAGAAACGATAGGCAATGGAAGATAAAAAAAAATGCATGCCATAATTCCCAAACCAGAAAAGACATAAAATAAACATTAGTCAACGTTTTTGTTAGCGTTCCAGTTCAGACGGGTAATCATACTAACACAAATCTTAAAAAAAAAAATCATTCTTAAAAAAAAACTTGATTTAACAACATAATACATTTGCCGTGTCTATGCGACTCAAAAGCAATGTCAGCGAAGTCAAATCTAGTGCACGATATGATTAAACCCGCCCTTACTCCCGGACTCGACGACCGATTCCAAAAGCCCTCTTGCCACCCCATAAAATAATCGTGTTTCATATTTATTGTTGTGCTAAATTAAAAAAAAAACTGGGGTGCTTAGCAGGATGTTTTTGCTCTTTTTGCTTTTTGCTAAATATTGTGATTAAAACAAATATTCAAATTCAATTCAATTCATTTATTCAATCAGTCAACAAAAGAACGATTACAGATTTAAAAATAAATAATAAATTGCAAATCATAAATTACATTATCAGAAAATTACAATATTAATAATGACAAATTACTACCTTACAAAATAAAACATTTCAAACAATACGGATATCAAAAAATTTAAAAAAATTATAGAAATTAAAAATTGATAATTTCAATTAAATTTATTAATTTAATGTGCAACAAATCCCTGTGTTGTTAAATTATAGTACCCTACACGCAGAGCAGCTAAGCGACATCTGTCCGGCAAAAAAAACCTATTACCTAATTGTAAATTGTTAAAAATTAGTCAAGGCACTTAAGTTGGGTAACAGAGAACTCTTCAAATATGTATCTCAACCGTAACTCTTCCAGTTGTTGTGCCATGTTACAGTTAACTTTCCACCGGAAGGTGTTAGAATAAGTGTTGACTAATCCTCATAGTGTCGACAGCATCCGTGGTCCTTTATGTGCCGTTTCGTCACGCCACCAGCTTTATGACGGCATTTAACACAGAAGCCCAGATCGTGAGTACATAAAATTCGGCGGGCAGTCACCGTTTATTATCACCAAGACTAATTATGAACCAGCCCTGACCCATATTTAAGGTAAACTTTATCTGATTTAATGAGCTATCTGTGCCGTATTTTAAAATTGCGAATTGGTTCAGTGAAACACTACACGTACATCTACAGTTTTCGCGATATTTTGAAAATTGTTAACAACTACACAAAAGTGTACGTCTCACTGATGTGCATAACCACAGTAAACATATCAGTAGGTTATCTAACCACTCCATCGTCACTGCTTAATACCTAATGTCTTCTCACCTGTCACATCGTTTACGCCATATTGATTTTTTCTGTTGCGAATTTATGCGAATTTTCCGAGAATTATTTGCTAATTTTCCGAATAAAATCGCAAAATGATAAACACACAGACGAAAAGCTCATTAAATAAGCGTCTATACTGAATACAGACTAACGTGTTTTTATTTTAAGAAAATTAATATTAATTGGTTGAATTTAAAATATGGCGAAAAAATATCACTTTTTTCAACTTTCACGTAACATTTTTTTTTAGTATTTAAAAATCAAATCTGTAACCTTTTTTCACTGCATCTGTATTATACACAAATTAATAATTATTTTGAAATATATTACAGTGTGTAATATGTAATAATTTATTTAGAAGTTTATTTTAAACTTATAGCATGCACTTATTATCATAACATAACCTCAACATGAACTTTTGACTTTTTATTTTTCTTACTTTGACGTCTCGTAGGGACGGTCCGTTGTTGCCAGGTCGATACAAATATCATAGACAAATTGTAGAAAAATATTCAATTGAAATAGTAACAGCAAAATCGATTCTGAACGGAAAATGAGTCACCTCTCAAGTGCCTCAAAGACTGGTAGCTAAAGCTACCAGTGACAGTTGAGACGACATTGGCAATGGTAGCTCAAGTTACCAGTGACATTTGAGTGGCTAAGGCCGCCCGCCGAGTTCAAATTCAAAGCGAGAGCGGCACGTTTGTATGTAGATATTTTACTGTTCTCTGTTTTTTGTGGCATAACCCTCACCTAACAATGAACTTAAAAAAAGCTATGCTATTCAGTTGTAAAAAGAATTAAGTCCAAATCTTACCCTATAATACTGGGTTCAATTGACTGTCAAGAGCGACGGCCGATGCCACAGTGTACCCGCCGTAGTAGTGTAACCGCTTCATTTTTGTCGACAAACATACTTTCCCGTATAGGTACAGGTACCTTAATTATTAATTAAAATACTGACTGCGGTATCGTGTTTTGCTTAAAATAAAGCATACAGCTTTGATTTGGGTTGCAGGAATGTTTTGTCATAATCAATGATTTAGCTATTGGAAATCTTCCAAATTGGACATTCCTAATGGTCACTTTTAGTTTTTTGTGTGTGCCAAATTCTTGATAAGGCTTGGGTGACTTGCTGCCCTCCGAAAGGAAAATCCGAAATCAGACATTCAAACGCGAAAAGCATTGACAGTTTGAGACGACGCAACATGTATCTGTCTCGTTTACGCTTTAGTAAACAAACAAACTCTCACACACGGTCAAGTTATGGGAACGTACGCCAGGGGGGCTAAAACAGCAACATTTTAGCATTTCATATTATGAATCATCTAACTGACGTTTCATCTAGACCGCGGTCCGTTTCGAGTCAAAAGTGAGTAACAGCGCGCTCACACGCATCCCGAATTGATAAATTGTATGAACGTGAACGACGTCAGCGCGCTATTACTCACTTTTGACTCGAAACGGACCGCGGCCTAGATGAAACGTCAGTTAGATGTTTCATAATATGAGATGCTAAAATGTTACCGTTTTAGCCCCCAAGGGGTCAATTTTTGACGTCGCATCAGTTCTGACATAACGTATAAGTATACCTCTTTTGAATATCATTGTTCTTAGGAAAGCAGCCGCTGATATTATTCCACACGGCATTGTCTAGCCCCAAAGTGAGCTTATTGAAGCTTGGATACTAGAAAACGGATAAACCCAATTAAATACATTTTTAAATACTTACGAAACTCCCAGACCCATGCAAACAAATGTTTGTACTGTGCAGGGACCGCACTTGCGACCTCTGGTGTAGTAGCCAACTTCTCAACCATTACTCCAAATCAGTCGTCCTTAAGATCCCCAAGTGAGATCCCTAGTATCATGGTAATACCGTCTGGTAGGTACGTGGTTAATCTTTCGTGAATGCCGACGTCGTTTGAGAAAAATTAGGATGGATAAAAATGCACTCTTATTAACATAATAATGTGAGCATTAGCTAGACGCTTCAGCATCCATGTTTCGTTCTACGCTTTTTGTGGCAAAGAATAAGTACTCGCTTTTATAAGATTATAGCCCGGTTTTGCAGATTTGGTACTAAAGACAAAGTTGAATTATCTTTGTATGTTTTAACTATACATGATTGGATATTTTTTTTATACCAGTAATGTAGTAACTTAAACTCATTAGATATTATGTGATGATGATTTAGATACAAGACCAATTTTTGAATGTTACCCTGCAGTATTGAAACCAAATAAAATTTATAATTTTGAAGATTGATCAAATTAAATATTTAGGTTTGTCTAACTCAACTCAAAGTACCTGTGAGTAGGCCAAATTCGGTAATTTGAGTTGAATACATTTTTGATGTTCTGGATAAATTAATATAAAAACAGCACTATTTAAATTGCGCATTAATATCGTATTAGTTATACTTTGTCTAATTCAATTTTTTTAATAAAATTATGAATCTAAGTCCTTGTAATTATATTATATTATTTGTTGAAATATTCCAATTTTCTTTAAGAAACGAACACGTTATTTCTTCATTGCTTACAGTGTGGAAAGCGCCTTATGCGGTAGGATGTGTAAAGGCCTAACATTTCTCGAGTGTCGAAATTGGAATAGGATGTTGTCGCAGTTGTTTCCGGTTCGGAGTGATTTAGTTTAAAATGGTCTTGAAATAGCTAAAACCAATTGAAATGTAGGATTTAACTGCCAAAGAGTAGCAATAACTTTTGATGTGAACAACCTTCTTCATATGATGATATTTCTGCCCATGTCTGTGCTGCGTAAGGCTTGTTCAGTAGTTGGTACCGGCTGACGTCGCTAGGTGCTCAAAAAATCTAGTTGGGCTAAGAGCGGTGTGGTAAAATCTGACGGTGAGGCGAAACACTAGCCTCATACATACCCAGCACTGGCAGCACCACCACTCGGTTCTGATGAGCCTAGGCCCTAGGTACCTAGCAGTTGGACTTACCCGTTTAAGGATAGATTTCTTTAACACGTTCTGAGTACTTTAATGTTTTTAATACATTTTTGGTTTTAAAATGAGGTCAAAAGCTGTGCTTCTCCGACATTGACCTCAGTATAATGCTCAACTCAAAAGCAAGTATATCTAATATATCAAAGAGCAGTGCTTACGACGCGGTGTCTAGTGACACCTCGCTCCTTTAACCGACTTATTGAAAAATCCATCTGCTTAAGGGCTTTAACTAACGTATCTTATATTTATTGAGAAAACGCATTTAAGAAAGTCTCAAACCTCATTTACCCCAAATACTTTAATTGACTTTTTACCGGGCACATAGGCTTCTACCAATGATAATATTATTCCTCACAGCGCCATCTAGCCCCAAACTAAGTAACTGGAAACACCTGGATGTTTCATGTCAAACATGTCTGTTTGCACTGGACTGGACCAGAACAAATAGACAATGTTCATGTACACAATTGTTTGTACTGTGCGGGGGTCAAACCCGTGACCACTGGTGTAATAGCCCACTTCTGAACCATTACACCAAATCTGTCGTCGAATGTTCTCATCATCAGCTCACCCGTGTGTTTCCAGATTTATAATCTCCACTCAGGGACACGTTTCACCCTCTTAATAAAACCCTCACTTACATCATAAAAACAACCCCTGAATCAATATTAAAGTTTTTAAGTATAATTATTTTTCTGTCAGTCCAAATTAATATATTTAAGTCAGTAGGTTTGCCTTTTATTAGATACACATTCCAGCATAATGTGTTCCTAAGGTTTATCGTCTTCGTCCGCCCTAACCCCAAACCGATGACGTCACAAAGGAATGCATGAATATTAAAATATTCTCATCTCATTAGATCAATTACCTCAGCTAAGAACACTCGCTGACGTCCTCCGTCGCCCCCTGACGACGAAACACTTTACATAATACACTACTGACACAAGTAATACCTAAGTCCCTTTGTATACATGGCTACGCAAGTACTGATGATGTCAACATATGTCGCGAGGATTTGACAGGCCACGGACAGTCGGCGACGAGTGACTGTGAACGAGTTGGAAGGACAAATTTGAATTGTGAGTGGTACAATCAAAGCCAATCGCCTTGACTATATCATATATCACTCGAATCACAGTTCGCATCCTTACAATTTAAGGTTTAAACGCCAGCGATGAGCTGACTCTATGAATTTGCATGGCGGTAGTCGCTTGGAGACCAAAATCCTCGGGAAGCCTAAGATAAGATTAGTAGAAATCTTTATTTCTACTTAGGGACTACGTGGAAAGCGATAGTTAGATGTGGAACATCCCCCTCAGGATGCCATAGCAAGCGGCTTTGGGCCGTCTTCATCCAACTTCTTCCCGCCTCCTGCACCAGATTGTAGAACACGATTAGTATCTTCGTCTCTCGTGTGGTTAACTGGATCAAACTGGTTTCAGGGTTCAAGCCGTCTGTCTGAACCTCCCACGCCTGCGCAGAGAATGTCCACTTGTTTCTTCGGTCAAGTTTACCTAGTAGGGCTGTCTCTACCAACTTGATTAGTTGTCTATGGCTAAGACAAAATTAATTCGTTTGTAAATTCTATAAAATATAGATGAGTCAATTTAACCTTACTTTTATACCTTCTGTGTGGTGTGCTCAAAAACTCATATTTTACTGTAATAAAGTGTGAAGAAAACAAAATATCTCTACTACTACTACATATTACTACATCCCATTTTTCCTCACGGGGGTAGTTGTCGTTTTTTTTTTACTTGCACCAATCTGGGGCTTTCTTCCACTCTCACCAATCCTTTCACATCACTGATTGAAAGCTAACCAATTCTATGTTTGGTGCTATATTTAGCTTACAGCGATAACTTTCAGTAACCTAAAGCGATGTTTGAATGAATGAATGTTTATTTGCATAAAATACGGTACAACCGTACAATAGAGATGTTTTTCTTACATAATAATAAGTGGCAATTTCATGCGTATTTTACCGATTTATCGGTAGGCAAATATTCAAATAGAAACAATAAAAATTACATTAAAAAATTTGGTAAATAATATTAATATGTCGTCTTTGTCAATAAGGTCAATTACATCAAAAAAAATTATAATTTAACACAACAAAGTCGGATTATTTAGAATTAGATAATAAAATATAAATCAGGTTTTCAAACAGCGTTGGACCAGCCTCTCATGTTACCTGCGCTACAGAGCCTGACAAATTCATCAACGCTATAAAAGCAATTCTCTAACAAAAATGTCAACACAGACCGCCTAAACGTTCTATAACGATAGCTTTCATTAGCTTCCTTTGGGGCTAGACAGTGCTGTGAGGAATAATATCCAGGAATATTTATAGATGCTTTCTGTGAATGACTCATTCTGTGAATGACTCTTTCTGTGAATGACTCTTTCTGTGAATGACTTTATCTGACAGCTATTTTTTAGCCGGCATGAACCACCTTAGACCACATCATCACTAATGATCAGGTGAGATTGTGGTCAAATGCCCGCATACTTATTTAAAATATTAAACAAATAATGTTCAAGATATTTCTAAGAAGAAAAGTGCATTGGACCTTCTTCCAAAGTCACAATTACGCTTATCTTATAAATCTGGCAATTCAAAATGATGACCCTAACGTCGTTGGTTAGAAAATGGTCTGGTTTAAAGATGGGGTGAGGTATCTAATTGTAGGCGAAGAAGTGAACGATGGCTTTAGTATACATAACTATTTAGCTAAAGTGCCTACAGCTCATTTAACTAATACATGCATATAAGCTTCGTTGACCTCGTCGATAAAAGAATACTACTCTTGTTTATTTTCGATCGTCTTAATGATAAAACGTCACCAAATTTTGAGTTATCCGAAAGTGTTTCTGGATTATCTTTGAAAGTTAATACCTAAAAGCTGAATCAATGGCTGTTGGACCACCTAAAGGGGTGACCGTGTATCGGTCACACAGTGTAAGGTGCCCTATAGGGGACCAATAACTTGAGGATTGTGGCGGGATCGCCCCGGATGTGGTGGTTGAAATGAAATATTCAGACCAGGCAATAGGCATGTGCTTATTAATATACTTTGAAACAACTTAGTATTCGATCGGAGACATATTTCACAAACTTCAATCAAAGTCATGCCGTCCTTTTCAGTTCTATAGATACTTTACGGGAGGCATGAGTTTGTAGTGTTCAAGTTTTCAATGAATGAATTCGATGGTACGCCGTTGGCCTTTTAATCTAGTTAAGAAAAAACATGCAAAAACACGTTATTTATAGTTATCAGGCCGACGCTCCAATCTGGTTAAGAAAATTGTATTAACAGCACAGCAAAGTTTTCTGCGAAATATTTACTGATAGGTTTATTTTTGGAATGCGATTAATATTGTGGTATATTTCTGGCATTCCCTGCGTTTGCAATAAGGAAAAAAGCTTTTTTATGTTCTACAAAGTTCAAAATTTTGAAGTAGTAAGTTGAGTAAAAAACATGCTCAACCGTTAAATATTAGACAAATCCATTTTTTCATCAAATAGAAAAGCAGATAAAGTGAAAAAGGGTATCCTACTAATATTATGAATGCGAAAGTTTGAATGTGTGAATGTGCCGTCATGCTCTTTCACGTAAATACTACAGGATGGATTTTAATGAAACTTTAAAATAAAATAGCTTATGCATCGGAATAATACATAGGCTACAATTTATAAAGTTTTCTAAATGTTGAAATGAATAAAAAATATATTAAAATGTTTTAAAATGTACAATTGACAAGTATTTCAGGCAAAAATCTCTAGAAGTTACTTAATACTTCGTTCCAATGCACTGACTATCAGTTTTAACCAGGCAGGCAATAGTTTCATGCTTACAACATCAACGGCCAATATAGTCCCACTGCTGGGCACAGGCCTCACCTCGACTATGAGGTACAATGAGCCATACTCCAACACGCGGGCTTAGTGCGAATTGTTGGAGGGATGTAAGGTTAATGAGCAACCTCAATGTCAGATGTTATCAAGCCGCCCTAAGGCCTCTGACTAATCTTAACGACTGACATCTAGCGACGTTTCATGCTTATGTAAATATATTAGATGATGTTTTTCATTCCAAACAAAGATGTTTGTCAACATGTGGGTTACCAACTACAAAGGGATCCCGTCTGTTTTACATATTCTATCAATTTCATTGTGCTGAACCTTCTAACGACGAACAAATAAGTGTTGTCGGTTTATTAAGATCCCTAAAGACTGATGCCACATGTTATACATTTATGAATTTAAAGCCAGGGGACCCAAGTCACAGTATAAACATACAGTAGGTTATCTAAGGCCGCCCGCCGAGTTATTAGTGCACACAGACTCGCGGCACAGCCCGTCCGTACTGCCGCCTCCCTATGCCTCCCTATTTTATGCTAGCGTGTGCGTGAAATCGCGACACGGCGCGCGACGCGCACGCACAAATTCAAACCGAGAGTGGCACGTTTGTATGTAAATGTTTTACTGTATGTTTATACTGTGCCCAAGTCAACGGCATATTTGACCAGCTTTTGTCCGCTCGTTCCCCAACACGGTGCTTAGAATTTTAAGCGACATATTCAAACACAGTGTTGATACAATATTACGAGCTACACGCATCAATAGGATAGTTCAAACTAAGATTATATTAAGGCCGATTTTCGATTGAACAAAATCAATGTGCCATCACCACGTAGGCACGTACATCGCACAAGTTCATTATGCAAGTTGAATTTATAGATCACTTAAAATAATACGAGGAGCTTTGTTAACTTGTATATATATTTACGGTTTTGTCTTTCCAAAAAAGGCACTGATTGCAAAATTTTGAGATAACATTATAAACAAAGAGCATTTAATGTCTTCAAAATGATTTCACAATTATAGTAAACCCCAAGGTCGAATTCAGCTTATTTAAATGATTTTAAGTTTATTTACCTATAACTTAAATTCTAATTTCTATAATAAAAGACAGTTGATATACGACTACAAAGCTATGATACTTTAATGCTAAGTTTGTGTAGGTAAACCTAAAAAATACTATTTCGACTTGTAGCCAGAATTGTCTGAGTTTATTACTGAGTCGTAAAAATACTGACTCGATAAACCACAAATGCGGCGTGCATCGCAATATGCCGAACTAGCTAGTCTGTTCGGCGAGAGTCTACAAATCGACCAAAATGGAAAAAAAACTAATGTTATTTTAAATCTGGGAAATTAAGAAGGTTGATTTTACTTTCTACCTTCTGATCAAGTTAAGTTTCAAACAGCATTAACTTTTAATGGTATGTCAAACTCATTAATTTCATGTTAACTGTTGCAAGTGTTCATGAAATCAGTTAAAAAAATCATATTAAAAACTCAGGTAACACGTAATGTTAATCTACAATCGGTTAGGACTTAGTTCCCGTCGAGAAGAAAATGGCAAAATAAAAGCCTTAGTAAATTTTTCAACAGTTTGTTTGCAAAATTAAAGACACAGACTTTAAAAAAAAGTCATAGAAGACCTCCTACTCTCAGAAGATAGTACTTTAATTCGATTGAGAAAGGTTTGAAACAGGTTTAAATGTATTTTTTTAAACTTTCATGGTAACTAACAATTAAATCGTTAAAAACGGGATTGCTATGAACATGGCGCTTGTAACAGTGCCGAAATAGCGGAAACTCAAACCAAAAAAGGTACATGGTAGCAATCCCATTTTTAACGATTTAGGGTTATGTAGTTGAATGTATGTTAAAACCGATGTAGTGCAATCTAAGCAAAAAAGCTTATGCAACTCTAGTACTAAGCTCGCTATGGAAAAATATATGGTTTGTATTTCTGCTCTAGCCTGACCCGAAAATATGATTCCGTATGGCATAATTCTATTAAGATTCTAAAATAAACTGAACGTGTCAATATCAATTAATAAACGTATATTCCGTGCAGCATATGCAGTCGAGCTAAGCCTACCTGATAGGATTTTAGACAATTTGTGGTGACGTGGCACAGATATTTTTAAACACTGACTCTCCTTTCATAAAGCGTAAAGTATTCTTATGCAATAAACGTGGCTCCCATAAAAACTGTTCGAAATCACCCAATAGTTTTTTTCCTTTGTATTTGTATTGTTATATAGACATCTGAAACTACGAAGGTACCAACAACACCCAGACCCACTACTAAGTACTTAAAAGCTGCTGTAGTTTGGCATGGGCTAACTAAGTTAACCCAAAAGGCGGTAATATTGCTACAAAACCATGACATAAAGAACAATCAATTCAAAAGTTGTCAAAACAATTAGAAAAAAGCGCATAATAGATTACTGCCCTAATTAATCCTTCTTAAAAGTAACAAAAGTTCCACTACTTGGAAAAAAAACCTAAACTATACATAACATAAGTCGAACTGAGAAAAAGGTAGTGGAATAAAACAATGCCTACGTCTGAAATGTCAAAATATTGTAGCAGTTTCAATTTTAAATATGGCTATTTCGGCTCCGGGCCGACAGGTCGGCTGTCAAAAGTTCTTTCTATGCACATATGAGCGAGAATGTGGATTAAGTGGCCGCTCACAGCCCACTAGCGCCACCAAGCGTTTTTTATCAATAGTGGTTTATATAAGACTAGTGGTTACCCGCGACTTCGCCCGCGTGAACTTACGTTTAAAAAAAAGTGTTTTTATTCTATACAAGCGACCCGCCCCCGCTTCGCACGGGTGCAATAGGATGTTATTATACATATAAAGAAAGCAACTTTCTTTTATACTATGTAGTGATATTGTAGCCTTTGTGCTATTCAGATGTCTAAGCTTTAATACTGTAAAGTTTCATTAAAATCCATCCACTAGTTTTAACGAGAAAGAGCAAAACGGCACATCCACACATACAAACTTTTGCATTCTTAATATTAGTAGGATTTAAACAAAAACTGACCAATTAAGATCCTAAAATAACCTTTTTTTTGGTTTTTTTTGGAGGTTAACAGAATATGTTATGTCTGTAATAATCAACCAATAGTAGATTTTTGCCATTGTCGCTGCCGAACAAATTTCTTACGCGCTCCTTACAAAAACAGTCGACGTGACGTCACGTTCCCTGTCACGTTTGTATGAAGCGTTGAAGAACATTTTAAATTGTGATATCTCTAGTAGTTTTGATCCTAATGCAGTGATTCTTTTAAGATTGTTTACATAAATGAAAGGTCTTTCGATAATAAACAAAATAAAATTACATTCATCTAGCCTATTGCTTGTGTAATGGGATACTAAACAACGGATAAACTATAGTATTTATATAAATAACCATTAATCAATTGAACATTTTTGGTCAAAACATTGCAGTTTTCACAAAATTATGTGCAACAGATTTTTGTGAATGTCTCTTTTTTTACGATGTGTTGAAGTACAACTAGGAATATTTTGATTGAGACTAAATCTAGATGAGTCTAGTCAGAATCTAGGTTATGCAGATAAATATTTTATCATTCATCATATTTTAACTAAGCAAGTCGTTATTAGTATTTATTATTAGTCGCACAGGCAGTTGGTTTGAATGTCCGTCATTTACTTTTGTATGCAAATTCAAAAGTAATAAAATATAAGGTGCAGTTTCATTCAATTAAAATGACATTGCGCGTAGTGGGCAGTAAAATAGATAATTGTCCGTTCTACTTCAAACGAAAATCGCTGTATTCAGTCACAAGTAGAATAAATAACACTATAAACAACAGAATTTAATACAAAATACTCAACTCAAAAATTTTACAAATTCGCCTTATAGCTAAAAGCGATCTCTTTCAGACAACTTTCAGGTAGAAAAACAAGATAAGGTGTTTCTTATAAAAATAGAAAACATATATTTTAAATAAATTATGAACATCTGATCCCCCTAAGGGTTTAATTTCTCTTAATTTTTTCTATTCAATGATTAGAAATAAAACCTTAAAGTCAACTCACATCATAAAAGAAACCCAAAGTAGCTGTACTTTATGGAGATTTTAACTTTCAATGCACTAGTAATTCGAACAAAAACGTTCGATTCTGAATTACATCCCAGAATACGAAGCCGAATACCTCTTGTGGAGAAGATCCCGCATCTTCTCCGAAGCCCTGAGAACCCTGACATGTTTGACAGAAGCAATCGTATGCGAATGTAATGCACACGTAAATCAAAGGGGATCGCGCCCGCGAGGCAGCTCGGTGACAACGCACTGCGAATATAAAGATATTTGACCAAAAAAACAATATTTCGTGAAGGGATTGTTTTGTCATGCCAAGAGTTATATTCGAGTTGACAGTTTAGTTTGTAATTGTTCAATATAACCACATTCCGTTTTACCAAATGTGTTGAGAACAGTACGTTAGCCGTAAATTCTACTGTCAGGTAATAAAAGGGTTGACCATCCTAAGATCTGTTTTTGCTTGCTAGCCTGTTACACAGTTAAAAAGGTAACATGTGCTTGCAACGCGTAAATGATTTTATTTGAAAACTGATCAAGCTTTTCATTCCGCGACTTCACAATGAACACAAAAGGAGATGTCCCGGCCAAACTTGAACTCGAGACTACACGTTTCAAGCCCGAAAAACACTGAGCACGTCACTCACTTGACTGGCGGGGTAGTAATCCTAGTAATAAAACTTACTTTCAGCAGGAAAAATTGTTGATGTGCTCAAAAAATATGTCACTAAATCTAGATTAGAGGTCACCCGTCACCCATCTCATTACCCGACCCGTGTGCATTGCTTAACAACGACGATATTTGCCGATCTGTCCCCTACGAGCCACGGGAACCTTACCTCATAGTTATAATTTGTACGGGCTATAGCTATTGATGAGAAGTTTAACTATGTTCTATAATTAAATCATACAATCTATGTTCTAAATAGTCGATAAAACACTTTTAACGGCCAGGAAATAGAATTAATGCAATTTATTGAGCTATTGCACCAAACACCTGCTTTTTGACGCCGTTGTTAAACCCTGTGATAGAACCATCTAGAAGCACTTAGGTTGAGTGCAATGGAATTAGTGAGTATTAGTTAGACCTAGTGTATGGCCGGATTGAATCGACACACTCGTGTGAGCTGATGGCTTGTCAAACAAAAACCAATTTGGACGAATCGTACGAGTATGGGCGGTCACACCTGTAATGTTTGAGCCTCCATTTCACCGGTTCAGAACAACTTGATCCATAAGTTACAACATAAAAAAATTAACGAATATAAATATACACAAATATTAACATGAAAAGAAAGACATTTGAATCAATTCCCTTTATTAATTTGTGTAAGTGTGATAAATGTTTATTAAATTTAAAACAAAGTAATTAATAGGTATAAAAGTATGAAGTCATATCTATCGTATTAAGAAAAATAAACTTTCATCTATCCGACTCTGGATTATGTTATTCTAAATAGCTATAACTTAACAAAACATTTGCTAAGTGTATAAAAGACTTATAAAACACATAATTTACAAAAAAATTACAAACTTTCTTTCATTTATCCGTTGTTATTTAAAAAGTCCCCACAAATACGATTTATTCCTGTCTAGCGAACATTAGTTTGTTTGCCTGTCTGTTCATGCACGCAGCGAGTACCGCAAAGGGCCGCGCTATCAATCCTGCTAAGTTCTCGACTGGCCCAGTTAGACTCTTTTGAGGGTTTTTTGTTACCAAGACGCAAAAACACAACCAGTTCTAGGGTCTTTTTATACATTGTAATAACTTCATCGATTAACCACATCCTTGAACAGGTGAATTTGACGGTTACGCGTCATCCAATAACAAAAACGTTCTGCCCTCCTCATTGTCGAGCCAACCTAGGAGCGAACTCACCACTCAACATAATAGTCATCATCATCATGGTAGCCGAACGACGCCCACTGCTGGGCATAGGCCTCCCCCAAGGATTTCAAACAACGATCGGTCCTGCGCTGTCCACATCCAGCGGCTTCCCGCGACCTTGACACGAACAGCGGTCCACCTTGTGGGGGACCTGACCACGGAACGTCGTCCGTCGTCCGGTCGCCATGCCAGAACCATTCCGCCAAAACGGTCATCGGTTCTCCATGCTATGTGTTCAACAACGAGACATTCCTTCGAGTGATGTCGGTTGTCTTAGTTCTCCTGCGGATTTCATCATTTCTGGTAAATACCTTGGTATCACTCTCGAGGAGGCATAACTCGCGCGTTGATTATTACTTGTATAGTGTAGTTGAAGGAAATAATCTATTAACTTGACTAATCTAAGTATACTGTCTTACGTCGACACTGCATTTTTATAATATTGGATCTTAATCTCAAGAGTCCACAGTTCATTTGCATAAAACTTCACTAGAAACTTGATCCTATAATAGTGTAAGGGGCCGAGTAAAGTAGGGCCTTTCGTACCTTTTTACCGTCAAGAAGTGGTCTGCTCACGAATCAAGTTGGGGACAATTCAGTAATAAGGGGAAGCCGGTGCCTGGTGCAGAGAATCGTCTACTTATTACGCGGTTTAATTTATTTGTCGAATCCACCTCGTCTGGCTGCTATTACGACAATAACGTGGATTTATAAATTAAGCTTTATTGACACGGCATTTTGAATAAACAAAAATCATTTTCCACGTTTTCAATTTTAGTAAAATAGCGTTAGGAGCTATGTCAGTCGTAAATTGTAGATATTTTGATGAGTTTTAATTAAGCCTGAACGTTGCAGCGTGACTGCATACAGGGTGATGATTATAACTTGTTAAAATTATGTTCTAATTGATTAGTTTAATCATGAAACTTAGAGTTTTATGAAAATGACTAAAAATAATTAACTGCTTAATTGGTTGATCGTGAGACGTGTTTGATAGTGTTCATTAAATAGCATGTTTGCCTATTTTGTTTCTTAACAAATAGCTATACTCTCATGTAAGTCAAGATACAGTTTTTTTATTGTTTAACATAAACAACTCTTTACAATTCTTAACTAAGGCTAGTTTAGTCTAGAGACAGTTCTTATAATGGGGGAGACGATTAAGAGTCATTTTGCATGTTTTTTTATGTTCACCCAAAATAATTTTATTGTGAAACCACAATTGGAATTTGTTTCAAAATGAGAAACCTTTTCCATAAACGCAATATTTAATATAGCTGCCATATAACAATAGTCATCTAGCCTATTCAATTCAATTGCCGCTCTTCATGTAAACCGTTGAAGAGTCACGTGACATGCTACCAAGACAAATGCCGCATCCATTATTAGGTGTTTATCGGCTCCGAGTCAAATGTTTCGTGCTTTTGTAAAAGCTTACACAACCTTGATAAAGTTGCGTTGTGTCTATTGACGTTTAGCCTCACAATGAAATAGGCTGCGTATTCTATTAAAAAGTTTTCGCTTGCGCGTCATATTTTCTTTTTAAATTTATGACCTGCAGTTTGCTGGTTTTTACTAAATTAACATATTTTCGACCAATACTTTTATAATAAAAAAAGGTAGATAAGCTACTTGTGCTAAAAAAATGTATATATATCACTGTACTGTACTGTACTGGCTGACATAACCTATCTACGTCTTTTTTATGTAACGAAATTAAAAATTAGATATTATTTCAATAAACGTTGTTTATTTTTTTACACTTGTCTAACTACCTGGACCTAATTTCACACGACTACAAAACAAAACCCTTCAAGCTTTTATTTACAACTTTCCAGAATCGATGTTACCAGATGTGCAATAAAACACATTTATTAAACGAACCTAACATACAATTTGCATCGCATGAGTTTCCATTTCCATTTTAGGCTAACTGAAATTATTCAATAATTGTCAATATATTCCACACGCACCCTGACATTATGATAATACTGATAACTTTGTGAGCGAGTTCACGCTGAACTACAAAGGAACCGACCAGTTTAAAATTAATTGGCAGTGATGCCACTAATTGGTAGCTTGCGACCGTTTATATTGTTAGAATACTAGCAAAAGCACGCTGTTGCCACAGTATAATCTTACAGTAAGCTATCTACATACAAACGTGCCACTCTCGGTTTGAATGTGTGCGTGCGCGTCGCGCGCCGTGTCGCGATTTCACCCACATGCTAGCATGAAATAAGGAGGCATAGGGAGGCGGCAGTACGGACGGGCTGTGCCGCGTGTCTGTGTGCACGCTAGGCTAATAACTCGGCGGGCGGCCTTAAATAGCCTACTGTATGGTTTATACTGTGCTGTTGCACCCTAAAATCTGTTTGATGTATCCCGGGGCAGCAAATATTGGTATTTTATTAAGTGCCTTTGTCCGCCCGCCCTACACGATCATTCTGAAGCAATTATGACCTAGCTTTAAGCTTTGACTACACAACTCATGCAAATTTTAGGTTATTATTTGCTCAATTGAATCATCTATGATCTCACAAATTATTTAAATATTACGACAATGCTTGGAAAGTATGAGAAACTGTCTAGATTTGCATCAAAAATAAATTCAAAAACGGAACCAAAAAGCTAGATCACTATTATCAAACAAATGCCTACCGCCAATGATTTTTAGTTTTGTTTCGTTATCTTAATTTTGTTTTTAGGTTTATCTTTCTTTTAATTAATATAATGAGCCTTTTCGACAGTTGGACAGTTGACAGGATAATATACAGACACCTTCAGACTTAAGTGACCCATCTCAGTAGTGCAACATCTTCACGACATGGGTCATTAAAATGTGATTTGGCGTCCCTACATTGCATTTTTTACCTTGTACTTAATTATTTATAAATAGAGAAATAAGATACCGTACACTAATTCAGTCGCCAAATTATTAATAAGGCGTGGATCTACACAGCCTGTGTTTCACTGGTCCGCATTGTTTGCGCGCGCTTTACAAAGTCGGTTTCTAGAAATTGCCCGTGTGCATACAATAAGCGATTAGAGTTATTGAAGATTTATTTTTCACTGTAGTATGTTCAATTTAAGTTAAGTTCAGTTCAGTTTAAGTTGTGCCTTTCACAGCATCATCGGACATTGCGGTAAGCGGAAGAGTCTCAACTCCTAATATTTTTTTCTCAACCGCAAGGTTGTCTAGAAGAGATCGCTTTAAGCGATAAGCCCGCCTAAATTGTATTGCTAAATTTCTATAAGCTTTGTTATGTAATTGTTTTATTTGTGCAATAAAGTATATCTTATCTTATCCCATAAGTGGGAAACACACAGCTCCACCACCTTAGAACATTTTTGGCCTTTTGCTAAGTAGCTTGAGCTTCAACCAGAGACACAGAGAAGGCTTCCTATCACGGGATAGGATAGCATATTTTTTTATTATTATTATTTAGCATAGTTTTTAGAGATGCTC
Organism: Udea ferrugalis; assembly: GCA_950022985.1. Taxonomy (NCBI): domain Eukaryota; kingdom Metazoa; phylum Arthropoda; class Insecta; order Lepidoptera; family Crambidae; genus Udea; species Udea ferrugalis. The sequence continues at coordinate 24,568,063 of OX465515.1, forward strand.
CTTGATTAACCCAACCATACTCAACATGCCAAAAAGGTATTTGACATTACTATGATACGTGGAAGTCTGAAAGCGAATCAAAAACCTTAAAGTAATAAACCACGCGTAGCATTTGTGAAATAGTTCGATTTAGAAAATAGACAATTTGAATATTGTACTTGTTATCGTCTTATACCTGATCGGTCGAATATAGATCTGTTTGTACAGAGTGACGTCGTATGCAGAATATACCGTATTGTTCCCTCAGAAAGCTTTTAATAAAATATTATTACCTCCACGATGCTGAAACCTAATTTGGGGACTCTCAGCCTCCATCGGAGAGGATTGAGAATTTTTACCGAGTTTATCCCGAAGATTGGAGGTGCCCGTTGCGCAGTTGTGACAGTGATTGGCGACGATCGCTCTTGTAAAGCAACACACTCCGGGTGGGAAATGAGATGGGTGACCAAAACGACCGAAATAGTTTGGTTGTTGATAGTTAGTTTTGTCGTCGATATTAAATCAGGTATGACTTAACTAAAAGTGCATTCAGATAATGTAGTCAGATTTAAGCAAATTTGAACGTAGGCACAATAAATTCATGTTCATTGAAATGCATTCCTTGACCGAGCCCTTTGCGCGGCCTAAATTGTTCGAGACAAGCGTCATAGTAAATGCTAAAATGATCGTTTACATATAAAACCATGGTTATCGCTTGCCAACATTTGTATTGTGATGCGCATATATTTAAACTAACGTTGGCCCGTGACTTTGTTCGCGTTAACCAGGACGTATTTTAATGTACTTCTATTTTAAAAGCCTCTATATCTTTCGCTCGAGAGCTTCGTGGCCCAGTGGTTAAACACTCTGACTCGGAACCCGATGGTCCCGAGATCAAATCTGGCTGGAACACACTCACTATGTGTTCATGGTACAAATATGAAAACACAGATTTAAAACCCAAGCAACCCGGATTGCGGCGGTAGGCGTAAGTTCAAACCAATAGATGGTTCTGTCAACACCATACTACTTGTTATAAAACTCCACAGAAGTTCCAAAAAACATCGTCATAAAACAGTGTTTGAATATTTAAAAAGTTACCAAAAATTGAGCCTGAATGCGGTTGGTGACTATTAAACACTAGACGTCACCAGGGTAGCCAGGGGTGTCAATTCCAGGGTGTGGAAAATATTCTACACCCCGTCTCAGGTGACTCTCTTTTCCGTCCTTGACCTGCCTTGTTATCTTAAATTTTGCAAAATGTATTTTTCCAAAACATAACTACCTAGGTACATAAAGAAAAAAACACTTTAACAGACATTATAATCCAAAACGGTTTTTCTAAATATTGTGAACGGATAAAAAATGCCTGTATCTATGTCCTGGCCACAAATTATTTATTATGAAACCAATTCTATAAACCCTTCGAGGCAAGGTTACAGAATTCTTCATTGGTCAATAGGATTATTGGCAACGTCTCTGATTTTGACGTAAGTAGTACATTATAGTTAAGGATCACGGCAGTTAGTCGAAACTAATAGGATGGATTTGGTGTTAGATGTTTGATGTACCGGAAGCCACTCTACTGTCATTAGGAGTCTATTAGATATGTGGTCGATGCCCACGCGTAATAAACAGGTTCACCAGCAACCTCGGTTCATTTCGGAGAGCTTTTCATTGAACTGTATATTCTCGTAAATTAAATTGTATCAGCACTTACTCATATGCACCACGTGGGTTTCATTTTGTAACGTAAGCTTCTTAAAAGCTTAAATAGCAATATGCACTCGCACAAATGGAACAATCGGTACTCCGAACATAATGATACATAGGTACTCTTGTCATAATTGTGAGGAGCTTCTGCTACCATATTAAATTGCTCGTCTGACTACGAAATACGCAAATAACATGACCTTAAGCAGGTAATATGGGGAGGTCAGCGGTAAGCTCATTATTGCATATTGCATAGAGTCGCTATTGTGCCAAACGGAACGCACTGAAGTTTCGGCCACCGAGGGTCAGTATTACAAAAATTCTGTTAATGATTTAAAATGCCACAAAATAAACCACTGAAGTCCCGGTTATTGGTCCAAACGTACAGACAATGGGAAACGTGCGTTCATATCCCACAGATTACCAAGTCTCACTACAACTTTTTATAATTGCATCATTGCAATGATATTACAATAAAAAAGACGTAGATGGGTTATGTCAGTACTGACGCGAAGTTAAAAATTGTCCACGGGGTACGAAATAGTCAATTTGACCGTGTTATAGGTTCAAAGAATTTATTTCACATAAAAGCATGGCTTACATAAAATGTGAACAGGTAAATACAATTTCGCTACAATATTTCAGTGCGAGTGCTTTATAACGTGTGAACAAGACAGTACGATTATTTACTAGAAGGACCTACATATTGCGAAGTGTCGTCTCAAACTGTCAACACTGTCAATGCTTTGGTCAGGTACACGAAAAGTCATGATTTCAGGTGCCACTTTTTTAGAACAAGTAACATATCTACCTTTTTTATTATAATATCATTGCATCATAATGGTTAATCTCCTTTAGTTCTATACTATCCTCACATTGCAGTGTTCATTTTATTTTAATAATTTTGGACAAAAGTGATATGTTGAAATAATCAAACAAAGCTTGTGGATCAGACCTTAATAGTGAAAACGATTTTTTTATGTATTAATTTATTTGCGAATTTATATCCCATTAGATACTATTCTATTGATATTTTTGCAAAGCTTAAAACTTAAACTTCCTAATTTACAGATAGTGTCATCCCTTGATTCAGCAAAAGAAGTTTGTAACCGTTGTGGCCGTATGCGCAAACTCTAAACTTAATACTCCTATTTAGTATACAGAGATAAGTATATCACGTACTAGGCCCGTTTGCGAAGCGAGCTGCGGAATTTTAAATACGGAAAGGTGTTTCTGAAAATGTTTGTTCTTGAAAAAAATAGGATCTCTTTCTTGGAGACAGACTTTTCTTTTTTTCCTTTCATTGCCGATTTATGCAAACTAGCTGGAATGACGCGTGATTTTGTGACAACTGTCTGTAAAATCGTATGGTTCTGTTATGTCGTTAGGACATTAAGGGCGTACGGGGAATACAAAGCGGTTATGGCTTAGTTGAGGGGCCCGTGGCGCAGTTGTGACAGTGATTGGCGACGAGCGCTGTTGTAAAGCAACACACGCCGGGTCGGAAATGGGATGGGTGACCATTCCGACCGTAATTTAGTGATGGGTATTTAGGGCATCTCCGTGCTTCGAAAGGCACGTTAAGCAGTTGGTCCCGGCTGCCGTCGTAGATGTCAGTCGTTAAGCCTAGTCGGAGGCCTTAGGGCGGCTTGATAACATCTGACATTAAGGTTGCTCACTGACCTTACACCCCTCCAACAATCCGCACTGACCCCGCGTGTTGGAGTATGGCTCAATCCACCTCATAGTTGAGGTAAGGCCTGTGCCCAGCAGTGGACGTACTAATGAACCATTAACGTTAATTGACGTCTCCGAGTGAGGCAATAAGTCATGATGTCTACCTACCCACTTCAAAACTGGACGTAAATACTGAACTATGTGTAACATATATTTTCATGTAGGTAGGTAGGTATGTAGCGTACTCGATATTGTAGCTTAAGCTTGAGTATCTGACATGAGAATAGAAATAAATGGTTGAATTGCTACAATATATAATAATGTCTTTTGTGTAGGGATTCTTACCTATGATACTAATGATATTGCTTGAGAAAACCAAATAAAAATACCTGTCCAGTTGATGAAAGTAAATTGAAACCTAACCAACTCTTTGTCTATTTTGTGCAAATTCGCAAGTACGAAACGCTGTCACTTAATTACGTTGATAGAAAATTAGTACATTAATTTATTAAATAGTAAATAAAGTATTTAAGAGCTATTCCTACTAGAGGAAAAGGAACTAACTCCTAATAAATAGTTAGACTTAATTGAAGTATGGTTATGCCCAATTTTGGTTGATGTTTGTGCACTTGAGAGTAACTGTCATCCAACATTTGTAGTGGTACTTATTAAAATACTACGATGGAAAGGTTTGGGGAGACCTTTGCCCAGCAATGGGATCTTGCAGGTCAAAAAATAATGATATTAAGATTTCCTTGTTCCAATTATTTTGTCTTAACTCTACAGAATATGAATGGATGCTATTTATCATTAGTAAATCTTTATGTCCTATGTAAATAACCGTTTGTTTTAATAAATAAATACGAAAATAAAGAATAAAAATATTACTTGCATTATGTTACCTCACATCGTAAAGCTACAATACGAACGTTTACTTGAAGCTTTCAAAAGTAATTCGTTGGTCGCTCGTAGGACTGAGAAGTTTAGAAACCCAGAGATATCACTGGATCTGAAACTAGCGCCACCTAGTTGTTTCTGTGCAAAACTTTAACTAATAGGACACGTTGGGGCATGTTTGGACATTGAGGTAGTTCGGTTTAGTGATTGTAGGTGGAGCAATTATTTTGATTAAGTTTTATAGGTAGAAGTAAGCAGGTTTTGCGAATAATACCTACCATGTAGGTATTACTAAGAGTTTATGAGTACCTACGAGTATTTATCCCTGCTAGACATCCGGTGTTGTGTACAAGCGAAACAGAACACGTAACAACTACACAAGTTCAAGAAAGTATCTACACAAGTTCTTTTTCACTTGTGTAGTTACTTGCTGTCCAATTGCAGATTTCAAACAATATTTTGATAGAGTTTGGTTTAGAATCAGTTGATTCATATTGTAGTCATTTATTTATGTAGGTAGAGATCATCTGAGCTGAAATTACGGGCCCCTCTACTGCATCTACTCTTACCAGCAAGCACTCTTGTAGATGCGGTGCAGGGGCGCGTCATTTCAGTTTAGACGATTTCTATATTATTTTAACAATTATCTAATCTTCAATGTTTTTTTGTCTTCAGAATCATGTGGCGCAGACGACTTCCGATGCCCGTCCAACGGCATGTGCTTGGAGGCCAAACGTCGATGCGACCGCGTCTTCGACTGCCCCAACCGTGAAGACGAGCAGAATTGCGGTAAGTGGTAGTTCATTTTAAGTCCATAAGCTGTCCAAAAAAAAAATTGTGGCTAGTAAGTCAAGGTCAATAAATCACAGGAGAAAAGGGCGATGATATCTCTCGAAAAATCACCGATATGAAAATGTCCTTAACCACGAACGAAAGCATTAATTTGAAGAAACACGAGGTTGATGGAGTTATCTAGTTACTACCCATCTACAGGTGCCAGCACCTGTAGTGCTCACCTTTGATTGACTTAATTTGTCAATCCATTTAATTTGGAAACAAGTTTTTTCATTCGGCTCATCGACTGATACTTATTTTTTGCTCCTTGGATGAGCTCCATGTGAGCTCCTTTTATCTATTTAACATTTGCATTCAACCCAACATCAACAGATTATTCAAAGGTTTTGTGTTATCACAGTTTGTATGGATGACGACTTCCAGTGCGTCAGCGACTCGTCCTGCATCGAGGGTAGGAAACGATGCGATGGCGTCAACCATTGCCAGGACGGATCCGACGAAATAGATTGCCGTAAGTTACCTCTCAATACCGAGGTTAATCTCTCAAGAACATAAAGTAGCATGCAAAAGAAATGATTTTATAAAAAGAAGTTCAGCCTAGAAAAAGTTATATATACCTATTGCTTAAAATAGTCGACGTGATCGCATCATCGGATGAATCTTTCCTTTTGCATTTTACTTATGTGTTTTCATCTTTATGCGCATGCTTCTACTTTGGATGTCACACGGTAAGATTCCCACAAAACGGACTGGTGGGGCAACTATGTTTGCCAAAACAGTGGCCGTTTTAGGTGTGGGGATGGAAGATGTATTTCCATCCTTTTGCGCTGCGATGGCTTTCGAGATTGCCCTAAGGATGGTAGCGATGAAATCGGGTGTCGTAAGTATTGAGACGTTTGGTGATTCTGATTTGTTGGAAATATTTGTTTCATAAAAGTAATTTTAAGTTAGACTGTGGGAAATTAATTTCATTTAAATTATACTGACAGAAATATGGCCCGTAATGATTATTTCACTAACAGAGGAACTGGCCATCAAGTTTACTGTGACTTGAATATTATTTGATCAACTGATTGATTGAACCTTCGAACTTAATGCTAGTAGGTACTTAACATAAACAAAAGCCACGCAGTTTTTTGAAAAACCAGAACAGTACCAAATACAAATCAGAATCATCATAATCATGGGTATCTTTAACGACAAACTAACCTTAACCCTAAAATATTGCTTCTCAAGCATGCGGCACAAACCAATGGCAATGTGATTCCGGGGACTGCATCAGACGCACCAAACGTTGCGATGGTCGCGTGGACTGTCCCACCGACAGGTCTGATGAGAGGAATTGCGTTGGTAAGACATAATCACTTGAAGTTCTCATTGCATAGGTACTTCAAACGGAACGAAATGGTGTGGCACTCAAGTAATCCTTATTAAGTTTCAAAGATAGATCCATAAAATCACGAACCAATTCTATGCAAACATCTACAAGCGCTAAATACACCAATTTCCCCAGTTACTCTATTTATTTCATAATGCACGTTACATTTTTTACCGTTTTGAACAAATCACAGTACATTATATTTCTCACAAATATTTCATTTAGTTTTGCATGCATTTCCAGCTAATGGAAAGTTTAGATGCAGAACTGGCGAGTTAATACCTCAGTATCAAAGATGCAACCGCCATTACGATTGCCCAGCTGGAGACTATTCCGACGAACAGAATTGTCGTAAGTTCATTGTTGATTCAAGACTCTGGTTTTGTCTTGCTTATGTTTCTTTCTTTCTTCACTTCTACTGATTTCTCGAAATCTTCTTCTTTCTTCTTTTGCATTTTGTGTATTCCTCCGCCACTATTGTCTTTTCTGATTCTTTATCGCTACTCTAGTGATTGTTTCCTTATTCGTCTCTGCTGTTTTCTATGAATCTTTTGTTTCATTTTTGATTTTATTTTCCTTTATGATTGAAAGCTAACGATTTGCACTGATAGCATTTATCAAAATAATGTTTGTTTTACCAAACAGCATGTGGTGACGGCGATTTTCAATGCGACAATGGCAACTGCATACCTGCATCAAAGCATTGTGACAGAACGCATGATTGTCAGGATGGTTCAGATGAACGAGATTGCATTTACGGTTTGATCTTTACTCAAAATAATCAACTTTAATTTGCCAAGTTCCTAAGACAGTTTAGGTGGTGGTGTTTACTTCACTGTACCCCACACATTGGTTGCTAGAAAGCATGGTTACCTTTGAACTAACTATTTTTTTGCTTGTTATTACTGAGCACACCAATAAATTACTTACTACAAATATTCACGAGCTAGTTTATTAACTTGCAACTGGTTTGATTTACTCAAAATATTTTGTAAATATTGATCCTTGAATATTTAACTAGAAGTCACATTAATTATTAATTTAGTCCATAAAAATCAGAGTATTCTCCATTTTTTTAAATGTACATTTCAGGTGGTAATATTCTGAAGTTTATGGATTCGTTTAATTATGTTCAATAACAACCTTACTTTAGTCGGGGAAATTAACAAAACAAGCCCATAATCAAATTTTATGATACAATCAAAAATAATTAATAATTCTAAGTTGTATGATGTAATATCCCTTGCTAATGTGTAGGTTGACTTATGGTTATGGTCGATTATGTTATGGCAGGCACAGTATGCATGGCTTTTCAATATAAATGCACAAGCGGACAGTGTGTGCCGGCTGATTCGGTGTGCAACGGGACCACAGAATGCGGCGACTGGTCAGACGAACAAAACTGCCCATGTAAACGCGGTCAGTTCCACTGTCGGGACGGTTCTTGCATTAATATAGCGCTGCGATGCAACGGTCTAAGGGACTGCCATCCCGACGGAGAGGATGAGTTCAACTGTGGTAAGTTAACCCTCAGAACATATTCGCTACCATGTCAGCTTTTGTCTTATACCACGGTGTTGTTGTACAAAAATGTCTTTGGTGTTTGTTCAGGGTACTGCCCAAGCAATTTTTGGCAATGTGCAGATGGTAGCTGTATCGCGCTAAGAAAACGTTGCGATGGTCGATCGGATTGTTTTGATCGCTCTGATGAAAGAGCTTGTCTCACGCCAAGACCATTGAGTAAAGGTTCAGGAACATTTATCAGGGTCACGTGCATGTTCTTATTTTGCATGGCATCTTCCTGTTATGTACGCACGTACGTTATTACTCAACTTTTTCGTTAAGGCATGTATCTTGTAGATTTTAGTTCTATATAGTAGACGTTGTCTGCGTTGTGTGTTCTAGGTATGGTGTATAATATCATACAAACGTTTACTGTATTTATGTTTTCTCTTAAATTTCTAAGAATATATTTTGGTGTTCCTCTGGCAAATTTCAATAGTAATTGATTCCTACGGTTTGGAATAACCGGACAAGCTAATGTATCTGCGTGACACAAAAGTTCGAGGAGACGAGGTAGCAAGTAATTATGATGTACGTACGTTATATATCCAAATAAAAGTTAATAACTACCTGTTCGCCAGGATTAATTTTTGCACCAGCAGAAACAATGTCTACTTCGAATGTAATCGGTGATTTTGTTATTACCCCCATCGCTCATTGGTCGTATTTTTAACTCGTCTCCTCAGTTCCTCATCGTCCGGTATTTCTAATTTGTAAATTCATTCCAGCTGTTTCTTTAATTGTTTGGGTTTATTTAGGGAGTACAGTTTTCACTCTTCTATCGGATATCTGAAATTTAAGATGTTATACTTACTTTAATAATTCAGTAGATTTCTACATCTCTATAGCAGTCGTCGTAACTCGTAACTGTAGATATTTTCAATGTGTTAATGGCAACCAGGGTGAATATCTTTGTTCTTGTCAGAAGTGAACATGTTTTTGATGTTTACAGCTCCAGCAGCTTGTCCTCCAGACAGCTTCACTTGCAACCCTGGCTCCTCAACAACTTGTGCTAGGCGCTGTGATGACCTTCCTGAGTGCGATGGAGGCGAGGATGAGGAAGATTGCAACGGTAAATAGATACATTAAAAGTTTAAGTTATGTTTCGTATAGATTTCTTCTTCTGGACGATTTCTTTAATAGGCTTAAACTCACTGTAACAAACTGCATTGTGCATTAAGAAAGAACAGTACGCCGACTAAAGACTTCGTTTCCTGAGTAATGTTGTTTTCCACCTATGCTGAAAAGGTATCTAATATTAAGGAATTATTGGTTAAAATGGGAATGATAACAAATTCATTAAAATTCGGCGACGTGTCTACTTTATCACTCTAAAACAATTTAGTTAAATCTTACCAATACGTATTCTGATATTTCAGTTCTATGAATATGTTTATTTTAAGCTTGTAAACTTGGTGATTGATTTGATAATGGTGATTGAGTTGTAAGCGAAATTTTACAAAATGTATATGCATTTGCGAAATTTGTTGTTATTTTTAATTTGTAACGCTTTGCGATGGTTTTCATATGAATGCATGTGGTGTTAACCGAACTCTAGAAGTTTCGTATTCGGAGTCTATAAGTCAATCGTATTGTTTTAAAGATTGCAGTCACGAGTGCGATGGCATCTGTCTGGAGGCGCAGAAGATATGCGACGGGAACCCTGACTGCTCCGACGGCTCTGACGAGCTGGAGTGCGAACATTGCGATGGACCTAAAGACTTCAGGTAACTTGAGTAGCCCTTATAAAGCTACTTCTTCTTCCGCCATGTTGTTAACAACCTGGTGTCAGTGTTCGTGTTTTACATGTGTTATTTGCTATATCGCCATATTGAGAAGGACCAAAGGCTTAGCGTTTGCTGATTTATTTCATTTCAGCAAAATGCGACTTTTTTGTATATAAGCAAACTGCGAATTGCGCCGCGAAAATCTTGTATTATTGCGATTTTACAGTTATGTGGTTGTTCTGGAAAATGTTTCTGTAATGAGAGTTTTTGTTTCAGATGCAATGACGGTGAATGCATTAATGCTAACCAGTACTGCAACGGCATTTTCGAGTGCAGTGATGAAAGTGACGAACTGAACTGCAACACAACCATGACCTCGAAATCAGGTTTGTTTCAGGTTGACGATTCCATGTAGGTACTGTTCCCCATATATTTTGAAGTTACTCATCTGATTCTATTTTTTGAAATTACAGAAGAATGCTCGATTGACGAGTTCCAATGTAGAGAAGGAACTTGCATCAACAGTTCTTTCTACTGCGATGGACGTAACGACTGTCTCGATAACTCTGACGAAGATAACTGCCGTAAGTATTAGCTTGTAAATTTCATCAAAAACAAATTACTAAGCAATAAAAATACACACTCCGTTGAACGTACGAGTGCGTGCGTGCTAGTTCATGCTTAGCTCTTTTTTACATCAAAACTTAAATTTCTATGAAAACTTTAATCTTGTAAGAATATCTTTACATTTTTCAAGGAGCTGTTGGTTCTAGAATAATATAGCATTTCTTAAAAAAACCGTCTAATAAAATAACTCTTTTCAGTATAAATGTGTTTAAAGAGAGTGTGTATTTTTATTCGTTAGGGATTTTTATGATGAAAGATTAAACTTAGTCACAAATAAGTAAGTGCTACACAAACAAGTTATTTCAAAACACTGCGTTGAGCACCAAGCACAGAAAGCTTAGCAATAATAATCACTGACGCACGTTATGGTTATATTATAATACACAATTGGCACTAAATCTTAATGCACTAGTTGTAAGCACTTGCAATCTAGCTATTTTTTGGAAAGAAATTGTAAGTCAGCGTAAGTAAGCAAATTTTCAAAATTTATAACGTTAAGAATTTTTAACATTCCAGAAGCAAAATTTCAGAAGATACTTAAATGATACTTTAGGTTATGTTTGGAATATTTTCACAGCGTTGCATAGGTAGTGAGACAAAAAACCACATAGAAGGCAACAGCGTGGCTGTAGTGTCTCCAGTTCGCACAAGGCTTCACAACGTTCTAACTATACAGAATTATGTTTAGCTATCTCAATTGGTAGTTGGAGTCGTATTTTCTTCTGGTTCCATGCAAAAAAAACGTAACAGTGAACTAAAAATATATAAAATAGCTGGGCAAGCAAAATAAGATTATTCGGACTGCCATTTTTTGAATTCATGTAAACAACAAATAATAGTACAGATTCCCCTATCTTCCGCTTTTAATTAGGTGTTAACAATAAACCTAAAGTCAAACTTGGCAGATAATACTAGGTCAGAAAGGATCAAGGTAGATTTAGATTAGGTGCTTGTGAACCTTTTTTCAGTTTGATTATTCTGTCCTTTTAAAAAGGCGCATTGCACTATGGTTTGTTCAACGCTTCTAATTCTCGTATGGCCCTACGAATGAATAAAGCACGATATAATTTGCCAAGTGAACAATCTACAGAGGAACAAAAAGATTTAAAACTCATCTGTATCAATTTGTTCACGCACGAGTCACGGAAATGCTAAGATGGCCAGAATGTCCAGCCTACGGTCTATAACGGAATGATTGAAGCTAAATATTAATTATTATGCCTCATCTTTTACTTATGACTAATGTCGGAATCAATGAGAAAGTTAGTCAAAAGCATAAGCTATATAAACAAAATTATTTACCATTGTTCAAAACATATCATAATGTTGCACCTCAATCAATGATAATATAATATAAATACGTAGATAGGTTACTTGTGCCAAAAAAGCGGCACCGGAAATCAGGACTTTCGACCACCTGGGCAAAGCATTGACAGTTTGAGACAACCCTGCGCAACATGTAGGTATCTGACACTCTAGTAAATAATTATGCTATCTTGTACACAGAGACAAATCATAGGTACGTACGCCAGGGGATATTTTTTGACTTCGCGTCTTTACTGACATAACGTATCTATACCTCTTCTAAATATCATTGACCTCACTAGTATCAACGCTGTCGTTTTTACCATATTGCGCTAAGACAGGTACTCTGACATGTGTGAATGTCTTTGATGGAACGGCATCTTCAGTTGTTTTTAAAGTTGTTTCTCCGTTAATTATTTACTTGGTAGTATAAATAACGATAAGATTTACACAGCGTGGTACATTACGCGGCCGTCGCGCTCGCCCAGCCTCCCCGCGTGTCACGAGTCGGAGTTCACCTGTTACGACGGCCGGTGCATCACGCATTTGCGCCGTTGCGACAATATCTATGATTGCATGGACTTCTCAGACGAACAGAACTGTTACAATCCCGGTACCAGCTGTTGAATTTTTCGAATTCGGAATGCTGAATGCGTATTCTTGGTTCACAAGAATCCCGGTCTCCTTGAGTGTAGCGTTTCGTTGGTTTGCGATTTAGGTACATTTTTTGTTTGTAGTTTGGCACAACACTGTCTATTATAGAATAAAAAAATTAGTGGCACTAAACTTGGCACTTTCGTTCCAGAGCTAAATTATCTTACTTATTACATTTTTCAAGCTGATGTTAGTGCCATATATTTTTATTGCTTACTTAGCTACATTATATACTCATAGAAAACGTTCAACATGTTTGTTAACAGCTTTGTTATTTAGAACGTAGTATCTCCTTCCTGTTTTTTTTAAAACTAAACTCTTATTTCATTATGTAGTTAGTTATGAATAGATATTTACTTGAAAAGGTGTGTAGAAGAAATTTTGTAAGGAATATGTAAATAAAAATTTACAGCCCTGAAATTTTAACTCCAAGTATCTATCCAACCATACATCAAGAAAAGTTAACTTTTCAGGCTAAAAAGTTATGTTTGAAGAATCTTATGCAATGTTAAAGAACATTAGTAGATTTCTTACGAGTAATCTGTTGTAAGTTGTAGGAAAATTGATAGTACATCCAAAACTATGTTCAAAATGATCCACGGAACAAACAGGTATATCGACATTTTCTTCGACATGTTGTATTAAAAAAAAAACTTTTTTACAAGTGGATTTTATAAACTGGTTGATAAAAAAATATTTTGAGGATGCCAATTGTTAACGTCTTACTGAACTATTCTGAAACTATCAAAATACGTACTCAGTCAAATTTAATATCACAGTCTAAATCAAGGGTCCGTGAGCCTACTATGGTTCATGATAGGACACTATTCCCTACTACAACATACAGTTTGGGGCTAAAGGGGTTGGTAGACCCTTACCTACGTATGGGGACTGTGAACGTGTTAATTCAACAAATGATTCCCATCCTCGTCGGTAAACACAGAATTCCTAATAGCATAACTTTTACCAGTCATGGTGCTTTTAAAAAAAGTAATTTAGATCGTCATAATCAAAAGATATCAACTAACTTTTTGGACCGTTTTCAGGATGCACTGAAAATCAGTGGCAATGCGTATCAGGCATGTGCATCCCACTGGCCTCATTCTGTGATGGCCGTCCCGACTGCACCGACTTCAGTGACGAAATGGACTGTCTCACCACACCATCGCCGCCGTGGTACACCACTACTCCAGGACGTCTCCCTCCCCTGAGACCCTCAGAAGTCTCGACCTACAAGCCTATCTTCATCGATCAACCACCAGTTCCAAGACCAGATATAGGTACTAGTAATGAAGAAACCGGTGTCGGAAACGACGACAACTACCGACCGGATACCAATGAAATAAGTGGAAACTTTCCGGAACCCGACTACAACCGACCAGGTCAAGGTTATCCCTTCGTACCGGATTCGAATGTACTAAATAGGGATCGCAATCGTCCAGATTCTAATTCCGGTTCAAGACCGAACATTCCAGACATAGGTAAACAAGCATTGCTCTCCTAGTTGTTGCTACTAACATAATTTTAAAGTTGAGACCTAACATTTGCTATTAATGATTCCAATGTACTAAATGGAGAATCACGTGAGTAAAATACTTGTTAGTTATTCAGGAGTTTAAGTTGTAAGGTTAAAGGATAGAGACGATCGGACATTAGTATCTTTGAATCTCGTTGAAAGAAAGCTACATGCTCTTTAATTTCAGAATAATATTTGTGACTGACAATTTGGAAGTTAGGTACTAGTTGTCATTCGAAAATAGCTAATACAGTGGTTACCGTTAGATACGTGCGCGAGGAACCAGTGGCGTTGTGAGAACGGTCCTTGCATTGAGGCAAGTCGACGATGCGACGGTCGAGTCGACTGTCCATTCGACTCCAGCGACGAATTCGATTGTCCCCCCGGCAGTAAGATTACCGATGATGATCTACCTAACCAAAAACACCGCATATTATAACAGCGAGGATATTGGCATACGTATTCTTTATTACTATTTATGGTATTGGTAGAAGATTTTTTCCTGACTAGATCGTTAGCCAATGTCCTCATGTCTAAAACTCTGCAAGTTAAACGAAACTAATTTTTAACCGGTCTTATTGTGCTAACAATAGTTTTTACATTACTCACTAATTTCAACTAAAGACTGTGGTTGTGGAGGAACAGGTTACTTCAACTTGTGTAATATAAAAATGTAGCCTAAACTAATCAATTAATTGAAATCAAATTAATAGTTTTCGTAGTTCAATTAGCATTTTAAAACCTGAAACTAAGAACATGTACAAAATCAAAGTATGAAATTATAAATTTCCAAAAATCCAAATGTTCAACAAAATACTAGCCATTTACCAATCTAGTAGCTTCTATTTATATTTTAGTTTTTGTTCATATATCATGTCAATCGTCTTGACTAGCATTACAGATGTTATCAAGTAAGTGTAAGGGTAAACGCCTGTTTGACACGTTTGATATTATTTATTTATATGTTTGAATTATTATTTCTTGTGTGCTATGTGTCAAATAAATTATATTTCTTTCTTTCTGAACATTAGTTTTAAATCCCTCTGAATATTTGAAAAGGGATGATCCTGAATAGGGTTTTTAATATAATAGTGAGTAGTTTTACTGTAAAAATTTACCAAGTAACCGATAGTAATAATAAATTAATTATTATTAATTGCCTTAATTTCTTCACGTCTTCACTCAGTTCAAGATGCGTTTTAGGAAATGTACATATTTCTGTTCATGCTAGTAACACCTAATGCCATTAATATTGATATATTTTTAATGGAAGATCTGCAAGAACTTATCTTCAAATCTTCTAAGATTTGAAATTTATCTCAATACTAATTATATTCTTCTTGTTTTTAGGCCCAACAGCATTAAACCTGAAGACGTATCCATCCCAACAGACAGTTAGAAACGGTAAGTTAAAACATTTTTTTTGTTTTGATATTTGAAAATAACTAAATCAAAATAATTATGAAGTATAGAAATTCCTACATATCGAAACAACCAAGGAGGAAAGGTGAGCTTTAACTGAGAAAAGGAAATTGCTATTTTGGAAACTACAGTTATAGGTTTCGTTCCATCAAATTCGTTAGTGGCAAAGTTATGCTTCCTAAAAATAATTAAAGTAGTAAAAACAATATATTATTATTTCAATTAGAGGAATTCGGCTTGTATACTAACTGTATTTCTGCCAAATTCCACTTAAGCTGAGTCTAACGATAGTCTTGTTATGCTAAAATTATGTGATTCTTGTAGCCTTTGTTAAAGGCGTAATCTTATTGTTGTATTAAAATACTATCAGTGTCGAATTATTATTATATAATTAAGTTAGCCTGAAAGAAGCAAACAAATTAATGTGATATAATTGTTTGCACAATCGCTAACAAAATGATAATCTCACATAGAGTGGTCAAAAAGGTATTAAAGATTTGACAAAAGCAATTATTATTTACTACGAAAGCCTTATGAAGTGTCACCAAAATCTCATCAGAAGGGAAGCACCATTCAACTCTATGGTGATAAGGTTGTTTTTCTTAATTACTTCAGACATTGAAGCTGACTTAAATAAAAAAGGCACTGTGTTGGGTATCAAAACAACGCATATGCCGTTACTGGGACAGCACAGAACTTGTGTGAAGAGTGCTAATGCACTGCCAATAATACTTGTACAATGTATAGGCGATCCTTTTACCGTACCAACGAGACTAGGTCCGATATAATCTACGTCCAGTTTTTTTTATTTAAAGCTTTGTTCACTTCTATCTTCTTGCTAATAATCCTTGTATGTTTTTTCTTTATCTATCCTCTTTAGTGCTGTCATTTGTGGTGGAGGTAAATTGTTCTGTATTATGGAACAAAAATGCTTTTTTGTAAGTGCTGTATTAATTTAGGCTATTATTTCTTTCATGGTGGTGGAACAGCCATTTACTCCTATGGTGAGTCGGTGTGCCTAAGTACTATGGGTTTTGGGTAACGCATTATGGGTTCTAACAATGTCATTTGACTCTAAAGGCCTTGCGCCTTTAACTTGAACTGGAATGTATTTTTACTATAAGTTCATGACTGGGTTTTGCGTTTTTTAACAACGGTTCATTAATATTAATGGGTTTTATTTTTTATATTTATAAACTAACTTTAATAATTATCTTCACGTTTTTTGTTCAATGCTAATCTTCAATTACTTGTTGCTATCTACAATTTGAAGAAATATCACAGAAATACAATTAAAGAAAAAAAAAACAGTACAGACCTATCAAGCCAAAACTTGAACCTATACTTAAACGTATGGTTACAATCTTAAATTGTTAAACATTATTGTTTTTTTTCTTATCACAGAGTACGATGCGAGTAAACAATTAACAAATTAAGTTAAGTTTTGGTTTGGCGTGAATTTCAACTTTCGTTTCTTATGAGACATTAATATTCGATTTAATAAATTGTATTTTTTTAATATTGAACTTTCCGTTTGGGACTTTGCTTATTTAACATTATTAAAAGGTTGGTTTTAACAGGGTTAGTTATTAATAATTATCAATAATTAGTTACTTAAATCATTATTACCCATTACTAAACTCATCATCGCACTATTTCGTAGTCATCGATTATCGATACTATACCGATCATAATATGTCAATTTGTGCAATAATATATAAATAAGGTGGTGTAATAATATTATATTGATCTTTTGTTGATCCTTCTAGTTATATATTTCTAGGCACACAAACGGAATGTAGGACGACATTTTGTGTGTATTGACTTGAGGGAGCTTTTGAAATATACAATTACAAAAGTATTCATTTATTGCGATAATTTAAAATACCACATTAACACATCATAAGTATTTTCTGATCGGAGAGATTTACCGCTATGTCAGCATCCTGAAACGCACTGAAATTAATACATTCCTTTTACGCAATTATTTCTGACATCTGGTCGTGTCAAAGCTCAAAATCTGATTGATCGGTTTAGCTGTCCATGTCTGCAAGAGCCATGTCGAGGTGGGTTTTGTATTTCATATCAAATCCAACACCAATTTAAGTAATCACCATACGTTACACCCTTTTTGTATTTCAGTTTGTTTATTTGCTATAATACCATATTACTATTTTGTTTTTAATTCAATGCCTGCTCACGACTCAACATTTGGTTTGAATAATGGGATTCTTCAGGTTTACCAAAAATGTAAACGATCTTTTTATCGAATGCTGTATACTAGCAAATTAGCACTATATAAATAACTTTGTTAATAAGTGTATGTCAACAATTCCATTTTGCTCCGTCATTTGCTGACCAAATAGACTAATAAGAAATTATGATAAAAAGGTTTGTTCTCATTTTTCGGATGGACTGTCTTGCTTCTATCTGGTTCAAACTAAGTTAACCATTGTAGGAGGAGATGTGGTATTCCAATGCCGTGATGAGGGTCCATTGAAGACTCCTGTGCAGTGGGTGAGGGAAGGAGGTCGACCACTGAAAACTGGTTCCACTGACGTAAGAGGGCGGCTTGAAATGAACCACGTAACGGTATGTTCAAGTTAACATACTCATTTAAATGTATACTACCCCTTAAATATTATTTAATAAGATAATATTTATTAAGTTATTTATGTGGCGTGTAGATTTGGGGAAAAGTAGGTACTATATCAAGAGAGAATATTGAACAGACGAACACAATTTCAACCTTATGCACTGGTTACCCTAACCTGTGCACCATGTTGAATTATTTTTATTTAATTAATGCTAGCTAAGTTTTTATTACACAATAAACTAAGAAATGTATATGATCTCCTATATTTTTAGACGGCTGACAGCGGTGTGTACATTTGTCAAGCGATCAGATATTTGGGAACTCCCAATTCGGAGCTAAGAGTTACACTCTACGTCGATCCTTCACGTGAGTTTTAATACCTTTTTATTAAATACATAGTAAATTACGCAAATTGAAGAATTGAGTTTCTGCTGCGGGGTACCGAGAATCAAAGGCAAAGTTTAATAAAACTACTACCGTAATATCATTTTTGGTCTTCAAAAGCACTTCTACAAAAACTACTAGCTTAACCACTGATCTCAATACAAACTGCTGTTTTTTAAATAAGTACCTATTTAATGTACGCACAATCTTTCTTCAGCCGTTACCGCCAGTCCACCTCATTTCGGCTGCCAGCCCCACGAAGCCACTTGCGCTAATGGACAATGTATCCCCAAGTCAGCTGTATGCAACAACGTTGTTGACTGCACCGACCGATCTGACGAAGAGGCATGCCGTGAGTATCAGCAAATAGTTTCACCAACTTGATCTCCAATACTATCTCTACTAATTGCCGATTCTTGAACGTATTTTAACCATAATTTTAGATACCAACGGAAAATGCGAACCCAATCAGTTCAAGTGCAACAACAATAAGTGTGTGCTGAAGACTTGGCTGTGTGACTCCGAGGACGACTGCGGCGATGGTTCTGATGAACAGGACTGCGGATACTCAGCCCCTGGCCAGTGCAAGACTGTGGAATTCACGTGCGCCAGCCGAGGGCAGTGCGTTCCGAAGAGCTTCCACTGTGATGGTCAGAGCGACTGCTTCGACGGCTCCGATGAGATAGGATGTGGTGAGTAACAGATTAGCACAGAAAATTAGTCATGTTTTGACCGGCTCGTTGCTTACAAATCACAAAATCCAAAAAAAAAATCCTGGAGATGTGAATTCAATTTCCACTTACTGATCGTTCCGTGTTAGATAGTTATGATCAAGTTTGTACAAAGTTAGACAAATTTGTATTTACCCTGCGTCGGTTAAAGCTGACAGCAACTCGAGATACGGCTTTATTAGCTTATATCACGGATACGTTTCCTCAGTTTTACGATACGGTCTTATTATGTGGGGACTTAATAAAAGTCTTCAGGGTTCAAAAAAAATGTATCAGGGCTCTGTGTGGTGCCGACTACCTTGACCACTGTACGCCATTATTCAAAGAGCTGAAAATTTTACCCCTCCCATGTCAATACATAATTGACATCTGCTTATTTGTTAGGAGAAACCCACACCACTTTCCCCTTAAAGGCGAAAGGCTTGGTGAGAACAGGGAAAGAAGGGATAAAAATAAGCTATACTTGCCACTCACTAAGCTTAACATTTGTTATAATAATGTATACCACAATGCTATAAAAATATATAATAAACTCCCTTCTTCTATTAGGAGCATGACATTTAATAAATTCCATTACACTTTAAAAAAGTGGCTGCAGAATGAATGTTTTTATACAATAAATGACTTTTTGAATTTAAATAATAATAACCTTAAAAAATTAATTGACGCCTAGACGCCTAAGAAAGTAATAATGTATTAGGTATTGTATTTGAATGTGATGTAAGCTATAAATTTTAATGTAATGCTCGTATGTAATAACCTGTAAGTTGATATAAATATTTCTACGCCACTAGTGGCAGATTGTGTTGTACATATTTTCTTGTAAAACCTTTTACTACCACTCTCTGAGAAATCAATATTTTCATTTCATTTCATTTCATTATTTAGTAAAGTGTTATGTGTATAATTAAGTTTTACGAAGAACTGATCGAGACAAAAATAAGTAACAATCATTTTCTAGTAGTAAACATATTTTATTGTGGATTCTAAAGTACTTCTATCATTCCTAACAGCTCCCGTATATGTCACCAAGCCACCACAGCCGTCCAATGTGCACTTGAATACCGGAGACACACTGACCCTCAACTGCTCAGCTACCGGAACGCCCACGCCGCTTATATCCTGGCGACGCAATTGGGGTGACGTGCCTGAAGTCTGTACTTCTGAGAATATTCAGGCTAATGGACAAGTGATCGGTGTTCTCGTGTGTCCGGGCATGCTGGTAAGTAATCTTTTAGCATTAAGTCCGCCCTTTGTACTTGTTTGTGCATTAAAGTATAAATAAATAAAAAAATAATCTGTAACGTTGAAGGCCAAATTTTACTCTCGCAAATCCGTTCCACTTCACTTGTCCCATTACTCGACATGATGTACAGAGGCGCACAAATCAACCTTCACATAGGGGCACCTTATGCGGCTTACATTAGACCCATTTTGCAATGGCTTTGTAAAGGTTGCTGTGTGCGCCTCTGTACCTTGGTTATTTGGTCATAAAATATTACGTTCTTAACAAATAGTTTCTGCTCTAACTTTTAAAGTCTCAAATGTCAAAAACTATGTTTAACTCTCCAGCCTGAATACAACGGTGCTTACTCCTGCGAGGCCATGAACAACAAAGGCACCATATTTGCCGTCCCCGATGCAATCGTTTTCGTCAACCAAACACAGGTTTGCCCTGTCGGATACTTCAACAGGTAAGTGTTTAACCGAATGTATTACTGAACATATTTTATCTTGAGTATACTCGTTCTCGTACCTACAAATAAGCTAAGAATTTCTTAAAAAAGCGGTTGTCCCTTAGCGCATAATGAAAGCTTTTTGGCAGAAATTGCCTTTACTTTGCTCGTGGAACCTATTCCAGTCTGCTGGAAAATGTTTATATTTCCCAACAATCAAAATTACACACAAACGAGGAGGAACTAAATCTTCGAATTGCAATTCTAAAAAATAATTTTACAGAGACGCCCGAACTGAACGAGAATGCATTCGTTGCTTCTGCTTCGGGGAGTCTACCTCGTGTCAAAGTGCTGATCTGTTCACGTACAACATGCCAACTCCTCTCGGCGAGGGAGGCACCAGACTCGTCGGCGTCAAGAACACCGGCAACGGTGATATTGAACTTGACACGTCTGGCATCACCAACCAGTACTACTACCAGCCTCTGAGGAATGGTGCTACGGTAAGATTACCTTATTGTGCGCGATAGAAGTGCATCCTCAAAACTGGCTTCTTGTGACATTATTAGTATAGGATAAGTCGTGGCAGTGCTATTTCTAACTTGGCGCTCTACAATTCTACATGACTTATCAAGAAATTTACTTTTTAATTGATAGTTTTTGAGATATGATATAAATTTTATGAACATTTGTCTCCACAAGGTCACAAAACTGGCAAGATACAGCGCAGGTGCAAGTTCCAGTGCTTTGCCATACTTGACGCTCCCGGAGACATACAATGGTAACCAGCTCACGTCTTATGGAGGCCACATCAAGTACAAGGTTTCCCCCCACCTAGCAAGCTACGGTTCGGACTATGGCCTGCCCGATATCATCATCAAGGTAAACAAGAACTCATCGTCCTTAAGGATCTACCTGAATCTATTCATTATTGGTCCTTTTTCTATCTCGTTCTGACACAACCATTTTTTTTTCATTGCAGGGTAAATACCAAAATCTAGTCCACTTCAGCCGAGGCAGCCCATCGTCAGTGGTAGCTAGGCTCATTCCAGGAAGCTGGGAGAAACCCAGTTCACGAGGACTCGTATCGGCCACTCGAGAGGACATCATGATGGCGTGAGTATCCAATTCAGTTCAACAACGCTTTTATGGATTGAAGTACTGGCAGTACAGCTGGTCTGTTCTTGCAAGTTTTTTTTTAGATGCCATTAAGTACCCCTTTAGCAAAATCCAGTTTTCAGTCGGTTGTCGATTTCTTAAATAGAAAAATGTTTTTTTTATCTAAATAAGCTTGAATGGCCAAGTCACGGTTAAGAAATAGTAGAATTACTCTAACAGCTAGTCGTGGCTAAGCCTGCTTTGACCATTAATAAATTGATTTACTTTGCCTTAAGCGTCTGACTTCTACGTCTTTCAAATTGTTGTTTGATAAAATTTGATTCCACATTTCATAAAAACTTTCAATGTTTTGCATGAGTGATGTTATTTTATCATCATTGGTTTATCCATGTGGTATTGGATGCCTACAGTAATATAGTATCTAGGATCCACTGCGAAGTAACCATAGAGTATAAGGGACCAAATAAAATTTACAGACAAACTTCACTTAAACAATTACTAAAAATTCTATATTTTAATTTCAGCCTCGACAACGTGGAGATGATTCTCTTACGCTCCAGCATAAACAACGCGGGTGTGAACATCACAGACTTTGTGATGGAGTCGGCTCACAATATCAACACTGGCTTGGGAGCGGCCAATCTAGTCGAGGAGTGCTCTTGTCCCCCTGGCTACGAAGGACTGTCTTGCCAGGTATTAGAAAGATTATAATTACCAACACAGTCGAAATTAGGAGAACGTTTCTTCAAACACATTTACAACTGGAACTTATTTGTATGAGAACTCACTACTGGCGTCACTTTTTAACACATGTCATAATCCCAAACAACTGTATTCTGAATTCAGCGTGGCAGATTTCATAAGCATAGATACTGATAAGATGAGCTACAAAATCTAAACATTCCTACTTTAATTTATTTGTGTGTATAATAGTAGGTAGACTTTCGAATGTATTTTATTGGGACTTCATTATTTTTACTCAAGGACTAATTTTTTTAGGTACGTTACGAAAAAAACATTAGTTTCAATGCTTTGCGTTGGGTCTAAACCGATATTTTTTATGTTATTTTCCTGAGTACCTGAACCTAAGAGTGAAACTATTTTTTCTTGCCACCAGAAATGTGCATCAGGTTTTGCAAGGGAGCAATCCGGCCCATGGCTAGGAAACTGCGAGCCCGAACGGCCTGAATGTCCTCCAGGCACTTACGGCGACCCATCCAGTGGCTACGCGTGCAGGCCATGCCCGTGCCCGCTCACTAACAGGGAGAACCAGTTTGCAAGAACCTGCGCCATCGGACCTAATGGCAATGTGGTCTGTGACTGTGCTGCTGGGTAAGCGACATTTATTGTCTTTGATTTTCGAAAATAAATATGTAAAAATTAACTCTTCATCTATTGATTTGATTTTAGACAAATGAACATCAACCTTTGTGACAATGACGACATTTTTGAAGGATTTAATTATTTCAATGTCGTATTAAAGTTAACATGTAAAATGGATTAGATTGGACACTGGATTGACAAACAAATTTAAGTCGTGAGTGAGAACCTTGCACTAAGAAAAAAAACAAGCTCTAAAACAATGCTCAAAAAAAAAACAAACATCAAATATCCATCTGAAACTTAAGCTCAATTTTAATGTTTTTCTTTTAAATGGGTTTGCGTTTGACCTCAGTCTTGCCTGATGGTAAGCGATGACGACGTCGAAGGTGTAACACGCTTACCCAAAAAATGCCTATTCACTCTTGCCTTGAAGACACCAAGGTAGTATGAATCTGGAAACACAGACATAGAGAGGGCGTTCCTCTGCTAAGCGATGCGGACCAGAAAGTAATTTCCAAATTTAACAAATTATGAATCTTTTCCCGATGCAGATACGAAGGATCCCAATGCGAGTACTGCGCGCGGGACTACATCGGCAACCCTCTGGTGATCGGCGACTCCTGCAAGCCGAAGCCTTCCAACCAGTGCAACGCGGTCGGCACGAGCCACGTGCGGCCCCCGGACGAGTGCGAGTGCAAGGACAACGTGCAAGGCCTCTACTGTGACCAGTGCAAGAACAACTCTTTCTATCTGTCTAGGGACTTCAGGTAAGCCGTGTTAATGAAGCGCTTATTGTTGAATTTCAGCTGTGAACTTGGTAGTCATTCTGCAACCATGACTCCATTTTAATGATGGGGTTTTAGTAGTATGTAGCCTACATTTTTAAAACTTAGTTTTGTTTTTTTTTGGATACGAGTAAAAATACCTAACTGTTAGTCAAAAAATTACAAAGATAAGCAGAAGAACCAACCCTAATTCGGTTCTGGGTTGTTGTGTTATTATGTCATTGTGTGTTATGACTGTTTTATTATGATCCTCTACCTGAAGGTTGTTTGGAAGAGATCGCTCCCTAGCGGAAATACCACCTAAATTGTACATGGGTCTCGGTAATTAAATGTTTTCGTACAATAAGGAATATTTATTTATGCTCGTTCTATCGCTGCTCTACGATATTCCACAAAGAAAACTTTGAACTGATGTCAACACTGATTCTGTTAGCAACACACCAAAAAAAAAAATGACCAATGGTTAATTTCCTCAACAGACAAGGTTGCGCTCTCTGCTTCTGTTCCGGAGTGACCCAACAATGTATGAGCAGTAACCTCCGCCGGAAGACCACGAACGTCCGCTTCAACACACCCGACCTGGTCAGCCGCGTGAAGGTCTACTCCAGCACGCCCCTGGGCGCGGCGGCTGCGGTGCGCTACAACGCCCCCGTCGAGACCAACCTCACAGCGACCTACTCTAGGGATGAACTGGTCCTGACCGAGTATGACAGGAATCGGCCTGCTATCTACTACTGGAGTTTGCCAATCAAGTAAGTTTTCTACCTCCGTTTGAAATCTATCTAAACAATGAATCGCTGAATGTGTTGCTTACTCGAAAACCGAGATCGGCCATACCAATTTGGTTGATTACTTTTTTTATTGTTTGATCAAGTCTAAGGCATGTTTTATAGTTGTAAAAATTACAATATTTAATTTACTACCTTGGTTTTATACCAATCGTTATTTCATCTATGTCCTTCATCGGCATGTACTGGGCCACGCCACTCTCTGGTATGATTTGAAAATTGTTGGAACGTTGTCTTCTAAAGTGTATTTTTCCTTTTTTTCAGCTTCGCTGGAGACAAGGTCACTTCGTACGGAGGTCACCTTCGCTACACGCTCCACAACGTGCCGGTGTCGAGCGGCTACAACTCCAAGAACAACGCCGCTGATGTTCAACTTATCAGCGTAAGTCGAAATAGTCTAGAATGCTGTAAAGTAGTTCAGTCATCATCATAATCTCTATCATCAGATTATGATGATGATCAAACTACTTTATGACAGGTACATGTGAGGGCTGGTTATCTTTAATTAGCGTTTGTGAATTTGGGCTTTTGCACCTTTGAAATTACCCAACGTACCAGAATTACCTTACTTACTATATTCAAAATACCTTTATGTACCATGCATTTTGAAATGACCACAAAAACATGACACTTCTCATATTATTCTAAACCTCCAGGTTTATCGTAAAATATAATCGAATACTTATTAATTTAATGTTTGCTCTCTAGGAAAATCGTCTGACATTCCATTACTTCGGTAACTTCGAGCCAGCTTTCGACGGAACCCTTGAGGCGAGCGTTCAGTTCTTGGAAAAAGGATGGCTAAGGTACTTATTTAACCTGTTTTGCTATACCACTCTTAGAAGCTATTCGTTTTTGAATTTCACGTCCTTTTTTCCCACAATTTGGCTACTGATTTGGTATAATAGTGAAGGTAGTTGACTCTTTACCAGATTTTGGTATTTGTAGTACCTTTATAAAAGGATTTTAAAAATATGTATAAGCCCTTCCGTTGTCCAATATATCATAGTACCTATTAGACATTATGTCCAAAGATATTTATTTGATCAATGATGTTTATTTCCAGACCTGACGGCAAGGAAGTGGCTCGTGAACACCTGCTTCTGGCTTTAGCTGACGTCAAGGCAATCCTCGTGAAAGCTACATACACTACCAACTCACAACTGGCTTCACTGGTCGGCGCCAGCATTGAAACAGCTGAGGAGAACGGCGATGGACCTGAAGCCCTGCATGTGGAGCAATGCGTCTGTCCGAGGGGATACGTTGGTACCTCTTGCGAAGACTGCGCTCCTGGTTACACCAGGTTTGTTTCAGCGCCTCTACTGAGTCTAGTGGATACAATGTCATCAATGGATAACGAATATTACGAAATCTCATACAAATTGATTATTTAGGCACACTATCAACTACGTTGGCAAAATCCATGGTGATGGAAGATAAGAAAATAACAAAATAAATATCTCGTGACACCTCTAAGACTTAGTTGTCTATGGGCAGAGGTGATTACTCTCCATCAAGTGGCCCTCTAACTCGTTTGCTCCCCTATCCCATGAAAAAAACATAATAATTATGCAACAATACCCAAACCTTACTAAGTATAATGGGTAGTTAATATCTACCTAACAATTTGTAATACGCATTTCAGATCTGAAAGCGGTCTATACCTGGAACACTGTGGACCTTGTGACTGCAACGGCCATTCCAATATGTGCCATGCTGAAACTGGAGTGTGTACGGTTAGTGTCCAGTATAGTTGTGAAACAAACGACTGCAGCATCTTCAACTGCTAGATGTAAACAATTTTCTTCATAAAAGTACAAGATTCTGAACACACTTTCACTTCCAGAACTGTCAAGACAACACTGATGGCGAGAACTGCGAGCTTTGCAAGCCTGGCTACAGACGTGACTCAGAGAACAACTGCGTACCGGAATACACAACACCAACTTGCGAGTAAGTGTCGATTCTCGAAATCTTTCACCAACAAGCATTGTCGATTCATCATCATTCATCATCCATTATGGATTCTACTTTCTTTTTTCCCTACACTTAACAGTTTCCCTTTTCGTGTTTTCATCATAAGATTTCGACGGGAGCCAAAAATATAGATCGTACTAGATAATTTAGCGTGAATCAATAGATTTGGATACTAAAATATCATCTTCTACCGCCTCATAATCTATCGCCAAATGCGACAGATTACTATAACAGAATTTTAGAAAACTTGCATATTTTGGCAACGAACAACTTATTTTCAAAAACACGAAGTCACGGAACTTTAATGTTCTTTCTTTGCTCATATATCCAAACTAAAACTAAGTAAAACTTTAACTGTTGAGTCCAAGTAAATCCTTATAAACATTAGCGATGGTGTTACATAACCTGACAGATAGACCCTGAATACTCGACGTTTGTTATGTCAAACGCATTTATGACAGTCCTGTGTTTTGGTAGTTTTTACGGTTTTTTCAAGCGCCTTTACACTCAACGTGCTTTAAAATAGTTAGCATTCATCTTTGAAGTCAAACGTGAAAGAATAAGGTGATAATGGTAAAAATGTTGCAGATGCGATCCCCGTGGAGCCGCAGGACCTTGCGACGACAGAGGGTACTGCGAGTGCAAGCAGAACGTCGAAGGACAGAACTGTGACATCTGCCGCCCTGGGACCTTCGGCCTCGAAGCCAGCAACCCTCTTGGTTGCTACTCCTGCTATTGTTCTGGAATCACTTCCGATTGTCATGAGGTATCTATACTTGTTGAACTCCTATCATCATTATCAGATATTTTAAGCAAAAGTCTTCGTTTATATTATCATGTCACACTAAGTGTCCAGGTTGAGGATCATGAGTTGTGACCTCCTTTTTTTGAAATCTACGCTAGATTTTTTATCCAATGGATAGCAGCCCGAAAGACAAAGACGAGACTAGAGTCGTACCAGAAACTAGCTTTGAAGTACTTAGTTGTAAATACTCGCACTCATGAAATGTATTGATTACAATTCATATCCATTAGAAATATTCGGCAAGTCTGACAAGGCCTCCGTAACTTAGTGGTTAAAGCACTATGCGGAAGACGCTAGTTGAAGTCCAACCTGAAATTTCGACGAATAATGCTAACTTCTGTTCCCAGGCATCGTCCCAGTACATCAGAGTGCCGATGGCGGCGCCGATCTTCGGCGACAACTACGGTGGCTACACGCTGATGGACGTGAACGCCGAACGAGTGCTGAACGACCACATCATCTCCATGCCCACGGAGAGCGAGCTGATGTACGTCTTCTCCTTCCCACCCGACGAGGAGCTGTACTGGTCTTTGCCAGTCTTCCCAGGTAAGTGTCTTAGATGGAACATCGCCATATTTTATTATGTACAGTCGGGGAATGAAAGGGTTGACCACCTTAAGATCTTTTTTTGCTTGCTCAATGAGGACATTGACAGGAACTGTTAATCACATTTGTAGTTTTACGGTCTTATTCATAAAAATTTTGCTCATTTTATCAGCTCCTTCTGGTGCTCATTAATAGCACTTTAAAAAAACTTTATTCATAAACGCAAAATAGCGCTACAGTCTACATTAATGATGTTTTAGGCTAATGTGGGCCCTGACCACCTATAACGGCACGTTAGGCTTTTGACATAAACGTATTGTGAAAAGTTGTCAAAACGTTGATCGAAATAATTTGTGGTTGTGGATATAAGTAAATTGAATTTTAATTGTAGAAGAAAGGTTACAGAAGAATTTGCAACGTGATAGATAAAGGCATCTCAGAAACAATAAATGCAATTCATCAAGTAGCCGAAAGGCGACAAAATATAGACGACAAGATATAGTGTACATAGAAACCATTTCTGAATCTGTGTGATTTCAACTTCAAATTTAAAACTGATTTAATGATTATGCTGTGTGTTTGTGTGGTGAGCAGCCTGCAGTATTGTTGCGATGAACAGGCACGAGTGCTATTGCAGATTTCTATCGAATATTAGAGTACCTATATAAAGCACTAGCAGCCGCCCGCGACTTCGTCCGCGTGGACTTAGCTGTATGTGAAAAAATATTTTCCCGCTTTTTCGTAATTTTAGTAAGGATGCCTATTATTTTTGAAAATGAAAAATAGCCTATGTCACTCAGGAATGATGTAGCTTTCCAACAGTGAAAGAATTTTTCAAATCTGCCAAGTAGTTTCGGAGCCTATTCAATTCATACAAACAAACAAAAAATCAAACCTTTCCTCTTTATAATATTTGTATAGATAATAGAGTGAGGTTGATCATACATATTTGTATCCTAATAAAATATAAGTGTTAGATAAGTGTACATTATTCGTAGCCCTTTTCTCCTATCACCAAATAAAATAAATGATCTATCAGTACTTATTTGAGATGTTTTCATTCAGATTAACATTAATTATGAAAAAAAAATCAGTTCAGCTTGCCATTTACTGTAAAAATGACATTGTCATAGGTACTACCGGGTGCGGCAATTGAACTGTCCATATTAAAAAATTAAATATTTTTATTTACTTTGAATATTTATTAATAATTTTTTTACATATGAAAATAAAACGTCTAAAATTATATTCTTATTTATTCTAATGGAATACAACTGCCTTTAGCCTGCACTACAAGCTTGAGTCTCTTTCTGAATGAAGCGCAGACTGCTCGAATAACGTCGTCATTTAAACGGTTCCATTCTCGTGTAAGAGTAGTTTTGAGCGCCTCCACTGATGTGTGTTTTAAGCACAGGCCTTCGCTTGTAAAACACCCCAAATACAAAAGTTTAGAGGGTTCAAGTCGGGCGAAGACGACGGCCACATATCTCGGTCGATCAGCACAGGAACGTTCGCTTTTAACCAATTTTGCGTCCCAGTTGCTCTGTGCGATGGCGCCGAGTCTTGCTGGAACGTCCAACGCTCCGAACCAAATGTCTTGTGTGCCCACGGTATCAATCCTGTTTTTAAGACTTCATTTTGATAGATTTTTTGATTTATTTTGGCTTGGTTGCGACCCATTGGGAGAAAAACAAGCGGAGAACGTCCTTTTTCGGACACCGCCGCCCATACCATGATTTGGTCGGCTCCTTGTCGTCGAGTGACTCTCAGTTCATCTGAATGATCGCTGACACGTCCTTTCAACCACACACGGTCATTTTGTTTGTTAAGAAACTGCTCAACACAGAAAGTTTTCTCATCTGAAAATACCAAGTTGGGAAGCTCGCCAGTGTCGAGCAAGCGAATCAGCTCCTT
Organism: Udea ferrugalis; assembly: GCA_950022985.1. NCBI lineage: Eukaryota > Metazoa > Arthropoda > Insecta > Lepidoptera > Crambidae > Udea > Udea ferrugalis. The sequence continues at coordinate 24,597,960 of OX465515.1, forward strand.
TGATCGAGCCAGCCGTTTGCTCTTTTGCAAAGCAGTGAGTTCTTGCGAAAGGTTTTTTTTTAATGGTTTAACCTTAAGCTTTTCCTTTAATATACGACGAACGCAGCGGTCGCTCACCTTAAGATCCTGGGCGAGCTGATTTGCTGAGCGCTCTGGATTTCTGCGTAAACGATGTCGCACCTTTTCGACAACTGCTGGCGCCGTTGCAGTACGGCGTTGACCGCCCCCGTAGCGTTTCTTAACACTGCCAGTCTCGTTAAATCTTTGGATAGTACGACGCACAAATGTTTCGTTCAATTGAAGATTTGGTAGCGCTCGACCAATGTAGATGTTCGATTTTCCCTCCAAATAAAGAGCAATCACTGAATTGCGTTTTAAATCCATTATTTTAAAATTGGAACGTTTCTTCTCACGACCGAATAGTTTTAAAGTAACATAGATAATGTGTCACAGATTATATTTTCAAATTTTTGCCGCGTTCGATTCAGTAGTTCGAATTTTAAAATAGTTACAAGGAGGCGGACAGTTCAATTGCCGCACCCGGTAGTTTGACACAAAGATAAGAATTAGGTATAAATAGCCAACTCAAGATTTCCTTACAAAGTGGTGCCATCTATCCGGTAATTCCCGCACTATAATGCCTTTAAGCAAAGCTGCATAGAGGTAGATATGCGTGTTTATATCTATGTATACTATTTGTTCTTAGCTTTATTGCCTACCCAATTTGAAAGTTTTTGTTTCTTAAAAAATAATTATTTTTCAAACAAAAGTATCGAAAATTCGAACTAGCAAATTCCCTCAGTCCCATAGGATCCACTATTTCGATCCACCAGTGGATCGAATAGCACGCCGGAGTTCACTGTGATCCACCAATTGTCTCGGTGGATCCTATGATACTTTCATTGTCCAATATGCTCCACCAGTGGATCGAATATAGTTCTGGGAATTTGTAAGAATCCACCACTGATGTCTGGGGAATAATTTATATAGGTACATAGGGTCCACTGGAATCTAGGTTAGACTAACGTAATGGTACTAACGCATGAAGATAAAATATTGGAGCTAATAAAGGAAATTACTCTGTTTATTCACACTTGACTTGTGATAAGAATTTTTATTCGTAGTAGTTCCAATATAGCATGAAGCCCTAGTACCTATATAAATTATTCCCCAGACATCAGTGGTGGATTCTTACAAATTCCCAGAACTATATTCGATCCACTGGTGGAGCATATTGGACGATGAAAGTATCATAGGATCCACCGAGACAATTGGTGGATCACAGTGAACTCCGGCGTGCTATTCGATCCACTGGTGGATCGAAATAGTGGATCCTATGGGACTGAGGGAGCAAATTGAAACCAAGCAATAGCATAATTTCATTAAAACAACATTTCTCAAACATGTAAAGGAAACAACATGATATATTATGAAATCAAATCAAAACATCTTCATTTCAAATAGCCCAGTTATAAGTACTTTCAACTCGTCAATTCAACTAAAACAAAATATGCTAAGTAATAGTTAATACAAAAAACTCACAGTACACAAACATAACCAGACTCCACCACCAGTGTCAGCCAGTTGTTTCTGTACAGAGAAGAACCTCCAACTCGGCAGTTACTCTTTTCACATAAATTATTTTCCAAAAAGAGTGAGAAATTCAAAATTTTGTGGAAAGAATCGTTTATGTGGTAACAATAAAAAAAAAGAGTAAGTATTTAGTTTAAAATACAAAATACAACTGGCTTACCAGACATGCTGAGAGCTTACTTCTATACATGCCTATCTTCTATGTAGTTCTTTATGGTATGGATAGGTAGTCCCTTTTGTAATAAAACAGTTTTAATGTGGTTTACTGATCTATGTAGTGGTAACTTACAAATTGCTTATGAGACTTTGTTATGATAGCGCAAACCTAAAACAAACCAATTTAAATACAGTCATGTTCATGGAGAAGTTATATTTTGAATCAATGCAAGTGAAAACAATGCACGTAGCTTGTAAATGTATGTTATCATATCGTCGCAGGAAAGGCAACTTTACTGAAGCGCCAAATGGCCATTTCGAGAAAAGGCGTTTAAAGTTTTTTTTTTTCGTTTTTAATTCCTAACTTTTTTCCCAGCATTCGGATTTCGATGACGTCAAGGTAAACTTTTATTAATATGTCATTTTCTATGTCCAGAAGTACAAACCATAATAATGAGACAGCTGGTTTGGGATATAGTGGCGCTTAAGTAAAAATGACTCCAATTTACAGTAAAGCAAAATTTCTCAACCGCCATTTGAGTCAAATATTTATAGCGACCAAAATCACTTAAAACTCTTACGTATATAAAATGGAAGACGGCAAATTTTCTGGAACTATAACCACAATCGAATGTTTGCTATCCTGAATTACTCAAAGGACTTTTAAAAGTCTGGTGTCATCGTGTCAAAACGACTTATAAAGTGATCGGCTCATTATGTTGAATCACTAAAAATCCTCAACAGTAGGTTATTTTTTTAGTTATTTCGAGTAAAACGACGTAAGAGATAACCACTTTTGTCTAATCATACCTTTAAAACTACTTGTAACTCCAGTTTATACACAATAAAAGCTACTTAGATACTGAAGTGCCAAAATTAAAGTTACTTGAACCATAAATAATAACGTATACTCCATTGCCAATGTGTAAGAGTAAAGTCTTATTTGCTTAAGATTATGAAAATTAATATCTTTTTTAAATTATTACGTTTACTAGTAGGGCAATGAGATGGAGCAAGAGCTCAGGTCTTAAATTGAATATATAGCAGGGCAAAGGCCTCCTATAAGAGGGAAATAGTTTCAAGAGATAATGAAATTACAGCTGTTATTTCGTATATTTTTTTATTTATTAATTGTTTGGTTTGTTCTTTTCAGTCTTTGGCAATAAAAATAAAAAAAGTAAAAGTAACGTTGATCTAATTTTTTTAGGTGATTTAAATATCAGACTTTTAACTACTGCTGGCTTTGAGACTGTTTCCATTTGTGGTGTCCTTGATATTCCATTTACAGGTTCCTGTAGGCCTAGCACGAACCGCTACCATTTGGTAATCGAAAAGTAAACGATACTTAAAGACGTTTACTTTTCGATTGCCACGTTAGCGGTTCGTGCTAGCCCTACTGTTCACAGTAGGGCTAGCACGAACCGCACGAACCGTTTCCTTCAGTCTTACTGCGTACGTTTTGTAAGAACTCTGTTTCTTACTTTCTACTAAGAGCTGAAAAAATAGAAAGGAATAGTAACCATCTAGTTTTGTATAATGAGTTGAATCGTGGTCACATTCCTTGAATACTAGCCGAATAAATCACTAGATCGTAAAGAGTGAATGAATATAGGTGAGACTTTTGCCCGGCAGTGGCACATAATAGGTTAAAAAATAAGTCAGTCCCGCAATTTTACCCAAAGGAATCAACTGAGGTTTGCAATAACGACTCGGCCAGTTTCGTAAATAGTGTGGTACTATATCTTGACCGACACCACATGGTAACAAGCCATTTTCAACAATGAAACCAACATTACACACTCTTCAGAAATAATCTTAACATTAGCTGGGTAATCTTAAGTTAACCTTTACACCTCTCTGTAACATAATTTTACAACGGATAGAACCAGCGTCAAATAACATCATCATCATCAGCCTGTTGCAGTCCACTGCTGGACATAGGCCTCTCCTATTACACGCAACGGAACTCGATCTTTGGCTGCTTGCATCAAGCTCCTGCCAGCCATCCTGCGTAAATCATCACTCCTCCTTTCCTGAGAACGTCCTACACTACGCTTGCCGAGACGCGGTCTCCACTCAAGAACACGATTACTACAATGGTGGTTGGTTCTACGGCTAACATGGCCAGCCCACTGCCACTTCAGCTTGCTAATCCGTTGGGCTATGTCGATAATCTTGCTTCTCTGCCGTATCACCTCATTTCTAATTTGATCCCGCAGAGAAACGCCTAACAAAGTCTCCTCCATAATAGCCCGCTGAGTAACTTTAAATTTGTGGACCAGCCGTGCCGTTAGTGTTACTGTTAGCGTTTTGGGACTGCGGGATCGACGATGTTAAGACTCGACGCAGCATTCCAAAAGCTGCCCAACTCAGTTGAATTCTTCTATTTACCTCGTCCTCGAAGTTGTTTCTACCTAACTGCAGTGTCTGCCCGAGGTATACATACTTTTGAACAACTTCGAGTACGGTACCGTCTACCGTAATCCTTTTCCGGTAGGACATGTTCATTGAACCTTGGTTTTGTATTCTGTACTTGGACGGTCATAGTGGCGGCTTTGTAAAGACATCTCATCCCTTGGATGTATCGCTTATCTACTTGGCATCGCTGCAGAGAATTCAAAACAGACCCAATTTCAATCGAGTTCAAGGCCTTCTCGAAGACACACAATGACACAGACACAGGGGCTGATTGCTCTCTGCAGTTTTCTGTCTAATCTGCCGCCCTGTGTGGATGAGGTGTATGGTGCCGTATCCGGAACTCCGAAACGCAGCCTGTTCCGGTGGTTGAAATTTGTCGAGTCTTCGCGCAAGGCGGTTCATGATCACCCTTTAGAACAGCTTTTAGACGTGGCTTTGAAGGGAAATGGGTCGATAGTTCTTCAGTAGCGTTTTGTCTCCCTTTTTGAAGAACAAGACGACCACACTTCTACTCCACACCTCCGGAGTTTTCCTTTCAAAGAGGACAGCGTCAAATAGCTTTTGGAGCTCTCTGAGTACGGGTTTGACTCCTGATTTTAACAGCTCTGTTGTAACGCCATCCTCTCCAGGGGCTTTTCCATTTTTTAAGAGTGAGCTCGATTACGTCAATTCTGACTTCTAGCAGGTCTTAGGTGTAGTGTCGTGTTAAAGTGGCTCTAGAGTCCTCATTTCGGGGTCAGGTCGAGAAGCATGCGAAGCGTATAGCCGGCCATAGATTTTTTCTACTTCCAAAAGGACTGCTGGCTTCGAGACAACGACTTCTCCACTTTCTATGGTCAACTTCGTCAAGTGGCTTCTTTCAAGAGATTGTCCGAACACTTTAAGCCCCGGTTCTGCTCGATCGCTCTCTCAATGGTGAGGGTATTGGAGCAACGGAGATTGCGTCACACGTGCTTACTAATCTCTCGGTTTAGAGTCCTTTTCCTGGGGAAGTGACGGGTGGGTTTTCCCGTCGTCTCTTCATTAGCCCTAAAGTCTCTTCCGAAAGCTTCGACTTCTTGCCTTTACGCTGCATTTTACAAAATCTCGTACCTTCTTCCCCTAGGACTTGAACCACATTTTTCAAAGTTCTGGTTAACGTCAGTTGTGGTTTCCACGGCAGCAAATTGGTTCACCAGATTTGACTGGATCGCTTCAGATCCCATCATAGTTTGAAGTGGAGTTGGTCGGAGCCTGGCTTTCATCAAGCGGACTCGTTCAGCTCTGAAGTTGATATTCAGAGAGCCTCAGACGAGTCGGTGTTCGCTACCGGTATTAAACCTTTTGATCACGGAGACGTCGCTGAATATGTGCTTTTTGTCCGCCATGATGAAGTCAATCTTATTTTTTGTCATAGTGTCAGGGCTTTGCCACGTCCACTTCCTTTCGGGTTGCTTCTTTAAGAATGAGTTCCTCAAGAAGAGCCCCTCCTGCTCGAGGAAATTGACGAGCATTTGCGACTACTATGATTTTTACTTCCATATTCATGGGATTGTACTACCGATTCACTGCAATTTTCTACTCCCACTGCAGCGTTGAAGTCCCCTATAACAACGGTGAAATGGGTCTTGGTAGTAGAGTGGAGGGCCCTCGATATTTCATCGAACATATCCTCCACCTCATCGTCCGAGTGTGACGAGGACGGTGCGTACACTTGCACCACCTTGAGGCTATACCGCTCGGTGGGCTTGATGATGATGTACGCCACCCTTTTCGACACACTGGACATTCCCACAACGTTGTTAGCTAGGGACTTATTAACCAGAAATCCAACGCCACCTTGGGTTTTTTGGTCTCCCTCTCGGAAGTACATCAGGTTGCCTGAATTGAGCGTTATGGTGTAGGCAAATTTCATAAATTATTAGACATTTAGGTACCTACCCAAGGTGACTTTACTAATAATTATATCTACTTATGTGAATTACTAAATTTTTTTACTAATAAATAGCTAACTAACCGATTAAGGCGTTCGTAATTGTATTATTATCACCAATATTCTCTTATCTTCTCGATCTATTTGAGCGGCAAGAAATACCGACAAACGTGTATTCTCAGTGGCTCTGTCGAGCAGATTGACTGATACCCGGCGTACGCGCCGATAATAATCAGATTTTTAAGTATTGTAGCTCCAAATTTTTTACTTTAGCGACGTAAATGGGGTTTTGACCAGCTTTCTATTTTTACTTCTATAACATTTGCTAAAATATAACTTCACAGTAAAGATACTGAAAGTCAAAAACTTGCTCAATAACAGTAAGGCAAAATTACTTATACGCCACTTCCTGCATAAAAATGGAAAGACTTAAATTCCTACAAGCCTTACTTAGTAAAAATACAGCAATTCAAAATTACTTATACCAACTTTTGAGTTTTTAGAGTAGTCCAAAAATGCTCATAAGACAGGCACAAATAAAATGCCAAAAAAGTGTCGCTTCAGAACTCGGGCTGATGAAAAATCCCTCTTTTTTCCATTTACTTAAACGCCAAAAAAGTGCTCGTATCGCTATGAGACCCAGACCGATCGACGCAGAAAAAAACGCTGATTCCGAATATATATATAACTCAATATGCCTATTTTGGCGCTTCAGTAATTCTGCCTTTCCTGCGACGATATCTTTCTGACCCCGTAGTTCCTAGATTTATAACCAAAGTTCAAGTATCTTTATATCCTAATTGGTGCTTAGATTGTCTGATTTATGTTTTATTAACAGAAAATGTTCATCTATCAATTTGACTCACAATTCGCAAAAACCGAATTTGATGTAACATTTTCTGAATGTGTTGAAATACAATACACTGCTCAAAAGTGTCTAGGGATATCTCCAGCATTTTCATACAAAGTATAGCTATTTGGGAGGCTGTAAAAATTAAAATATTGATACCAACGTAGAAATTTTTAGAACACAGAAACTGCTATATCTGCCCTTTCAGATTGTATAAAGAAATTCATTGTAGTAGCATTATTGTACAATCATAAGGACGTTAAAAAAAGACAGATTTTCCTTTTAAAAGGTGTCTAAATTTTAGCAAAATCAAACGTTTTTTTTTTGTAATATTCAAAGCCTTTATCTTATGCCTCTGTCCTCGCGTTAACTTGTAAACAAACTTAACTTTAAGAAATATTTGAAAAATGATATGCCTATGATATCCCTAGACAGTTTTGATGTGTGTATTATAATTAGTACGAGAGAATAACGGCTAGATGACGCCATCGACCATGGATTTTATTTGATAAGAAGACGGAATAGCATGGTTTGACACTGACACTTGACGTTATTTTTATTGCTACAACCACAGACAAAATGTGTTATTTTAACGATTGTCCTTAAAAACCAATGGTTTTTTTAAACTTTTTTGCTTTATCTGTAGAAAGTCGCCATACATTGCTGTTTATGCTATTGGTGCGTTAGCAACCGCTTATGAATAACGTTTTTTTACAGAGACCTCTAAGGATACATTAGGCTTAGTGAGAACGTTAGCAAATGTTGCCGTTAACTTCATTTTAGTGTTTTTTTATGAATAAGACCGTTAATCATTATTAGCAAAGAGGATGTAATAATTCGATTTATCAAACTTGACACTGCAGCGTAATGACATGATCAAACCAAAAAAAGTACTTATTTGTTCAACTGTCAATCGTGAAGGAACAATCGAATTCAAATTTTATTGTCAAACAATAAAGCCTACATTTCGACACAACACTCTTGCCTGTTACACAGTTTAAAAAAGGGAACATGCCGTGACGTGCAAGCGCAACGCGTAAATGAATTTATTTGAAAACTGGTCAACCCTTTCGTTTCGCGACTGTACATACAAAGTCACAATTGTATTTTATCTTTTGGGACTAGGATAAAGTAAAAATTTGTTATCAGTTAACAACAGTCTTTAGACGCCCCATTGCTTGCCATTGTATAGGCTATACCTGAACTATGTCCAATCCGGGATACGTACAAATTGTCGGAGAGGTCTAAGCCTAGTGAGAAATTTTCCAGTCAGTTGTTATCATGTAGTAGTATCCCATAGCACTTGCAATTGAATTGCTCGATTTGAGGCTAGATGGCGCTGAGTGGAACAATGTCTAGTGTCCAATAATCAAAAGTAACATTATTCGCACAGGCAACAGGATCCTGTCGTACGGTGGCACGCTCCAGCTGAAACAGCGGTTCGAGAGCCGCGAAGGCAACGCTGTGTCGGAGCCCGGCACTGACGTCATCCTCGTGGGCGACGACAAGTCGCTCTACTGGGTCAACTCGCTGCCCATCAGGGCTGGACAACCATTGGTATGATTTATTCATTTTAGGGCTGATTTTTCATACATACATACGATTGTTTCGCAAACTAGGTAGTCGGAGACGCGACTTCTTGAACTAAACTTGGTAAAGAGCAAGCCTACGGCCATTCGCCCGGGTTGCTTGGATTTTTTGATCGGTGTTTTCCTTCACTGGAGAGTTCCCGCAAATTATAGAATAAACCCAAAGTAGGAGTTCCACAATGGTCCGAGACAAAGTGTTGAAGCATTGAGCTTGACGCTGCTTGGTGCTGTTTTTTTGTCAGTCAGATAAAATGTCTAATACAAATCACTAAACTTGTTAATAACTTAGCAGATTTTCTTAGGTTTAGGTTTTTATCCCATTTATGAGCATCAAAGCCCATCAATGAGAGCGCCGTGGCCCAGTGTTTAAACACTGGCTCGGAACCCGATGGTCCCGATATCGTATCTGACCGGAACACACCTACTTTGTGCCCATTGTAAAATTTGCGGTTAACTCTCCGGTGATGAAAAAACACCGATATTAAAACCCAAGCAACCCGGATAACGGCGGTAGGCTCGCCCCTTACCACGTTGGGTTCAAATTCCCTTGACGAAATGTGGGCTTCTGAATATTCCGTTCACCATGACGGCAACAATCAGTTCGCCTCTGACTAACCCATTAGGGATATGGTCGTGAAACGTTATGTTATGTTATGAGCATCAAAAGTCTAACCACTGCATAATCATTATTTCAGACCTTCAAAGTGCCGCTGACAGAGCAAGGCTGGTATGTGCTGAACTACGCGACTCCTGCGAGCCGCAGTGATCTCCTGTCAGTGCTGAAGAGTCTCCGCCGAGTGCTCGTCAGGGCCACCCTCACCAAGAACATCGAATCCAGCTCCATTGCCGACGTTTCCATGGACACCGCGACTGAACTGTACGACCCTGGCTATCCTCCCGCTACAGGTGTTGAGGTACGAGCATCTAATACCTACTTTTACATCTTATTGAAGTAATGATAATGTGGTACCGTCCATCTTCTGGTCAATGGACGAATGGAAGGAATAATGAACGCAATGACGCCGATTTTCTGAGGCAACCACTAGGGTAAGAGGATGCATAGGTAGGAGATGGTTACTCCTTAGAAACGAGCGCTTGTATGTGTGTGCGTGTTTCTGTGTGAAGTGTGTGTGATTATAAGATAAGATAAGATATACTTTATTGCACAAAGAAAACAAGTTACATAACGATGCTTATAGATATTTGGAATGTACAATACAGGTGGTCTTATCGCTAAGAGAGCTCTCTTCCAGACAACCTTCAGGTAGACGAGGTTATTATAATGATAAGACGGAAGATGGGAAATAGTAACTAGTATTCAATAAATTACCAAAAGCACTGTCGTATATAAAGCACTACCGCTCGTTACTTTTCAGTCAAAAATGTGATCGTTAAAGACGCAAATGTTTCCAGATCTGCATGTGCCCAGACGGATACTCTGGCACCAGCTGCGAGAGCTGCTTGCCTGGCTACTACAAGGACCGGTTTGGCTGCCAGCAGTGCAACTGCAACGGCCACGACTGCTACCTGTCCAGCAGCGACCAGGTCGTCTGCAACTGCCGACCGCCTTACACCGGCAACGACTGCTCCATCTTAGGTAAAAAAAATAAAAAATGGGACACATCAGGTTAAATTAAAAAAAATAAGAATTTGGCACTGCGCTTAAACGGCACTACATAAGTATGCAAAAATTATGTACCTGAGTTATTTTTTATAATTATTTAACTTGCACTCGCAGTCAACCGCTAAAGTAATCTTTTATTTTTGTTGATTTTAATAATAAATAAATAAATAATAATAATAGGTATGCGAAATGTATAACTTTCAAAATGCTTATTTAATCTGACTCTAGATACGTCTGTCAATGTTTTCAAGTTACAGACTGGATATCAAAACTTGAAGCTTGATATTTAGCTGGACCAGCATTTAATCATTAATTTCTAATGAATTGCACAACAATGGATGGTGCAAAAGGCGGACTTAATACCAATCAGGCATTATTTACAATTCAGTGAAAATTCCAAACTATCTAGGTCTTCTTTAATTTAATAATCAACCTAAGTTAATTTTAAGAATTAAAAACCAAATTAAACATAGTAGGTATTATGTTCGATTTCGCCACAACGAGTTGGATAGGTGTCAGTTACAATGGAATTTGTTCAGAGTTATTTCACCAGAAAAGCAAATAACCCCTTTATCAAACGACAACAGGACTAGTTATGGAACTGCACCCGACCATCCTGGATGATGGCGTCCCCGAGTCTTTGTACCGGCGAGTCGTCCTGACTTGCAAGTACAGAGCCCCTGAGCCGCTGACGATAACATTCTACGAAGAGGGGCATCAGATAGCGACACCTAAACACTATGACGAGTCGGTGTGGGGAAAAGATGGCTGGAGAGGAGAGCATGTCTTGAGAACTTTATGGGACACACGCCGTCAAGGGCAAACATACGAATGCCATACAGTCACCCAAAAAGGGTTCACTCTCGGAGTTCTATCGACGAGTCTACCGGAACCAGGTAGTCTGTTATGAAGGAGGTCCGCTGTGTTCGATAATCCTATCATGCTTCAAGTGACGGCTATTTCGTTAACCCATTCCGTTGTCAACCATTTTGACGTTAGCTTTGTTAACCAATGTTTGTTGACTGGTCAATTTCGTCTCATCGTCTCAACATTTACTTTGTTTTTCATTTACCATAGTTGTCAAGAAAATGTTCTACAGTCTTACGTTTATTCACCCATGAACTTTGTTCTTCTACATAATATAGCAAATCACAGAAAGATTAATAACTAATTCACTCCATAATAAAATGTATTGTCCGTCTTCTGAGACCTCAACTGTTGGGAAGAAAAATGTGAACTTGATATTTCTTACAGGAGACTCGTCGGTAAGGCCGTTCAACGGAACGACCCGTCCCCCGCCGCCCCGCTCAACCGTCGTGGTCCAGATCACGTCCCCAACCATTAAGATCCAGAACATCGGCAGCACCGTTAACTTCACCTGCCAGGCTATGAGTGAAATGACCCGAGCCAACTTGCCTGTCTCTTGGTCCAAGGACGACGGCTACTTGCCTCAAGGCAGATATCAGGTCGACAACCGACGTGGCACTTTGACAATCACGAACCTCCAGATCTCCGACAGCGGAAAATACATCTGTCAGACCAGCGATGGTATCACGACCGCGCAAGCTATTGCTACCCTCAAAGTACCTGGTGAGTACCACTTAAATCCTAAAATATTTTGCGTTTTGTATGCCTCTATTATTACTCAATATTACGGATTATTTCACGCTTTCGCGGAATAGTCGTACCGGATTGGATCTTTTATGCAAAAGGTAAGAGTTACCAAATATCTAATTTTTGATCTTTTTTGAGGTGGTAGAGGTGAATCGGCAGGTCTTGTGACTGTAGACGCATATCATGTGGTTTTATTACGACTATCTGCGCTACATCATTTATTATTACAGATGTCCAGAGAGGGACGCAAAGAGACCGTCAATATGGGTTTGGGAGATAAAAGTCATAAGTTTCATCCTTTATTCTCCATTCTAGGCAACGACATGACTTACCCGACAGTGGAGATCAGGCCAGCCTTCAACGACTACTTTGAGGGTGACAGGATCCAGCTGGAGTGTCTTACAAGTGGCAACCCTGCACCTACGGTATCTTGGCAACGGAGCTCTGGGCGTCCTCTGCCGGCGTATGCCGAAATCATTGACGAACTATTCATCATCGAGAACGCTCGCGAAGAAGACGCAGGAGAATACAGGTAACTTGTCATTTCGAGTGACACCTATCCTATGACATTTGAAGTTTGGCTTGGTGCGCTTGTAGTTTATTCTGACAACCGATTTGGTGTAAGGTTTAAGCACAGCACAAACATTCATGTGCATGAAAATTTTCTGTCTGTGGGGGATTGAGATAAAACAAAAAAGTATGTTTATCCGTTATCTAGTTCCTATAGTACAAGCTTTTCTTAGTTGGGGATAGATGGCGCTGTATTGATATCTTTGTTTATTATCTGTATTTATAATCTTAAAACAAATTTATGTTATCCTCTAGATGCATCGTGTCCAACGCTCTCGGCTCGTCTGACCGCACCGCTGTCGTGAACGTGCGCCAGCGCCCATCTCAGCCTTCACGCGACAAACTGACTGTCTCGAGCCAGTCGCCATCTGTTGATGAGGGCCAGAACACGAGGCTGGTCTGCACTGGCACCGCCAACGTGCCAGCTGGCACCCTTGACTGGATTAGGCAAGTTGATCCTTTAGTATCTCTACTAGAGCAATTTGTATACAGGATGGCCAGGGAATTCAAAGGTTCGATTCAAATGAATTAACTGAGGCGTATCCATGTTCAGCGGTTATGCATAGTTAAGGAGATTTACACTTGCATTTCTTGTTAAGTGATGATTGATAGAATCACGTTTACTACCCTTAAAAAGTGTTTTTTACTTAATATTTGTGGAACTTCCTCAGTCATAGTCGTGATCCGAAATTTATCTTCATTCAAAAACTAATAACATCGTCTTTACCAACAGACAAGACGGCACTCAGCTCCAATCGAACGTGCGCTCTGACAACGGAGTCCTGTACATTGACACGGCTCGCCTCGAGAACCAAGGCATCTACGTCTGCCAAACATCCTCGTACGACGTCTCACCGGTCCTGGTCGTGGTCACTGTCATCCCCAAAGGCACGCCAGCTCCTGAGCTTCAGCCGAATATCACCGTCTCGAAGGACAGTCTGAAGATTCCGACAGGCGGTTACGACACGGTTGAATGCAATCCTCGAGGATTCCCGCTGCCACTTATTAGATGGAGAAAGGTGAGAATCAAACTGTTGGAATTCGTTTTCGTTTGAATTTTTTTTTAAGATTTTTGTCGCGTCATATACATATGTATTTACAAGAGCTTGGTGGAAAGAGCAGTTCACCAGTTGGAACTGTGTCACTTCTGATATACTATTCGCCACCAATGTTGTTTCCGTTTTAATATTAGGTCCCTTCAATGAACGTTTTCTTGTCTTCCAGTACGAAGGCGGGTTCGGAGACGGTACCAGCCAACGAGACAACACTCTCATCATCTCGAACGCCAGCGAGAGTGACCAGGGTTATTACCTCTGCGAAGCGATCGTAGACAGACAAGCAATTGCCAACATTTACGTCTATGTAGAAATTGAAAGTAAGTGCTAATGAAGTAGCTATTAAAATTAAATAACTTGACCATGGAATAAATGAAATACTTGTAAAATTTGCTTTTATGCTTAAAGTATTGAAATGCTCAACTTCTGAGCTACGCGGGAAAAATCACAGGCCTATGCACAAAGAATGCCTAGGTCTGGGCATGGGTGAAATGGCCTACATCATGCTGATTACCTGGCATTCTGTCTATGTCCACAATTATGGTCCTGGCCACACTTTCTTCTGGCATCGTCTACACTATCATTTTTTATGTTTGACAGAACGTGATAAGCCCAGGGTCGATATCTGGCCGCAAGGAGAGCAGGCAGTGACCATCGGCAGCCCGTTCGACCTTCGCTGCCGCGTCCTGGGGGGCATCCCCGAACCTGACGTGACGTGGAGCAGAGCTGGTGGAAGGCCATTGTCGCCATTCACGCAGCTGCAACCTCATAATATCCTGCGGTGAGAGATTAGCAAATAATGCTCCTACACACACAAACGCTTTTTGGCATCCGAAAAAACTCGAGAGTAAAAGGGAATCTCTTCCCTTTTTGCCTTGACATAAGGAGATAAATCAGCTACTTATTTGTGCTGTGAGTGGTTTTAAAGTCCAAGATACTGAGATACCTTTTGTCATGCTTCCCGGTGCCGGCACATGCCCGGCTGCTTATCGTTCACTTTATCTAAATAGTAGGCACCCTTCTCCTCACCCCATTGTCCGAAGATTTGGGATAGCAGCAAAAAAATTTTTTTTATTTTTTTTATTGTATTGACAATCTCAAACTGTACATTCATGTATTGTAAATGTTATAAAGCACAGCAATGTATTTTGAGAAATAAATAATCTAATCTAAATATCTAAATCTAATCTAATAATTAAAAATACCTACTAGCAGGTAATAATGTAGGTTACTCTTACCCAAACTTTTCGTCCGTTGACCCGTGCTATAAAATGTAGTCTTACAAATGTTGAATGTCCACCTACAGATTCGAACGTGTTGACGTGAACGACGAGGGTGAATACTCTTGCACAGCCTCCAACGTGGCTGGCACGGCGACCGCCAGCGCGACCATCAAGGTCCGCTCGCCCCCCGAGGTGACCGTCACACCCAGCGACTACATCCAGGTCGTGAACGGCGACCCCGTCACTGTGGAGTGCCGAGCGAGAGGCTACCCGGAACCCATGGTCTCCATCAAGTGTAAGTTACTACTGGTTTAAAGTTACTTCACCCTTTTGCTAGGTATGCAAGAATTAGCCCCTATTTTTCTCCACAGACCAGGTACCAATCTTTGCATAAAAACTCATCTGTAAGCGACAATAGAGGTCATTAACAGTGTTAGCAGTCTGTTCACTGCTGGACTTTCTTTTCACATGGCATCCGCAGAATACCAGGTGGTCGTGTCGACCTCTGCCGTCACGGCCTTACACTGAGCGGAGACCATTTTGGCACACAGCTTTTTGTAAACTAATTGGGTTATTATTCTTTTTCCTTTTTGCTATTGTATTTTTTTTATTTTTTGATATTGTGGTACCAAATAAACATTTTTCTATTCTATTCTATATCACGTTGTTGCCTAACGTGTTATAATGAGTATAGAATACAGTATTTTTTCCAGTAGTTTCAGGGTTCTTATTTTCATTACAGATATTATCATAGGTACTTACTTACTTACGTACTTACTTACTTATCGCTTCGAAATCTGTGATAAAAAACGATAAGTCTAAGTCAGCGCAACATCTGCTAAGGTACCTTAGCGATACCGACGTGCCCGCGTTCACTCTTCCCACAGTCCCTCGCGACTGCTTGGACAGGGAGCTGCGACGCATGTTTAAAACACGTACAACATTAGATATTTATGACATTTCTCTAAATTTATTATTAATTATTTGGCCAATTATATCTGACATTTTAGTTACATTGATTAACAATATGTTTGAAGTAGGGATGTATCCTGATGCATTGAAGAACACACGTGTTTGTCCTGTATTTAAGGGTAAGGGTGACAAGGGGGACGTTAACAACTATCTCCCAATTACTATTGTTCCTACAATCTCGAAAATGGTGGAGTCCATGTTGTCATCTTCCTTGATGCGTCACTGCGAAGAAAACGACCTACTGACGGGCAGACAATTCGCTTATAGGCAGAATAAATCGACCACTGCAGCTGCTCATAAGGTTTTTGATTGCATCGTGACTGGCCTTGACGATAAACTCAAGATGGCAGGTATATTGTGCGACTTGTCCAAGGCTTTTGACGTTGTTAATCATGAGCTGTTACTTAGTAAATTGCAGTTGTACGGTGTCCAAAATAGCGCTTATCGATTATTCGAATCATTTTTATCCAACCGTAAGCAGGTTGTACAGGTGTCTGTAGGCGGAAGGAAATTGCTGTCTGACACTGGCTGCATAGATTTGGGGATTCCCCAAGGATCTTCGCTTGGTAATACCTTTTTTGTCATGTTTATAAATGACCTCCCGTCTTCAATCACGGCTGGTCTTTCGGTATTGTTCGCTGATGACACAACTGTCGTGGTCGGTGCGCGCACATATGCGCAACTCAATTCCAAGATTCATGAAGCGTGTGATCAGTTACGGGGATGGTTTTCCGCAAATGGTTTGCTGTTGAACGTGACAAAGTCAAACTTAATGCTATTCTCCGGACGTCCTATCCCATTGCCCGCGTGTTTGTCAGACTGTCCTATGCCATTTTGCGATACGAGCTGATTTCTTGGTTTCACAATAGACAGTAATCTGAACTGGAAGTGCCATGTAGACAAGCTTAGTGATAGATTGAGTGGTGCTGTCTTCGCGTTGCGCAAGTTGAAACCGCTTATTTCTGCCGATGCTTTGAGGCAGGTCTACTTCGCCCACTTTCACTCCTTGATGATGTACGGAACACTCATCTGGGGTAACTCAACGGATGCCAGCAGAGTGTTCATCTTGCAAAAACGTGCATTACGTACACTTGTCGGGGTGAAACCAAGGCTTTCGTGCAGGGATTTGTTTCAAGCGCAGCGCATACTGACGCACTACTCTGTCTATTTATTTGAAATTTTAACTTTTGTTAGATCCAACAAGGCAGACTTCCAGGCCATGAATTGCAGCCAACGATCACATTTGGCGGGCCGCATGAATGCCGTCCTTCGACGCATGGCACTTGCGGAGAAAAATCCCCGTATTATAGGTCCTACCTACTACAATCATCTGCCCGCTGCATTGAAAAAGGAACCTTCTGACGAAGCATTCCGACGTCAGCTGAGAAACCTTTTGTTGGAACATTCTTTTTATACTGTGACGGAATATTTGAATACTAATTTTAATTGACATTTTTATTAATTATTTTAATTGTATTTGACCTGTGAATTCATCTATTGTGCTTTGTAATTTTTATTTTTTCTTTTATCTTCAACGTTGTTTTTGACATTATTATTTGACATCATATTTTATGTATTATTTCAATTGTTATTCATTTCATATAAATTGACGATCTCAATATTAATCACTTATATAGGACATCAATGTAATTTATAATGTTATTTTAATAATGAGAAATAAATAAATCTAATCTAATCTAATCTTACAGATTATCACTGTCCTAATTGGACACTGAAAAAGCCGAAACAGTTTTCCATATTAGTTTGGTGTACCTGGACTGGAGGAATTCTTATCTAATAGAGTAATATTCCCTTCCAGCTAACTCCGGATTGCGAGAGATCGTCGCTCCAGTCCGCGGCATGGCGGTCCTCAGGATACCTTCAGTATCGGAACGGGACGACGGCGACTACATCTGTTCCGCCACCTCACCTGCTGGAACCATCGAGGAACAGTTCGGAATCCGTGTCGAGACCAGGGGTGACGGCGGCTTCGGTGGTGGTGGTAAGGCTAATGTTCAGTCGGGGAATGAAAGGGTTGACCACCCTGAGATCTGTTTTTGCTTGCTCAATGATGACATTGGCATGATCAATTGGTTCAACTGTCAATCGTGAAGGAACATACGTCTAATCGAGTTTTATTGTCAGACAATAAAGCATACTTTTCGACATACTCTAGCCTGTTACACAGTTCAAAAAGGTAACAATGTCATGTGCAAGCAACACGTAAATGAATGTGTTTGAAAACTGGTCAACCTTTGCATTCTGCAACTTTACCTTAGATATGATGCAATTCCACCAAAATGAGTTGAAACACTAAAAGTGTATTTTTCGTTTTATTATCACTCTTTCCTTACGAAAAAAGATAGCTTGCTTTTTACAATTTGTCTAATTTGTTTTATGAGTTAGTGAGACTTCAAAAGAGATTAATTTTGATGAAAACAGATGAAGGCAGTGGCGAGATTGACATCGACAATTACCGACCATTCGGCAACAACCCACAACCCAGTGACTTGGTTGCTATTGAAGGCCAGGAAACCCGTATCGGGTAAGTTAACATTGATATTTAGCTAAAGCCATAGTGATATGTTTACTGTCTGTGTGTGTGTATTCACAAATTAGTATTTGTAAGGACGTTGCCTCATTTGCTTGTGATTACTTCTTTTAGGAAGACGTGCTTGCTCAAATTAGGTACTTGTACTTTTGGGGTAAATGCAAGCACGACTTTGCGATGCCTCAAAAAACCTTACAAGGTCATCTGAAGCATTATGTGTCGTAGTGGAAGACCAGACTACAACACCAACCTCTCCCTATTTTACCTCAGATGCTCAATTCTGCCCTTGTCTAATAAATGCAATTTTTGCAGGTGTGACGCCTCAGGTGGCTTGGAGGTGCAATGGAGCCGCGCCGACAGGCGTCCTCTGCAGAACAACGCACAGCAGAGCGGCAGCAACTTGATCATTCGAGGAGTGAGTATATTCACCATCTGACCACTACTCATCATGTTTTTTGGAATTTACCTCTCAATTTCCGGATCCATAGCCTCCTGATTAAAGCAATGCTAATACCAAATTTTTGGGGTTATTTAATTTCTGAAGGAATTTTACCTTTACGCAATGAAATCGTTTACAGGCATCAAAACAAGACGCCGGGCAGTACGTGTGCAATCTGTATGACCGCGAAACTGGCGAGGTGATCAAATCTGCTGCGACCAGCCTGGTCGTGATGGCTGCTCCCAGGATCATTCTGGAGCCGCCGACGCAGACCGTCCACCCAGGAGAATCGCCCACCGTTGAGTGCGTGGTCTATGGCGACGAGATTCAAGATATCGTCTGGCGCCCTGTCACAAGGCCTTTCTCAGAGTAAGTTCTAGTAATTCAAACAATGGTTTCAGTAAGATTTTCTTATTGTGCATTTGAAGTTGACCTCAGTACACTTGAAAGTGTTCGTAAAGTTGCTGAAGTTGTCAAGTCCAGTAATGCAGTGACTTTACACACCAGTGATATAAAAGAAGAACACGTCTACTGGATGAGTGTTTCAGGTTTAGAATGTTAGGAAAACGAGTCAGAAGAACTACTGACTGTATAGCTAGACTTTAATATAACAAATAATTCTTTTGATATTTGTTAGTATTTATGCAGAAGTTTTCATTAATCCAAAAGCTAATGGATTTACCTTGCTCTTTTCCAGCCGCGTAGAGATCCGCAGATCCACTCTGATCTTCAACCGCATTGAAGTGGAGGACGCAGGAAAGTACGAATGTTTCGCCAAGAACAGAGTTGCGAACACGTCTGCCACCGCCGAGGTTGTCGTCAGCGGTACGTTCTTCAAATAATAAAGCCTGTGATCGATCACTTCATAACCACAAGAGGCATGTAACACCTCAGAAACCACCAGATAGCACATTTGTATCATTGGAGGGAGGTGTACAACAGGCTGGACATAGCTTAGGGGATCAATTGAGTTTGGGTTATTTTTCTACGAGTTTTCATAATAGCGATTTTGAAGATGCTGGAAAATGTTAAAACCATTGCATTAAATTTATTTGTTACATTTGAAGCTAGTGAAAAACCAAAGATAACTCACCACTCATAATTCATTCCATTCCTTCTTTGGTTAGTCATGAGCTTCAATCGGAATTTAAATAAACGTTTAATGGGAATTTAACTTCAGAACTATTCATAAGGAGAAAACATTTGAGCTTTCGGAATAGACAGTTCAAAGATGTTGACCCTGTTGTACTTCACTCACACGTAAGCCACAACACCGAATGTACAGGTCGCACACTGTGAAGGCACCTGTTCTTATAATTTGCAGTTTACAGACTCGACTGTCACAAACCACGTTCGCTTTAACATTATTTTCATTTACAAGCTTGGGTTGAGTTGATTGCATGAATAACCGTCCATAGAGGAGACCGACCGTGCGCCGTCTGAGTCGCACGATAATGAGCAGCAAGCGCACGTTGGGGCCGCTGTGCACCTGAGCTGCAACGTGCATGCGTCCGCTGCCGGCTACAGGATCTCCTGGACCAAGAATGGGAAGCCACTCCCGCGCACCGTCATCCAACGACGCGACGGATCCCTCTACATCAGACTAGCACAGAAAACTGACAGCGGATACTACGTCTGCGATATACAAGACAAATATGGACGCAGAACTAGCAATTACATCAACCTGCACATTGATGGTCAGTGTATACCGTAGCTGGAGCTTGGAGTGGTGCCCTGCTTCTTCTTAAAGTTAACCGAGGCATGCTTGTTAGATAGATTGTTGAAAAGCTTTAGCTGTTGATTTTTGTCTAAGATTATTAGTAGCTAAGGTGGCCAAAATTCTGACACAAAATGACAATCTACTAGTGCTACTGGCTGTAGAAATTAAATTGATATAATTCATCCTTGTCTTACCACTATGACAAACTAATAGTAAACTGGATGACTAAAATAAAATTTAAGAATCTTAGCTGCTTAGCACCAAAATTACTACTTTGAATTTCTATTGTATTTAACTCTAGCAAAATTTCATTTTGTTTAAGAGCAGAATGGTCTACCTTTTAATTATAATTCCCAAACATCGACCACACAGCCTAAGGGTATGAGGTCGATGTTCCCAAAGTATTTGATCTAGCCTTAGTCTGTTTAGTTGTTATTTGTAATGGATTCTGGGTTTATCTACAAAATACTTAATTTCGATTAACAATGAGAATTTTCCGATCGTAAAGGTGATGAGGATTGCACGGATGAGCAGTTTCGTTGCTATGACAACACGGGATGTGTAGACATATATCTACTATGCGACGGTGAACGTGATTGCCCAGATAATAGCGACGAAGAGAATTGCATCCTTCGAGAAAAGAGAATTTCGTACAGGAACGCTGAAAATCCAATTGATGCTGGTAATTCAGGGTGGGCAACGGTTGTGTTTGTGGAGTCAGGGGTTTCCGTGTGGGCATTTGATCACTTGGGTGTTGAGATTGAGGCCTCCCTACTGGCCAACCATGAACATTAAAGTCTACCCCTCGGTCACATAAAATCCTCATTTTACGTTATAACGTATGTTTGGAGTCCATTCCTTGATCCAATAATATTCCTATTTATTGTCCAGGTTTTCAGTACGTTACATTTGTTCTGTTATGTTATTTAACAATGTCTGTTCTTTTTTCCCTCGAAAACAGAAACTTTCTTTCCTCATTTTCCCCACTTGACTTGTCTTATGCCCCTTATCCGGGTTATCAAGGGGAAGGCAGAGCCAGGTCTATGCCCAAGTGATCATATAGATTTTTCTGTGGTTTGCTTCGTTACTAAGCGGTATTTTTTACAGGGTTGCGGACTGGAGATTATGTTATTTGTTGTTTTGATATTTTATTGTATCGTTAATATTTTTTTGTAAACCGTTCATCATTGTGTTATGTGTTCATGTCGTTTTACTTACTGACCTTAAATTTAAGATCTTCCGCTACTTTCATTGCACGGCTTTGCACGTTTCTCTGTTGTCTAACATTCAAATCATTTTTGAGATAAATGTATTGGTTTTCAGTATTTAAAAGACAACTTTGCAGGTGAAGGTATTTTATTTTATTAAAAACTTTTTTAATAGTATGCTAGTAAATCATAATATTATTTTAAAAAACAGTTTTTCTAGATGTTTTCGTATTTTTTTATCAGCAATTGGCCCATAGAGGAAACTAAATTTATTTCTTAAAGGAATCTTAGTCGCATCCTTTTTAGACTTTTTAATGACATGTTGGGTATTTTAGGGCCACCTAGCGAAGCGCCTGCCATCGTATCCATCGACCAGCCTCGCAGGCAGTTCAGGGTCGGGGAGAACGTGGAACTGCTGTGCAGGAAGAAGGGTCGTGGTGACAGAGTCAGCTGGGAACGCTATGGGACTCGGCAATACGTGGAATCCAGGGTAAGTCTGCTGGACTTACAAGTCCTTGTGTAAGGGCGGCTTGATAACATCTGACATTAAGGTTGCTCACTAACCTTGCACCCCTCCAACAATCCGCAGTGAGTCCGCGTGTTGGAGTACGGCTCGTTCCACCTCATAGTTGAGGTGAGGTCTGTGCTCAGCAGTCGGACGTATAAAGGCCGTTTACTTGTGACCTTGTTGACAAGGCAGTCCAGAAAAAAATAAAGTTGGTAGTTCAGTTAGTTCCGTCTCTCAAGTTGGCGACGTTTCGCTGAGATTGGGGCTGAAACACTTAAATATCCAGTGGTTCACACCTCAAAAAAATCCTAGTTTCCAGAACGCGTCATTAACATAGCACAACTTGAAATAAAACTGCAAGCAAGTCTTTGTGACACATTAGATTAACAGAAACTACGGAAGCTTGAATCCCCCAGTTGAATAAAGGCATATTAACATGATGAAACGTTTTTGCTTTTTGCAACAGACCTACGGAGGTGGCGCCATGCTTGTGGTCCCCAACGTGCAAGAGTCTGATGCTGGCAGATACCGCTGCACCGGCACTGACCCCTACGGACGCGTCAGCTTCGAAGACTTCAACCTTGAAGTACTACCAAGTACGTAAATGAATCCTATTATATCACATTAACAGCAGACGCGGCAAGGCCTGGTAAAAGATGACCGAATATGCTGCTATCATTTAGGAGTGCAATTGCAAGTAGTTTCAATTGATGCATTTGTTCGATTTCTGATGTATGTATTTCTGTATTTGTATCTTCCGAAAGTATAATTACAATGTCTTAAATTAGACGAGTAGAAAACAGATGAGCCAGATGAGCTAAAGGTGAAATTTTAAATTAAAGCATTCACCTTAAATCATTGTAGCCACATCAACCCTGAAGGTGGTTGAGCTTCCAGCGCTTTTTTTTCTTCAGCCACCTCAGTTCTGGAACAAACTTAATAATTCCGACTTACCTCTTAGGTACCGCCGTCGCATACCCGGACCACCGCCCCGAGGAGGTAGCTCAGTACACCGTCCGCCAAGGAGACAGCATTAACATGCCGTGTAACCACAACTTGGAACAACCCGTCTACGTCGAGTGGAGGAGGGAGTTCACGCCTCTGCAGCCTGAAGTGCGAAACACTGAGGTATGAAGAAAGAAAGAAAAAATATTTATTGAGTGACACAATACAATGCAAAGATAAACATGATAAAAAAACATATACATTATATTATATTATCATAATACATATGTTTTTTTATCATGTTTACCATTTACCACAATAATTGTGGCACCAAAACGGCACATACTCATCATGTGCCGCGGAATCGTTCAAAAATGGTAATACATTAGCGTATGACATTCTCTTGGGCTTTATTTTTTTTATGGTCTTTGAACTATAGTCCAATTAGTTTATGATATGCATCAGTAACATGTTTTAGCTCTCATAAAATTACTTTGCTATTTATCCGGTAGAAAAGTTGAGTCAAAAGAAGTGGAATGAGACTTCATGGAAACACTGTATTAGCACTTTAGACTACCGTCATAATTTAAAATCCGCCTGCCCAAATTTCTGTCCAATTCAGTAACTCATGTTTAGACTTCACGATACAGCATCCAATAAGATGACTTCTTACTTTGACACACCTTACTCTCAGCAGCAAAACAGAATCGTATTGAAACATCTATGTAAAGCACTGGGTTTTAGTGGTAAAGTCGCGGAATGAAAAGGTTGACCAGTTTTCAAACAAATTCATTTACGCGTTGCAAGCACATGTTACCTGTGCTGTGTACCTGTATTTTTAAACTGTGTAACAGGCTACAGTATGTCGAAAACTATGCTTTATCGTTTGACAGTAAAATTTAAATTCGATTAGACGTATTTTCCTTCACGATTGACAGTTAAACCAATACTTTTCATTGGTTTGATCTTGTCAATGTCATCATTGAGCAAGCAAAAACATATTTTAGGGTGGTCAACCCTTTCATTCCTCGACTGTACATTACCTTATGCATTTATTGTATGATATTCCCATTGTTCCCAGCCAACTCTGCAACTGGAGCGTATCGTCGAGGCTGACGCCGGGACCTACGTGTGCCGAGTGAGCAACAGCCGCACCGCAGTGGAGACGCGCGCGGTGTTGCGCGTCGCTGGAGTGGTGCCTCGCTTCGACGGCAGCAGCTGGATCTCTTTACCAACCATTGAGAACGCTTACAGGCAGTTCGATATCGAAGTCTCCTTCAAACCTATTGGTATGTGACATTTTTATTAATTGGAGCTCTAATTTTAGAGCATCAAAATCAAATCAATCAAAATCAAAAATAGCTTTATTTAAATAGACCTGTTACAGAGTACTTTTAAATCGTCAAATCTAATTAACAAACAAAACATAGGGTAAAGTCCCCAGTAGTCAGCCTTTTAACGAAAGTTCTGAGTTTGCACTGCTCTCATTTCATAAGGAAATTACTAATTGAGTGAAATTCTGTTTTATGTCATCAATCATTTATTAATCTTCGATGATCTCCAAGTGCAACACAACATAATTACTCGAACTCTGAGATAATTACGAAATAACAAAAAATGGTACTTTTCCCCAGTAGTCAGCCCCACGGAACCTTAAGTCAGCCTTTGGCTCCCCAGTACTCAGCCGCTACGTTGGCTGCTTATATTTCGGTTCAAAAACTCTAAAAAAAGGGGTAAAATAAATTAAATTTGTTGCTTGTCGACTTGTGACCTAGATTTGCCCAGTTTGAGGAGGTCTGCTTCATCTACCGCTTGTAAAACGGGTTTTTCCGGAAGACCTATTACATGTGATGCCCATGTCATTATTTCGCCTTCTTTCTATCATCGCACCGCCCGCTATCGTCAGGGGTTTCATTTTTTTACTTGAGAGGCACCTTGAGACATTTCTTACTGTAAATTTAACACTGCTAGTAATTTGAATAATGAATCCCCAACAATTACTGACCCTACAAAACTAAAACAGGGGGCTGAGCTCTAGACCTTAGGCACCAAAACCCCTACACCCCAGTAGTCAGCCGCATCAAAAGTTGTACTGAGACGCGTACATTAACTTTTATATAGGGGCACCTTATGCCGCTGACATAAGACTCATTTTGCAACGGTTTTGTAAAGGTTGATGTCAGCGCCTCTGTACATTATAGCGGCTGACTACTGGGTTTTCTTCATATTTTAGTTGTACGACCAGGCTTCAAATAATCTGTTTAAAAATTACGAATCGAATGGTGTACATATCACTCAGAAACAAAAAAACAACTCAAATCCAGAAGTCAGCCACCCCCGGCTGAGTACTGGCGTTCCTAGCGAAAATCCTGTACCCAATAGTCAGCCGTCTCAAAAACTGTGTTCTCTTGGGATAAACGTCAGTTATCGTACAAAAGTATGCTCTTAACACATTAAATAAGATAAGCTGACAAAAATACTTCAGTAAAATTTTCAGATAAAGCAGCTGATCGCTAATAACCAAGCGACGAAAAGTTAGAAAAAAAATGGCGGACATCGAACAGAACGGTCTATCCGTCGTTGGCACTGCTATGAACGTGTTTCTCTCTCTGTGGTGACTGCAGCACGCACCAGTCACGAGCTGTTTCGACCAATAAAGAGTCAAGGAATGATTTAACCACCATGTTATTGGTCGTTTTAAAATATTGCGCTATTTGTGGCGTATAAAAGACCGAAAAGGCTGACCTTAGGTGCCTGGCTGACTACTGGCGACTTTACCCTACTTAATAATAGACATGAATACCATAATATTAAATGTAAACAACAAATATACTGTACTTAAATAAATGTGATGCTACCACCGGATCGGAAAGTTGTTTCTGTACTGAGAAGAACCGGCAAGAAACTCAGCAGTTACTCTTTTCAACTGTTTCTCTTTTTTACAATAATTGTTAGTATATTACAACAGAACTTAGAACAAGATAGCACAATAAAATTCATAATTTATGAAAAGAATAACACTCTTAGGTACATCGACGAGAAGCTATATAAAACAAAACAAACATTGTTAGTGTCTTAACCTAAGTATGATTGTTGATATAACAATAGATAATTAGACTCCGTCGGGAGCAGAGAGCTTATTCCCAAGCATTTCTATCCATGATATAATCTCTAGTGGTGTAATATCCCTTTTACAGCAACGTAGCTTTAATGTGATTTTTAAATCTATGTAATGGCAGCTTACAAATCGCTTCCGGAACTTTGTTATAATAATGTACACCTTGCCCCATAAATGACCCTAAAACTTTCTGCAATCTGAAAAATGGTAGCGCTATTTTATCTTTATTCCTAGTATTTTTAGCATGAATATCGCTGTGTTTGGTGAAAAGATTGATATTTTTTCTTACCAAGACAATACAATTGTAAATATATTGCGAAGCTACAGTTAGAATACCAATTTCCTTAAAAAGTTCCCTAAGAGTGGCCCGTGCTCGCAGCTTATAAATGGATCTAATAGCTCGTTTCTGAAGAACGAAAATTGCTTGTATGTCTGCTGCCTGACCCCAAAGTACTATTCCGTAGGACATAATACTGTGGAAGTAGCTAAAATAAACTAAGCGAGCGGTTTCAACGTTTGTCAATAGCCTTATTTTCCTAATAGCAAAAGCAGCTGAGCTAAGCCTACCTGAAAGACTTGTCAAATGAGGGTTCCATTGCAATTTTGAATCTAGGGTTATTCCAAGAAAAACTGTGGAGTCCACAAGCTCCATTTTATCACCATTGATTTTTAAATTTATGTCATTATTATTTACGTTAGGCAATTTAAAATTAACACATTTCGTTTTCTTCGCATTTAGCTGCAGATTGTTAACTGTAAACCAATGCAAAACTTTCGAAAGCGCTTCATTAACATCGTCGAAGACGTTTTTATTTCTATCAATGTTAAAAAGTAAAGATGTGTCGTCTGCAAATAATACTATATCACATAGGTCTTTAACATAAAAAGGTAAGTCATTAATGTATACTAGGAACAGAAATGGACCAAGAATAGATCCCTGTGGAACCCCTAATTTGACTGGTGATCCAGAAGATAGTACCCCATTAATCTCTACTTTTTGGGTTCTGAAACTAAGATATGAAAGAATCAAATCTAACGCAGTGTCCTTTACTCCGTAAAAATCAAGTTTCCGTATGAGAGTCCCATGATCGACGCAATCAAACGCCTTGGATAAGTCACAGAAGACGCCAAGAGCGTTCTGTGAATTCTCCCAAGCCCTAAAGATATGTTTTAGGAGCGCAATACCAGCATCAGTGGTGGAACGACCTCTGGTGAATCCATATTGTTCACTGTGGAAAAGTTTGTTTTCACTAAAGTGACATAGAAGTTGTTCCTGGACAATTTTCTCAAATATCTTACTCAGAGCTGGTAAGATAGATATAGGTCTAAAGTTACCTGGGTCCAGTTTACTGCCTGATTTAAAAAGTGGTATAATTTTACTATACTTCATTAACTCTGGAAAAACTCCCTCATCAACACACTCATTGAAGATTACTGCTAAGTAGGGAGCAATTACATCTATAATGTGACTAATAACTTTCACTGAAATATCCCAAAGATCGGCAGTATTCTTTAAATTAATTAACTTGAAGGATTTTAATATATCAGACGAGTCTACATGTTTAAATTTAAAAACAATACTGCAGCATGACACATTATCTTTAACTAGCTGTTCTGCTTCAAAAGGTGATGAATTGAGTGATGCTGTAGTAACTATAGGTATATTACCAAAATAACTTTCAAAAGCTTCAGCGATGTTAGCTTCGGACTTGACAATTTCATTGTTAATCTTTAGAGTGAAAGTGGTGTCGCGTGGTTTAGCTTTACCAGTTTCATGATTGATTACGTCCCAAGTGGTTTTAATTTTGCTGTTGGACTTAGTTATTTTATCACGAATGTGTAAAGCCTTGGCACACACGCAGACTTTTCTAAATGTTTTAGAGTAGTTCTTGACATACTCTATGAAATTCGGATCAAAGTTGTATTTTTTCATGCCGTACAAATCATACATTTTAGTCCTACTTATATAAATTCCGGGAGTGGCCCATTCGGAAAATGAAGACTGAACCTTACAAGTAACTTTTTTAGTTGGGAAACTATGATCAAATTCATTTTTAACACACAAAAAGAGATTTCTGTAAAGTGCATCTGGATCGCCCTGTGTGTATGGAATGAAGGGCATTTTAGTCTTCAAACTGGTCTTAAAACGTTCAATACGATGGCGTGTCTTAGGTCTACATGTAATTGTCCTAGGAATGTCCTTATTACGGTGGGAATCTATAAACGTTATTATCTGCCCGCAATGATCTGACGTTAGCAAAGAAATAACAGACTTATCAACTGGCAAACAGTTACAAAAAACATTATCCAAACACGAAGCTGTGGTGGCTGTAATTCTAGTTGGTTCATCAAATTGATGACCTAGTCCGAATGACTGAAACAAAGATATTAATCTAGTTCGCTCCTTAGTGTTTTCTAACAAATCTATATTGAAGTCACGACAGACAATAATAGGCTTGGATTTAGAAACTAATTTCCCTAGAACTTCTTCTAAAACTAACTCAAACCTATCCAAGTCAGATTTAGGGGGTCGGTACACACTAACTATAACATAGCTCTCTGACTCAACACAAGATAACTCAACGATTCGCTCAATAGACAGGCCTACGATGTCAGGGCGTTCTTTACATTTTAGTCCATTTAAAGTATATATTAAGGAGCCACCATGTATACTGGTCTTCCTTACAAATGCACTAGATAATTTAAAGTTATTAATAACACAGGACATAAGTTTAGACTTATTAAGCCAGTGCTCAGTAAGACAAATAATATCTATACTGTGGCTTTCTAAAAATAATTCAATTTCTAATTCTTTGCCGGCCAAGCTTTGTATATTTTGATGAACTATACTTAAGGTTTTGGGCTTGGCTTTGGTCGCAGCTCTTAGTTTAAAGAAGAAACTGTGGAACGATTGTTACACAGTAAAGTCGGATTAGTACTACTACTAATGTCAGGATATGTATGATACATAGTATTGCCAATATGGGCACCGTTAATATTAAAAGCTAACAATTTAGATAATTGTTTTTTTGTCCTAATTGGAAGATACATAGTATCTTCAGTTAAGACAAAATATGGTACAAAATTATTTGTATCAAAAAATGTGATGTCCCTGTGACGGCACGTCAAGTTATACAGACATAAATTAAGGTCATGGATGGCCTTATTCTGACTAAGAGATAGACTGCTAGAATATGGGAAAGCACATAAAATAAATTTACAGTTGCTTTTGCCCTGAATATTAACCACCTGTTCTATGCTTTTAATCAAACCTCTTTTAGTGATTGGTCGGCTGTCTCCATGGAAAACCACTACTGTGGTTTTTTCCCCTAGCTCTTCTTTGGAGATGTTGTTTACTAGGTTGGAATATGACAGCCCTGGGAAGCAAATATTTTTTACCTTTTGACAGGTATTGTTTGATAGCAATATGCCCAAACCTTGACCTAATTTGTCCGATACCACAATTATATTTGAAACATTCTGTGGCTTACTGAGATTCACACTTGTTGGCTGTGGAATGTCAGATGTTAATGCTCTAATTTGTGATGACTCTGACTCATCATTCTAACTAGTAATTTTATGACGCTTCAAATCAGGTTCAGAATGTGCAAATGAAATTATTTATTACCATGCAATTTCCATTTTGATCCAGTAACTATTATTTGGGCAATTAAATAATAATTTACTAACTGCAGCACTCAGAGACGTCAATTAACGTAATGGTTCATAAGAGTCAAAATTCCATTTTTCAAAAGAGACTTTAAAACAAATTGAAAAAAGAACTTTTAAGAATGTAAAATTGACGTCTCTGAGTGCGGCATTGCAGTTAGTGTGTAATAACACACAAAAATATCTTTGGCGAGGTTGCCATGGCGCCATTGCAATCATTTGAATGGTTTTAGTGTGTATACCTAGGAAAGAATTAGGAGAAGTTTTCGTCCAATATTGGAATAATAAAAGCTGTCTATGTTGATGTTGATGAGTGAATTATTCGACAGTAACTTGAACGTTCTTCGCAGACAACAACGGCTTGATCCTGTACAACAGCGAGCAGGCAGAGCCAGCGGGAGACTACCTGGCCCTCCAACTGGTCCGCGGCGTACCGCAGTTCGTGATGGACGCCGGCGACGGGCCCATCGTACTGGACGGCGACCGCCCGCTGCAACTCAACGTCTGGCACACCATCCGCATCAGCAAGACCAACTCGAAAGGTAAGCTCATTTCCCCTAAACACAAATCACAACACATCGTTACTAAAGATCTGAAAACCAGAAAAAGACATTTGATCATGTTAGCACACGCTATGATGTGTTTGGTAGCACAGTGGTTAGTGCAGTCGCCCGGTTTGCGAAAGATGCGGGTTCGATTCCTGCCTGATGCCAACATGATCAAATGTATTTTTCTGGTTTTCAGATCTTTAGTAAAGATACTGCATGGAAAATGCTAAAACAATAATAAAACACAACACATCGTGTTGCCATTTTTTGGTATCGACCAAACCAAGGCAACCCGGATGACGGCGGTAGGCTCGTGACATTTGTCATGACACGTTGAGTTTTTTCTTTACACAAACAAGCACCAACCGCTGGTGTAAAACAAAGGCAAAAAAACAAACAAAACACATTGAAACCATAATATCCTTATCCCTGCAGTGATAATGGACGTAGACAACAACGGCCCTGCCAGCGTGACAACAACGGAATGGGCTCTGCTTGAGCCCAAGATGCCCTTGTACATCGGAGGAGTGCCCGACTACTCCCAGCTGCCAGGCCGCCTCGCCGAAACCTCTGGGTGAGTGTTGAAACTGACACAATCTCTTAATTCCAGAGAGCTCAACCTTCTTTATATACAGGGTGTTTTTAAAATACCCCTAAAGACTGAAATGGCATAGGAAGTGAATGAATCTGAAAAAGTAGGTGTTGTTCCTTTTTTCAAATCTTAAACTGTTTGTATAAAAACGTACATCAAATGTTTACCAAAATGTCGTCAACAAAGGAGGTCGCTCCTGGTCACTCCCGGTTAGGGTCAACTTGGGTCCATAAACCCAAATTAGCACTGGGTGTTTCTATGATCGATGTTTTTATTTTACGTTATTTGACTCGAAATTC
This sequence comes from Udea ferrugalis, assembly GCA_950022985.1. NCBI lineage: Eukaryota > Metazoa > Arthropoda > Insecta > Lepidoptera > Crambidae > Udea > Udea ferrugalis. The sequence goes on from OX465515.1 coordinate 24,629,133, forward strand.
AAATTAAGGGCTACGACTGTCAGAAGTTAACAAGGGACTCCTTTCAGGAGTTTGAATAACCCCCTTCAGTTACTAGGGGTATTTTTGTAACACAAATAAATGTGAGACAAAATCGCATACGTTCTTATACCACCTCGGAGAGGTTTAATAGCACCATTTGTCGTTGAACGTACTAGACACTATTGATGGGCTTCTTCAATACCAGCGAGTAATTTTGTTTCTCTATCCATCAGATTTGTCGGCTGCGTGAGCATGCTGATCCTCGGTAACCAGGAGAAGAACATAATGCTAGACCGGCTCGAGCAGTCCAACGTTCTGGAGTGCGACTCTTGCAACCCCAACCTTTGCAATAAGAACGGAGTTTGCCAGGTTCGTTACTAACCTCTGAGGTACAAAAAACCTGGTATCGTTACCAGGTTTTTTTTAAACTCCCTCTCATCTTCTAATTTACTCTGCCTTTTCACTACTGGGCAGCTTGTTCCTATGACTATTTTTTCTTAGTTGTTCTAAACTGTTTTTTTGTTGTTGTAAGTTTTGCACCACATTACCAGGTTTGGTAGCAAAGCGAGGGAATATTCTAATCAATATGCTATAATACCAGGGTAACAGACTGAGTGCCTAAAGACGTAAGGCTTCCTCTTAGTAGGCCGAAAATGCGATAGCGAGACGAGCTGGACTCATTTTTGAGCAATTTACAGAAGAAAGCACAAAATCGGCAACAGTGGAAACGGGGCCTTTGCTTCGCAGTTAGAAATGACGGGCTCCTAATGATAATAATAATACTGTACTACTGCATCCCAGGGTATAGTCAGATGCACACTGATAGTTGCCTTGATGGTGAATAAACATTAATTTTGAATCCAACTTGTTAAGGAACGAGCCTACAGCCGATATCCGGTCTGCTTGAGATATTATCGGATTTTACCATCACCGAAGGGTTAGCCGCTTTTACAATGTTACAATGAACACAAAATAAGTCTTCCGGTCAGTCATGAACTCGGGACCACCCGAATCCCAGCCAGAGCGTATAACCACTGGACCACGTCGCTCTCCATTCAAATCAAGTCCAATTAAAATTATTTCATTAAACTTGACCTGTTACGTACATAACAAACTTCGAAATATTAAAAAACCAGGAACAATGCAACTGAAGGATAATAGAAAAGTGTTCTAGGAAAATAATGCAATATTTCCTTTCCTCGAAATCGTGCTATCTCGTTACGCTTGAGAAAATACTAGTGTTCAAATATTACAAAGAGATAAAAGTCAGCACGAATGCCTCAGGGCTATAATGAAACATGAAATCAATTAGTTAAAACTAAGTATCACTTATCTTTCTGGTAATTTCTTTAAAAATACTTTGTTGAGATTATTAACAACGGTCCGTTCGCGTTAAGATCGCAGTGTTTGTTTTTAAAGGCGATAAGAATAGGCTACAATCAGAGGCGGCTCGTGACATTTTTTGATGGGTGTTCACCACATACAAACTGAAACACCCCAAAAAGCGTCGGTGCTGTGTTCTTAGGTACTTATATGAAAATATTTTGACAAGATATCAAAAACATGTTATAATTCAGGTTACGTTCCTTTAATTATGTAAATTAACAGCTAATTTTATTGAATAAATAAATGAACAGAATATTTGCATAGCTACATAAAGCTTGTACCTATTAAATAAAATGCACATCGTAATGATTGCACGACTTAGGGCCGGCGCCCACTATCGGCATCGGCACGCTTCAGGATTTTAAGGTGGTAAATAGCAATATACTTTAACATTAGAGCAATAAAGTAGAAATTTCCGTGATGTGTTCTCGTAAAAACAAAATGCATTTGTTCTGTTTCTGTTTCGGCATTTTCTACTTTATTGCCATTATGTTAGAGTATATTACTATTTGCCACCTTAAAAGCCTGAAGCGTGCCGATGCCGATAGTGGGCGCCGGCCCTTAATTGTCATCAAACGCCATCTAGTGACAACTAGTGTGCAACTTCTTGTAGGTGGCGCCGCTTAGGTGTCGTATAAGCAACCAGGAGCGGCGCTCCAGATTAAGCTAATTTCCCATACAAAATCTTCTGTTTCACGTGTCAGGCACTTCCGTGGGGTCCCTCTCACACTCATTGAAAACAGTATTAGGAATCGTACTAAACTTTGTTTCATAGGAGCGCAATCGCTGGCGCACCGCTCGGCGCTCGTTACAACTTGCCGCTAAATGCTCGCATAGGTATTGGTAATGATTTAATATGGGTACTTAAATAGCCACAGTGGCTTATATATATTGTAACTCAAGGATAAATGTATTAGAAATACTAATATAAATTTACGAAAATGAGATAATTTTTTGGGAGTGCACTGCACCGGCGCTCTTTAGGACGAGCCGCCTCTGGCTACAATATCTGGACACGTATAATAGGCTAGATGACTGTAATTTTTTTTGTTTAATATCGAAAGACCTTTCATTTATGTAGACAATCCTAAAAGAATCCCTTCATTAGGATCAATACAACCCGAGATATCACAATTTGAAATGCACATTTTTGGACTTGCCCAAAAACGCTTCATACAAACGTGACAGAGAGCGTGACGTCACATACCCGTTTTTGTAAGGAGCGCGTAAGAAATTTGTTCTACAGCTATGTTAAATATTGCGTTTATGAAAATGATCCCCTAACATAATTGCTTCATCATAATATGGATTACAAAATAGTAATATTGTTTTACAAAAATGTAACACTTTTGAAATGGACTTGCCCAGCCAAGTTTGCATGCCTGTTGTGACTTCATTTCGAAACAAATTTCGATTGTGGGTTCACAATAACATTTGAAATGAATTATTATTTATGGTTAATATAAAAAAACGTGCAAAATGACTCATAGTCATCTAGCCTATTCTAAGATATTTTGTACCTGTATTTATGCAATAAAGAATTACTATTATTATTAAAACCGATGGTGAGCTGATGGTTTCCCTTCCATGACCAGGAAGCGCGCAACGAGCGTGGCTACGTGTGCCTGTGCTCCCAGGGCTTCGCAGGGCTAAACTGCGACCGCACCGGCGAGGCCTGCCGCCCGGGGCTCTGCGGGCCCGGCAAGTGCACGGACACAGCTGACGGATACAAGTGCGCCTGCCCTGTCACTTACACCGGCAAGAAGTGAGTACATACCCACATACATAGTCAAATGTTTATTTGCAAACTAAGTGATAGTACAGATCTTATGAGACATCGGTTATGATTCATACCGGTATAACGGGGTGAATCACAACTGCGGGGTGTATCACAACACTTTTATGGAAGGAAAATATAGAACGTGGTGAGATGAAAATACCACCAACTTTGAAAAATTTGAGTTCTCTTGAAAAAAAAACGCCACTTTTTATTATTAAACATGTTAAAAATGGTTGTTTTGAATTTTAAACTGAATTGTGATTCACCCCGTTTTACGGTACATACCTTAACGCCTCTTTCCAATCGGGGTAGGAAGACACCACTTCTTTCCTCCTGCTACGAACTTGACACACACCTTGCGCCTCCTCAACTTTCATGAGTCAACCAAGAAGTGAGTACTCATCAACAATACGTTATGATCATTGATGTTAACTGAAAGACAAGACACTACAAGTAATCACGCACCACAGTTACAATCTCACTGTGACGTGTGCATCTAGTCAACAAACACCATACCATACTTACTATACTTACATAAAACATAAATTAACAGATAGTTACGACCTGGCACAGAACAGCTACACAGCTACAGCTTTTTTATATTGTGACAAGAATTGCAAGAAATAATCATAACTTATCAAGTACCTACATTTAGACTATATGTTATTCTGTACTTGAACGCGAGAAGTTATTTATTACAAACCTTGTTAGTGCCATATACCATAAACATCATTATATCTATGGGTCTCATTCGCGTTAAGCCTCATATGAGCTTACATAACAGCCTATAAACGTCCCACTGCTGGGCACAGGCCTCACCTCAACTATGAGGTGGAAAGAGCCATACTCCAACACGCGGGCTCAGTGCGGATTCTCATGTTATCAAGCCGTCCCAAGGCCTCCGACTAGGCTTAACGACTGACATCCAGGGACGTCAACCGGGATCAACTGCTAAACGTGCCTTCCGAAGCACGCAACACAATTTTAAGAATAGATGCTAAGCTCAGAATCCTACAGACTTCAGTTAGCAGTCAGATGACCTTGATATGTTACAAGGTAGCCGAGATATGTCTTATTCTTAGCTCCTTCCCTTTACTTTGTAGAACATCTAAAATGGAGGTACAGTCTCCATCAAATACATCGAAGCAGACAAGGTGACCAAATACTACGGATCAGTTTCACAGCCAATAAGTTATATACACCCTATAGTCCGTTCGCGTTAAGAATGCAGTGATTTCATTTTCGTCCTTCGACGCAGCACGCCCCCTGACCAATCGAATCGTTCTAAATTAGAAAGCCAAGTTCATAGTGACCAGTTGAACGCATACTTTCGAACGGGTCTGAGTTTTTTTGTGTGCAACAAAATTAAATTTAAAAATAAACGCATTCTTAACGCGAACAAACTACAGGGTATATTAATCTTATCGGCTGTGAAACTGATCAGTAGTAATCGTTTTATGACTGATCAATAATATTCATCACCAAAAATGAAAAATTTTGTATATTTATAAAGTGTTACAAATTTCAAACTTTTTCAAGTGTTTCAAACGCCGCCATTATGGCGACTTGGACGTTACGCGAGTCTATGACAACACAAATGTAACCTACAAACTGTTGAATTCTTCTTGTTGTCACGCTTTTGACAGTGACATACGCCTGGACTGTGACGTCACACTCGACCCACTGGTCGAGCCACTGGTCTGTTTCAACCACTTTGAATTTCCTTCATTTTTTGCACTTTTCAATAATTATTTTTACATCTACAAAGAAATAAATCAGGAAATATTGATAGAGACGTAATAAGAATTCAAAATTCTAATTTAAAAAAAATATATGACGCTCATCTGTTTCAAGTGCATATTCCCTATTGGTCACCTTATGTGCTTCGATATATCTCATGGCGACTGTACCTAAATAGGTAAGCAGGTGGCACGTCTGCATTTTTGAGCTGACTCCAAGTCGTCTAATGGAATAAGTTCCCGGTATAGACTTGGATGTTCCGAGAGTTCAAATTTAACTTCTGCTCAGGTTCACTATAAATATCTAAGAAAGCTAATACAACAAAGGAGATCTTGTACCTACCACGAGAGTCAGAAGCTTTTACTTTTACCTATAGATATAACATAACGGCCTATGTATGTCCCACTGTTGGGCACAGGCCTTACCTCAATTACGAAGTGGAACGAGCCATACTCCAACACACGGGCTCAGTGCGGATTGTTGGAGGGGTGTAAGGTTAGTGAGCAACCTTAATAACAGATGGTATCAAGCCTCTGACTAGGCTTAACGACTGACACATAGCGGAGTCAACCAGGACCAACTGCTTAACGTGCCTTCCAGAGCACGGACGGAGATGCCCGAAATACACATCACTAAATTTCGGTCGGGGTGGTCACCCATCCCATCGTTGCCAATCCTATGTATGTTTCCCCTATGTCTTTAAAAAAATTGTAACGTATACTCACTTCACGATTCAAAAACGTGAGTGATTCGTGCTAGACCCAGAGATTCTCACTTTCTTGCTTCTCAAATATGAGATGCAATTTAATTACTACGAGTATAATAGCGTAGTCAACTATGATTCATTTTGCATAATAATTTGTTTACATATCAGAAATAATAATTAGAATGAAAGCTTATTGTGAAACCACAGTCAAAGTTTGCTCCAAAATGAGGCCACAATACTTTTTTTTTCTTAAGTCCACGCGCACGAAGTCGCGGGCGGCCGCTAGTTTTAAATATAGCTATCGAACAAAGTTCCTACGCGCTTCTTACAAAAAAGTGATTGTGACGTCACGTCTGAAGGAAGCATTTTTGGTTGCCATTTTTTGAACGTGAAATGTGAAGCAGCCTTACAGTGAAACAAACAAAAGAGTGTGGGGGTGACATTTCAACACTGGACCTACCCCTACGCAATAAGTTATAATTTTATTGTTATTGTTCCAACAGTTCGCACACAGTTGACCATTTTTTTGGTTTCACCTACCTACCGCTTTCGCAATGAGTTCATAAATGCTTACAAGATTTTGGTCAAGTTTGTATAAGTATTTCGTCAACGGAACAATTGACTCGACCAGTGTTTGTTTGTTTGGCCGTGAAAACTCCAACAGCGCTTTAATTAACAATTATTGATGTTATGTTATGGGGAATAATAAACCTAGCCACAGAATTTTCAATTTGGCCTTGTGATCAAACTTCTTATTCTAACTAAGCAACAGGATAAAGAGGTAGCTTCAAATAAACGAACTCGTCTTTTTTACAACGTCAACTATTATAAAGAAAGCGTCAAGTAAAGTTCGACAATTATTGTAACTTTTCTTCTGATTTCTATATTGCCACGTATTTTACTAAGCTTATTTTAAAATTAGGCAAGTTCGCCCTATAAATAACTGAACCTCTCTCTCGTAACGTGGTTTTCAAAATGTTGGACAAACCCACATGATAATGTTGTTGTACCGAGTGTTTGCGGTTTTAATTATCCAAAAACATATTTCGCGTTGTAATGCACGTTCCAAATCACGTTGCCAAACGTCTCTAAAACGGCCTTACTGATACTGATGATAATTATGATGTATGATTGATAAGTCTGAATGTAATCAACTCTTATGGGGTTTCCTTTTCTGGGATTCTTTGCTAATTATCCCTATTCGGGAAGAAATCTGAAACCTGAAGTTGCTTGTCTCAAAGTACTTTTATTAATAATGTCATTATGACATAACAAACAGAACACAAGAATAATACAAAAATATAAAAGTAAAATTATTCCAAAAAGGGTTAATTCGTGGAATCGTGGACACTGAGAATAGGACGTAATTTATTTTTTAATACAGTTACTCAAAAAGCGGTACTTTTCGTAGCTGCTAAGCGTGCGGAAAGTTGGTTTTTCGGCACTAGTGCTTTTTACTTTTTTTTTTTTTTGATAATGTTAATAAAACCCATACATACTACCAAAGAGGTTGCCTGTTGTTCAATCACTTTATTTTGTTTTTTGATACGTTTTTTGGCATCAAAACTGGGAATATAATATTATTAAAATATATCAATTGCATAATTGACAAAATAAAGGGTTATTTAGTAACTATTAACAATTCATTTTCGGAAACAGTTTACTGTTGTAGTTGTCTGTTTGTGTATTAACAATGGCCGGAGATTTGTAAGTATGAATAAGTTTCACCAAAAAATACTTATTAATTGCATTTCCTAGGTAGGTACTCGTCCCTCGCCTGCCGGCTCGGGCCAAGATGCCTCGAACTCGTGCAAAATGACATACTCGTACTTTCCGCACTTGTATAGAAAACAACTATTTTATACCCTCCTCAATTTTATTTAAAACTATAATTCACGCGTACTACGTCGCTGGCGGCCATAAGTAGCGGTAGATTTACCGCAAAAAAACCCCTTTTGCCATTGATGCCCATTTGAGGACACCCCCCTGAGTATCAGCATCCCCTAAGGCCAGCATTGGAATTCTTGGCGTCGATATTTCGAGCGTTGTAAAGTTTCGCGGTCACCTGTAGGCCTAGCACGAAACGCTAACGTTTTGGTAATCGAAAAGTAAGCGAAACTTTTTTTCTTTTTCGTATGTCTTTGAGAAAAAAGAGTATCGTTAACTTTTCGATTACCAAAACGTTAGCGGTTCGTGCTAGCCCTTCTGCAAGACAAAGTGAACTTAGCTTAGAAGAAGGTAGGTGTTCTTCACAAAGCAAAGCAGTTCTTCCTGCCATCACAGCGCCTTCAACTTTATGAGGCACAAGTAAGGCCGCACATGGAGTACTGCTGCCATCTTTAGGCTGGAGCACCCTAATGCTTCTTCCTTTTGACCGTGTACAACGTAGGGCTGCTCGAATTGTCGACGACCCCGATATCTCCGATTGCCTAGACCCTTTGGCTTTACGTAGAGACGTTGCATCCCTAATATGGTTTAATATTGTACCAGCCTCTGGCTCCATCACCGCACAACGCGTCATAAGCTGAAGTTCCACGCTCATCACCTAGATCGGGCGGACCTAGGCGCTCGTCAACTGTCACTTGTCACTTATTACCGCGTACGGCTAAAATATGGAACGATCTTCCAGCGTCAGTGTTTCTGGAAGGGTACGAAATGGTAGGCTTCAAGAAAAGAGCGTATTCCTTTCTGAAAAGCAAGCAACGCATCTCGTGACACTGGTGTTGCAGTTGTCCATGGGCAGAGGTGATTCCTCTCCATCAGGTGACCTCTAGCTCGTTTGCTCCCTATCTTATAAAAAAACATAGCATATCGATAGGTATTACATCGCAGATTTGGCTTTCTAGAACAGGCGGGCTGTTACCATTTTTCTTCAGTTAGGTGCAATCGGGTATGGCGACTTTCTTGTTTTAGAGTTCAAACATCACACAGAAACCAATGATATTATAATTTAAAAAACGTAGATACGTACCTATAATAATTGACCGTAAGTACAAGATTTCACTGTCAAATTATAGGTAGGTACGCCCGGGGACAATTTTCGGCTTCGCATTAGTACTGACAAAACGTATATGCCTCTTTTAGGCTAAGTTCAGATGGTCGCGCGTGACGCGCGTACATCCTTACGCGCATAAAGAATTTCTAAGGAAACACGTCAGACCGTTCACATGAACACCTGACTACGCGCGGTCTTTCTACTTAGAAATTATTTATGCGCGTAAGGATGTACGCGCGTTAACGCGCGACCTTTTGAACTTAGCCTAAAATACGATTGACAGAAACGCAGTCGGCTTTTGAAATTTTTTATTACTTTTTTTTCATCTTTGTGACAACAGTTGTAGTGCGTCATACAGCTGGGCTCAACCAACCGAGACCAACTGGCTAACATTACTTCCAAAGTACGGAAACCCCCGAATAACTCATTCAGAGTCGATTGGCTAGCGTGACGCTGCTGTCCTGTGACGTAGGTCAGTAACGTGACTCAGAGTCACGTGCGACTCACCGGAAGTGCGTAGCCTAATTCGTTACCTACTAGCTGCGCCAACAGACATCGTTCTGTTCGCAAACATTCAGAGTCACGTGATAGAAAACTAAACTGTTGTTTTTAAAATATCCCTAGCGTTCTTTCTTGATTAATCAATAAGAGTTTCAACACTTGACTAAGACGCTCTCAATCATTACAATCTCTTGTCATTAAGGTACAGTGGAGGGCACATCACTACACCCATTTCCGGTCAGTCTTCCTTGCTCTATTGCAAAGAAATGACATTTGGTAAGAGCGAGAGAAAAAACGGAAATGGGGTAACCTGATGTGCTGTTGACTGTACATCATTATTCACACTTGTTGTTTTGTTCCAGCTGCGACATGAAACAGTCAATAGAATACCCGGCGTTCGCAGGCAGCGCTTACTTAGCGATCAAGGCTCCACGGATGTCCCGCCACTTCCGCATGTCGATGAAGATCAAGCCAGCCTCGCCGCTGACTGACGGCATCATCATGTACGCTGCTGAGTCCCCGCGAGGCTACGAAGGGTTCACCGCACTCAACGTTCACAATGGTCGGCTGGAGTTCATCTACGATGTAGGAGACGGTATGTATTATCTTCCTTGTCTTAAATTGCCCAAATACGTCCCACTGCTGAGAACCTCACCTCAACTATGAGGTGGATTGAGCAATACTCCAACACGCGAGCTCATTTTACCGGACTCACTTTGCATACAAGGCTCGTCCTCACTTGGCTTTGGCTGTCTTTTGCAACATCTCTTTTATGATCATCATTATCAACATCATCAGAAGCAGGATCAATAGCCCATATAATATTACCGTTATTTCATTGGAGAATGATAATGGAACTTTCCTCGTTTTATCGTGTCGATTCTCAGCGTGAAACCAGTACAGAGATCATCCAAATCTACCTCGGAGGAGTACGCTCATTTTGAGCATCCGTTCTCCCTCTTTTAGATGGAATTTATAAAACCTCGTGGGGCTCAGTTTTTCTGGTACTAAATATACTTGGTTACCCCTACAGGAAGCCGCCCCGTGGTGCTGACCAGCAACCGTACCCTACCTGTGAATGAATGGACTGACGTGCACATCCTGCGTCTGGGCCCGAAGGTCAATCTCACCATTGACGTGCAGTACGTCTTCGTAGACCAACTGGAATCTTCTAAACATGTATGTTGTACATTTTTTTTATTTGTTCAAACTTATAGCACAAAAAGTACCAGTTAGCAGTTACTGATATTTTTTTGATCATTCTAAGGAACTGAACCTGGAGACTCCCATGTTTGTCGGCGGAGCTGATGACTCCATCGTGCTGAACAAGAATATTGGCGTTACCGGCGGCTTCCGAGGATGCATCAAAGATGTAAGTTATTTCTTCAAAAACCAATGCTTTTATTTTACCAGAAGGTAATGTAGTATTTTTTTTGAACCTAATTGTAGAATACTTAACCACCAAACAACAAGCAGCCTATTGTCCTACCCCTTTGATTCGTGGACATTTATCAACTGGTGTGCTTCTAGGTGATGGTGTATGGGTCTGAGGTGGACATCGTGGGCTCTTCCATCCAGTCTGCTAATGTCCAGGAGTGCAGCAATTACAACAATGACCGTGGCGATATCCCTGAGGTCAGTACTTAATCAATATAAGTAGGTCAAAAGGTTTGTTTCTCAACTATGAGGAATCTAGATGAGAAACAGCGCCCCAATACGGATGAAGTTTGAAGCTCTTCATGTCTGGTTTTCCCAACAGCGCTCTTTCCCAACTCCGTTAGAAAGGAAGAAAAAGAAAGAAAAAACATTTATTGGCCCAAAGAAACAACAACCACAACTAAAATAAATACATGCAAAATAAAAAACAGAAGGAAAGAATACCGAGCTACCAAAAAACTTCAATCACGACCCTACCTCAGCTTAAGCCGCTGTAGTAAACAGTACAACTGGCACTGCAGTGACGCTGGTATTCTGGCAGGGCCTGTTGGTTCGGTGTACGTCCAGAGAGATAAATGGGTTGACTCAGAGTTTGAGATGAGTACCTTTATAAAATTAATAAATGCTAAATATGCGAAGAATAAATGAATAGAAACAAAGACAAGAAAGTGTGTTTGAGTGTGAAACCTTGTGTGAGTGTGTAGTATGCCTATGGTGGAGTTCAGATGAATAATTTCTTAAAAGGGAGAATTGCAATCTTGCAAATGGCGATCACAGTAATTGTTGTCACGTTCCTCGTTCTGCCACGAAGGTGAAAAAAAACAAATAGGTATTAACAATTAGAAGAAAAAAGAGGATTTTGTATTGTTCAGCTTTTCAATAATGAAAGAAAAAGTCAGAGTGAAAATAGAAATAAAATTAAAAATCGTTACTAGGCGTCAACTTGTTAACATCCTTTCAAATCTTTCAGTACATGATTACTCCAGCTAAAGTCAATTTATTTTATTGTCTAGGTATTTAAACGATACAGGAAAATTCTGAAGAATAATATTTTAATAGGGCTTAAATTATTATTAATAATTCAGAATCTAGACATTCTGAATTAGTATCCACTTGACATATTTTATCCTATTAGAAATTGAAATTGTTTTGTTGAAATAATAAGGTAAGTTTTAAAAATAGTAAAACCTACAATAGGTTAAGTTATAGACCCAACACAATGATTGGAAGATGACAAATGTTCTCGTCTCAACAAACATTCTCAACAAATAGAACAAACATTCGCTTTATAAATATTTGTGCTTGGGTAGGTACCTATTTCTAATTAGGCATATTCACAAAGGTCCAGAGTGAAAGGGAGAGAGTTGAATGCAGAGTTCGGCATTATTATGATCTCATCTATACTTATAATAAATCTGTAGAGAGGCCAATTCTGTACATGAAATATATTTAAAAAATAACTCTATCAAGGGATGATTAGGGATCGCTACTGATGCCAAAAAATGCAATCGGTAAAATTTTTGTCTGTCTATCTGTCTGTCCGCTGTATATTCGTTATAGAAACAAAAACTACTCTACGGCTTTTTACTAAATTTGGCACAATTATTCTGCATACTCTTAGGCAGGTTATAGTATACTTTTCATTACGCTACGATCAATAGGAGCAGAGCAGTGAAGGGAAAAATTGAGAAAACGGGAGAAGCTATTTTTGTCAACAACTTTCTGTTATCAATTGTTTAATTTGTAGACACATACACGTTATAGCCTATCCATCCAGTGATGGATTTTAATGAAACTTTACAATTATACAGCTTATGCATCGGAATAGGACATAGGCTACAATTTATTAAGACCATTTTTCTTTTAATTTTTTTTTTCATCTCATTTTTAACCTAAGTCCACGCGGACGAAGTCGTGGGCGGCCGCTAGCATTACATATACAGTTTCAGTCACAAGCCCATCTTCATATTTACATCTGCATATTTCTGTGTCTGGCTGTGTGGTTGACTGGTAGAGAATGCCTCTAGGTATTAAGTACGCCCTTTGTACTTTGTTTTTGAGTGGTAGGTAAATAGTGACAAAAAAACCTTAATTTTTTTCATTGCTGTAGTAACTTATTTTGTATGTTTTAGTCAAATAAATAAAAGACGTAAACTGAGCTGTTTAATGATTAAAATAAGGCCCAGAATGGAATAGTGTTGTGATCTAATTAGAATGACGATGTGTCTCGACGAGTATGACCTTTTTTTCTTTAGGCATTTTCGTTAATAACATGTAGGTACACAAGATAAGTCTCCAGCACATTGGTTCATGTAAAATAACATATTTGATGACGCTTTCACTGCTAGCACAAGTTAATACGTTTCTCAACATTAAGATGTGCCATCTTAACTTCACTAGACCACAAACTATCCGAAAATTTAAAAGATCATTATATGCGTTGAACCGTTATTCGAGACCTAAAGAGTGAGACAGCATCTATTTCCGTTTCCTTGAACAGCCTCATTTTGTCCCTACTACGTCACTTCCGACGGCTGAAGTGAGGTAGAGGGGATTGTCGCTTGTCACCGGCAGCGCTAGTTTGCCGCTTCATATTGGCATTTCAGAAGTTAACAACGTTGTTGTTCGTTTAAATTAAAAAAAATATGGAACAAACGCCAGGGCGGGCTTCTAGGTCCCTTGAACGTGAAAATACTGCTGAGCGGGCTTCTAGGCCCCGTGACTGTGCTCCTAGGCACCACAAATGTCACGAATCTTCCGAACGGGTTTCTAGACCCAGTGAGCGGAAAAAAGTGCGTGAGCAGGCTCCTAGGCCTCAAAAGCGTGCACGCCACGTGAGCTCGTCGTCCAATACTAGTAGCTCTAGCGACTCCAGCCGGTCTTCATCCTCGTCGTCATCCAGCTCCAACGAATTGCGGTGGCACAGGCAACGGTCTACGCAGCGAGGGCAGTCGTCGGGAAAGCAAGATCGCCGTTACCGGAATAAAGATAAGCACGATTTTGAATCTTTAGCGAGTCAAGTAAGTACAATTATGAAATACTTAAAAAATCAGGAGGGTAATGAGACAGACTCCGACACATTGTCATTACACCCCTCGAAAGATTTGACTAGTTCGTTGCTCACAAATGAACCTCTCTTTAAAAAACCTTGGCTAGAGAAAATTCTTGATTGCAATATTAGTACTAATTTAAAAGAGGCTGCTATCGACAGCGCTTCAGAATCTAGGCTGAATATACTGTTGAAATTATTTCATTTCGACACACAAAACTGGGAACGAGTACGATATATCGATACTGAGAAAAAATATCTCGCTAAACCAGGTTTTCAGGATTTAGAGGTTAATACCGAGATGAGATTTTACGATCCCGATTCTACTTGGCTTAAATCTTTGGATCGCTCCTACGGGGCCCTAACCCACGCAGTTATACAACAGAATGAGCTTTTTAAAAACAATTTACAGCATTTAGTTGAGTGGTCCCACAAGTCAGACACAGTTTTGGACTCTGATTCTTTGTTAATAAACTAAGCGAGCTCTTCTCGGAAAAGTCTTAATACATAAAGGTCTCAGAGGATATACTTCAGCTCGTGTGCGGAAGGCGAGCTGATGCAATTCAAAAGCGCCGCGATAGCATATTATCCGGTGTTAAGGATCGTTACATTAAAGAGGATTTGCGGAAAATCCCACCTACCTGTAACACTTTGTTTAATCCAGAGGTTATGAGCGCCTTTTTGACAAAAGCTGGTGGCACAAACAAACTATTTCACTGCAATAAGCGCTCTTCTGATGAGCCTATAATGTCTATGAAAAACAAATATCACAACATTCACACTAAACGGCTGCGGAAGCCAACAGTTCGTGATCGCGAGTATGGGGACGAGGCTGCACCCGGCCCTTCCACTAGTAGGGGTCCCTCGTATAAGAACAAGAAGGTCGCATTCAACAATAACAAACCCAGCTCAAAACACAGGGATGTTAATTTTAATAATAACACCGGCAGAGGTAAAAATAATCGCTTTCGTAAATGACTCGAAAAAGATTACATAAAAAAATTGGAAACAATTAAACGCTCCAGATCATATTCTAAAAATAGTAACAGGCTATCGAATCCCCTTTCGAAAAGTACCCTCACTTGTCAGTCACAATCTTTTAAAACAATTTCAAACGCCAACGAGTGTTGCAATGTCAAGAGAAATTTTAAAACTAAAGAAGCAAAATATACTTGTACCTGCAGCTCAGACACCGAGTTTCATATGTCCGATGTTCCTAGTCAAAAAATCAGATATGACAGACCGACCGATATTCAATCTCAGAAATTTAAATCAATATCTCACTCAGTTCAAGTTCAGGCTTATCAACGTCAATCGAGTACCAGACTTTTTGCAACTGGGAGACTGGGCTGTAAAAATAGACCTAACTCAAGCTTACTTTCACATTCCAATGGCACAGTCACATATGCCGTTCCTGAGAGTTCTTTATCAAACAAAAAAGTCAGCGGAACTCGAACTTTTACAAATTACGAGTCTACCGTTCGGTCTTTCATCAGCACCGGTGACGTTTACTACCATAACCAACTGGATTGCTCAGGTGATGCGCGACAGAGGAATGAGGGTAATAGTTTATTTGGACGATTTTATGATTGTCAATCAGAATCGAGACCATTTAAAACGCCAGGCTGCGGAAGCCGTGCAAATTATGAACTTTCTGGGTTGGAACGTGAATCACAAGAAATCAGTTCTGATTCCTACACAGGAAATCGAATACCTGGGCATCACATGGAATCTCAGGCTAAATATCAAACACGTTCCACTTATAAAAAGACTGAGGATAGAATCGAAAATAAAAAGTCTCATAGAAGGCGGTCATTGGAGTCTCAAAGACGCTCAAGTGATTTTGGGAATGCTAAACTTCGCTTCTTTTGCCGTCCCCAGAGGTCGGCTTCATTGCCGCCCTTTACAAATGGCATGCACATCATTAGCAAAAGATCAGCCCTATCTGAAGTATGCACTCTGTCCGCAAGTGCTGAAAGCCTACCACTGGTGGTTACAGGCGCTCACGGCGAGCACAACTATTCATCTCCCACCTGTTGCTCATTTTTTGACAGCAGATGCTTCTGGCACCGGTTGGGGGGCCGTAATCGACGGAGCTCAGCAGGCTGGCGGGCCTAGGCTTCCCCACCAGCAACATTGGCACAGCAATCTCAAAGAAATGTGGGCAATAATTCAAGCCATTCAAGATGTTTTGAGCCAACTGCAAGACTCCACTGTACTTGTGCAGTCCGACAACAAAAGCGTGGTAAGCTACATACGGAACGAAGGCGGACTTCGTTCCAAAACCCTATATCAGATGACTTGCTCGCTCTACCAACTTTTAGACGAGAACGGCATACAGCTTGTTCCACATCACATTCCAGGCCAATACAACGTGGAGGCAGACATGCTATCCCGCCAGAAAGTTCAAGCAGAATGGACTTTAACCCATACAGCACTGCGGGAAATATTCAAGCGCTTCGGCACACCACAAATCGATCTGTTTGCGTCGAAAACAGCGCACGTTCTGCCACGATGTGTCCAAGGATCTCAGAGATCTGAATGCGGAATACCACGACGCATTCAGCAGGCAATGGCAATATCAAAAAGCGTGGATATTTCCGCCTCCACATCTGATACCTCGTGTGTTAGCACATTTGAACCGAGCGAAAGGTACATACCTGATAGTCGTTCCCCGTTGGCACAAGGTATTTTGGCGCCCCGACCTCAAGAGCAGGGCTATAGCTGCACCATGGACGATAATGAACCTGAGAAGCAAGCTGATGGACACTCGAACGTTGAAACCACCTCCACAGGTAGATCAGATGTGCCTTGAGGTCTGGTCAGTGAAGGGTGGGATCACCTCCTAACGCAGTGGTCATCTCAAGAAATCGGATTATTAAACTCTAGCTGGAGATCTTCAATTAAGAAAGTTTACTCCTCCGCCTGGGGTAAATGGCAAAATTGGTGTCAGTGCAACCAAGTGGAGTCGAGTCATAAACCTACGGGTGCTCAGCTGGCCAAGTTTTTAGCCTATTTGCATTTGACAGAAGGTCTCTCTTATAAAACTATCTTAGTATATAAATCAGCGGTTGCAACATTGACCAATCCAGACTCAGAGAACTCAACCGAAACAGAAAAAATCTGCCATATGGGATCCCACAACGGTTGTATCCTGGCTGTCAGCAAACGTTCCAGAAAATCTATCTTTGTATGAAGTATCACGACGTACGGCATTGATACTACTTCTCGCATCAAGCCGGAGAGTTCACGATCTTACTCTCCTGCATATAGATGAGGATCACTTCGAAAATTATTCGACCCATGTTATATTGCATCCGACTTTTGGTTCTAAGACCGACAACTACACACATAGACAATCTTCTTGGAAATTCACTGAGGCTAGTGACGAAAAGATCTGTCCTGTTTTTTGGATCAGAAAATTAATGGCAATTTCAGCATGTCGTAGAGAAGAGAACAATTTAAGTGAATTGTTCATAACAGCACGTGGCAGGCCTCGGGCCGCGTCCCGCACGGTGCTGGCGGGCTGGGTGCGCGCGCTGCTGCGGGCGGCCGGCATCGAAGCCAGCGCGGGCTCCACGCGCAGCGCCGCTGCCTCGCGCAACTGGTTAGATCATTACTCCCTTGATGAAGTCATGGCGAAGGGCAACTGGCGAGCCCCTAACACCTTCGCTCGTTTTTACTCTGCAGAAATACGCATTCCTCCAGGAAATAGCAACTACAACTTGTCAAGAGTGTTTCAGGCTGCATCTCACTGGAGTTTGTCTACTAAGGAAAGCCATCAGGCAGTATTTAAAATAGGTCTCGAATAAGGTTTCTGCATATAATAACTGTTTTATTTTCAGGTAAAACATTATATTTTGATGACGTTCTTGACTACTAGCACACGCTAAGAACTATACGTTACACATAGATGACACCACCTAGCCTACAAACCCATTTAAATTAATCATTAAACCAAGTCAAATTTTATTTGGTTTGAAACTTTATTATATGGCACGATTTCTATCTTCAGCAATAAATGCACAAATAAATTCTTTAGTTAAAAACATTAGCCAAGCTGGGGTTTGAACCACGACTCCCAGATTGATAGGCGAACGTGTAGACCGTTGCGCCAAATGACTGGTTAACTGAATCGATGAAATTATTAACCGGTTGTGACAGCGCGCATAGTAAATGGCAAAAGAAATAAAGCATTCAATAAGCGATGACGTTCGGCTATCTTGAATAATATGAAATGTGGGTAGAACAAAAATGAATATCGTTTTTCAACTATCACGTTCGCAACTGGACAACTTCATATTGATGATTGCTCTGTCGATTAAGCATACTGCCGTAGTTAACTACTATATTTTAAGCCGATAATTGTTTTGTTAATATAATATATTATAATATAATATATTGTCAGTATGACAGAAATGGCGCAACATCTTGATTTAACTGTAAGTTAAATTAATATTTATTAATAGTTTACGAATAATTCTTTTTCACATTTTTTTACATATTGAATACTTATGTCGCTTTCATTTGTTCACAGAGAAAACCCGTTAGATTGTAGTTATAGTGATTATGGTGAAACGGAAGATATAGTATTAGGCCAGGTCCAGCTCCTGTTATGTTTACCGCGTCAGTCTGGGCGTCACCGGGAGATAGTTGCTAACTACACCGTGGATTCTTTTTTAAAGACCGGAACAACTGCTGCTGCACACGGTATAGTGCGCAAGCACTTTAGTGCTACGGGATTTTAAACCTTAACTCCATCACGGAAAACACAACTTCTACATCGCCAAGAACGAGTTCGGTTTGCTGAAGAGTTCATTAATATCGATTGGCAAAATAATAGTTATTTTTGGTGAAGAAAACACATTTAAGTCGGACAAGGACGGGCGGAAGAATCTGCAGCGAAGAGGTGGAGAACGTTAAAGTGAACTTTGTGTTATTAAGTAATATAACTATAATAATAATGGCGGCGGAATAACTTCAGGATATGGGGGGTGGGAGTCGTTAATGGGGCCCGGTGAAATAGTGAAAATTGGTGGTTATTATTAGTGACAGCAGCCCTTACGAAATTATTAAAATAACCTTAAGTTATTCCACAGCAAGCTGGGTTTGATGTAGTGTCTCATGTGATGTTATTGTTATTAATAACATGTTGATTCACATAGCAACAAGTTGAACTCAAGGTAATAATTATTTTATTTGAATCTTTTCTGTCTGCTACCTATATTTAAAATAAATGTTTATTGAAAGGAATTTATTTATTATTTATTTATTTATTTATTCTTTATTGCACAATGAAAACAAGTACAATTGGCGGACTTAATGCCTAAAGGCATTCTCTACCAGTCAACCATCGGGTGAGGCAGAAAAATTGTTGGCGGTATCTTTGACATGTTAAATTTAAATAACCATAAACATACACAACATACGTAATAAAAATAAAGTTCGTGAATAAATATTATATTGTAATATACCTACTTACATACTTATAGCAATTATTACACATACATACATAAACTAAATATTACCTACAATGAAATTTTAAAAAGGGATACATTTAGCTCATAGTTAGGGCGTCTGCAAGAAAAGATTGCGGATTGCTTTCTTAAAAGCAAAGTTACTTGGCGACAGTTTAATTTTATTGGGCAGTGAATTCCACAGCCGAATGGCTGAGACTGTGAAAGAGTTGGCGAAATGCGTGGACGTATGAACAGGTGTATTTATCTTAAAGATATTGTGTGATCGATGGTTGCGGGAACTGCACTCGCCCCTATATCCAAAGTTACATTTTAAGTATTTTGGAGCATCTGGGTTATGGAGGACGTTGAATAACAGGCAAAGAGTACGGGCATTTCTGCGCTGACGGATTTTAAGCCACTTGAGCTGAGAACGATAGGGTGATATGTGGTCATATTTACGTACACCGAAAATAAATCGGATGCAGGTGTTGAGCAAGCGTTCCAACTTATCAAGAAAAGCCTGAGATAAATTGGAACAGCAGACGTCAGCGTAGTCCATCAGGGGCAGAACTAATGCCCGTACAAGCAAGATTTTAGTGCTATGTGGTAGAAAATTCCTAAACCTATATAGTGAACGTAGCGTGGCGACAACTTTTCTGCTAGTCTCTTTGATTTGCTTATCCCAACTGAGAGTGCCATCTATAAATAAGCCAAGATTCTTGACATGAGGACTGAATGGGATAACAATGCCGTTGTAAGTTAGAGAAGACCGCTTCTTGAGGTTAGCTAGCTGACGCGAACTGCCGACGACAATTGCTTGACACTTATCAGGATTGACTGAAATGCCGAAGTTGAGAGACCAGTCATAAATACGTGATAGGTCGTCGTTTAATGCCTGAATTGCGTCATCGAAGCCGTCATCAGTATTATCACATTGTACATACAGCTGCAGGTCGTCAGCATAGAGATGGTGAGAACTGGAGAGAGATACGGTAATGAAGTTAATAAAGATGGAAAATAAAAGGGGTGAGAGTATTCCTCCTTGTGGGACACCAGACTCAAGAGGTCGCCACTGCGAGAAATCTTGGTCGATGCGCACGGCCTGCTGCCTGCCACGAAGATACGAAGAAAACCAATCCAGAGCCTGTGACGAGATTCGCAGATGTGAAAGCATAGCTAGGAGAATATCATGATTGACGACGTTAAAAGCGTTGGAGAAGTCGATCAGTACTAACACCGTCATTTTGGATTTTTCCAGTCCGGTTCTAATGTCTTCGGTCACTTTAAGAAGAGCAGTTGTGGTACTGTGAAATTAGTGTTAGCTAGGAATTAGTGTTTTTTTAATGCTTTTTATTGATATTCTCACTTACGTTTTAGTTTATTATTAAAATTGTAAGTCAATTAAAAATTAAAAAACGATTTTAAAAGATTTATAAAATCCGTGGATGAATATTGATTCGATCTCATGACCCTTGTTACTGGTATTGCATTGCAGCATTACTACAACACCACAGAGCCACGGCAACACTTCGAATGTGTCATACCTTCGCGACATTGTGCGTTCAATATTAAGAATTAGCCTGGAACGATATCTTAGGGCACTGACTGTACATGATGTTTTATAGTCAACAATGAAACATCGCAATACATGTTCTTAAATAGTGTGATGAAAACAGAGTTGCAGCTTAATTTAGCGCGAACATGTTCTGTAAGGGAGACACACGCTGTGCGGTCCGTAATAGGATTTAAGCGCTGTGAGCGCTGACGTTGATTTTAGGTGACCCGAATTTAAAATCATGATAACAGCGTTCACAGCGCGGCATTCATGGCGTCACGCCGACTGCATTTCCGCGCTTTCATCAATTCGAGACTCGTGTGAGGCGGCTATTATCACGGTTGTTTCAATTCGGAACGCACCCACGATGGACGTGAGGGGGCGTGTGGGTAGCCGGGGAGATGACACCCCCTCACTGCATTCAACTCGCGCGCTAAAGGCCAGGTGTAATACTATCCAAGAGCTTGTTTGTTAAACCTGTTAAAGTCCCAAAACAGATGCAGGGATACGCTTGAAAACCAAAGATGACTTATTTTTTGACTTTTCATGAGGTCCGACGTTCATCATGACGCTGCCTCTCCTTTAAAGTAGATATAATTGAACCTTATCTAGCAAAGTTTATTAATATGAGTTTTGAGTTAAGGGGGCCCAGGGCTTAAACTAGTTAGGGGCCCACCTAATTATTCATAATTCATAGTCTTAATTGCACACTATGAGTTCCAAAAGATAGTGAAAACTAAAATAAGCACTATTATGGACCCCTGTCGGACACGGCAAGATGGAGCGGAAGTGGTCACCATAAGCTCGTATTTTAAAATTTCAAAATTTCATATGTAATTACTCAAAGTAGGTATTGTAGGTAGGTATTGAAAGACAATAAGGCAGGCGCCCTTTTTTTTCTCATAGACATCTCGTCGTCCGTTTCTAAAATCGAATTGTAAACTAAGTACGAGTAGAACCGGCATCACCAATTAAACATTTCTGCTGAGTTACATTTTTGGATTTTAAAGAAATCTAGGAAATAATCATTAAACTAATCTCATTTGAAAACAGGATGTAACCCCCAGACCCAACTAATGCCCGACCTGGTATCTATAGCCAATACGTCACATCCTCCACCCCAGTCTCAAGTGTTAATTCTGGTCTGACAGGCTGAAAGTGTGTGCCAATGCCGCAACGGTGGCGAGTGCACCGAGGACGGCTCCAGCTGTGTCTGCCCAGCTGGCTTCGCGGGGCAGTTCTGCGAGAGCCCCCTGCCGCCCCCGGTGCGCCGCGCGCGCGGCGACCCCTGCCAGCTCCAGCCCTGCCGCAACGGCGGCTCCTGCCGACGGGACTACACCACACGGATGAACTACACCTGCGACTGCATGCTAGGCTTCGCTGGCACCAACTGTCAAATGCGTGAGTCTATTTATTTATTGCATGTCACGAAAATTGATAAATGTGAGCCCCAAATGGTAGACTTAAAAAGCAATGTCGGCTGAGCTGACTTTAAAGCATTCGGAAAATGGTCCAACACAGTTTTAGCATATTGAAGGAGCGGGAAGAAGGCCAGCAGTCACACATTACAGACTCATGATAATGATTATTAATAATAATAAATATCCCTGGATATTCCCATCCATCTAGCCCTAAGATGAGATAATGGATGAATGAGTGAATACCAGATAACGGATAAACATACTTAAATATTTTTTCTTTTGTAAATACAAACTTAATATACCTACATAGGAGACACCTAGACCAATACAAACTGACATGTTCATGCACACGAATGTTTGTACTGTGCGGGGATCGAACCCGCGGCCTTTGGTGTAGAAGCCGACTTCCCATCAATCACACCAATCCGGCGTCAATAATAAATATAACAAGACATAGGACATTTAATGGCATTTCGGATTGCAGAGTCGCCGATCATGCTTATATGAAATACTTTTGTATTTATTTTGTGTCATGATATCCGCACTTACGTGAAAAGGAATCACTTACTTGAAATTGGTTTAAGCACAAAATTCAACTCGCAAGTATATTTAAGAGTGTTTTTTGTAATAATTTAATTTATCAGTCTCTGACACCCATCCGATGCGACCACAAACTAGGCCAATCCGATGGGATGGTCAAACACATCAGTCCCATCGGACTGGCCTAGTTTGTGGTCAGCTATTCTTGGTAATTAACTTCCGAATTTGAAAGAAAGAAAGAAAGAAAGAATTCACAAAGCTTTGCTTGCGCTCACGCTCATGCTGTCCTGTCAAGTGTCAATAGAACTGAAATAGACAGAGCTATACTTCAGTAGGGCTAGCACGAACCGCTAACGTTTTGGTAATCGAAAGGTAAACGATACTTTTTTTCTTAAGTGGGGTTAGGCGGTCAGCAAAAATTCAGATTTCGTAGCTCTTCGCGCCTGAGGTGAGGGGGGTTGGGGTCCGCGTTTTGTAAGGAATCAACGTGCTCGAAACTAAAAATCGTAAGCGCCATTCACATTTTTATCAAAAAGTGAATAAAAATATTTAGTATTTTCTAAATCAGTCACGAAAACGAGAAGGTAAATACCTATGTATTTCCGATTTTATACAAATAATTATCGTAAAATACGGTTGCAATGAGCATTTTATATGATATTTTAGAGGTAATTTCAGGATTTTTTTTATCGAGCAATGCTTGTCCAATCGTGTTTTGGAAACAGTCATCCCATCACACATACGTTCTGTAATACAAATTAGAAATTTCAGTGCGAAAAATATTCAATATTTTCAATTATAGCTATTTCTTTTCGACGATTACCAAAACGTTAGCGGTTCGTGCTAGGCCTACTGGAGGATGCTAAACGTTGATTTGCGCTAGTGAATTCGAGGTAAATATCCCAGACGATTCGTATTATCATCAACATAACAATGAAACTCTTGCTAATAAACGTCTGCGAATCGCACTGAACACTAATTATCATCCGTAAGTCCGTAATTCAGAGAAATTCACCCTTGCAATTCCATTTGAATTTCCTTCTATCAACTTCACTAGACACTAGCATTGTAAATACCGACGTTCAGGTCAGGTATTAAACTAATTATTGGATTGCTATCCCCAGAACCAGCACTGAACATTTTCCCGAAGTTTACTGATTGCCTCTATTAATTTGATATTGAAATACCAATTCTGAATATTGAAATAACTTGTTAGGGCTTTATAGTCGGTCTGACCGTTCCTGCTTCTATCCAAGGATGTAGATTGGGTAATTTCAATGACTGGCTCTTGATTTAAATACTGAATTAAAGAATTTATTTCTTATTACAAAATTATACAGTTGAAGCGAGTTTAAGGTAAGTCTATGATGGAGATCGAATTCGAATATGAAGTGTGAAGTGTCTTCGCGCTCTTCGGTTTCTATCGCCGGCGGCGGCCGCGCCCCCCTCCTTCCTGGAGCGCCATCTGTCGCGACTTGATCTAACCACTTGGTGATACAATGTGAACTATCTGACATGTTCCAGTGATCTCCACTAGATGGCGCTTTGTTCATGAACATAACTAAGGGCCGGCGCCCACTATCGGCATCGGCACGCTTCAGGATTTTAAGGTGGCAAATAGCAATATACTTTAACATTATGGCAATAAAGTAGAAACTTCCGTGATGTGTTCTTGTAAAAACAAAATGCATTTGTTCTGTTTCTGTTTCGGCATTTTCTACTTTATTGCCATTATGTTAGAGTATATTACTATTTGCCACCTTAAAAGCCTGAAGCGTGCCGATGCCGATAGTGGGCGCCGGCCCTAAAGGAAGCTTAGGGCCGGCGCCCACTATCGGCATCGGCACGCTTCAGGATTTTAAGGTGGCAAATAGCAATATTCTTTAACATTATGGCAATAAAGTAGAAATTTCCGTGATGTGTTCTCGTAAAAACAATCGGTATGCTTGAGGCTGCTGTTTCGGCATTTTCTACTTTATTGCCATTATGTTAGAGTATATTGCTATTTGCCACCTTAAAATCCTGAAGCGTGCCGATGCCGATAGTGGGCGCCGGCCCTTAGCCGGCTAGAATTCAGGAATGTTTATTCTCAAATGGAACTAAATTTGACTGAGGTGAGGAGAACAGATGAAGGAAGTATTTGAGCAAGCACAATCCTGATTTTAGTTGAATTTTCAGTAATAAGGAAAATTAAATGAAATACGTTGTTGGCAAAATAAATGAATCCTAACCTGCCATTGTTTCAAAAATAGACTCTGCAAGTAGGAAAAAATAATTTGTTGACGTGGACCGACAAGGTGGTTTGATCTTAAAAATAACTCAAACCCCTAAAAGGGCGCACATTTGAATAATTCAAGACATTGTTTAAACTTACTGTGGAAAGAGGTTTAATTTGAAAATGAATTTACGTCAAAAGTCAAAGGAAGATTTTAATGAATCAAGATACTTTCTGTGCACTGTGCAATGAACTAATTCATGTCAATAATGATAGGGAATGGATGCCATGATACTTAGCAGACTTAGTCCTAACTTCACTGAAGATACTGTATAATCTGTGATGTTTTTATGTTATTAGCAAGCAGAAAATAAAATAACAAAATATAAGCGAAAGCGTAAAGAGATCTTGAATTTAATGAGCTTAATTTAGGTTTGTACACTTTTTGCAGATGATTTATCCTTGGTTATCCCCTGTACAAACAATCAAGGTCTAAACGAGCAACTAGACAGTATTTTGACAAATGTAACAAATTGGTTAGCGCTTCAACATCTCCAAATTAACTATAAAAAAACAAAAATAATGCAATTCAAGCCGTATCAGAAGCAAGCCTTAAGCATAAATTACTCCTTCAATAACATTAAATTAGAATGCGTAAATTCACACCCACTCTTGGGGATAGAGATTGATTCTGGCATAAACTGGAAAGAACACATAAAGAAGGTATCCTCGAAATTATCCAGATTCACATATGCACTTTATGAACTTAAGAAATCATCAGATGTCAAAACAGCAAAGTGTGCATACTATGCTTATGCACATGCTTGGCTCCAATATGGCATTATACTGTGGGGAAATAGTACGGACGCAGTAAAACTATTTATTTTGCAGAAGAGATGCCTTCGAATATTAGTTAATATAGAAATTACAGATAGCTGCAAACCCTACTTTATAAGCCAAAATATCCTAACAATGACTTGTATTTATATTTTGGAGGCTTCTATTTTTGTAAAAAAAAACCCAGAGCTGTTTCCTCTATATGTGCGTCCAAAAAACTTAAGACCTAAAGAAAAACTAGCACTTCCTAGTTCAAAATTGAAGATGGTAAAATCGGGTCCTTTAGGAATGATTGTGAAAATATTTAATAAAATTCCAATGCATATGCAAAAAGAAGAAAATATCACAAAATTCAGAAAAAATCTAAAGAAATATCTAATTGGTAAAAGCTACTATTCGCTGTCAGAGTTTTTTAATGAAGAGTCATAAATGTTTGTATTTGTAAATTAGTATAGTATGATGAATTTTTATGATATTCCACTTATTATTGTTTTTTTTGATTGCGGTGCTCTTACAGGGTTCATGTTCTGAACTAAAAACTATATTTAAGAACTGTAATGTACAGAGGCGGTCATATCAACCTTTACACAGGGGCACCTTATGCTGCTGACGTAAGACCCATTTTGCAATGGTTTTGTAAAGGTTGATGTGGACGCTTCTGTACAACATGAATGCAATAAAAATTTGAATTTGAATTTGAATTTGGTACTCTAATTTGTTTACTAACGGTGGCTCAGATAATGGGTAATATTTTGATGGATAATATTTAGGTTAGTCGATTTTTATTTAGAGTTTATAATAGAGTAGATGCCATGATATTATGATAATAAAAAGACGTAGGTACCTAGTTAGGTTACCTGTGCAAAAAAATTGGCACCCGAAATCAGAACTTCTAACACCTGAGCAGAGCATTTACAGTTTGAGCCGACTCTGCGCAACATGTGTCTGTCTCGATTATGCTTTAGTAAATAACCATACTATCTTGTACACACGGTCAAATTATAGGTACGTACGCCGTGGGTCCATTTTCGACCTCGCTTCAGTACTGACAAAACGTGTCTACCTCTTTTAAATATCGTTGAGTGGATAGCTAGAATTCAAATCCCACCCCAGGCACAGCAAACATAATAAAATTGAATCTTACAAAATCGCACCGAGCGAATCACGTAGGTAGTACTACTAGAATTACATGCATGCATCCGTCCGTATCATCTTACCCCGTTGAAAAAGATTAGTTCGGAATTTCTCATTTCGCATTTTATTTTACGTGACTATAAAACTGCTAGCTTCATCAACTTATAACACAACATAACTTGACTCTTGCCTTAGACACATCTGAAGATAGCAATCTCAGCCTCTTCATAGAATTTCCTACAGATGCAATTGATTAACAAAAAGAACAAGAAACCCACGGCCCCCTCGTACCAACAGTGGCCACACAAAAGTAGGTCCAGTGGACCTACTTTCAAGACAATATGACAGCGTCTCGCTTACGTGACACGTCATTCACGGGTCAGTTTTCGAATTTGCGAAGTATGAACGTAACGTATCTTCTTCTTGTTTATATCAATGTACAGATCCCAGATCTACTTAAATCTAGAACTTTTTCTAACACTAGCCCTTTATTTTAGCCCTGGAACTGCGTCAGAGCGTGGCGTTCAATGGAAACGGCTACGTGGAGCTACCAGCCAGCAAGATCCGCTACGATGGCTTGCGGCCTGACGAGCCGGTGATCCTCGCCGTGGCCTTCTACACCAACAGCGACGGTGTACTGCTGTACCAGAGGGAGGTGCGCTCTCCACCCAATGCTGGGGACTTCATCCTGATCAGAAGTGAGTTTAGCAATTAGATTAGATTAGATTCTTTACTACTCAATATTAAAATAAATAATATTATACTTAAAATAATTGTCCATAAATATAAAAAAAATATATTCAGATAGTCAAAAAATTTAAAATGATTACTAACAATTAAAATGATTACAATTACAGTGATTACAATTGAAATGATGATCATAACGATAATAAATAAAATAGAATGATAAATAATATTGTCAAAAATACTATAAAATTATACAAAACAAAAAACAATAATTTCAAGAATGTAAAATAAAGCACAATAAATAAATTCACATCCCAAATTCAATTATGATATCTATTAAAAAATTACAATTAAAATTCGCATTCTAAATATTCAGTCAGTTTAAAAATAATTGTTTTTTTTATTTCACCTTTTTACAACTCTCTATCCTTCCGTTGCCGAAGCTTTCTTCGGACTGTGGTTTTCCAGTTAGACTTTATGAAGCAAACCAAACAATTACATCGTTGGAATATTAATTAAATTGCCTGTCAGCCCATGTGAAGCTGTTTAGTTAAGCTGATAGTAAAAAAGGTTTTAGCTCTGTTTCTTTTAAAATTAAAGAAATAAAAGATTATTTGTGTGACAAACTCTTCGAAAAAACTTCAATGGATTTTCAGATGTTTTTATTTTTAACTTCCTAATTTGATGCGACACGTGAGGATTGTAAGGTAAGTACCCATACAATTTTGGTATCATAGCAACGTTCCCAATCTGAATGTTATAAACAATTAATGGTACAAAAGTTAAAAAATTAAATAATAGCGAAAGCGTGAAGAGATCTTGAATTTAATGAGCTTAAATATGGTACATATATGGTACAGGTATGGTAAATATGGTGTGCATACAGAGTTATCAAATATGTTTTAACTTATCAAAAACAGCAATCATGTCATCACCATTTAAAATAATATGATTCCCTTGTTTTATATTATAGTGGCGCTTCAAACATAAAACGACCTAAGAAACTACTGTAATTTTAGTATCAAACTTGCCAGCTGTCAAAACCTTTTTTATTTTGTAATGTGTATTACATCTTAGTGGGACGCGCATAGTCGCAATCTACTTACGTTATTCACTTACGATGTTCTGTGATACTTCACCACCTTATTCATTAAAACTTAAATAGCTCTTCAACAACACGATAACTTTTGTATCGCTTCGTCACTTTCATTATTGTTGCTGCCGCCATTAGCGAGTAAGACATAACATGTCAATTGCTTAAACAATGCTTTGGCGTTGCGTTCGTTTTTAGGAATACGGGGGGTTAAACTTTAACATTAAGTCTGCCATGCTCGCTTTCAGGGCCATTGACACCCCCAGGAAGGTGGTGACACATGTGGTTGAACTTGACAGATGTAAGTTTTAATAGCGATTACAGATTGGCGTATTTTTTGCCCGTATGTGATCGCGTTGCTATATTTCACGCTTGAAAAATCGAGATTCACGTGCGCGAGCCTAGGGCGAAACCCGGTGTGTTTGCTCAAACTGAAAATCATGACTCCCGAGCTTATAAGTGCGCCAACATTCGTACCAGTAGCGCGTGTGGCGAGCGGCATGTCCGTCCGCCAAAGCTTCCAAAAACGAGCTTATACGCGAAAACGCTAGTCTAAAACCGCCCTTAGATTCCATAAAACGAACGTGAAGAACGACCTCAGTTAGCGCAACTATGATGATGACATGCAGGTTCATCTGTGTCACACTGTGGCGGTAGATTTTTGGCGCGGATTTTTTTTGTACTTGCGCAGATGAAAGGATTGCGCTCACGTCACAAGTAGTCCTTCGCTGCTGAATAAAAAGGGGAGAAACTCCAAGCTAACTTTTAGTATTGTATTACTTCGCATCAAAGCCGGTCGGTGCTCCAGAGGAATAATTGAAATCCGGACGTGGACTTGGTACCGAAGCGAGGCGGAAAAACGTGAGTTTTTCAGTTAAGTTTTGCAAACAAACTTATTATTTTCCTTTAGCCTTTGTTTTTACAAGTTGAATGTTTTATTATTCAAGAAGGTGTTATTATTTGTCTGTTTTAATGAAATTAATAGTGAAATTGCATTTTATTTAATTTGGCTGTCGCGAAGAATGTGCATTTGACGTTTAACTTGTTGATGTAACCAGTCATTTTCTGTCAATTTCCCTGTCATTGTAATGCGTCTAACTAAAATTCGGCTAAAGTGATGGGCGGGCAGCAATATAACACTGTAGTCGGGCTTTATTAGCTACAGTGAAATGACAAGCTTTTTGACAGAAACTAATTTTAAGTCCGTGTACCTCTAAGTAGCTAATACTCGTAATAATAACCAAATACAATTGTTCATTTATAAATGAGGTTAACTAGGTCACCGAACTAGGTAACTATTTTAACACTAAGCGTTAAGCTTGTGCCGCGGAATCCAGCCAGACCCTTATTGAATCGATACACATTAATATTATTGAACACCAACTCTAACGATTAACTGTCAATACTTTTGACGTTGAAAATAGCAGTTTTAAAGCTTTGCATAGAGCTTGTGGCTGAGTATCAACAGCGGATCGGCAACGATCGCTGTTGTTAAGCAACGAAACGAAAGCTCCGGTACTGGGATGGGTGACCACCCCAAACAAAATTGTGTGTTTTATTTTTCGGGCATCTCCGTGCTATAGGATGATAGCTGAAGGAGTGGCTTGTGCCCAGCAATGGGACGCATAAAGAGGAGTATTATGTACTCTGCACGTTCTGTGTGTTGACAAACAAACAAACAATACCTATCAAAATGTTTAACAATGCAGTTTCTTTGACAGTCCGCAGTTGAATGCATTGAGGTCCCCCACTTATAATCGTTTGTAAGTGCAGTAAAGAATACTAGTAAAAGAATTTGATTAAAGTCAGTTGATTTTTAAATAAACAAATACATTTTCCCAAAAAACTGAGATACGTTGCTTTGTAGCCGGAGCTGGGGTCAATTTGGCGGAACTCCTTTGTGATTTATTAAATGACGGAAAATAACTGTCACTTTGAAAAAAAATATTACAATACCGACCTATAGCTACATTTAATTTAATATGAGATTGCATGATTACAATTTTCACATGAGACTGATGGTTACTTATCATAAGACCGTTTTTCTTATCGAATCTCATTAATTAAAAACGTTTCTTTAGTTTTTTCGTTCGATTTTTTTTACTAAAATAGTACTTAGTTAGTTTGGAGAGTAATAACTTTGTCCAGTATACATTTATCTTACGTTATCAAATTATTATTTGCCTTGTGTTGTTTGTCTTATGACAGGACACCCAAAAGTTTGCTAAGTTAAACTTTATTATGACTCAAAATTTTCTGTCATAAAATGGGAACTGACGAGTTCTATATTTCAACAAAACTCGTAGTTGGTGCACATTATTATGTTAGGGTAAAGGCGAGATATACCTGTGGTAGAGATGCCACATTTTCGAAAAACCTGATTTTCCATACCATAATTATAAGGAATAACAACAAACTTTGTTTTACAAAGCGCCGCAGTCATCCCGTGCCTCAGTCAGTTGGCCACGGGCCGTCGTGGTTTGCGGACGTGTATTGCTCGTGTGTGCATTCGCCGAAAACTTTACAAACGAAGTTTAAAAGACCGGCATCGGTAACTTCAAAGTTCGATAGCTTGGCTCCTATGAGGTCAATTGAGTTGCAATTAGGCTCAAACTGAAGGTAATTTAATACAATCTGTGAGTGAAGAAATATTTTTTCACAGATCTAATATAGTTTAACCCCTCGAGAACAAATAGTGAAAAAAGACCTAAAATGACGAAGTTTTTCTCGATACACCCTGAATAAAGCTGACATTTTAAAAATGGCAATAGGAAAACTGGGGCATCTATCCTGGTTTTACCCTCTATATTTTAAATAATTATTACAATGGTTAATAATTAGAGAGCGTCGTTTCATATCCTTATGGTAGTTGGCTGTGGGGTTATACCCTGTTTGTTTTTAAAGGTAACTTACAGATCGCTTTTGAAGCTTCCAGAACTGTAACTCGAAAAATGCAAGCCAAATATGATTTTTGTACCTAAATATTACAATACATACTAACACCCTGACGAACCCAGAAAATCCTCTTCACAATATGAATGTTATTCCTGGGCGAGAATCAAACCCGCGACCTTTGGTGCCGTAGACAGGACCTCTTAACTCATAGCACCAACGTGCCTGTGAATATTATTAGCGTTCTCTTTGTGTTATTTATTGCGATTTTATTCATTGCGAATTGATGTAATTCTTCTTTCTATGTTTTATTTCGTGTCAATTTTAAGGTAAAAATATTTTGATCGCTCAGCATTCGTTGCATCTCCAACAGTTAACGGTTTACCGCGATGGTGGGCTACGTTACAACATGTCAAATGTGCATTTTGTTAAGACTCAGTTAATAATAATCGCTCCTTACATTCGGTTGAATAATAATAATATGCCAAATTGATAGAGTTCTTTCATATAGGTGATTTAGAATTTGTTGTCATGTTCCCAGATAAAATATTACTTATTCCCTTTCAGGATGTCGTCGCCACGAAAGAGCAAACCCAAACGTAAACTATGTTCTGAAATGACTATGACAGAGGCTCGTAGACTAATTGCTGCTGGCGAAAGCAAAAGGGAAGTAGCTCGTAGATTAGGAATGGCTGAATCTACTCTGCGAAAGCGTTTGAAACAAAAAAAATGTGTTAAGAAACTGGGTCGATTTGACAACACCTTCACAGAAGCCATGGAAAGAGACTTCTGTTATCAATTGCAGCCTTTAGATGAAATGTTATATGGTTTGACGGAACTTGGGCTGAGATGTGCAGCCTACGAATTCGCGGATACAAACAATATCCCTCACTCTTTTAACAAGATGAAAAAAACTGCCGGAAGAGATTGGTTACGTGGTTTCCTGAAACGTCACCCTGAAATTACTCTTCGCCACGTTACTTCCACGACTGTTGCAAGAGATAGAGGTTTCAACAAAACTCAAGCAGATCGCTTCTATGTCCATCTCTCAGCACTGCTGGATAAGTATAAATTCCCACCACAGCGCATTCATACCATGGACGAGGTTGTCATGTCTACCGTACTTAACAAACAGCTGTCGGTAAAGCGTAAGCTTGTTGTTAAACCTTCAAGTGGAGAACGGGGCATGAATGTGACTGTTATAAACGCGGTGTCAGCCACTGGACAGTTTATTCCACCTTCCTTCATATTTGGAAGACAGAGGATGAATGCAAAACTTATAGAAGCAGGACCGACAGGATGCATCGGTATGGCCTCTGAATCCGGCCTGACCAACGCAGATATATTTCTTAGTTGGCTAAATCATTTCCAACTACACGCCAAGTCGAGTGAAGAACAACCCGTGTTGTTGATTTTAGACACCCACCTCTCACACTGCACGCTGAGGGCCGTCAAGTTCTTTCGCCAAAATAACATATTTGCATTGACACTACCACCACATACCAGTCATAGGATCCAACCGCTAGATCAAGGCTTTCATCAAGTATTGAAGAAGTTTTTCAATCGTGAATGTCAAAAATGGCTCGGTAATAATCCGGGAAAAACCATAACAGTCTTTGAAATGGCTTCAATTTTCAAACCAGCTTTCCGTTATGCTGCAATACCTAGCCGAGGCGTAGAGATTTTTAAGAATACTGGTATAATGCCGTTTAATCCTCATGTTTTTAAAGATGATATTCTAACGACGAGTGTGTGCACTGAAAAAAGATATCCAGATGAATTTCTTAAATATATGACTGATCCTTCGAATGTGATAGTTCCTCCTGTTTCTGGTGCACCTGCACAGTTGGGTGTACTTCTGTCCGAACCTGTAGCAAGTGGGTCCAGAGAGAATCTTCTAATTTACCCACCACAGCCCAGGTCATCTCACTCAGGCTCAACATCTGTCGTGCCTCAGCCAACTCAGCCTGATGACGATGATGAGGACGTACTATGGTCAAGCCCAGATTCGCGTTTAGTGCCGCTGCCCGAATAATTCCGTTTTCAGAAAATTTACGTCAAAAAAGGTCCAACCAAAATCGAGTACGCATGAGGAGGAGGATCTGAGTGCCTATTCCGTCACGCACAAACAGTTTCGAGTTACTTCACCGTCAAGTTTATCGAGCATTCACTAAACTTTGTTTTTCTTAAGTTGGCATAAGTGCAGTAAGCCGACCAAATAAAGAAGGCCATTATTTACTGGTAGATTACTCGATGTAGATGACTTTCAAATTCGTCAGGGTCTTGGTTTGACAAACGTTACTTCTCCTAAACGCCGCAAGATGGCGGTGCATCAACGCCATACAAATTCGCGTTTTAGTTTAGTGAGCAAAGGCGGTGTGCCTGTCGTACTTAGCATTCTACCCTTGTGCAGAAGCTTAGAGTAAGCCAAAGAAGCAAATGCCGACTGTGATTTATATCCCGTGGTGTTGTTTGTGTCAATGTGATTGCTACAATTATAAATGTGTAATGTCTTTAATTATTTATACTACTGTATCTCGTGGATCTTAAGTGGCCCAAATCGCGTAGTCACTTTAGTTATTTTTTTATGAGTATGTCATGGTTTCTTCATGCATTAATTAGTAAATGTTCGTGTCTGAGTATATTGATGTCAAAATATAAATATTCAAGCATAATATACAACAAATATACAATCTTATCTTTCTCAAACTATAGTTTCTACACACCATTTGTGTAAAGTTACTCGAATCCGTTAGTCATTTTTATTTGATTACGAGTACCTACTAGCTGACCCGACAGACGTTTTTCTGTTTTCAATCATGGACAGGTAGAAATGGTTGCTAAGGAAAACTTAATTGTTGTTTTTCACTTTAATTCTAGCTTTTTCTCATGTTATTTACCTTTTAAACCTTCGCTGGACCTTCAAAAATATTTCAACACCAAAATCAGTCCAGCTGTTCCCGAGTTTTAGCGAGACTAACGAACAACAATACATTTTTATCTTTAGAGATTAATATAAATGTGTCAATTTAAATAATTTAATAAAGATACTGTATGGAAAATGCTAAAAACAATAATAACCATAGTAATTTAATGTTTGTGTGTGTATCCGTGTTAGTTTCTGAATAGTAGATATTATGCGCAAACCAATTCTGTCCGGTAACAAAATATTCTTATCGATCTCAATGAACAGTTTCATACGACATTTGTGTAAAGTTGCTCAGTTCGCGTTATCTAGTCATTAATGTTAATGTTATTTTATATAAATAATAAGTGAATGTCTGTGGGTGTTGTAAGTCATGGATAAGTATGCGTAAACCTTATTCTCCTTTTATTCTGTTGACCTTAAAGTACAATCTTGTCGATCTCACCTCGAAGTTTAACTCACCTGTGATTTGCGTTATTCCCGTTAATTCCGTTAGTAGTAAGTATTTATTTATTATACATTTATGGTTCTTTTTTCTATGTGCTAAGTAAGTGTGTAAGTGTTTTGAATAATAAATGATAAAAAGTATACCCTTTTCATTCT
This sequence comes from Udea ferrugalis, assembly GCA_950022985.1. NCBI lineage: Eukaryota > Metazoa > Arthropoda > Insecta > Lepidoptera > Crambidae > Udea > Udea ferrugalis. Next base: position 24,664,089 of record OX465515.1, read on the forward strand.
AATAACCTTATAATCAGTATATTTAAAAGTGCGCAAGTGGTTAGTAGGGTACTTGTCTAGGGTAGGACTTTGCAAGGTCACGTATTAAAATACCTAAAATTGTTTTAACTATTGTCGATTCAACTACGCTCGACTCACCTAAATTCATAACGTCTAATGCTCGACTCGCCTAATGCTTAACTTAAATAATTTTATTTAAACTAAAATCGATTGCACTAACGATCTATTAATCTAATGGTTCTTTGACATAATGGATGATTCAAATATGTATAAAATACCTAATCTACGACTCGCCTACTAATTTTCATCCTCCTCCAGCCTCGCCCTTCCGCGCCTACGCGGGCTTGAATTGCACTACAGGGGTAGGGCAGACAAGACTACGTGGAGTCGGATTTGCAGCAATCCGCTTCTGTCAATACCTGTTACCTGGGTATTTAATGTAACAATAAATCGTATATCACTCAGAACATATACAGTCGAATGAGATAACATCATTTGATATAATGTTTCATTTCGTATAATCAACAAATCATATAATTTCAAATTACATAATTTGAAAACGTATAACGGACAACTGATATAAAAATTTTTGCTATAAAGATTACATAGTATACTATTTAAAACAACTACCACGTAATTTTTTAAATCTTATGATTGTTTATGAATACACACTTAAATAAATAGGTACACATTGTTAGAGATCATAAAAAGTGCTTGGTTCAACGCAAGCAGCAATAAATCAGGAAAGTCGGTTTTCGGGTTTAAAAAAAAAATAACCACGAAGGTTCAAGGCGGGAGCTGCGCTTCGCTTCGCTCCCGCCTTAAACCTTCTAACCTAATCTATCCGTGTCGGTTTCGCCCCGACTCTAGTATAGGACAGACAAGCATACCCATTAGTTGTTATAACAAAAACATTTATTACCCGTTAGATGAATAAAGCTTAGGTGAATAAGGCTTAGATGAATAGACGTTAGGTGAGTCGAGCGTAGGCGAGTTGTCCATTAGGGATTGCATACATTAGTTATTATGTAATTATAAGAAATGATTAGTAGTTATATCAAACATTAGGCCAGTCGAGCGTAGTTGAATCGACAATAGTTAAAACAATTTTAGGTATTTTAATATGTAACCCTTTGCAAGCAGTTAAAGGTATCAAATCAGTATGTTTCCATAGTAAGTTATAACCTGCGATATTGAATTATTATTTTGATCAATCTGTTGGGGTATCAAGTGGGATTCGATTCGAACCTGCGTCTTTCGCAGAGAGAGAGAGAGAGGGCGCCACCGCGCGACGTGAACATTGACTCCGTAGAAAATATTTGGTTAAAAATACATTTACGCTACTTTTGCTACTAAAATAGTTGATTTTATAAAATGTTGCCTATAAATAATACATACTAATGTTATCAAGAGGATTGGTGCAGTGATTAAGTGATAATTACGAATACAGTGATTTACGTAAACGACGTTTATTGCAGCAGGATTTTAAGTGACAATTGCGGAAAAACTACATGTTTTAGTGAATAAAACACCTACAAATTACTTGTAAGTACTTTTCAACAAGTTTCATCTGCAAAATAAGGAAAAACTCAACGCCTCGAATAAAAACCGTTATTTTGAAAAACCTACGTAAACAAAACAAGCGGTTGCCGAACTCGCCGTCGCATTGTCAATGCATACCAACTAGGGCCATCTGTTGGTGAATAGTAAACATATTTGGTATTGCTATATCCAGTCAAGGCAATTTCTTATATGCTGTTCGTGCTCGAAGCATTATGACATTATGTGCGCCAACGTAAGTGAAAAGCGATTTTATAATACCATGACTGCGGAGCACAAAAATAAATGGCAGTGCGCGATTTGTATTGGCAAAATACCTAAGAAAGGCCATACTGATACCCCTTCAAGATATGCAGAGTCAAACGTGACGACACGCAAGCAAGCTAACGCTAAAAAGACGCCGATTACGTTGCCATCACCGACACCGTCAACGTCCTGCAAGGAAATCTCACCATCCCCGGCGCGCGAAACAGAGGACTCGGACACCGTGTCTAAAGAGCTCATTGCTGAACTGCGATTGATGCGAGAGGAGATGAAGGCGGCTCGGTCAGAAATGCAGGAGTTTCGGACTACAATATCCAGTCTTTCAGCTGAAGTTAAGGTATGCAACCGCCGCATTGATGAGCTGTTAGTGCGAGTCGAAGCCATAGAACATCAACGGGGCGAAGCCTCTGTCGACACATCGGTCTTGGAGCAGACGATTGCAGTTCTTAAATTAGATTTAAATGAACGCGATCAAGAATTATTATGTAACGACATAGAAATAGCAGGTATACCTGAGGAAAATAATGAACGTTGCTGTCCCGCATTTTCCATCGCTCAAAAACTAGGCGTCAAACTGGACGAACGAGACCTTGTGAGTGCAGAGCGAGCGGGTCCAGTGCGGCGTACACTGGCGGAGGACGCCCAGCCGCCGCGCCCGCGCCCCCTAGTGGTGCGGCTGGCACGCCGTGCGTTGCGAGACCAAATGCTTGCCGCGGCGCGAGTGCGGCGTGACGCGACCACAGGAGGCTTAGGCCTGAGCGCGGATGCTCGGCGATTCTACGTCAACGAACGCTTAACTCCCACAAACCGTCAACTTTTTTACAAAGCGCGTAGTGAATCGGTTCGCGCACAGTGGAAATATGTGTGGACCCGTGAAGGTAAACTGTATGCCCGTAAGGAACATGGCGCGCCGCGACATCGCTTGCGTTCAGATGCCGATATTGCTAAAGTTTTTGGTTAACTATGACGTTAGCTCGTTTAGTCGTCATCTTACCCGTAATTCATAATTTGTTTTTGTTATTGAGAAGTTTATATTTTATTAAGTTATTGAGAAGTTACAATTTTATTAAGTTACTGAGAAGTTACGATTTTATTAAGTTATTGACTAGTTACAACTTTGTTCAATTTTCAATATTTTTTTATTGCTTGTCTAATTTTATTTACTTGATTTTTAATCAGTTTATAGTTACTTGTTTTTTTCCACACTTCTGTCCTTTCCAATATTTTGCTTTTTGATATTCTGCACACAATTCAAACCCACTGACCGAAAATACTTCACACTATTTCACAATACTACACTTACATATTCTAAATGGATCGATTTTGATAGTAAACTTTTTTAACTCAGAATGGCGTCACATAACTTTGCTCCGTCGTCTGTTATTGAACTGCAAGCATATTCAAATTATGTTTGCGTTTGTCCTGCAATTCCTCAAATCTAGAAAACTTTCAATTGGCCTATTAAACCCTGGATCTCTTGGCACGAAACACGAAGAATTTTTGGTTGCCATGGACCGGCACAATGTTGATATCATGGCCATTAATGAGACTTGGCTCAGAGAAGGTGAGGAGGCCCGCGCGCCCGCGCCCCCGGGCTACCGCTTGCGGCACGTCTCACGGCCGGCTTCGGTCCGCTCCCGTGGTGGTGGCGTTGGGTTTTATATTAAACAAGGTGTCAACGCACGCCTCATCACCCACCCACCAACACCCGGAGTGGAACAGATGTGGATGAGTCTAAGTATGAACGGTGTTAGGTTGGCAATTGTTACGGCATACCGTCCGCCGTGGCTTGACATTGATCTCTTTATTGATGCCCTGACCGCATCCATCTCATCCCTAGGTAAATTTGATAAACTGTTACTTTTAGGTGACTTTAATATAAATATTCTGAATTCCCATGATGCCCATACAAAAAAACTAATAGCTTTACTTACATGTATGAATCTTACACAGTGTGTGGATCAACCAACGCACTTCACAGACCATAGCGAAACATTAATAGACGTTGTGTGTTCCGACACAAGCATTTCTAACCTATTGGTTGACCACATACCTGACCTGAGTAGTCATGCCTTCATTACGTTCAATTTAAATTTAAAAAGAGACAAATTACCCCCCAAATGGGTAATCTATAGGCCTTTAAAAGATATTAACCTCAAGCAATTCAATGAAGATGTTAGTTCTATTACCTGGGATGAATTGGAAAGATCTGATGATATAAATGCAATGTTGAATAAGTTCAATAATTTAATTATTCAGTTGTTCGACGATCATGCTCCAGTTAAACGTGTGTTTATTAAATCCCATTCATGTCCGTGGATAACACACAATGTCAAAGAAATGATAAAGCTTCGAGATAAGGCATTTGCAAGGTTCAAAGCGACTAAATTGGATATACATAAGGATTATTACAAGCAGTTGAAGGCAGTTGTGCGCTCGGCAATAAATAGTGAGAAATCTGCGTATTTTAATCAATACATTAATGCATACCCAAACAGACCCCGTGTCCTGTGGAAACACATAAGGAGAGACATCGTAGATTTTAAAAAGAAGAACCTTGAATTACTATCCCACCTAAGTAATCCAAACACCATAAATCATATTTTTTTTATGCGTGCCTGGTAGCAAAGATGTTGATCCTTCCGTTGTAAATAGCCTGAGATCGGATCGATTCGGTCCAGCTGTTTTTTCGCTTAGACCAGTGACTGAAGCAGCTGTGGGTAACATTATTCAATCTGTCAAAACGAACGCAAAAGGTTCCGATGGTATCACATTAGACATGGTTCTGCTTACAATGCCCCATACATTACCTGTAATTACCGCTTTAGTTAACAAGTCAATAGCATCCGGCCTTTTCCCTCATCAATGGAAAAATGCCATCGTCAAACCAGTTCCAAAAACGCCACATCCTATAGAATACAAGGATTTGCGACCCATAAGCATACTTCCGTTTCTATCCAAAATTGTTGAAAGAGCTATTTGTGTTGAAGTGACCGAGTACTTGGAAAGACATAATATCCTACCTGTAAAACAATCAGGCTTTAGAAAAAGTCGTAGTACTGCGACAGCGCTCTTAGACGTGGTAGATAATATTTTAGCGGCACAGGATATAGGGGAGGGAACCATTTTAGTTTTGTTAGATTATACGCGCGCCTTTGATACCATTAATCACATGGTACTGTTGTCTAAACTGCAATATTATGGTTTTGATGCTATGGCCCTGAAATGGTTTTCAAGTTATTTATCTGAACGCACACAATATGTTAAAGTCCGTAGTATAGACGGTTCCACTTCATGTTCTAGCTCATCACCAGTAGTCACAGGGGTTCCACAAGGATCCATTTTAGGACCGATCCTCTTTATATTATACACTGCAGACATTATAAGCAATATACACAACTGCAATTACCATCTATATGCGGATGACCTTCAGCTATACATCTCTTTCAAACCCGAAACAACTAACTCAGCAGTCGACAAATTAAACAAAGATCTGGATCGTGTCAGCCAATGGAGTGACTGTCACAATTTAACTCTGAACGCCTCGAAATCTAAATTTATGATCTTGGGTTCGACGAAAACTATTGCGAAGATAACAGCCCTAGTCCCACAGGTTTCCATGAGGGGCATTAGTTTAGAGTGCGTGTCACAGGCACGTAATCTTGGTCTTCTCATGGACGGAAATCTGCGTTTCGAAGGACACATTTTAGAGATCATGCGTAACTGTTTTTATAGACTCAAAGTTCTTTATCATGTCCGTGAATTTTTAAACGAGGAAACGAGAATTATGCTGTGTGAGTCGCTAATCCTGTCAAAACTTAATTATGCTCATACCGTCTTCGGGGGATGTCTGCTGGGACGCACGAAGAAACTTATTCAGCGGATTCAGAATGCTTGTGCTCGTTACTGCTTCCCGGTACCCCGACGCTCACACGTAACTTCTTTTTTGAACCACCATAATTTACTGAATATGTCATCGAGGTACACGTTGCACTTTGCGTCCCAACTTTTTGAAGTTATTAACAGAAAAGAACCACCTTACCTCTATCAAAAATTACAGTTTGCGCGTCTTAAAGTAAGTATTGCTCCACGTCTTATGTGCCCGCAACATGGTACGGCTGCGTTTCGTGGCAGCTTTCGCTATGCTGCCACGAAGTGCTGGAACAATCTTCCTCCACCGGTCAGAAATTCAAAGTCTAATGCCTCTTTCAAACATCATCTTAGGATTTTTTAAATCAATGAGCAAAAGTCTAATTCTTAAGCAGTCGCACTACCACCTGATAAAAATGAAAACTGTACATATACACTCACTCACTCACACACGAATTTATCTCTTTCACACACATCCCACCCTATCTCTCGCATTTACACAAAAAGCACAATGTAATCTGTTATTTTTACCTATTGTTATTTTTAATGTTCTGCGTAGGCCGGTGGCACCTTTTACCCTAATGGTTACTACTGAAAACCAGCGTCATGGCTCTTTGTCATGACACAAGCTGAGTGGTAACCATTTTGGTTTATGCTTCACACACATAAATGTTAGGTTTTACTTTGTTTTATTGCGTCTTGTTGTTTATATTGTTTTATTTTATTTTCTGTCCTGTGTTTTTATTTTGTATTTACTGTGTGATGCAAAACCAAATAAATTGTATTCTTTCTTTCTTTCGCAAAGCGGATGGACCGGAAGCTAGCGAGACTTTAAGGCGCTGTTGACGGCGGGGAGAGGCGAGTATCTCTTTGACCGTGAACGATAGCGCAATGGGACTCCTATACTACCAACGCACACAAAGAGTGAAAATCCGCGCCGCAGTTGCCCGCCGGGCACTTAAATGCTTTGTAGCCGCGGGCATCGGCGGGCACCGCGGTCTTTATTACTTCGCGGACAAAAAGCCAGCCCCGCCCCGTCGTCTGCACCTCTTCTTCCTCATTTTTAGTAAATGCAGATAATACTCCTATATTCATGGTTACAACTCTATTTTCAAGTTTAATGACTGGTGTATGATAATAGCCATGTTTGGAGCCGTGAGCCATTTTGGATAGCTCAACAAAACTCAAGATTAATAAATAAATAGTGATTGGAGTGAGGGAGATTACCCAAAAATTCGTTTATCCAATGAAGGAACGAATGGGAACGGTTTTTTCGCTAGCGTGGTCCATGGAAGGCCATGGTCCACCCACCTCACTATCTAACCCTGTGAATGCTCACAGTTAGGAAGCCATTTAAAATTAAAATAAAATGTGCTACCTTGCACGTGGGCTATAGCTGGAGTTCGTTGAACAATATTTTTGTTTTTTAATGATTCTCTCTTAGACAATGGGTCTGAACTTTACACACAAAATGCCGAGATTTTGTAAGCATAAAGAAAAAGTTAGTAACTTCAAAGTTAAAGTAACCACAAAACACACAATGACGACTGTTTTATATAAATTCATTGGGACTAGCTTTAGGTTTAAAGTTTTAGTTTTGTCACTCTGGAGCATTGACACATTGTATAGGAATACGTCCCTACAGGTAGATATTACGGTACGAATACTACGGTAGAGAATATCATTACTTTTCTGTTTTAATAGTATTTAGAAATACTAACTTACGAGTAAGTTCCGCTTAGGAAGGAGTCTGACCCCGCTGGTGATAAACTTTCCAGGGTATTCCTTAGATGAGATTAGATCATTGATTTCTCAAAAAACATTACAGTGTTTTATAAAATATCAAAACCACACGAAGTATATTCTGAGATCGTCAGATATTACAATAGAAAATAAAATAAGCCATGTCAGAAAATATTGATGCAAAAATAATGTCAAAAAAATAAAAATAAAAATGAAACAATCACAAAAAACACAACAGCTAAAACTTCAGCCATGGCCGGTTATCTTTTTGTAAAAAATAATAGCATTAAGGTTAAGCTTGTCTATGGATGCCTGTAAAGAAAATGGCAGCTTCCCCTCCTCCCGCGGACGATGAGGTTTCTAGTCTAAGGATTGTCTTTGGTTTGTAACCTAGGTTACGCTTTTGTTGATTGTCATTTGTGAAGTATTGTCAGGTTGGTTTTTATTTCATTGTGTCAACAATTATATTTCTTTCAGAGAATATAAATGCTTAAAAGAAAATAAACTTACCTACCCATCAGAAAATGCGGTAAGATTGTTTGGAAACATTATTGCAGAAGTCAATCAAGTTTGAGAAAATAGCCGACATCAACAGGGTTTAATAAAAGAGTTGAAACATCAAATTCAGTCCAAGCATTCATCAGCATTCATATGATTCTTTGGGTTGTAAGCAACACAAAAGTGTAGTTGCGAAAAGCTGTTTTGATTTAACTCTGCGATTAACTGTGTTCAATTGGTGCAACATTATAAACAAAAATCTCAGGTACGGATGTTTGTAGATTGGAAAATAAGATTTCGCCCTGTATGCAGAGTAAAGCATTTACTAAATATTAAACAAAATTAAGAAATAAAAGGCATAATAAGTGAAAATTGTTTAATTTATACCCAATTTATATTTCCAAAGAAAACAAGCAGAATTTAGGTAGGTACCTATAATCACGGACGTAAAAGAAAGACGGACGCCACTTCGTCGAATCATGAGTGAAGGATCACAAACTAGATAGGGAACAGGTTCAGACGGGTAACTTCCGTAGCAAAAAACTCGCCTTATGATCCATAGAGATTTCCGCATATAAAGATTTTGATAGTTTTTTTTTTTTAATTGTTTTTTCATAATGCGGCAACGATGTTAACGTTATAAATCCACAAATAAATACAAAAAGGTTTTATGTTAAACCTTTGTTATTTATTTGTGGATTTATAACGCTTACCGTTATAAATCCACGTATATTATAGGTACCTACCTAAATTCTGCTTGTTTTCTTTGGAAATATAAATTGGGTATAAATTAAACAATTTTCACTTAGTATGCCTTTTATTTCTTAATTTTGTTTAATATTTAGTAAATGCTTTACGCTGCATACAGGGCAAAATCGTCTTTTCCAATCTACAAACATCCGTACCTTGAGATTTTTGTTTATAATGTTGCACCAATTGAACACAGTTAATCGCAGAGTTAAATCAAAACAGCTTTTCGCAACTACACTTTTGTGTTGCTTACAACCCAAAGAATCATATGAATGCTGATGAATGCTTGGACTGAATTTGATGTTTCAACTCTTTTATTAAACCCTGTTGATGTGGGCTATTTTCTAAAACTTGATTGTCTTCTACAATTATGTTTCCAAACAATCTTACCGCATTTTCTGATGGGTAGGTAAGTTTATTTTCTTTTAAGCATTTATATTTTCTGAAAAAAATATAATTGTTGACACAATGAAATAAAAACCAACCTGACAATACTTGACACAAATGACAATCAACAAAAGCGTAACCTAGGTTACAAACCAAAGACAATCCTTAGACTAGAAACCTCGTCATCCGCGGGAGGAGGGGAAGCTACCATTTCCTATAAAAGCATCCATAGACAAGCTTAACCTTAATGCTATTATTTTTTAAAGGAAGAAAATCGGCCGTGGTGAAGGATACTGGCAGCTGCCAGTCTATGGTGTGTGCGTAATTTGAGGGATGCCATATAAATCATAAATTTCCCTAAAGTTTACCTTTTATTTTAACCGGGTTTATTAACTTAAGTCCATAAAGAATTTTGAATTTTTTTTTGAATTTTGAATTATGATTTTAATTATTTTAAACATCTGACAGAAGGTTTATCATTAACCTTACACCCCTCTAACTATTCGCACTGAGCCCGCGTGTTGGAGTATAGCTCGAGCCACCTCATAGTTGAGGTGAGGCCTGTGCCCAGCAGTGGGACGTATATAGAAAGAAAATGTTTAAATTTCTGAAATATCGGAGCCGGGAGCTTAAGAATCATAATGTTGTTGTTGTTTGTTGTTGTTGTTGTTACACTTTTAGGAATGGCATGCGGAATCAAACAACGTAGCCCCTTAGCTGTAGTCACAAAATCAACATCATCAAAATGTGCACTGCACACGGTACTGACAAATGAGGGGTTCCAAAAATGTTCTCCTCTGCAGTTTCGAATAATTGAAACCCAGTCATCTCGTCGATTTTTACTACTAGGAAACCAATTAAAAATAACGCAAGTGTTATTTTATATTAATTGTATCGCGTGCTCGCTTTGCTCGCTCGGCTCGCGCGGTTTTGGTCACAGTTCTAACCTAACCTAACGATACCTTTAGTCTGAAGATTATTTATATACAATATCATTATTTCTTATTTTCAATCACGCTCCGGCCTTTAGCCTTCCAACCTGACCTAACCCTAACCAGTCGGTTGTGCCCCGATTCTAGCTTAAGGCAGTGAAAAAATTAAAAGACGCGAGTAGGTAGGTACCTACACAACAACGAGTGACAGGTCAACAGCCAGCCACTGACAGCACAAAATGGCGGATTGCGTTTTGTTCATGACAATTCCAAAAAACAAAACCTTTAAACTTTTATTTTTTCGTCATTGAAGCCCTTAACCCTTTAACCGGTAGAACATGTTGCCATTTTTCGTTGGTTTTGGACCCTATTCCAATCGTATAAGGTTCAAAATAAGATGGCAACTATTCAGCCACTACCGGTTAAAGGGTTAAATGCTACTAACCTTAATTTTTTTTCAATTAAAACATAATTTAAAGAGAATAGCAATAATAATATGGTTTTCTAAATTTAATTTCAGAAATAAACCTTGGTCTGATGCAACAAATCGTTAAAATGGCGGAAAAAAACCTAACATTTCCCGATGTTATCGTAAACTTTAGGTTTTTTTTTCTCGAACAGTATTCACTTTCGCAAAATGAAACTTCACAGGATTACATGCTTTATTAACATCTATTACCAAAAAAAAATTAAGCTCCTAGCTACCCGTTATGATACTAAAGTCGAGCCAATACGACAAATACAGATTTCCCCTCAATTAGGGAAATTTTACAGTCAAAAAAGTGGCAACACTGTTGTGTTTTGTCTTTTAAATTGTCATCACAATTTATAAATTTAATTAGGAGAAAATATAACGAATAATCATAATTTACCTGTGATAGGTGATTCCTTGTGACTTTTTAAGTTTACTCATGTAGTTTTCACATGATTTCACCACACAAGACGGCATTTTTAAATAAATATTGTCATAAGCAACACGCGTGTCATTCGCGCTGTCACACGGGGTAAAATGGCGTTAGATTGTAGCACCTAGTAAGTTTGTGTGAGCGTTAGGTCGTGTGCAACTCACGAAGTTGTATGACCTTGCTAGCTTCACATTTTTTTAGTGTGATGTTCCGTCCGTCTTTCTTTTACGTCCGTGCCTATAATATACCGTAACAAAAAGGTTTAACAAAAAACCTTTTTGTATATATTTGTGGATTTATAACGTTAACATCGTTGCCGCATTATGAAAAAACAATTAAAAAAAAAAGCTGACAAAATCTTTACATGAGGAAATCTCTATGGATCCTAAGGCGAGTTTTTTGCTACGGAAGTTACCCGTCTGAACCTGTTCCCTATCTAGTTTGTGACTTCAGCCAAACTCAATGAAGAATAAATGTAAACAAACCAATTTAGGGTTCTCACCAATGAAAAATCAAAAACATAATATTCAAAAAAGCATATTTCTGACCAGTTAGCTGAAATTACTCATAAATTAATTGATATTTTCTTCTGCAAGTAAACCCTCTCATTTTATATTTTTATAGGATAAAGCGAAAAAACGTGCGAAAGTTCGCACTGTAATACTGTCCTTCCAATTAATTGAAATTAATAATTAAGAAATAGCCTGAAAAAAAGCAATATGACTTGTGTTTGTGATACAATGGAGAAGAATATAGAGATTATTCACGGTATGGGGCCACTGTGAATTTAATCCACTAAAGATGGTATGGGCAAAAGTGAAGGGCCATGTTGCAGCCCAAAATAAAACTTTTAAAATGGCACAATTAAAAATAATTCCTGACGAGTCCATAAAACAAATTCCTGCAATTTATGACTATGGTGTAAATCATGTCACTGAAGAATCGAAAAAATGGCAAAACTTGATGGCATTTCACCTAACCTCTATAATTGCCAATTTTTTAAAATTCAGTACCTACATCTAGTTCTGAAAGCTGTGACAGTGATGATGATGAATGATTTACTGAATAAAATTGTTAAATCCGCTTTTAGTTACGAATAAAAAGATGATGGTAATGCATGGTGGGTAACTTATCTTATTACACCCATCCAAATGTTCTTTCTTTCAAAAGGAAGGCCTGTGCCTCTGTAGTGAGGAGATTATAAGGCTGTTATGGAGAACCCTTGACTTCAAAAAAACATTACTAATACAAAAGGCTTAATGTTATCTGAAGAAAAAGGCCTGCTGCTTATAAATATAATAATATGCCCGGCTGTGGTTGCTAAGCAACGCTTTGTTAGCAAACATTCCTCATTGAATTTGGCTGGAGTCTTTTGTAATATGACAAAATAATCAATTCAAACAAAAACTTAATGAAAAAAAAAACATAAATGAAATGAAAATAAAACGATAGATGAAATAATAATTAAATTCCCAAATGAATAATAAAGTATGTACAGATGTCATAAAGACAAAAGATGGATTGGATAGATTCGGATGTTTCTCTTTGATCGTAGAGCCGTCAAAAATAACGTACGAGTTAATATAAAAAGACAACTTACGAGTTAACTTTCGTGTTCGTTCGTTCGTTTCGGTGGATCGTGCGACCACCGACAACTAGCCCTGGTGACATACAATGTGGCCTTACAGACCTACCAACTTATCTGTGAAATGGCGAAAATTGGAACTACGACCGCCATGTTGAAATGTCATTCGATTGTCCGTGTCAACTAAATTTGAGTACTATGGTTGTTTTATTGTGATATTTCGGAATTTATGAAGTTGAATATGCCGAAAGCCATTAAAAGTGATGCTCGAAACATTATTCTTAAGGTTGAAACCTTTTTTAAAGCAGAAGCTCGGGCGAGACCTCCGATTATTCCATTTACCAAAATATACAAACGAATTTCGGCTGCAACAGGTTAGTGTTGTCAACTTCATTTTCATAAATACCCATATACTTAACCAAATATTTGTATATGTCACCGGAAAATAACAAAAACCGTCAATTTATAAATTTCCTAGGAAATTTATAAACTTTCGTAGGATTCTAAACGAGAGTTAAATTATTTTACGCCCACATTTCCGGAAATTTATAAATTTGCGACGACTGGTGGTAAATTTGTAAACTTACGGATATCTATTCGTAAGATTCTAAACGGTTCGACTAATCACAGAAGAGCTTTTAATTTTACGCTTTTATAAATTGCGGAAAATAACACACTGCTCTCTGATTGGTCGATGTTGACAGTAGCAATGCTTGTGTTCGTAGATTATGGTACAATCAGACTTGCCAAACTGTACATTTATCAGTTTCGAATACCTACCTGACTGGACTTTTACTTTAAAACTGGGTAGGCTTAACGGGTTACTTTTTACAATTAATAGGCTGATAACCCCTACTTAATCAAAATAAAACAGCAGAAATCGTGTTTTACGATATCAAAAAGTTTATAGAAAAATGAAATACACTTATAAAAATATAACATACAAAAATGGCATACCATCTCGATCATATCCCAAATGAGGTAGTCAGAGGCACACTGAGTTCCCAGCACGGTGAACAAACGGAACATTCAGAAGCCCACATTTCACCAAGGGAGTCTGAACCCGTCGTGGTAAGAAGCGAGCATACCGCCGTTATCTGGGTTGCTTAGATTTTTTATCGGTGTTTGTCATCGCCGGAGAGTTAGCCGCAAATAGGGTATTTTACACCATGTAAGAAAAAATATAAAAATGCATTTATGTGATAGATTTTGAACAAAATAAATAGAAAAACGTTGATATTTCGCCAAAATCATATGTTTTAATTTAATAATTTAATTTTAAGAATCGACATTTTTAATCTGTTCTTAATATGTCAAAAACAGCAGACGCCATTTTGGAATCCGATATGACGTCACTCCGATAGTAAACAAGTAACTTTTCGTTTGTGTTCTGCGATAAATTTTTAATTTTTCTCAGTTATTTGGTTGTTAGTCTACATTGTTCAAACTATTTTGAATAAATTATTAAAACTTCATCATGGAAGACGGTTTTGTAAAAGCAGATAGCACAAATCTGCCAAAAATTGATTCGTTAATGGTGGCGAACTTCTTTGTGTCCAATCCCGATTTTTGTTTTGCTGAGTTGAGAAATGTTAAATACACGACGCAATAGGCTATGTGCAGGTCAAGCGGTACGGTATGCCCTGAACATAAAGTGCGTACCAAGCCATATGCAGTAACACCAGTAACAGTATTGTTAATGAAGAGGAAGAATCTGTGACTAGTGTCAAGTGCCACGATTGTGCCTGATCAGAAGGTGGTTGCAAACATAGTGTTGCATTTTTTTGTGGTTACACCGCCGAACCGAAACCCCGTCGTGCACTCAAAGATAATAGTTGCCATTTCTGTAGATATTTATCAAAATATATTCAATTTATAAAAAAAAATTTATTTTATTGCTACCTTTATGCCGAAATATTATGGAGAAATTCATAAATTATAATTTATTGTATGTTTCATACAAATAATATTAAACTAAACAATAAAACAATTACTCTTAGTTAAATATTTATTATAACAAATAAAGTGTGTCATCCGACAGACTTGAATGGATTTGTGTTCCTGAGTTGGTGCTACTCGGACTGCTTTACCTAATTCTTAATCATTTCAAGAACCTCTCTGATCTCTGATCTGAAAATAATAGTAAAGTTTAGTCAATGTTTGTAATATCGGTCTAAGTGGCAATGTTGAATAAACAACTCAAAAGGAAATAAGTACCTTGACTACAAGAAGGTAATGAGATATCACATTCCTTATTCTTCATAGTTTCTTCAATTTCCATTATGGTAGAAAATCATTGCCTTTTGTTAATGCAGGTCGAGGTTCACTTGGTGTTAACTTATGTTTCCCTTCCACTTGGCAATCAACTCTGGATGGAACGCAGTTTGGTTTCATCCGAATGCGTTTGACAGAACCCATTAATTTATACCCTATGTAATATTTCAGCTAAAACATGAAATAATATTACATAACTTATGTACAAAAACTTAACCTATAAATGCACTAGGTGCAGACAAAACCACTAAATAAGAGGTTAAGCCTCATATTTAGTTCTTTGTCTGTCCTGTCAGATTATTACTCTACTATTTATAGTTCTTATCACTCACATCAAAGTGGTCTTCACAGAAATACAGTCTAGTCTTTGTGGATAATGATTCTGGATCTCTTCTAGCCAGTTTTAACCAAGTATTTCTCAGTTTGACATCACTCTGCACTTGAATCCATAGTTTTTGTGGCGTTTTAACACTTGTGTTCTTGCATTCAGAAACCAGACACCAATGATATGGACCAGAACTCATTATTTTCAGATTAAATGATTAATGTTGTACGTATTGTTTCCTTGTTTACTATCCGAGTGACGTCACGCGGAGAAACATCATGGCGGCTAGCGTTTTCGCACGTCAAAGTCAAGTCCTAATTTTAAACATAAATTTAGACCATTTATCGCTATTTAAAAATTAAAATAAAATTTTTGCTAGTAAATTACGGCCCAAAGATTGATTTTAATCAGTTTTCAAAAAATGGTGTAATACCCTATTATACAATGAACACGAAGATGAAATTGTTCTTACAAAATATAAAACATTAAAACCGGCCTTCGACCAAAATTGAATGGCGGAGGAGAGGAATGACACGTGACTTATTCGACCAATCAGAGCGCACATGGCACTTGGTTACTGCCCTCTTATTATTTTACGGATGCGTTCCGAAAGTTTATCAATTTCCGGAAATGAGTGCGTAAAATAATACAATTTATCTCTCGTTTAGAATCCTACGAAAGTTTATAAATTTCCTAGGAAATTTATAAATTTACGGTTCTTGTTATTTTCCGGTGACATATACAGGGTGGCCCAAACGGTGAGGATAAAAAATTTTTTTTGGGTTCCTGACATATAGGGGTACCCGAAAATACCCCATGTATGTTTGCCGATTTTTTGTAGTTTTCGAGTTATGATTTTTTTAAAGTAAATTTGAGAATAATCGATCTGACCTACTAAACAAATTTTTTTTTCGGAAAGTATGCATTTTTTATTAATTAATTTTTTTGTAACATAGACCTCATTAGTTGTACTTTTACCCATAAAATTACCAGCTTCATGCTATTAATTAAAGGTACAAATTTATTGACCAAAATAAAAAAAACTGGGGGCAATGCGAGTCACAGTAAAATTTTCAAAGTTAAATTAAAAATTAAAAAAAAAGTTCCATGACTTTTAAGTAATTTCAAAAACTGCTCGAAACCCTTATCTTCAATTATAATAAAAAAAACTTGGTGCTTATTAGGCCTTTTTGAGCCGAAACTTGCCTTCAAGTAAACAAAGGTGGAATTTTTTAAGTTAATAATTTGTTGTAAAAACACCTTTTGTTAATTGCTAGGGTTAATGTGGGTTGGACATAACATGGTCAATAAACATAAAGTGAATTAATTTAGGATTTCTTATTATTCTAGTATCAGCCCGGTGGCATTTCAACAGCACAAGTCAGTCTTTGTCCCATGAATAGTAGTTAGCGATACAAGTGCGGAATGTATTATGTCTTTTTGCACTTGTCCCGTATCAAATAATAAAAATCGAATATTATTAAGGATATTTGAAAAGAAGAAAAAAAACGTCTATTTAAATAAACGTTAAATTGCTGACGGCTTGACTTTTGACAAGGACATAACACTTGAACCCTTTTCCATCCCATTTCATCCCACTACTGGGCAAAGGTCTCTCCCCATTTTCTTCATAGATCTCGATCTTGTGAAAGGGTCTGCCAATATTTCTCATGGACTCTCAAATGGGCCTTCCTCTGAACCCTTTTAGCATTGTATTAAGTGTAATTTCTAATGACACTAGCAGCTGTCAAAATGAATTTCTAAGATTAGTTAAACTTTACCAAAGATAAAATAATAGGCATTTATTGATTTTCTGGGATTTGAATGAAATCCATGTTTAAATGTAATTACCAATTAAATTACCGTTTGTACCGGGAAACTGTCCTATCCTATCCTAGCTTTTTTATGCACGCTTTCTTCAAGATTTAATTTAGTAAATCATACGTAGGTTTCCATGTTTTATCATGATTTTTAACGCAAATGTATTAAAAATCGTTGTCCGATACAGAACGGGTATGTCATTTTCACTCATCCCAACTTTTGATCCTCGCCTTACAGTCGGGCTGACTTCGAGACTCGTGCGTGCAAAACGACATACATTCCGCACTTGTATCCATAACTATCTACTATTAATGGGACGAAGGCTGACTTGTGCTGTTGAAATGACACTGGGCTGATACTAGAATAAAAAGAAATCCTACATTAATTCACTTTATGTTTATTGACCATGTTATGTCCAACCCACATTGACCCTAGCAATTAACAAAAGGTGTTTTTACAACAAATTATTAACTCAAAAAATTCCACCTTTGTTTACTTGAAGGCAAGTTTCGGCTAAAAAAGGCCTATTAAGCACCAAGTTTTTTTTATTATAATTGAAGCTAAGGGTTTTGAGCAGTTTTTGGAATTACTTAAAAGTCATGGAACTTTTTTTTTAATTTTTAATTTAAGTTTGAAAATTTTACTGTGACTCGCATTCCCCCCAGTTTTTTTTATTTCGGTCAATAAATTTGTACCTTTAATAATGGCATGAAGCTGGTAATTTTATGGGTAAAAGTACAACTAATGAGGTCTATGTTACAAAAAAATTAATTAATAAAAAATGCATACTTTCCGAAAAAAAAATTTGTTTAGGAGGTCAGATCGATTATTCTCAAATTTACTTTAAAAAAATCATAACTCGAAAACTACAAAAAATCGGCAAACATACATAGGGTATTTTCGGGTACCCCTATATGTCAGGAACCCAAAAAAAATTTTTTATCCTCATCGTTTGGGCCACCCTGTATATTCTTACTGTAGGTTAACGCAACGATAACGCACATCTAATATGTTACCTGTTAAATGGATGAGCCAACTAACCTGCCGGTTTTCAAATTTCGATGAAAAAAATAATCCTATGTTTCAGGTGTGAGTCAAGGACTCATTTCAAAAATAGATAAAGAGGGGTATGCAGCAGAAGACACTGTTACTAATATATGGACACCAGGCAGGGAAGGATAGAAGAGGAATCATACACGTTGATGATTTTGACATGGGAGTTATACGGAGGAGATTACATGAATTTGATTCTGCTAAAAACTAGGTGCCTACTGTTAAAAACCTTCAATAGGTCTTAAAGACAGAAATAAATTACACAGGACAGCGAAGATGATGTCGGTAGTGCAGGTTCATCTAAAGATCATTACTGTAAATCTGGTTTTTAATAAATAATTGTAAAGCAATTCGTTTTTTTTATTACATCCATTAGGTACTTACCTCTGCGAATTATTATTAATATATCGTTGTTAGGGGTTAGGTACGGTCTCAACTAAAACCAGCAAATAGTATCAGGTACCTGATGCAAGGAGGGTACATAAATCACATTGAATGAAAGTTTTAAGTGTGGAACATTTATTATGATTGATAAGTTTTCCAGATTCTAGTTTATCTCTCTATTAACTGTTTTAGCTATCAAACCTTAATATCTGCAGGATTTCCATTTCACTGAATCACTTTCTAAATAAAGCCATTTTTTAATTCTGAAGGACAATTGTTTAGCGTACCTACTTAACTACAAATATATTTTTTTATTTTATTTTATTTATAAATAATTACAATATTTAATTTCATTATTTTTATTTAATACTTATTTTTTATGACAAATTACCTACTTCTAAAACTTACTCAAGTTTGGGTACCATAAATTAGTTAGCAACACTGAATCGACGGTGTCGTCCTCTTTCAGTTCACAGATAAGTTGGTAGGACTGTAAGGACATATATGTCAACAAGGAGGAAAAGATTCTAGAGCATTAAGAAGAGATCAGTGGGTTACGCTGGGACAGGGAACCCGTCACTATAGTTCGCACGGCGAATGATGATCCCTATGACGTTTCAACTGACAGTTGTAATAGTGATGCGAAACAATTTCTAACAATTTCGATAAAATACTTTTTTTAGACACATGTCAAGTCATCCAGCCAGGTCATTCAACATAATAAGCAATATTTATTTATTTGGAAAAAAGATTACGCGCATTGATGGACAAAAGTAACAGCCTTACTATATTTTATTTTGCTATAGTTTAATTTTTATTCAAATTGCATAATTTAAAGAGTTTAGAATTCTTTTTGATTTGAATTTTAAAGAATTCATAATTGCCAGCTTCATGGAAAAATATTCAAAAGGAGGCTACAGACCAACCGTTTTTTTTTTAAATTCAGTCTGTCACGTCATGTCACGGATAGCTGAAGTTCAGACTCAGATTTTGAAGATCCGCTTGAGCCTGTATCAGATTTAGATTGATATAAATAATATACAAACTCAAAGCATTTGTTAAATTTTTCCAACAAATTATCGATATTTTGTTTATCGATGTGTCCCTTCTTAGTCGATAACAGCTGGACGACGTAACTTTTGCAGCACGTACCATGTACATTTGCATTGAGCTTTTTTCCATTATTTACGAACATTAAGTAATATTTTCTTAATATTCATCTTTATAATTTACAAATGTACACAATTATGATTTTTTCGTCTTTTTAATGGACCTCTAAAGGATTTGTTGTGACAGGACGTCTGTACAAAGTTCAGCGCCAACGAACTGTCATAGGGATCATCATTCAGCGTGCGTAGTATAGTCCGAAATTTACTATACTACGCACGCTGAATGATGATCCCTATGACAGTTCGCTAGCGCTTAACATTGTACTGACGTCCTGTTACAACAAATCCTTTAGAGGACCATTAAAAAAACGAAAAAATCATAATTGTTTACATTTGTAAATTATAAAAATGACTATTAAGAAATTATTCCGTAATGTTCGTAAATAATGGCAAAAAAATCAATGGAAATGTACATGGTACGTGCTGCAAAAGTTAAGTCGTCAAGCTGTTATCGACTAAGAAGGGACACATCGATAAACAAAATATCGATAAATTGTTGGAAAAATTTAACAAATGCTTTGAGTTTGTATTTTAATTATTTCAATCTGAAGCTGATACAAAGTCAAGCGGGTCTTCAAAATCTGAGTCTGAACTGTAGCTATCGGCGACGTTTAATATTAACGGTTGGTCAATGATATTGTCGTATTGTACATCTCGATCCCAGCCTTGTAAACAAATTTTCTTCGTTCTTTCGACCACTTTTCGTTTTATTCAAATTATGCAATGAGAGCTATAATGTATGATGTATGAACGCAGTATGTTGGGCGTGAAACTCGCAGACCACATTCGTAATAGCGAATTGCGTTCCAGAACCGGCATAACCGATGTAACCCAAAAAATTGCTCAGCTGAAGTGGAACTGAGCTGGCCACGTTTGTCGCATGCCGCGAGAACACTGGGTGCCTCAAGACGTAAGGCGTCCTCGTGGCAGGCCGAAAATGTGATGGCGAGACGAGCTGGACTCATTTTTGCGCAATTGGCGGGAAAAAGCACAGAATCGGCAGCAGTGGAAACGGGATGGGGAGGCCTTTGCCCTGCAGTGGGAAATGACAGGCTCCTAATAATTATGCAATTTGAATAAAAATTAAAGAATAGTAAGATAAAATAAGACTGTTACTTTTTTATCTAGTGTTTATGACTATCAATGCGCGTAATCTTTTTTTCTAAATAAATAGAAATTGCTTATTATGTTGAATGACCTGGCTGAATGACATGACATTTGCCTAAAAAAATATTCTATCGAAATTGTTTGAAATGGTTTCGCATCACTAAAACAACTGTCAGTCGAAACGTCATAGGGATCATCATTCGCCGTGCGAACTATAGTCCGAATTTCACTTCGACTGAAAACTATTGACCAACATTTCATAAACTTTTTACTATTGCCCGAAGTCTTTTTTCAACTTTTTTCGTTTACCAGATGACTTATTTGGCATATGATCACTTTGCCTAAATCTTATTTTACCGAATATTACTAGGCCACAACTACTGTACGATAACGTCTCGTTAACGTCGATTTTCATTAATCTCAACTTCAGTGCGAATCCGACTCAGTCAACCCCGACTCCACGTGGTACTTGTTTTGCCCTACCCCAAGAGTGTTATTTAAAAGCGTGTTGGCATGGAGGGGCGAGGCGGCCCGCGGGCTGAGGAGCAGGTGGCTGAAAGCCAGGTGCCGCGGCTGAGACTGGCCGGCGAAGCCGGCCAAAAAGCCGAAGCTTCGGTGCTGAGCTAAAGCCATCTGCGACGATTAGCACGCGAGGAACCGCCGGAGCCCCGTAATGCCGGAGCCGTGACAGAATTCTTGTGTTTTCCTTTAACTTGCATGTTGAATACTTGCATGCTATTTGCCTGCGTACATGCTGTCAATTTCTTATTTTATTTTAAATCTAAAAATTCCTTGTCTGCTTTTGTGCTGCTTGCATTAAACTCGTAACTTTTTTATGATCGTTCGGTAAACTAAATATATGGCAATCAAAACGGTGGTCTAATGATTGTTCTGTAAAACAATACTTCGGGCGAATGTCATTTCGGCCAATCATCACTTCGGTTAAACGTTCTGTGGCCTAATAAAACGTTTGGCAAACGAAAAAAATCCAGTTGATAATTGGTCAACTGATACATTGGCAAACGTCATTTCGGGAAAATAAAAATTGCCGAACGAAAAAAAGCGAAACGTTTTCGGGAAAATGAAATTCGGGAAAAGAAAATTCGGTCTTATGATAGGTAACCGCTGGGACATCATAACGACTCTATAACCCTGAAAACTGGTAACCTGCTATATGTATACCGGGAAAGCGACCAAAAGTCCTAAGGTCCAAAGCTCTTCTTTTGATGATTTTATATGAAAACGCTTAGGCTAACTGGAGCTTTTGTCTATATTGTACCATTTGTGGAAACTGTACATTACACTGAGACGCTCGAGGAATTGCTCAGGTCAATTAATGCTGCAGGGCTTAAATTAAATTAAATCCTTATGAATAAAGAGATAAGTATACTATAGTTCGTTTGCGTTAAGAATGCTGTAATTTTCACTTGTCCTTCGATTTAGCACGTCCCCTAACTAATCGAATCGTTCTTAATTAGAAAGCCAAGTCCAGAGTGACAAAGGTTGTGGTTCTGAGTTATTTTGAAAGAAAGTTTTTCAAAAGAATTTAATTTAAAAATCACTGCATTCTTAACGCGAACGAACCATAGACGGAAACATGATTATGTTAAGCCCGGTGGCTTGCTAACATGTTCATCGCCACGCCGGTCATAAACAAAAGGTCTTCCATTGTTATAGAGAGCGGCAACGATGAAAGGGCTAGCTTCAGTAGATAAACTTATAGGCCAATCTAGTTATTCTATATTACCGGCAATCGGTTAATGCAGGTAATCAAAATATACAGTACATAAAATATGCAAACTATAAAAAAAAAAAATTTTTATTTGAAACAGGATTTTAGGTTTAACTAAGGACTTTTGATCCAAAAAAAAAAATTGGATACCCGGAATGGTGTTTATTTTTTAAAACACCGATATTCACTAGAAATATATTTTTCGTCATTTTATGGTTTTTAGTGAGTGACCAAATATTCCGTGTTTGACGATGCGAGCAGAGCTTACAGTACATTTTTAAAATGAAAAGATTAGTTTACTACACCTGAAAATACTGTTAAATGTATTGAAAAGAGAAACTATCAAGTTTCTTGCACGATTCTACTCAATAAAAAACAGGTCCAATCCAGAGGCCAGAGGTAGTTTTGCTGGACATGTGCTTTATACACTGAGAAAAAAATATGTTTAAGGGAAACAAAATATTGATCAAGTTAAACAACACACTTATTTAAATACGTGCGCATAAAGCAACATGATCCTTGCTATCAAGCCAGCTTGATTAAAAAACTATCAAAAATTACTGTCAATTCAACTAAGCTTTTGGTAGAATATATCAATTCCGTGATTAAATTAAACAAGTCTACTTGTTAGCAGTGATGCTGAAATTTGTGACAGTAATCATTATCTTAATTCATTTAACCAACTTTGTTTTTGTGTTGAATCGTGCAATTTGATTTATTGTACAAAAATAATGATCAAGCTAATAATTGCGATTTATAAATTTTATAAAATCAATCAAGTTACTTATTCAGTTCCAACGTGTCCTTACTTCGTTCAATTATGTAATTATATTGATGTTACTATGCAATTTGTTTGATTTAAACAAATCCTTTATCACATTAATCGAGTATAAGTGTTGGGATCTACTAGGTGTTATGTTTAGTCCAAACGTGTAACTTGTTTAAAATGAGTGGCGCTAGTGGTCTCCATACTTCACTCCTATCACACTCACAAAAAATTGGTGTGCAGCTGACAAATGGAAGGTGGCACACTGCGACTGATGCTTGGGACCTGTGTAACCACTACTTGGATAAGTTGCGGATAGCCTATCTACGTTATTATCCGTCAGATAGGCTACCTGTAACTTATACAAAAGTGGTGAAACAGGCCCCAAGCATCAATCGCAGTGTGTCACCTTCCATTTGTCAGTTGCACACCCATTTTCTGTGAGTGTGATAGGAGTGAAGTATGGAGACCACTAGCGCCACTTACTGTAATTAAATAACATCATACAACATGATTATGACCACTTGGACTAAACATTATTATTATAAATTACCAATGAAAGAAATACATACCATTGATTTATATCAAGTAATTAGTCTTTATTAAAATGTAACAAAAAAGATTATCATATGTTTATTTACAATATGTGTACAAATTATATGGTAGGTAACGTGTCACATTAATCAGTCTGTTACTGCTCAGACCTGACTGCGCAGCGCAGCGTCATAAAATTTTTAGCAGGTTTTAGTAGGTTTTCATCGCGCCGTTTTGAGCTTCCTTTAACTTCTTTTACTGCTGAGGGACCAGCGGAGACTTGATCTTACGTAGAAATTAGAACTACATTCGGGATTATCAGGGCATCGGGCAGGCGTCAGCAGTCTCATCTTCATCAGTGCCTGAAATAACAATTAGTTTGAGATTACACAGTAACAATAAAATAGTAGGTAGTTTGCCAACACTTGGATTTCGTATCTTTTTTAGCTGAGATCAAAGATGCAAAATCTAAACTTAATATTAAACAATTATCTGAGAGATCCAAAAATGTTTATTTAATACTATTACGTAGGTATTTATTCGGCATTCACAATGCTCTTAAAATTATACGAACAGTGGCTGAGATCAAAATCAATAGTCTACCTCCAAAACATAACTTTTGTTCGCCAAAGTAACTATTGCAGCAAAGAAACACAAAAGAATTAGGTACTTACTTGCAAACGGTATCTGGTATTTCCCACGCTGTCAAAAGATCAACCACTTCGTCCAATTAGTATTTATTTAAATCGAAATTTTTTGTTTTGCACATAACATGAAGCTAATTAGTCTAAAAGATATTCCAAGACACACACTGACCGACCAACGGTGGCGGTCGACTTTAAAACTTGTAGTAACTTGTCGCCCGGTTCTGGCGCCGGCCGCGCCTAGGAAAGTGTTGCCATTTAATGTTTGTTTTCTACTGATAAAATATTTATGGCAAAATTACATAAAACAAAAAAAACAATTTTAACGATGAATTAGTGTAGCAGCTACAGCAAATAGACAGGTTCATATTTTTAAACGACTGGCTACAATCTAACCAAGTTTCTTCAGTCAAACAAACAACAGGATTTTGTAGACGTAACAATGTTAACTTAATTATCATTATGTGTAAATTCAGTTAGTAAATTTTACTTGAATTTGAATTAAATTAATAACAGTTACCGTGTTTCGTAAATGAGTTTAAATTTTAGCTGGTAAATGGTGGGTACCTACTCCAGATATTTATATTATATATCTACAAAACCAAATAAATAAAAATTGGTTGTTTGTAAAGTAGGTTTACGATCGAGATGTTTACGTGATAACGGCATTTCACGGAATGACTGGCAGCGCTCGAGATGAGACGGGAGTTCGGTCCGTCTCTCTCTCGTTATACCTGCGATCGCGGTCGTGAGGTTTTGGTGTGACACAAGTTTCTGAACATGTCACCCGACTAAAACGATTTTAAAGACGTTATCACGTCAATGAAAGAACAATAATCATTACGTAATTAAACTCCTAGCCTGACAACACGCCTTCTCTCAGAGTGTCGTGCCGCGCTTGTCACTTTATCAACTAATTTTATTCTCTTCGCCCTTTGAAGGGAAGGGACGCGTAGATATTTATCCCGCCCGAAACACGGAGTGACGTAGGCCTGGTTGGTCATAACAGCAACACTCAAATTTATCATATCCTGTAAAGATTTAAAATCCGTAGTTTGCTTTTATTAAGTCTGCGACGTGGGCATTTTCGGGTATGGCCTGTGGTTTCACTATAAGGATCAGTTTTTTTTTTAGCACAAGACTTATATAACGGACAAAAAAGTGTGACTTCAAATCAAAAGGACAAATAAATCGCAAGAAATAGATGTTCTTCCGCTGTTAAAATTAGCTTATGATATTGTTATGGTTTTCAACTGTACCTCCCCTCTATTTTAAGCCTTTACTTTAAAAATATATAGTACACTCCAGCCTTCTAACTTCTAACTACAATTATTATCCTCAGAAAAAAAAACGTACCTAACACTGGCTTCGTCATGACATGAAAAAATTACAAACAAAACGTCAAAAGTACTTTTCCAGTAAAATTATTATAATAATAACATTCATACTAGGTATACCACGTTAGTTAGTAATAGTAATTACTTAACCTACAATTGTTCTAGGCGATTTCTTACAATTAGTAGAAATTTACCACAAATGGCAACACTCACGAGAAAATAGCTATCAATTGTTGTGATTGTTACAATGACTTATAAGTGATCATATGTGTCATTTTTTTGATAGATTCTATCACTTTTACTTGATCGTATTGATTAATGTATTTTATTATAGTTATCGTTTGTTGTTTAATTCGGCAAATTACTTGTTTACTTTAAATACTACCTTGTTAAAGCAAATTGGAATCAATTATTTTGTTAATTTAATCAATCCTTGTGATAAATTGGACTAAGTTAAATATTTTATCCATCAGCTTGTTAGATGGAAACATTTGTATTTAGTTGTTCCGTTCATATTGTTTATTAATATTGTCACATTTTTTTAATCAAGTTAAAATGTCACTTGATTAGACCCGATTTTTTTCAGTGTACCTTATTTTTTTACTGTATAAAGAAAGAAATAAAGAAGAATAGTTTATTTTAGTGACACAATACAAAGATAAAAAAGTGGGATCTATAAATATAATATGTATTATACCTATAAACTATTTTCCGATGACATTAAACTATTTTACTGACTTGTCATGAACTCTTATGAAATAAATGTGTTGTGTCAACACACATAGTTCTGTGAATGCGATTTCACTATGTGATTGTGTCATCACCGAAACACAGTAAAGATAGCAGTGGGTTATCTAAGGCCGCTCGCCGATTTATTAGCCTAGCGTGCTCACAGACACGCGGCACAGCCCGTCCGTACTGCCACGCCGCCACCTTATTCCCCCATATTTTATGCCAGCGTGTGCGTGAAATAGCGTGCCGACACAGCGCGCGACGCGCACGCGCAAACGTGCCGCTCTCGGTTTAAATGTTAAACCGAGAGCGGCACATTTGTATGTAGATATTTTACGGTTCTCTGTTTACTGTGACCGAAAGCTCTGCCTGACGTTTTTTTTGTTACCAGTTGAAAACGGCTACGTGGTGATGGATTGGGACCTGGGCGGCGGCATCTCCAGTGTATCCATTGATGACCTGTACGTGGTGGACTTAGTCAGGCATTCGGTAAGTTCCTCTTTAGATTTGCTGATGGAATACACTCACAAAAGAGAGAGAGCGACCACAGTGACCAGTTGAACGCACACTTTCGAACGCAAAGGTTTTGGATCGGAGCTTTTTTGTGTGCGGCAGAATTTTATTTTAACATCACGGCTTTCTCAATGCAAACGAAATATAGTGTTGTCATTTTGATAGTCCACTCAACTAGCGTTACTATAGGAAGGCAATAGATCACATTATAATTCGATATTTTTTTATTCAAGTAGACCATTACACAGTACTTTCGAATGGTTAAGAATCTTAATCTTAATCAGTAGTGGCAGATAGTGCCAAAACTGACGATTTTATTGAATCGTAAGATTCATAAGCCATAGCACTAATTTCAATAGAACTCATAAGGTTGTGTTTCTGTTCAACAATAAATTAGTATCATTGATTTTGAAGGCACAACTACCCAGTACCATAAGTTACAGATGACGAAAAATTTTCTATTTTTTAAGAAATTAATAATCTTAAAACAATACTTGCCACGCTCTGATGCTTATGAGTTTACTAAAAGAAATGTTTTCCAACTGTTATGAGTTTTTCCGATCAATTAACTAATACCCAATAAGATATAACTGCCTAAAATCAGAAATATACCTACTTAGGATGCATTCAAATTTTATCGACGGACTAGGCGTAGAACTCTAGTATTTCTACATACTAATATAACTCTTATGCCCGTTCAACCCGGAAAATGACAGGTAATAGGCATGACGACAGTATCAAATAATCAACGATTTGAATATCTTAGGGGAAGATACATATTAAGAGGATTTAAAAGACACATTTAGTTTTATTTTAAAATCTGAGATTAATCAGATTTTCGATAAAGTAAAAGGATAAAATACTGCAATTCGCCATTTTGACTCAAACGTCAATCACGCACTATGACGTCAGTCCTATGGAAATCGGCAAATGTCACTGTCATATTTCATACAGTGAGTTTGACAGACACGTGATATTTACATAGGAGTTACGTCACACGGACGCCATGACACCTGCGAGCTTTTTCGAGCGCTGTTGATAAAATACTAGAAGAATGTCCTCAAACTTTGTTAAACTGACCTTTGAAACTGAAATAAAGTTTTTTTAGTATACAATACATGTGTACCTTTATCACGAAAGAAGATTTCAAAATTGTTCGTCATGCCTATTACAGATTTGTCTAGGATTTTTCTGCCTGATAACAGGTAAATTCACAGCTAATTACCTACGGGTCCGACTGTATACACATCTACAGCTGTTCGGCGAGATTAAATTGACTCCCGTATGCCATGAACATTGATCAGATAATCGGATGCTAAAGTTGAGATGTGGCTGTTTGTGGAATGCACTTTTTTATCACAAATTTATGGAATTATTCATTTAATTCGCAAAGGAAATTTAGAAAAACGTACAACGTAGGTGGGGCTTAAAATACATGTAACTGAATAAAATAGCTACTGACCGTTAAGTTTTGGATTGCTTTGTCTCTTTCATTCTTGTTGCTGCCGCCATTTGCGAGTAAGTGACAAAACACGTCAATTGCTCAAACTTTCTTTTAGCGTTGCGTTTGTTTTTATGGATAAGGGGATTAATACTTAGTATTTTAGTGTTAAGCACAAATCGTATTGACGTTCTAACTGCACGCAGTCAATGACCGTGTTACAAATTAACAGAATGGTTTTTCCCTACATTTTGTTTATCAAACATATTTTTTGACCTACCGTAGTTTGACACCATTTTTTGCCATGATCCCTTAGACAAAGCTAAATGAAAGTTATAAAGCTCAAGAGTTCACTATAGACAAGTTTTTGAAAAAGGCTTTCACGACAAATTCAGGTAACTTTCGTTTTGAATTTGCCTTCAAAAATATTAAAAATCTTAAAATTTTACAAACTCTAGAGTAGGTACTACAATTATTTTTAATTACTCAATTGTGTCAAAAAAACGCGCAATTGCTATTGTGGCTGCAAGGTATTTTATTAAGATATTATGAATAAAAAATTTAGGGATGTAGCCTAACAAACCATGTCTCTGTCAGTATTATGAGAAAAAAATCAAGATTTGAGATATAAATACTAAATAAATACTACAATAAATCGAAAAAATCGCGGATCATACATGGAGGTGTTTTGGATACACCTCGAAATAAGGCACTGAAATTTTAGCTTTGAACATCAACTCCCCGGCCACCCTGTACAAACCTTGCGATATTATACTGAAATTAATTTTATTGAGTTTGACTATGCAATCGGATGCTAGTTGATTTTGTATCGTGTGTTGCCGAACTGACATAGCAAACGCCACGATAAGTTATTTAAACTTCAAGTTATAACACATTTATTTATCAGCTAATCCCGGAGTTCCAGTTTTTTAATAAACAAATAGCACTTGATAAATATATTTTTATACTATGATACAAATTGACACTTCCAAATTTTATGGAATCTATTGATTTATAATTCAAAAACATATTTTAAGAAGCCGTTTCCATAATATCTTAGCAGAAAGAAAACTATGCATCCGATTATCCCCTATTCATGTATCACACTTGATTATATGTAGATAGATACTGTTTCATTACACCATATGCACAAAACACTACTTGTACATATGCGCTTTTCAGCGTTACCTACATGAGAGCTGTTATAGTAACAAGAATTTGTTTTGTTCAGGTCATCGCCAGACTTCACCAAGACGGATCAGTGGCTCTGACGGTAGACTCCGTGACCAGGAACGGCTCCAGCACAGGTTTCTCACATCTGATGAACGCTGACTCCAACATTTACGTCGGTGAGTACCAAAGTCCCTTTACATACCAGTTACCTACCTTTTTTTTGACCCGGAGGAAAGGCCTTTACGCATACCTGCTCGCCGTGAGGCGAACGGGTTATGTGGGACTCACCACTGGGAAGGAAACACCCAGTGGCATACCCACTAAAAACTCCGGGGCTCACACTCATCGCCGATGATGGGGAACTGCGGTAGGGGTGGCCACCCATCCCATATCCGCCCCGTCGTGTGTTGCTTTACAACAGCGATCGTCACCGATCACTGTCACAACTGCGCCATGGGCTTTGGTAATTTACTAATAGGCAAATAAACCATAAAGTTTAAAAAATATAGACACATAGGTAGTACCTAGTATTTTAGCTTCATCTGTAAACACATTTGTGCACCGGTAATCAATTTACTGTAATGGCTTTTTCCGGTAAAATGAAAGCGAATGATCAGTTCGTTTGAAATATAATTATAAACCGCATTTATGGGCATTCGTCTGAAAAACACTCGAAGCCGAAATAACCGAGGCTTTTATCAATGCAGGTGGTTATTAAAGCCTGCTCTCGACCAATCACGTGGCACCAGGAATATTATAAAGGGCCACGCGTGACGCCAGTGAAAATGATTTGCGTAACACGGCCGCGCCGACGGGTATTCAACTTAAGCAGGTTTTCAATTTGACTACAATCGGACTTGTTGCTAAGCAAAACTTACTTGTTGCGATGTAAATAGAAATAGAAAAAGTTCATTTGGTACAACAAAAACAATCAAAAAAAAAAACTAATAACTTAACTGTATTACAAAATGGTGTGTACCAAAATGGTCTCCGCTCAGTGTAAGGCCGCTGGTATTCTGCAGATGCCACGTGAAAAAGAAGGCGCGTAGCCCAGCAGTGAACAGACTGCATAATGTAAAGAGGGCAAAATTAGAGAAATTTAACACAGGATAAATAAACATACAAAATAAATATATCATAACACAAAGAATACGCGCATGACTATTATCCCGAAGGGGTAGTTAGAGGCATTGAGTAGTAGAAAACGGAACATTCAGAAGGTTACATTTCGCTGAGTAAGTTTGAATCCAACGTGGTATAACGTTGTCTACGTCAACGTGGGATTTTTTTCTTGGTATTCTCCATTAACGGAAAGTTAGTCGCAAATTGTAGAATAAATACATTAAATACATACGAAGTGTAGTATTGATCTCTGGACCATCCGGATCTGAGCCACAGTGCATAACTACTACGCCACAATGCCCAAATTTTTTGGTAAAAACTTATGTGTTATCAAAATCAAAAATAGCTTTATTTAAATAGACCTGTTACAAAGTACTTTAAAATCGTCAAATGTAATTAACAAACAAAACATACTTAATAATAGACATGAATACCTTGATATTAAAATGTAAACAACAAATAGGGTAAAGTCCCCAGTAGTCAGCCTTTTAACGAAAGTTCTGAGTTTGCTCTGCTCTCAATTCATAAGGAAATTACTAATTGAGTGAAATGATGTTTTATGTCATCAATCATTTATTCAACTTCGATGATCTTCAAGTGCAACACAACATAATTACTCGAACTCTGAGATAATTACGAAATAATAAAAAATGGCACTTTTCCCCAGTAGTCAGCCCCACGGAACCTTAAGTCAGCCTTTGGCTCCCCAGTACTCAGCCGCTACGTTGGCTGCTTATATTTAGGTTCAAAAACTCTAAAAAAATTGGTAAAATAAATTAAATTTGTTGCTTGTTGACTTGTGACCTAGATTTGCCCAGTTTGAGGAGGTCTGCTTCTTCTACCGCTTGTAAAACGGGTTTTTCCGGAAGACCTATTTGATGTGATGCCCATGTCATTATTTCTCCTTCTTTCTATCATCGCACCGCCCGTTATCGTCAGGGTTTTCATCTTCATACTTAAGAGTCCCCTTGAGACATTTTTAAGTGTAAATTTAACACTGCTAGTAATTTGAATAATGAATCCCCAACAATTAGTGACCCTACAAAACTAAAACAGGGGGCTGAGCTCTAGACCTTGGGCACCAAAACCCCTAAACCCCAGTAGCCAGCCGCATCAAAAGTTATACAGAGACGCGTACATCAACTTTTACATAGGGGCACCTTATGCCGCTGACATAAGACCCATTTTGCAACGGTTTTGTAAAGGTTGATGTCAGCGCCTCTGTAAATTATAGTGGCTGACTACTGGGTTTTCTTCATATTTTAGTTGTACGACCAGGCTTTAAATAATCTGTTTAAAAATAACGAATCGAATGGTGTACATATCACTCAGAAACAAAAAAACAACTCAAATCCAGAAGTCAGCCACCCCCGGCTGAGTACTGGCGTTACTAGCGAAAATCCTGTACCCAATAGTCAGCCGTCTCAAAAACTGTGTTCTCCTGGGATAAACATCAGTTATCGTACAAAAGTATGCTCTTATTACATTAAATAAGATAAGCTGACAAAAATACTTCAGTAAAAAAATCAGATAAAGCCGCTGATCGCTAATAACCAAGCGACGACAGTTAGAAAAAAAATGGCGAACATCGAACAAAACGGTCTATCCGTCGTTGGCACTGCTATGAACGTGTTTCTCTGTCTGTGGTGACTGCAGCACGCACCAGTCACGAGCTGTTTCGACCAATAAAGAGTCAAGGAATGATTTAACCACCATGTTATTGGTCGTTTCAAAATATTGCGCTATTCGTGGCGTATAAAAGACCGAAAAGGCTGACCTTAGGTGCCTGGCTGACTACTGGCGACTTTACCCTATACTGTACTTAAAGAAATGTCATGCTACCATCGGGTCGAGAGTAGTATGCATGTATTATGCGGTATGTATGAGTAGTATGTATTCACTTACTACGTTTAAGTGTCGATAAGGATAATAGACGTTGGTCATCTCTAGCGCACACTTTGTCCATTATCGGTGACTTAACAGCCGAGAGCCGTTGGCTGAGAGCGGGCTCTAGATATGACAAGATAGGTGTGTGTAAAGCGAGTGATAAGCCTCACTGTCAATGTGCATTAAAGCGACCTGAGGCTTCCGGAATCCGGCTAGACGTAACCACCTGCATCGGATCCTGATAACCCGGCGGGACCTTATTCCTGAGACATAACCGCCAAATTACCTTGACGACAGGCCAGATAGTATTTAGAGCATTTGCGCCTTTAGAAGCTAGGAGATTTCTGAAGAACACATCACTAACTTCCGTTCGGGGTGGTCATCCAACCCACTACTCGACAGGGCTTGTATAGCTTAACATTGATAATCGTTGCCAATTAACTCTCGCCCTTGAACTACGGGTACTTTAGTAAACGATATTTAAAAATAGTATACATAATTGAAATGTCTATCAATTTGATCCTCGTCATGCATGTGACAGCATTTAGCAGAGTATTTTTTTTATTGTTTTAGAAGCGTATATTTTATTTTCATTTCGACGTATAAATTCTGTTGATGAAATTCTTTTGGTCTTTAAAATGACGGGTTCACAAGCAGTTGGTAAAGTTATGTAATTTTTCTCAGGTGGCATCCCGGACAGCCTGAACGTCAACCGCTACCCTGGACTGACTGGATGCGTGGAGCAAGTGGAACTGATGAGCTCTTCGCGTGGCATCAACCTTGGACAAGAAGCGGTTGCTGGCAGGAATACGCAGCGGTGCAGGAAGTGAGTATGAGAAAGGCATTAAAATTATCGGTTGAAATAATTAAGTGACAAACCAAGACGACATTTTGTTTTCTCTGTGATTTTCATTTCTTATTTTAAACAACGCTTCTGTTAAATAGCACGACTTGTTATGCGTTACTAAACTGCGTCATCATTAGTAGGTTATTAACCAAGGGGATAAAGCAGTGTCTTCTGTCGCGGGTGACGATTTGAATCGCGAGCGTAACGAAGGACTCGAGGTTTACTCCCGAGCGTAGCGAGAGTGTTAAAAACTACAATCACGAAGCGAGCTATTTAAAACGAGTCCTGAGGTGTAGCGAGGGATTTAATGTCACCCAAGACTAAGACAGCTTTATCGCCGAGGAAAATACTCTACTTCTCGTACCGTTTGCGAAAAAATTAACACAATAATAATATGAGAGAAGCATTTATGAAACAATATTTATTATCATTTTTTTTTGTATTTTATCACATGAAATACTGGCAGGTCACAAATAAAGAATTAAAACTTATCAAACTCAATGATGTGAGCACAGATTTAGTTCAGTATTTTCGGTAAGACTTATTTCAAATTTAAATCAGATTCCCCTAGAGGTTGAATGAAATTCAGTAAAATTTTCTTTAACTTTTTTTAACAGATTAAAAATGACTACTTTATGTTCGCTTTTTGTGTCATAGAATGTCACTTTTTTAAGCAAGTGGTACGAAAATTATATTTTTCTAATCAAATTATATATATAAGTATTTAAATGCTGGTTATTCGTAAAAGACTGCTTTGTTGAAAAAACACACTACTAACCTTTGACATAGAAAAGAAAATCTAATAACAAAATTGAATGTGACGTCACTATTCCACACACATTGACATTCATAGATGCATCAGTCAAAGGGGGGTGCGTAACATGCTGACCCCTCGCCTAAAGCCCTCTTTCATAAAACTTAACGAACCAACGATTCGGCATTTCATTTTCAGCTTAGATACGAGTAATTTAATTTTTCGTGACAAGTAAAGAAAAGTGTGTTTTTTAAATACACATAGTAATTCGTACATGCAAATCCAGTTATTTGTAA
This sequence comes from Udea ferrugalis, assembly GCA_950022985.1. NCBI lineage: Eukaryota > Metazoa > Arthropoda > Insecta > Lepidoptera > Crambidae > Udea > Udea ferrugalis. Next base: position 24,698,494 of record OX465515.1, read on the forward strand.
ATCTCATGATAAAAATGTTATAGGATATCTAGTTAAGATGATATTATAAGAAATACTTTATTGCACACATAACAAATAAATTTACAAACAATGAAACATAAATACAGTAACACGTTTATATACGATTTAGGGGGTCTTATTGCTAAAAGCAATCTCCCAGACAACCTACAAGCGAAGGAAATATGACAGAACGAGCAAGCTAGTGCACAAATAAGTAATACAGGTAAAAAGGTGTATTTACTAGTTGTCCAGTTCTGTGTAAATCTAATCGTATAATAGGACATCTATTCAATATAGTTCTGCCATTCACTGCAGTAACAATGCTGTATTTTGACCTAGATATTATTCTCACTTATATTATTTAAAGTAGAGGCAGATAATATGATGAAGCAAAAATTGCAAAAAAACACAGAAATGGAGTCTTAGCAGTAACAGCTCAGCTTATACTGGCAGGAGTAAAACTAGAAAGATTACTAAGAAAAAAACTTAATCTTTTTGATGAGAATATTATATTTTTTCCTTAGTTACCAAAGCTAATCGGATTAACTAATTCCCTTTTGCCTAATGAATCTTAAAAGCAAATAAAGTACAAAATCACAGACTCGTAGCTGGGGTGCATGACTGAATCAATATTGGGTAACATGAAACGGTCAGTATATTGCGAAGCTAGATATTGAAATGATATGTCGAACACATACATACGGGGTGTTCCAATAATATCGTTGATTATTTAATTTTATTTAGTAGTGGGTAAAACAAATTTTACGAACTTACTAATTGTCCCGACAGACTTCGTTCTATTGTCAAACGTTGTGTGTTACGTGACAGGTAGGAACGTTTGCTTAGAGAATACTGAAATGTGGTTTTTCTCATGTTTACTCACTTTTTAAACCTTCACAAATCACAAATATTTCGAAACCAAAATAAGCCAAGTCGGTTCTCGAGTTTTAGTGAGACTAACGAACAGCAATCCATTTTTACTAACTTTCCTCACAGTAAACATAAAAAAAACGCTAGGAATATGGTATAATCCACAATTTAGTTTTCTCTTAACAACCATTTCTAAATGTTTGACAACAGAACAATGTCTGTCGGGACAGCTAGTTTTAAATACATTTTCATATTGATCAGTGTAAAAATAAAATTTTATCAAAATGGAAAATGTTGCTGTTGCATCGTATGAAAAAATATAGACCAAACTTTAGACTTGAAAATAAAACGCCCCCTAAAAATGTGCATGTCAAACACTCCATATTCTGTCAGCCGATTCATGTTGCTGTTTACTCAGCCGATGACATCAAATACACTGAAAAAAATGAGTTAGCTAAAGTGTTAAGCTAAGTTAACTTTTGTTACCATCGACTAAACTTCGGCTTTTAATTCTTAAACTGAGTTAGGTGCAGTTCTTGTCGTTGTTTAGTAAAGCTGCTTCAGTTACTACAACTGAAGTTTAATAATAGTTTCCTAAAAGCATACTTACCTGAACAAAATAATCGGTTTGGTTAATTAAACTAAATTAATTAACTAAACTTATTTCGCTTTAGTAGCTCAAGTATATTTATTACTCCCCAAAGAATTTAGCTAGTGGGTACTAAACGTCTACTTTGGTTAAATGTTTCGTTCAATTAGCCAAACTTGGGTAGAAGCACTCTAATTACGTATTTTTCCATAAGAAGTTAGTAATTTGCAAAACATTTGGTAAACCACTAATAAACTTTAAAAATCTCAACCAAAGTTTAGTTGTGTGCAAACAAACAAGCCCTTTCCCCTCGCCCTCCCTCGCCCGCGGCCCGCCGCCACGCTCGTAACCGCCAGTTTAGTTAGCGAAAACACTCGGGCGAGACGGACGTACGCGCCTAGGTACAACTACAATTTTGCAAATAGTTATTGTGTCAGTGTGAACGTAACGTGATGGCAAACAAAACAATGGAGGACTATTTACATTCGTGGGGCCTAGAGGCCCATATTGAAAAGTTTATAATAATAATCATCATAACAATCAATTACCATAACAATAAATTGTTATAGCGACAGAGCGCCTCGGGAAATAGAAGTAATTTTAAACCTTTAGAATAAATACCATTTCTTTTAAAAATTTTGTAACCCTTAGTAGGTAAATAAATATATTATGTCTGATTAAAACATGTTTTCCTTTTTATAGTTGATAACTCATAATACCCTAATGTTTTTGAGAGACGATTCTTACCAAAATAACTTAACTTGCTTTATGTGTTGTATTATCAACCTCGTTTGTACGATTCTGACAAAAAGGCCATTTTCTAAATTTTTGGAAACTATTTCAAATTGAAGATTGGAATTATTTCGTTTTTCTGGTATATTTTACGTTCCAATCTTCAAATTGAAACAGTTTTTAAAAACCTGGAAAATACCTTTTTGTCAAAATTATACAAACGAGGTTTGTAATACAATACCTAAAGCTAGCAGCTTCACAACCTAAAGCTAGCAGCTCCATCACCTAAAGCTAGCAGATACAGCAAATAAAGCTTACAGCTAAAGTAACTAAAGCTAGCAGTTACAGCACCTAAAACTAGTTGCTGCAGTACCTATACTACGCAGCTAGTGTACCCAAACCTAGCAGCTACAATACCTAAAGCTTACAGCAAAAATAGCAGAAATAAGCAGCTACAGTACCTAAAGTAGATTATTTAAAAAGCTATTCCAACTAAAGTTGAGTTATAGTTAGGCTAAAAGTTAGGTTTACCCTCCCAACCATTTTGCAATATAAACACAATAATAAGGTTACTACAGTCTATCAGTTAAGTTTTTACTACCAAAGATAATTCGATATTAATCCACAACAGTATAGGTAAAACAACTAAACACTGAGAGCTATTCCAACCAATCACTTCAGCTAGAATATCTGAATCATTAAAGCTGCCATACACAAACTGCTGTTTAGTAAACAGTAACTATAAGTTTAGCAGTCACCACAGCAACTAAACTGTTATGTAGATAAGTACTTAAGATTTAGTAAGTACTATCTAAACTTTTTTTTCAGTGTATAGCGATATCAAATATAGCGCTATCAAATATAGTACGTATAGCGATCCCACAGAATACATACCTTTGACATGTTACCAGCTAACCGCCGTTTAATGATTCGAGCATGAAGAGATATCCTGCTCAAAGGAACGATATATCACAATATGTATATAGGAAATATTACATATAGCATACCTGATTGGATCATTATACAATTACGCTAATTAATGGTCTGTCAAATGGCATACACAAATATAAAAACAGAACAACAATTAGTACAAAATCAAAATCGCCAAAAAATTATAAAGTGATTTAAAATAAACCACTTCATTTTCATTGTGTTCCTCGCAAACGTTCCTACCAAGTCTTAGAGCCACAGCTACCCTTAATTAAAGGGTGAGGGTAGGGCATGTAGCCAGGACTCAGGTAGAGATGCGGCCCTGAGGCAAACGATGTCATTTCCTGCAGCGGTACTCACTATGTCAGCCAACTTAGAAGTGCAAAGAAGGTCGTCCCATTCGCGCTGCACCTGTGGCTTATTCGGACGTTTAGCGGTGGGGCACATCAAAGACCAAGCAGATAAAGTCTCCTCCACAAAGGGTATACATATGTTGTCGCCTTGAATTTAAAATTCAAGGTGACATTTATTATATAAAAAGAAAAATATGTTATTAAAATTATCAGCAGTCATTATTTCACTTCAACGCGGAAACAAGAGTATGAACTCCCGAGTTTTCATTTTAGTGTTATCTACCGAGCTTTTGTTCCATCCATTCCAAACTAATGAAAGGCGCAATAACAAGATGAATCCCTACAAAGTAGTGAAGTATTGCGTTTAAATGTAAAATTAAAAACTAGGATTTTGCTTAGAGAGAGTCTTCGTAGCAAAGTGGGCGGAGATTCCGTGGAAGCCTTTTAAAAAGCGAGGTGAAGGCTTATGCAATTTGGACATACTTCGAGAAGGTCCCAGCAATTTTCCCTGTAGGTAACAAAACGTGGCTGAAAGGCCAATCTGCGTCTTACTTGTGCTCTTGTAAGCCTTTGAAAACTTTCCGTAGTATATCCTGTAGAATGCCGATACCAACAAATCGCTGGCGCCGCTATGTTCCAGGGTACGTAGTTAGGGTTGGTTCAAGATTTCCCGATTTTATAAAATAAAGGATTAAACTTTTCCACCACACATACTTGTTTCAAAAATTAACAAAAGCTAGATGTTTCTTAGGATTAAAGTCGCAAAATCTTACAAACACTTCTTGAAAGTCATACCTACTTATCTAAAAATAATAATACGTGCAGCTCTGTTAAAGCAGTGGACTGCAAAAGGCTGATGATGATGATGATGATGCAGCTCTGTTAAATGTTTTTTTCTTGACTATCCTGTAGTCTGCATTTCAATTTCAACCTCACTATTGGATAGGTCCTCGAAAAATATTCCATGTGTGAAACGTCTTCAATACCTACAGAGATTATTTGCTAAATAAAAAGCCAGAAAAAACAATTTCTTGTAAAAAAACTGGTTGTTTATTATGGGTGAAATTTTTTATCGTAAATGTTTTAACGAAGCTTAATATTAAAACTAAAGCCGATCAATTAAAAAAATGTAGCAGGTAAGAGTAAAATTCCGTGATAACTCATTTTAGTACAGTCAGCCAAGAAAGTGGTCTACCACTTTTGACAAAAGTTTCTGCGAGATGTAACGACCGCTAAGGTTGACTTTTCTAACAGAGTTTAACACATGCACAAATTTTATGTTATGACGTTTTGTCTGTTATTTGAGATGCCTGACATTTGACGTCATTGGGTGATTTAGTTTAACCTCATTAAATGCGATACAATCTATTTTGCTCAGCTAAAACTATGTCGATCTTTTTGAAGAGAAACTTATTACTACTGAAAAAGAAAGTCTCACTGACAATTCTATTGTCAAGTATTTCCGTCAATGAAATTATAATACCAATCAAGATGCGATAATTCAAACTTGACACTTGGCATGACCTTATATCATGAAAGACAAAGAGAGCAATAGTCGCTGACACAAACTCATTGCCAGGGAAAATTGACCTTGTTGTTTCATGACGTTAAAACGAATCTCAACCGTAGGGTGGTAGACCATATTTTTGGCTGACTGTACCATTATTAATCCTCTTAAAGACTTAACAGCGCAAAATAATTCGCTATTGGTACTGTGCGTTACCTACTAAAGCAACGGATTTTATAAGCTCGGACACTGAAGCAGAGAAAACATAATGACACTGCACCTAGGGTGAACTCTGCTTTTGCCCGGCGCTTAGGTGCCTTTTGTTTTCTGTTTGTGTATTAAAAAGTAAATTGTAAATGTGTCCTCAATCTTAGTAAAATTAAAATTAAACTAAGAAAAAAAACTGTATTTGGGTGAATAAATTATTATTGTTATTGTTACTAGTAGGTATAACGCGCATAATAGGTATAGGTCAAATTCTTATTTTGTAGGTAAATAAGCACTTCAACGCGCTGATCAAAAAGTGAGGCAATATAGGTATACAAATATTATGTTTCTAAAGACAGTATTAAAATATAATCTGAGGTTATAAAAAATCAAATTAAGAAGAGGAAAGCTAATCCAATCCTTTTATTTAAAATCTAGACATTATCAAATGGAACGTCTTAAAACCTCAGGTTCGGTAAATTTGTTTTGCAGTAGATACCCTGCAGTACCTATAAGGTATCTTGCAAGAATCTCATCTGAAAAATACTCTAGAAAATACAAGGTTGATATTTTTATTCACTTAGAATTTTTCGCAAAAGGCGAGTGGATACTTACTGGATTTTAACTTGAGGAACATGGAAAAGCTTGGATATTACAGATTTTCAATCGGAGCTTACTACGTAAACCTGTTGAGCGGTGCAGCCTTGAGATACTGAGTCGTTTCTTTACTTGCATAAGACTCAATATCAGAAAGCTTGTTTTGCTGCACTCAACTGATGTTTGCGCTTTAAACCTGCGGTATCGGGGAAGATCTTAGCTTTCTCGATAACGGCTAGTTGCTACTCGGCTGGGTATAAGCAGACAAGTGGATTAGTGTTCACATTATGCTTTCTAATTCTAATGTTGAATGTTAGGCGACCGTAAATATTAGGTAGGTGTATTCACGTTGTTGGTATTGTTTCCTACTTGATGCAGCTATTCAAATATCTATATTTATTAAGTAGTTATTTCAGAGATTTTAGTAACATTCAATATTAGGTAGGTAGATATAATTACCTTATTTGAATCATGCTTTTTTGTTTAATTTTTTGAAATCTTACTTGGAAAATAATCAAATACATTTTTGTGATAAAATAAAATTAAAAGCTTCTCAGGAAATATTACGTTTCCGGCAAACTTATAGTCGTTTTTTGATTGGTTTTCGTATGAATTCAGAACGATGAATGTGGATTCAAACGAGGGATCCAATAACGGTGAATCATTATTTTATTCGAACATGGGTCTGTTGTGCAAACTTTGGTTTGCGACACTAACACTATTCGCGGACGGAATAATAATTTTATAGCAAAAGTTCGAAGAATCGTCGAATAGGTTATTTCATTTTAGCATTAAGTTATGTTTATGCTCTGAAACGTTTAAGACAAACTATCTCTACCGAGGCCTCAGTCACCGCTTATCACGGATATGTTTCCTCCGTCCTAAGCTACGGAATCATTTTATGGGGGAATTCGGTAGATTTTGATAGAGCTTTTAAAGTAAAAAAAAATGTGTAAGGGCTATTTGTGACGCAGGTTTTATTGACAGCAGTAAACCTCTTTTCAAAAATTAAACATTCTCTCATTACCCTGTCTTTACATCAGAGATATTTGCTGCTTTGTGAAACGTCACCCCCAATATTTCAAAAAACACACTGAAGTATCAGGCAGGCGAACACGGGCACAATATCTCAATTTACTACATCAACCACCAAGTCAGTGCCACATTTATAAACAGAATGCCCACAACATGTCCCTACTATTATATAATAAATTACCAGTGCAAATTAAAAACCTAAATGGGAATAACTTTAAGAGTCATCTTACAAACTGGCTCATCAAAAAATGTTTTTATAATTTAAAAGAATACCTGTTTTATGATAAAGATTATGTAGTTTAATTTTGTAGATATTGAAAAAAAAAGTGTTATGAAGCAACTGTAAATATGTAACAAAAACCACACCGTGTCTAAAATAAAATATTGGTTTTATATAATTATCTTACATTTAAGTAGGTATTAAGTCGTCTTAAGTTTGTGATATTAGGAGATACTAGATGAGGTACATAATAATCCCCGATTTAATTATAATTTCATATTATAGTTTTAGGTATAAAGTTAGGTTACTAATAGTTTATAATACTGAATAGACCAGAAAACATTCAGTTTTAAAGTATTATTTTATTAATAATAATGTAGGTATAAGTGCATATTAGTCCTAAGATTCATTATTCCTATTTTTAATTATGTAGGTACTAGGATTTAAATTTGTAGGTATTTACCTACTAATAGTACATTGTTATCCTAGGGGTGAAAGTAACTTATTTAGTCCCGAGACGGGGTTTGGCGCCCGGAACGAAGTGAGGGCGCCAATAGTTCGAGGGACTAAATAAGTCTTTCACCCGAGGTAAACACTGTGCTTTTCATTACGAATACAAGGAAAGTAAAAATAAAACATGAATTAGCCAAAGAAAAAGATATAAAAATAAATGAAGATCGAATTGGCGCTATCCCGCCTATTTTGTTTGTTTTTTTTTTCTGTGGCGGGCCCACTATTCAGCCATTATTTTTTATTTTTTTCATTGGAAAAATGGTAAATATTTTGCTCTAAGCTTAGTTATTTTGAAGAAATTGTTGAAACTGAATTATAATAAGGTTATTTATAAAATATACATTCTCTAATCAATACTTAACTTTAAGTTATTTCAATTTTACATCGTGGCTGTATAGAAAGTTGGAACATGGTTCAATAGATATGTGAAAAATAACTAAGTTTTTTTTTAATAATTTGGCAGATGTCAGTTGAAAGTGATTCTCCCTAGGGATGAAAAGTATTACTTTCAGCCCGCTTCTCAGGTCAGTAATGACCTACTTTCAGAGTATGAGTAATGAAAAATAATTTGCACGCCTGCTAGCAGGCCGAATACTATGTCAAGTAATTATATTAACATCCTAAGGCTCAATTGTAGTCTATGCAAATAAATATTTTGTTTGTTTGTTTCTATAACGAACATACAGCGGACAGACAGACAAAATTTTTACTGATTGAATTTTTCCCTTTAGCGATCCCTTATATCCCTTGATAGTGATTTTTTAAATATATTTCCTGTACAGAATTAGCGTCTCTACAAATTTATATAAGGATTAAGGATAATGCATTATCGTCTCACTAGAGATAGGAATACAAATGATTTCGTATGCTGAGGCGTTAGATTCGAGATTAGAAAAAATGGCCTCTTGACGAATTTTCAAGTAGTACTTCACCATAAGCCGAAGGCTGTGGCCACAATACCGGCACCCTCGGGCACATCACTTAATATTTCGGATTAAGAGCTTCAGCACTCACCCCGAAGCCCGGTAGAGTTAGTTAAGCTATCAGTGGCTAAATAGCGGGCATTTATGGAAGTGACAGTTGGAATATTCTAGAATAAATCGGTATGAGAGACTGACATTAAGAGTTTCATATCTAGAGCTTTCAGTTCATTTTCGCGTCAGCTAATATTGTGAGCAGAAAGTCGCGGTTATTATTATATCAGATGCTTGATACCTTCAGCAGGACTATTGGGAAGTTTAAAAAAGATTTTGTTTTCATCATGAAGCAAGTGGTGATTTTTCATATTAAATTAAAATTGTGTTTTGTAACTTGTTCTATCATTTACCAAAACCATGGAACTAGTAAAATAAACCTCTAATAGGTAGGTAATATTATTATAGGTAACACCGGCAACTTAGTAAAGCAGTAGGTTTTTTCAACATTTCAATTTGACTGAAACTGTGAACAACAAGCCGCAGGGCAAGATTGGCAGCATTAGTTTAAACTTCAATTTGTTATGAAGATAAGCCTCATATTTTCAATTGCTACCCCTGCGCGCAACTTGCCTGCGGAGTCAGGTAAATAAGTTGTTTTCATGAAATAAAGAAAATTGCCCTATGTAGGTGTAATCTTGGCTGATCGGATGAAGGGCACTTCATAATTTGTTTACCTAGAGCTTGTTTACTTGTGATATAATAATGTAAGTGCCCACTTTTCATTACTAGAAAGCAAAACTGGTTAGGACTATGTCATGTATTGCAATGTGCTTTCATAACTTCAACAAGCAAGCCAAATGAACTAATAAGGTTTTGTTATTATTTATCTGATAATAACGGCTAACGGAAATCTTCTTTTTTGTTTTTCGGGTTCTGAGACAAGACATGTTAGAATATCTCAATATTGTCTCAGATCCTCTCTCTCAGCTATGTGCGTACTCATAAACATTGTTGTGACATGTGACACTGATGCACATACAAGAAATAAAATCATAGAAGCTGGATGAGCCCCTTTGAATAATAGTCTTGCACAATTTGAGTTTTAATAAGTAATTGTTAAACAAACTTACGTCTTTATCGGTGTTTTTCATGACTACAAAGCTAAGCTAGCCGCAAGTTATTAAAAAAAACAAAGTAGATGTTAATTATGTCATCGTCTTTATTATCTATATTTGTCTATATTTTTAAACACAGTCTCCCAACTTCCTTTAAAATGTATGAATATGTAATAATTTTATCTTATATTGCTTTTTGTTGGTATTTACTAATGCTACTAACTTTCATGCTGCTTCGGAATCCCAGTTCCATGTACCCTGACATGTATCCCTTCTTTGAAGAGGTGGAGGTTTTCGAATCCCCCCCGCCTCGTTATCACTTCAACTCCCAGTCTCGACCATCACCTTACGAAACCCTTTGCCTGACCCTGTTACCTTTCCTCGTGGTGCTCCTTTTCTAGACTGACCGATGGCTTGGACTACAAAGGTAACTGTTGAATTCAGTGGCGTAACTTTAATAACCTAGATGAGGCTTGTTTTCGAGCGCTAACCCCCAAACTCACAAACGTAATCAAGGTTGAGCATCCCTCAGAAGTATAGCTATCCCTTTCGGTTCTATTGACATTTTACGGGACGGTGTGAGCTTGAGCGCATGCACGTTTGTGAATTCGGGGGTTACTCGGCCAGGAATTTGAGTGGCACTCTAATTCATCACTCGTATAGTAACGCCACTGAGGTAACTACGCTTGAGTTTTATTTCATATGTTACTCAGTACATTTAGTTTACCTAGGATGTATCTAACCTTAAAAATCTATATCGATACCTATGTGGATGCACAATTGTATGGCAATGTGGTTGCAATTTCAATTCAACGAGAAAATGTATTGCGTTGCGACATACGCAGATTACTTGTTGCTAAAATCATGTTGTGATACGATCTGCTCCAGTGTAATGCCACAGTATACAGAGAAAAGTAAAATATCTACATACAAACGTGCCGCTCTCGGTTTGAATGTGTGCGTGCGCGTCGCGCGCCGCGCCGTGTCGAGATTTCACGAACACACGATTTCCCGCACACGCTAGCATACAATAGGGGGGAATAAGGTGGGACGGTACTGACGGGCTGTGCCGCGTGTCTATGTGCACGCTAGGCTAATAACTCGGCGGGCGGCCTTAGATAACCTACTGTTTATACTGTGGCAATGCAGACTAGGCTTGATGAGTTATTGATTCGATAACAGTCGGTTTTGTAGAGAAAGTTATATAACACCAGGGTAGCGATTCACAACCGAGTTATCGTACGATTCGGTAACTTTCATTTAATTTTTGTAAATCACTTGTTTAGCAATAGCGCTTGATAATCGTAAATCGTAATTTCCTTAAAGGTTATATATTTTTTATTTTTTTAATATCATAAAAACCCAAATAACCTTTAAATGACATTAATGTAATGTAAGATGTTTTTCAATATCGAGAAATAAATAATCTAACTCTCAAATATCTTTCTGTTTCAGCCCGTAAGCTCGACGACATGGACTACGTTGCAAATCTCCGATATACTTAAGTCAATTCTGTGAAAATTATACATTCTGTGCGTTATTATAGTCCTTTTAAAGTTCCAACAAATTAAGTTACATATTATGTGAAATAATACAAAAGACTTTCCTAAATTATGTGACTTCTAATCCTTCGCCGATGGTCTCAGTGAACATATAACATACTGAAACTATTATTAAAATATTCTCTATGTGTTACAATTTTAAGTAGAAATTTTATTGGAAATAAAGTTGTAACTTAGTATTAAGGATAGGTCAACATTCAGGACAATACAAATAGCTTAGTTATTAGATATTGTTAAATAAATTCATGTTAATGTTAATAAGGTTGGTGAGAAAGGTCAAGAGGCTCGCTGGAGCTAAGTACGGTGCCATAAGATTGACTAATAATTAATACGTAGTTAGGAAAACTATTTACTAATTATATCACAATTTTACAATTCCCTTCTTGTCAACTCGGTTGCAGTCGTCTATTTCCGTTCATTATTAGTTCCTCTCTCGTAATGTGGAGTCACCCTGTATAGCATCTTAAGAGATGCTTTTAACATGTGCCAAAAGTCACTACGGGGTAGCCGTTATTATTTTCTACCACTGCCATTTTATTTGCTTCTTAACTCTATTAGTTAAATAGTTAGGTATTTTCTTCGCTTTATTAAACAACGAATTCACTATTTTTAAGTACTTAGACTAATACCGATTGAAAAACGTCTGTCGATTTTAAATCGTTTTAAACTTTGGTGGCATTTACCTTGTACGCGCCAAAGGCTCGGTTATCCAGTGCTGTAGTATAAGTTATAAACGAAATATATGTGCATTCAATGTGTTATATAGCTTGGCTAAGATTACATGTGACGATATATACTTAGAAACGGATTAAATCTCGATGTCAAAAATGTTAAATCTGAATGTCTTAAATGTTGTAATTCTGGATGTCATAATTATCTGAATGTCATTGTACTCTAATATAAATGAAACAGTTATCTACTGTCTACATACAATAATCGTCTCCATGTATTGCTGCTAAGCGATCAAATATGAGTAACAATAAAAATGAAAATTATATGTTGTTTTATTTCTATTCATCGTAGAAATCCCGTCGAAAGAATGAAAGAGCGTCGTGGCCCAGAGGTTGAACATTCTGGGTCGGAACCCGATGGTCCCGAGATCAAATCTGGCCGGAACACACCTATTTTGTGTTCATTGTACAATTTAGAAGCTTACTCTCCAGTATGTTATGTTTATATTTATCGTAGAAATCCCTAGCTGACTATGTTTAGATACGAGTGAAGCATCGCTTTTCATTTGGGTTGGAAATTGGTTTCCGAAAATCTCACAATATGGACTCGGCAATGCCTTTCTCAAAGCACACAAGGCAAAGCTTTGACATTGAAACTCATCAGTCCAGTGCCAGATTACATTGGCGATAGGTTTGATGGAAACATCTCTCGATTATGTGCACAAAGCGAAGCCCAGTGCAGTCGTTTGAAACTCATCAGTCCAGTGCCAGATTACATTGGCGATAGGTTTGATGGAAACATCTCTCGATTATGTGCACAAAGCAAAGCCCAGTGCAGTCGTTTGAAACTCATCAGTCCAGTGCCAGATTACATTGGCGATAGGTTTGATGGAAACATCTCTCGATTATGTGCACAAAGCAAAGCCCAGTGCAGTCGTTTGAAACTCATCAGTCCAGTGCCAGATTACATTGGCGATAGGTTTGATGGAAACATCTCTCGATTATGTGCACAAAGCAAAGCCCAGTGCAGTCGTTTGAAACTCATCAGTCCAGTGCCAGATTACATTGGCGATAGGTTTGATGGAAACATCTCTCGATTATGTGCACAAAGCGAAGCCCAGTGCAGTCGTATTAGAATAGAATGGGAATTCGGGAATGTAGTGGATTTAATGAAACTAGCAAAACTGAAAGTTACTTAGTAACACTAAAGGGGTTACTACAAATTCCTGGATTTAAATTGGTTTTGCCTTAATACGTGCAAAACAGCTTTGATTGGAAGTGAAAACATGAGATTTTCAATGTAAAGCTTTTTATAGGTTATTTTATTTTTAGCATTAGGGATAATGCATTATCATCTTACTCAAGATAGGAAAACCAGAAAAAGGCATTCGGTCCTGGCATCAGGCGGGACTCGAACCCGCGTCTTTCGCAAGCCGGGCGACTGCACTACCAATTATGCTACCGAGACCATTAACAGACCGGACGAATTTCTCTGGTATATTATACCTGACAGACAGGTTGGTTTCACCAATGTTTAGGCATATACCTTAATTAATAATAATAATATTTGCAATAATGTTTCTTTCGAGTGTTTAAGGTATATGCCTAAACATTGGTGAAACCAACCTGTCTGTCAGGTATAATATACCAGGGAAATTCGTCCGGTCTGTTAATGGTCTCGGTAGCATAATTGGTAGTGCAGTCGCCCGGCTTGCGAAAGACGCGGGTTCGAGTCCCGCCTGATGCCAGGACCGAATGCCTTTTTCTGGTTTTCCTATCTAAAGCTTTTTATGTTTATATAGCTGGGTTACCTGGAATAAATACGCTTGGTTGTGACAGTGAATAGGGAATATGCACTTGAAACAGATGAGCGTCATATTTTTTTTTTTAGTAGTATTTTGAATTCTTATTACGTCTCTATCAAAATTTTCTAATTTTATTTCTTTGTAGATGTAAAAATAATTATTGAAAAGTGCAAAAAAAGTGGGAAATTCAAAGTGGTTGAAACAGAGTGGGTTGAGTGTGACATCACAGTCTAGGCGTATGTCACTGTCAAAAGCGTGACAAGAAGAAGAATTCAACAGTTTTTAGGTTACATCTGTGTTGAGCACGCAATAATGGCGGCGTTTGAAACGCTTGAAAAAGTTTGAAATTTGAAACACTATAAATATACTACATTTTGCATTTCTGGTGAAGAATATTATAGATCAGTCATGAAACGATATGAAGTTATTATAAAAAAATATAAAAAAGAACAGTGCATATTCCCTTTTGGCCTCAGTCGCTGCTATAAGCGCACACCCGGTCTAATGGGATGGGTGGGCCACTGCTAGCGAAATTTTGTGATATTATTTTTTGGGCTTTCTAGGGCTAAGTTGTTCTCGGTTGGCGTTACTATACCAGCCGTTAAGCCTAGTTGGTTGCAGGCCTTGAGACGGCTCGATCACATCTGACATGAAGGTTTATCACTCACCTCCTCAACAATCCACCCTGAGCTCGCGTGTTGAAGTATGGCTTGCACCGCCTGATAGTCAAAGTGAGGATTGTGTCCAGTAGTGGGACATAACGATTCTTAGATAGGTAGTAAATTGAAGACGCGCTTCTCCACCGCATTTACGCGAACAAGAGTGCTTGATTTCATGCTTAGATGCAGTGGAGGGGCGCGTCATTTCAGCTTAGACGATCTCTACCAATATAATTACAAATACGAACTTTGAAACCTATCTCCTGGTGACGACAGAACGTTGCAAAATACATATTGATTCAAAACGTGATCTCCTACTACGGGCTTTAGATAATTGTAGATAGATGGCAAGTTCAGCGAGCTGTGAGCTATGAAGAGGAATATGCTGAACGAAATCGAATTAGAAAATCGGGAATCTGTAGAATAACCAAAGTCGCAGCGAGACGGTCGGCTGGGAACTAAAGTAGGTAAATACTCTGCATTTTAGACAGGTAAATACTCTGCATTTCACTTCGGATTACCTGATAAAGATGGGAAAGTCATAATGGCTCAGCATTGATAATCTGAAAAATAATTAATACATGGAATAGTCGAAACTTCGAAAAGGAGACACGAGCATGTACAATTCATTTTCTTTATTTCATGTTTGATACCAATGAAACCATAACATAAACATAAAAACATATGACACACATGACACAAACCTGCTAGAAATGGTACGGGCACGATAAACACTGCCCTTTATGTGTTTTTCTGACACTAATAACAGTAGCACCATTTAGCAATAAGAGCGCCTAAATTATACATGTGTTGTGTACAATGTTTTAATTTAGTGTGCAACACACACTATAACTGTTAACACTTTGTTTATTTATCTAACCGATCACTGTCAAAAACCCTCTTTTTGTGTATCTATCAACCTGGCACAATTTAATCCAAATTTTGGGAATTCGGGATGTTTAATCCCTATTTCAAGGCGTTAATTGCGCTTCAGTCTGCGGTGATAGCTTCGTAGGATAACGTGTACCAATACAAACCACCAAATTCAAAAACGTCGATCAAGGTGAGCACGCCTTCAACCCCATGCCATTCTGTAAATTGTCGAACAAAATAACACAGACAACATCACAAGTGGAGTTTTTTTTTTTTTTTTTATTTAAAATGGGTTTGCGTTTGACCTCAGTCTCGCCTGATGGTAAGCGATGACGAGGTCGAAGGTGTAACACGCTTACCCAGAAAATGCCTAAAAAAATAAATATAATAATATTTAGTTGAAATGAAAATTAATTTACCGATTCGAACAATAACGCGGTTTTGAATTGCCCTCGTCATTAAAATGTTTTGCAATTACATTATTGGTAGCGATTATTCTTTGTTTTCAATAACTATTGAATTCCTGCGTACTTACCCAATGGACGGGACTGTACATAATATGACGATGTGAGCGTATTGCCAGAGGACGTGTAGGGCTGCAGGCAGTTCAAATTAAAGATGTTTATTTTGCACAACACCGACACTTTTTATTGTTCCAAAATTGCTAGCAATACAATTGTCACTTGTTACACTTTGGAAGTTATTTTTACACAAAACGCCTTAATTAAATAAAATAATTAACCGGGACCGACCCGCGTGGACCACGGATGCTGAGCGAGAGAGAGATAGAGAGCGAGCCATAGACGAAGACAAAAAAAACTATTTTTAATACAAAATTTGCAGCTTGGCATCAAGCTGTGATTCTTGTCTATGTTGTTCTCAACACCCAATAAAACAAATTGTACCCAATAATATAATTCTGTTGCAAATACTTAATTATTTCACTCACATATCCACCTACTTACGTACGTAACTATAGTCCGGTCGCGTTGTCCTTTGACCTAGCACGTCCCCTAATCAATCAAATCGTTCCTCATTAGAAAGTCAAGTCCACAGTGACCAGTTGAACGCATCTTTTGAAAGCAAAAGTTTCGGATCTGAGTTTTTTTTGTTGTTGTGTGCAACAGACTAAAATTTAAAAATCACTGGATTCTTAACGCGACCGGACTATAGTTGCGTTTTAAATTACTATCTCCTTTTATAGGGGTATTTCACTCTGTTCAAAAGCCTGGCTCGTATGCCCTGTAGACTGCAATCATCCAGCCAATTAACGCATTTCTTCTCTATGTTGTAGTATATACTGTTTGGAATGATTGTGACGAAAGAATCCTCGGTATCTGGCTTCATTACCAGGAAATCATTCTGTCCTTTCTTTTCAACGTATGGTCTTTCCAAAAGTGCCGAAGACGCCTGATTTATAGTATTAATGAGTTCCTGCTCCACCACACCTGCCTGCTCGTCTCTGCCTGCTGGTTCGATGGCAGCTGGAGAAATAGACTCTTCTTCTGCTGCTGCTGCATCTCTGAGTATTTTCTTGATTTGACTTCGTGAATTACCTTTTGTGAGAGTTTTGAATAAAGTGCGGGCCCTTGCTAACGTTTCTGGGTTTATTCTTCTGCTGTTTCTGTCCATTTGTTTTGCTATTGATATGACATTTAATAACCTTCTCATAACCGTATCTGCCGGTAAGGGTCTGAGAGCACCCACGAGTTTCAGTAACAGAATTATCGATATCAGTCTTACCTGGAAGAAACGTGATATTTAAGTTGAGACTTACATTACAATTAATATTTTTATTTACAATTGCATTTATAAAATGTTCACAGTACCATATTGGTCAATTCGTAGGAATTTCTTGCCAGTGCATGTTTTCGTTACAAACAAAAATTAAATTGTAAATCACCGTGAAATTAACTTTTCGGAATGACGTTATTTGATAGTTTACTTTAGAACATTAAAGATTAACTTGAATAGCTTCACGAATACTTCCATATCAATTCAAACCTGCACTAAGTCCAAGAGCTGCTGAACCCTGCAAGTAACGGTCTTCCTGCAAGCACACTCGTGATTTAAAGCATGCTAAAGGCAATAGCCATGACCTGACAGGCGGTATTAGCCCTGCATGTCATCAGTCCCTTTGTTTTTTAAATTGTGAGATAAATTGGGTGACATAACTTGTTTCGGTAAGTTTCCAGAAAATATAGGATTATGATAAACTGCATCAATGTAAGTATTGTATTTCACCTCTTAGTGCCGCTTGTAAGGACCGAATTCTGGAAAGTAGTTAACATTATAGGTATAGGTTTTTAAACTTTCTTGTTGCATTTTTCACTATATAAAAACTAAAAAACCGGGTTTTCTGCAACATTTAAACTACGGTAAAAACGACTATTTACCTGTATTTGCCCGACGTTTCGGCGACAATTGCATGTGCCGTGGTCACGAGCGGACTGGCGGCGCGCGGCGCCGTCTGATGGTGCGCGGAGGAAAATCTTCATCCACCCGCACATTGTCAAATTGTCGTCTGCATGGAATCCGGTGATTGCTAGGTGTAAATCGCGGTTTGGACCGTCCAAAGTGAAACCGGATAGTGTTAGTGTGTTTTGCCGAACTGACTGTACCAGTACTAATAATGTTGGAAATGTGCGGGTGGATGAAGATTTTCCTCCGCGCACCATCAGACGGCGCCGCGCGCCGCCAGTCCGCTCGTGACCACGGCACATGCAATTGTCGCCGAAACGTCGGGCAAATACAGGTAAATAGTCGTTTTTACCGTAGTTTAAATGTTGCAGAAAACCCGGTTTTTTAGTTTTTATTATAGGTATAGCAATTTATAGTAAAGGCCTCATTAAAAAAAATATGTTCATGGCTCTTGCCCTCAGCATGTTTTAAATCATCAAGTAATCAATCAAGTGTACAAAGTAACTCTACAAGAAGACCGTTACTCGCGGGGTTCAACAGTTCTCCAGCTGAATGATTCAACGACTATTGGCAGAAACGTGAAACAGCAAAATATAAGTCTAATATACAGGGTGTCCCTTTTGAGGTGTCAAGCCGGCGCGAGCTGATAGTAGGGTACCATACCTATCGATTTAACCCCAATGTATGTTCTACGATTTTTTGTAGTTTTCGAGATATTAATGTTTTTGTTATTTTTCTTCCATCTTTCCATTCCATCTTTATTATTTTTATGTACCCGTATTTAGAGCATAGTAACTCAAAACAGTTCGATAATTGATTCAAAACATGATCCGGTTTCCTCAATTTTAAAATTTTTATTACACCAGGAGTTGTGACTTTCGAATAATTGGAAGTTAGAAATGACTGTATGTAGGTACAGTCATTTTGGATTCAAACGGTAATTAGCGGTAAATACCAATACTAATACCAATACTAATATTAACTACATCGGTAGTTGGTAATTGAACTCCTCTTAGTATTTCGTTTCATTATTGTTTTAGAATTTTCCATGCAGTATCTAAAGATCTGAAAACCAGAAAACTATTAACTAGTAGTTATTAAACCGTCGTTCAAATTGACGATATCTCATGGCCGCGACAATATATAAATGAAAAAAAATAACTTATTTAGGAAATCGTAACTAACTTAAAAGATTAAAACGAAATGATTAATGAGGCCAAATAGCAACGGAAAAAAATATTAATAAAAAATCTACCAAAAAGCAATGTTACTCGTACTTACAATGTCTAAAATAGAATAGACCACACGCAGCTAATCAAATAAAAGCCCTGATTCTGTGTTTCCAGTGGGCCCATCACCAAGTTAAACGCGATAACACAATAAAACTAGTATGATAATAATATGTTTTAAGTGCAACGTAAAAGTATACAATGCTATGCAACACATAGATATGTTGTTTAACATTGTACAACAGCAGGAAAAGTACACTTAGTGGCAGAAGTATAGATACTTGAAAATATTTCATTTAATCTCTCTCGACATACTAACAGCTCTATAAAAGTAGACGAAATGACGTCGCGTCGCAACGTGCTACGACGCGGCATCGTAAGAATGGCGCTTGCTCGTATCAGATTTCGTAGCGATGCCGATGCTACGTCGTGTCTTCATTGTGTACGGGCTGTCAAAGTAATTTTTTTGGAACCTCTTAACATTGTTTATTTTTATTTATTCGTGTTTTTTTTTCAACTGAATGTTTTCCTTTATTTCATTATAATTGTTATTCTTTTGACTTTAGTTGATTTGGTTTATTTTATTAATTTTATTTTAATGTTTTTTTTTCTGTAATCTCTATTCGTAAGACCTTTATTTATCTTTATTTCTCTTTTTATCTTAAAAATAATGTTTATATCTTTAACAACGCACAGTTAAACCTAATATCTTAACTACAATTCGCTTAGAGCTTCAGGGGATTCACCGTTAATTCCTTTCCCCTTTCCCCTTTGCTACTCATCTAGTGTACACGGATATTCAGCCAATATCAGATGGTTTAATGCGTTTGCATTTAAAATGCTTCGTCGAGTTCTCATTGGAGTGAAGTATTTCATAACATGCCATTACTTCATGAAAAAACACTTAACTCAAGGTTCATGTTAGACGATTTATTTTATAAACCTAGCTAACATCGCTGCGGCACTTCACTGAATACTTACCTTCACTGATTTATTCACTAATCTCCACTTGCTATGAACAAAGAGTGAAATAAAAACTAGTTTATATTTTTTCAAATTCTATTTTATAATCAGCTGAAGATCAGCTGAAATGAATTTGATCATAGTTTCCCAACTAAAAAAGTTACTTGTAAGGTTCAGTCATCATTTTCCGAATGGGCCACTCCCGGAATTTATATAACTAGGACTAAAATGTATGATTTGTACGGCATGAAAAAATACAACTTTGATCCGAATTTCATAGAGTATGTCAAGAACTACTCTAAAACATTTAGAAAAGTCTGCGTGTGTGCCAAGGCTTTACACATTCGTGATAAAATAACTAAGTCCAACAGCAAAATTAAAACCACTTGGGACGTAATCAATCATGAAACTGGTAAAGCTAAACCACGCGACACCACTTTCACTCTAAAGATTAACAATGAAATTGTCAAGTCCGAAGCTAACATCGCTGAAGCTTTTGAAAGTTATTTTGGTAATATACCTATAGTTACTACAGCATCACTCAATTCATCACCTTTTGAAGCAGAACAGCTAGTTAAAGATAATGTGTCATGCTGCAATATTGTTTTTAAATTTAAACATGTAGACTCGTCTGATATATTAAAATCCTTCAAGTTAATTAATTTAAAGAATACTGCCGATCTTTGGGATATTTCAGTGAAAGTTATTAGTCACATTATAGATGTAATTGCTCCCTACTTAGCAGTAATCTTCAATGAGTGTGTTGATGAGGGAGTTTTTCCAGAGTTAATGAAGTATAGTAAAATTATACCACTTTTTAAATCAGGCAGTAAACTGGACCCAGGTAACTTTAGACCTATATCTATCTTACCAGCTCTGAGTAAGATATTTGAGAAAATTGTCCAGGAACAACTTCTATGTCACTTTAGTGAAAACAAACTTTTCCACAGTGAACAATATGGATTCACCAGAGGTCGTTCCACCACTGATGCTGGTATTGCGCTCCTAAAACATATCTTTAGGGCTTGGGAGAATTCACAGAACGCTCTTGGCGTCTTCTGTGACTTATCCAAGGCGTTTGATTGCGTCGATCATGGGACTCTCATACGGAAACTTGATTTTTACGGAGTAAAAGACACTGCGTTAGATTTGATTCTTTCATATCTTAGTTTCAGAACCCAAAAAGTAGAGATTAATGGGGTACTATCTTCTGGATCACCAGTCAAATTAGGGGTTCCACAGGGATCTATTCTTGGTCCATTTCTGTTCCTAGTATACATTAATGACTTACCTTTTTATGTTAAAGACCTATGTGATATAGTATTATTTGCAGACGACACATCTTTACTTTTTAACATTGATAGAAATAAAAACGTCTTCGACGATGTTAATGAAGCGCTTTCGAAAGTTTTGCATTGGTTTACAGTTAACAATCTGCAGCTAAATGCGAAGAAAACGAAATGTGTTAATTTTAAATTGCCTAACGTAAATAATAATGACATAAATTTAAAAATCAATGATGATAAAATGGAGCTTGTGGACTCCACAGTTTCTCTTGGAATAACCCTAGATTAAAAATTGCAATGGAACCCTCATTTGACAAGTCTTTCAGGTAGGCTTAGCTCAGCTGCTTTTGCTATTAGGAAAATAAGGCTATTGACAAACGTTGAAACCGCTCGCTTAGTTTATTTTAGCTACTTCCACAGTATTATGTCCTACGGAATAGTACTTTGGGGTCAGGCAGCAGACATACAAGCAATTTTCGTTCTTCAGAAACGAGCTATTAGATCCATTTATAAGCTGCGAGCACGGGCCACTCTTAGGGAACTTTTTAAGGAAATTGGTATTCTAACTGTAGCTTCGCAATATATTTACAATTGTATTGTCTTGGTAAGAAAAAATATCAATCTTTTCACCAAACACAGCGATATTCATGCTAAAAATACTAGGAATAAAGATAAAATTGCGCTACCATTTTTCAGATTGCAGAGAGTTTTAGGGTCATTCATGGGGCAAGGTGTACATTATTATAACAAAGTTCCGGAAGCGATTTGTAAGCTGCCATTACATAGATTTAAAAATCACATTAAAGCTACGTTGCTGAAAAAGGGATATTACACCACTAGAGATTATATCATGGATAGAAATGCTTGGGAATAAGCTCTCTGCTCCCGACGGAGTCTAATTAACTATTGTTATATCAACAATCATACTTAGGTTAAGACACTAACAATGTTTGTTTTGTTTTATATAGCTTCTCGTCGATGTACCTAAGAGTGTTATTCTTTTCATAAATTATGAATTTTATTGTGCTATCTTGTTCTAAGTTCTGTTGTAATATACTAACAATTATTGTAAAAAAGAGAAACAGTTGAAAAGAGTAACTGCTGAGTTTCTTGCCGGTTCTTCTCAGTACAGAAACAACTTTCCGATCCGGTGGTAGCATCACATTTATTTAAGTACAGTATATTTATTGTTTACATTTAATATTATGGTATTCATGTCTATTATTAAGTATGTTTTGTTTGTTAATTAGATTTGACGATTTAAAAGTACTCTGTAACAGGTCTATTTAAATAAAGCTATTTTTGATTTTGATTTTTGATTTCGATCGGATAGCCCTAAAGGATATTTAATTAATAAGATAATAATTTAATTCTAAACAAAAGTTGTGCAACTTTTTGGATTCACAACGGAGCCGGGTTGTTGGACGGGTGTAAGGTTAGTGAGCAACCGTAATTTCAGATGTTATCAAACCGCCATAAGGCCTCCGCTGCCTCCTCCGCTTAACGACTGACATCTAGCGACGTCAACCACGACCAACTGCTTAACGTGCATTCCGAAGCACGGATTTTCCCGAAAATTACATCACTAAATTTCGGTCGGGGTGGTCACCCATCGCATTTCCGACCTGGCATCTGTTGCATAACAATAGCAGTCGTTGCTGGTCCACTGCCTCAACTGCGCCACGGGCGCCTCCGGGTCAATGCATTTGTAAATTATGGGTGCACCAAAGTTCACCTAAAATTTTATCTCCTAATATCGGACCTCCGAAATTATTCAGGAGGGATCTCATAACACCACATTCATTATTTTGAAACAATATCACTTCCAATTATGTTTTCAATTATACATTTCTTCTACATTAGAAATAAGGTAACAGTTTACAAAATTATGTAATAGGCATTTTGTTTTCTTGTAAAATCAATCTATATTTTCATCCGCCGGAGTTGTGTTTTTTTTAATTATGTGGATACTTAAGTACTATTGATAGTTAGTTTGATTTCCTGAGATACTGATAGCCGATACACAATAAGAGAGTTTGAAATTCGGCATCCAAGTATATCCGTTGGATCCTATCCGACTTAAAATGTTATCCGACTAAAAAGCAGCCAGTTACTTAAAAAATACACCTAAATTTTACGACAGAACAAATAAAACAACTACGTACTTGGAGATTTAATCAATTCGAAGATGTTTTTTTGGACATTGTTTCTTTTTAGGGTTTCGCACTTACCTAAGAGTTAAAAACGGGACCCTATTTCTAAGCCTCCGAAGTCTGTCTGTCACCAGGCTGTATCTCAAAAACAGTGATAGCCAAAAAGCTGAAATTTTCACAAAATCATGTTAGTATTTCCGTTGCCGCTAATACAACAAATACTTAAAAATAAAATTAAAGGGAAGAAGAAACGTATTATTCTTATTTTTGCTCAATATTAATCAAAACAGGTAGAACATATTTGAATAAATATAAAGTAAGCATTAAAGGGCTGACATACTGAAACGTAATTTGCTCCTATAGATGATGGTACGGAACCCTCCGAACGCTAGTCCGACACACTTGGCCGGTTTTTTTTGGATACCTGGCTGCTGACTGGGGTTACAGCCGAAATAGCAGAAACACCACTGTACTTGATTTCGGTACTTTGGCAGCGAAACTGGTTATCCTAACGAGGATTCAGAAATGCCCCGCCGCCAGTCTGCATAAAACCTACCCTACTATAAAAATTGGCTTTCCAATCTGTAAAACTTGTCTCTACGTCAAGCTGAGAGCTTTTTCCAGGCGAAAAGCGAGCAATCAATTGGTTGCATAAAACTAAACTAATCAAGGTAGTAAGTATCGTAAAAAAAAAAACTCATAAAAAATCAAGTTTGCAGCCCAAGAGCCCAGCATAAACAGTAGGTTTTATATGGCCACCCGCCGAGTTATTAGCCTAGCGTGCACACAGACACGGGGCACAGCCCGTCCGTACTGCCGCCGCCACCTTATTCCCCCCTATTTTATGCTAGCGTGTGCGTGAAATCGAGTGAGAGAATCGTGCAGATACGGCGCGCGAGGCACTCGCACACATTCAAATAGCGCACGTTTGTATGTAGATATTTTACTGTTCTCTGTGTACTGTGCCAAGAGCTTGTGCACAATAAGAAGACATGATGTCGCATCGCACTACGACGCAGCATCGTTTTACTGTACGACGACATTGAAAAATTGACTGCACTGGCTGTGGTATATCATTCCAGCATTTCGTGCATAATATATATGTATTAATTGTAACCTATGTCCTATTCAGATGAATAAACTCTATTATTGTATAGTTTCATTGAAATCCATTCAGTAGTTTTACGTGAAAGAGCAACATAAAATTTTTCGCATTTATAATATTAGTAGCATTTAGTATGTTACGGTGTCCTTTTAAATAAATGTAAATTCTTTCTTCTTCTTTTCTTCTATGTTAACCTATAAATAAAATGTAGGTGTGGGTTTGTATGTTGGCGTAAAATATCCGAATAACAAAAAGTCTAAATAAAACAATGGACTTCAGACTCAAAGGCGTTACTCAACAATATGAAAATAGTGCGAAAATCAGTGAAATACCTGCAAGGGGTGAAACATATCCAGTTGGCCGAAATATTTTTATGGAATTTCATATCGTTGACGAATGCGTTCCCTTTGCCAGATGGACGTTTTTGTTTATTAAAAAACTATGACCGGAATATTTTACTCGCGCTGAAAATCGTACTGTTTTCATCAAAGTTGTCTCGAAAAACACCAAACGTGTCTTTTTTGAAGTTATTTCATTGAATATCCGTGAGTATACGGGTAGCATGATGAGTATACTGCGTGAAATGTAAAGCAACTCACGCCGGGTCGGAAATGAGATGGGTGACCACCACGACCGAAATTTAGTGATGTACTTTCCGGGCATTTCCGTGCTTCAGAAGGCATGTTAAGCAGTTGGTCCCGGTTGACGTCGCTAAATGTCAGTTGTTGAGCCTAGTCAGAGGCCTCCGGGCGGCTTGATAACATCTGACAATAAGGTTGCTCACTAACCATACACCCCTCCAACAATACGCAAACTGATATCCTATAATTGGCTTTGCATTTTCAATAGTGTAATCTCAATCTGTACTCATGAATTTGCTGTTGGATCTCGAAATAAATCAAATAAAAGAAACCGCTGGCAAGAAACTAGATTAAGTTCTCCTTACAAAATGTTTTGCTCTAATTTAAACTCAAAGGTATTTATTTCATGTAAATAATTACATGTGTTTATCAAAACTCAGTAATACTAAAAAATGTAAGAAACCCTAATTGTTACTCTACTACCGGGTGGAAGTTGTTTCTATCAAGAATTATCCGGCAAGATAGTTGCACTTTTCAATGCAGGGTTCCGTACAAACTTGCAAGGTTTACAAAGTTCGTTCATACGAGTCATAACTATGGTATTTTTATTGCAAAATGAAATTCATAACATTACAATGGGGAAAGATGGAGGAGCATAAATTTAAGACAAAGATCTCTTTATCGTTTAAGTAATCCTTTATTTTATATTAACACATATCATTTATCTATAATATAACTGAAACACTTATACTAGCCTTGCAGCAGACTTGCGAAAGTTCTTTTATTAAAGTTATTTATTTACTAAGTTTTTTAGTTACTATTTAGAAATCTGGTTCAAAAATATTAATTAAGTATTTAGTATTCGAGTTTCAAAATATGCGGTATCAATGGTTGTACTTTTGCGTTTTGCGTTTTTGCGTTGACGTAGTTTTTTTTTTTTCACGGGTTAAAGGCAATTAGATCTAAGTATTTGATATGAATTTCAACTTGATAGCTCTACGCGTTCATGAGGAAAAAAGTAATAAGTTTATATTTATTAAAAAATAAATATATATTTTGTAATGTAACTAAAAATTTAAGGTTTTCGGAATTTTTCCTTTATGTGTGCTATAAAACGTTGCTTCAAGCCAAATTTCAAGATTCTAGGTCGACTGGAAGTACCCTTTAGATTTTGATTCCCTTGCGAGTACTTGCGAGTTTCAAAATATGCAGCTTAAATTGCTGTTTCTTTTGATTGCGTTGACACAGAAGTTTGATTTTGTTACAGCTTAAATGTATTATAGACCTGAGTATTTGGTATGAATTTCAATTTAATACCTCTACGCGTTTATGAGGAAATGGGAAGTAAGTTTAAAATTATTAAAAATATATATATTATGTGATGTAACTAAAAATTTATGGTTTTCGTAATTTTTCCTTTATCTATGCTATAAGACGTTGCTTCGTACCAAATTTCAAGATTCTGAGTTCACGGGAAGCACCCTGTAGGTTTTGATTCCCTTGCAAGTGTCGAAAATTTGCGACATAAACGGCTGTATCTTTTGATTGCGTTGGCTTAGAAGTTTGATTTTTTCACAGCTTCAAGGGACAGTAGACCTGAGTAATTGATATACATTTCAGCTTCATACCGACGCGTTCCTGAGAAAAAGGGTCTTGACAGACGGACGGACGGACGGACAGACGGACAACAAAGTGATCCTATAAGGGTTCCGTTTTTTCCTTTTGAGGTACGGAACCCTAAAAAGGGTACTGAAAGCGCAGAACTGCTCTATTAAATCTATGCTTATAATAAATCTGTAGAGAGGACAATTCTGTACGTGAAATATAATTAAAAAATAACTATCAAGGGGTGATTAGGGATCACTGATGCCAAAAAAGCAATCAGTAAAATTTGTGTCTGTCTCTCTGTCTATTCGTTATAGAAACAAAAACTGCTCGACGGATTTTAACGTTTGGTTCAATTATTTTTCATACTCTTTAGCAGGTTGTAGTATACTTTTCATTACGCTACGATCAATGGGAGCAGAGCAGTGAAGGGCAATATTGAGAAAACGGGAGTTACTCCATTTTTTACCCGTAAAACCAACTAGATGGATTTGAATGAAATTCTACAATAATATAGCTTATGCATCTGAATAAGACATAGGCTACAATTTATAAAGATACCTATATAACTTTTTTTTTTACCTAGGGTACGCGAACGAAGTCGCGGGCGGCCGCTAGTCTAAAAATAAAGAAGTATATAGAATCGCATCGACAGCGTGGGATGACCGCCCACAGGGTTACCTACTGGCATTGATACTGAGAGCAGGATATTAGTGGAAGCAGCAAATCTCAAATCAGGAAATCCAAGGCACAGTAAACATAACAGTAGGTTATCTTAGGCTGCCCGCCGAGTTATTAGCCTTATTAGCCACAGACACGCGGCACAGCCCGCACTGCCGCCACTTTATTCCACCATATTTTATGCTAGCGTGTGCGGGAAATCGCGTGGCGACACTTTTGAATGTAGATATTTTACTGTTCTCTGTTTACTGTCTCCAAGGTGTGGGCGTTTATGTGGTGAAAATTGAGTTAGTTACAAGAATGGCTGATCTAAGAAGATTTTTCATTTTAAACTAAGAGCTGTTTTTTCAATAGTCAGATAGAAATTATCAGACCAATAAATTACAACTGGGCTGATTTTAAAGTGTATGTCATAAAAACATATTGCAATTAAGGACACAATTATAGATTTCGACATCCAACACTTCCAAATTTGCCTACTTGTAAATTATTGGTCTGATCTTCATCTAACTTTTAAAAAATAAGTAAGAGGATTAATTTTTATCCTTCGATTTTACATCAATTAAAAAAAAAATGAGGAACCTTCAAATAAGAATAAGGGCGCGTATTTTTCTTAGAAGCTTTTGCTTTCGCAACCACTTATCAGTTTTTGTTTGAGATAATATTAGGAATACTCCTTACGTACACGTATGAAGTGGCTTGAAGCTGTTGAAATAAGTTCGTTACGAAGAGCGACGATGAACGAACTCCATGCAGCCATCACCATGGGCGGAAAGCATCATCATCATCATTATCACCATCATCAGTACATAAACAGCCTTTATACGTCCCACTGCTGGGCACAGGCCTCACCTCAACTATGAGGTGGAACGAGCTATACTCCAACACAAGGGCTCAGTGCGGATTGTTGTAGGGGTGTAAGGTTAGTGAGCAACCTTAATGGCAGATGTTGTCAAGCCGCCCAAGGACCTCTGACTAGGCTTAAAACGACTGACATCTACCGACGTCAACCGGGACCAACTGCTTTACGTGCTTCACGAAGCTAGGAGATGCCCGAAATACACATCACTAGATTTCGGTCGGAGTGGTCACCCATCCCATTTCCGACCCGGCGTGTGCTGCTTAACAACAGCGATTGTCGCCGATCACTGTCACAACTGCGCCACGGGCACTTCACTGAGCCTCGGGCACCCCTTTTCTTAAGCCCAGTTGGTATCATCAGTAAGTATAGCTATAAAGCTGAAATATTTGCCGGAAGGTTTTGGAACATTAAATTTTGCCAAACAATATTTTTACAATTATATCCATAAGCCAGTGAGAAAGTTTTTTAAGGTTTATAACTATTGAATGTTTTGATCATTAGTCAAGTTTTCTCTAGGGATGGGGTGAAGTGGTGTGAGAGGGAAGGAGAGGGGAGGAGAGGACGCACACACACACCCACCACAAGCCTTAGAGCCCGCCCACTTCTTATGTTTTACCATCTTAAGAAATCCGCTTATGAAAGAAGGAAGATTTAAGAACACCTTTCTTTATAATTTTCTTAACACCCATATTGAAAACAAAATAGTATGAGTCACTGTTACCTCAAATGTACCATCTCTACTCTATTTGAAGTAGAAGCCATTGCCCAATCTTAACTGAAAATACCATTAAATTTCCTTAGAACCCTTTGAGGGCAAGAAACTCAGTAGTGACTCTTTTATTAACCAACAGGAACATGCGCTACGCCGATACTACCGATATACAAAAGACAGAATTTCATAATAGTTATGAACGGAATGCCGAATAACAATTAATGTCGAATGTATTTTTTTCCGATAGATCAAAATACCGAATCGACGATAACCCGATAGTAAGAAAAATGCCAAAAAGAGTAGGCAGGCAAATCGCTTTTCCGCTCCACTCCCGCCTTAAACCATACTCCAGCGGACCTGTTGTAAAGTTCATAAATAAAGCTCTAAATAGTTAAAATACTGTTGAAATTCATCTCGCTTTATTAATATTGAATTTTTTTGGCGCGGGCCATATCCAACGCGCTGGCTCAGTGCGCTTTTTCATCTGATGATACCAAGCCACCGATGATGTCACCAACTGGGCGTAACGCTCATCATCTAGTGACGTCAGCCGGGACCAGCTTTCGAAAGCGCTCGAAAATGTTCCAAAAATCCGTTACAGGTGGTCACCCATCTCGTTACCCGACCCGGCGCAGGTTACTTGACAATTACCGACCCGCTGTCACAACTAAGCCACTCAACCTCAACCTATTTACGATCATCCTGAAAGTTCAGATAGTTCTGTGCTTGAATATCTCAAATACCTAAAGCTTAGATCCGCTCCAAATCCTTTTGTCTACAGAT
Source organism: Udea ferrugalis (assembly GCA_950022985.1). NCBI lineage: Eukaryota > Metazoa > Arthropoda > Insecta > Lepidoptera > Crambidae > Udea > Udea ferrugalis. The sequence goes on from OX465515.1 coordinate 24,728,030, forward strand.
TAGTTCCTGACCAAACTGAATATAGGTTTGAACCAACTGCATTTCCAACATTCCAATCTTAATCCCGTTCACAACTGCATAACACGTCTGTCGGATAAAGTTAAATCTCAACAATTACAACGCAATTTGAGTGATAAATTGCATTTTAGAGGGAAACCTGTTTAAAAGTTCGCGAGAAGCACGTAGGCAAATGAAAAACGGAAAATGGCAAAAGCAGTGAAAGCTCGTATAAAAAAAAGTATTTATTGAAAGTATTCTATACATGGCGTTTTGAAGTAGATAATGTTTGACAGAAAGAAAGAAGAAAGAAAAAACGTTTATTTCATCTGGACATCGCAACATAAAAGATAAAAACAAACATAACAAAATTTAAAACTATTTTTTTAAAAAGCCACAAATGATAACCAAAAATTTAAAAAAGCCAATTTTTTTTTGTTACGGCAGCCTATTCCGGTTCTGATACCAAGTAGCTCCATAGCAAGTACTTGCAAAATCACTCTAAATCTTGATAATCAGTACAAGTTTAAACTACGTTCAGCCCAAACAGCAGTAATCCTAGCCAGCTATCGCCACTGAGCAAGTGGTCCTTAAGCCAGGGGCTTACTAAATCTAACTATAGGTATTTCTTTCGTATCTGTGCTTTGTAAATAATTTTCCTACAATTCAGCATAATTTATAGTTTCATCTGATCTCACACTTTGTTCTCATAAATTAGTTTTACATTTTACTGCGTAAACAATTTTGTTTATTGTATAAGTACTAGGTAGTACCGAGAACTAGGTGAGAGGTTTTTATTGCAGTGCTATAGCACAGTATACAGAGAACAGTAAAATATCTAAATACAAACGTGACGCGCTCTCGGTCTGAATGTTTGCGTGCGCGTCGCGCGTCGTGTCGGCACGCGATTTCACGCACACGCTAGCATAAAATACGGGGGGATAAGGTGGTGGCAGTACAGACGGGCTGTGCCGCGTGTCTGTGTGCACGCGAGGCTAATAACTCCGCGGGCGGCCATAGATAACCTACTGTTGTTTATACTATACTGTATGTTTATTTATACTGTGGCTATAGATAATATTACAGTGTGCTTGACGATTGTAGAATATATTTGAATAACCCCTAGTTTCATCTGTGATTAGATTTTATTGATTTCATTGTGAGATTTTATTGGTAATTTTGTACATTTATTATCGTAGTTAAGAGTTCTACTTGATTTTAATTGCCTGGAATCCGAATTTGATTTTTCTGCTTCATATTAGTTAAATTATAATTTCGTTTTTACCTACTTAAGTAGCTTCTTGGTAAATTGAATCTGTAAGCTTACAAGAGCTTTCTGAAGCAAGGCAAGTGTTATTACAAGGATGATAGTAGATAATGATATAATGTCCAGTGGTACGCAGATATCGGGGGAATTGCATCTCAAGTGTCACGAAGCTGACAATTCGACAGGTCAAATCTTCCATTCCATCTTCAACTATCCGGCCGGAAATTAATAGAGCTGAGATAATGCAAGCGAGATCGCTGTTATCAATCTTAAATCAATTCAATTGAATTGCAATTTAATTGAGTCTCGAACTTTTATGTTGACAATTGGGGCATTATTACAATCTCCTAAACCTCACAGTTTTTGTTACAAGTTCAGCTTTTGAGCTGCATGTTTACCGTCACAAGTCGTGTTTTGTGTGGTAAATAGTGTCAAAAAAGACCTTTTTCTTAGTTACTTATTTTGCACGTTTTAGTCAAATTTCAATTAAAAGACATAAATTTTAAAAAAGACAGACAATTTTAGTGAGGTACGATTCGTATTTATTGATGGGACACGTCATGTAGGCTTCCATACTACTATTCATATCACCGGCAAGTTACTCTTTTAAAACAGTATCACTTAATTCCAAATAAAAAAATTGGTTGTTTGTAAAGTAGGTTTACGATCGAGATGTTTACGTGATAACGGCATTTCACGGAATGACTGGCAGCGCTCGAGATGAGACGGGAGATCAGTCCGTCTCTCTCTCGTTATACCTGCGATCGCGCTCATGTGGTTTTGGTGTGACACAAGTTTCTGAACATGTCACCCGACTAAAACGATTTTAAAGACGTTATCACGTCAAAAACTGAAATCATACCATTAAAAAAAAGAAAACAACTGAACAATAAATAAAAGTGAAGTAATAGTAAAGTAAAGTAAAAGTAAAGTAAAAGTAAAGTAAAAGTAAAGTAAAAGTAAAGTAAAAGTAAAGTAAAAGTAAAGTAAAAGTAAAGTAAAAGTAAAGTAAAAGTAAAGTAAAAGTAAAGTAAAAGTAAAGTAAAAGTAAAGTAAAAGTATAGTAAAAGTAAAGTAAAAGTAAAGTAAAGTAAAAGTAAAGTAAAAGTAAAGTAAAAGTAAAGTAAAAGTAAAGTAAAAGTAAAGTAAAAGTAAAGTAAAAGTAAAGTAAAAGTAAAGTAAAAGTAAAGTAAAAGTAAAGTAAAAGTAAAGTAAAAGTAAAGTAAAAGTAAAGTAAAAGTAAAGTAAAAGTAAAGTAAAAGTAAAGTAAAAGTAAAGTTAAAGTAAAGTAAAAGTAAAGTTTACTGCCTACCTGTTCGCATTGGTTATTATTTCATCCTCGTAGCAACAAGTCGCTTAAGTCAGCAGCGCAGGCGCCAGCTTCCGATTATGTTGTCACTCAGTGGTCGTGGATTCGTATATAGGCCGTTGATCATACGAAATCTTTTAAGACGAGTAATTTGTGTCACCGGCGACCTGCACCACCCTTGGTCCGTGAAATTGCGAAAAATAGAATCCCACCCGCTCAACCTCAGTTATATGACGCATTAGCCCTAGAAAGATTATCCACGTCGTTTCGATAGGAACCAAAAGAGTTGCTGTCTTTTTTCTACCATCTTGGCACTCAGGTACTAGGCAGAGCTACTGGTGCGGCTGTTTGTCCAGGGTAAAAACAATATTTTCGAATATATGGGAACAGCGTACGTCTCACTACCGTATGACTTTTTAGACTTTTGACTTAGTTGTTTACACTGTTTAACCATATTCTTAGTTTTGGTCACAACAATGATAGCTAGACGTACTGCCCTCCATTCCAATCAGATGCAGTATTTAATGACAGTGATGATGAGAATCAAATATACCTTTGGACTGCGACAGCGGAACAGGAAATGATGCCTTGATAATCGATGACGATGACGGTGACGGATGGTGATGAAATGATGTATGAATGGTTAAAAAAACGTTATTGCGCATACACCTCATTCAAAATAAGAATAATGTCAAAATGACTTGCTTAAAGAGTGAAACTTGTACAATTTGAGGCAAACACAAAAACGACTTATGAACATGGTATAAGTCGTCGGCTGTATCGAATTGTCAAGTGGCGTGAAAACTACGATTATTGCTGAAAGACTGACTGAACGTTAAAATTACAACATACGTTTTTTTTTATAATGTAAGTCAATTAGTAGTATTTTAGTGGATTTACGGAATGGCGTACAACAAATAATTTATTGTTTGATTACTAAGATAGAAGTTTTCGACATTGCCTGAAAACTTTGTAATAATGCAGTGAAATGATCGCATCAAGTCGAAAGAGCGGTGCATTTAATTTGAAATGAAGATGCTATGTACTATAGCGTATGTGTGGGTAACACCAGTGCAAGGATAGAGCCTTCCTGACGTAGTGTGCGTGGAAGGTGCGCAGTTACCTTTACAGCGACCAGCCTCCGCCTGCCCCGAGCCCCGTCACAGCCCTTTCAGCGGCCGAACCTGCTGAACGTGTCCCCAGTTGGTCCGAGCTTTCAGTGCAAAGTATAAGCTCTCGCGGTCGCGTAGGTCTTGCTGTGGCAGCCGCTCCTGACAACTATATTTGGTAAGCTATTAGTTCTAAGCAGCAAATAAGAAAAAAATAACGGCAGTTTCGTAATTATTTCAATTCAAAAAACCTTTAAAACAGCGATTGTGCGTTTTTCAATTCTTGACAAACTTTTTGCAACTTTTCGAAGAGTTGAAAGTTGAAAGTGAATTTTATGTCAACTCTGTGACGTGTTTCAAAGTTTTCAAAGTGAAAAAGTCGTTAATTTGCGGCTGTATAAAAGTGAAACTTTGTGTGGACATTTATATCGTTTGTGGTTTGTTTTTGAAAGTGCGTGTTTGCTGGAATATTTTATTGTTTGTTATGAATAGTATTTTGAAATCAGTGCTTTGATGAGCAGTGTATAGTGCAGTGAATAGTGTGATAAAGTGTGAAATTTATGAAATAAACCGTATTATTCAGAAAAAAGCATTTTGCACACCTCAGAAAGTTTTTAAAGTTTCTGTGAGTGAAGTGAAGTGTTATTTACTTAATTTTAAGCTCAGCGTCTAGATACTGATTTTTCTATCAATAACTTACTTTTAAAAAACGTGATTTATCGTTTAAAAATTATTTAATCTGAAATTTTCGTTTTAAACCTCGCAAAAGTTATAAAATGTTAATTGGGGTATTATTAAGCTATACTTTGTACTTTTTAAACTCTGTGTCTTGATATTCTAGGTGGTTAGGTGTGAAATATATTAATAAATCGTGATTTCATATACGACGCAGTTGTTTTATTCTAATAATGTCATTTTCAGCTCCTCGAAAAGTTTGAAAAGTTCTTTCCTTTCTTAAAATGTACGTACTTATTGCGTGATTTTTGATTTTTCACTAATCAATGTGTCAAAAAAACCCTCTCTGGCAATTTTTAAATGAAATAAGGTTCACCCTTTTAAACTTCCCTTTTCCCCCACTTCATCGTTTCATTGCGAACCGCATCAGATTTTTTTTAGTCTTCGTTTTTAGACCTCATTACGATAAGGCCAAGGAATAAGACTGAAAAAAATACTGATTAGTAACATTTTGTGTTTTTCTTTACTAGGGTTAATTAAAATGATTAAAACTGAAATGATTGTGTTTTATTTATAACTAAACAATAGATTAGTTATAACTTCCCTATATTTATTTTTACTTCGAAGCCCACGGCAGTAGTCTGTGTTAATTTAATAATTCGAAAGCTACGCAATAAATATCAGTTGAAAGCCATTACTTTCTACGAACGAGATTTATTCAGAATGGATCAAATCATGCAGTTCAACTGAGGATCTGAATAGGAGCGCTAGTTCCCAGTAAGGGGCATGGACAAGCTTTTAAAAACGTTTTTTTTTCAATTAATCGGCTATCGGTGCGTGACTGTTATACCACACATTATCTTTAAATACATCACACAGGGTATCACACATACCCTCACGACCATATGCCTAATGGGTTAGTCAGAGGCACACTGATTGTTGCCGTCATGGTGAATGGAACATTCAGAAGCCCACATTTCACCGAGGGAATTTGAACCTAACGTGGCAAGGGGCGAGCTTGCCGCCGTTATCCGGGTTGCTTGGGTTTTATATCGGTGTTTTCCATCACCGGAGAGTTAGCTGCAAATGTACAATGAACAGAAAGTAGGTTTGTTCCGGCCAGATTTGATCTCGGAGCCATAGGACTGTGTGTTTAACCACTGGGTCACGACGCTTCTCTTTAAATAAAAACAGTTTATCGGACCACAATGTCTCACAAATCATCAGACTTCCCAAAATTTAAATATAATAATATAATAACCATTTCGTTCGAAAAAAACAAAGAGAAGAAAAAGGAACAAACCTACAAGCGAAACAGAATTTCCGAAATCCCTGCCCTTGTAAGGTGCAAATTATCATATTATTATTATCAAATACCATAAATACATCCGAAATTCAATGAAATTCTACTGCCTTTGTTTAAAAATTAACACTACTTAGTAAGTATACAACAATAACCATGAGTGTAACGCTGCCCCAATAAACTACACACATCAAAAGTGTCTAGGGATATCTCAAGCATTTTCATACAAAGTATAGCTATTGGGGAGGCTGTAAAAATTAAAATATTGATACCAACGTAGAAATTTTTAGGACACAGAAACTGCTATATCTGCCCTTTCAGATTGTATAAAGAAATTCATTGTGGTAGCATTATTGTACAATCGTAAGGACGTTAAAAAAAAGACAGATTTTTCTTTTAAAAGGTTTCAAAATTTTAGCAAAATCAAACGTTTTTTTTTGTAATATTCTTAACCTTTATCTTATGCCTGTTTCCTCGAGTTATTCTAAGATAATGCTGAGCATTATCTAATATCTTTGATTTTGCTAAAATTTTGAAACCTTTTAAAAGAAAAATCTGTCTTTTTTTTAACGTCCTTACGATTGTACAATAATGCTACCACAATGAATTTCTTTATACAATCTGAAAGGGCAGATATAGCAGTTTCTGTGTCCTAAAAATTTCTACGTTGGTATCAATATTTTAATTTTTACAGCCTCCCCAATAGCTATACTTTGTATGAAAATGCTTGAGATATCCCTAGACACTTTTGATGTGTGTAATTCAAATTCGAGATGCGGATGAAAATACTTATTTGGTTTAGAACCAAGTGGCCTTGTTTTTACTCTAGTACTTTTTCTGCTAGTACTCTTCATACCAATATGAAAACACACAATATATGCGGCATTGTACACGCAAGAACATAATATTTACGAAGTTTTCATGGCAATAAAAAGCTGCTCACATGGGAAACTCCATCCAAGGTTAACCATTTGGGAAAAAAATGAAATAGTATTTTATCATATTTCGTATTAACTAGTCTTTGGCACGCGGATCCCGTTCCTGCTTCATCCCCTTATTTGTAAAAACGAACGCAACGCTAATGCATTGTTTAAGCAATTGACTTGTTATGTCACTTACTCGCAAATGGCGGCAGCAACAATAATGAAAGAGACAAAGCTATACAAAAGTTATAGTGTTGTTGAAGAGCTGTATATGTTTTTATGAAAAAAGGGTTAGTTATCATCTAGCGATATTTGGGAGTCGATTAGATAAGATAACAAACATTTTCTTGTTCACAAAGAAAACTGAGTACCAAGTTAACAAACAAGAAAAACATTTTTGAGATCAACGATGATTTGAGCGATGAATGACAGCAAATGTTCATTAGGTGACTGGTGACGGCCTTCTCCGTTCGAGTCTTCAGATTTTTACATCGTTTTAGGGGATCCTTACCTTATTTTTTGACGACCGATTTGGTGTAACTGTTCTGAAGTCAGCTACTACACCAAAGGTCGCGGGTTCGATCCCCGCACAGTACAAACATTTGTGTGCATAAACATGTCTGTTTGTATTGGTCTGTGTGTTTCCTATGTAAAAGAAAAGTATTTAAGTATGTTTATCCGTTGTCTAGTATCCCATAAATTGGAATGTGGCGCTGTGTGGAATAATGTCCAAGGATATTTATTTATTTATTTAAGGGGTTAAGGTGTGATCTTATTCTTATCGCTACAGCTCGTCTGGCTTGCACACCTAAGTTAAGTTAGTCCTAAATTAATGTCACATAGTCATTAAGGATGTACTCATTTGTGCAAATTATCAATTGAATCAATCAGTTTAAATGCGTACATACATTTAACATAGTGGTTTAGAGAGCGCCGTGTGACGGCTGGATTCGTCCACATATACGCGGCTGCGGGTTCGATTCCTGTACACAAAATTGATGAATATTTACAGATTTAGATAGGCCACAGAAATACGCGGAGTACCTACATGGGAGTAAAGTAAAAGTAAAGTAAAGTAAAAGTAAAGTAAAAGTAAAGTAAAAGTAAAGTAAAAGTAAAGTAAAAGTAAAGTAAAAGTAAAGTAAAAGTAAAGTAAAAGTAAAGTAAAAGTAAAGTAAGAGTAAAGTAAAAGTAAAGTAAGAGTAAAGTAAAAGTAAAGTAAAAGTAAAGTAAAAGAAAAGTAAAGTAAAAGTAAAGTAAAAGTAAAGTAAAAGTAAAGTAAAAGTAAAGTAAAAGTAAAGTAAAAGTAAAGTAAAAGTAAAAGTAAAAGTAAAGTAAAAGTAAAGTAAAAGTAAAGTAAAAGTAAAGTAAAAGTACTTATGACAAGTAAAAACATAAAAAAAATAAAAAAAAGCCACCCACCTCAGCTTATATTATTGTCGTTAAATGTACCTTTCGTGCAAGGATTATGCGCATCTTTGGTTTTGACGATCAATTTCGTGTAATGTTAAGAAGTTAGCCACTACACGAGAGGTCGGGGTTCGATACTCGTACAGTACAATCATGTGCATGTAATTTTAATTTTCTGTCTGCCTTGGTCTGGATGTTTTCACCAACTCCATTAGGTAGAGTCAAATCCCATTCAGAACTCCTTCAAAATCAATAGTGGTATTATTAACGTCTCGTACATACGAGTAGATACCTACTTCAGGAAGTCATGGGTTTTGAAAGAAAGAAATGAACACTAAACTTAGCACTAAAATGTACATACCTAGTAAATTGTCGCAACAAGAATGACAGTGACAAAGCGATACAAAAGTTATCGTGTTCTATAAGAGCTGTTTAAGTTTTTATGAATAAGGGGGTAAGAATATTACAAAAAAAAACGTTTGATTTTGCTAAAATTATGACACGTTTAAAAGAAAAATCTGTCTTTTTTTAACGTCCTTACGATTGTACAATAATGCTACTACCTACAATGAGTTTCTTTATACAATCTGAAAGGGCAGATATAGCAATTTCTGTGTTCTAAATATTTCTACGTTGGTATCAATATTTTAATTTTTACAGCCTCCCAAATAGCTATACTTTGTATGAAAATGCCTGAGATATCCCTAGACACTTTTGAGCAGTGTATAAACGAACGCAACGCTAAGGCCCAGACTCCACCGGAGCTGAGCGGAGATGTGCGGCGTCGAGCTGTGTTTTCAACAACCAATAGAATTGCGTTATTCACACATCTCCGCCTCGCACAGCTTCGGTGGAGACCACTGAGCGGAGATGTGTATTTTTGTATGGCGAGCTGGGTCGAGCTGTGTGAAGCGAGGTCAAGCGGCCTCTGTAAGCGGCGCCACCCTGCCCCCTCCCGTCCGCACCCCGCGGTGCCAGCCGGGGTGGCCAACTTAGGGCTTTTACCCCAACTTTAGGGAGTAAATATACATATTACATACATATTATCTTATATATTTTTTCAGGCATCACAAATGTGTCAGAGAAAAACGTGTTCAAAATGGCAACGTCTATCTATAGATAGCCACAGAGTCAGATACATCCGATCTCCTTTATACCACTACCGATATCCGTAAACTTAATTATTAAAATCCACCAGACTACCATGTACATGGTAGAAATCCCGATTTAACGGTGTTAATTTGAGTGACCATGAAACTTTGAAGTAATAAAATGATATCATTATTATGCAATAATATAAAACATAAAAAAATGAAACAATAGTATTTATTATAAAGAACAAAACTGAAGAAGGTCGTCTTCAGAGGAATCAGTTTCACCTGCTTGTTTAGTTTGTGTAGAATTTCTGTAGTTCCAATTTTTGGTAACCTACTATATCGAGTTGAAATTCCCCTAAGTTGGCAACACTGCCGCGCAAACACGCAGCTAGGGCTGGCGCCCGTACTTTATAATAAACAGTTGAACGGAATTTCAAGAAATTATACTCTACACTTTGAAAGATAGATAAAGTACGCAAAAATACTTAATTTTGCATGTATAGCTAGATTTTATTTTTGAGTTGTGACATGTTTGATTGTATATCTTATGAATCGAGTCCACTTCTCTTTATGCGTTCATGTTGACCCATTTTCGATTAATTTTAAACGCAATCTAGTCTTTGACAATATCAATATTGTCAAAGACTAGATTGAAAGTTTGAATTCGAAAAAACTTATGCTCGATGTGGGTGATGTTTATGAAGAAATCAAACAAACCTTATAATCAAATGTTCTTCTTAGGGTTTACAGAACTATCAACTGCACAAGAATAAATGACACCCTGAAGTAGTTCTCTAAACGTATAATATTAATTTCATTGTTATTGTGTATCCCCGCCGGGTTGTTCATGACAGAAAAAACTTTTTCGCATAAAAGCAAAAGAGTTTTTTCTGTCATGAACAGCAAAACAAAGCTTCTTCAGCAAAACAAACTTCTTTGTTTTGTTAATTAAGAAATAACTATTTGTTTAATAGAATGAGATGTTAATATGACGACGCTCCGGAATTACAGAAAGGAGAAAATAAAGTTTTTACGTTTTATCTGTCTAAATAAAACAAAAGAGTTCTTTATTTTAATACTCCGTACTTTTCTTCCTTGTTATTCAATAACGACATAAAAGGCGACAACCCTACTCGCATAGCCAGCCAGCACACAGCACACATCTCCGCCTCGCACAGCTTCGGTGGAGTCACCCAAGCTGAAACACATCTCCGCCCCGCACATCTCCGCACATCTCCGCTTTGGTGGAGTCTGGGCCTAAAGCATAGTTTAAGCAATTGACGTGTTATGTCACTTACTCGCATATGGCAGCAACAAGAATGAAAAAGACAAAGCGATGCAAAAGTTAACGCGTTGTTGAAGAGGTGTTTAAGTTTTTAGGAATAAGGGAGTTCGATTATTCATTCACGGTCAATTGATATTGTCAATTTTTATGTTCGTAGTTTGATTATTTTATTATGTGAACGGCAACTTGCTAAGTTACGGCTCGTACACAATCCGACGATACGACATCGCGTCGCATCGTGCTACTGCGAAGTATCGCGAATGTCGTAGAACGATGCCGCGTCGTAGCACAATGCGACTTCCTTCTAATTATGTATGAGCCCATGAGTAATTATTAAAGATAATAATCGTGGGACATTTGTAGATGGCATAGAAATAGGTAACGCATTTAAATTAACTTAGGTATAAACTGAGCGCCGTGGCCCAGTGGTAAAACACTCTGGCTCGGAACCCGATGGTCCCGAGATCAAACGCCGGAACACACCTGTTCATTGGACATTTCGTGTCTGGCTCTCCGGAGATGGAAAACACCGATATAAAACCCAAGCGACACGGATAACGGCGGTAGGCTCGCCCCCACCACGTTGGGTTCAAATTCCCTCGGTGGAATGTGAGCTTCTGAATGTTCAGTGTGCCTCTGACTAACCCGTTAGGGATATGGTCGTGAGGGTGTGTTTTATGTTTTATAAACTGGTGGCAAACGCCATGACATATATAGTTTGCATTAAATTTTTAATCTGCATTGCTATCGTATAACGGGTGTAGAGCTATGTTAAACGACAGAATAAATAACAATAATATCTTCAGGATTGGAATCCTCGGCGTGCGAGTGTGAATCGTTTTTCACTCAACTCTATTATCCAAACTTAAATCACAGTAAACATAACATTAGGTTATTTATCTATGGCCGCCTATAGTGCTTAGCCTAGCGTGCTCACAGACACGCGGCACAGCCTGTACGTACTGCCGCCACCTTATTCCCCCATATTTTATGCTAGCGTGTGCGTGAAATCGCGTGCCGACATGGCGCGCGACGCGCACGCTCACATTCAAACAAACCGAGAGCGGCACGTTTTGTATGTAGATATTTTACTGTTCTCTGTTTACTGTGGTGAAAAGGCAGTTTTAAAAACATCAATAATCAAATTATGAGTGTATATTGAAATCCGGGTCAGCTCGCCTGTTGTTGAAACTGAATTTCCTGTTACATGTGAGTGCTTTTAGTTATTTTCTCTTTTGTTACCATAGACTAGTAATAAAGTTAAGCCTGTACTTCAAATCTGCCAATAAACATCATAAAAAAAAGTGGAACATCTTAACACCAACATCCTCTTACCCTGAACAAAGCAGTGCTTGCACTAGCTGTCTGAGGCATGTCAGCTTAACAGTACATCCTACTATTATTATGAATGCGCGGACGAAGTCGCGGGCGGCTGCTACTACTTAAATAATTAAAACACAGAGCATACACAAATCCGTTTTGGTGGTATTTGCCTTGGCTGGCGGTCGAACCCACGACCTTTGGCAGAACCTCTACCCGCTGTGCTAGCAGCCAATAGGGCCGAAACTTCACTTGTCTCTGACGGAATGAACACGAATGTAAATTTTCTTTTTATTTGATTTTTCAAAAGTTAGATATTATCAGATCAATATTTTACAAGTCGGCAGATTTTGAAATGTTGGCTGTCGAAATTTAAAATTGTGTCATTAATTGCAATATGTAATTTTAACATACATTTTAAAATCTACCACGTTGTAATTTTATTGGTCTGATGATTTCTAATCACATGTGACTACTGAAAAAACATCTCTCAAAGCAACTAAGGACACAAAATTATAGATTTCGACATCTAACATTTCCAAATCTGCCGACTTGTAAATATTGGTCTGATTATAACTTTTGAAAAAGCAGCCCTTAATGTCAAACAACGGTGTTATTGCTCCCTGACAGTGATTGCCTACTTTAATTTAGAAAAGTTTTGCTATTTGTTAACTTTCAATCGTTCTAGTTTGACTAAAACTCGCTCGATGATACACATACATACATACCATAACGCCTCCTTACCAACGGGGTAGGCAGAAACCACTTCTTTCCACTTGCTTCGATTCTGACACACACCTTGCGCCTCCTCTATTTTCATAAGTCCTTACATACATGCTCGAGAGTTAAGGTACTGACCTGACCCTTTCTGAGAACATGTTGAACTTGTTCAAGAAACGTTCGTCTAGGCCTTTCCCTTTTAACAGTTCCTTTCACCCTTGCCTTATTAATCCGTTTTGTTAATCACCTTCCATCCATTTCTTCCATATGAACAAACCACCTCAGCATTTCCATCTCACACCACATCGCTCTCTTATTGCACAGGTTTTTATTCTATCACTCAGTTTTACTTTTCCTATACTTCGCAAAGCTCTCATTTCCAATGCATTTATTTTACTTTCATCCTTCTTCTCGCTCGATGATGTTGTGAATAATTTGGTTGAAGGTTCTTAATTTGTGACCACGTTTGAAGAAGAAAGGAGTAATGGCAGATTTTGCTAAAAGTATTTTTTGCGCTGTTGTTGCATCTAAACTATAAAAATCATGCATAATTTTTGGTCGTAACATAATTTATCTCTATCATAAAAACAGTTATTTAAGCTGTGAGCGTTTACTGAAGTTTAGAATATTTGAAGTAATTGCCGAACAGAAGTTTAGATATTGCCACGTGTAATATCTGGTTAGTGGCCGGATAGTGGCTGAAGCATGGTGAATTATTTCTCAAATTATTTTGCCAATACTAGGCGAAGTCCAGCTCATGAGCGGCTCGCGAGCTGCAAATTCGCTAGGTGAGGATGCACCCTTATCTATTACTTCCTGCGTCACTATCACGTTTGTGTGGGTAGTGTTGGAGCTAGTATACTCGTAGAGCTGTCTGTCGATGTGTGCGTGGAAGCTGCGCAGTTACCTCTCACCTCACCTTACCTTACCTTACAATGATTTCAGCAACCGACCTCGCTGAACGTGTCCCCAGTAGCTCTGCGCTTTCAGTGTAAAGTGGAAGTTCTCGCGTTCGCGTAGGTTCTGCTGTGGCGGCAACTCCTGTCAACAATATTTGGTAAGCTATTAGCTCTTAAGGGCGGATTAGAAAAAAATAACGGCGGTTTTCATTTAAACAAAAACATAAAAAAAAACAGTCAGAATACGTGTTTTTATTCTTGACAAACTATTTGAAACTTTTCGTGGAGTTTTGAATCTGGAAGTGAATTTTATATTAACCCTGTGACGTGTTGAAAAGTTTTAAAAAGTGAAAAAGTCGGTGAATAAAAGTGAAACTTTGTGTAGACATTTATAACGTTTGTGGTTCGTTATTGGGTGTGCGTGTGTGATTAAATATTTATTTGTTTGTAAGTATTCTGCAATCAGTGCTATGATGTAAGTACAGGTGTGATAAAGTGTTACATAAAGTGGTTATTAAGTGATTATTCGGAATATAAGTGTTTTGAACACCTCGGATTTTATTAAAAGTTGTTGTGTGTGTTGTGATGTGTTATTTTCTTATTTTCCACGCTGTGTTTTGATTCAGAATAAAATTATGTATGAATTCAATAAACTGAATTTTTTCTTGATGTAAATACCGGCTTTTTCATCATATGAAACCCACCAATTGAGATATTTTATTAGGTCACGGCCTCCTAAGGTCGAGTCTCCGAAATATTGCGTCGTTTTTAGGAATCCTTACCGTAGGGGTTAAGGGTTTCATTGTTATCGCTACAGCCGCCCGTCTGTCTTGCACAGCCATGTTGCGTCTTAAAACATTACGAAAGTGCTCATTTGGGCAAATACAAATTGGTTAACGTAGAATTTTGAATCTTAACAGTGGTTTAAAGCTTCGTGTAACGTCTGGAGCCGCCGACATATACCTACGCTGTTGCGGGTTCGATTCCCGTACACACGTTTAGGGTACGTCACAGAAGTAGGTTCAGAGCACAACCTTAACATAGGGGCGCCTTATTAGACGTTTACTTAGGCAAACTCTTGTTCATAACAATTAACGCAACGCTAAACCATTGTTTAAGCAATTGACGTGTGTCACTCACTGGCAAATGGCGGCAGCAAGAAGAATGACAATGACAAAGCGATGCAAAAGTTAAAATGTTGCTAAAGAGCTGTTTAAGTTTTTATGAAAAAGGGGGTTAATCGTTTGAAAGACGTTGGTGGGAGAGGGAGTCTGCACTACAAAAAAAGCTATTATTGGTTATATGAAGTTAGACAAATGATCAAAAAGCATCATGTGGTTATTCTTGGCAGCTTCCATAAAAACTAGCAATCTCCTTTACCGGTTTTTTTGGTAAAGACACGACCCACTCATGTAGAAAGAAAATGAGAGAGGTCGCGGGTTCATTCCCTAATAGTACAAAAATGTGCACGTAATTGTATTGGTCTGCGTCAGCCTCGTGGCAACGCAAACCAGAGCGATATTCGTTTGCCCAAACATAGGTTCAGTCGAACCAACTCTTAAAAAAAGTTCGCTAAAGGTGGTAAAAAGTGGTGTAATCTGCTTAAGTTTATTTGCATTTTTTGGGTAATTAAAGATATGAGACTTCGACATGTCAAATGACTCCTAGTAACTTTCCATAGCCACAGGCTGAACACTAGCAACACCGATTTCTAAGAAAAGATCGAGATTTAGGGCCACGAATCCACGATGACTTTTTGTAGTAAAAATGCTATAAATTCGATTCGATTTGATTTGATTCAAAAACTACACGTAATTTGATTTGAATTATATGATTATCCTACATAAAGCTAGTGCTATTACTTATTGCATCACTTTCACGTCTGTGTGGGTAGTGTTGGAGCTAGTATACTCGTAGAGCTTTTCTGTCGATGTGTGAGTGGAAGCTGCGCAGTTACCTTCCCAGCGGCAAGCCTCGCCTCCCCCGAGCCCCGTCAGCCCCCGTCACAGTGCTTTCAGCACCCGACCCTGCTGAACGCGTGCACAGTCGAACTGAGTTTTCGGTGAAAGTATAAGCTCTCGCGTTCGCGTAGGTTTTAGAGTGGCAGCCGCTCCTGACAACAATCTTTGGTAAGCTATTAGTTTTAATCAGCGGATAAGAAAAAAAATACGGCGGTTTCTTATTTTTTTTCATTCAAAAAACAATTTAAAACAGCGTTTTTGCGTTTTTCACTTCTTGACAAACTTTTTGAAACTTTTGATAAGTTATGAAGTGGGAAGGGAATTTTATATCAACTCTGTGACGTTTTTAAGAGTTTTAAATAATGAAAAATTCGGTGAATAAAAGTGAAACTTTGTGTTGACATTTATAACATTTGTGGTTTGTTTTTAAGAGTTCGTGTGTGCTGAAATATTACTTGTTTGTGATGAATAGTGTTTTAAAATCAGTGCTTTGATGTACAGCGTGATATTATGTAGTGATGTTCTTTAAGTTAACAAGATTACTCGAAAATAAAGCGTTTCAAACTCCTCAGAAAGTTATTTTGAGTGTTGTGAAATATAATTTTTGAAATTGATTGTGATGTTGTGTGAAATTTGTTCTGTGATTGACAGTGACTGTGATTTTACATCTGATAGAAGTTTCAATCCGAAATTTTCGTGTTAAACGCCGCAAAAGTTTCAAAATACTAATTAGTAGTGCTACTAAGTAATACTTTTTTTCTTTTTTAACTCAGTATCATGATTCTCAACGTGATTAAGTGCTAAATTAAAAAATAAATCGTGATCCCATATTACTACTCAGTTGTTTCATTCCAATAATTATATTAACAGCTCCTTGAAAAGTTTTAAACCACATACTTAACTTTTTAATATGAAATTGATGCCTAATTTGCCTAGAAAATCAATGAAAGTTTTAAAAGATTCCGTGTTTAATATTTGATCATGTAGGTAAGTCAATTCACAACAAAGAATATCCTTGAAATGCAAGATTTTCTGAATAAAATAATCTTTACTTTTCAAATACCATAAATACACTGCTCTTAAGTGTCTAGGGATATCTCAAGCATTTTCATATAAAGTATAGCTATTTGGGAGGCTGTAAAAATTAAAATATTGATACCAACGTAGAAATTTTTAGAACACAGAAACTGCTATATCTGCCCTTTCAGATTATATAAAGAAATTTATTGTAGTAGCATAATTGTACAATCGTAAGGACGTTAAAAGAAGACAGATTTTTCTTTTAAAAGGTGTCAATATTTTAGCAAAATCAAACTTTTTTTTGTAATTTTCTTTACCTTTATCTTATGCCTCTGTCCTCGCGTTATTCTAAGATAATGCTTGCAATGCAAACTTAACTTTATGAACTATTTGAAAAATGATATCCCTATAAACCTCTATAACTGCACGTGTTTTCAAAGTAGTGGTCCACTTCAATGACATACTTTTTATTACAGGATTTTTTTTCGAAATTCGAGTCATAAAAAGAAAAATTATAAAAATCGTACCTTACATATTTTTGAAAGAAAATCAACGTCATTGTGAAAAAATTATAAATTAACTGATAGGCAATTTATCAGGCTACACTTAAATGAAAAAATAATTGAAAAATGTTGATAATTGCACCCGTGGCATAAAAAAACCAGACAGAGAATTTGAAAAAAGTACCCTTTTTTTCATGGAAACCCTGATGAATTTCTGAAAACTGTTCAAATTAGTGGTAGGTAATTAAATGCTCTATATGGAGTTTTCGTTTGAACCACTCATTACGGAACATCCTGTATTTGGTCAAGAAGGTTGCGGGTTCGATTCCCACACACTTGTTAGTTGATATTTAGAGATTGACAGATGTTTGGAGGGGAGGAAACAGAAGTAGGTACTTTTAAGTACGTCGGCCCTTCCGCCGTTGCGCAATGTAGCTTTGTACCACTCAGAGGATGGCTCAGCGGCTCTGTTTCAGAGTGAACGCGTATTCAATTTATATTTTTATTTTAAACTAGTTGTCCCAACAGACTTCGCTCTGTTGTCAAAAATTTAGTATCACGTGACAGGTAGTAACATTTACTAAGAGGAAACTATAATTGAAATTTTTACTATATTCCCAGCATTTTCTCATGATTACTCACCTTTTATACCTTCCCTCGACCATTACGAATATTGCAAAACCAAAATTAGCCAAATCGGTCCAGCCGTTTCCGAGTTTTAGCGAGACTAACGAACAGCAATCCATTTTTATATATAGAGATGAGGCTCATGAAAGGGAGTCATCACTCGACAAAAGTTTTGTTGTCTACCTACTTACTCGTATCTGAGCAGCTTAATTAAAGTGATCTTATTGTCTATATCTCTACAGTCCGTCTGTATCTCATAAGCTCATTTTGCTGGCTTAATGATATTCTTAAATCTTAATGACTAGACTTCGATAATATTGGCGCCAACATCAAATGATCATCACATTATCATCATCATCGTAAACATGAATAAATTACCAAGAGATTGCTAGTTATGACGAAAGGTGAAAAGGGATTCATTCTGATACGTTTGCCTTTGTTTTGCGTTTGTGTGCGATAAATGCAAATTCAATATCTTTATTTGTTTGTCTTTAGTTGTTTTGTTTGTCTTTTTTTTTTTCATCAGTAATTTCAACGCAAAGTAGCACTACTTTGCTACTTTGTGCCTGCACAGGCACTAATGATGTAAAGTTTAGTAAGTATATTTTTTTAATTCTAAACGCTACAAATTTAACTCAGCAGGAATCATGTCCCGATACCCACCATTGTCCTTTAGGTGTTGATCATTTGTAAAAGTGAGTCATTTGTAAAATTATCAATTGGCTAAAACATCCTTTCCAGCGTTGTTTATCAATTAGTGTATTTCTGCCAAATAACTTTTGGTCAGACGGCAGGACCCCAATTATGTAACCTAAATCCAAACTTAAATAACACTATAATGTTTTCAAATATTCACACAAACACTATACCTACATCGAAATAAAACAAACTTTACGGATTCTACTCGCAGTCTTATATTTTCTTTCATTTTCTAAAATGCAGTTTAAAAACATCGAGAACCAAATTACGAGTGAATATTGTCATCCGGGGGCGTAAGGGGGCTCGACCAAGATCTTGAGAGCCCCAAGCCAACCTCACCTACGCGCGGTGCGTCCTGTTGGATAACGGACGGGGCTCTGGCGACCGACCGATGGCGGGATAACCATCTTGGTAGAGCGCCCCCAAATGCCAGGCCGCGACGGGCAGCAGCGTCGCGGTGCAAAGGGGGCGTTTTCTGCGCTCGCCAACCCGCCTGCCAAGCGTGGCGAGTACCGGCACATCCCCCCTTATGATAGTCGCAAGAAAGCCCAGGCCCCTAGTCTCCGGCAGCCCCGCTATTCCTGGCCCTGGTAGCAGCCATGGTCACGGCGGGGCGGGGAGAAGGAGACAACACCTTGTTGAAGAACTATAGACCCATCTCGCTTCTGAGCCATGTCTACAAGCTGTTTTCGAGGGTCATCACGAACCGTCTCGCGCGCAGGTTCGATGACTTCCAGCCTCCCGAACAAGCCGGATTCCGAAAAGGCTTTAGTACCATAGACCACATTCATACGCTGCGGCAGATTGTACAGAAGAGCGAGGAGTACAATCTGCCACTCAGCTTAGCGTTCGTGGACTATGAAAAAACCTTCGATTCGATCGAGACTTGGGCGGTGCTGCAGTCTCTCCAGCGATGCCACATTGACTATCGGTACATCGAAGTGCTGAAGTGCTTATATGCGAACGCCACTATGTCAGTCCGAGTACAGGAGCAGAGCACGAGGGCGATTCCTTTGCAAAGGGGCGTAAGACAGGGAGACGTCATTTCTCCGAAACTGTTTACGGCCGCATTGGAAGACGCCTTCAAGCTCCTGGAATGGCAAGGACTCGGCATCAACATAAATGGCGAGTATATGACTCACCTTCGGTTTGCCGACGACATAGTGGTCATGGCAGAATCGCTGGAAGAGCTCGGCAGCATGCTCGAGGACCTCAATCGAGTCTCCCAACAAGTGGGCCTAAAAATGAACATGGACAAGACGAAGGTCATGTCTAACGCCCGTGTTACGCCCACTCCAGTATCTGTTGGAGGCTCGATTCTCGAAGTTGTCGACGAGTATGTGTACTTAGGACAAGTGGTCCAAGTAGGTAGGTCCAACTTCGAGAAAGAGGTAAATCGTCGAATCCAACTCGGCTGGGCAGCGTTCGGGAAACTGCGTAACGTCTTCTCTTCCGTCATACCTCAGTGCCTCAAGACAAAGGTCTACACCAGTGTGTGTTGCCAGTGATGACATATGGATCTGAGACGTGGTCACTCACTATGGGCCTCATAAGAAGGCTCAAGGTCACCCAACGGGCTATGGGCTATGCTTGGTGTTTCCCTTCGAGATCGAATCAGATATGAGGAGATCCGTAGGAGAACGAAGGTCGCCGACGTAGCCCAGCGTGTTAGCAGGTTGAAGTGGCAGTGGGCGGGGCACATAGCTCGAAGGACTGATGGCCGTTGGGGCCGGAAAGTCCTCGAGTGGAGACCATTCGAGGCCAAGCGCAGCGTGGGACGCCCGCCCGCAAGGTGGACGGATGACCTCATAAAGGTCGCAGGGTCTCGGTGGATGCAGGCCGCCTCCAACCGGCAGCTCTGGAAATCTATGGGGGAGGCCTATGTTCAGCAGTGGACATCATGTGGCTGCTGATGATGATGATGATGACGTCATGATTTACATTACACGTTGAAAAAGACGTTTCTCGACCCAAAAGGTTATTCCGGTGGTTTTTCAGTTACATCAAAGAACACCGTAGGTAGGTACTCACAATACAATAACGGAACGCGCACGAGGGCGCGCGTCGGAAGTGGGGTTTACACGGGGACGAACTCAGGGTGGGGCCGAAGGGGCCCCGATGTGGACCGGTAGACAATAGGGCCCATTCACAACTATCCGATGACTTAGCTGGCTTAGAGCTAAACGGTCAAGGCCAAAAGGATAATAATGCTGAAAAAAAACCTGTGTCTTTCTTTATTTCGGTAGGTCTTAAACGTAATCGATGCGTGTGATGGTTTTTCATTTTAAACTCACGATTTTTTTTTATTCAACCTACTAATTAGTTCTTAACCAAACTTCCAAAACCAAAAATCCAATCAGATATCTCTTAAAAGTGCGAGCCAACCAGCCCAAGATGTCAACGCAATCTCGTTAGTGGCTTGGGATATGATTTACATTTTAATATTTTATATAGGATCCAAACCAATGCATTAAATTTCTGATATTTTAATATTATCGATAATAGTGACTAAAATCGAATAGTGAATCTATAGACTGGTTTCAGGGAGCACCCTTAGGTTTAGGTTAGCGCTACTCTAAGGTTTAGGATTACCCTAAGCACATTCCCAACGTGTTTGTGATTTTAAACGCAATTCTTGTAAACTTATGGTAACATTGTATCACGAGTGGAAACTCATTGTATTAGCAGCGTTGGTTTCAGTTAAAAATTGTCAGAATATTTCATTATTATTTAACTAGCGACCCGCCCCGGCTTTGCACGGGTGCAATGGGATGTTAGTAATATTTATACTAAACCCTTCCTCTTCAATCACTCTTATCTATCAAAAAAAACCGCATCAAAATCCGTTGGGTATATTGCGTAGATAGGGATATAGGGACAGAGAAAGCGACTTTGTTTTATACTATGTAGTGAGGAACAAGGCTAAATATTTTTTAAATAGAGAAGTGTGCCCCTATGATACGTCCCTGGCCTAATCCGTCCTCGCCCAAGGTTTGCTCTTGAATCATCTGGGTATTGACCTAGTGGATGAGAGGTTTCGTTGCAAGGGCACGCGCTCATTAAGCAAAACTGGCCTAGTGGGAGGAAGGGGGGATCGTAGGCTTGGATTATCTGTATGCATGATAAGTAATACGTTTAGCATTACTAATATAGGCCAGCCGGCATTGCTGCGCTTGGGTGAATTTCTGCTTCAACAGATATATTTTATGGCTTTTCTATGACTGTGAAATTGGAAGAATCTCTTCATTCCTTAATTTTACATCGACAAAACAACTCACAGCTAATTAGTACAGTTGAAGTAATGTGCTATTTAAGCGGCTTAAAGCTAATAGGGAGCTTTTCCAGGAAAATTATAGGTAGAGAAAAAATAATTAAATAAAATATCAAAATGTATCGGACGAAATTATTATCTTAAGGCATATTACAAGTTTAACGAACCTAATTAGGAAAATGCCTTTTATTGTTTCCTAACGTCTTTTTAATATCATATTGGCAATACTTTACAATGCTGTTGTGTTGGTAGTAATCATGTTCATACATCAGTACTGGCGGAAAAGTATAGGTAGTTTTCTTTTGGTAAGTAATTTAATTTGTTCTGCCTAACAAATGACATTTCACTTTCCAGAAATAGGTATTTATAAAATCAATTCAATAACCATTTTAAAAATGAGCGTTTAGTCTATATTAAAACATCACTACATACCTACGAGTAACATAAAACAAAGTTGCTTTCTGCCTTTCTCTGTCACTATGTAAGTAGGTATTCTTAAATTTTCAAAACTGAGGAAGGTTTATATGTATAACATAATACAATACAACATAATACAATCCTATTGGACTTTTTTTTACTATCGTGGGAAATAATCCTCATAGATAACTCGCTGCCCGGGGGGACGACGAGGTTATGTCAGACTCGTGGCACTTTGGCGGCAAAGCAGGATCCTCAAAAGGTTTCCCGCTTTGCTTCGCCACCAGTGCTGGCCCCTATCGGGCCCCCTCCAACCGACCACCCAACCAAGGGGGGAGGCCACAAAAGTGCCTGCGCAAGCACTTGCGCCATCTTGGTTGACGCCTTGCAATGCAAGCCAGAGCACCCCCACTCTCCGGCACGCTGGCTTCCACCGTACGCAAACCTTAATGGTCCCGCAACCACAAGCCACCCTAGGGGCGCCGCATATGGTGGTACGGCCCCGCTAGGCTGGGACGCGCAGGGGTCAGCCTCGGATCACTGGCCACTAAAAACCGATTGTGCGCCGAACCATGTCACGCCTGAGTTCTCTTGGCTTCGCGGTGATTTAATACTTACCACTGGTACAAAGCCACCTCGCCATGCCAAGGCGAGAACTCGCGGGCGGGACATCACATTGCATATGCAAAGCCAGGGCGGGTAGCTAGACTATTCTCTTCTTAGTCGTACAATCTAGGCAGAATGGTCGTGGCTGCTGATGTACAGGGTAGCGGCTCACCGCATGCCGCTGGCACCCGCACCTCGTGCGATGTCTCTCCACTTTTGTCGATTTTGTGCGTAGCGAGTACACTGTACTGCGGTCGACTGTGTAGACTTTCTAATAAGCTCGATCCAGGGAGTAGGAGACCGGCCTCGCGCTCTCTTCCCCTCAGTATGGCCCTGCACTACAAGTCCCTACATTGAATCCTCGTTTCTGTAGATATGCCCAAAGAACTTCAGCTAGTACACAATTAAAAAACATAAATGTAATTGTCGACACCAACCTGCAAGGTAGAGGACTAAGTTTGAAAACGACAACAAACGTGCAAAAATAGAAAAGATTATTTAATATTTACAGCTCTACAAATCTGTAAAAGCCCCGAGAGCGAGTTCATAGCGAAATGCATAATACGGAGAACAAAGGCGGATGATATCAAGATATTCAAAACCATTCGTAATTACCAAGTTGGAATATTATTGAAGACAGGTGAATAGGAATCGAGAATACAAAGCAACCATAAAAGGGAAAAAATAATAGGAAAACTAGGCAACTACAGAAAGGTAGTTAGAAAAGACCTCCCTCGCATTTCTGCTTCATGTTTTTCTGTAAAAACTGAACTGATTCTAATTAACTTTTCGATAACTTTCAAGAAACCTGATAAAACGTAACACGAGGCTGCCTTGCCATGGACCCACTCAAACGGAGCGGAGTAGGCACGTGCAAATATTTTTTATCTTTTTTCTCATTAATAATAACAATAATTCGCGATCGATAAAAGATCTTATCGCTTCGTCTTATCGCTACAAAGCGGCGATAAGACCGTATAAATTGTACAATAGAATGTCCTTTTTACTGTAACTCTCAATATGTTTTTTGTTCAATAATGATTATTTGTTATTATTGTTATCAAAATTTATTTATTCCAATCAACACAGGATCATTAAATGCATTACATTACATCAAAGTCTGATGTTATTTAAATGAGACCAATTAAGTGTGACAGTTGGCTTGAATAGATAATAGGTAGATTTTAATGAGTTCGGCATAGATCTGAAAAGTTATAATATTTATCTATACTTAAAATAAATCTGTAGAGAGGCTAATTCTGTACATGAAATATATTTAAAAAATAACTATCAAGGGGTGATGAGGGATCGCTACTGATGCTATGATATCAGATCACTTTTTTTTTAACTCAAGTCCACGCGGACGAAGTCGCGGGCGGCCGCTAGTTGTCAATACTTTTATCACTAAATGTACGTTAATAAGAACCTTTTTTACTTCTCTCTATTGCTTTAATAAATGGAGTATTGTGTGTACATTCATTATGTAAGTGACAATGATATTGCAATAAAGAAGACGTAGATAGATGATGTTAAAACTGATGCGAAGTCAAAAATTGTCCACGGGATACGACGTAGTTAATTTGACCGTGTTATGACGTGTGAACAAGACAGTAGGATTATTTACTAGAGCGTAAACGAGACAGATACATGTTGCGCAATCATTGTCAGTATTTTGACTTCAGGAGCTAAAGAGCGGCAGTCTATTGAATCTATTCAACAAGTGGCGGGCCTGAGTATAACGCAGCCGGAGGAACTTGTAGAGCGAAATCTATATATTATTTAAAGGGTTGTTAAAACTCCCTAAAACTCGAGAACTGCTGGACCGATTTTCATGGTTATTTGGATGTGACACTATCTCAAATAGGAGAATGAATTCGGAAATACAAGTGACCGCTCGCGGCTTTGACCGCTTGGTGTGCACTTGAATTTCTAAAAGTGTATAAAATGAAATTATAATAAAAATAGGCAGATATGTCACTTGTGCTAAAAAAGTGGCACCTGAAATCAGAACTTTTCGTGCACCTGAGCAAAGCATTGATTGTGTTGACAGTTTGAGACGACACTGCGCAACATGTATCTGTCTCGTTTACACTCTAATAAATAATCATAGTATCTTGTTCACACGTTACAACACTGTCAAATTTGGGTATTGGGTATTGACAAAACCTATCTAAATATTATTGGTTTACTATTAGTTCATTGGTAGATTTCACTATTAATACTCGTACCTAATCACACTTAACTCAGACTTTCGTTAGACAAAACCCATAATAGTTACAGGAAGTTTTTCATTTGTTCGAATAGCAAATTCCCTTTGTGTTTGACAATCCATTTATGGAAGAAGGCTTTAGGCTGTATGGAATCTCGTTGAGCCAATAGTGAACTAGAGAGTTGCAAGCGGACCATCAGTAAAAAATGTCGCAAATAATGAAAGGAAAAAATATTCCTTTTAAGAGCTTTCGTTGCGTGCATTAAACTTACGCGACCATATTATGAAGTATGATATCTTTAAAAGTAATAAAAAAGTTGATAATATAATAAGTCCATGATTAAGGTTTTACCTTTTTTTGTAAGGTACCTACTTAATTATTTTAAAATTTTGCTTTATTTGCGAAGGTTTTTTATTAATCCTTATCCAAATAACATTACGCATAATAAATATTCATACAAAATTCTCGTGTCACAGTGTTTGTTGCCAATCTTCTCCGAAACGGATTTCGATGAAATCTGGGATAGGTCGTAATCTATTTTTTTTAAACTTAAGTCCAAGCGACGTCGAGGGCGGCAGCTAGTAAATAAATAAACAATAAATCTTTATTAGAAACCATAACGAATTAAAACAAAAACAAAGAATGTAACGTTAACAATTGCAATAGTCAAAGACTGAGACACAATTGTTAGCGCCCACCTCAAACAGATTTGTGTGAACATGTCTGTTTGTACTGGTCCGGGTGTTTCCTATGTATATTAAGTAGATATGTATTTACAAAAAAAGTAGTATTTTAACAAAGTTCTCCAAATGCCTCTGTCCTGAGCCAAAATCTGCCACTCCCCAGAATAACGGGATAGGTCATCGCTCCATCGTTTCCGAGACCCAGCAGTGGGACAGTATAGGTTGAATTAAAAAAAACATAAAGATCTGAAAACCAGAAAAAGACATTTGGTCATGTTGGCATCAGGCAGGACTCGAACCCGCATCTTTCGCCAGCCGGGCGACTGCACTTCCAATTATGCAACCGAGACCATTAACAGACCGGCCGAATCTTTCTGGTATATTTTACCCTATGAGCCAGGGTGATTTCATCAATGTTATAGGCATCCACCTCTAACACTCGGAAGAAAGATTATTTCAAATATTTAATTTATTACTGTTTTAGCATTTTTCATGCAATATCTCTACTAAAGATCTGAAAACCAGAAAAAGACATTTGGTCATGTTGGCATCAAGCAGGTCTCGAACCCGCATCTTTCGCAAGCCGGGCGACTGCACTTCCAATTATGCTACCGAGACCAACATGACCAAATGTCTTTTTCTGGTTTTCAGATCTTTAGTAGAGATATTGCATGAAAAATGCTAAAACAGTAATAAAAAAAATAAAACATGTTTATACATTTCTGTCATCATAGCACAAGTATTTGGTTGGTTATTTTGAGGCTAGATGGCACTGTGTGTAATAATTTCTATGAATATTTATTTAAAATATTAAATGGTATTGTTGCAAAATAACTCTGCATCAGGTAATGATCACGGTTAAGAGGGACCAAAATAAAGACCAATTATGTTTGACAGACCGAATGCTACACGAGCGAAGCTGCGGTCACAGCTAGTATGCAATCAAAATAAACACGAACAGTCGTTCTGACATCCGCTCTCAAAGGAATCCATTTCCACTATCCCAATAACTCTCTATCTCGGATCATTCACACTTTTTGGCCAAACTAAAAAGATTTGTACGAACTAACAGCAGGGCGATGTTTCACAGTTTTTATGACCCGTAAAATAACTAACTCACTGAAATAGATGATGGTTTGAAAGAATCTCGCTCTGGAAGATAAGCAAACAAAAACAGATAAGGCAAATTATAAAAATAGATGTAGTAGGTACTCGTTGAGTCATGGGAAATGTGCTTTTTTAAATGCAGTGACCCTCGGAAGCAAGGTATTGCCACGAGGTCATTTTGCTACATGTTGGTGTTGAATTTTCATACAAATACAGCGATTTTGCAAAGTACTTGCCAATTAGGAGGAACAGCTATGGTATTCCGGCGGGCGCCAAAACTCACTCGTGTTGAATGAACTTAAAAATTCATTTTTTTTCTACTGTGGTCGTTTGATAGAACTAAAATAACTAAGCCAAATAACATTTTTTAATTATGTACATACAAAATGAGAGAAAATACTTATTCAGAGTGAAGCGTATTGATGATACAAGTAGGCGTGAAGCACCGAGATGTGAAGTGATGTCCGCCGGAATAGCACCCCTGGGTAGCGAGCGATTCACAACCGAGTTATCGTGCGATTCGGTAACTTTTATTTTCTGACTTTCATAAGATAATTTGATTTTGTGTTATCTTTTTACTGTATTCATGAAAACTTAAACAGCGCAACCCGTTAACTTTTGTATCGCTTTGTCTCTTTTATTCTTGTTGCTGCCGCCATATGCCAGTCACTTACAAAACACGTCAAATGCTTGAACTATGCTTTAGCGCTATGTAAGGCTTTGTGTAACGTTTTGACTGAAATAATGATAAAGAAACACCTACTCATTGTTTTATTCCAAAAACTAACATTTACCAGCTGTCAGTGGCAAACCCTAGGTTATATTGAATTCTTACGGAAAAGCCCGAAAATTATCGTCCATTTTTTTCGACATCAATTATACTTTCAAACTAGCGGTTGTCTATGATTTTTACCCCTCTATTTCACACAAGGGGTTGAATTTTCAGTAACCTGCTTTTTAAGTGCTCACTTACATCATGAAAGGAACCTTAAAACGTGCATACAAAATTGGCGACTGCTTCTAAAATTGCTTGAAACCCAACCTGGAGATCAGCGGAAACTGAAATAACACAACCACGTGTGTTTCTGAAACGTGACAACAAACCTGTCACCTCTCTGTAAAACCGGTAAACTGCCCAAAAGTTAATTGCGTGTCAAAAGCACCGGTAGTTATGTAACTCCGACTGAAACCGTTAGCGAAACGGTCTGCGTTTTGTTGTAAATCGAACACACTGCTGACAATGACAGGTTTAAAAACAACCTACAGGGTGGAAATGCCAGCGACGCACACCACATAGGTATAACATAACATAACATAAACGGCCTATACACGACCCAATGCTGGGCACAGGACTCATCTCAACTATGATATGTAACGAGCAATAGTCCAACACGCGGGCTGAGTGCGGATTGTTGGATGGGTGTAAGGTCAGTGAGTATTAAGGTTGCGATCAGATGTTATCAAGCCGTCCTAAAGCCTCTGGCCTCTGGCGACGTCAACCGGGCTGGCTTATCCTGCCTTCCGAAGCACGGAGATACCCGAAAAATACATCACTAAATTTCGGTCGGAGTAATTACCCATCCCATTGCCTACCCGGCTTGTGTTGCTTTACAACAGCGATCGTCGCCGATCACTGTCACAACTGCGCTACGGGCACCTCCGACTATCTCTAGTGAAGCTTTGACCTCAAAGTCGGCTAACCTTTTGATGTATGTTATTTCATACACGACTTGGGCTTTTCGCACAACTATTGTTTGTTAATGGTACGGCACACACGAATTCAATCCTAGCTCGGCGCTGAACCTAAAATGGATTTCACTCAGCTAATTGCGTAGGCCTATGTTCAGAATTCCAGTGTAGACGCATGGATAACATGAATAGGAATACCATTTTATTTACTTTTCTAGGTTACCCCGGAACACTTGTCTTGACACTTCAAGTCTCTCCCAATATACTGTAGTCATAGTATCAATTAATTAACACATACTTTAAACGTTTTGTTAAAAGTTGGAACTACTTAGACTTTTGATTAACAAAGTACTTAACAGAAATGAAAAGTAAAAGATGGTTAATTGATGCGTCTAAGCGAATTTGCTTTTTTGATTCAAAATTCAAATGCATTTATTTCATGTAGACTTTTTTAACTTAAAAAGCACTTATGACAAATCGAGAATTGATATAGGTACAGTGAAAACAACATGCTTGGGAAAGTGACCTGGGCCCCAAGTCTGCTTGTTTTAGAACGCTTCAATTGAATCGTAATCGAGTCTCAATGGACAAATTTGTCATATTTTCCAAAGAAAATGTGTCAAATGAGCCGACTGAGACTCAATCACGTTTAAATTGAAGCCTTTTAAAATTGGCAGACTAAAGGCCATGTACAGTGCCTGGTAAATATTGCACATCGGCTATTGGACAGTGGCAATCGGCTTAACTCGGTTTCGTATGCGTTATACCTCATCATCTTGATACACACCTGTGTCGCACTCTTAACGAATTTGTCTTAGTTCTAAATTCTAATTGTAATTAAAGATAATCTTGTAATGGCAATGATATTATAATAAAAATGTGTCTACATACTCGTTTTTTGATAACATTACTAGCGGCCGCTCGCGACTTCGTCGGCGTGGACCCGCAAGGTACTCCGCGTGGACTTTCGTCCAAAGCCACTCTAAGTGCTATAGAATATGCCACGTGTCAACGTTGTAAAGTTATGTTATGTTTCCGGTGGTTTTCCGTCAAAAGCTTTTGCGGTTTTATCTTGATACCTTTAAATTAACAAGTTCTGTGTTTGCACGGGCCGTTTTAATAGCTTAATTAAAATCAAGTAGTAGATAGCTTTTTATATAAATCACGTGTGAACTGTCTTGGTCAAAAGTTGAATGCAACATCATCTCGTATATTTTGTAAATGTTACTCTGTTAATATTCTCAAGGAATAATATTAAGAAAAACATTTTTTTTAATACTTAAAATCTGTATGAGCGCAACATATTTTTGTATACAACATGCGTATGTGTATCCTTGTCTAACATTCCCGTATAAATGTATGTTTATCTCACTCTCGAAAATGTTTAACTGGATAAGTTATATTTTGCGGTAAAATCAGCTTTCACACCGAAACAAAGGAAGAGTTTCTCACTTTATTCAAAATAACAAGTGATCGCATCTAATCGTTTATTTGACCTATCGACGTTTTGTGCGAGTGTAAGGGTCATTCTTTTACCATGTTCATGTTTATTTCTACTCTACGGCGGAAGCACGGCCATTGCATAGAAGGTGCTAACTAGTGGTATAATTTGCGGCGTCTGAAAACTCCATCCGAAGTTCAGATTGTCCCATCCATGGAAAGTTAGTAACATTTACACCACCCAACCGGACTTTCCCGGAAAAACCTACACTCAGGACGTACCTATGGAGAGTAGAGGTTTTGCTCTTCGATTTCCAGGATTTAACGCTGACGTGGCAATATTTTGATGGCGACCCTAATTTTGGCACTTTTACAGGTCTTCTGGTTCTTCTGATCATCTGAGGCCCTGGGGGGGACGAAGAGCGCTCAGCCGCCTACCGGCACGTCTACAATTAAGCAACAATGTTTAGACAAATACGCCAATTTCAAAAATGTATCTGGTAAGTATAATTAGTTCGCATGCCTTCCGCATCTGAAAGTCAACGGCAGCGGTGATTGTCTCACTTTTGGTGCTTTCTGAGCTTTCCAAGTCAGTTTCCTTCGATTTGTTCGGTCCACTCCGTTTGATAGGATTTTTTAATTTTGGATTATATGTCTTCAGGTAATTTAATTGTTCAAGGTGAAATTCGTGACTTTTGATCGATTTCATTAATTTTTTTTATTTTCATTATATTTTTATTTTGGTGTTCGTTATTATGAACGTCCATATTTCAGACTTTGTTGGTAGAAATGTACATTCAACCACGGCTAGCCGTGACACGTAGATATATGTGCGTATAGTCAAAGAGTTCGTAACCAAATAGCTCATGTTACGCTGGTGGTGGTTGACTGTTCATTTCAGTTACTGAAAACGTATGAGTTGAGCCGACCGAATGGAATGTACTGGATATCTTGCTAGATGCCTTCTTAGAGTTTAGAACGTCCAACATCAAGTTTACTAGAAGTCGACCAAGGAAGTCAGCGAAGGTAAGTGTCGTCTTGGAAAACTTGCCTTGGCTACTACCCAAGTAAGTGAATTCAATTGTACGTAGCATTAAGTCCGCCGTTTGTACCAATATGCTGTTGTGCAATAAACAATAAAGTAAATATTTTTGGTTTTCCCGATCTAGGGATGTTTAAAATGTTTTAATTTGTTAATTGAAAATATAAAATTTATGCAATAAAATAAGTTATTATCGAAACTAAAATTAAAATGTGTTTAAAATAAATCAGTATACTGTTTATGAACACAACTTGTTTATGTTAATAAACGATTTCACCTCCAAAAACTGTGAGTATTGAAAAATCAATTAAACTAGGCGTTTCTTTATATCGAGTGCATTGTTGTGTGTTAGAAATATCAGTGTGTATAAATATTAGAGTGTGCGTGTTCGTGTTTGTGTGAGTGTAGTTGTAAATATAAATAAATATAAAAATGGTCCTTGCGATTGATAAATTTGCCGCAATGTTAAACTTATATTGACGTATTATATTCACGATGCTCTTAACATTTTTCCATTAAACATTATCTATTGAAAATAAGCTAATCATGTAAAATGTATATTTCTTTATCTAACTAACCGGCTTTGCACGGGTGTAAAAAGATGTTATTCCACGCCTATATGTGTAAACCTTCCTCTTCAATCACTCGTACCATCTATTCAAAAAATCTGCATCAAAATCCGTTGCGTAGTTTTAAAGATTTTAAGCGAATATAAAAGGACAGAGAGAGCGTACTTTGTTTTATACTATGTAGTGATAAGACATAATAAGAAAGTCCAGACCCCTCTCTTCATTTTCTCCTTAAACTGTGTTCTCAATACTCAATTTATTTCTAGTTCTCCACCTGTGAAACATTGTTAACGCTAAACTGCGTTGTTAAATAAGTTTATTTGAATGAGTGTTTCAACTCAGGATGTCATTATGTTTGTCATTGTTCTTTCTATGGTTTTGAAGTGGTTTTCAACTCGATTTTGTCTCTCAGTTAAAAACCTTTAAAACGAAAAGTAGGTAGTAACGCGAGCGAAGCGAGCGCTATATACGATGTAAGTATTTTGTTTAAAATGGTTTGAATGGTTTGAATTAGACCGGTCATTGGACCAAATATTATAGGTATTTGGTTCGGCGCTTATACTGACTGATAGATGAGAATTTTATACGGGATTTTGGTCCTTGCCAATATATTTTAACAAAGTTTGAACTTTAAACACGCATCTGTTCACGGGTACCTAGCGCAAAACATTTTACGGACGTGGAAAACATAGGTACCTATTCACAACTTATCTACGTACACGGATTATAATGAAACCGTTAATTCTTCAGCTATGGTTTATTTCAGTCAAGGCTGAAGTACTTCACAATTTGAATCAAACCACGTTTAATTACCAAGTAGTTATTTATGCAAAATACAAGGGTGTTAGGCCTCCCTACGTGCATTTAGCGAACCGCTTGTTGCTGACCACTGGTACTTTGTTCTGATGTAGATTCAAAAGTGTGCAGCCTTTTCCTACAGGTAGGAAGTTCCCCGAGGATAAAATTGTTCACTTGAGTAAAACAGGGAAAATGAAATTATTTTTATCTTATAAAGTGCATCTCTCACTTTTCTCCCCGATCTCTGGAAGCACATTCAGCCTTTTATGACTTGCTGTTTTCACTATGAATGAGTACTATTCCCGTTTCCATATCGATTGCACCGATTTCTATTTTTGACTAGCTGTCCCGACAGACTTCGTTCTGCTGTGAAACATTCAGTGTCACGTAACATGTAGAAGCAGTTGCTAAGAGACAACTGAATTGAAGTTTTTTACTATATTCTTAGCATATCATCATGTTTACTCACTTTTCCAACCTTTTTAAGGGAAGGTTGGAAAAGTAAGTAAACATAAGTTCAGACTTTCACGATTATTTCAAGACCATAATTAGCTAAATCGGCCCAGTGGTTCTCGAGTTTTAGTGAGACTTAAGAACAGCAATCCATTTTTACATTTCTATATATTTTTCATAAATTCGGTAGTACGAGTAGGTCAAATCACTTTGTTGTGAGTAAGCCCGGTTTCACCACAGTCTGTGAATCCTGACCGGCCTTTGACCATGACTTTTTTCACAAGTTCTTGTCGTACGTTATTCGCTATTCATCACCAGTTATCAGCTTCTTCAACAATGGTTTCATTACGTCTTAATAAAGAAACAATGAGTGAGGTACTCAAATCAAGCTTTTTATGTACCTACTTAGTTTATATCAAAAAACTTTTTTTTGGTGACTTTCCAGTTTCTTAGCTACGTCGCCTTCATAATATTATGTCGATCTCGCTTCACTTTTTATCTACAACTTCAAGACCTTCGAGAGCAAATTAAAATATCAGCTGATAAGAATAAAACATTCCTTTTCTTTAATTTCACGAAAATGCACGCGTACTGAAGAATTTATGCCCAAACGTAGGTTACACTCAGCGTATGTCATAGTCATTTCAGAAATTCCAACGCATCCCAACTCCTGAAAACTGAAAACTTTCAGAAGAAAAAGTTCATGAAGCCATACGCTTAATAAGCCAGGCAAAGTTTAAAAGCGAGAATTTTGTAGTAAACTAGACAATAGTACATACTTCAGCTAACGAAGTATGGCAGCGTATGCAGAGGGAGTTGTGCATTCTACCGTTACAAATTCACAAGGAATGTGGATTCCACAGTCTTTACGAGAAATGTTTTCAGCTTTTAAATACTGCCTGAGAGCAATCTCATTTAAAGCGGCATTAGACTACTTATTACACCAAATCGAATCAATCTGGCTGGGAATCCCCTCTCTTTCAGATTTTATTTGACGCAACTCCTGGGCAACCGATAAAAGAAATCAAAAAGTAGTTAATTGTTAAGGCCGCCATACAATGGGCTGCTGGAAGCAGTCAGGATCGACTGGTTTCAGCTGAGACTATAGACTTCTAAATAACGTACAGACATGAACCGCTTGAGCAGATGCGACTGCTTCAGCAGCCCGGTGGAATTCCATTGATTTCACTTACTGGAAGAGTTAACCTAACTGCTCAAGAGCGGTCAGTGTATGCTTATCACTGGCTAACTGATCGAGCTGTCAGTGTACGGCGGCCCTAACTTAGAATAATATTACCTTACGTTATAATTTCATGAATCATTTTCATTCAAATAAAACAATGGCTATTGCAATGGTTTTGATACCAATTTTATTACAAATTAAATGAAAGCTTACCATACATTACCTATTATCGAATCGGTACCAAATAATGCTAGGATGCCCTTATATAAAAGTACAGTATTCATACTGCGTGTACTAAGCCCCCCTATTTCACACCCTTAGGGTTCTAATTTCTTAAAATACTTAACGTGAATAAAGTAAACCCATAATTATTAATTTCAAGTTCCTAGGTACTGTAGTTTCGGTTGTGCGTTGTAAATTATAAGTAAGTCAGGTTTGCTTTTTATGTAGAAGAAAATGGTGAAACATTTTCCCAGTACCCCAGGACAAAACAAGGATGATGATGAAAAATCTAGTTCTACTTTACCAGTTAAACTAGAATCTTTACAGGAACAGAAATGTAATGTTCATTTCATTCCAGGATGAAACAAATAGTAATGTAATCCTTACATGGGAAATTCACCATCAAGGAGTTCCATCATAGAACGATATATTGGGGTCAGAAAATACCAATATACGAGTAATCTGAGTCAAACCATAGTCACAAATACAAACATCACTATTTTGAGACAATAGTGTGTTCGCGTTAAGAATGCAGACATTTTTTATTTAAATACCAACACATTGGTTAGGGGGCGTGCTAGGTCGAAGAACAAGAATGAAATCACTGCATTCTAACGCGAACGTACTATAGGTGTTTTTCTATCCAGCTGTCACCCAGATGATCTGAACATCGACTGAGCACTTATGTCAGAAAACATAACAGAGTAATGTCTACTTGCAAATAATCAGAAAGCCATCTTCTCCTTGGGTTGATAAGTGAGGAAGAAGTCCCTGTACTGAGGCACGAAGACAGGGGAGGTGCCTGGTATGCCACAATTCGTCAGCGCATTCTCCGTCAACTCCTGGTCTAAGTCCTTCAGGGTCATCAAGTCCACGAGGAACTCGTACCATTCTTCATATTTCAATTCGGTTTTGCTGTAATGGGACACCATTTATTTTATTTATTTATTTATCTATGCATGAAATAAGGTACAGTCAGTAGCTGGTCTTATAGCTAGTTAAGCACATTAGATTTTAAACCATGGTCTAAGAGCAAGATGTTTGATAGGTTATTTTATTTTAGCACTAGCTTTTGACCGCGACTTCGTTCGCGGGGAATAGTGAGTCCCGACAGAAAAGTATAGATAGCTGTGCTTGCGACTCCGTCAGCGTGTAACTCCTTGTGTCCTCCCAAATTGCATAACGATCAATTATTTCAAATTTCCAATGATTATGACGGTCCACTGTTCGTTCTTTTCATTTGCCAAGAGCCTGAAAGACTTGAGACAATGCGAGGGTGTGAATGTATTTTTATGTATTCTTACCAGAATTTCCACCATAAAATTCCGGTGTCAGTCATGGTGACCTTCCTGTCGTCTATGACTTTGCTCTGCCGCATCCAGTAGTCGGAGCGGTACAGGGTGATGGTGGTTCCATCGCGCTTGTTATCCATCAGTTTGGCGAACTCGAAGAACTGGCTGTCCAAGGTCGCTGGCTCTTCATCCATTATTATTTGCTAACTGAAAATGTCAATTTGTAAATAGCGCAACAATTAAGACAATGAATAAAGAATCAAAAGATAATGAAAGAAGTAAATTTTTTGTTTTGTTCCACCACCTGTGCTACAGTAAACAGAGAACAGTAAAATATCTACATACAAACGTGCTGCTCTAGGTTTGAATGTGTGGCCGCTAGCATAAAATGTGGGGGAATAAGGTGGCGGCAGTGCGGGCTGTGCCGCGTGTCTGTGAGCACGCTCTGCTAAATAGGCGGGCGGCCTTAGAAAACCTACTGTTATTTTTACTGTGCCTGTACTGACCTACACAAATAGATAATATCAAGTTTCAAATCATTAGATGCATAATTACGATGGTAACAAGTAGGTACTAACTCTATGACACCATAATCTTACTAATATTATAAAGGTGAAAGTTTGTATGTCTGGATGTGCTGTGTTGCTCTTTCACGTTAAAACCTTAGATTAAAGGAAAGAGGAAGATGCGGCAACAGCTAGCCGCGGGCGGTCCTACTAAACTGAGTACAGTGTACTTGGTTTGCTTCAGTCTGCGTTGATGCGCTGCGACTTGATGCTGTCTTACTCGTTGACAAGTCGTTGACATTAAAATACAATTTTTCATCGAATTAACGCAAAAAATGCCTGGCTGTGCCTTTATTCAGTGCACAAATAATTCAAGGCGTAAAAACAAATCACAGGGAATCACTTTTCATGCCTAAGTACACCAAAGTTATATTTTTAAAAAAAAAAATCTTGATTCTTTTCCATAAAATCCGACATTTTGGAGTGACAGAGACAGACTATGTGCGCGTTAGACACGATACGATAGATTCCTGAAAAGACAGGTTTTCTTATGTAAGGTCAGCAATGTCGGCAGCAAAAAAAAAGAAATAATTTAATAGATAACAATAGTGTAAACAAACTATGTTTTATAAAATTTAATGAAAGTGTTTAAAATAATTAGGTACGTTATATATGGTACAGTTACAAAAAATATGAATAAAAAAAACATTTACAGCTTCCCTCAAGATGAAATTCGGAAGCAGAAATGGCTTAAGGTTGTTCGAGATCAGAGGCGTGAACATGACTGGATGCCTTCTATATATAGTAGAATATGTTCAATACATTTTAGACCAGACGATTTATACAAGACCAATAAAGGATTGACAAGAATAATAAAGGGAGCCGTACCTTATTTTAAGGTATTTTTATTTAACACAAGCTGTCCCAACAGACTTCTTTCTGTTGTCAAACATTCAGTGTCACATGACAGGTAGGAACAGTTGCTATTAGAAAACTAAATTCTGGTTTTTCACTATATTCCTAGCATTTTCTCGTGTTTACTCACCTTTTATACCTTCCCTAGACCATCACAAATATTTTAAAACCATGATTAGCCAAATCGGTTCTGCCGTTCCCGAGTTTTTGCGAGACTAACGATCAGCGACCCATTTTTATATATAGAGATTAGCTTCACGAATATCTTATTTAATTTCATTTGCCGTTCACTTTTTACAAATACACACATTTTTTTTCATCCCCATTTATTGTCTGGGTATAACATTTCATTTAACATTTTATTTTTCTGGTAACTGCACATTTTAAATCGGAAAATCAAATTTTAAAATTAAAAATAAACATTATCAAGTCATTTGTGTACTCAAACATCTTGTCGAGTTTGGAAATTCATTCAACAGAGCAACCGGTCACTTCTAATCACAGAACACATCTATTAAGGGCAATTATTGACAAATATTGTAATGTCCGGCTTCACTATTTACATAAAACAGACCCAAATATATCGAAGGTGACCAAAAGACAGAAACGAAACAAATTATCTTTATTTGAAGGTGTTTAAAAATTGATTATGTTAAATAAAATAAGTTAATTGAAATTATTGTAAGTTAAATTTTAGTTATTTAAAAAAAAACAAATATATTTTTATGTGAAATGTTTATTTATTTCCCATAGTGATCTTGCGTTAGCTACTTCAAAAGTAGAGAGTTCGCGGATTCCCCGACGTTCTCCGACGTGGCCCGAAAGACGGCGTGGCATGGGGTCCATATTGACTCACCTAAAGTTGTTTCTCCGAAATTGTTCTTCCTAACGATTTGTGATCCGAATGATCACTCTTCCTAAAATTTTTAGTCCTAAAGTTTTCTTTCATACTTTTTGTAGTTCTAATGACGATGTTCATAACGCTCATGATTCATAAAACTTCAATTCATAATATTTTATCTCCTAATGTTGTTTTTCCTAACCATATAATGAATACACACATTAATAAATGCACATTGCTAAATATCATAAAAAGTGCTGGGGTTAACGCAAGCAGCAAGCTAATCAGGCAAGTTGTTTTAAGGGCTTAAAAAAAAATAACCACGAAGGTTTAAGGCGGGAGCTTCGCTTCGCTTCGCTCCCGCCTTAAACCTTCTAACCTAATCTATCCGTGTCGGTTTCGCCCCGACTCTAGTATAGGGCAGACAAGTATACCAATTAGTTGTTATAATAAATAATTCATAGTTTTCCATAGAGAACAGATTCATTTTCCCAGTGTAGAATTAGGGTCAAAGACGGTTAGGTTGACAAAAATTAGGATATAAGTGTTTATGGCTATCGAAATTATGAAGTTGAATGATTCGAAACTAAAACATTAGGAAAAGAGAAGTTAGGAATTGGGATTGTTAGGATGAAAAATTTTAGGAAGAAAATTTTCGGAGTTACGATTTTAGGAGTTACAATTTTAGGTGAACTTTGGCGCACCCCGTGGCATGACATACTTTTCTCGCTCGCACTATTTGAGAAGCCCATCGCTCTATCTTTATCTTTTGATGTCTTATTATTTCGTTCATATTTTGCGTGTGTGTTCGTATGGATGTAGTGTGCGTGAAAGCCCATATTTTAGTTGACAATTATAAGCGCGTACCGTATCTTCCTCTTTCCTTTAATCTAAGGTTAAAACTACTGAATGGATTTTAAAGAAACTTTACAATAATGTTAATAATTTAACGAAGTCGCGGGCGGCCGCTGGTATTATAATAGTTCAGATTTCATTGGTATGTTGACATGTATTGTATGACACCAATCTTACCAATCCACCGTGTCCACCACTGTATTGAACGGCATATTTTTTATACAAACATAAGTTATGTGCACACACATTTTAGTGACCCTTCGATTACTAAAATGACGAACTTACGAGCTTCGTTGGGTTAACCTTTTTCTACAGGACAGCGGATTATTCAAAATACTACTGATTCTGGTACAGCAAGCAAGCAAAGGGAAAAATACTAAAGACATCATAGGTAATAACAAATCAAAATAGTGACAGTTGTCAAAATTAACCATGAAAAAACCACGGAGTATTTATTCAAAAAGGAAAGTCTAAGTACGAAAAATATGCCGTTTCATTGTTTTACTATGGTTTTATTGCAAAATGTTGACTTTGGAAGCAATATTGATAAGCTTTAAACAAAGAAGCAAGCTTAATAAAAGGCTTCAATTTCGAAATTCTGCATGAGTTTTTCCGCCATGCCTGTGCAAACTGACAAAGAATTCCGACGTCAGCAAGACCTCTTGATACCTTATAAATTGCATTGATGAACATCTGACATTAACTTTTGCATCATAGGTATTAAGTTATTATTATGTTTCTGGCATGGGTCACCTAATTAGAGATTCTCCAAGCTGAAATGACGCGCCCCCACCATCGTATTTACGCTCAGAAGCCAAATATGCACGCAATACACATGCAATTGCTTTTCCAGCCCCTCCACTGCATTGTTTTATACAAGTAAACCATTTGCTAATAAGAAAGTTTCAATCTCAATATAATCTAATCCTTTGGCCTTTTAATAATTTATAACTTGATTGATGCTCCTGATGGTAGCACAAAACAGGATGGCGTGTCACGCATCACCACTTCTCATGAGTCGTTTTCTGTTACTGCCGATTAATAACATAACACACCTTCATGACCACATCCCTGAAGGGTTAGCCAGAGGCACGCTGATTGTTGAACGGAACATTCGGAAGCCCACATTTTGTCGATGGAATTTCAACTGAACGTCAACGTGGTGAGGGGCGAGCATACAGCCGTTATCCGAGTTGCTTGGGTTTTTATCGGTGTTTTCCATCTCCAGAGAGTTAGCCACAAATTGTACAATGAACACAAAGTAGGTGTGTTCCGACCATATTTAATATCAGGACCACGGGGACGCCGAACAATAAACCAATCTTTATATTTTTGTCGTTAGATTCACATTAATGCTAGTTTTTCGAGAGTTTGTAATAACCTCATGACGTTGTCTGTACCCACACGAAAATATCAATATGTAAAAATTCACGTGGACCAAAGTGGATAGTTCGTGATCTTTACAGGGCTTTCAATATCCAATAAACGGGACGCTTGTTATGCGCTGCGAGCTAGCTATTTCACTGAGAATACCAAGAGCCAATTCTGAATAATGCTACTTCTATTTTCAGGTTATCATAGTTGGAAAGGAATCCTAATATTTTTTCCATGAGAGTCTGTAAGTCCAGTCACGGCTTTGTTCGGTGGTCGATATTAAAAAGTTTTTATTGGGGAAGTAAAAGAAGTTGCAATATTTTATTAGAAGTGTTCTCTGTTAGGCCGTCCAAAAATCTAGTTTTCAAATATTAAGTAGCATAAAATCTTTTCTTTCAAAGTGTGGCGTGACGGTGTATAAAATTTAAACATATAAGTAAACAATGAGACGTTTTGTTTTCAATCGGAAGTCTACTCACCGGAAGTTGGTTTTACGATGAAACAGATTATCTTCTAGGATGGCTGGTATTGCAATTGACATTATGATTATACGAAGACCTGACCCGACCTTTAAGCAGTCGACGGACAAAAGAACTTATTTTATTTTAATAAATGTTAGATCGCTGTTTTTGCAGTTTTGTAGTCAAACTTAGGTACTGAGTAAGCAAATAGTGTAGAGAAACTTTAACACTGAATACTGTTTACCAACTCAGTCCTTTTTTTAACCGTCTAGATCCCACTGCTGGGCAAAGGTCTCTTCAAAGCTCTTCCAGCGGTCCCTATCGACAGCCACAATCTGCCTATTTCTAGACTGATTTACAAGGTCATCGCACATAAAATGACATAAAATTACAACCGATTTTGTAATTTGGCAACAAAAAAATAATATAAACCTAAATCAAAAACACAGAACCCCTCACATATTCTTCATTGATTGAGGATTATGTAAGCCCTAAGTTCCCTCCCTGGAATCTAATTCAATTAAATTTTACATAATAATAATGTACCTTACACAAACCCAGTTGACATATAACTTAGTTACATAAACGTATGCCATTGTCCGTCATCCATAATATCATCACAGACTGACCTATCAATTAGTAAATTGATAATTATTTATCCAAGCATAAACTCTCCTAGGTAATCGGTCAAATTACTCGGAATACATAGTAATACAATAACAATCGTGCTTCACAATTAATTCATCTATATCTATACTTATAATAGATCTGTAGAGAGGCCAATTCTGTACATGAAATATATTTACAAAATAACTATCAAGGGGTGAATAGGAACGCTACTGATGCCAAAATCAGTAGAATTTTTGTCTGTCTGTCTGTCTGCTGTATATTCGTTTTAGAAACAAAAACCACTCAACGGATTCAACGAAATTCGGCACAATTATTCTTCATACTCTTAGGCAGGTTATAGTATACTTTTCATTGCGCTACGATCAATAGGAGTGAGCAGTGGAGGTTAATATTGGGTAAACGGAAAAAGTTACTCCATTTTTTACACGTAATAACTACTAGATGGATTTAATGAAACTCTACAATAATAAAGTTTATGCATCTGAATAAGACATGACAATTACAATTTATAAAGATATAACACATTTTTAGGGTTCCGTACCTAAAAAGGAAAAAACGGAACCCTTATAGGATCACTTTGTTGTCCGTCTGTCCGTCCGTCCGTCCGTCTGTCAAGACCCTTTTTCTCAGGAACGCGTGGAGGTATAAAGCTGAAATTTATATCAATTACTCAGGTCTACTGTCCCTTGAAGCTGTGAAAAAATCAAACTTCTAAGCCAACGCAATCAAAAGATACAGCCGTTTATGCCGCAAATTTTCGACACTTGCAAAGGAATCAAAACCTACAGGGTGCTTCCCGTGAACTCAGAATCTTGAAATTTGGTACGAAGCAACGTCTTATCCACTCCATCGTCACCGCTAAATACCTAATGTCTTCTCACCTGTCACATCGTTTACGCCATATTGTTTTTTTCTGTTGCGAATTTATGCGAATTTTCGGAGAATTATTTGCTAATTTTCCGAATAGGATCGCAAAATGATAAACACACAGACGAAAAGCTCATTAAATAAGCGTTTTTACTGAATACAGACTAACGTATTTTCATTTAAAGCAAATTAATATTAATTGGTTGAATTTAAAAAATGGCGAAAAAAAATCACTTTTTTCGACTTTCACTTAACAATTTTTTTTAGTATTTAAAAATCAAATCTGTAACCTTTTTTCACTGCATCTGTATAATACACAAATTATTAATTATTTTGAAATATATTACAGTGTGTAATATGTAATAATCTATTTACAAGTTTATTTTAAACTTATAGCATGCACTTAATTATCATAACATAACCTCAACATGAACTTTTGACTTTTTATTTTTCTTACTTTGACGTCTCGTAGGGACGGTCCGTTGTTGCCAGGTCGATACAAATATCATAGACAAATTGTAGAAAAATATTCAATTGAAATAGTAACAGCAAAATCGATTCTGAACGGAAAACGAGTCACCTCTCAAGTGCCTCAAAATATGGTAGCTAAAGCTACCAGTGACAGTTGAGACGACATTGGCATTGGTAGCTCAAGTTACCAGTGACATTTGAGTGGTTATAGCATAGATAAAGGAAAAAATACGAAAACCATAAATTTTTAGTTACATCACATAATATACATGTCCCGAAACGTGACGTCAAGCGGGCACGGGGTGAAAGGCTAGGTTATACCGGCTCTGGGAAAAATAAAGGAAAAAATCTGTGTCACTTGGTTTCTATGTATTATTACTAAATAATAATATTTTAAAAAAAATTTGGAAATCGACACTCTTGACTAAGTTTTCATGTACTGTACTCACAAATTACCAAATTTCGCAGCATTTTATTTTTTTATGATATCCCAGAGAACTATGCTTTAGATTGTAGTCACTTTCATGATGATCAATTTTAGTCATTTAGTGAAAAAAAAAAAAGTTCGACTGAGTCATGGTCAAGAGTTTTTATGTCAGCTAACTTCAACCCTTATTTTCTTCAAAAAACATTACTAAAGTATCCCTGGCAAGTTGTCTAGAAAAATAGCCCATTTAATCAAGATTTCAAAAAGGTAAAATACTAACTATTTCCTTGTCTTATGTTTCCATGAAAAATATTATGAACCATAATGGGTCATTCAAAACTTGAACTAGGTGAAGTCTAAAGTAAGCTATTGTTGGTTAATGAAACAAAAAGTGACTGCAGGTTAGTGGCGGTAGAAAATAAGAAATGATTGTTGTTGCTAAGCATTCCATGCCTGGTCGGTTAATGTGATGGGTGACCATTTCGTTTTTTTTTTCATAGTATCTCCGTACACATGACATCAAGCAGTTGTTCCCAGCTGACGTTGCTAGTATTCGGAGTAGTAATTTTATTCAGAGGCCTTAGGGCGCCCTAATAACATCTGACAATATCGTATCTTACTTTTACGGTAAATGCCACATCACGCTTACCGTTTTCGTTCAGTCCTCCTTACATACATACATAAACGGCCTTTATCCGTCCCACAGTTGGGCACAGGTCTCACCTCAACTACAAGGGTGGGCGCTAGGCATACTCTAAAACTGTGAAATCAGTGAAAAAAGTCAATCTAAGATGTCATCAAGCTGCCCTGAGGCCTCCGACTAAGCTTTACGACTGACATCCAGCGATGTCAATCGGGACGAATTGTTTAACGTGCCTTCCGAAGTACGGAGATGTCGGAAAAATACATTACTAGTCTTCCTTGCTCTATTGCAAAGAAATGTCATTCAGCAAGAGCAGGATAAAAAACGTAAATAACGTAGCCTGAGATACCGGTGACTGTACCACGATCCACACTTAGCTCAGTGTGCCCACATGTTAGAGTATGACGTTGTAGCAATACGGGATAGTTGCATTGATTGTAAGCGTGAACGTTGAGCATAAGTAGAGACACTTAAGCTCAACACTGGGCACACGCAACGTCTTCCGGGACCAACCGCTTAACGTGCCTTCGAAGGACGGTGAAGCTATAAAAGATATTTCAAAAAGAAGGTTTAAAGTGGTCACCCATCACATTAACCGACCAGGCATGGAATGCTTAGCAACAGCAATCATATCTTATTTGCTACCGCTACTAACCTACAGTCACTTTTTGTATCATTAACCATTAGCATACTTTAGACTTCACCTAGTTCAAGTTTTGAACGACCCATAATGGATCATAATATTTTTCATGGAAACATAAGACAAGGAAATAGTTAGTATTTTACCTTTTTGAAATCTTGATTAAATGGGCTATTTTTTTAGACAACTTGCCAAGGATGCTTTAGTTATGTTTTTTGAAGAAAATAAGTGATGAAGTTAGCTGACATAAAAATTCTTGACCATGACTCAGGCGAACTTTTTTTTTACTAAATGACCAATATTGATCATCATGAAAGTGACTACAATCAAAAGAATAGTTTTCTGGGTTACCATAAAAAAATAAAACGCTGCGAAATTTGGTAATTTGTGAGTACAGTACATGAAAACTTAGTCAAGGGTGTCGATTTCCAAAATTTTCAAAAATATTATCATTATTACTAAACCAAGTGACAAAGATTTTTTTCTTTATTTTTCCCAGAGCCGGTATAACCTAGCCTTTCACCCCGTGCCCGCTTGACGTCACGTTTCGGGACACCCCCTGTATATTTTTTTAATAATTTTAAACTTACTACCCATTTCCTCATAAACGCGTAGAGGTATTAAATTGAAATTCATACCAAATACTCATTGTAAA
The DNA here is from genome assembly GCA_950022985.1 of Udea ferrugalis. Lineage (NCBI taxonomy): Eukaryota > Metazoa > Arthropoda > Insecta > Lepidoptera > Crambidae > Udea > Udea ferrugalis. The sequence continues at coordinate 24,772,421 of OX465515.1, forward strand.
CCTTCCAGGTTTGTACGGAACCCTCGGTGCGCGAGTCCGACTCGCACTTGGCCGGTTTTTTTTAACTCAAGTCCATGCGGACAAAGTCGCGGGCGGCCGCTAGTAATCTACTAAAACTGCCAGTTTATAATGGTGGTTTATTGTGGCTCTGAATGAAGAGCTCACAGGAATTACCAGTAGTTAGTAGTTTCCCGCACTGGGGGTTTAGTTCCCCCGCTGAGCACCTGTTGGATGTTGTTCAGTCCGCGTGGTATTTTCCTGCTTAACTGCATCCCCGACTTAACCACATAACAAAATAGTTGCATCAGTTTGAGTTTACGTCGAACTTCTACGTAAGCTCGAGGAGTTAGGATTTCGAGGGATTCTCCTCCGCTTGGTGCAATCATACTTCGTAATTGGTCACAAGCTTTACTAATTGCCAGATATAACTAAGTTATGTAAGTGTATTTCAGTTGGAGTTCCACAGGGCTGAATTATGGGTCCTTTACTGTACTGTCTTACTGTTTACATCTACCAAGGATCGAACGTACCTATAATTTGACCGTGTGTACAAGATAGTATGTTTATTTTCTAAAGCGTTTACGAGACAGATACATGTTGCGCAGTGTGGCCTCAAACTGTCAATGCTGGTCGAAAGTCCTGATTTCGGGTGCCACTTTTTTAGCACAAGCAACCTATCTCCGTCATATTATCATAATATCATTGGGCTATCGACATTAAAATGAACTGAATCTGACGCTTGCGTGCTTTAGTGATCAGGATCGACTTTGTTTGTATTATTTTGTTTCGACATGAATGTTATAAGTGCATCCAGATCAGGTTAACTCAAAAAAATGCCGGTAAAGGTTGTATGGTGTGCTTTAACAAACACCTTTTAACCCCATTAAGGAAATAGAAGTTACTCCGTGGTGATTCCTGCCTGAAGCCAAGATCGAATGTCTTTTCCTGGTTTTCGGATCATTAGTAAAGATACTGTATGGAAAATGCGAAAGTAATAATAACATAGTCATAGCGTTTTCATCTTAATCGCAAGTTAACTATCGGCCGGTCTGTTAACGGTCTCTGTTGCTCAGTGATTAGTGTAGTCGCCCGTTTTGCGAAAGACGCGTGTTCGATTCCTTCCTGAAGCCAATACCGAATGTCTTTTTTCAATTTTTCGGATCTGAAGCGTTATTATTATTGTTATTATGATTCAATTGAGCTTGGTGAAGTGATGTTAGCTGGAATGCCAGCCCGGATTTGTACTCGGGACTCAGCCAATGTGTAACCACAAAGCCACAATGCTCTCGAAATCACGAGATCGATGATAAACCCCACTTAAACTAAAACGTTAAAATAACTGGATAATTAAAATTTAAGTATGGATTTTCATGCACAACCAAAGTTTTCCCGGAAAATTAAATTATTGGTTATAACGAGCAATTAATACCAATATTGTGAAAAGCAATTCATAGACGAAACATTATTGGAAACGATCAAGTGATATATAATTATGCACTTTACAACTGCGATTTTAATTACATAATACGAATTTAATTACTAATTACTATATTAAAACCGAATCATCAGTCTGAAGAGCTTATTGTAAATTAATGTGAATTTTCAAAAGAGTAAAGAAACACGTTTGTTGGAAACTTCAGCTATAATAAAAAAAAAAAATTTTGCTTAACCTTAAGTAACTACTAGCAAAAGGTTTTAAACTAACGTTAGGTACTTATTTGACTGAAAGCTTTGAATAGCATGTGAATGAGAGTTCTGAATGAGAGTTCTCGTAGCTTCGTGGCTCAGTAGTGCTAATAACACGTGTCTTCATCTTTAAAAACCCTAAAATACCCTAGGCTTTCGAATGTTTCAATGACAGCAGCAATTAATGTGCCTTTGACTACCTCATTTAGGTAATGGTCGTGAACAATGATCTATAATGAAAATAGGCATCCGAAATTCGAACTATTCGTACACCTGAGCAAAGCATTGACTATGTTGACAGTCTGAGACGATAGTTCGCATCATGTATCGTTTACGCTCCTGTAAATAATCAAACTGTCCTGTTCACACGTTATAACACGGTCCAGTTAACTACGTCGTACCCCTTGGTTAATTTTTGACTTCGCGTCAGTACTGACATAACCTATCTACGGCTTTTTTATTGCAATATCATTGGTCGTGAGCGTATGTTATTAGGTATACATATACTAAGAATAGTCTGCCTCAACAAGCATCTACAAAGTGAAAAGAGTGACATTTCATTGTTCATTTTTGATTGGATCGGATATTGACTTATCCATATACTTGTCTCCTTCTACCTCCCGATGCACTGTTTAAATTTTTAAGTGAGTCTTGCTGTGTTTTACACAGGTTGTTGTTTTTAAAAAGATATAGGTATCACTTTTTTAACCTATATCCACGCGGACGAGGTCACGGGTGGGCTTTAGTGTAATTCAGCAGCTTTGAACAGACAGACATGTGTAAAAGCGGTTCATTAGTTGTTTTGGGTGGCTCAGTAATTATTATCTCTACTATTTCCTAGAAATGCTCTTGAATTTTCGTCATTAAGTTGTTTCAGTTGCTATTAACAATGCTGGCAGCATATTACAAATTTCATTTTAACCCTTGGAAGATTTTGCCTATTATTTCACAAGCGTAATAACTACAGTTGCATTGAAGAATCGTTGGGCCATGAAAACTTTAAGCTATGATGAATACATTTGCATGCTGAAATTTTAATTATTTATTTGTTTATTTACAAAAAATCCCCCTCACTTAAATGAAAGTGATGCTACATATGATATTATAGTTATAGAATATAAAAATACAGCATTATAAATGAGACAGAAAAGATAAGTGTATATTTAGTTTCGTTTTTTACTTTTAAAGTACTTATGAATAATTGTCAGGATGCAAGGTACGGGCAACAGGCCGGTGGCGCGAGGTACGGGGTCTAGGAAGAAATCCAAACTATATTACGAACATGATCTAAGCTGAAATTCACCAGAAAAAGATGGCCTGCTTTGTTTTCAGTGTACGATTTGCGGCTAACTCTCTGGTCTACAAAAATAAATTCTATCTTTAAGCTCTGGCATTAAAATGCCCAATTACATCATGATTTAAAATAATAAACTAATACCTAAAACGTAAATTTACTTTTGAACACCATCACAAACATTCCTTTTATAGACTTAGAATTATTCATGTTAAGGTTTAACAAACTGCTTATTTAGTGGCCCACCATTATTCACTGTTTCATGGAATACTGAAAACAGTATGAGATCTAAACTCTTGAATTAATTTATGTAGAATTCAGCAAACAAAGCAATTGTGTTGAGAAATAATTGTGCAAGGCTGATGTAGTGAAGCTCCTTAGCACTGCAGATGTTAACTAAGACTTTGGAATACTTACCTCTACTAAAATATAACAAACAAACAAAGGCAGTACAGTAGTAAGCCTCTTACCACAATAAACAGAGAAAAGTAAAATATCCACATACAATCGTGCCGCTCTCGGTTTGAATGTTTGCGTGCCCGCCGCACGCGCCGTTTCGGCACGTGATTTCACGCACACGCTAGCATAAAATATGGGGGAATAAGGTGGCGGCAGTGTGTATGGGCTGTGCTGCGTGTCCATGTACACGTTAGGCTAATAACTCTGCGGGCGGCCTTAGATAACCTACTGTTATGTTTACTGTGTTCTTACACCGGATTTATGTTATATTATAATACCTGGGGGGCTAAAAAGGCGACATTTATGTTTCATATCTGAATCATAAATGAATCATTTTTTATCTGCTAACGGCAACTTATTAGGTGAAACATATCTGTTTCAGATATGAAACAGATCTGAATCATATGAAATATGGATCACAATATGATTCAGATATGAAACAGATCTGAAACATATCTGTTTCACATATTTATTTATTTATTTATTTATTATCAACAATCAAATGCAAGCTTACAGCTAGACAGCCAACACACTTACATGATAAAAAAGTAAAATTCAAAATGGGAAAACACTTATAAAATAAAAACACACATACATATAAAAACAAATAATTAAACAAATTCAATTTTTTGAAACAATGAGGCTAGTGAGTCTTTAAATATGTCGGCGTCCCGGAACTTGGTTAGGAATGCGTTGAGGAGGCATACCGCCCTAGCCGTGGGGGTGTTGCAAGCATGGCACGTGCGCCGGTCCCGCAGGGACGCGAACAGTAGGTGCCGTCGGCGACCTGCTCCTCGGACATAATTTTGCGGGACATATAACCCTAAACGACTCAAAGTCAACGGATCATCGACCCTTTTGCGTAGAAGCAAGCAGTAATAGATGAACAGTATAAACATACAATGATCATAATATGATTCAGATCTGTTTCATATCTGAATCATAATATGAAACGTCTAATGTCGCCTTTTTAGACCCCCTGGTATGCACATAGGGTTGTACTACGTTTTTAATTTTAGAATAATCTAAAACACCTGGTTAAATAAATGCCGTGGCTTAAATCTAACTTTTTACCAAGACTATCAGAAATATCTTAATTTAAATAGACCTGTTACAAGTGCTTTTAAATCGTCAAGAACTTAATCAATTAAGAACTTAACAAACAAAAATACACTTAGTAATAGACTTAATTACTATAATAGAATCGGTGGTAACATCACATTTATTTAAGTACAGTATATTTATTGTTTACATTTATTATTATGCTGTTCATGTCTATTATTAAGTATGTTTTGTTTGTTAATTAGATTTGACGATTTGAAAGTACTTGTAACAGGTCTATTTAAATAAAGCTATTTTTGATTTGATTTGATTTGATTTAGAAATAATAAATAAATACACAGTATACAAACATAATGTGACTCCACCACCGGTGTCGGAAAGTTGTTTCTGTAGTGAGAAGAACCGGCAAGAATCTCAGCAATATATTCAAAAGAGTAACTTTTCAATGTGCTGTACAATAATCCGTTAGTAAATTACAATTTCGAAATATAAGTACACATCCAGTGTCCACATACACATCCAGTGTCCACATTGTGTCATAGGTACTTACGACCTGTAACCTACAAAGTAGTGAACGTCCACGCGTTTTGAGTTTGAGTTTAATCGAAGTTTCCGACCTACAAACTGAATCATTGTTAAACCCTGTAATTCGCAAATTATGTTTGTACAATTGTGAACGATTTTCGGTACACCAATGTGTGCACAGCATGTCTATTATGATTCCCAATCTCACTGCGAATAGCCGCCTACGTCCATTAATACCTAAGGCGAACGCTACACGCTACGCTATATTGTAATAATTATCAAGATATTTACTGATGTGTCTTGGGCCTACCCTACACCATCAGTACACAGCGGTCCGCAGTCAGACATCAGTCAATCAGAGATACTAACGCGATGAACATTGACAAGCGACACTACACGCAAGATAGATCGAGATCACGGATCAGATCGAGGATTTCCTGAAATCCGGCGATAAATATTGTGATCCGTCAATACACTACAACTAGCCTACAAGTCAATAAATATCTTGATCCGACAAAATAAATTGTGATCACTAAGGATCTTGCGTGTAACGTTCGCCTAAGAACCTTTTTTGTGTGAGTGTCCATATTCGTCACAATTGAACTTTTAATTATTTTGCATGCGTGCATGTCGAAGAATATCAGTCTGGCGCACATATCATTGAGCATACGAAGGTTTACATGAACGGCCTATACCTATACGTCACACTGCTGGACACAGGCCTCCCCTCAACTACGAGGTGGAACGAGAGATACTCCAACACGCGGGCTCAGTGCGGATTGTTGGAGGGTTGTATGAGGGTGTGTGAGGTTAGTGAGCAACCTTAATGTCAGATGTTATCAAGCCGCCCTAAGGCCTCTGACTAGGCTTTACGACTGACATCTAGCGACGTCAACCGGGACAAACTGCTTAACGTGCCTTCCGAAGCACGGAAATGCCAGAAATACACATCACTAAATTTCGGTCGGGGTGGTCACCTATCTCATTTCCGACCCGGCGTGTGTTGCTTGCTCCACAAAAACGATCGTAGCCGATCACTGTCACAACTGCGCCACGGGCACGTCTATGCGAGGGTTATTTTTACTTAATTGGAAACTGCAAACGGTTTAAAAAATATTTTTTTACAATATTATGGAAGCATTCGCGTATATTTTTAACAGAATACGTTACCTATTGTGCTCGTATAACAAATATTTTTAAACAGCGACATAAATAAATACCAGATGAAATGTTGATGAATATTATTGGGTATTGTGATTCATGCTTGTTTTCATCATTTTAACAATAATAACATTCATGATTCGTTTATTTTCACCGATTCTGGTATGAAAACACGACACAAAATATTAAAGATACATTCTCTACTCTATTGTTAAGTATCTGACGACATAATTTTGAATAGACGTCTATAAACCATAATTTATTAACAGCAAAGAACACTGGACCACTAAAAAACAGACTTTGAATTCCATAGATTACGGACAAATCTTGATCTGCCAATCAAGGCTTTGCGTGAAACTTTAAGAAGCTCTAAAGCTTTCTGCGATGATTTGATTTCGATAAAGAACTTGGATAGTTTTAATAGTCACTGCCAGTTTCATTTTGAATAATAATTATTTCATTTGCAAACGACTACGCGGAATACTAACAGCACTTAAAGCCTTATAATAGATAACACTGTATGGGGAGGGAGAAGTACATACTCAATTGTACAGGCGAAACAATTTTCATTATTTCATAATATAATAAACTTTCGAGATAACATTAATTCGCACAAAGCTGAAAATTGACATGAATGTTGGAATGTTGTTGACATACTTATTATGATGAACCCGACATTTTCAACCTTTTGCATCACCATAATCTCCAAAACGGAGAAAACCCTTGGCTGACCAACGCATACACCGCGGAGACTTCGCTGGCGAGTGAGTTACTCATAGCTAGCCGAGTTGAAACATTTGGTTGTTCTGTTAAAAAACAAAGCGATTTTCGTATTCAATGCCCGTTGAATCGACGGAGGTTAGCTATCTTGGGTTAATATCTCCCGAATTCCCGGTTTATTCCAATGAGATTATCAACTATGGTTGAAGTCACCGAGGAGAGCCGAATAGCGAAAAATAAAGTGTTTTCCTAAAATTGCGCCTTTCCAAAACTTTCGATTGTTTTTTTTTTCTCTATCTAGATCCCTAACACGCCTACTTGAAAAATTTACCCTGTATAATTGTACACCGTTGTTATGCATTTTAAAACATTTTAGCAACGCATACCCTGAAAGCCTTATACGAACACACGCCTTACGGTATTCGTTTAGTGAAGTTTTGTTCTGCCCTAGTCTGAGTACATCACGCATGGAAGTTTAAAGAGCTCCTAAGGTTTTAATATCCAGTGTTTACTTCCGTACCAACGCGTTTGTAGGAAACTTTCTATAACTTTGCTCTTTCTCGCTTGAATACAACGGATTGTAAGTAAGGGTATTTACCCGCTAATACAATACACTCCTTCTTGACAATGAATCGACCACGATTGCCGTTGTGAAGCAACCCTCATCGATTTGGATTGGGTGACTATCCCAACCGATATTTAGAGTTGTATTTTTCTGTCTCCTTCGTGCTTTATGAGGCAAGTTTTATAGTTGGCCCTGGACACTCCGGCCTAACGTCTCACCACACACTAGGTGCTACAAACTATGCCATTTTACTCCGTGTGACAGCGCCAATGACCTGTGCTAGACACGTACACACCTAAACTGGCAGCTGATAATATGCTTCACTCATGATTAGACGAGGTGAGGTCCGTCTTTCTTTTACGTCCGTGACCGAAATTATATCTATTAACACATCGCCACATACATATTATATCACAAGAATATCTCTATCCGTTACAAAGAATAAAACTAAGAAAAATCGGCATGGCATCTATAAAGGAGCGTACAAGCCAATCTGATAGGCGTAGGCCTTTGTATATAGAATAAAATTAATAGTAAGTTATTTCGAAAGAGGGCGCCACTGGGCACTGGCATTGGGCCGCCGAGGGCCCTCCAAACTTCCTTGAAGGCGAGATGCGAAAGCGGCACGAAGACACTTCAAATGGATTTTTCGCAAGCCTCGTAGAAAATTAAGGTGACCCACAAGTTAAGTCTAAAAATACTGGCTGTGAATGAAAAAACGTGAGAAAAAAGTAATGAAATAACCTATTTCCTAGTTGGACGAACAGTAATTGTTGTAATTTAATGAATGAGGTAAAATTGAAATGGTGTGAGTAAGAGCCAATTAATATTCACTAAATTAGTCCAGTTCATGAAGAAAAAAAAAGTTATGTTCAAGTTGAATGAAATACATGAATTACTAAAATTATTAAAAGCACTTGAATCAAGTGATACTTGTAATAATTGCCAAAAAATGTAAAGCTTTTGAGCTTTGCTCAGCGCAGTTTTGACGGAAATGGCGAGTGACGAGGTTTTTGTACGTAAAAAACAAGCGAGAGATCACACATCACATCCCTCGCAACGTCTCCGCCCTCACACATCACTAGTAAAAACGCACCCCATAAAAATGTTCACTACAGACCTACCAACTTATCTGTGAACTGAAAGAGGACGACACCGTCGAATCAGTGTTGCTAATTAATATAAGGTGCCTAAAATTGAGTGAGTTTCACAAATAGGTAATTTTTCATGTGAAATAAGTATTAAATAGAAATAATAAAATTAAATATTGTAATTATTTATAAATTAAAAATAAAACATATATATTAAGATAAGATAAGATAAGATATACTTTATTGCACAAAGAAAACAATTACATAACGATGCTTATAGACATTAGAATGTACAATGCAGGCGATCTTAATTTGTAGTTAAGTAGGTACGCTAAACAGTTGTCCTTCAGGATTAATAAATAGCTTTATTTAAAAAGTGATCCAGTGAAATGGAAATCCTGCAGATATAAAGGTTTGATAGCTAAAACAGTTACTAGAGAGATAAACTAGAATCTGGAAAACTTAACAATCATACTAAATGTTCCACACTTAAAACTTTCATTCAATGTGATTCATGTACCCTCCCTGCATCAGGTACCAGGTACTATTTGCAGCATTTAGTTAAGACCGTACCTAACCCCTAACAACTATATACTAATAATAATTCGCAGTGGTAAGTACCTAATGGATGTAATAAAAAAAACAAATTGCTTTACAATTATTTATTAAAAAACAGATTTACAGTAGGTAATTATGATCTTAAGATGAACCTGCACTACCGACATCATCATCGCTGTCCTGTGTAATTTAATTCTGTCTTTAAGACCTCTAGAAGATTTTTAACAGTAGGCCTCGTTTTTGGCAGAATCAAATTCATGTACTCTCCTCCATTTAACTCCCATGTCAAAATCATCAACGTGTATGATTCCACTTTTGCGTTTTCTATCCTTGCCTTGTGTCCGAATTTTAGTAACAGTGTCTTCTGCTGCATGTCCTTCTTTATCTATTTTTGAAATGAGTCCTTGACTCACACCTGAAACATAGGATTTTATTTTTCATCGAAATTTAAAAATCGGCAGGTTAGTTGGCTCACCCATTTAACAGGTGACCTATTAGATGTGCGTTACCGTTACGTTAACCTACAGTAAGAAGAATATATACAAATATTCCGTGGACTTAAATATTTGGTTAAGTATATAGGTATTTATAAAAATAAAGCTGACAACACTAACCTGTTGCAGCCGAAATTAGTTTGTATATTTTGGTAAATGGAATAATCGGAGATCTCGCCCGAGCTTCTTCTTTAAAAAAGGTTTCAACCTTGAGAATAATGTTTTGAGCATCACTTTTAATGGCTTTCGGCATATTCAACTTCATAAATTCCGAAATATCACAATAAAACAACCATAGTACCCAAAAATTGTTGACACAGACAATCCAATGACATTTGAACATGGCGGTCGTAGTTCCAATATTCGCCATTTCACAGATAAGTTGGTAGGACTGTACCTTATAATGTTCGACGTTGCTAAGGATACAGGTAAACAAAATACGTTGCCAATAGAAACGGTCAGAAATTCAAATGAAATTCGTATGTGAACTCAACCTGTTCCCTATCTGTATAGTTTGTGGTGAACTCGTGGAGCGACCAAAGTAGCGCGGCGTTGTCAAAATCAAACAAAAGTTATATTTTTATTTAGTTTTATTCACAACCAACAACCACGAACAACTAAATCTTTTTACTATTATAATTATTTTGGGTGATACCGATTCCGAAATCGTAAACCGATACTAAAAAATCCTCAAGAAGATGTGCAAAATGAATAAGTCCAGTGAAATTTATTGATGCTTTTGTGACAATATTCTCAGTTAAATTGTGGTAAGTGTTTATAAATAGTCCTAGGTTTACAAAGGAGATATAAGTAACTTATATCTTTGTTCACCTCTTAACGTTTTATGTGATGCATAAGATGATAGTCATGAAAAGGCATTTTTTTTAAAGTTTTGTACAGGCATACAAAATTGAAATATGCTCTATTATTTGTGACTGTAGGTATCTAAAAAAAATCACAAAAGGTTTATAAAAGCCAAAATGGTGTTTAAGGAGCATTTATATTAGGTTATTCAGAAATACATAAAGTTTGAATAAGAAAGGGTAGCTCAATCAGCGATTCTTGTCATAAAAGCTCTTTATTTTCAGCAACATAACTTTAGACATTGAATCATGGGAGACGAGGAAGCTGCGACTCTTGATGGTCAATTTGTCGAATTTTCAAAACTCATGGATAACAAGAGAAACGGAAAAACTATCAATTTGTACCGCTCAGACTTCTGGATGAGGCAGGCAAAGTTATTGGATGATCGAAAAGTAACCATGACGGATACAGGAATTCTGTTCAATAAATACAGGTTCGCCACATCTGGATCTTATCTATTTTATTAAAGATTTAAGCTCGTAGCTCACTAGGCAAGCACGGCAACTGCACGGCTCCGACCAAGCAATTATCTTGCCATTCAAGTTTCAACCTTAATTTGTAACGACGCGAGCTGCGAGTTGAGTGGTATTGTAAAGGCGAGCACGCTGACAGTTAGCTTACTCATATTGTTAATGCAAAATATATTGTACTAGTTACCACTTGAGATTGAAATTTGAATGGCAAGATAATTGCTGGGCCAGAGCCGTGCAGTTGCCGTGCTTGCCTAGTGAGCTACGACCTTTAACCCTTTAACCGGTTTATTATGTTGCCACTTTAATTGGCTTTGGACTCTATTTCAATAACATAAGGTTTAAAATAAGGTGGCAACTATTCTGCCAGTAGATACCAGTTAAAAGATAAACGCCAACTCAAAAATCTTGAAGTGAAAATGCTAGGGATAGATTGCATGGCCGTGACCGACCTGTTACCCGAACTATTTTTACGTCCCAGACGAGGTGTTGAAAATACATTTTGGCGTTCTTGAGTTTTGTGAAGAAACATTGGTCTCGTAGTAAACATTGTAGTAGTAATGAATTGAGCAATGAAACAATCTGTATGAAGTATTGTAAAATCAGGATGACTGAATGTGAAAATGAGAAAAGGATATTTATTTGCAGCAAATCGGAACTCACCTATGATGAGTGGTTAGAGTACCTCACGGACTTGTGCGAGCTGAAAGATCTAGACGTGGAGAAGACGCAAGACTTGCTGACAAACTGTGGTCTACCGGGGCAAATACCTGTGATAGTCCCCCAATACAGAGACTTCTTCTTGACCTGGAAACCGAAGGAGAAGATGGCGATGTGAAACTACCTGCTGAATGACGTGGGAATTATATTATAATAAAAATAGGTAGATAGGTTACTTGTGCTAAAAAAGGGGCACCCGATATCAGAACTTTTCGTATACCTGAGCAAAACTTTGACAGTGTTGATAGTTTGAGACTCTGCGTTACGTGTACGAGTATCTGTCTCTTTTACGCTCGAGTTATTAATTGTACTGACTTGTTAACACGTTATAACACGGTAAAATTAACTACGTCGTACCGCGTGGACTATTTTTGACGTCGAGTTAGGACTGACATAACCCATCTACGTGTTTTTCATTGTAATATCATTGCCTGGTAGGGTCGCTAGTAGTCCCGTCGTGGTCTCACCGAGCAGACTCGCACTCTCTCTATTTTCTTCCTACCGCTGCGGGATCTACTCAAATGAGACGAAACTTTAGCTAAAAGTGCGATGTCTTTTTAGCTGATTTACTACTGAATCCGCTCCGAAACCTATAGTAACAGGAAATCAAAATCACAGGCCGCAATGTGTATAATACAAATCGTCCATCTTAGACACTAACCCCCGAATTCACAAACGTCAATCAACGCTAAGCACGCGCTTACGATCATGCTGTCCCGTAAAATAATAATAGAACCGAAAGGGACGGTTATTCCTCTGAGGGATGCTCAACGTTGATTTGCGTTTGTGAATTAGGGGGTGAGTTTTTGATTATTACACCCTTTAACATTCATAAGCACTTGGAATATTTCATTGGTTTTAAACCTTATTGCATTAGCATAAGGTTCAAAATTTGGTGGGAATTATATTCCCTCTGCCTGTTAAAATAATTAATAACAGTGAAATAAGTCAATAAACGATTGAAAGACAGAATCTGATTAATTGAAGGTAACAGTTTAAATGAGATATCAAAAAAATAATTATAAAATAAAAATCAAGGCAGGCATCTGATGAAAAGCACGAAAACGTGTTTTATTCCGCATTTGAGGCGAATACTGGTCGGTTCCACGTGGGCGGGCGGACGTGCTTAGGTATATAAAATGATGTAGTAGTTTATGTGTGTATCTCTGACCACAGTATGATGTCCACTACGACCGTGTGGTCGATACGACCACATTGCAGCCAATTAGCGTATCTTGTCGCCAGGACGCTGGGATAGCGTATATATCTATACAGGGTGTCCCATTAAACCTGTACCAGCGGAAGTCTGTGTTTAGGGGACACTAATACCCATCGATTGGACCCCCATGTATGTTTAGCGAAATGTTATAGTTTAGGAGATATGATTTTTTTTGTTTTATTTTTCGTTTTTTGTTTATTTTAGATGTTTTTGGTTGTAACTTTTTCTGAGTGGTGTTTCCTTGTTTTTTTTTCTTGTCAGTATTGTGGTTGGTATATGTGCTATCCTAAAAAAATACAAAACACCTACATTCTAACTGAAAACAGCTCGAATTTTATATCAAAAGATGAAATTTAGTGTTAGAGATATTTTTGCACATGATTTCAATTTAAAAAAAAAATACTTTAGCCATACTGAATGACTTCTTAGTGATCTTAAAAACTTTATGGGTTCCTAAACTTTAAAATAGCTACAAAAAAAATACTACTTTATGGGGCATTTTGACGCGAAAATGGAGTTTAAACTTGTCATAGCCAACAACAGGGGAAGGAGAACAACCATTTCGTACCCAAAAATGAAAGTGCCGACCAGACAAAAATACTGCCATCCTATTGGAAATGACGCCTGAAAGTTTCTTTTTAGCACAAGAACCGTTTACAATTAACCCTTAGACTGCTACTTGAGTTTGAAATTAAAATAATATTATTATTTCCTAGGATTAATGGATGAACGGGTTTCACCTTGTGAGGTGTCGTTAGATTAGTCTTTACTGTGAGAATGACACTGGGTATATCAAAATAAAATAAAAAAACAAAATGGCGGCCAAAAACCGCTTAGTCGTTCAGGCTGGAGAGCGTGAAAACATTAAATTTGGAGCCAAAAATCCGCCATTTTGTTTTTTTTTATTTTGATATACCCAGTGTCATTCTCACAGAGAAGACAAATCTAACGACATCTCACAAGGTGAAACCCGTTCATCCATTAATCCTAGGAAATAATAATATTATTTTAATTTCAAACTCAAGTAGCAGTCTAAGGGTTAATTGTAAACGGTTCTTGTGCTAAAAAGAAACTTTCAGGGCGTCATTTCCAATAGGATGGCAGTATTTTTGTCTGGTCGGCACTTTCATTTTTGGGTACAAAATGGTTGTTCTCCTTCCCCTGTTGTTGGCTATGACAAGTTTAAACTCCATTTTCGCGTAAAAATGCCCCATAAAGTAGTATTTTTTTTGTAGCTATTTTAAAGTTTAGGAACCCATAAAGTTTTTAAGATCACTAAGAAGTCATTCAGTATGGCTAAAGTATTTTTTTTTTAAATTGAAATCATGTGCAAAAATATCTCTAACACTAATTTTCATCTTTTGATATAAAATTCGAGCTGTTTTCAGTTAGAATGTAGGTGTTTTGTATTTTTTTAGGTTTGCACATATACCAACCACAATACTGACAAGAAAAAAAAACAAGGAAACACCACTCAGAAAAAGTTACAACCAAAAACATCTAAAATAAAAAAAAAACGAAAAATAAAACAAAAAAATCATATCTCCTAAACTATAACATTTCGCTGAACATACATGGGGGTCCAATCGATGGGTATTAGTGTCCCCTAAACACAGACTTCCGCTGGTACAGGTTTAATGGGACACCCTGTATATCTAGCCGCTAACGTCGTAAGCGCAAGTCTGTCATGCGTGACGTCATTAGCAAGGCAGCTTGACCGTGACGAATTCAACCACTGCCATCACTGTACTAAATGCAAATTAATTAATTGAAATATTGAGTTATTTTTCTTACATTACAGGAGGATATTATTTGGAGCCTCATCTTGTTTCTAATTTTTAAATGAACTTCGGAGGGATCTTAAAATCAACGTTTAAGATCCCTCCGAAGTACCTATAGCTGTCCCTTTCAATTCTATTTTAATTTCACAGGACTGCATGAGCGTGAGCGCGCGTGCTTAGCGCTAATTGAGGTTTGTATATTTGGGGGTAAGATGTGCACTTACAAATTTTATTCACTCGATTAATATAGAGAGATCAGCCTCGAGAAAAACGCGAGATAATTTTGTCACGGTGTTGATTCGCCAGCTTTGCATTTTTGTATCGTCTTGGGTTTTGCCTGGGTAGCCTATGATAAAAAAAATCGAAATGGATGTAATATTCAAGAAATCCAATATTTAAAAAACAATACTGTGGACTTTGAAACTTCTTAAATTAGACTTTCTCGCCTTGTTTTAGTAGTCGTATTTATTGAGTTTTAAATAATGTTTACATTCGTTTTTCTAAGTACTTTTAATTTAATTTTATGGTAACTTTAGAGCTTTGGACTAAACTTGTATTTTAGATAATATCTTATGATTATTTTAGAGAATTATATTGAACGAATAAATGTTTATACGCAACCTAGTTTCTTTTCTTGCGTTAAGTTGTTATAGTAAGTTAAAGTACAAAAATATAATGTGTGACTACAAACAGGAGAGCTGTTTCTACAAGAAAAATCCAGCAAGACACTCGAATGCCTCTCTTTCGGTCAATGTCGGTCAAGTGCGTGTCGGGTTTTTACAACAACTGCTACCCCCATACTATTGAGTTTATAGTGATAAAGAAACTTTGTCAACGGTGTAGTTATCTTCAAACTGACAGCCAGCTTTCGGATTTCTTGCTATGACTGGCGCAATGTTTTATGTTTTACCTTTCTGGATTTACTCGAAGTTTGATTCAGGTTTCTCTTGCGAGTATCGCAATATGCGACTCTTGTGTAAATATTAAGGTTCATTTCCAAAATGGACTGCAAACTGCAGCCTCATACCAAATTCCGGTCTCATTCCAAGCGCGGTTGTCCTTCGTGCTGATATATGCCACTGGTCATTATTCCACACAGCGCCACCTAACCCCAAATTAAGCAAAGCTTGTTAGTTTGCTTACGCTACTAGTCAACAGATAAACATACTCGGGTGCAATTTTCTTGTAAATACAAACTTATAATGTATAGGAAACACCCAAACCAGTACAAAACTACGTACATACATAAACTACGCTTGAACTGCCGCATGATAGTTTTTTTGTTTGTAAGTTATTTATAGAAAATATAAGAAATGTTCCTGTTCCTTGTAGTATTTTTATTTCAATTTAGGTAGAAAAAGTGATACAGTGATAGTTTTAAAAATTGTAGCCTATGTGCTATTCAGATGCATAAGCTACATTATTGTGAAGTTTCACACATATAAACTTTTGCATTTATAATATTAATATGATTACATACATACCAAAAATAATAATTGGATTCAAATCTTAATGTGAAACCATGTTTGAAATTTGTTTCGAAATGGCGCAACACTTGACCTGCAATCTTAGGTGGGCAAGTCCATTTCAAAAGTGTTTTAATTTTCTGTGAAACAATATTACTACGAGTATTTAGTTACCCATAATATTATGAAGCAATTATGTTAGGAGGCCATTTTCATAAACGCAATATTTAATATAATAGCTGTCGAACAAAGTTCTTACGCGCTCCTTACAAAAACAGTGAGCGTGACGTCATAATCACAGTCACGTTTGTACGAAGCGTTTTTGGGCAAGTCCGAAAATGTGCATTGCAACTTGCAATATCTCAGGTAGTATTGATCCTAATGAAGTGATTCTTTTAGGATTGTGTAAATAACTGCAAGGTCTTTTGAAGATAAATAAAAAAAAGAAAATGATACAAGTGGTAACTGCGCCTTGGCGTTATATGCCATTGGACGGTGAAGTCCAAGTAGTCATCTTTATTCTTCGGAATCATCAGCGCCAGATATCCGGTAATCCATCTTTTTATCATTTATACCGAATTCGGTAATTACTTAAACTATTTTTATATTAAAAATATTCGACACTGTTCCTCCTATACCAAACGCTAATTTTATACTAAATAAACACTTAATATTATGTTTTAAAACCACCTCCTGCTAAACAGGTACTCCTTCGCAAAGTGTGACTTAGTCATAGAAAATGATTCTTTCTTTTCGTAGGATTGGTGCACTGTCCGGCAGTATTCGACACCTTCCTCTGCTGGCCCCCGACACCGGTGGGGGAGTTTGCTACGCAGCACTGCCCCCCCGTGAGACTCAGCGACACATCTCGTAAGTTTGAGGAGCAGTTACTACTCACTATACCTCTCTCTCGCTGAAAAATACATTTTCCGAACCACACACGTCATTTTCAAATTTTCAAATCCATTTTTGATCGTTTTCGTAAAACAGCTTAGGCTCAACCAACACTCCACAGGACCGAGATTGCAGCACGGGCCGGAGTGAACAGTGGGGACACGTTATTATTATTTTTTAGTAGTTCCCATGCAGTATCTTTACTAAAGATCCGAAAACTAGACAAAAGACATTCCGTCTGCTTGGCATCAGGCGGGAATCGAACCCGCATCTTTCGCAAACCGGGCGACTGCACTAACCATTGTACTACCGAGAACATTAACAAACCGGCCGAATCTTTCTGGTATATTTACCCTATTTACCCTATGAGCCAGGGTGTTTCCATCAAAGTTATAGGTAGATAGATACGCCTTCAACACTCTGAAGAAATATTACTTATTTCAAATATTTAACTTCCGATTAAGATGGAAAAGCTATGACTATGTTATTAGTGGGGACACGTCCGCAACTTATTTAAAATCACTTATGTTCTGAAGATAAGATCTGAGTCTCAAAGGTGAAGACTGCTCTCTATAATTAGAAACCCCTATCAACCAAATTTGTGATACCAAAAATAGAATAGACAGTGGACTTATTGAGGGAGGGGTCTAGTTTAGAGGGCAGCTAGTATTTTGCCCAGTTGTGGGATCCTAGTGGCTAACTAAGATGGAATGAACAAAATGAAATAACACCAAATTGTCTGTCAATATTGAAAGATAAGTTAATACCTTGGTTAAATTTTTCACAAAGATTTATTTTCAGGCCTAGCGTTCCGCGTCTGTGGAGAGTCAGGCCTATGGCTTGGCCGTCGTCCCAATGTTTCCAGTCCCATAGGGTGGACTAATTATACACCATGCTTCCCACAGGAAGTCAATTCTCTTTTCGATAAAGTCTCCGAAGAATCCGCCCAGGTTAGTAATTAGGTTTATTGATACCGAAAAGTTAGTTAACCTAACTTTGTTTTTGTTAATGCTATTTGGAACAGCCTGGCGGTTCTGATAACTCCAATTCAATGATTAATTCGAATCCACTTATCAGATGACTAAGCAATTGCGTTATTTTTATACGCCTCACGTAAAATTTTGTTCAATTCATGAAAAAAAACTAAGCTCATTTCGTTACACGGACGTAAAAGAAAGCCGGACGTCACCTCGTCTAATCATGAGTGAAGCATATTATCAGCTGCCAGTTTAGGTGTGTGCGTGACTAGCACGTGTCATTGGCGCTGTCCCACGGAGTAAAATGGCGTAGTTTGTAGCACCTAGTGTGACTGTGTGAGTGTAGCAGGTCGTGTACAACAAACGAAATTGTATCACCTTGCATGCTTCACATTTTTTTAGTGTGATGTTCCGTCTGTCTTGTCTTTCTTTTACGTCTGTGTTTCGTTATTTGAGATTTACAGAATCACTCCTTTTATGATTTAATTTATGTAAATAAGTGAGTAAGTCTAAAAGCATAAGGTATTAGGGAAGTTTTTAAAATTGTGACATTCTTAACAAACCTTTGTTTCAGATGACGTATACTGTGGCGAGGTTCACTCGGTACCTGGAAATTCTTGGGCTATCCGTATCCTTCGTTGCCCTACTTGCATCGTTATTCATATTTTATAACTATAGGTAAGTCCGATCCGTGGTGAGCTGAGCCACACACGCCGCTTGGCGACATGAACGAAGTCTGCAAATGTCATTTCAACCCATGAGCTTCCTACATATCTCCGGGCGGCATGTGGCTCAAATTCAAATTCAAATTCAAATTTCTTTATTTCGGACAACATGATCCATGGGCTCAAGGCTAGCCCCCTTATATTTTAACAATAGGCATTCCCTCACATGGAACACAAAACGCCGCCACCGGCAGATTTCCTGTAGTTTTCATACATTTTAAATATGAACTGCGCCACACGTTACACGCTACAAGCAATGGGAATATTATAAGAAAGAAAGAAAGAAGAAATAAAGAAAGAAACCACAAAACACCGCGTGTGCGGGGCCAAACAAACGAGATACAAGTAGTTTTGGAATCCATGTAAGGGAAGATTATACCCCTTATTCATCAAAACGAACGCAACGCTAAAGCATATTATAAGGAATTAACGTGTTGTGTCACTTACTCGCAAATAGCAGCAGGAACAAGAAAGACAGTGACAAAGCGATACAAAAGTTAATGAGGAGCTGTTTAAGTTTTTATGATTAAGGGGGTATGCATTGATTAAGTATATTTTTCAATATGGCGCGAGCGGGACAAACTCAACGCAGTGCGAATTTCCTAGCTTTGTGCTGTTCTTGCTGCAAATGCAACAAGTTAAACGCCCCTATCGAGTAAACACACCGATGAGCTCGGGGCACATTCACTGCATTTCGTCTCTGTTGTACTATACTGAATCGTAACTAGAGTAGAACTAAGAGAAGTCACTGATAGTCGATGAAAAGCTGTGGATAGCTCAATTGAAATGTTTTTATTTCAAAGATCGAAGACTGAGCGCCGGCGTAGGGCGGAGTCCGGAGCGGCCAACCCCGTACTAGAACTTTTATATAATCACTATACCTAAGGGCGAGACCTCGTTAGTGCGTTACGATGTGCTACGGTACTCGCTTCGTTGACACAGTAGTGCTACGGACGCCGTGTAATGTAGCATGTCAGTGGAAATAGTTGTAAATCGACGCAGCGGTTCAGACTAAAACCAAACAGCGCAAGGTTATTAACAGGGGCCTTATTATGATCATTATACAGCTCAGTTTTGGCTCAGTTTACGTCTTTTCATTTATTGAAATTTGACTTTACATCCAGAATAAGTTACTACAGCAATGTAGAAAAATTTTAGGTTTTTTTTTGACACTATCTACCACACAAATCAAGACTTGCGACAGTAAATATGCAGCTCAGAGGATGGGCTTGTGACTGAAACTGTCAGGTTATAAGAGCTCGTAATAATGCCCCAGCTCAGAAACATTTTGCTTTCTTTCTTTCTTATCCGCTAATTAGGCCTCATCCTATGTGTGAATGTAAAACGTGCTAATGAAGCCTCATACTAATTTATACACCATCACAGTCATACTCTATTGGTACACGTAAAGTATTGTAAGACTTAAAGCTGCCTACACACGTCTCTCTGTTGGGCACGGACCTCACTTCAACTATGAGGTGGAACGAGCCATACTCCAACACGCGGGCTCAGTGCAGATTCTTGAAGGGGTGTAAGGTTAGTGAGCAACCTTAATGTCAGATGTTACAAAGCCGCCCTAAGGCCTCCGACTAGGCTTAACTACTGACGTCTAGCAACGTCAACCGGGACCAACTGCTTATCGTGCTTTCCGAAGTAAAAGTGAAAGTAAAAAATAATTTATTCAGTGGCACAGGACATTCACACGGAGATGCCCGAAAATACTTCACTAAAATTCGGTCGGGGTGGTCACCAACCCCATTTCCGGCGTGTACTGCTTTACAAAAGCGATCGTTGCGTTATGTTAGTGAACACAAAAAATATTTTTTAGAAATTGTAACTCTTAACTAGGCTCCACGCGGACGAAGTCGTGGGCTTCTGTTAGAGTAAAAAAACTTTATAGAGTTTCTTGCAAGGGATAATCTCGGTGTCATTATTCGATCATACCTTGTAGAGTTGCCCTAAATTATTTAGGTACTAGCTTCCACCCGCGGGTTCGCCTGCGCGGAAGCCGGAAGTCGGTTGTTATCGCCCTTCGTAGCAAACTTTTTTGAACCCTTCTGAGACTAAATGCCATGTTCCATTACTACTACCTAACTATATTTTATTAAATTGGTTCAGTAGTTTAGACATGAAAACGAATTTATAATATTAGTAAGAACTATCTATCTTGTTCTAAAATCTTGTTAAATTTCACGGCAACAATGTATTTTAATTTTGCTAGAGTTAATGAAAAATAGTTTTTCACTGTACTTAAGTCTTTTTTGACTACTGTCACGAAAAATTTGTGAATTGCTGTACAGATATAAAACTTTCCTTAAAACTTGAAGTGGAATACACCGCGATAGCCAGTACACTTGAAAGTTCCTTGACACGGGTTGCCTGAAAAATGCATTTTAGACTCTATTTACGAGTACATAAGAGCTACGAAATAATTTTGCGAATTTATATGATCCTGTTGAGGTATTGGGAGAGTTGGGAATGTGAAGTACTGTTGTCAGACATGCCGCAGTACCTAAGTGGGTCCCTTTGTTGTGGACATAAAGTTCTTTTTGACGAGACTTGATGAAAATATTTATATCGTCTTGCAGTCAAAAAAGAGGTACACAAAATCAGAACGATCGCGCACCTGAGTAAAGAATAGGTAAAAGCACGTTATGTTTAAAATTCAGTTTCCTTGCGACTGTGGTCGCAACGAAACGTCAAACGTCGGTTGAGAGAAAAGTTGAAGTGAGCGTGAAAAACCGAGATGTGAAGTGATGTTAGCCGGAATACCACCCCAGAATTTGGTGACTGACAGCAAGGTTTCACATTGACCTAACATTAGACCGCTCTGACACTCCACACTAAGCCCAGCAATTGGAGTTGTTGTTGATAGCCTAGCACCACAGTAAACAGGTTATCTAAGGCCGCCCGCCGAGCTGTTAGCCTAGCGTGCTCACAGACGAGCGGCACAGCCCGTACGTACTGCCGCCACCTTATTCCCCCATATTTTATGCTAGCGTGTGCGTGAAATCGCGTGCCGACACGGCACGTTACTTTCACGCCCACATTCAAACCGAGAGCGGCACGTTTGTATGTAGATATTATACTATTCCCTGCACACACGAAATGCTTTTGACTTTGCTTAAACACGTTAAGTAAGAACTATTTCTATTGCCAGGGCATTGCAGAATGATCGAACCCGTATTCACCGATGCCTCTTCGGGGCCCTCCTCCTCCAGATAAGCATTAGGCTTGTGTTGTACATTGACCAGGCGTATGTCCGCAGTTTCCAGGACAACGCCTCGCTGTTGGAGAACGCGACGGTGCGCGGGATCGACAACATGGTAGGTGCCTGTAATATTAATGTTTGTGTGTTTGCACTAAACTTGGTTTTGTTCAAACTGATTGTATGTCATCTCAGGCATGTCTTCATCCACATCCTCATGATTTAACGCCCACTGCTGGGCATTCAACACACTCGGTTGTGACACACCAGTAGCATAATTTCACACACCAGATATAATGTCACATTATATAAATGTTACAAGAACTGTCAAAGCCCGAGGTATAATTAGGTTTATGGAAATGACAGGTAGTTTGAGAGAAAATTAGAGAAACAGTTATTTTCTGCCAATCATTTGTCATCTCATTTCTCATCAAAAGTTCGATTTCCAGGCTAGGTCATTTGACAGAAATTTTCGACCACTCCGCACTTAGCATTAGTACTGAAACAACGAATCTACCTCTTTTAATTATCATTGAAATTAACCCCCTTCACTCCGACCATGATGGCAATCTTCACCAGCTGTCTTGCTTATGCAGTTAGACTCTAAAACTCTTTAGGACTCAGAATTTTATTCAACAATCTCACTACCTACCGCATTCTCAAGCATAACTGTGTGGTCTAACAGTGATCACAAACGCAGAGGATAGAATACCAAGCCTTTTGATTTAGTGACACTCGAATTTCACTATTTATCAGTGGTGGAATATACAAGTTCTTAGTGAATTCAGGAATCAGTTTAAGTATCATGCCTAACTTTGGGCCCTCTCTTTGTTATTAACTTCTGCTTATCCCAAATAATCACATTTTTCCTTCCAGAATGGAGGAATACTAAGTATGCCTTTTAGCAAAAAAATCTGAAAGGAAATCTCGGCTTGAACTTACCTATATTGCTGTTTGCTAATACTCGTAATATTCACGTGCACACTAATAAACTACTTCACGGGTTCTAATAATGTAATGGTCTTGGTGACCATGGCTGAAATTAGTTTTGTGAAATGTACGAACAAAAACAAATTACTTACTTACCTCCATTTTGGGAAAGAGGTCTCATAGGCGCCCTTTGAAACCACCAGCATTGAAATTTTTCGAATGGCAGAATTATAGGGTCATAAAAAATCCGTAATTCATTCATTTAATCTCATAATTCATTTAATCGTTATCACAGGATTACACGGTGTTGCCACTGATATAAAAGGAACGTGGTAGAGCTATAAAGCCCTTTACAGGCCTAATGGCGTACGATTATCAACAAATAGTAAGTACCTAGTTGAAAATTACATGTATGCTTTTTGTTTTACTATCTACATAAGGTATACAACATCTACTTTAATACAATACAACATGACCCTGAAAATTGCTTGAATAATGGTAGTTATGACTTTGTAGTCGTTATACATTATATGAAATCAAATATTGCCTACGACATCTACATTGACACCGGATCAAACACGATACTTATCTATCCCATTATTCCCCTTACACAATTTTATGCTACGGAGAATTCATATCACATAGATCTTCTATTAAAGTATTTTTTAGGGCTATCCTAACAGTAAAAACCTTTCTATAACTGTCGCAGACGTGAATTCTAAAAGAAAAATGATATACTTAAGTCAGGGAAAGTTTCTTTCAAGAGGTTGTCGCCGGACCCTCAAATGAAGGTGGTGTTATGTATCCGTATAATAATATCAAATTGTATCTTTTATTGAATACCTACGTACTAAGCAGCGTAAAAAGCCCTTGAGCCAAACTTGTTGTTGAAAAGCATTGTACAAATAATTATTTTCCTTGCTACTTATAAAAAGCGGTGGTACTGGTTCTGTTTAAAAATGTAAGCGTTTCTAGTTTCGGTGACTTGACATACAAAATGTAAGCATGAATATACGTGCTGTTTAAAAATTGATCACAACATTTAGAATGTGAGTATCAAAATTATTGACATTTCGCTCATTTGGAGCGACAGTGACTCAAATGCATTGATTTTTGGTTCAAAAGAAGCACGCACGCACTAAAACGGAGTAATGTTACAAAGACTTTTCCCTCCATTGGACAGTTTTTGAACCTACAAATGTGGCATTTTCACTGCTTTTGTAGTATTTTGGCACTAAAAAGTCGTTTTCGCGTATTTTTGCAAATGTGTCACTGTTGCTTCAAATGAGTGATTTGTAAAATGTTGGCATTTGACATAAAATAATAATAAAAATTACGAAATTACTTACGAACAATCAAATAGACATTACATGCTTTATCAAACGAAATATGTAGTCATTTTGCCAAAATAACGCTAATCATATATTTGGGTATTTCACACTATAGAACCTAAAATTAGGACTTTCAATACTTAGACCAAATTAAAATGGTGACAAAATATCAGTACTTATATATTAATAAACAATTGCTAGGTGAAACAATAACTTTTCGTTTTAAGTTTATGCCAATACGGTTTGGCCATGTTAATATGTTAGGTTATGGTAATATATTAGGACTAAAATGTTAAGGCGAACCGAAGGACACATCCTTTTCGTTTAAATCTTTGAAATAAGTATTCAATTTGCATACAATTCATTTCGTTTGGCTGCCTAATGGTTTTCGTTTAGTCAATTTCCTTACAGAAGGAGCCATTTCTCTAATAATTCGAACACCTTCCACAAAAAATTGTGGACCCAAACCGGGTGCAAATAACTAGTTTAAGCTCTATTAATCCCTTACACCCTCTGAGTACACTCACACAATTGCAGCTGAGCATACACTGCGAGGACTGTATTGTAAGTATTCTGTGGTACTAGGCTGGCATAATCATAGCTAGTTTTTTGTTTCAGTTGAACACTTTGGTTCAGTTTTGCGAAGTTCACTTGATCTGGAACTACGAGTTCCTGGAAGGCTGTATTATACTAGCCCTCGTATCGCTATTCCTACATTCCATGTATCGGAACAAGTTTGTGAGGTCTGCAGTGTTCTTGCGACACATGGACATCCTTTTCGGGCACTTCCTCAATATAGCCCTTTCCCTCCTGATGATGTACTCTTGGCTGCGGGAGATGTCCTAAATGATTTGATCAGAAGTATCTTATCAAATCAAAACAAACTTAACAATGAAGAAAAAACGATTTAAATTTAAAATAATAGTTTCATAAATAGTAGTAAAGTAGTTGTTGTAGCTTTGATTCTATACTCGTTCACTTGTTAGGACTAAAGTCAATTAATATTATTAGAATAGCAAATTTTAATGTGATAAATGTTAGTGAATAACTGCGCCGTTTACCTGCGCTTCGCAAACTTTTCCGATCTCTTTTGGAAAAATACTTATTCAAGATCATAATGTGATACGAAACCTTCAAGCCAGCTTAGGTAAGCTTGACTTCTGCGTTCTTACTTACTGGCGTTCTCTTCATGTTTAACGGAGTTATTTTTTGTTTGAACTAGATGTTTGTCAAGAATCCTGGCACATTTATTTTGCACTTGGATGTGAAGTTCAAACGATGGCAGTATATAGCAGAGGAATAGACGTGAATCATTCAATATGTTCAGGGTAGAGTTGCCAACTGTGTTTTACCGCTGAAGTCGGGCATGCATGGCTGTTCTTTTCCATTTTATTTATGGCTTGCATGCTACTTTAGTACCTTACATGCAATGAAATTGAAAACTACGTACACAAACAACTACAAGTTTTACACACAGTTAAGCTGAGATAGGTATTGTTTAAGTTTCTTACCAAACATAGTAGCAGAATCAGTTATAGTATGAAGGACATTACAGTCCACAAGTTGCAACAGTCCGTTGGGCAACTTGTAACCTGTAGGCATGGTAGTGCCATTTGAAGCCATCTTCGGCCCAACATTATCGGTCTCTAGGAAGGTTTAGTTACATAACTGAAACAAACACGTTTTCCTTTGCAGTCACAAACTGTCTGCTTGCTGGACCGTAAAACCATGTGGTTGTCTGGTAGAGAATGCCTCGTGGCATTAAGTCCGCCATTTGTACTTTTTTAATGTGCAATAAAGAATAAATAAAACAATTAATAGAATAAAAAAAAACGATCTAAAACATTCATTATTCAGTTAGTAAGGTCGTGTAGTGGAGTCGTGTCGGTCGTGTCGCTCCTTGACTTGAAAACCACAATAAAAAACTCTTAAACTTCGTCAAGTTGAGGACTTAAATAGATGTATGGTTAGAAGAAAATGAGGAAAAAAAGGATAACCAAGCAATAGGATGATCATGACCATGATCAAAACTCTGGGTTAGCCGATACTGTTCTTGCCGAGAGTCCTTTCAGCTTTTTTTTGCGCAAAAACTGGTGGAAAAATCAATCTGGCTCAAAATTTTAGATAGGTATTTTTATTTGCCTGTGCGCAGAATCAGAATTACACAAAAAGGTATTTGGACTCTACCGCGTCCCAAAAGATGAATGCTCGTGCATTCAAGAACCCATAGTTTGCCGAGCGAATTTGAAGCCACAGTGAGGAACAGTGAGCTACCACCGTTATCCTATTTGCTTGGTTTTTACCGATATTTTCTTTCACCGGAGAGTTAGATGCAGGATGTTATGAGCACGAAGTAGGTGTTTTGAAGGATTGAAACTAGCGATCATCAGCGCCTTTGAATGAGCTCTCCATCAATGACATTGCCTTTCAAAATTGTACAGTCAGGGAATGAAAGGGTTGACCACCCCAAGATCTGTTATTGCTTGCTTAATAATGACATTGACAAAAGTATTGGTTCAACTGTAAATCGTGAAGGAACATAATTAATGTCTAATCGAATTTTTAATTTTATTGTCATACTTTTGAAGCTTACTTTTCGACATACTCTAGCCTATTAGAAAGGTAACGTGTAGATGAATTTATTTGAAAACTGGTCAAGCGTTTCATACCGCGACTTTACTTCAAAGCATGCAGAATTTTGAAGTCAAGTGATACCCAAAAGGAAGATGAAAGGAAAAGAATTATAGAAATACAGAAATCGGTGCTGGCCCACAAATTACAGATGGACGAGCCAGAACAAGATTGGCGCATAGAGAGCACCGTGACTGGTTTAATACCATGTTCACTCACACCAACGCGCTAAAATTGTTATTTAAACACTATCCAGCATTCATCAATGATATCAACAATGTGATACTCAGCTGTTTTGTATATATGTGTGTGCGTGTGTGTATGTATTATCTCTTCCTTTGTAGAACTAACTGCAGCGGGAACTCTTTAAGGAAACCAAGGGGTGAAAAACTAATAACTAAAGCATAAAAAATAATACGTAAGTACTACTGGGATTTAAAGTGAAGTCTCGGTGGTGAGTTTTCCGAGTTCAAGTTGCCTCTTGACGCGAAATCACCAGTCATCTCACAGCGATTTCAGTCGCTCAAATCGGGAACAACGTGTTCTTTTTTTGCTGTTAAATCTTTATTATAATACCTAGCTGAAGAGTTTGTTTATTTGTTTTGACTCGCTTATCTCGGGAACACCTATAGTCCATTTCTTGAGGGAGGCTATACATAGGCTTCGGCCGCTAGCCATACAATATTCACAACTTGTTGCTGCTTTACTATGAAGTTACTTGCTATTTGCTTAAGAAGCTTATTAATATCACTAAATGAGTAAACAATGAAGCTTCTCTTGCGGTCTTTATCAATTTGCATAACAGGAAAAATTTAAATTTTGCTGGACATTAACTCTTTTTAAAAAACAAACTAGCTTATTTTTACTTATACTTTTTACTTATACTTGCATTTTGGGGATGGGGTTAGGTTATATCGTTATCAAACTTTATATTGTCCTTGCCATTTTTACGACATTGACATAACTTATCATTCAGTATCATCTATCATCAACTTAGCTCCATTCCCTTTTGAAAAAACTTCTTAAATTAGCTAGAAGAGTGCTCGGTTGCGTCTTCCCCGCCATCGAGGACAGGATTATTATACACAATGACTCTGATACCTGCAAACGGACTTCACAGGTACTATGATTTGTCTCAAGATTTCTGCAGTAGTTAGCTGATTCGACGATCTTTTCTTTTTCAACAAGCTTTGATACATACTTAGTAAAAGATCTTGTTTTAAACTTCGAGACTCCCTCGCTTGAGATTTTGAATAAAAAAGTATGAAAGTGGTACCCCTGAAATAAGCACGAATTGTCTAGAGGTTTTTTTTAACCACTAGGTAATCGGTAGTTTCGATACTGCCCCACTTGCTTCTGTCGGTTTTTATGATTCTATATTATATTTTTAAGTTCATAGATGTCATAATATGCGCCGTTCTGTTAAATACTATTACTCGTAGACAGAGACAGTTAAATGAAGCATTTCACAGAACGAAGTCTTTGGCGATAGTAGTTTTTATTATACATACGTTTTTTATACATAAGATATTATTTTTAAGTCTATAACACTAAATACATACTTAATCGTCTGCAACCGACGAGAAAGAAAGGCTGAGAAACCAGACGTTTTAAAATCTAAAAAATAGTATTTAATTAGGTACGTGACTATTTGATCCTGAATCAGCAAACTTAAAACAAATTTTAATAAAAATACACAATCATAATGATTCTGCTTTTGTCGATCTAAAGACCTTTATTATAGCTAATGTACATACACACTCACACTTTACCCGCAGTTCGTACAATATTAGGTAAGGTAGGTACTCGTACCTACTGTATCTTGAAACTTTTGGTCAATAGTACTTGACAACTTTTCAGACTACTCATAAATGCTCTATTTTGGCCATTTCTTTGGATGGAGCTTGCTATATTTTATGCTGATATATTTTATTTGCTTATTTCGTAAAAACTTTGTTGTCATATTTTTTTCTCAGTATCCTATAGAAAAAAAAGAAGGTTCAGAATTGCAATAGAAATACAATTCACTAAGTACTTAATTCTCAAAATTGCCATCGTTTTGATCACCATTAATGAGATGAGTTATACAGGTTTTGACATGAGTGAAATAGTTCTAAGTGTGATTCTAACCTACCATTTAAAATAAGGTGCTTCTTAATTGAAATAATGAGCTGGTACATGAGAACAGGTTGTTTCACTATAGTATAGTCTTTTAGAGCATGATTTTGGCACATTTCTTTTTTAAAATCGTAAAAGAGTCTACGTTCTGAACGACAGCGGTGCGACAAGTTCCATCACGCCGCTGCCCGCGCCGCTGCACGCGCCGCTGCACGCGCCGCTGCACGCGCCCTTGCACGCGCCGCTGCACGCGCCGCTTTCTGCGCGCTACCGTCGAGTACGGCTGAATATGAAATCATACATTTGTTTGCTAACTCTTCCATCTCCTCTACAGACACAGCCCCAGCGCCTGCAGCCCTCCAGAACGTAGTCTAAGTAGTATTTACAGAGAGTTATTCACTTTATAGCTGTACAACAGCTGTATTGTTCTCAACAGGTTATATACCACCCCTACTTTTAAAATTTTAAAACTGTGGCTTGCTTAGCCAATTATTTAAAAAACTCAATGATTTTATACACAACTAACGATATACTTTTTGTTTCAGCCTTATTTATGCGAAACTGCATACATTCTCCTCGAATTCGCAATTACTATGACATTTAGTTGGATGCTTGTTGAAGGTTATTACCTTAACCACCACATAAGTAAAGGGTTACATCAAGACCGTAAGAGTCATATCATCTATTACACGATAGGATGGGTACTTCCCTTCTTCCTGACCATGGCC
The DNA here is from genome assembly GCA_950022985.1 of Udea ferrugalis. NCBI lineage: Eukaryota > Metazoa > Arthropoda > Insecta > Lepidoptera > Crambidae > Udea > Udea ferrugalis. The sequence goes on from OX465515.1 coordinate 24,802,098, forward strand.
TGGGCCATGGTCGGGAGTTCTCACTACCGACTGGAATCCGCTACTCAGTAAGTGCCAGGGATCGTGCCAGCCTGAGGCCCAGACTCCACCAGAGCTGATCGGAGATGTGCGGCGTCGAGCTGTGTTTTCAACAACCAATAGAATCACATCTCCACATCTCCATGTGTGAATAACGCAATTCCATTGGTTGTTGAAAACACAGCTCGACGCCGCACATCTCCGCTCAGCTCTGGTGGAGTCTGGGCCTAACGCTACCCGCCCACGCCCAATAATCGGTAACTGTTTTTTTGTTGAAAAAAAGAACATACTACAGGAAAAGTGTAACCCACACGTCCTATAAAAAGTCGGGCAGAAAATAAGGATCGAATTGGACCGATTTTTAGTAGGTCTGATTATCGGTTTTATAAAAAATCGGACGTGGTCGGGCAGCGTTATTCAGAGAGGCTGACTGTGTCCCTCCCCTGTCTGCGTAGTTTGATTATTGAATTTCTAGCATTAAAATGTTTGTGAAAGTTTAGATATTATTGAATGTAAGCAATCAGTATATTTTTTTTTATTCACCAGTATAAAATAGTTACTTATTTGTGTCATTAATTCATTCGGTCACAGTAAACATAACAGTAGGTTATCTAAGGCCGCCCGCCGAGTTAGTAGCCTAGCGTGCTCACAGACACGCGGCACAGCCCATACGTACTGCCGTCACCTTATTCGCCAATATTTTATGCTAGCGTGTGCGTGAAATCGCGTACCGACAGAGCGCGCACGCGCTTGTATGCACGTTTGTATGTAGATATTTCACTGTTCTCTGTTTACTGTGATTCGGTGGACCTGCTGGCGAGCAATTAATAACTTTTTTTAAAAAATTATTAGTTATGCGAATTAAGCGATAGTGGTTTTACTGCTTGTGGCGAGTTGTAGTGCTTTACTATTAACTATGGTACAATTATGATATGTTAATGTAAGTGTGTGTACTTAGTCGTAAACTTTACAAGAAACACGTAATTTTCAACAATATTTATTTCCAGATGCTGGTATGGCTACAATTTTTTGCCTACGTACTGGATTTTACAAGGACCCCGCCTTGCAGTGGTAGTGGTTAGTAAAAATAACTGAACCATTTATTTTAAAAACTTAGCTTTTATAGTTTCACACAAAAGTGCTATTTAGTCATGTTCAACTGCTTCAAGTTGCTAAAACTAAGTGAATGACAGGGTTGACCTAAGGTAAAAAAGAAGGTTGGAATAGATATTTTCAGAAGTTGAGACGCTAAGGGCTTACCTCTCACACTTGCATATTTTTTTTTAATGAAGATTGTTTGACCGGTTTCCGGGTTTCCGTTTTTAAGGCTTCGTAGGTACCTAAACGATGAAAACGGAACCCTATTACTAAGCCCCTGCTGTCTGCCTGTCACCAGGCAGTGTGTTCTAAACCGTGATAGCTAGAAAGCTGAAATTTTCACAAGTTATATAGGTATTTTAGGTTATAATTCAGGGATCAATAAAGAATTTTTCATTTTTCATTTTCATTTTCATTTCCGTTGCCGCTATGACAACAAATACTATGAATAAATAAAATGAAAGTATAAAGGGGGTTGCCAAACAAAAAAAAACGTAGTTTTTAACATTTTTTTACTCGATGATGGTGGTGCTTACGAAGGGGAATTCCGATGCGCCAGTTTTTCTAGTTTCTTTGGTTTAACTTTAGAAACAGAGCGATGTTTATTTATTTCTTGGTGACTGTATCTTTAAAACTACTGAAATGACCTTTGTGAAGGAACCAAGATTACAGGAGCATGAGCTTGACATTCAACATTTTCCAATCTGTCTACTTGCAATTTAGACCAAGTCTGATAATTATTTTCTGTCTCTTGAATAATCTGTCTTAAAGTAGTTAATTTTAACAGCAAGTGGATTTAAAGTTCTTTCTTGGCAGTTTTTCCAATGATTCACATACCGGATTTAACTTTCGCATTGCAAAAGTACGTTGAATATTTCCACTTATTTCCACACGATAACGTTATGGCCGGTGAGTGCTCCGCCTGCGGGTGACAGCTACAACTTGTGGGACACATTTAGAACACACAGACCTGAACGATAGGAGTGACGTACTCCTCGTACTAGTCTCGTATGTCTCAAACATTTATATTGATGACAAATGAAACAAAAATAAAAGTAATAAAAATAAAAACTAAACACAGAAAATCTTTATTTAAACGACACTTTTTTTGTCAACAGATAAACTTGCTTTCTTGCTGAATATAATGAAGGTGCTAATTCCGAAACTCGAGAGGTCTGCTAGTGAAATGGAAAAAATCAAGTTAGTAATATATTGTTATCATTATTAACATCTACACGTCGCCCACTTCTGAACAAAGGCATAATTTAACATTTAATTTAACATCTGATAGGTACGTAATATACATGGTTATT